>JAMXBD010000005.1:57500-1345179 GCA_024138025.1 Combretum micranthum
CATCTAGGTTAATATGAGTAAAGCTTAAATAATGAGGTTAGGGGGATAGAGGGATGCATCTGAAAAGAGGTGTTAGACAAGACAATTCAATTCACTTCTTTATACTTATTTATTCTTATGGCAGAGGTTTTATCTATAAGAGTTTTAAGATTTATAGAGCTCAAACAATTAAATACTAAAAATTTTTATTATAGTAATATAATCCAATTATGAGATAAACATTGGGAACTGATGAATATGAGATAAATATGTTTACTAGCTGTTTGTTTATCTCTTTATCTTAATAACTAGTATTTCATTTCAAGAGGTGACTAATTCATTATTGGGAAAGGATGAATATGAGATAAATATGGAGGAAAACGTCCATAACCTTCAAGACATTGATAGTTCTTCTCCAGCACCTATGGTGTGTGGTATTGCATTGGTTGAATATGGTTATAAAAACCGCATAAAAGACTATGAAGTTGAAATTTTCAAAATTTATAAAACTAATAAGTTCTATCCAACTTCGGTTAGCAACTACCAACATTGGGTAAGGACAATTACCAAAGTAGCACGAAAATAATTAGGACGTATTCCAAACAAACAGTGGCATCTACCATACTCGCATTTCATCAATTATCTAGCCAAAGAAAAAGTTAGAAAGTCATAATGAAACAAAAGCTATGCTAATGTTAATGATATTCATAAATGTTCTTAGGGTAAAATTAGGGATCAGTTTGCAACAATGCAAGACGATAGCCCATGATTTAGTTCACCAACTTTTTATCATGTGATTTCTTAACAAAACTCAAAGAAAGATGCATGCTGGAGAATTTGTATTGTCAGATTCAATTGGGTAAACTAAACCTCTCTCAAGGTCAGTAGTTTTAGATCTAGATTTAGATCCGCATAAAGCTTAAGGATAATTTATTTTTAATACCAACTCAATGAATTTCAAAACAAGCGATAAAAAGTTTCACCATTCCCCTCTTAAGGTAATTTAGAATTAACTCCATCGGTAGCTACATTCCTATTCAAAAGAATGATCTCTCAACTTATTCAATTGAAATCAAACATGAATCTAACAGGTACACCACGCAATTAAACCCATGAAAATAAAATCAAGCTACTAATTACAAATTTCCAGTCAATATTTAATTGAAAGCGCATTTGAAATCACATGAATCAAGATTTAGATTCATAAACCCTAAGTTGTAGGAGATTATTTCTCTATGGATTTAGAAATTAAGAATGCATTATGAAGAAATAATACGGAATTAAAGAAAATTTCAATTAAGAACAAAGTCTTGCAAAAATTAAAAACAATGGGTTAAAATGATTTTACCTATAAAACTTCGAGACTTCTAAAGCAAGAAGAAATGGTTTTTTCTTTCCCTTAGAATTCTCTCTCTTCTATATTCTACGTTAGGGAAAATTTGTTACATATGCTGCACTTTATTGATCGCATGACTCTACGTGCTTATTTATAGGCTCGAGGTGCAGAAATCATGACGATTTTATTGCTGACGTGGTAAATTCTTGAATAACATAATTCATTTTCTTTCTTCATGCACGCATCTTCATTGCTTGCTTACACATTTGCTTGTCACAAGATAAGTCGAGTGCTTAAGTATTGCATTAAGTTCAGGGATCGACCTTAGCTTGAGCATTCTGTAAAAAAACACATGAGTTTTTGTCCATCTTTCCATTGAGGGGTAAATTGAGGATGTTTAGGGCTCAAGACTTAAGGTGTGACTTAAGTTAAGCAAAGGTCTGGTCTTCATTCAGCAACTACTACGGGTTAGATTTAGGGCTCGATGTTGAGGCATGACATAAACTATTTTCAAGTTCAAGCTTGATCACCTCAGAACACATGTTGAGGGTCATGTCGATGGCTCGATGTAGGGTATGACAGACCAGTTTTGCCTTGTTTTGCCTTAATATTTTGGCATTAACTAATGCTTTTCCAAGGCTTGATAGTTTTGTCTTTGAAGTTTTGCTACTGTTTTTCTCCAAATCCGATTCAAACACTTTAATTGTTCTTTTTTTAGTTCAAGGAGTTGAGAAACAACAATTAAACATTAAAAGCACCAAATTCATAGGAATTTGATAAAAAAGACGTATCAAATTAAGCCTAGATTCCTATGAATATAATAAAACAAAATAGACTTATTAACCTACTACAAGAAAACCAACATCTACTTCGGGTTCTCATATAGCAAGCACAACAAATCAATAAAAAAATCCTAACAAATGTTATTTGACTTTTTAGTGTATGGAACAAGATGGTTAATAAAATAATTAATGGAGAGGAATTTGCTATTTGTAATCATTGTGGGAGAAATCTGAAAGCAGTAAGGCAAAATGGTACGAAGCACTTGCACAACCATTTGTTGAGGTGCACAAAGAGAAGGCCTCAATAGGATATAAGACAATATCTTCTAGCTATGGAGCAAAAGCAAAGCGAGGACGAGAGTAGTGTGACAGTGAAAAACTGGAACTTTGATCAAGACATTGCTAGGAAAAAGCTTGCAAAGGCTATTATTGTTCACGAGTATCCTATTTTAATTGTTAAGCACAAGTACTTTAGATAGTATGTGCATAGTATACAACCTCTTGTGCAACATGTGAGTCGTATAATAATAAAAAAGGATATCTTGAAGATGTACAATAGGGAAAAGGACAACTTGACGTCGATGCTTAAAAGGCTTAATTCTTGGGTGGCTGTAGCAACTAATATGTGGACTTCAGAGATACATGACCATTAAGCTCGCTTCATTGATAGCAATTGGAAGCTCCACAGTCGAATCTTGAACTAGGTTTCTTTAACGATGTATCTTTATTTCATTTAACTAAAAATTCTAATCCTTTTTAAACCATGTTTACCTTTTTTATATGCAGTTTTATATATGTGCCAGCTCTGCAAACAAACAAAGCTTTATATCAATGTTTACTTGATTCACTAATGAAGTGGAATTTAGATAGAAAAATCTCAACAATCACTATAAACAATTGTTCAATAGATGATGCAATGATTGCAAATTTAATATTGAAGTTAAGAAAAGATGATCCGATTCTTCGTGGCAAGATAATGCACATGCGTTGTTGTGCACATATTTTAAACTCGATTGTAAGGGATCGTATGGTTGTAATAGAAAGGTCGATAGATAGGATCTACGATAGCGTTCAATTTTAGTTAGCGAAACCATCAAGGGTTGGGAAATTGTTGAAGCATGTAAGCAGCTTGATGTTCCATACAGTGGGAAACTTTGTTTGGATTGCAAAACAAGATGAAACTTTACTTATGTCATGCTTGTCACTGCAATTGGATACAAAGAGGTCTTCTTTAGATGATGATTGGGAGATAGCTGGGGAGATTTGCAATAAGTTATCTATTTTTTATGAGGTAACTAACCTTTTCTCTAGCACTTAATATCTCACTGCAAACTTTTTTTTTTGTAAAGTATTTACAATCAGGAAAGCATTGATTACATGGAAGAATTTTTTAGACTTGAATATTAATGCAATGGTTGAGAAAATGTCTAAAAAGTTTGAAAAGTATTGGGGAGATGTGCACATTGTCATGGCTATCTATACTGTTTTGGATCCACGCTCTAAGATTAAGGATGTGAAGTTTGTGTTTTGAACTGTTTATGGAGAGAATGTTGCTGTAAAGTTGCAAAATGTTAAAAGCACTTATTATGAATTGATTAAAGAATATCAATCTAGACCTAAATCTTGTCATACTATGTCTAGTTGTTGTTCTTCAATTCCTTCAAGAGGTGGTAGTAGCACCGGTATTGCATTTTCATGTGATCTTATAGTAGAGATAGATGGATTTGAACAGTATTTGATAACTACTAGCAAAGATGATATTCAAGTCCATGTGAAGTATAGGTTGGACCATTATTTAGAAGAGCCTTCAGTTCCCTGGATACCAAATTTTAAATTTAATATTCTTAGTTAGTGGAAAATGTATGGAATGAAATATCATACGTTGCAAGAAATAGCTAAAGATTTATCGGTCATTCATGCGACAACATTTGCTTTTGAGTCTGCTTTTAATATCGGTGGACGAATAATTAGCTCCTTGTTGGTCATTCATGCGACAACAGTTGCTTATGAGTCTGCTTTTAGTATCGGTGGACGAATAATTAGCTCCCATAGGAGCTAGCTTGGTCTTTTGATACAATATAAGCATTGATGTGTACTTAGAATTGGCTGTTAAATTATAGAATTGGTATGAGATTGTTTAATTTATTGTTGAAAGTTGTTTTTATCATGCATTTTTCTAATGTATTTCATGAAAATATTTTTTTCCTTTTATTCTTTTAATTTTGTAGGTTTGGAGAGACTTGAATTTGAAAAACTTGAAGAAGGGGGTAAAGAAGGTGGAGTACAAGAATGAAGATGACAAGTGAAAATAATGATTGATAATAACTTCATGATTATACTATTAATTAATTTCACTGATTATTTATTTTGGTTGATCAGCTAATGCATTGTTTTTTTTTTTGTTGGTATGGTGGATTGAGCTTAGAATTTAGTACAAAATGATTGCTTTGATGATGTATTATATTTGCTTTTATTGTTAATGTGTTTTGAAAACAAGTAGAAACGAGTATATTGGGAGGCTGACAATTTCAGTTATTGTTGGAGAGTGAATGAAGTGTTGGTAAGTTGTTAATATGTTTTGAAGACATGTTCTTCTATTCTTGAGTCTTTACAAGCCACGATTCCCACATATGTATTATGTATATTTATGTAAGTGAAGTAATATCTTTTCATCTACATTTGAAAATATTCATGTGATAGTTTTAAACTTTATTTCTTAATTAAGTCATGAGATGCTTTGTCAAATTCATTCAAGCATAGTTGTAGCCAACTATTGTGGTCCTATAGGATAAAATTATCGTTAAAAAATTGTAATTTAATCAAGAGTTAAAAAGGGGAAAAAAAACCAAAATGAAAGCGGGTTGCGGGGTAACAGAGTCAGGGTCAAAACCTATAAGGGAGGGTTGCGGTGTTGCACAAATAACTCTATAAAGTTATAGGTCGGGTTTGGGCGACTCTATAGGGAATCGGTTCAAGTTCGAGTCTCATGTGACCTGTCCCAAACCCATTTTGGTTGCATCCCTAGTCAGTGTTAGCTTTGGGTAAGATGCCTTTGCGTTTACCAAATTGTTGAAGCACCTATTCTGAGAGGTGCCACTCGACAATCTAAAAAACGAATAAGAGTCATCATGCCCGCCATGTGTGTTAGCCACTGAGCAAAATGGAGGAAGGCTCTTTAATAAGGCATCAAGTTATGACTCCACTCTACTTGCAATCATAACAAACAGAAAAATAAGGGGATAATAAGTTAATTGCACTCTACTGGCAATTAAGTGGAGGCATTTTTGTTCATTGACCACCATCTTTAGCTGCATTATCATCCTCACCATCACTCTGCTCATCTTCAATGGGATCCTTATCCTGATTAACATAATAAGTACCATCCAAATTTCAATAAACGAATCAAGGTTTAGTACATGCATCGCCTTTTCTTGGATTTTATTTTCCAGCTGTAATAATGACTCTTTCACTAGCCTTAACTCATTTTCCTCAATAGGTATGCGTGAGTACGACACTGAAGGAAGCCCATATGGACTTGGACTTGCATGAGCCAGTTGGATAGATCCAATAGGTAGCCCTTCATAAGCTTGGATGCCTACAACGACACCATCCCCTCCCTTGGTGCATTGGTTGATGGATGCACTTGCAAGTCAAAAGCAGTTTATGAGGACAGATTCACATGCGGTGCACAATGGTGATGGGCACCACTTGATTGTCCATATATCTGCATAAATAACTTTTATACCAAGCCAACACTTGATCCTTTGCTTGCACCAATAGATCCTCCATACTCTCATCATCAATGATTAGCACAAGCACATAAAGAAGTCCACTTGGCATATAGTATGGGCACTTGTGTATTATTTCAATGCCTCCAAAACTTGGATCGATACCAATACTAGCATATGTCCTACTAACAAACTGTTAAAAGTTGACATCCATCCTCATTCGAGCAATCTAGCCATAATGTTTTCATGTGCATACACTATAAAGTGAACAAAACCGCCATTGTAGACTTATAGAGTCAATGCTTACAAGCAAATAATGGTAAGACTTGAAAAATTAAGATCAATGTAGTATACTATTTGCAGTTTCTTAAACCTTTCTAAGGCTTCTTAGTTTTTCCTATACATTATCGTACATTTACACAATTTCCATCACTTTCTACTTAGCATTTTACCAAACACTTGGTATGCATAAATCAAAGAACCAATTCAACCATCGAATCTTCACATGTATCCAGGCACATTATTATAATTAGTACTATTTAACACATTGATGTAAAAGATTACTAACAAAAGTCACAAAATTTAGCTCATCCAATTCAGAAGAAAAACTTAGGTTTTAACTAGTTTTGAACACAATGAGTCAAACGTGAAGTAAAATAGGATATAGAAAAGAGAAATTAACCTTTAAAAACAAAGATCCAAAGCAAAGAAGTGGGTGGAGTGAAGTAATCGCCCCTTTAGAGTAGTATTCGAGAGAGAAATGCATGTTTGCAAAGTTAGAGCAAATGGTGAAAGTAAGCCATGGCTAAATTTTTTTTTCTTTTATAATATGGGGGAAGGCACGATGAAAAAGTATCATTGTCAAAACGATTTCATATACCACAACTTAATCAATCAATTCAATATAAACCTTAGGAGCGCTAGAATCGATTTGAACTAACCACAGGTCCTGAAAATCCTAGACAATGTCAGATAAGCCTAAATGTCTTATGAGTAAAATGGAAGTGGAAAACCTTAATTATCACATCCTAAGGAAATTAGTGCCTTTAAAAACGGAATGAAAATCCAATAAATGTTGGACTTAGAGACCTAAGGCTAAATAATTCGTCCATTTGATCACTAACACGAAAATTGAGATAATGTATTTTAATAGAGTTTAAAAATAAAATAAAATAAAATAATTTCCTATAATATAGTATTAATTTATCGAGTAAAAATTTCATCAATTAAACTAAATCGTTTCCGTACCCGATCACTAGCATGCAGATCAAGATAACACCACCAGATAACAATTAATGATAAAATAATATTAAATTATCTTTCTAATATCATATAATAATTTATTGTGCAATAAAAACATTAGTTGAACTGAATTTACGCTATCTTAATTTCTACCAACAAATAATTTTATATCATTTCACTATTTGTTATTATTCATGTCAACCACTTTTGTCTCCCCATTTTTACACACTTATTCTTATAATTTACTTTGCCATAGAAACTTTATCTAAACTATACATAACTTCATCGTTACTTTACTTCTCTCTCTCTCCCCGCCCCCCCCCCCCCCCCCCCAAACCACCACCTAATGTAGTGCTTCTCTCCCTCTGTCTTACTTTTTCTTTTCAAATTTTCACTCATTCTTTAATCCCTCATTACCTTCTATAAAATACCCCTTCCATTTCCTCATTTTCTTATTTTACTTTACATCACTCTTACACTAAACACTCTCATTTTTCTCTCAAGAAAACTCTCCATTTTCTCCAAAGCAACTACCACCTCCCTTCTTCTTTTGCACCTCTTGATCTCTCGCTTATCTCCATCAACACACCATTTCCTTGCTCCTATTTAGGTAAAGCATCTAAAGACTCTTCCTATATTATGATATATGAATCATGTGCATTTCTTCATGAAATTTTCACAAAAATATCCCCATGATGCAAGATGTTAGGAAATGGGAATGCAAAACTCCACACTTGATTCTTGTTAATCTTATGTTTATGGTTTTACTCTACATTCTCTAATCTAGCTTCTTATATGTATGTATGTATGTATGTATGTATGTATATGTTTTGGTGCATGAAAGCTCACTAATCTAATATTTTATTTATTTCATATTTTTATATTTCAAGCAAGTTATTTCCATGCAATTTATTTTATCCAAGCCTTGTCCATTTTAAGGCATAATAAGACTAGTCAATTTATAGTCTTGGACTCGTCCATATTCAAGTTCGAAGGAGATTGGATTATTTCAAATCTTAGAAAGTCTTATCTAAAATCGAAGACTCGTACTTTACTTTATTTCATCTCATTTTATTTATTTTCTTGGTGAGTGGATTATTTCAAGTCCAGGAGAGCCTTGATTATGATATAAGACTCTCATATTCTATTTTGTTATCTTTATGATCTTTGTTTATTATTCTTGTCAATATTTCTCTCATGTTCCTTTAAATATCGCAATGTTTATAAAAATTAAACTTTATGTTCATATACATGGAATGCCCAAAGTGATGTTGTAATAATGCCAAATGAATTTTTGAACTTTCACATGTCGACAGTTATTTGTTATGTAAAATATTTCCTAAAACTCATTTTCAATACATAGAAAATCCTTTGTCAAAAGGAAAATTTAGAAAACAAAACCCATCCCCTAAATTTTCTACTAATGCCATGACATACAACAAACTTTGATTTTTTTTTTCTTGTTTTTTCATTCTCAAACCAACTTGATTTTAACGATCACTAATGATAAAACCAAGAAACAAACCCTACACCTATTTTTCTTAAACATGCAAAGACTCGGGAAAAGGATTTGAGAAAATACAACTCGAAAATTCTTTTCTTGAAATCACATAGAGTTTAATGTCTTGAAAAATAAATGACTAAATTAAAATTGTTTATGAAACTCTTAAATACACCAAAATTTTCAAAAGAAATAAAACAAATATGGAACCCCATTTTCAGAATTGGATCACCCATTTATAAAGTCCTAAAATGAATATTTCTATAGGGTCCTCGAGTTTACTATCTATGAACATAAATTTCTTAACTTCATGACAAAAGGCTATTTGGTACAAGTTTCATTTTAAGCAATATCACTAAGATCATGCATGTATTACGAGCTAACATCATGTTCCAATTGTGATTTAATAAATTCGTGACCTTGAGAGTCTAAATAAAGTATGAAACCTAAGACGTGGTTTGGACGCAATTTGACCCCATTGATTCCAATACCTAAATGACCTTATATACCTTAAATGACCTTAGAAATGGATAGAACATTTGAAGTAGATAGAAGTCAACTACTCATACGCGAAATTCGAAATTAAAGTGGGAAAGTTATGACTAATTTAAGGTTAGGAGTTAGTAATCAAGAATTCTACTGAGAATTAGTTTACTAAAGTAAAAAATTTAAATGAGACAGGTATGAAATACTCATTTTTGGTATTATTTTGTTTAGATTACGGGGATTACGGGACTCTCCTTCTTGAAGCCTATTTCAACTAAGAACTATTCAATGGGCGAGTGAGTTTTTCCTCATGATTTGTTACCTTGCTTGTACTTGTAGTTGTAGATAATTGCACTAGATTTGTAAGTGCAAGATAAATGAATATGTATGGGGTTTGGATGTACGTTTTTATGCTTTTATGAATGTATGACAAATGATGCTAAGCATATCGAAACCGATGAATAGTTATTTAAGTACATCATCAATATTACATGTTTCTTATGTGTGTATGATACTTGTTGATCACCCTTAAGCATGCTTTAATTATATTCAGCTTCGATATAAATGAAATGGGCATGCATTGCATCTGTCAAATCACATGTTAAAGGCTACTACTCCTATGTGAGGAATCGGAAGGGCTGGGGTGGCCCAGCTCATTCCTAGGAGAACTAAGTTGAACGAGAAATATGACCTTAAGGATGTGTCGCGCCAGTCGATCGCTATGAGGAGGTACTTAGGGCCTAGCAGTAAAGATCACGGAGACCTTCAAATCAAATTCTCTAACCCTTTACACGAAGAGCATAAATCCATTTCATGTATGATTTTCGAATACTTACACATACTTGCTTGTATAATGTGCCTATTGCATAAGATGCATAGCATATGCTTAAAATTAATAAAATTATTTGTTTATGGTTGCAGGATATGAATAAAAGGATTATCTCACTAAGCAAAATATATCTTATACCCCTAAAGATTTTTGTTGAAACATTTTTACTTGTAACATCTATAGAGAAATAGAATGGCAACGATAAAGGCTAGTAAACCTTCAAAGCTTATAATGGATGCATGGGAGAACATTGAGTGGTTTCCTTTTAGAATCTCTTTATTTAGACTTTGTTATTTTGGGAGACTTTATGGATGACTATAATAATTTGAGGATTTAGCGAGAGCATCCCTTGAGATGATGTAATCTTTCAATGATAAAGATATTATGATGTTTAGTTATCTTATTTGCATATAACTGTTATGCACTTAAAATGCACAATTCCTCTCGTGAAGTACGCATTGTTTGCATCACTAAGATAGTTATTCCTAGGCTTCAATACTGTGTACGACATATTATCACATTTACGATATCTCTCGAGGCATGACATGAGAGCCAGGTGTGCCCTCGTATTAAAAAAAAAACAAATGGAGGGGTTGCATAAGTCAAAGGTGTAACTTCTAGTTGCATTTTTGACACTTATATTTCGAATATTTTTTATTATATTTCTGTATTTATTTTTTAAAATTTTTTATTTCCATACAAAGGCCTTATTTTGTGCATATACTTGACTTTCTTTTGTTTCTAGTTTTTTAGGTTGTTTCTCTTAGTCCATTAGATGACCTTTTTTTTTCATGACATCTTTATTTAACTTGCATAAGCGTTGATGAATCATTAGCTTAAAAAAGAGAAAAAGCCCCTTTTGGCACATGAACCTTGAAGAAGTAGACAGTTAGGAACATGGACTTTTAAAAAGTTCAATTTCATATATAATTAAACTTTGTATGCTAGTTTTTACTATCCCCACTCTTTTTAATGTTTCTTGAAGTGGTTGACACGTTTTAGGTAATGATTGAGTGGATAGTGTTTAGGAGCACAAAAAGTTAAATTAAGTATGAAATTTGATTTTTTTGAAATTTAGGTACCTAATTGTCAATTTCATCAAAGTTTAGGTACCAAAAGAGATTTTTTTCCTTAAAAAAAAGCCTTTCGAAGTTTATACAGTCTCGAGTTCCTTGTCTTAAAGTCCTAAATTACTTATTTCAAACAAGATCCTATGTAAATCATATGTATGTATTTGATATGATGAAATAACATATTCCAAATATATATCAATTTCTTAAGATTATATATATATATATATATGATTTGATGAAGGGTTAAAACATGCTCATGTATGAAAAATAATTACCAAAACTGAGTTGAACAAAGAAAATTACCGAAATCCATTCTAAAATCGTGTTTGGAAATCAAGGTATCCAAAATTTTCATGTAAATTGTGTATATAAATAGCAATATCAAGTTTTTATACAGCACCTATATTGCTAGTCTTAGTTGCGATTTACTCTGCATAACTTTTGCTAATGGTGGGACCTGTAACATCGTGTGCTTGACACATGGATGGATGGCCATTGGAACCTTGTGAAATGAGGGTTTTATTAGGGCACATGTACGGACAAACAAAGGTGAGTAAACATGTGATGTGACTAGAGTTGAAAGGCTGATTTAATGAATACAGGAAGAGAATAGATAGTAGAGAGAGATGTTGGAAAGCCCATAACTTAGTTAAAAGTCAAGGACATGCTTCACTTAAGGACATAAATTGTGTTTTCATCACGCGATATACAAGTATTTGCATAGCTTGAGCATAAGTTGTGATATTATTTCACCTTATTTAAGTTATTATTATGCATAATGACCTAAAAAAAAAAATTATTTCATCTCATATGCTTAGATATGTTGGCAATAACATAGTTAAGATGAATTCTTTATCATTTACCTTAATGTGGACCATCATCTCATTTTTATAGGAACATGCAATTGCATCAGTATCTTGTCACTATTATGATCAGCAATATGCCTATATGTTAAAACTACTTTTGGGATTATAAAATGCTATGACGGTGTTACCTAAAGCTTTCAAAAATTAGTAATTAAGCTATTGGTAGCATGTGTTTGATGATTGTAAATCTTAATGGAAAAAGAAGAAATCGACCTAGAAATTACCATCACGTTTTTATAGAGATAGAAACTCTAATATTGACACTTTGTTTTACATTATTGAATGAATTAGGAAGGAAAGAAAGTAGGGAAAATGGATTATTAAAGAATTTAAATCCTTTTATGTGTTTGGATAACTAGAGAGGAAGAGGGAATTGATGGAGTCTTAATTATTATAAAACATAAATAACTCGTTTACTTTGCTGAATGGAATAAGGAGGGAATGGAATTCCAATTCAAAAGGAATTGATAGAGTTGTAATTGCTATTATAGTGTTCACTTGCTGTAAAAAGTAAAACAAGTAATTATTAGAGTAAAATGTAAAATATCTATAATGTGCCTTCTATTTATTACATAAAAAGGATAATTATGTAGGTGTTATTTTCAAGATAGGAGCATTTATGACAAAGTTGAAAAATAGACTATTCAATGACAATTCATGGGTTAGAGACATGAATTGCTATTCATAATTTTACATAATAGCAATTTATTATGAATTATCATTCCTTTGAAGTGAACATCGTAATATCAGCTTTACGTCGAATGAGAAATGAATGAATAGCTACGTCGAGTGAACGGACTGAAAATACGATAAAATGGTAAATTACTTATATACCCATAAAAGATAAAATATAATTTCAAAAAGAATGATACAAGAGTAATTTAAAAAAAAAATCCCTTTTCCTTTTAATTCTCTCCATTTTAGAGTGGACAAAAAAAAAAAAAAAAAGAATGGGATCTAGGGAAAATATCATATCCATTTTCCCTTCCATTGTCCTTTCCTCTTAAAACAAATGAAATTCATTTCCCTTCTTTCCTCCTGTCCTTAATCATTCCCTCCCAATCCCTTTATACTAAACATAATGTAAAGTATCTAATTGTGAAACCTGAAAATCATGTTAAGATCCATTTTATTGAATGATATGAACATTAATTTCCCAACAAAGGAAAAAAAAAAGAAAAATTGGCAATAATGGGTTGTTGCATTGTAAAGGTATGAAAATTTTCATAACAAGATTACCATCAAATAGAAACACAAAGGTACAGGCTTCTATGTTAGAATTTAAAAGTATGTGATCTTAGTGCCTTTTTCCATATGCGATCTTAGTGCCTTTTTGGATACAAGTTATATATAATTTGGAATTGTAAGTTATTTTATGACACCATAAAACTACCATACAACTTATAATATTTTGGATTAATTACAAATACCTTACATATGTTTTGACTCATTTGTAAATATATGACCTACATTAATTTTTTTGATAAAAAGGTGACATGGATTTAATTCAAAGGTGATAAACTGCCAATATTATTTATTATTGTAGAAGAGCACGTATCATATCTTATTGGTCTCAAAAAATCAATTTAAATCTTCTTTCCAATTTTTGGTTTTTTAAAATAATTTTAATATTTTATCTATTTAATTTTATTTAATATTTTTTATTGAATTAAATTTTTTAGACCAATAAGGCACTAAAATATATTTATCAAATATCATTTAATAATATTGATATTTTTGCATAAAACTCATGTCACTTATTTACCAAAAAAAATAATACAGTTAATGCATTTACAAATAGATAAAAACACACGTAACATTTTTGTAATTGACTTTAATATTTTTAGTTTATTTTTTTTTAGTTTAACTATCATGCCCATTCAATCTAAAATTCTAAGAGTGAAATTATAGGTAAACGTAGCTCAACGATTGTAAAAATAACGAATTAAAATAAAAAAGAACACCAAATAAAAATGAACATATTTATATGTTGCTATTCGAAGCTAGTAATCAATAAGCAAATAAAGTAAGTCTTAAAATTGGAGAAATAAGACTCACTTCTTTATGTTTTTTTTTTTTTTTGCCATTATAACGGTGGTGGAAGATTCGAACCTAGGACCTCTCATTTGCCTTATTGATTATTAGCTTCTAATAGCAACATATAAATAGACATACTTCCATCGTATTTGCATCGAGTCAAGTTCATTCTAAACTTCTTGGAAAAATAATTACTGGAGAGTTGGAGAGCTCACATTAACACCAGTGCCTAATACTATAAACTAACCCTTATAAAGAGCGTAACGGACTAGGGGGACTATCAGTTCTAGTTTCCCCTTATTTGTTTGTTTGCGAGACGCCCTTTCCTTTTTGCTCTGGAGGGGCTACCCTCTGTTTTTTCTCAAGGAAGGGCCTGGTTAGGCTCTTCTTGTTGGAGTATCCTCGCTCAGAGGCTAATAAGAATTCTCTCTTGTGGGAGTGCCCGATAAGGATGAAGAGACCTAATTACTTTAAGGTACCATTATAAAAGAATGGTGAAAGGTTTACCTACCTTATTATCCTCCTTATCTTAATCTTACAGAGGTTACTACGAGCCATACCCTGCGGGATACATCTTGCCAAAATTTGAACCTAAAAGATGGGTGATCCATAAGAGCATTTGGCGGGGTTCATCGCTCGAGCTACCTTGAATTTCTTTTCTGTTGACTAATCCGAGTCCTTGAGAGCTTAGACGTAGACGCCTGCGGGTAAGAGAAGAAAGAATTCCGGTTTGTCGCACTACTCTATGGTATGTCTCTATTGACATAGATAGGTGTAGTGTCCTGTGCGTGTGACATCTACTCGAAGTGGTCTTTTTGTGATAAGTTCTTTGTCTCTTTACTCCGGGTTTACCGAAGAGTGTAAAATCGCAGCGCCTAGCCTAAAAAATACTTTTAGTGCCCCGAAACAACAATCAGCCCCCTTTAGGGCGAAATCCCGTTCCCTTAGGTTATTCGATTGGAGTTTCTCGATCTGAATGATGCTTAAAAGCGTTTTGTCTTAGTTTCGAAGTTTGACTTTCTTTTCGTTGTTGGGTATGAGCACCTGGTCTTAATTGTGAATGAATAATCCGAGCAATATATGTCCCCTGGCTCTGGGGAGACCACGAGGGAAAGAAATTGATTATCATCACTATCCAGGGCACAGGGTGTTTTAGGTGAAAGGTGAATCGGCCCAGAACTCTTTCTATTTGGACTAAGGGGCTCGGTTGGATTTCAAAGCTACAGCCCTCCTACAAAGATAGGGCACTCGTTCTTGTCAATGGTCACAGCTCGTGCAGTAAGTATAAAAGCGTGGTTTGGCAGGAAGTGTAGTAGGTGAAGAAGTCCCAGCATAAGAGGTAGCAGCACATACAGTGTCATTGTTGGGCAAAGCAGGACTAAGGGCATGCTTGCCTGTCTCTTCAGCCATAAGTTGTTTTAATAAGACGGAGTTCAAGGAAGAGGATTGCGATACAAAATATAGGAGCGAACATTCTCAAAATCATCACGACACGGGGGCATGAGAACATATGAGGTGCCACTCTACCGTATCAATGCAAGTTATGAAGTAATAGATCTTCCTCCTGGTGTCTTGCCAGAAGCTCGTTTTCTAACCAAAAAATGAAATATTTTAAGACCCGAAAAGTCTTGGATGAACCTACGATAGTAGTTTACCGAGCCAAGAAAAGATCTTAACTCATATGATGGGGGATCCCATTCCTCTATGGCCTTCACCTTCTCATTGTCCATGCAAATGGTCCCCCCTTGATCCGATTCTAAGGAACAAGACTTCTTGTTAAGCAAAAGAGCACTTCTCCTTCTTGACATAAAACTGGTTGTCGCGTAATATCTGAAAGACAGCTCGTAAGTGCTCCACGTGCTCTTCAAGCGTCCCACTATAGACCACAATGTCATCAAGATATACCACCACTCAAAACCGACAACTCAAAACACCAATTCATTAGCGAAACTCACCCCTATTCACTTACGAAGCAACCGGACTCGCCTCAACAAGAGAAGCTGCATCCCGTAGGGAAAGATAGCAGAAAGAGAACCGCTGCTTTGACTTGACTCTCCCCTGGAAACAAACTGGTTTCATCGACCGACGTCGGTTTCTGCAAACATCTATTTTGCTTGTTCTGCTAGATAGAAAGCTTGAAGAGAGAGTTCTTTACACGTGACTTTAAGCCAGTCATATCGTTCTCGCCAAAACTGAGCTCTCATTGCCCAAGTTTCCAGGTCATCTTGCGGCATTTGGGGGTGCTCATGCCTTGAGGCTTACCGAATCTAGTTTTCTTACTGCCAAGGCCCCTTATCGAACATCTCAGGCTCTTTCCGATCTCTTCCTCTTCCTTGTTGCCATATAGGATACTCAGCTGCGGTAGAGGGTCGGAATGCTCCCCCATCTTGTATTACCAACTCTCTTCCTTTCCAGTATTCTCTAACAGCTTCCAACTTTTCCTGTAAGCCTTCTTTTCCAAACCAGTACGTGAATTAAGCCAAACCTGTTGTTCTGGGAATGAATTGTTTAAACCCAAATTGTTGGGCATACAATGCGGGAGCATAGCCTGTGCAACCTCTTGCACTGATGGAAGAGTTCCACACCTTGCCAAAAATGGCCTTCCCCTTTCCAGATTGGCTTCCAAAGTTGTTGTGCATTCCTAATGTGTGAAATACAAGCATGGAAAACTTGCGCTCAACAAGTCTCCGTCCAATTGCATATAAAAGATGAGAGTCCCAAAGTTGTTGCACATTCCTAATGTGTGAAACACAAGCATGGAAAGAGTTAAACTTGCCCTCGATAAGTCTTCGTCCATCAATCTTTTACAAAACAAGACACATCTTAACCAACTAAGTTGAATCAAATTTCAATCATTTTAATCCATCAAAATTTATTTAAATTATAATAATATATCTCACATATTGAATATGTGACACTAAACTCGCAAGTTAGATATTCAAGTTTGGTAAATTATTTTAGTAATTAAGTTTAATGATGGCTTATTTTAGTAATTAAATTAAAAAAAAAATCTAAACGGACAAAAAATCTATTTACATTACAGTCATGTTTGGCATAAGAGGAAATATTTGAAATGTCATTTGATGTGCATCCTTGTGCATTTAAATGAAAAAAAAAAGTATTTTTAATTAATAGTTGCAGTAAATTTAAGATATACAACTTTTGCATAGGGATTTTTATATTATATAATCATAAAATTCTAGTTGTTTTACGCTTATATGAGTATACCGAATTATTGAAGTCTTTGGATTATTGGATGCAACTGTTTAAGTTTTAAAGTGACTCACCATATATGTTTTTTTTTTTCAAATTGTAAATAAATTATTTAGAAAATATATATTTTACACAAAAATTCAATCGGTACTAATGAAACTCTAAAATTATTGAAGTAATTAATTTAATACCTAATAAAAAATTTTATATTTATTTTTATTAGTTTACTAACATAATTTATTTTATTTTTTTATGTGGAGGAAGCCGCCTTTACTATTAAATAGTGTTAAAAATACTAATAAAAATTTAAAATATAAAATCTCTTCTACATCTACAAATAGCATAAATACTAAATTGATTTTTGAGATAAAGTTTTGATACAAAATTTAATATTTATGCTATATATATATAATAAACACCAAGACTTATTTATTTTAATATTATTAAACTATAATCCTGTCCTTTATTTTATAATTGAATTAAAGAGACCACGTTCAATAGAAAAAGAAAAAACTACGACCTAAGTTGAATTATATCCTCTACCTTATAGGGGGTAAAAATGTAACAAGCCTATCCTTTTTTATTATCATGAGATTGAAGCAGTTAATAAAAATGAATATATAAATATATCTATCTATTATTATTATTAAGTGGAAATATATTGATTTGTGTTGAAAAAATTTTATAATACAGTATGATGGTTACTCTTTTCTCATGTTCTTCGTACTCCCTTTTTTTCTTATATCTTTTTTATTATTATTATTTTTTCGTTTTAATTTTTATTGGCTTTTTATTTTTTTTTTTAATAAAAATCGTTCTACTCATTTTTCCCCCTGGGCTGTTCTCGCGCGCTTGTATGGACGATTAACCAGTTCAGCTCGAGTGCTCGAGTCAGAAACAAATAAAAGAAAGTTCACTTCAACTTCTCACCTGTCGCCGCTCTGCTCCTACTCCTTTCTACTCATAGGCTGTATCGAACAGAGTGGAAGTGGAACAACTCAAATAAATAACTAGCAATGAAGGTTTGGGTGATAAGCAACCCCAACCCCAGTCTCTCTCTCCCAATCACACCTCATCGTCGTTTCTCCCTTCAACTCCAAAGTTCACTTCACTCCCTGTCCCAAGCGGACCCATCAGAATCCCCAAATCAGAGAACAGAAATTGGATTGGTTGTTGCGTAGGAAGCTATGATTCTGTGCGGGAGTCACCGTCGAAAGCCCTCAGGAAGCTTCTGGAATCGCCAGGTGTCCATCAAGGCCCTGCTTGTTTCGATGCTCTCAGTGCTAAGTTAGTGGAACGCGCTGGATTCGATTGCTGCTTCACCAGTGGTATATATAAAAACTCTCTCTCTCTCTCGACAAGTTTACAGGGATTCTTATGCTGAAGTAATCGTTACTGTTTTATCATATTTCTACATGCTTTGATTGATATATTGATTTTCCTACCAGTGTCTTGATTAATAAGTAGAATTAAAAATGCCAAAAACATAATTGGCTGTAATTACCTTTTGTTTTTTCAAAAGTTATTATGGTATTTAGTTAACCGAAGAATTATTGGATAGCTCATCATTATTCAAAGAATAGTAATTCTGTGCTGGACTTGATTTTTTTCGCCAGATTACTCTTGATAAAATAAAAAATCAATAAATGAAAATCTTATTATAGTTTTATTCCATTTTTTAATAATAGCGATTCAATTACAGAGCTTTCATGCACCTGCAAGTGTAAGTGTGTAATTGATATTAAAAAGTGTGAATTTTTTTTCTTTTTAGGCCCAATGAATTATCTGATAAGTAAATTTGTTATTTGTATCTACGTACATAGTTGCCTCGTAACAAACTTGCAAAATTTGCATATTAAATAAGCTAGACAAGTGGTTTGCATTATTTGCAAGATCATTGATATATAGACAAGTAGTTTCTTTCTTGCTTCATTTCTGCATAGGATGAGTAATTTCTTCCTTACATCTTTTCTTATATAACTCGTGAATTGTTGAATAATCAAAACACGCACCATATTGCGATCTTATGTTGTCAAATCCTGGTTGTGGAGCCAAATCCAATATGGCATAAAGCAGGAAGTCCAAAGTTTAAAATCATGGTTGTTATGTCGCTCTATTTCATTCAGCTGTTAGGGATGTATAAAGTAATAAATATAAAAGTACACACCATGTTGTACAAGCTTAATCTTTTAGTTGCAATTGCTTTTGCAAAATCTATAACGTTTTTGATGATTGTATACTACGATGTTAATGGAGTCCAGTACTGTTAAATATAAAAGTACACACCATGTTGTACGAGCTTAATCTTTTAGTTGCAATTGCTTTTGCAAAATCTATAACGTTTTTGATGATTGTATATTACGATGTTAATGGAGTCCAGTACTGCTAGTTGATCACAGTGTCTGTAATATGGGAAGTTGAAAACCAACAATGTGGACCTGTGGTTGATGTTGGTGTGTAATTTTCTCATGGAAAATGAAACATTCCAAGAAATTCAATGACATTAACTTCTCACAATTGTATGAGGAAAATTTTCACTTCACAAGAAAATATTTCCATTGGGAAATGAATTCTGGGTTACACCATGTCAATTGGTTTAACTTTGATACTTCTTGCTAGGGTTTTCGATATCTGCTGCAAGATTGGGGTTGCCAGATACCGGTTTTATTTCCTATGGAGAAATGGTGGATCAAGGCCAGCTTATTACCCAGGCTGTTGATATTCCTGTCATTGGGGATGGTGATAATGGATATGGGAATGCCATGAATGTCAAAAGAACTGTCCGAGGATATACAAGAGCTGGCTTTGCAGGAATCATTCTTGAAGATCAGGTAAATAAAATTCAGGCTTTTACTATACAAAAATGGTATATATTTGTTGACATTGTACTTTTATAGAAATGTGTTACTTGACTCTTTGAAAGCATAATTTTTTTTAGGTGTTGGTTAGTTATTTAAAACCTCTACTTGAACAACGTTATGATCTTAAAAAGACATAATAACAACTTTAAGCATAAGGCAATGTTTTTAATATGTGAAGTTTAATCTAACCAAAAACAACTTGGAGGGAAGCTATCCTTTGATGCCCCAAATTCTCTTCACAGGACTCCTTAAATCCTAGTTCTTCTGTCTGCTTCTAGTTTTGTATATTTTGTATGCCATCTTGTGGATGGTTACCAAGTTGCTTTTGTATTTGAGTGGTTTCATCTAGTCTTGATGAGTCATTTGGGTTAAACCCTAGTGCTTCTTGAGCGATTGTTATTTAACCAAAAAAAAAAAAAAAACTTGAAGGGAAGCAATGTATTATGTATCTAACATTGTAAAGGATAAATAAACAATAGAATGCAATAAGTAAATTGGATCCCTAGACAATGCCTTTGATGTTGTTGTTGATGGTGTATGCAGAAATGTAAGCTAAGAGCCTTCATGATATGGATAAACACTTCTGGCACAGAATGCTACTTCTCATGGTAGAAGAATTTAGGCACTCTAGATAGGATATAGAGCCCAATTTCATCATTTCGGCTGTGTTGGTTTTTAATTTGGCTTTATCTATTTCCAGTAACTTTTGCTTGTATTCTTATTGAAGGACGCACCTTATGTACCTATTATTCTAGGTAGCTGAATGCGGAGTGGATAATTGTTGAAAGCACCTAATGTCACATTTGGTACATCGGGATGATTTTGAATAGAATGGTTTGGAATGGAACGGAATGAGTTTCAGAATGACAAATTCATTTCTATGTTTGAAAGTATACATGGAATGGAATGGTTATAGGATGTATTTGTCGAAAATGTCTCTAGCAATAAATGCAAGTTATGAATATGCAATAGGATAAAATAGTAATCATATTGTGTACAATTAATAAAGCTGGAATGGAATTACGATTCCACTTTTGAGAAGGTAGAATCGAATTCCTTTTCAAAGTCGGAATCGTCGATTCTAAGAAATCATGATTCCAGCATCGAAAGGTGCATCCGAATATGGAAATGGAATGGAACCTACAATCGCGATTCCATTCCAAGTCATTCCTGCGTACTAAACATGACATAAATAGTAAGCCCACCAAAATGCTGAATATTGAAATTTGGTTTTGGTCCTCAAAATGGAACCAAAAAAAAATTAAAGTGCAACCAAATGCACAACTGTTGCACAAAGGTGTTATCATATCTGTGTAGATTTGTGAATCTTATCAAAAGTAGTAGTATTTTATGGTTGTTTTTATTGCAATTTGGAGTATTACAGTGAACCTGCCAACTCCTGTGATGATGGGACATTTTTTGTCGAACTTTTCTAGCATTGCTGCTCTCTATTTGTATGGACTTTTTTTGTCTATGAAATTTGAAATTTGGTGATGTAACCATTTGTTCCATACAGTAACCAATTTGGCATAGATATTAATCAACAAAGTTGTCATGGTTTGATTAGCTCCAGAAGTATCTTTTCTTTTTGTAATTCACTCAAGAATGATTCAGAAGTTTCCTCTTTTTATCATGCTTTTTAAATGCCAGGCATTGTATATTTTGTCACTTATAAAATAATACACTGCAAGGTATCTCCAAAAGCTGTGGTCATACACATGGCAGGAGAGTAGTGTCCAGAGATGAAGCAGTGATGAGGATTAAAGCAGCTGTAGATGCTCGGAAGGAGAGTAGGTCTGATATTGTTATTGTAGCACGTACTGATTCTCGCCAGGCAATATCTTTGGAAGAATCACTTTGGAGGTCACGTGCTTTTGCCGATGCTGGAGCAGACGTTCTATTTATTGATGCCCTTGCTTCAAAGGAAGAGATGAAGGCCTTCTGTGAAGTTGCTCCCCTTGTCCCAAAAATGGTATAAGCATATACCTTTTATTGATAAGAAACAGTGAGACTCATTGTATGGTCAGGAATTATTGGATAAGTTTTCAGTACAATTAGCCTAATGGGAGTTTTATGGGTCTTTATTTATTTTATTTAATATTGGACTTAACAAAGAGTTCTATCTGCTGACATAATCTAAGATAAAGAGACCCCATATATTTTTTCTACTATTTCACAGACAAAATGGAATATCAGGAAGGAAGAGAAACGGTTTCCACACTGGACAGTCTAAGCTCCTAACTGGACCTAAAAGTACTCATCTATTGTTTCATATGGTTTAGCTAGATAGGCAAGGAAGCATTCTACTTCTGGATTCTCTCTCTCTCTCTCTCTCTCTCTTTTCTTTTTTCTTTCCCCCTTAACCATTGTTTGATTGTTACAATCAACTATATCCAATACTACTGTATTGTTAGTATTTTATCAATTGCTTTTACTTAGAATCATTGGCATAAGGTGGCACATCATGCCTTGAACTTTAATTTGCAAGATCCTCACTTTCTTATGAATGACTAAGCAGGTTTTTCTTCTGTTATGCAGGCCAATATGCTTGAAGGAGGTGGCAAGACACCAATACTCAATCCATTTGAACTGGATGAGCTGGGTTATAAGCTGGTGGCTTATCCGCTTTCACTGATTGGAGTTTCTATTCAAGCAATGCAGGTACATCTTTTCTTGTGGTAATTTAAGCGGCATTCTGTGTAGTGAGTCAATTTTAGTCTGGTTATCTTAGTGAAATTGTTGTTGCTCTTTATAATATATGACCTCTTGTCACCATGGGAGTTGACAATGCATTGGTTGCTCCAGTTTTCTATCTAATTGTTTGTAAAATGTCTGCAGTTTCTTTTTGCTTCTACTGGTATACCAATATATGTTGATATTTGGTTGTTTGAAATGGCAATCTTATGCGATGGGATTGCAGGACTCCCTAAGAGCAATTAAAGGAGGACGTATTCCTCCTCCTGGAAGCATGCCATCTTTTGAAGAAATGAAGGAAATTTTAGGTTTTAATGCATACTATGATGAAGAGAAGCAGTATGCTGTAAGCTCAAGCCAGCTGTTTTCTATGGGAGGTTAGTTATGTTGCTTTTTGTTGATGATAAGCAGCAAGATACACCATTTATTGACTCTTTTAAGTTTCTTTAGACCAGCATGGGTTATTTGTTTTATTACTCTCCTTCACTCTGAGGGTTGGGACTGAACTTTGATTAAAGTCTAAATAAACCAGTTAAATAGGGGGTTAAGTTATGGTGCTGGGATTAATGTGGATTTATCTGTTTTATACTTTTACAATCATAGTCACAATTACTTCACATAGAAGTGATGATCTTTTAGCTCTCAAAATAGTTCCTTCTTCTAAATTTGAATGTAATATCGTACTATTGTTCTTTCTTTCTTGGCTTCTATGCTATAATGGGAATTCTTGGTATTGGGTTGTATGATTAATTTGAGGCTTTGTTTAAAAGTAAACATGCATTATTCCCAGTGCGTAATTTGTTGACTGTATAAATATTCTACCTTACTTTTTTGCTTTTATTTTCTGATATATTGTCTTACCAAAAGTTCCATTTTCTCATTTTTGTGCACTGGTGACACAAGTATATAAGGTCTTCCCTTGTTCTGATACAGAGTTATTTGTTAGTGGGCAGCAATCGATATGGTATCCAGCGTAGTTCTCAACAAGACAGTGATAAAAGGAATGACGTTTTGCGAGATCCCATTGTCGAAGTAATAAATCCCAATGTGTATGGTAATTATGGTGCAAATGGCTCAAAAGGTCCATTTTCTGGAATCTGGTCTCGGAAACTGAGAATTAAAATAACCGGAAGGGATGGATTTGAGAGACTTGATATTAGAATTCCCGTAAGTCTTGATGATTAATCTCATCAACATTGCGTGCCAATTTTCTGCTTTCATCTTTTAGGTTGAATAAGCTGTCACACCTATTTGATTTATCCAAAAGAAAAATCCTATTTAAGTTCTGATAAGAAGTTTGTCATGAAAATTTCCACATAATTATAATGAAAACAGGCTACCTCACTCAAGAAACATATGCATAGAAGCCTTAATAGCCAACATTTTGTGCACCAAAATATCTTTGACCTCCATATTTCTTGCATCTCTAGACTCTAGCTACATGTCAGCTACTTCAAGAAACATTGCAATCCAGGTCCTCCCAAAAGGGAGATTCGAGAGCCAAATTTCAGCAATATAATGCTTGCTCCTTGTTGTAACATGCTGACTCCCTGGGACTTTTTGAGTCAAACATGATGCTACCTCCATTCTTGTTGCTAAAGATGACAGAGTCTGAAATATTCGAATCCCATGTGAAGAGAATCCATTTTTGCAACTTAATTTTCCTTTCTTTTTCTTTCTGTGTTTCTCCTTTACAGGCTGGATTTCTGGATGGAATCACTAATATTGTCCCAGGTATTTTGTGTGCTCTGGACTAGTCACTTTGAGAGTATTTTGTGAAAGACAAAGGTGAACTTACAATTTCTTGTCATACAGCTTTGGGGGGTGTGAACATCAAAGAGCTATTGGATGATGCTGCAGTGAAGTTGGAGGGAAGCTCTTGATAGATTTTAATGACACAATGGGGGACAGGATTCAAGTTTTTCTTGAGTGAAATTCCTTTCATTGCTTCGAGGTCTGTGAGGTATGAAAACAATGAATAGCAATGAAACAATCATGTTTGTTGCTAGATATTGCATATTGTCTAAATATGCCAATTAAATGTTGTCGATCAACCATAATTCAGGATCTGTTTTCATTATTTACTGCATAATCTTTTCTTGGTACACCGTATAGAGATTTTAAGGGTCTAAATAAAATGTCATGCAAAATGCAGTGTTTAGTGGTAGAGTTCTCTGCTCTTTAGTTTCATATCTAGGGTTCAATCCCTAGTTGCCACTTACACCCCATATATATATGGAAGGATACATATAACTTTCTCTAAGGAAGCTCCATCTAATTGTTAACTAATTCCATAGCTGTTTTATGATTTTAGTTGAAGATTCAAAATTTTTAAGAGCTTCATAATGAGTGATTGTTTCTTGAATTCCCCTTTCTCTTTGGTGGTGGTCAATTGACTTTTCTTTCATTTTAGGTTATGCTGTTATGTCTGTGCATGCCATGAGAATTCGTTCTTTCGGGGATAGCAGAAGATAAGGCCCCAATGCAGTGAGCCTAGTGACCGGCATAGGACACTTCCGTACAAGATCTCTCATGTCGTTGATTGAAGCCAAATTGCAAAGGGTAACATAATTATCTAAATGATAGATTTTGCTTAGGATTTTACTTTCCCATACTCTGAAAGTAGTGGGCAAGCTTATGTTTAAAATTTTACTGCTACGTGCTTCTTATCTCTTCGTAGGCTCGACCGTAAGAGAGTCTCTTCTCATTAACTGTCCATCACTTGAGGTAACTTCTTGCATCAACTGAGTTGTAAAATATCCTTGTTATCCTGTCGTTTTCTTTTCATGTTGAAACGGGCGATAGGATATAGATTCTCCTCATTCTGAAATCGGGTGTTGATTTAGATATGAGGGGGATGAACATATCGCAAAAATATTATACGCACCCCAATTTATAAATAAAAAACTATTTTATATTCATATGTGAAACTGTCTTGCTTGACATAGTTTCCTCCCGCAATATGTGATAAAATGGATCACTATCTACTATTTGCCAAAATTTTTGAAAGTTAATAATACTTGGAGAGAGGCCAATATATATATATATGTGTGTGTGTGGTGTGTATAATAGGAGATTAAAAAAGTGGATAGGATGTAAATAAGTGAAAAATAAGATTAAAAATTTTTCTGATTTTTATACCGTATTTTTTAAAAGAGATGTGGAGTCTAGGTATAGCAAAGATATTTCCTTGCTTAATATAGAAAAACTTTTTGATAGATAGGTGCAACTGTTTTTTCAAACATGTTGCATAAGTTTCCTCGTTCGTCGTCTTTTAACTTAGATGGTTGACGCCTCATTCACATCTTGTGAGCACCATCACTTTTTGTTAGGTAAGCTACTTTCATCGTCCCTTTCATCTCTCGTACATGTTATATGGCTTGGATGCATATCATAAAAAAATTCTGTAAATATTAATGAAGCGGGATACTCTTATTTCTGAGCGTTGAAAGTGTATTTTGATAGGGAGCCAGTGTAGTGAGGTTGATAGATGAAATGGAGATAAAAATACAATTCAATCTGTAAGAAGGAAAAGAAGTGTGCTCCTCCATAACAGAAAAGGTTAAGAAGCAATAATTAGAATAAAAGCTGCTATCCTCTCTCTTAGTGTGGTTTTTGGACATTTTGTATATTTGGCGATTACGAGTGTTTGGCTAGAGTTAAAGGTCAATATAGACCACCTAAAAAACAATTACTAATATGGGATTTGGAGATGCGAGTTAGGCGCACAAAAAATTTTGTAATAATTCGCATTTAGGAGTTGTGAGTCTCAATGGTAGCTTGCATTTAAGACATGCGAGTTCTAATGGTGACTCGCATTTAAGACGTGAGTTCCAATCGTAACTCGCATTTAAAACATGCATGTTTGACCCTCTATTTTCATAAGTGAGTTTTATTATGTCCCATTTTAGTAATTAATTTCAAAACCAAACCTATAGCTATACATATATTAGGGGGGGTCTAATTGAGTGCAATAGGTATAGGTATCAACAAAAGTTTTGCATAATGACACTCCCCTGTGACGACGTTTAGATGGTTATAGCTTAAGTTGGTAGTAATGATAAAAGTGGTAAAAGTAATGGATTCAATGATTATCGAGAGTGTTGGGTAAGCCTAACTTGTAAACACATATAAAAATGCTAGGGAGTAAAGGTGGGCAAACAAGCTTGGTGAATCAGGCTAGCTTGACCTACTTTTAAACAAGTTAAAAATTCTAGGTCTGGACCCAGTCTGCTTGGGCCTATAGGCCAAAATGAATTTATTATTATTTTTTTTTATGTTAGTTTATATAAAAATTAGAATATGTTTAGGTTTTAAGGTTTTACATATTTTAACAATTAATTTTTGTGCTAATTTGATTATTTATATTTAAAAACAAGTTTTTAAAATGATTTATTAGATATCATATTACATTTGAATCAATAAATATATATTTAAAAAAATGTTATAATGCTTGTGTTGTGTGTATCAATTTATCTTTCTCCATAACATACATAAAACAATCATTAACATGTTATTATTTATTATTTTTTTAATTTTCTCTCTCTTTTTTTTAATGTTTTGGCCGCGAGCTAAACAGTTTGAGTCAATTTGGTACGCTTTTAATCATGTCAAAAAATATTTGATGCGGTCCATTTTTTAAAGTGAGTAAATGGGACAACTTGTATGCCCAACTCTGTTGGGAGGGAAAATAGAGAAATATATTCTAAGATGGTATGATTGCACTATTGAATGGGTGATTTACAACTAAAGGATAATATTTCATATGTTTGGTCTTGATAACATTCTATATAAATATAAGGCTTACTCAAATATAAGCCAACATTTAGAGATCTAGTCATTACAAATGAGTCTCACCTACTATAATAAATGCTTAGATCTATTCCAACCTATTGGGATATAATGGTCCTTAAACAATGTAAAAGTTAGTCATCTTAGTAGACTTTAGTCTTGAAATGGACCAAAGGTCATTTTAGTTTATAGCATTCCCATTACCTCTTTAGCAATGCCCTCAATGCCTTTTCAACCTTGAGGTTCTTTGCTCTACAGTTGTATAAGCTTGACTTTGATTTTCTAGCATCCTCTTCCTTCTTTTGTTATGAATCCTTCAATATTGTTCTTATTCTAGTTAGTGTAATATGCTACTATCATCTAGGCTTTCCCTTAAAGTCGTTCGCTACTAAAAGTGGATCTTCCATTGATTCGATGTCGTCGCTACTAAAAGTGGATCTTCCATTGATTTGATGCCTTTTTCTCCCTTATTAGACACAAACTGAGTGGCTTTGTTAATTCATTTTTGTTGTAATGAACTTTGTGGCTTAACACATCATTCTAGTTATTGGCATCACACACTAAAACTTTTCATCGAATATGCAAATCCAGTTAAATGGAGGAACGATGATAGTGCCCATCTTTTTCTAATAATTTTTGTCGATAATATACTCAAAGTTTTCCATTGGAACCACTTCTATTATTTCACTCCCTCTTTAGCTGTTAATGTTAAATTCTATGTTTTAAGCTACTCCTGCTAGAAAGATTTCCTTAGAGTTTACTTTCTTGAGTGGGGATTTACTTCACTCCTTCCTTAATCTAAAGTTTATCATTGGTCTCATAAAAAGTGAATTAAGCTAAATTACATTAGAAAGCGCAAATATTTGAGAGTAAATTCAAAATAAGATATTACCGTCTTAAGTAATTAAAAAAAGTATCGATATTTCATAAAATGGGTCAAATATAGAATCAACAATTCAAATGGTTAAGAAAATGAATCGATGTTATATAAAGTGGTGCACATACGAGATCACTTTCTCGTGTCTATTTATCACCCACTTAAAAACATTGGTCATTTATTTGACATATTTTATGAAATATTGATATTTTTTCCTTAATCATTCTAAGTGTTGATATGTTATTTAAACTTATCTCTAAATATTAATATCTTTTAGTATAATTCTCCCAATGAATAAATGTCAGGCCCTATGTTATCCATTGTAACTAACTTCCTCTTAGCCACTTTAACTTTCTCATACATTAAGCCTTTATATTTCTTGATCTTTCTTATGCTGATCTTCTTTGTCTCTTGTCATTAGAACAAACTTTTTTTCTTTAAGCACTCCTGGCATATACAATTTATCATAAAAGTAATATTTAAGTACTTTCTTTTATTTTATCACCTTTCTCTTCATCTTATTATTTCTCTTTGGTGGAGTTGGGTGCCTACTTCTCGCTTATCTCCCCCTCTTCCTTATTATTATTAGAGAACTCAATTCCCACTTTTGAAATTCCACTAGACACTTGGCAATGACTATCACTTCGAGATATTCCTGATGAGAACCCGATTACATGACCAATTGCTCGGGCATGGGCTAGAGGATTGTAAAATCTTACTATAAAAGTTCTTGAAGATAGATTAGAGCCTAATGAAGTGAGGATAGTTTCTTGTTATGGATTGCATGATGCCAGTACTTATGTTGGACGTAATTACTCAGTTTTAAGCATGTTTAGAGATTGTAAATTCTACATGAGTGACAACACAAGTCGTTTTAGGAACAGAAGCGAACAGGTGAAGGAATGATGAATCTATGCATAACACAATTAGACTACATGGTTGTGTTCAGGCTTGTGTTAAATGCACTTTTGTAAGTGTTTATTGTTTCTAGAGTACACGACTCGATTCATGTTAGAAGTCCTCTTAATCTTAGAATGTCTATTTTATTTTGTTAAGTTATTTTATTCGGGTTGGGGTTGCAGGTTAGGGTGTGCAAAAAAACCAATGAATCTAAAAAATTGAATCAAATTGGAAAACCAATTCAAAAAATATGATTAACCAGTCCGTTGGTTTCGGTTTAGAATTACAGTTTTTACTTTTTCCAAATTTCGATTTCAGTTTGTAACCACAAAAATCTGATGGTTAACTATTTTAATATTTATAAATATAATATATATAATATTTATATATAGATATAATAAGTTTTTAAAATATATACATATAATTTACATATGTTGATATTAATTGGATTTTGATTAAAGTGTTATGTTATGTCATATGTTTGATGGGAGTTAATGTGGCAATTAATTTGGTTTGATTTCGTTGATGACGATATATCTAAAGGCTTGTTTTTCCCTTTTCCTTAATTTGATTTTTTTTAACTCTTATAATATATATGATAATTAAAAAAAAATCTACAGTAAAGGTTAAAAAATAAGGTATATTAAAACTATCAATTTGATTTGTTGAAACTATTACGTGAAATAGTTAAAAACTGAAAATTGAAAAATTAACCGAAAAAATGTTAGCCGTTTATAATGGATCGCTTAAGGATCAGAATATTAGAAAATCGATCATTACCGTTAGGTTTAAAAAATAGGATCACGGACTGGTTAACCAAACTATGAGCACCTCTAATTGTAGGTGATGGTGATGGTAGTGTGACTATGTGAGATGATGGTTGTGGGTTTGTAGTTTTGGTCATGGTGTTGTTTTAGGGGTCGATGGGGGTTTTAGGCTGAGCTCGATTTGAGATGGTAATGGAGATGGGGGGTTTCGATTCGTGGGTTATGATGCAGTGGTGTTGGGTTGAGGTTAAAGCAAATGTCGCCACGCTGAGGTTGTGTGGAGTGGCTGTGTGGTAGTGGTCTTTTGGTTGAGGGGAGTGATCAGTGGTGGTTTGGTAGTTGGGAGTGGTGTTGTCAATGGTTTGGCCAGATACAGAGAACGAAAGCAAGTAGAAAGAGAAGAGAAATGAGTCTAGAAAGTTAAAGGAAGAGCTTTGAAAAAAAAAAAAAAAGAAGCAAGGAAGACCTGGGATGTGCCTTTTTATATCTTGTTCTTGAATCATTACAAGAGGTAAAATGTCACAAAATTAATGTCTCTATTTTTAGTTTTTGGCAATTTAATTTCTCATCTTTAGATTTGGACAAATTAGAGTTTGTACTTTTTATGTACGATTATGTGTTTCTATTATATAATATTTGATAGATATTTATTTTGATGATGGGATAATAGCAGGGACTTAGCAAAAAATTATAAAAATCTGAAATATGACACTAGATTGGTATAGATTGTTGAGAACTAGAATTACAGACATTTTTGTTTTGTCATTATTTTGTCATCAAAATAAATGTCTATCAAACATTATTAATAGAGACATTGAATTACACATATTTTGAAAATACAAATATTAATTTGTCAAAATATAAAGATGAGATTATATTGCCAATAATTGAAAGTAAATGCACTTGGATTGCTATTATCCCTCAACTAAGGAGCTTCAAATTTGTCCAAAACTACCAAACTTGAGCTTAAAAGCTAACGAAATTGGGTCTCAACAAAGCAATTGAGCAAAACTAGAAAAGTCGAAGCCAAACATCAATTTGAACAGCCATAAGTAGGTGAATCAAAGATAAAGAGTCACTACCAAACTCCGATTAAACTTCTCTGATGTCTTGAGATCATAAGTGACCACGTATGCACATGCATTGCACTCTTCCAAGAGTTGTCGCATTGGCCGCTTCATCTCCCAATATTCATTTGTTTCTTCTTCTCTACAAATAGCTGGCTTCAAAGACTTTTTGTCACTTACATCTTCAAACTTTTCTGACCTTCCTGTCAATCTTTCTTAAACATTTTATAGCTTCTTCATTTCCCTTTAACCTTCATGCCTTCAAGATTCAAACTTTTCTTAAGATCTTAACTTTTTCATCTACTTCATAGAGGTATTGCAACAATGGCATGAGCAAGAAGACTATTGGTAAGTCCCGACCCTAGAGATTGAGTATGGTGTTTGAATTGCAAAGAGAGAGAGTGTGTGTGCATGAAGGTAGGGTTAGAGACTCTTCTAGGGTGGTTTTCACTTAGTAGTGAGGGTAGCTTAGTTTCCTTAGTCAATGTTGAAGACAAAGCCTGTATGGTTGGTGGTGCACCTAGGGGTAGTCTAATAAAATGGCAAAAAAGAGCACCTTAAGGGGTTAAGGAAGCGAACTTTGATGCTCGTAGGATCGTTGATATTGAAAATAAGGTAAGTAGCAAAGTGAGTGGTTCAGAGGAGTTCTCTAGGGGTAACTCTAAGGAAGTTAGCATCACCACGTTTATCTATGATTTACCCACCGGTGTGTACCTTTATGATTTCGAAGATAGGTGCCGATAGAAAGGCTGTTTAAAGTTGCCAACAATGAAGGGAAGCTATTGCATGGATTCAAAAGTGTAATCTCCCAAGACGAGTCAAGGTGGTAAACGAGGAGGTACGCTGTTAAGTGTCCAAATGGGTGGGATGTGTCCATCCTTAATGATGACGACTGAATACCCCTCCTGAGTGGAAAGAGCTTTGACGTATACCTAAAGTGTTTCAGTTATGGCATGAGATTCCCCTTCTTCAAATTCCATAAGGAGATATCCAACTACTTCTAATTAGCTCCTGGGATGATCATGCCAAACTCCTAGAAAATACTCATAGCCTTCGAGGCTTTGTTGAAGCTCTTCCCATCGATTAAAGATCAAATGAAATTCTAAATGATAGAAGATATGAGCTGCTTATACCCAAATTTCATTTAAATGGTAACTTGAGAATCATGGTGACTTAATGTCTTTTTTTTTGTTTTTTGTGCAAACTTGAAGAAGTTTAAGCTTTATTGTGCAAATCATCCGAGCTCATGATAGTCTTACGAGCTATCCAAGTCTAAAATGTCAATTTGAATTTGACATAGTCAAGTTCTCAAGAAGCCAAAATCGAGCTGCAAGTTGATTGAGTGTTGAAAGCCAAGCAAAGTTGTGAATATGACATGGGTCAAGTTGATTCCAAGTTCCAAATTGAAAGAACTTTGCATCCGATATCTTATACATGTAGAGTTGTAAGTACAAGTGCATTTCAAGTTGACCCCAAATATGTTAACTTAAACAAATTTAACATAAGCAACCATTTAGTCTTTTCTCCTTTTAATTAGTAGGCGTGATTTACAACCTATTTTATATTTTGAAGATATACTCATATTTGCATGTTGCATAGGTATGAATAATACCCCTCTAACCACACAACACCACCACCCCCCACCACCCCCCCCACACACACACACACACACACACACACACACAAAGATCATTATCCACTCATATGTAAGACACTTTTGTTTATACATAAGAAATAAATTAAAATAATATATACCATTTAAAAGCTCTATAAGTAGATCATTTGGATTATTAATAATCCTCCAAACCAATTTTCTTATTAAAACTTTATTGGAAGTCATTAATTATCTAAAATCAAGAATATTAACTTCCTTAGGTTTGATAAAGATTTCCAGGCTTTCCAAATGGGTTTTGTTACCAATGCTTGGTTCTCTATATGAAAAATTAGTAATTGCAGATGAAATCCTCTTTTCAGCATCTTTGAGGAAATAAAATTCTTATAAAGTATGTGGAAGTGATATAAGCAATAACTTTAATCTAGACTTCTCTCCCTCTTATTGTCAACAAACATCTCTTTCAATCTCAAAGTTTTTCTTGCCAACTTTCTCCTTTCCAAAGAGTAGAACTTGATACTACCCACCCTACACTAAAGGAAGTCCATTCTCAAGTTTAACAAAAAAATAGTAAGTTTGTTTGACCTCTAATCTTACTATTTTTTTATTAATTGTTAAATTTGTTTGTGATTAATTGCTCTTTTAATGAGTAATTGTTGTATGGGTTTGGAATTTGTTAGCAGGATAATGTTTTGAGTTGATACATGGGCACAGTTTTGCTTAAAAAATTGTTAATCATATTAAATTAACACATTATGTATTTAAGGGAGCCCACACCCTCCTATTTTAAAAAGAAAAAAATGAGTTGGTCAAAGGCATAACTGGTTGCGTTTTTTACACTTATATTTTGATTTTTTTTTTGCATTTCTGTATTTATTTTTTAAAATTGTATTATTTCCATACAAAAGTCATAATTAAATTACTAGTAAATAATTAAATTATAGGTAAATTATATTAGAAGATCCCGATACTTGAGAGTAAGTTCATTTAAAATGTTAACGTTTAAAGAATGGGTCAATTTGGGTTTTTATAGACACGTGTCAAAAAGAAAGAAATATTTAAGTTTTAATTAAATATTTTTTTTCATATATGCCCCTAGAAGTTTAAATTGATTCACTTTTTAAATATTAAAATCTTAAATAACCTTACTTTTAATTATTAAAATATTTTTTAAACCACCTAAAAATATTATGTAAACTTACCTAATGTAATTCAACCATTAAACTATTCTGGTGTATTAGGCAACGGTAATGAAGTACTCAAAACGTTAAAAGCCGTTAAACCACTCCCATGTATTAGGTAATAGTAAATAGTGATGCAATACGGCTACCTTATTTGGCTAAATACCGTAAAAAGCGGTTTTTGGGCGAAAATGGACTGTTTACGAAAATTTGTCCCGAAATGGGACATCCTGGAAAATTATTCCAGATGGGGATTGGTGAAGGCGCCGTTTGAAGCGGCGCCTTCGGGATTACGAAGAAGGCGCCGTTTCAAACGGTGCCTTTAGTGTTGGGGGAAGGCGCCGTTCCAAACGGCGCCTTCAGTGTTACACCCCTCCCGCTCCCCCTTTGTCCTGCAAAAACAACCCAATATACAACCAATGTCAGCAAACAGACAAAAAAAGTATGAATCGAAAATTTTGAACCTGCAAAAATTACACCAATACTATCTCCCCGACTCCACAAAAATAATTGGAACACCCATAACACAGAAACTGTAACACCAACAACAACACATCCAGCAGCTCGATCCTGCAAACTTAGTTCAACACCCCAAACGTGCAGAAGCAACATTCATTGAGAACAGAACTAAGATAAAGAAAATATAATTACATGCCATAAATACATATGAGTTTAATAGTTTAAATGAAAAGCAAATAGAAAGTACGAAAATATAATGCTATCTCCTCCTAGGGGGCCTCCGTACGCTCCTAGAGATCCTAGACAATATGGATCGTGCACCACGCTGTGCAGGTACTGGCTCAGGAGGATCAGCCTCCTCAGTAGGTGATGCACTGAAATCTGGTGGAGGGACAGGGGAGGCATGGATGGATCTCCTGTGCTGTGATAACTGTGTAACTCCCTCACCCATATCGGCATCATCAGGTGGAGGTACTGGACGCCTCTTCTGCGGCGGTGGTGGAGGCTGATGAGATGAAGAGCCAACCTCGCTGTACGGAGTATGGTAGGAAGGCAATGATGAGGTGCTATGGCGTCCCCTGACAACTGTAGATGTGGATCGAGCTAGTGATGGAGCATGACGAACAGTCTGGTACTGCTGCTGATCATGCTCACTGTCATCCTCTGCAGCAGCTTCAACCTCGGTAGGTGCGGTGTACCGAGACTCAGGATAAAGATGGTCGATAACACCATGCTCATCTACAGTCTGTATGGCCTCATCTGCAATAGAATGAGCTTCTACTATATCAGAAGTCATCCTGATCCGCCTAAATCTATCGGCCTGCAATAATGGAGGAAGTAAGATTCGCAATTGCATATCTCTATATATGAGAAATGAAATATAATATCTATGTCTCACCAAACCACCGACCATAGCACCGGTATGGCTAATATATCTCCTGGTGACACGTCTAAACCAACGCAAGTACTCAGGGTCGACCCCGAATGGAAGGTCAACATCGACCAGGCGATCATGTCTCTCATTCCACATTTCATGATACACAGCATGATGAACAATCCAATTAGTGTCGACCCGCCCCCTCAAATCTATCTTATGCAGGTCCTATCCGTGTTACATCCAGTTGGAACTGTCTGGTAACCCCCAAACTGTCGAATGACACGATCTGGGAAATACCACTCGATGTATGAAAAGCAAATGAGGGGGACCCGGGCTGTCCAGACATCCATACCCTGACGACAGTATGGTGGAAGTCTGTGGAGGATGTCATCTGTGTAAGGGAGCCAAACAATCTGTGCCATAAAACAAAACTCGTTACACAAAGAAACAATATGAGTTATGTAAGTTTTTGGGTGAATGTGAAAGGATTTATACCTGTTCGGACCCTATCATGTCAAACGCCTCCCTATAAGCTGAGATGACGTGAGATGGGTGACGAGTAGTGTCCCGGATGATCGACCATCGTGCAGCAAGGGGTGCTGCAGCATGCAACGGTGGACCAAAACGTGCTCGAGGTGCTATAACAGGGAAGCGATCCCATGCCCACACCTGCAATAGCACAAGCGCTCCACCAATCTGCTCCACACCCTCGAGAGAAGCACGACAAAGCTGCCGATATAACCAGCTAAGGCAAGCACTACCCCAGCTGTACTGGCCCGCCTGAGCGAAGTCCTCTAACAATGGCAGGAACATAGAGTGTACTAGTGAACCAGATTTATCTGCAAATATACACCCACCCATAAGCTGCAAAATGTAAGCACGAGCATGCCTGATGATCTGCTCCTCCGGTGCATCATCCGGTAAATGTGCAAAATGTGACCGTAGCCAAGTAAGGCTTAGCCGACCTCCACGAGAAGTACCACCCTGTGGGTAAGCCCCTAATAGCCTCATGCACTCTGACTGCCACCCGGTAGCAATAGATGTGCTACCAACTACTGGTAAGCCATGTACTAGGCAGTCCTAACTGGACCTCCATCCTGTAACGTGATGGTCATCTCCCCATGCGGCAAGTGGAAGGTGTGAGTCTCTGGACGCATCTCTCCACCAATGCAGAAATGAGATGCCAATCGAGCTGAATATAGGGGAGACGTGCAAGACCAATGAATCCAGCCTGCTCCAGATATTGCAATATACGCTCGTCTATGATTACAATCCACACCTATCTTGCCACAAATTATTGCCTTAAAATTTTCGAAGTTGGTATTCACCCTAACCTTCACCTTCCCAATGGGCGGCCTGTCATATTGTGGCCCATAATTTCCATCCACTATGTTGCCATGAGCATAAACAATGAACCTTACATAATTAGCCATTCCAAAACCTATCCACAACAAACTAAAATGTTAACACAACACTTCAAACAACATTCACTCACATTTTAATTCAACAACATGAGTCACAAATCGACATCTTTTACACCACTTCACCACTCAAAACCACTTCCCATCACTACTCTTACACCACTTTTAATCATTCGCATACACTACTCCTACACAACTTTACCGATCTACATCATTCACTTAAAACAAACAAACTTGTGTATAATCACATTCCTTATCACTCATGTTCATGTAAACATCATAATCCTCAACTTAAAATATTGAAGCATTTCATCGAACACCTTATATGCATGAAAAAATTCTTCATGAAAACTCCCTAGATCAGCCAATGCAATTCCGTAAATTTCACCTATACACTATATACTACTCTTACAACACTTCATAACTCAGAAACATTCGCTATAACATCCAAATGTGACAAAATTCCTCAACCACATACAAGTCCATTTTTCATGATTTTAACACTGAAATTGTGAAAAAATTACACTCAAAACAAACAAACTCGCGTATAATCACATTCCTTATCACTTATTTTCATGTAAACATCATAATCCTCAACTTAAACTATTGAAGCATTTCATCGAACACCTTATATGCATGAAAAAATTCTCCATGAAAACTCCCTAGATCAGCCAATGCAATTCCGCAAATTTCACTTATACACTATATACTACTCTTACAACACTTCATAACTCAGAAACATTCGCTAAAACATCCAGATCTGACAAAATTCCTCAACCACATACAAGTCCATTTTTCATGATTTTAACACCGAAATTGTGAAAAAATTACACTACATTGATAAATGATGAACTTACCTGAGATTGGAGAGCTTAATTTGCGTAAAAATCGGCCTGAAATGGAGATCTGGTGGAGGAGTGGAAGCCTACCGACGGAGGAAGAGAGGAGAGAAAGAGAGGAAGAGAGGAGAAGGAGAAATGGGGGCTGGGCCGTTCTGTGGCTTTTTAAAGCCTAAAGGCTCCGTTTATAACGGCGCCTTCAATTTGCCCTAAAGGCGCCGTTTCAAACGGCGCCTACGCCCCCCACGCTTCAAAGGCGCCGTTTACAACGGCACCTTCCCCCTCCCCCTAAAGGCGCTGTCTATGACAGCGCCTCCACCGACACCCCCCCGGGAATATTTTCCCTCCCCCCAGCCTCCACCGACACCCCCCCGGGAATATTTTCCCTCCCCACCCCGTTTCCGGCCAAATTAAAATGAAAGGACCCATTTTGGGTCAAAAACCGTAAAAACGCTCCTCCGATTTCCCTTTCTTCTTCCTGCTTCGAACTCAACACTCTCTCTATACATCTCCTTTCCTCCACCTCAGTCTCCTTATACATCGATCTCGTCTTCATCTTTGTCGCTTAATGCGTAGGACTTCTTCCATTTCTAATTCCCTGTTTTCCAAATGCATCCAACTCCAACACAGCAAATGCTACTACGATTACCACCAAAAGTTCACCTTAGTAAACATAAAACTCAAATGGGTTAAAGACCCAAACCTCGACGCCGTCGTATCAACCAACCACCATCTCAAAGCAGTCAACATCCTCATAACCATCCTCTCATCCTCACCCAATACTCGTCTTCCTATATACCACCTTAGGCCTTTCCGTACACAGCTTTCCATTCCCAAAACCCTCAAAGTTTCGACCTTTTTAAGGAAATACCCTAACATATTCTTTGAAACCCGTGTTCCGGATACTCGAGGTACGCCTGTTCCTTGGTTTGGCTTGACCCATGACGCCTTACAGCTTAATGAACAAGAGCGTAACATAAGAGGGCAGTCCCATGTCGAAGTTGATATCTTTAACAGGTTTTGTAAGTTGCTCATGTTGACTAATGAAAAGTTGCTTCCTTTACATACTGTTGATCAGTTGAAATATGATCTTGGTTTGCCTTTTAATTATCAAAAGAGATTGATCTTGAAGTACCCAGATACGTTTCGATTGGTTTCTCTTCCTAATGATAGGTTAGGTGTAAAGTTAGAATCCTGGGATAGCGATTTGGCTGTTTCTGAATTGGTGAAAAGTAAAAGTGTTCATCTTGGGGAAGACTGTGATGATAAAAATAAGGTTTTGTCCTTGTCTTTTCCTGTTAAATTCACTAGAGGTTTTGGATTGAAGAGAAAGTGCATGTCGTGGTTAGAAGAATGGCAAAAGCTTCCTTATACGTCGCCGTATAGTGACCATTCCCATTTGGATCCGCGCACTGATGTTTCGGAGAAGAGGAATGTTGGTGTTTTTCATGAGCTGCTTCACCTCATGCTTAGGAAGCAGACTGAGCGTAAGAATCTGAGTAATCTGAGAAAGCCATTTGGTTTACCTCAGAAGTTTACTAAGATTTTTGAGAGACATCCTGGAATATTCTACATTTCGAAGAAACTTGATACTCAGACGGTTGTTCTTAGGGAGGCTTATGAAGGACAATGTCTCTTGGATAAATACAAACACCCACTTGTTGATTTTAGAGAAAAATTGGTTAGTGTGATGCAACAAGGTTTCCTTGATCGGAGTCGGGGGCTATACAAAAATTCTTTTGTGGGTAATATGGAGGATTTGGTGGGAAATGATTGCAGTGATGATGAAGTATGTAGCAGTAGATGGAGTTCAGAGGAGGAGCTCGATTCCTGTTATCTCTCTGAATATGATTCAGATGAAACCATGCATCGCAGATGAAACAATGCATCACCTGAGATAAGTTGGAATGCTCCTGGTGCTGTAACAGCTATAAAGAAGATACGAGAAAATAATACTGACTTTGTAAGCTGTGGTTTATTGGAGAACCAAATTTTGATCTTTGTATATGAAGTTCCTTAGCCATCCATACACATCATATTACCATTTCTTGTTTCCAGTTATACATTTGGAAGGGGCTTGTTCGAGTCCTGTAATCTTCCCAGTGATCCATTGTTCTGCAGAGCATGGAATTTGCAGAATTGTTCTGGGAATGTTGTCCGCTAGGAAATATGGCAGCATTGCTGAAGAGCTTTTTGCTGTGGTTACAGCGGGAATGCAAGCCACTTAATATGGAAAAAAACCTTTTCAAGTACTGGGTGGTCTTTTTAGGTTTCTGCTGTCTGAGAGTTCTTTCAAGTAGCCAGTATGACTTTCAGAAGCAGATAAGTTACTTTGAGCAGATTTTGAAGTTTTGAGGTTGATGTTTTGAGCACATTAGACTTTTGATATCTTGTACATAAATCTAAGATGCCACATGATCATTCATTCCTCAAATAATTCAATGATTTAGTGAGTGACTTGAATATAGCTGCATTACTATGTGAAATATTTAGATATTATCTTGCTGTTCAGTAATTGTATTGAAGCCCTCACTATTTTTTACAATTTCTCATGTGTCTTTGGCTTATTTTCTTGTCGTGGAAGAGAACTTGATTCTTATCTGAATAGCAAGCATCTAATTGCCCATTGTTTTTCAGCTGTGAAACTAACAAGAGGAAAGAGGAGAAAGTGGAGGCTTTTACTTGAAATGTTTAGTGATGGTGAAGTTTGCTGACTGAATTAGAAAATTTTTCCATGGGATGTATTATAGTAAAATTACAAAAATACAATAAGAAAGTGAAATCATAGCTTTTTCTCTTTTAACTATGCGTAATCATACTAAAAACTTATTGCTACAAGTAGAAGCTTCACATTCTTTTAGATATATAGAAGCTTGTAAATTTTTAGTTATTGATTATCGAGTTACTGAATTTCTATTTTCTCACTGTCATCAAAGCTGTTGGAATATGTAAAAGTAGACCATCAATCGTTTAATTAAATTTTAAAGATTTAAGATGTGCTTGGCACTGTTCCCTCTCAGAATTTCAGGGGTGTATTTGTGTTGGAAGTAATAGTAATTGTCTTTTGTGCTTTGTTGACAGCTTTGTCGAGTTTAAATCCTGCGTTGCAACTGCATTTATATTACAAGTATCATGAGATCAGGGGATTGCTTATTTTTATAAATTATAAACAGTGCTTTATGTATAAATTCAACCTTTTGAGGTGAGTCCAAAGCTATTTCTTGCAAAACTTAGCAAACCCAAGCTGCTACTCCGTATGCTACAAAGTTTGCTTAGTTGATATTAAAAGCAATTGAAGAATTAGCCTGACTGGGAGAGTAACAACTTCAATCTCACTCTTATATTGAACAACATGTACCTTTCAGGCGATAATTTAGCTGGCTTCAGGATTCTTTACACTGTCCTCCATAATATTCTTCCGGGATGTTATTTATGATGATGTGGCACAAATGTAACGATTTACGTTTCATGATTTCATCCTTGTCAATTTCTCGGAGCTGTTGGGGTTTGGGAGCTAAATACGTTTATCAGCTCGACGGGAGATCTCTGCAGTTTTGTTATATTTCCAGGATTTAGCTCCAGATCTCTGAAGTCTCGGCCTGAAGTGGAGGAGACCAAGTATCCGGATTGTCCTATATGTGCTTGCCTTGTAATCAAACTACTATTAAGCATAAAATTCCATGATGTCTATTCCTCTATATAGCACCATCCTTTCAATAGCATTGTAACCGTCTAGTCTCTGCTTTTATGTTTCTTTGCATCATATCATACTATAACATGCTCTTTCTTCTTTTAGGAATTTGCAATGGTTATCTTTGATATTGCTAATACAGTAACAGTAATACGTTTTTCTTAGAAGATTGAGCTTGGATGAAATAACAGTTGCTAGATAAATCACAATCCATCTGGTTTTTCTTTGCACGGCCCCATTCAATTGTTATCAGGAAAGGGTTCGAGTATGGAGATCCTTAGAACATATTAGGTGAGATAATGAGTTCAAACCTCAAACCCTGCTAAAATACTTCTTGGTTGAGGTGATCATGGGTTGGTTTGGGTCCAGAACCGGGCCCAAACCACGTTTCATGGTTCCAATTTAGGTGGAATCGGATCAAACCCGTGAAGATCGGGTTGGTTCTCAGTTTTTGGGAACTAGAGCTTTTCACGGTTGGTTTCGGTTTCAAAGAATCGGATCCACAATTTTTTTTTTTTTGCATTAATTAAAAATGTACATTAAGTGAAAAAAAGATATTGGGAACTAAATTTCCATTAAAGCTTCCATGTGACTATGAAGTGTTATGAATTAAATCTCGGTTAAAGCTAGCATGTGGGTAAGTTTCATTTATAGTATCTAAATTTTTTTATTTGTAACAAAAATACAACTAAAAGAAAATTTTGTTACACAAAAATATTTGAACTTTTAAAATCTTTCATCTAAAATACTTATGGATGAAAACTATCCATTTGTTGACATAGCAAATATGTCTCATTAAAATATTACTTTTTTGTCAATATAGACAGTTTTTCTCTCTCTCTCCCCCTTCCTTAAGCTTCATCTTCTTCTTCTTCAGAAAAGAAAAAAAAAAAAAAAACTATTACAACAATTAGCTACCCCCAAATCCAAAACCCTTTGTCCCTATCGAAACTCGATCGCAACCGCCAATCCAAACCCATTTGAAACCACCTTTATCTATCCTTACAAATTTATCAAATTAAAACTTTTAAATAGGAAAAGTAAGAAAAAAAGGAAAAAAATTAATTAGAGACGCATTCATAATTGAACTAAAGTTTAGAATTTTATGAAAGGAAATAAAAGCCCATCGTCCAAATTAAGTTTGCATGAACTCATCTCTAGTTGAATTTGGAAGTTTAAAATCTTTATCAAAGAAGTACGTTAACCCACCACAACATGAAAGTGATACGAACTTATTTCTAGTAAAAGTTTGAAACTCACAAAATATACAAACCCATAACCAAAAATTTATGGTACTGTTTTTTCAGCATCCAAACAATCGAAGTTCATAAATACAACTAGAAAGAATTTAAAAAGAATAGAAAATCAAAAGTGGGTTTTGAAGTATTCTGGGTTTCTTCTCTTATTTGTTGGCCATTGGGATCAAAGGTTTAATTTTTTTAAAAAATTTTAGTTTAGTTCAAGTTCAACAACAAAAGAAACAAATGTTTAACATTTGTTCTTGACTGCTAACTAGGAGTAGACAAGATGGAAAGCAGCATGGTGATCAGATTTTTTAATAAATGTTCATTTTAACTTCCTAAATTATTTTATTGTATTTTATTTGTCATGGGTTTCGAATTTAGTGAGAGAAAGCTTCGATTCAAACTCGTTTTGGTGAAAATAAAGGTTTTTAAATTCTCTCAAATGAATTTTAGAACCTAAATTTACAAAGATTAGCTTTGTTTAGTAGTTTGCGTGTTTGTCCATTGTTCGTCGGGGTTTAGGTTGGGGTTGGCATCGTGGGTTGGTTCGTCGGAGGTTTGGCTTTATGGCGATAGCGATTTTTGTTTTGGGTTGCTGGTGGTATCGTGTTACTGGTTGAGGTTGTGAGAGTGGGCTAGAGATAGAGAGATGTAGAGGGGGGTTGGTAGAGAGGTTGAAGAAAGCTTCATTAATGGCGTTCTTCATTCTGGAAAAGAAGAAGGAGAAGAAGGAGGAGGGAGAGAGGTTTTTGGGCGAAAATGGGACTGTTTAGAAAAATTTGTCCTGAAATGGGACATTATTCCAGATGGGGGTTGGTGAAGGTGCTGTTACAAAACGGCGCCTTTAGTGTTGGGGAGGAAGGCGCTGTTCCTAACGGCGCCTTCAGTGGAAACAGTGTAGGCCTTTTAGGAACAGCGCCTTCAACTCATCCACCCCCTCCGCTCCCCCTTGCTCTGCAAAAACAACCCGATATACAACCAATGTCAGCTATAACCAGTAAAACAGATAAAAAAGTGTGAATCAAAGATTTTCAACCTGCAAAAATTACACCAATACTATCTCCCTGACTCCACAGAAATAATTGGAACACCCATAACACAGAAATTGTAACACCAACAACAACACATCCAACAGCTCGATCTTGCAAACTTAGTTCAACACCCCAAACGTGCAGAAGCAACATTCATTGAGAACATAACTAAGATAAAGAAAATATAATTACATGCCATAAATACATATGAGTTTAATATTTTAAATGAAAAGCAAATAGAAAGTACGAAAATATAACGCTATCTCCTCCTAGGGGGCCTCCGTACGCTCCTAGAGATCTTAGACAATATGAATCGTGCACCACGCTGTGCAGGTACTGGCTCAAGAGGATCAGCCTCCTCAGTAGGTGATGCACTAAAATCTGGTGGAGGGACAGGGGAGGCATGGATGGATCTCCTATGTTGTGATAACTGTGTAACTCCTTCACCCATATCGGCATCATCAGGTGGAGGTACTGGACGCCTCTTCTACGGCGGTGGTGGAGGCTGATGAGATGAAGAGCCAACCTCGTTGTATGGAGTATGGTAGGAAGGCAATGATGAGGTGCTATGGCATCTCCTGACAACTGTAGATGTGGATCGAGCTAGTGATGGAGCATGACGAATAGTGTGGTACTGCTGCTGATCATGCTCACTGTCATCCTCTGCAGCAGCTTCAACCTCAGTAGGTGCGGTGTACCAAGACTCAGGATAAAGATTGTCGATAACACCATGCTCATTACAGTCTGTATGGCCTCATCTGCAATAGAATGAATCATCAATGGGAACGATGTCTGCCCTGCTGGGAAAGTACTGAATCATCAATGGGGCCTGGCTCCATCTACCCTGCATGTAAAAAGGAAATGAGATAACATGAAATGAGAAAATGTGATTAAAATATGATAACTACATAATCGAAAATGAAACAACATTCGACAAATTCAAACCACGATATCACCAAACCTTGACGAACTTTGTCCTACTCTGTCTGGACAACTCCTCCTATTGTGACCATCCCGTCTACATAGGCCACAGGTTACTCTATCGGGCCGTTCTCTCCAATCCATTTCCATTGTATATCGCTTTGACCTAGGTTTTCCTTTTCCCCTTGCACTCGCGGGATCAGGAATAAGGCAAGGGAAGTTGGCTGGGGATGGCCATTCGAGTTCATCTCCAATTGGATAGAAATGAGATTCATAACATTGCACTTCATTCGTCCACCTATACCATGGGCCGACAAAGGAAGTCCAATCCACATTAGCAAATCCTGCAGCTGCCATTACATGGGAACATGGCAGTCGGTATATTTGCCATTTGTTGCATGTGCATGAAAGTTGCGAAAAGTCAACCTTATGTGTTCTACCACCACGCTTCAAGCGACCTTTCTCCCGTCGAGTACCCGTACGTACCTCGAACAATCCAGTACCTCTATTAAATCGAGTTACTTGATGCGAAGTAGCCCGTGAAGCCCATAAATCTATCTTCTTCTTCGCATAAGTTGTGAAAACCTCGCCGCTCATAATGGCATTCCTCGCTGCAGTCAGTCTTTCTTCCCAATACATGACACAGTTGTAAAAGATTTTTTTCACCAGCCCACATACAGGTAATCCTCTAGCTCCCTTGATGACAGAATTGTATGTTTCTGACATGTTTGTAGTCATGTACCCAAAACGGTAACATCCATCAAATGCTAGTGTCCAAGACTCCTTGGGTAGGATCATATCTCCATTTGATTGTACTTGATTGAACCACTCTACTGCTTCTTCATCAATATTCTTCACAAGCTCCATAGACTTCTCGAATTTTCGCGCCTGAGCCTGAAATGCAGCATATGTCACTAAGTTTTTGCACCTTTGATTCTTATAAACTTTGTTGAAATTGCTGGCAATATGCCGTACGCAAAATCGATGCACCGCAAAGGGAGGTTGCCACCCATTTGATTCATCCGCAACAGCCCCAATAATACCAGCCCCCCTGTCTGAGATGATGCATACAGTCTCTTCTCCCCTGTGTCCTATAACCCCTCGTTTCAACTTCCTCAAAAACCATGACCATGCTTCTTTAGACTCAGATGGAGCCAGACAGAACGCTAATGGTAAGATGTGATTGTCTCCATCTACACCACATGCCACGAGTAACACATGCTTGTATTTGCCGTATAGAAACGTACCATCAACACTAATAACAGGCCTGCAATGCTTAAAGGCCTCAACGCAAGGACCAAAGCTCCAGAAAACCCACTTAAAATGCGCCTCCTCGGGTATAGGTGATCTTGTCCACCCCCACTCTACTATCGACCCCGGATTACTTGACTTGATTGCATTGAAAAGCTTTGGAAGTTCATTGTAAGATTTGACCCAGTCACCATAAACCATAGCAATTGCTTTTTTCTTTCCTTCCCAAATCCTTCTGAGAAACCATATACCCATATACCGCCAAACAATGAGACTCGAGCTCCTTTGCTTTGCAATCTGGATTTTTCCGGACAAAACTGATAAACTCTCGAGCTAGGATGTTCGAGTCTATCTGTGAATGGTCCTGTCCAAGTAACGGATTAGTGCAAGAATGGGGACCATCAAGCTTGGTGATTACAAAAAGTCCTTCTAGTTTTTTCAAACAAGCTCGTATCCGCCACGGACAACCTTGATCACTTTTACTGCAATGAGCAATCCATAGATTTTTCTTGGACTCATCAACTCGGAAGTTGCAGTGTGTTCTAATGTGAGCAGCTTTCACAGTCTCAATTAGATCATTCTTTGTCTTGAACATCATCCCCTTCACTAATTCTTGGCTATCACAAATATTTGCAGACATAGCATCCATTTCATCTTCAAATGTCACATAGCCATCACCGCCTCCACCTACATTGAAATAGGGAATTGAGTCTCTTACCGAAGCTTGACTTGACATTGAATCTCGTGGCAGTGAACTATGTGGGCCAGCAACACCTGCAACGTTTCCCCTTTGAACTTCTTCTCCTACTGTATTGTCATCCTCCTCGTCTACCTCATCTTCGATTGTATCCCCATTTTCATCCACATTAAAACCACCATCAGAGTGATCATCTTCTATCCCGGTAGCAAACACTGGTGCCACTTCCTGTGCTACTCTATTCTCAAATTCTGACAGTGTCTCATCAAATGGCATGGGTTCATATTGTTCACAATGCATGGGCGAAGCTGGCACAGCTCCTTCATTCTGTGAGCGAATATAAGACGAACCAAGCTGCAATTGAAACTGCTGCCCACCAAACATGTCACCATGTTGTTCATTCAACTCATATGGAGCATGAGCTACATTTTCATGAGTCGCAGCTCGATCAGTGATCTTCACAAATATTTCCTGAATTAGCCTAGCACCCAACTCAACAGCAAGCGAAATCAGATCCTCAAAACTGTCATCATCTGCAATTGGCATCAACATATACACAACCCCATGACTCATATAATGTGCGTGTCTGTGTATTATCTCCACATCACTATGATTACAATCCACACCTATCTTGCCACAAATGATTGCCTTAAAATTTTCGAAGTTGGCATTCACCCTAACCTTCACCTTCCCGATGGGCGGCCTGTCATATTGTGGCCCATAATTTCCATCCACTATGTTGCCATGAGCATAAACAATGAACCTTACATAATTAGCCATTCCAAAACCTATCCACAACAAACTAAAATGTTAACACAACACTTCAAACAGCATTCACTCACATTTTAATTCAACAACATGAGTCACAAACCGATATCTTTTACACCACTTCACCACTCAAAACCACTTCCCATCACTACTCCTACACCACTTTTAATCATTCGCATACACTACTCCTACACAACTTTACCGATCTACATCATTCACTCAAAACAAGCAAACTCACGTATAATCACATTCCTTATCACTCATGTTCATGTAAACATCACAATCCTCAACTTAAGCTATTGAAGCATTTCATTGAACACCTTATATGTATGAAAAAATTCTCCATGAAAACTGCCTAGATCAGCTAATGTAATTCCGCAAATTTCACATATACACTATATACTACTCCTACAACACTTCATAACTCAGAATCATTCGCTAAAACATCCAGATCTGACAAAATTATATAACCACATACAAGTCTATTTTTCATGATTTTAACACCGAAATTGTGAAAAAATTATACTACATTGATAAATGATGAACTTACCTGAGATTGGAGAGCTTAATCCGCGAAAAAATCGGCATGAAATGGAGATTTGGTGGAGAAATGAAGGCTGACCGGCGGAGGGGAGGAAGAGAGGAAGAGAGGAAGTGAGGAAGGGAGAAAGGGAGAAAGGGAGAAAGGGAGAAATGGGGCTGGAGAAGGTTCTGTGGGGTTTATGAAGGCTAAAGGCAAACAACGCCTTCCTCTTTGCCCAAAGGCGCCATTCCAAATGGCGCCTATCACTTGCTCGGAACGCGCGGTGCGTTTCAAAGGCGTCATTTAGAACGGCGCCTACCCCTTACCCCAAAGGCGCTGTCACAGACAACGCCTCTACTGTCCCCCATCCCCGAATATTTTCCCTCCCCATCCCATTTCGGGACAAATCCGAAGAGGACGACCCATTTTCGGTCAAAAACCGAGGGAGAGAAGGAAAGTAAAAAATAATAAAATAAAAAATTTTGCTAACATGGGCATAAAATTAATTTTTAATGATTTTTTATTGTTACATTAACAAATGAATGAAAAAAATGAATGGTTTCATTCTTAGGTATTTTAAGGAAAAAAATTTAAAAGTTTAGAATTTATGTGTTGTAAAAATTTTTTAGATATATTTTTATTATAAACGAAAAAGTTTAAGTTTTGTTTGCACACACATATATGTTTGCTTATTTTTTGCAATTTAAAAGTTGGATTAATATACAATCTCATGATCTTAAATCGGTGGCCAATGAGCTTTAAGTTAGGACGTCTCCTCCATGTTTATATTTGTCTTTGGGGTTGGTAAAGGAAAATACCTCCAAAATATTTATACTATTTACTATTTTGGTATCAGTGTATCTTATCACTTTTCTAAAGTCACTTGTGACTTATGGTTGTTTTACTCTTCGATGATCAACCTTTTAGAGATTTTTTTAACAGCAAGAAAAAGATTAAAGTAAGTTATATTAGTTTGTTGTGAATATATTGATATACATTCAATGTTCTTTGTAAACATTATACATTCAGTGTTTAAAAATTAGATTTAATTCAACTATTTATTTGACATGGAACTTAAAAGTCTGCAATAGTCTTTGTTTCCATTTTCGATCTTTCTTCTTTTCTTTTTAATTTGTCGGACTTGTTGTGGAATCGCCAGGTCCACGGGTCCAATGCCTAGTTTAAGTCGGTTCAGGTTTGAAATCGCAAAACTGATGGTTCTAATCTCTGAACTGTCTTGACTCATAAGAATCGATATTTCCTAGGCCAGTTTAGACTCGCCATTGACGGTCCAGTTTTGGAACCGATGGTAACGTGTTAGGTCGGTTTCCGATTCAAAACTGATCGGCGAGTTAGGATGGTTCAGATTTGCCACCAATGGTTCTTTCCTAGTTCAAAAACCGATGATGGCGAGTTAAGTTAGTTCTCGGTTTAGAATCGACCAATGATTATGTCTACTTTTTGGAGCTACTTATATAGTGTAATCATGCACTTATTAGGACATATAAAAATGTTTAGATACTTGGTTTTGAGTAATACTTGACTCTCTTTTGTTATTACTTTTTCAGGTTGTTTCTCTTGCAGTCCATTGGATGGTCTCCTTTTATACGATATCTCCACATTTAAAATGCAGTGTTGAGGAATTATTTGCTTAAAAGGGTAGTCATCGGGAGTTTGTAGAGTCGTGAGTTTGTAGAGTCGTGAGTTTTCTATATAATAATCTGCAGTATGCTTATATAGTAAAACCATTTCTGCATTTATAGAATGCTATGATTAGACATCTCCTCTTGTTGTCAATGGCTTTCTAGTCTAGTAACATTACCTTTGGTCTCTCGAATAAAAGATACTAAGATCAAATCCTCCTTTGCCTGTTACAACCACAAAAAAAAATAAAAAATGACATCTCCTCTGATTGGGTCCAAACTGGGACTTGACTTGGCTTGACCACACCAGGCCCTTCTTTGGACTTGTGGTGTCTTTAAGGGTCTCTAAAAAAAAAAAAAAACTAATATGATGTTGCTATTATCAAAATAAAAATAATAGAAAAGTTAGATAAAGTAAATAACATTTAATATTTAGATTATTTTTCTTATGAATAGAAATTGTTAACTATTTATTCATGATACTTAATGTGTTATTCATAACAACACGTGTGATAAATACATTTCAAAACCACCATGTCTCATACTTTATATAGGTTCCATTAAGAAAAGAATCTCACTTTTGAACGATGTGGGATTTCTTTTTCTTTTGTAGACTAATCTTTTAAAGTGTTATTCTAGTCCTATATTGCATATATTTTAACTTATAAGATGTGTTTTTTTACAAATGATTGCATATCCTTATTAATATTGTAAGTACATGGGCAAAAGAGTAGCATATTTTAAACCCATTTTATATTTAAAATTTTATTTTTTTTAATAATTTAAAACTTGTTAGTTTCGTTAGAAGTGCATAGGTCTTGACCTGTCCCAATCTGCCCAACCTAGCAGATCCATGGACTTGGGATCCATCCCGTGTTAGTCAAAGTAATCACGAATCCTTAATTTGTGGACTTGGCTTAGCGTGATGATAAGTCTTTTATATTTATTTCATACAAAAGAATTCGGGCTTTACTTGATCTATTTTTAGATAAATTCCTATGATTTTGTGTTTTTATGAGTTAAATGTTGTTTTCAACTTTTAAGACCAAGAAAAGAAGAGATAAAGTGATTTGAATCAAGGTTGGAGCAAAACAACAACAATATTTGATGACAGACTCAACCACGATTGCAAAGACCCCAATCAAGGGCAAGAAAATAAGGCAAAAGTGCAAATTACACCCTCAACTACTCCTTTGATTGACCTTATGGTTTACACTGAGACAACCGCGCCTTATAACTCAACCAATTGCACCCAGGAATCAGCTTACGATTCTACCCCCGATTCGACCTACACTAGAATCGCTTGTCTAATGAAAAGACACAGCTTAGATCACAGCCTAAATCACAGCCAATCTTCAAGCTTGTGCTTCAATTAGCAAAAAGTGACCCTATCCTTGCTATCACTGACACATTGCCTTAATTTAAAGCGCATAAAGGTAATGACAAAATTTGTTATAATGAATTTGCCACATTAGTTGACAAAACTTCATGATTTCTATGCTCTGTCACCTATAAATAAACGTACACAGTTGCGTAAAAAAAATATTATACATATGTAACAATTTCTTGACATAGTATAAAGTAGTGGAAGAATTTTTATTGAGATAAATCTTTCTTCTTATTAGAGATTTGAGTTTTCTGGGTAAATTCATATTAAACCCAACGTTCGTTCTTGCAAGATTTGTGTACTTAATCTTTAATTTCATATTATTTCTCTTGAACCTGGGCTTAATGTTTACATTTATGGAGATATAATTACCTTAACTTAGAGTTTGTGAATTCAGGACTTGATTCATTCAGTAGCTTGAACTTATTTTTTGTGGGTCTAATTGTGTGGTGTACTTTTTAGATCCATGTTTGATTTCAGATGAATAGATCAAGAGATCTTCTTTTGAATAGATTTGAGCAACTAATGAAGTTTATAATCACCTAGAGATATGGATGATGAAACTTTCTATCACTTGGTTTTAAATTCACTAAAATGGATTTTAATCAAATGATTTTTAATCTTTATGCGGATCTAGATTGTTGATAGCTTGTAAAGAGATTCTGGTTTGATCTAGATTTAGAATTTTTGACCTTAAGAGGCTTTAACTTATCTTAGTGAATCCAATAGAAAAAGTATACCTAGCAAACAATTTTTTAAGTTTTTTAAGAAATCACATGATAAGAATTTGGTGAAGCAAATCCTAAGATCTTTCTTGCATTAACAATTTTATATCCTTAATTTGCCCTGAAAACGTGTATATAGTTAGTTTTAATCTTACCTTAGCTTTTTGATGTTTATAATGTTATTCTAAATCCTTTGTTTGGCTAGATAATAGATGAAGAGCGAGTACGGTAGATGTAAATGATCTCCAGGAATGTGATCTAATATTTTGTATGCTACTTCAGTAAGTACACCTGCTTATATTGATAATTGCAACTGAAGTTGAACATAACGTGTTAGTATTTTATAAATTTTTAGAAGACTTCAACTCCGTATTTGCCTATTTTTAATGCATACTCATAGATCCAACCACCTAGGGAGATGTCTAATTATAATAGTATCACCAAAATTTTGCAAAAATTGGTAGTTGACAACATGGTGAATGTTGATGAAAAATGAAGAAAATAAATTTTATAATAATAATATTTATTTATTTATTTTATATATTTTGCACATTAGCTAAATACTATAAGGATTATGTGCTGCCAAAAAAGACATTCCTCTTTTACCTTTGAAGCTACTAACAATTGAAACCTCTTCAAATTGTTATGATGATAAAATTGAAAATTTAAATTGTTTTACATATTGGAATATATATATATATATAGATATGAGGAGACCCTTTTTCATAATGTAACCTTTTGACCTTGTTGCTTCAATAGACATGATCATTCAGATTTCGTGTAAAAATTATATGGAAACACCATAAATAATTGTCAAACTACGATATTTTCTAAAAGGGATAAAGCTCATGTTAATACCTGAACTTTGGCCAAGTGGACATTAGGTACCTAAACTTTCAAAAAAATCAATTTCATACCTAATTAAACTTTTCGTGCCTTTTCACTACCCCACTCAATTATTACTTGATACGTGTCTATTACTTCAAGAGATAATAAAAGAGTGAGTAGTGAAAAGAGACATGAAAAGTTTAGCTAGGTACAAAATTGGTCTCTTTGAAAGTATAGATACTTAATTTTTCACTTGGCCAACGTTTGGATACCAAAAGAGGCTTTTTCCCTTTCTAAGATTATTACAAATATAAACATATATGCACTTTTGACCATTACAAAAAAAGGCATGTTTAGTAGATGTGTCTTCAATATAAAATGCTCAAGGCTCCTTCTCTTCATTGGAATGGAATAAGGCTATAATTAATTGCTATTACAAAGAAATGGAATAAAGTTGTAATAAAGTTTATTTACATATTATGCTGTTCACTTAATTGTAATTGAGTTGCAATTACCCCGTCCACTTGGATGTATTCTAATAATGAATAAACCGTGAATAAAAAAGAAAATGACCACAATAATCCTAGTTGAATTACATTGCAATAAAGGATGAAAGACAAACAACCTATTTTAATTTTATTGTCATTTGTAAATTTTAATAAAGGTATTTTGGGAATAAAAGAAACAGGACCATTGCAGAATTGCAATTAAGAGATATCATTAATGAATTGAAATTCAAGATTTTTGGTAATAGGTATTCATTAATGAATGGTTATTACGAGGCTCAAAATGTAAGTAAATACCATAATAGCCATTTACACATGTAATAGCAAAGCATAGCTATTACGGTCAAGTGAACTGGCTGTTAAGACACAAGAAAAGGAGATAAATAATATTGTTTTTAAAAAATTATGAAAATACCATTAGAATAAAAATAATTTTAATTTGAGGCAGCTTAAACTTCTCTCTTTAAGAGCTTGCATATAATTTTGCTGAAGAGACTAAGTCCATATAAAATTTATCAACTTTTGAGTGTCTCTATGCATTCTCCATAGCTATGGTTAAAGTATTATTTTTATTTTTACTGTTTCATTTTCACAATGTCCCTTTGTATCCCCTTTTCTCCCTCTTTTTCTCTTTTTCAATGCCAAATAAATGAACAAAGTTGATAACCAAGATTAATAAATAAACATAATGATACTGTCAAATCAAATCTTTCAACCTTTAGATTCTTGCACGGAGTAGCAAGCTTGTGGGTTCCTTTTTGGTTGTATGGAAATATATGGTATGTGAGCCTAGAGACAGGGTTTGTAAAATTATATACACTTCGTCTATTCAATAGATAAGTTTAAGTTGCCTAAAATTAAGATTATTTCCATCAGTGTCATTTTTCGTAATTTTCTTAAATAATATTATTTATTTCCTTTTCCCCTTAAGACACATCTAATAAATGTGCCTTTAGTACAAAAATGAATTAAGGATGTGCCTCTTTTACAAACTCTGTAGAAGTGTAACCAAATAGTGAAAAATCATCAAAATTATACACAATTATTCATATACAATGCAACAATGGTACGATTTTTACTAGATAGTAATATCTATGCACAAACCTAAATTAAGCATTTCTAAACCCCTTTTAATACATAAACAAATTTGACAAACCCTACCCTTTATCTATCAAAAGAGGATAGAAATATAACTTCAAAAATTATAAATACACAACACAAGTATTAAACTAATTGGAATGGTTACAATTCTCATATAAAATATTTATAGAGTCAAAGTAGAAATATTTAGTTAATTGTAATGAGTATATTCAAGGATGCATAAATAAAGGAAATCCTACAATAAAATAGTCAAAATCAAAGTATAATTTAGTTTAAGATTTTTTACTCCTACCCATTGGATAATTTTTTTTTTTAAATTTAGAAAGTAATGAAAATCTCTCCCTTTGCTCCTCCTCTCCCCCATGCTCTGGGAAGATGCTTCACCAAAGTCACAATGGCTAGTAAGGTTATGTTGTGCAGCATTGTTTTATCCTTATTGCCAGCTGCTCCCAGAATGTCATTCATCTTGGGAGTTCTCCTCCACTGAGTACGCTTAACTTTAGAGTTCTGATGAACTCCAAGTCATTATACCAAAAAGTTCCTCGATTATTAGAATTCCACCACTTTATATTTGAGAGGTATCACACGGTAGATCCGTGTAAGTTGTGTAACTCTCTCTTTCATACCTGAGTCTATGTCATCACTCCTTCTATGGTGCTAAAAGAGTAGGAATAGGCCTAAAATAGTGTTTAGGATACGAAGTAATGAACAAGCTAGATCCAAACGCTAAGTTATTTATGATATCTCTAAGATAGCCATAATAAGATGGCATGATGGTATATAGGTAAGCTAAAATGTAGTGGCAAGTAGTGAAGCTAGCCAATGAAGTATAGAAGAGGTGCTTCGAAGACTACTGTGAACCCTAACTAATTGTGCGGCTTAACAATATAGTGGATCTAGTTACAATGTCTAGGTTTTCTCAATAGGCATCTATGATTGGATGTGTTTGTGTGCCTCATCTAGTTGTAGCTTCTCTACTCAGGCTCTGATCCCTTATGGCCCTTTTATAAGTTAAATAGGTGAATTAGCAAAAAAATGGAATAGAATATGTCCTGTGATATGCATCCTTTGCATTTAATGCAAAAGTTGATCAAGAGTTGTGTAAAATTTTGGAAAGTTCCATGATTTAACCGATTGTGATTGCACAATTGAAATACTAAATATATTAATTGTCATATATACATATACATATAATATACATATATTAATGGTCAATTGTATAGGGTTATATTTTAACATAATAAAACTGGGGGTGGGTATGGTTTGATTAACTGGTCTATGACCTCATTTTTTGAATCGAATCAACATAATCGTTTTTTTAAATCTCAAACCTAAACTAATCCATTATTAATAGTTAATCTTTTTTTTCAGTTAATATTTTCAATTTTCAGTTTTTAAACATTTAATATAATGGTTAACCAAAAGTTGCGATTAATCATATTTTCGGTTGGTCCATAAAAAGCTAAACCCTTTCATTTTATAATTACATTAAAAAATTGCAAATTAACAAGTTAAATATCACACTTACATTCAAAGATTACAAATCAACAAGTTAAATAGCTATAAAGCCAACAACAAATTATGAAAATATGTCCATTACAACATTACACACTTTATAGGCTTCTCCTTTTTTTTCAAATAACAACACAACAGCATACTAATAATTATAACATAAATGTTCAAGGTCTAAACACCAGGTGGCCATTCACAAGAAGAACACAAAAAGCAAACAAAATTAACATGTGGAACATGAACGATTTAAATATATATAAGTAAAATGTTTTATAACTAACTTATAAATATAGAAGATCATATGATAAAGACTAAAGAGAGAGAAAAGTGACCTGAGTTAGATTTTAGGGTTTTAACTTTATCTATTTATATATATATATTTAAAATTAATTATATTATATATATATATACTTATAGATATCAAAATGGTTAACCATTAACCATTAATTTCTTGTAGTTACAAATCGAAACCGAAACAAAAAAAAAATCTTAAATCAAAACCGATGGATTGGTTAACCATATTTTTTGAATTGGTTTTTGATTTTGGTTCGATTTTTAGTTTTATCGGTTTTCTTATCCACCCCTAAATAAAACCACAAAATTTTAATTGTTTTCAGATCTTATCATATGAGTATTTGTTTATATTTTAACATATTACTATGTAGCGAATTGTTTTTATCCTTTTAGTGTAATTGTTTATGTTTTAACATGGTAGAACATGTTCAATTCTGTTATTCCCAAATTGTATTGATAAATAATTAATAATTATATATAATTGACATTTATCTATTACATTTTTCTTTTATTTTCATTAAACTATAATTTAGCCCCTTATTTCACAAGTGAATTAAAAGAGATCATGTTTGATAAGGTAATACGAGTGTCTCTATTTGAGGGAAAAAAGAAAAAAATAAGTTCATCTTGAAGACAAAGGCGATATAGGTGTTCTATTTAAATTTGGCAGTTTAGAATGTAAAATTTCAATATTTACAATTTAATACTTTCACTTTAAAACAATGTTTAAATTAATATATCTATATTTTACAATTTAAGACTCTTATTTTCAAGTAAAGTTTAATGTACTACTCATTGATTTTGCATAATTGTAATTTCATCACAACCATATTTACAATGTTCAATTCCTATAATAGTGATTTAACAATAATTTCATATTGAAAGAAATTGAATAAGTGTTTATTACTCATGCCTATGTCTATTCAATGCAGGGATTAATTTTTCACTAAAATACCATTATTAAATAAAAGATTGGCATATAAAAATCCTATTATAACTCTATTAGGGATCAAACTGTGTCTGGTTTTGGATAGATTATATGAACCTAGAACCTGAAACCCGACCCCTATCCTATAGGGTTTGTCAAACTCGACCCTATAACCTTATCCAAACTTACTTTATAAGGGTTTGATTTAAAACCTGAAACTTTAACTTATAATCCTATAACCTCATAAGCCTTTTTTTTTTTACAACCTATTTTCAATTTCTAATAATAAATTCGAGAGTATCCTATACGAATGGAAATGAAAAGATACATGTGGAATTGCTAGAAAATGTGATAAATTACATTCATTATTCAATATTTCAATACATAAATATATTATTTTATTATTGAAATTGATTAAAACTGATAAAATGTACACGAAATAGGTTAATTGCATAATAAGTTGCTAAACTAAATTATTCTACATGAGATTTCGATGAGAACAAAAGTTATGTAAATCTTTTTGTGAGTACACTTCACTTGACTAAGATTAATGATCTATATAAGGAAATATTTGTCATCAAGGAGTATGAATTATGTGTGTGTGTGTGTGTGCTTTGCTTTTATGGTTGCAGGTTATGCACTGGTGAGCCGGTACCAAACAAGAAAGCACGGCCTTAATCAATGATAATCCAAGGCGTGACAAGTTCAAATCCAAGGCTTGACTTTTCTTTTAAAGGAGCGTTCAATCTTCATGACCGGTGGGCCGATAAAAGGTTGTACTGGTGAGCTAGTGGGATTATAAAGTGATCATTGCACACATTTAATATTTGTTGTTTGTGACATTTGAACTTTTGAAGTATATAAATACACATTCATTGGGAGATTAAAATAAGTTTTTAAGAGCCTTTATTTGCAAACAAACAAATAAGAATCCTCTAATTATTCTTGTGCTCTTGTTTATTATTTTGCAAAATCTGCAAAGAGAGAGAAAATTAAATTAATGCTCTATTCTTGTATTTGTAATCTATAAAAGAGCACTATAAAAGAAAGGAAATCATTTATTTCCCGAGTATTGTAATTAGTGTACTATTCTATTTGAGCTTGTGTATTTGAAATTAATAAAGTGTATGAAGTCCTCTATTGGAGGCGATTTGTGTGATCGTAGAGATTAGAAAACGGGTCGAACTCCATGTTATATCCTGGTTTAAATCTTCTTTCCCCATTTCTTTGTATCCCTTGTAGTACTTTATTATTGTTATATCTGGTATTATCAAAGCTTAATTTGATATTGTATAAAAATTCATTGTTTAAGCATTTTAAGTCAATACTCAATTCACCCCCTCCCCCTCCCCTAGAGCCTCTTGTCATGCCTCAAAAAGGGGGTATAGTAGGATTATCCTAAAGTTATCATACCATGTATGCACCGGTAATATGAGAACCATCTTGCAAGTCAGAGTTTACGAGACTCTATTCATTTATTAACATCTCTACTTAAATGTTACATATACATATTGTAATGGTTGTGCTATGGGTGTATTGGAGGCTTATATGCATGTAAAAAGGGTTGAGCCAAACCCATGTGGGACAATCCTTCACGCCATGCGTAGCAGGTGGTCCCCAAAAGGCTGTGAGCGAGAGAGTCCTCCCGGTAGGAACTCCGGGGTTTACAGATGAGGGCGATGCTACTGTGAAGTGGTAACGCTGGGGAAGCCCACATGACTTACACCCAACCCTTTTTACATGCATATAAGCCTCTCCAATATACCCATAGCACAACCATTACACATATAATAGTATTATTGAAATTCAACTATAGAATCCGATTTTCTACATTTTACCAAGATCGCAGAGAATTGGTATCCTCTACCAAATAGTAAAAATAGGGTTTCAATCCTACAAAAGTGTAAGTCTCAATTATTTGTACAGTTTATTATAATTTGTATTCTAAGTTCATAACAATCTATATTTCTAACTTCAAGAAGGTCTGATAGAGAAGCATTCTTTACACATTCTTAGCCCATTCCCAGCTAACGTTATTCCTGCACAAAAACTGTTGGGAGATAAGCGAAACCACAACTAAGTGAGTTCATTCCTCACTACTACCGGTCACGCAAGTTATCAAGCATTAATTAAACATTCATGCAAATCCATCTATATGTGATATGAATACATACGTAATGATGCAAGCAACACATCTATGAGAGTTTGAAGCCATAAATGATGTAGATTACGCTATCTATATATCAGTTGTCTCCCATACTTACGAATATGGGACACCTCATCTTACCATAAACGAATTTACCTGGTGGTAGCATCTTTCCAAACTTACCCAATGCTTATGGAACATTGGTAAAAGGCAATATTCTCCAACATGTTTACGTGATTTACGCTTGTTAATATTGATTGATATCTAAATTTGAGTATCACCAAATAGTGGCGAATTAAATTGACCATCACCAATTAATGGCGAATCAAGCAAGTAGAAAATGTACTACCAAAACCGACCATCACCAATCAATGGTGAATTGGGTGGATAGACCCCGAATCAGGTAACATCTACCGCCACGTGACAAGTGAACGCCAAGTCAAGTAAGTCTACTATCAAAATTAATACTTGGAAATGTCCCACGTTTATTTCATAAACTCTTTTGGTAGAACTCATTTAAGAGATAAAAGGGTGACCTAAGATCCTACAAGTCATGGTCTTTTGAAAATACATTTCAAAAATACTTTCAATTACAAATCTGGGACATTCCCTACAAGGGATTTCAAGCACATGTTGATTACATCCGATTAGTTAGTCGAGTGATTATACTTATCCATTTATTTGGACGATCATGAGGATGATAGCATTCACAATAAACAATCATTCAACAGACAAGTAATACACTCAACATAACAACAAGTAGTAGCAAATAGAATTCCCTCACCTGAGCTTTATTGTGTACTTTTTGGATACGATTCTTGGAGACACTTATGGTTTGAGAACTTAGACTCGATATTCTCTATGAAATGAAATAAGATATATTTATTATTATACTGTTATTCATGTAATGATTTTGTTTGTGTCTTTTTAGTTTGTCTACCTTAAAATAGTTGATATTTACTATCTATTATTTATTTTCATTGCGTTTCTCTTGTTTCTAAGTCATGCATTTATCTATATTTAAGGAGATCATACTTATTAAAATCTATCTATATCTATATTCTTCAATGCCTACCTTGATAGGGAAATTTTCTTATTATTTACTTCATTTGTCAACTTTACCTATCTACGTAAATTGGACTTTCTATTATTTATAGGGCTATGTTTTAGTATCTAGCTTTTTTTTAATTATTTTTCTAACATATTTGTAGGTTTATAGAGTTTAGATATGTGTATATATATATATATATATATCAAATGTTTATTATAGATAAATTCTATTTTTAAGACCATAACATGTATGGTGTCATGAAAATTAAATAAAATAGGATAAAGAAATAGAATAAATCTAATTTTATATAAATACCTATTCATGAGGATATACATATACATATACATATAATAATAGGTGTATATATCATCAAGTATGTTAAGAAAAATTAAGAGTATAAACCAAGTGCTTAGGAACTAGGTCAGAGGCGCCCATGGAGTGCCTTTGGTGTTACGATCCTAGGTTTTTCACTTGCACAATGGAACCATGCGGCTCTTACTGTCCTACCTTGGTAGTAGTAAGCAAGGCTAACACAACACTATTCGGCTAACGGTCGGGCCATAACACCTGTAGGCAATACACATAGGCAATAGAAAATAACCAACAATAAGCAAAAGGGATTGGCAAGAATCAATCTGAAAAGTATCACATTTTATTAATATCACATGTACGGGCTGTAGTAAAGTGTGTGTGGGGTTTGTGTAAATTAGGATATCATTGATTACGAGTAGTCAACCGGTGAGTTAGAGCTTGAATCTGCAAGAGTACTCACACCCCCACAAAAGAGCTTTACTAGCTTTTGTGGCTCCGACATGAGGAGACATTACATTTGGTGAGGAGGCAACACCAAAAATAAAATAAGTAATAAAATATATACAATAATCTCCTTATATATTCCTAATATACAAGAGATTATCACACCCTCCCCCACTTAATCTACTGACGTCTTCAACAAGGTGTGTTGGAGCTTGACATTGACCTTGATGCTTGAATCTTCCTCTTGCTTTAACCACTCTCCTCTCAGCTTGAGGTATAAGATCTTCTTCTATCTCCCAGCTGTTATCTTCTTCTCCATGATCTTTTTACTTTACTAAGTATTCAATATGTAATGCTCCAGTGGTTGAATCTTTGACGTTTCGTTCAGCAAGAATATCTTCGACAGCTTCTCTAACGTTGAAGTTAAACTTGATATTCAGCCACTTTGACTCATTTTGCCTTGGGTCTTCCATGTCGGGGTAGTATGGCTTCAAAACACTTAGATGAAAGACAAGATGAAATTTTAACCATTTAGGTGGCTCCCCTTTGTAGGCAGCTTTCTAATCTAGGCAATAATGGGGATTAGACCAACATACTTTTGCATAAGTCTCTTATCTTTATGCTTCAATGGTTTGATTTGCTCTGGAAAAAGCCCGATGAGGATTTGATCTCCAACATTGAATTCTATGGGTCCACGCTTTTCATTTTCCCATTTCTTCATGAGTTTGGAAGCCCTTTCAAGATAGGCCTTAACAACTTCAGATATCTGCTTCCAATCTTTTGCAAACATATAAGCCTTTGGGCATTTCCCGGTATACGATGTTGCCACTATGTGGGGCAGCAGTAGTTGCTGACCTATAATAATTTCCATAGGGCTCTTGTTAAAGGAAGAGCTCTACTGGATGTTGAAGCAGAACTAGGCAATATCCAGCAAATCCACCCAATTCGTCTGGTTAACACCAACAAAGTGCCGCAAATACTCCTCCGGCATGCTATTAAACCGCTCTATCTGTTCGTCACTCTAAGGATGATGGCTAGAGGACATATTGAGTTCGGACCCTAAAATGTTGAACAATTCTATCCAGAACTTCCCTGTGAATCCGGCATCTCGATCACTCATAATGTTTTGAGGCACACCCCAAAACTTCACAACATGCTTGAAGAAAAGCTGGGTAGTCTCTATAGCATTCGAACTTTTCGTGGTTGGAATGAAGGTAGCCTACTTCAAAAATCTATCTACCATAACCAAGATGGATGAGAGTTCGCCCACTTTAGGTAGGCAAGTGATGAAATCCATGAAGACACTCTCCCATGGGCAAGAAGGCACAATAGCCCTGCAGGTTTCTGCCTTTCTATCTTATCCTGCTGATAGGTTTAACACGTTTTGGTGTAGTTCATCAAATCTTCCTTCATATCTAGCCAGTAATAACTCTGCTTTAATAAGCTCTTCATCCTCTGCCAATTGGGATGACTAGCCTATAATGTATCATGGCACTCCCTCATGAGCGCCTTCCTCAAGTTCCTTGCCTTGGGAACATACAAGCATTGGCCTTTGGTGCAGATCAGATCACTTTAACCCAAAAGCTACAAGTCTTGCCCTCATCAATCAACTGCTTCAAGTTCCAATAGATCTTAGCCTAGGTGTTCTTTAATCTATTCCTGGATAGTACCGACAACTTAACTGGCAGACTGTTGGGCTATCTTGGCTAAATAGACTAAATCTGCTCTTCTACTCAGAGCATCTGCTACCTGATTTGTATGCCTACTGCGATACACAATATCCATATCAAACTATATAAAGAATTCCTACCGTCTCGCTTACTTGCTGACAATTTCGATTAAATAAGAATATGGCTGGCAGCAAAATTATCAGTCCTCACAAGGAACTTTAACCCTAATAAGTAATGCTTCTACGTTCTGAGGCAGTGAACAGTAGCTAGCAGCTCCTTCTCTTGTGTTGAGTATCTGCGCTCAGTAGGGTTCAGCTTCTAACTCTCATATGCTATTGGATGGCTTTCTTGGATCAATACCCAACCTAAGGCAATATTAGAGGCATCCGTATGGACTTCAAAAGGTTTGGAGACGTCAGATAGGGCTAGGACAGACTCCTCTATCACAACCCACTTCAACCCTTCAAAGTTAACCTGACATTCCTCATTCCAATACCATACTCGGTCCTTCTTCAAAAGATCTATAAGGGGAGCAACCCTCTTAGAATATCCCTCTACAAACTACCGCTAATAATTGGCAAGTCCGAGAAATGAGCAGACTCAGTGACATTTCTTGGAACAGGCCACTCTCGTATAGCATCTATCCATCCTGATCTACGCTTCTTCAATCACATGCCTGAGAAAGTTGATGCACTTCTAGGCAAAGGCACACTTTTCATGCTTCATGTATAAATGGTTTTCCCTCAACTTCCGAAATACCATCTGCAAGTGTTTTACATGGTCCCCTAACGTTCTACTATACACAACAATGTCATCTAGATAGACAACAACAAATTTATCCAGATAATCACGAAAGACATTATTCATTAAAGTACAAAAAGTTGCAAAAGCATTAGTGAGACTAAACGGCAACACCAGGAATTCATAAGCCCCATAGTGAGTTACACAAGAAGTTTTGGGCTCATCACTCTCAGTAATGTGGACTTGATGATAGCCCGAATAAATATCCAATTTAGTAAAGTATTTGGCCCCACTTAGTTGATTAAACAGATTGACAATAAGAGGAATTGGACAATGATTTCTCACTGTAAGTTTGTTAAGAGCTCGATAATCGATACACAATCTTAAACCACCATCATGCTTCTTCTGAAATAAGACAGAAGCCTCGTATCGTGCTTTCGATGGACGAATGAAACTCACCTTTGACAATTCATCAGGTTACTTTCTCAATTCTGTTAGTTCTGGAGGTGACATTCTATATAGAGCCTTGGCAAGTGGCTTAGCCCTTGGGATAAGCTCAATCTCATGATCCTTGGGCTTTCTTGGAGGTAACTCCTTTGGGAGCTTATCAGGAATAACAAAACCATACTCCTTCAGGATATTCTGAATTACCTCAAGGATCTCAGCATTCCTTCCATCCTTCTATTCTATCAAAACTGCAAGGAATGTTGGCTTCTGGTGCTGGAGCCTTTACTTTAGTTGGAGCACTAAAAACATCATTGCCCCAATGTTCTTACCACTGCTACTCCCACTACTAGCTTTCCTCCTTTGAATAGGCACATAACATCGCTTATCACCCATGAACACTAGGCAATCAGCTGCTGGCAAGGACGCAACTCGGGCACTTCTCAAAAATTCTATCCCTATGACTATTCTGAAGTCATTTAAATAGACAACAGTAAAGTTGAGATTCTTGTTCCAATCTCCGACCTTCACCTTTACACGCTTTACAATTCCCTGAACCGAACAGGCCTTGGAGTTTACATTTTTAATTAAGCTAAAATCATCAAACAATACTAGCCCCAATCTCTGTGCTTTGGGCATGTCAATGAAATTGTGTGTGGCTCTCAAATCAATCATTGCACTGGCACTCTTGTCATTGATGTGCAATCGAACAAACATTAGTTCGTTGTCCGTCTTGGCTTTGCTCGGTACTGTGGAGGCCTTTCCAATGGCTGACAACATGTGTAAAGCTCCCATCCTGGGCTACTCGTTACAATTTTCCTCAAACTCTTCACTTGGACAAACACTCTCCACCTTCTTCGTTAGGGCATTGAGTGTAGCCTTTGTTGGATATTTTGCTACCCTATAATGCCCGTTACACAGGAAACAAGTGATTATAGGCTTTTTACCACTGCTTGATGCACCAATTTTTTCCCATTTATCGAGAGCCATAAAATTTCTTCTAGCCCTCTCTAGTATCATGGCTATTAATACTTGAGGCTCCCCCACTCTTCGGTTTGCTTGGTTTGCCAGAATTTCCACCATCGTGTCCCGATGACACACCCTTCCCTCTAGAATCATTGGTATAGTCTATCAAGTGTTCAGTGACTGTCTGCGCCTGAGTTAAATTCTTGACTCGTTGCCTTTGCAACTCATTCTTGGCATATGGCTTCAATCCCTTCAGGAAATAGAACAACTTGTCATCTTTACTCATATTTTTGATATCAAGCATAAGTGCTAAAAAATCTCTGACATACCGCCGGATGTGATCGCCATAGATTCTTCCTGGCATTATACTCAACATTCTCATGGAAGAATTGAGTTTGCAACTCAGTTCTCAACTGTGCCCATGTATCTACATGTGCCGTAACATTCTGGATCTGCTCATATTTAGTGTGCTACCATCGCTTGACATCACCTATTACGAACATTGTAGCTATGGAGACCTTTGTGCCCTCATCAGCATGTCCCATTGTTGTAGAATATGGTTCCATGTTGAAGATGAAGTTCTCCAATATTTTGGCATCCTTCACACCAGTGAATGGTTTTGATTAGAGGTGGGCAAGTGGGTTAAACGGGCCAACCCAACCCAGCCCGGCCCACTTTGGCCCATGCGTTAAACGGGCCAAAATTTGTTGGCCTGTTTAACCCACGGGCCAAAATTGCCTAACCCTAACCCAATCCACTTTAGCCCGTGGGTTAAACGGGCCAGCCCACTTTTTAACCCTTTTAACCCACTTACATATTTTGTGAGTTAAATGGCCAAGTTGACCCATTTAACTTATTTATACTAATTGAATAAGATATATATATATATATATAATAAAAAAGAGTGTTTTATAAGGTTATATTATTAATGATTAATTTCATTATTATTTTAATTACTTTTTATATAAAAATAAGTTTTCTAAAATAACTTATTAGATAATATATTTCATTTAAAACAATAATAATATATTTTATAAAATTTTATGGTGCATGTACATCAATTTGTCATTCTTTGTTATAATTAACACATAAATTTAATTTCAAGTATAAAAAATCTCCAGAATAACCTTCATTAATACATATTTATCCTATAAATATTTATTTTATTTTTATAAAAGTGGGTTGGTGGGTCAACCCACTTAACCCGCGGGCTAGTCCACTTTGGTCCGCGGGTTAAGTGGGTTGGGTAAAATTAACCCACTTTTAAACGGGCGAAAAATGCTGGCCCTAACTGGCTTTTAAAGTGGGTTAAACGGGCTGGCCCGCGAGCCATAGCCCATTTGTCCAGCTCTAGTTTTGACTTTGGCACTTTAGGTTGAGTAGTAGAAGCAAGAGCTTGGGTAGGAGCATTCGCAACAGCTCGCGTCAATAATGCGACTTGTTGCTTTAATTCCTCCACAACCTCTACAATTGCATATCTCACCAACCCGTTTCTCGCCCCTTCGATTACTTCCTAAGATTCATCCCGAAGAGTGGCAATAGTAACTCTGAATTCTTCAACCATCTCACCAACCCTCATGGCGATTTCATGGCTTGATGCCTTATCATCAGTCACCCTCTTATTAAGTAGTAGTAAGGTGTCAGGACGCTGAGAAACACTCGCAACCTGCTCGTCCAAGACATCTAGTCTTTAAGCAAACTCTTCTTGCCATATCATGGTTGTTCCCATTAGAATAACCTAAGCTTTGATAGCAACTGTCATTGTTCGAGGTTTTTCACTAGCACAATGGAACCGTGTGAAGCTTACCGTCCTAACTCGGTAGTAGTGAGCAAGCCTAATGCAGCACTATTTAGCAAACGGTCAGGTCGTAATACCTGTAGGCAACAGAAAATAACCAACAGTAAGAAAAAAGGGACATATGCAAGAATTAATCTAAAAAGTATTACACTTTATTAATATCACATGCATAGGTTACAGTAAAGTGTGTGTGGGGTTTGTGTAAATTAGGATATCATTAATTGTGAGCAGTCAACCGGTGAGTAACATCTTGAATCCACAAGAGTACTTGTATCCCCACAAAAAGCCTTATTAACGTTTGTGGCTCCGACATGAGGAAACATTACATTTGGTGAGGAGACAACACCAAAAATAAAATAAATAATAAAATATTTACAATAATTCCCCCATATATTCATAATATACAAGAGATTGTCATATCTGGAGTTGCTGTAGGGCGCTCATCGAGCATACACAGAGTGCTCATTGTGTGAGCACCAAGCACATTAGTGCTTGTGTATGTGCATGTGCATGTCTAAGATAAGGTTTGACAGAACTTAGTGGGTTTTTGTTTTTGCAATATCTTGCTTGTTTTTAATTCGATTTTGACGTATAAACAGTCGATTTGATAGTACTATTCGAGAACTTTCTAGTAGTGATGCTTTCATAAAAAGAAACATGCAAGATGTTCAATTTTATAAAGCATGTCTATAATTTTAAGATGAAAACATGACAGCTCTATCTAAAACGTGTTCTTGGATTTCTAACTCTTTTCTAGTCTATTTTTTATGAATAAATAGTCGTTTTCATAAGATTTTTCAAGTACAATCCATTAATGTTGTTTTTTCACTAAACAAGGTCTCTAGCATGGCGAAAAACAAATGAGCAATCTATAGTTTTCGTAAAAAATTTGACAACAAAAATAAATTCTTGTTTTTGTGAATTCTAATCCATTTTTAGCAAATGAGTAGTCGATTTCATAGGATTTTTTGTATACTTTCCATTGGTGGGGTTATTTTTGGCTTATAATGGTTGTATCAATACAATTTATTCAAATGGTTTAACATCTTCCATGGTTCTTTTAGCAAACTTGGTTTAGTTTCCTTCTTCTTTTAGATCTGAATTTCCTAAAGTTTAAAGTTCTAAATTTTCAAGTTGATATTTCTATATTCCTAAATAGCCCAAAAAAACATCAACTCATTAATGATTCAAATCTACAAGGTAAACATCTATTCATTTGATCATGTAAACTCTTCCAAGGCAACTCAATTCATCAACTTCCTAGTTTATATACTTGAACATAATATAAGCTTTAAGTAGGTATGATTTTTACCTTGGTCAGGTGATTGAATGTAACTAGCTTCCCCTCCTTGAAGTGAATCGTGATCTATAGTAGGGGATAAGAGAATGAGTAGTTTAAGTTTAGAAATAAATTAGCTAAACCAATACCATCCTTACCTCTAGTTCTTGATCCCTAAACCTTTTATGCTAGCTTGGATAATTCACGGTAGAGTTTAATGATATTGGAGGCTGTTTGTTTGGTTCCTTGCCGTTGTTCGTAGGGATGGGAATGGTTTATTTGTTGTGTTTTGTGTTGTTGATGAATGACGCTTACATGATAGATCAATTTGGAAAAAAACAAGGGATGTTTGTGCTCTGTTTTTGTACCTCCTTAGAGTTTGTCATGGTGATTTTTAGGGAAGAAGTTGGGGTTGTTCGTTTTGGTTTTTGGATCTGATTTTCGGATCAAATGATGGGAGTAAAATGAAATTGTTTGCTAGCTAATTGCTACCTATTTATACATGTCAAACAATAGCTACCAATGAGGTATAGAAATTGGGCTGTTTGTGTGTGAAATGAAGGAGCTGGAGGGAGATGTTTTTTCTTCTTAATTCATGGAGTTCAAAGTCAGTTGTGTGTGTTTATTTAACAAATTTCACAGGTCAATATTTGACTATCTATGTATACATCTAGTGGGATTTCATTGGTGCTTATTTGGTTAAGTTTTCAAGTTTATGGGCTTGTAATTCCTACTCTATATTGAGCTATGTTCGGTGGAGTTTGTGTGTGTGTGCTCTGCAACTTGTAGGCTCCTTGTCTCCTCTTCAACAACTACTGCTTCCAGGAATTGAGGAGGAAATTTGAGTTGATTTAACTAGTTGTTTAAGGCTTAAGTTTTATCTATGATGTCTAAGATCATGAGCTAGTAGGAATTTAGGCATATGTTGTCTCCTTCTATTCGTTGTAAGCCGTGGAAATTAGGAGAGGAATTCTGGCCATTTTCTACAATTCAAGTTTTTCTCCTTGTTTAATTTATGAGTGGCTTAGTTGTCTCCCATTGGTTGATGTCTTTTTCCAAGTTGAAATTTTAAGATACGTTGTCTCTTTTTTAGCTGCAAGTCATGGTGATTGAGAAGAATTGGGGCTAATTTGGTGTGAACATACTTCCTCAATAACTGCTAGAAATGTTGGGATACTCCTTATTGGCTATAATATTATTCTCTTTTGACTTTTAAGTGCAAGTTGTTCAATTTTGAAGAGCAAGTGTCATGAAGAATTCCTAAGAGAAAGCAGCCAGTTGTTTGAAGCAATTTCCACCACATATATACATATTTTACTTAATCCAATACTTGTTTAACTAGTATCTAAGTTAATTCGTCAAATACTAAGTCGTATATGTATTTATATATTACTTATATAAGCATTTTATTTCTAGAAGTTTATCCAAAGTTTCTACAATATTTCTAAATTATCTTTGAGTTCAAATCTTAAGTTTAAAGTTTACGCAATTAAATATTTTTTGAGTTTTATCTTATGTGATTAACGTTTTTAGGGTTTGATAAGTCAAATTAGGATTTTATTTCCTATAGGCTTGGAATTTCCTAACTAGAATATTGGTACAATCCAAATATTTATTTGAAGTCTAGATTATTAGTTATGGATCTATTTTTGTTCTCATTGCGTATTTATACCCTTAGTGGTTCATCTTTTAGTTATCATTTCATAATCAATAGGTTCTATAAAAGAGTTGTCTTTTATCAGATTTGAAATTTATGGCTACTTCTAATTATATCTTGAGTTATTGGATCGAGATACGAAATCTTGTCTTTGGTATCGGTTGGGGTCAAAGAAATGTTCTATTTGGGATTTTAATTTATAAATGAGTTCATTATTACTTATAAGCTTATTCTAGGATTTCATTATATCATAAGTTTTATATCTATTTTAATTTGTTACTTTATTCATTTTACTAGTTATAAAAATTCTCGAGATTATAGAGTTAAATCAAGATTTTAGTCTCCATAGATTCATAACTTTTTAAACTAAAATATTGATATAATTCAAATATTTAATTAATGTAGAATTTAGTTTATATTTACTAAACTTAAGGTAAAAAGGATTTTGAAGCTTACAATAATGATTGATTTATCATCGATCATTGATTGTAAAGTTTATGGTAGTTGCGTTTTGTGTTTTGAAAATTTTATTGGTAAAAATTTTAACCTTTACTAACTATAATAAGATTTATTCACATTTTAATAATTTTTAAATTGCAAAAAATTGGAAGTGATTTTTACGACTCTTATTATAGTTCTTTATATGATTTTATATTATATTTTTAGTAATTATTATAATCAGATTATGTAAAATTAGAGGGACCTCCCTCGCGCCCCCACACATCACCCCCCCCCCCCCCCCCCCCCCCTCCTCCGAGCATTTCTAGTGCGTTTGGTCTCTAATTTTCTTGTACTTAATCACATTAAAAGTAAAGATCATGATATCAAATGCGTTAAGATTTTTAGAAGGACAAAATATCAATAGATGACCATTTCTAAGTGGGGGCTACCCCTATTGGAAATGTGGAACGAAAATATTTCTAAAAGCACAAAATAGACTAATATGGAATGTAATAGAAAATGAGCCTTTAAATATTAAAGGACAAGAAGAAAAGAGATTACAATGAAAAAGATTAGAAAAGATTAGATCTAAATGAAATGGTATGAACATATTACATTGTGGGTTAAATGAAAGCGATTTCAATAGAATTTGTACATGTAAATCAGGTAAAGATAAATGGGATGGATTGGAAAAAGACTTATGAAAGTACTTCAAGAGTAAGAGATACAAAAATAAGTCTTCTACGTGGATAATTTGAAAATTTCAAAATGCTTCCAAATGAATCAATAGATAAGATACATAATAGATTCATCAACATCATAAATCCCTTAAGTATGCTTGAAAAGAATTTCATTAATGTGGAAATCAATTCTAAACTCCTTAAGTCCCTATTCAAGGATTACGAAGCTAAGAGAACCACTATTGAAGAAGTATGGGATTTAAGTGTTATTAGTAAAGAGGAACTTCTTGAAGCACTCAAGACACATGAGCTAATTAAGAAGCAAGGAGAGAAATCAAACAAGAAGGTCATAGCTTTAAAAGCTATAAATCATGATTCCAATAAAGAAGATGATCATAAGTTTGCTTTAATGGTTAAAAAGCTAAAGAAGTTCATGAAATTCAATAACAAGATAAAAAGAAAGGATGATGACAGTAACTTCTCAAGGTACAAAAAGGAAAAGAATGATGTTATAACTTGCTACAAATGCCACAAGTTAGGACACATTCAATAATACTGTCCAATGCTTAAGAAAGCATCTAAGGGATCCAAGAAGGAAGCTTTCATTACCGCTTAGAGTGATTATGACTCAAGTGACGTGGATGAAAACGTGTGCTTCATGACATTAGATGATGAGGTAAGTTCCCCATCTTCTCCTTCTTATAATGAATTAGTCACCATGTATATTAATTTTTGTTAAAAAGTAGTGAAACTAAAAAAGAAAATTCAAGTATTCATAGAAATGATGTCAAATGTAGGAAATGAGATGGATATGTTTAAAAGAGAATATAACAAGTTAAAGGATGAAAATGAAAATTTGAATGGAGAAAAAAATTATTTGAAACTTGAAAATGACAAATTAAGCAAAGAAAATGAGAAATTGAATATTAAAGTTGATTTGTTAGACATGGAAGATAAAACCTTAAAGGTGATAATCATACAAATAATTGCGATAATGCATGCTTAAAGAGCTAGAAGAACTAAGAAATGAAAATATCATATTAAGAGCTAGCTTAAGTGATTCAAAGACAACCATAGCCAAGTTTACCAAAGGAAAAAGAACCTGAATGTACTTATTGGAAATCAAAAGTATGATTCAAAGAAATATGGAATTGATTATAATAGAGAAAGTAGTTGCAAGCCCTATAAAACTCGATTTGTGAGAACCATTCACGAGACGTGCAACTATTGTGGCAAAATTGGTCATATTGCATATAATTGTGCAATAAGAAGAACCAGGCATTTGAATTATAAAAGCAAGCCTGTTTGGGTTCCTAAGAGAGAAATCGTTGTTATACTTAAGCAAAAAGGACCTGAACTCAAATGGATACCAAAAAAATAATCCCCTATTTTATAAGAATCTTTAAGTAGAAACAACAAATGGTACTTGGATAGTGGTTGTTCTAGACACATGAACAGAGATGCATCTAGGTATACAACTTTGGTCTTGAAACATCAAGGGAGTGTTACTTTTAGAGACAATCGCAAGTCAAACATTCTTGGTAAAGGTAATATTCAAGTAAATATAGATTTAATTATTAAAAAGATGCTTCTAGTTAATGGTTTAAAGAAAAATTTACTTAGTGTCGGTCAATTATGTGAGAATGGATTAAAAGTAATATTTTTTACCAATAAATGTTCTATTTAAAGAGTTGACAATAATCAAACTTATTTTGAAGGGTATGGACAAAGAAATATTTATAAAATTAATCGAGATGATTTCAAATCATCAAAATGAAACTTATCTTTACTCTCAAAATAACAATAGTTAGCTATGGCACAGAAAATTAGGATATGCTAGCATGGATGTAATTTCAAAACTTATTAAAAAATTGTTGTCAAAGGTTTATCAAAAATAAATTTTCAAAAGAACAAGATTTGTCAATTATGTCAACAAAAAAGGCAAACTAAGACTTTCTTTAAGTATAAAGATGTTGTTTCTACTTTAAGGCCATTACAATTATTGCATATGGACTTATTTGGTTCTACTCAAACTCTAAGTTTGGGAGGTAAAAAATATAACTTGGTTATTGTTAATGATTTCACTAGATATATATGGACTTTTTTCCTAGTATCTAAAGACGAAACAAACCATGTCTTTTTTAAATAATACAAGAAAGTCTAAAATGAAAAACATCTTAATATTGTGACTGTACAAAGTGATCATGGGGTAAATTTGAAAATTATGAAATGGATGATTTTTGTAGTAAATCTGGAATTGAACATACCTTTTTAGTACCTAAAACACCACAATAAAATAGTGTAGCTGAGAGGAAAAATAGAACTTCAATTGAAATGGCTAGAACAATATTATGTGAAAACAATCTACCTAAATACTTTTAGATTGAAGCTATTAACACTGCATTCTATATATCTAATAGAGTCTTTGTAAGACCAATTCTTAAAAAACCCCCCTATAAGCTTTGGAAAGGAAGAATACCTAACATTTCTTATTTTCATCATTTTGGTACTAAATGTTACATCTTGAATAATGAAAAAGATCAACCAGCTAAGTTTGACATGAAAAGTGATAAAGGCATTTTTCTAGGTTATTCTTTAACCAGTAAAACTTATAGATTTTTTAGTAAAAGAGCCTTGATTGTGGAAGAATCTATTCCTATTGCTTTTGATGATTTATTGCCTCATATACATTCAAGTGATGATATGGATAATGTTTGTGCTGATTTGGATAAGTTTTCCCTTGAAAATGTTGATAAAGAAAAAAATGAGGGAAATAAACATAAAAAGGATGTTGTGGATGTATCTGTTAACTGTGATCTTCCTAAAGAATGGAAATATGCTAAATCATACCTAAATGATCTAATAATAGGTAAACCTTCAAATATAGTACAAACAAGATCTTCCATAAGAAATATGAGTAAAAAGGTCTTCCCATCCCAAACGAGCCTAAAAATATAGAAGATGCCTTAAAAGATGAATTTTGGATACAATTTATGTAAGAAGAATTAAATCAATTCACAAGAAATGAAGTTTGGAACTTGGTTCCTAAAAATAGTAGTAGACCAATTATTGGAACCAAGTGGGCTTATAGAAACAAATTTGATTAAGCTGGAGTAGTAACTAGGAACAAAGCTTAATTAGTAGCTAAAGGATATAATCATGAAGAAGGCATAAATTTTGATAAGACCTTTGCCTCGGTAATTAGACTAGAAGCCATTAGAATGCTTTTGGCATTTGCCACATTAAAAAATTTTACTATTTTTCAAATGGATGTCAAAAGTACTTTCTTAAATGGTTTCACGAAAGAAGAAGTTTGTGTAGAGCAACCATTGGGCTTCGGAAATAATGAATTTATTGATCATGTTTACAAACTAAACAAAGCTCTTTATGGTCTCAAATAAGCTCCTAAAGCTTATGTAACGCCCTAAAATGAGGCATTACAACCTGCCACATATCCTTTCTTATATAAGATACGCAAAGGTTCTATTATTCACAAATTAATACAATCATCACCTGTAAACACTCATAGGGTAACTCATAGGATACCAAACCTGTTCAACATAAAAACTCATACTTCATAAAACATAAACTCATGGTTCAAGCATAAAATCCAAGTTGACTTCACAGTCAAGAAATTCAACAGAAACTAAATACTGTTTACATTAAAATCTTTTCATTTTAAACCAACTATGAATCCAACTACTATCTCAAATAATCAAAACATGTATTCTCTCAGAAACTTTGTATATGAAGCCTAACTCTCGGCTGGGTAGTTGGGTCCACTATTGCCATCCCCGCTATCAAAGAATAATTCATAACCGGATAGATCATACACTATATCTTCTTCACCTGTACCTGAAATTTAAAAAAATGAGCGGCGACGCCCAGTACGATAACTCTAATCCAAAAACAAATGCATATGCACATATAAAAGGTATATAATTCATGCAACTTAAACTAATGCAAACAGTCATATTATTATGTTTCTTAAGCCAACAAAACAACACAATCCAGTATTAGGCATACACTAATCCTGAACTCGGAGTTACTCAGACTCCATTGAAAATCAAACAACTTTTTGAAAATAATAATCATATACATATATGGATGAGTTGATACTCCCCAAACACCCTGAATCCAGAACACCTAATTCTACCGGAATCACATCAAGGGACGAGTCTACTAGGGACAACCTCACACCAAGATCATCAGGGTGCCTCACTAGTATCACTGTCTGCCAGGTCTTTACTGGTCAAAGCCAAGCACAATCAATCATACAACTATTAACCCGAATGACGATTAAGTTTATTAAGAAATTCTGTTCCTACAAGCATTCAATCAATGCTAAACTTACAGGCAAAGACAACAAGCAAGGATTGGTCGTACCTTTCTCGATTTCAAGAATACAAATCAAATCCTTAAATCCGATATCAACAACAACAAAGACAACTCGAACTCCAAAACTCCTATATCAACACCAACAACAATTCCACAAACTCCAAATATCCTATTACAAAATATACACATACATCAACAGATATGAATACATTATCAATATATATCCTATCATATATGAATTCTCCAAAAATCTTAAAATGATCATGCAAGATGAGTGCTAAACATCATGGGGATAAGTTGATTTAGAACTTGATCTTAGGAACAAGCTATTAGATGTTAAAATGTATTATGTGATGCCTTTGTGATAACCTGTCTGCTAAAAATCTGCAAAGCCAACCGGTTTATCGGTCTGATGTTTACTGGCTTACCGGTACACTTATTTAAAGCATGAAAAAAAAGCTCGATAGACTATGCTCCTAAAAAGTCTTTACCAACTTGCCAGTCCATCCTTTGGGGGCTTGATCAGAGCTTGATCGCATCAGTTCTTTTTCTTTATATCATAGTTTTGTTTGTATCAAATCACCTTCGGCTCACCAGTATGTGCTTTTTCATATTTATATAGTCGCTCTTCTTCTCTCTTCTCTTATTTATTTCTTCTCTCTTTTCTTCACATCTACCCTATCTTTCTCGGCCCTAAATTTTTTTCTCTCAATCTTCTTCCCCATACTCACCTACCGTCTCTACCTCTTTCCCCACCATCGCCCTATCATTTCGTAGCTCTCTCTCTTTCTCCTTTTTCTCTCTCTATAATGCTTCTCTCTCTCTCTCTATATTATATATATTTATCTTCCTTCATGCCTCTAATGATAACTCGTCGTTGTGCTCTGCCTCCACCACCTACCTTTGATGGTTTCCTTTTCCCCTTTAGGAAGCATACAGATAGGAAAGCATTATTCTGTGACCTTCCTATAGATGTGGGTAGGAGTTATAATACATTTATTTTAAATTTCTTTCGTATATCTCAAATGTTTGGTGTAGTTGTAAATAATATTATTAATACAATGTTGTTTCTGGCTGAAGTCAATGAGGAGGCTATTAGGCTGTTTTACTATAATTTGACTGATTATTTGGAGGATGATGGTAGTTTGGGTGTTGGGATGGAATCTAGGTTTAATAGTTCAAGTTTTGTGAGGCCTTAATTGTATTCATATCTTTATGGAAGAAAACTTGAACTTTCCCATCATGATATTTGTAGTCTGATAGATGTTGATGCTTCTGGGATTAGAATGCTAAGTACTTTTGATGGAGCCCAATATTATAGGGAGCCATTTACTGTCTCAGATATGGATCCAAATTGGCATGAATCACACAATTTGTATTCTTCTTGTCTCTCTTTTAGGTGTTAGGTTCTCCATAAGTTCTTATTTGACAATTATGTTCCTCACAAGGGACAACTGACTACCATGACTTAACAAGATTTATGGCTTATGGTACATATCTTAAGAGGAGATAAGATTCATTTCTTTGATCTTATGTATATGACTTTTAAGAATGTCACTAATAAGCCTGCTTAAGTTGTTCTTAGAGGTAGTTGATTGATTACACATCTATTAAGGAACAAATGTGTGGAATTCTGCTCTGAGACTCACCTTATTTAGTTTCCCATCTTCTCTTTCAATACTATTAGTTTAGGCACTTGGAAAAGGCAAGATGGTAGATGGATTTATAAGTAACCTTTAAAAGCATTGGTTAGTGGTGGTGCTCTTCTTCCTGGTTCAGGCATGGATACAAATTCTGATGAAGATAAGCCTCATGTTCTAGCTTTTGGTTCCTCTGCTTCTAGTTCTTCTTCTACTTGTCTTTAGGTGCTTCATGATCATATAGATTCCAGGATTTCTTCCCTGGAAACTCAGATTTCTAACCTACGCTTCGACTTCCAATCCTTCAGCTTTGACATGTGTAAGTTCATGGATCACTTCTACAATATACATCCTCATCCTCCTCTAGTTGATGATCTCCCTACCTGATTCTCTTGTTTCTCTTGCTTGTTTTTTTTTTTTTTTTTTTCTGAACTTGTAAAATGGTTCTATGTTCTATGACATTTCGTCCTAATCTATTCTATAGATCTTTTTATTGAATATCTTTCATGGCTGATTGTTTTAAATGGTTCTCTTGGTTAACATTAACCGATTATTATGTTGTGAACTTGTAAAGACATGATTCTCTATGACTTCCAATATGACTTAGTTTGCTTATCATCTTGAATAAACTTTTTTGATGAGGTCAAAGGAGGAGAAATGGTCATATAGCCAAATATTGTTAAACTTGTGTTTTGAGGACTCTTGATCTGCACTTAAAAGTTTTTACAAAAACCCAATTTTACTAAACTCCTGCACCAACTACAAAATTGTGGGTGAACACTAATTGATGGGGAGTAATTAACAAATAACTTTTTCATAATTGTTTTCCCTCATCAAAATGGGGGAGATTGTTAAACTAAATTATTTTGCATGTGATTTTGATGAGAACAAAAGTTATGTAAATCTTTTTTTGAACACATTTCACTTGACTAAGATTAATAATCTATATAAGCAGATATTTATTGTCAAGGAATATGTGTTGTGTGTGTGTGTGCGTGTGTGCTTTGCTTTTACGTTTGTTAAAGTTGTACCGTGAGTTGATATAAAACAAGAAAGCATGGCCTTGATCAATGAATAAATCCAAGGCTCGACAAGTTCAAATTCAAGGCACGACTCTTCTTTTAAAGGCGTGTTCAATCTTCATAACCAACGAGCCAGTGAGATTATTGGTCAGTGAGTTGTTCTTCGGATTTAAAACCATTTTTAAAGAATGCAAAATTGAAGTTTTCAAAAATTTATAAAACTAATTAGTTCTGTTCAACTTCAGAAGCAACTTTCGATGGAGTTACTATATTAAAGGTTAATCTCCTCTCATACCCATGCTAGATTACTAGATGTGTCCAAAAAATGAGAAATGATTTTTCATAGGTTTCTACTTTATGTTGTGGGTTTCTCTTCATTCTCAAATACTCATATAAGCTTTAATTTTTTCCTAAAGACTCAGATGGGCTTCGATCTTTTTTCTTTCTAAAAACTCATATGGACTCCGATCTTTTTTCTTTCTAAAGACTCAGATGGACTTCAGTCTTTCTCTTCCTAAAGGCTCGGGTGGACTTTGGTCTTTTTTCTTTCTAAAGACTGGGACAGACTTAGGTCTTTCTTTCTTAAAGATTCGGGTGGACTTCGGTCCTTTTTTTCTTTTTAAAGACTTGTGTGAAATTTTGAAAACAAGTTTTTTTTTTTTTTTTGGTTGAAAAGTTGATTAATCCTTACAATGGTCTTTTGAAAGATAGCTGTTTAGTACTACATTTGGGAATCCCATTAACACTTCGGCATCAGTTGTATGGTTCGATTGACTCCTCAAGCTAGTTTACTTCCTCAAAATTTTTGATCGAGTATCCAACTTACAATGATTTATTATTCCCGCATAGTTCAATTCCTTCAAGTAAAGGTTAATCTTGTAATTAAGTTAATACACATGTTTCTATGATCTATTCAAATCACTTCCTCATTTTAGTATGATATTTGGGAAACTTATCTTTGAGGGTTGTTTGGTCTAAAACCAAACCAAACTTAGAGATTTTCAGAGACAACTACTTTGCTTGTAATTAATGAAAATAAGATCACATGAACATTGGAAATGGCAAATTCTTCATTGATCATGAGTAATGTATTTTTATAGCATATGAGTTTACAGGGTCCTTTTGATTTGGACCATCCATCTATGATAGTATTAACGCCTCACCCGTTAACATCTTTCTGACTACGTAAGGTCCTTCATAGTTCAGCGTAAATTTTCCCATAGGGTCCTTTACATTGGGGAGTATCTTTCTTAACACCAAGTTTCCTTCTTGAAAACTCCATGACTTGACTCTTCTATTAAATGCTCTAGCCATTCTTTGTTGGTACAACTGCCTGTGACACATGGCAGCTAACCTTCTTTCATCAACAAAATTTAACTATTCGACCTTTTGTCTCACCCATTCGGCTTCTTCAAGTTCAATTTCTGCTAGAACCTGAAGTGAAGGGATTTCAACTTCCACTGGCAAAACGACCTTAATTCCATATACCAGGGAGTAAGGCATTGCCCCAGTCGACACCTTGATGCATTTGGCAAGCCATTAGTGCAAATGGAAGCATTTCATGCCAATCTTTGTAGATGATAGCCATCTTCTCAATGATCCTTTGATGTTTTTGTTGGCGGCTTTAACTGCCTCATTCATTTGTCGGCGATATGGAATGGAGTTTTAGTGTTTGATTTTGAATTGTTGACACAACTCAATCATCACATTATTGTTTAAATTTATACCATTATCAGTAATGATACTTTCAAGTACTCTATATCGCGCAATTATGTCTTTTTTGATAAATCGCACTATGACTCCTTTCGTCACATTAGTGTATGAAGAGGCTTTTACCCATTTGGTGAAGTAATTAATTGCAACTAGTATGAAACAATGACCATTTGAAGCCTTAGGTGAGATCGGTCCAATTACATCAATCCCCTACATGGAGAAAGGCTATGGTACTGACATTGATTGTAATTATTTTGGAGGGGCACTCATCTTGTTTGCATACACTTGGCACAAATGATAGTGCGTCACATGTTTAATACAATTTGATTCCTTAGTTAGCTAAAAATAACCTAGCATCATGATTTTCTTAGCTAGCAAGTAGCCATTTGTATGAGGCCTACACACGCCTTCATGAACTTCCTTCATGAGTTGTTTAGCTTCTTTATCATTTATGCATCTTAGTAGAGCTGTATCAAAAGATCTTTTATACAATGTAGCTCCACTTAGCATAAAATGACTTGCTAATGGTCTTAACACCTTTTGATCTTTCTTAGTATCATTTTTGGGACAAACACCTATTTGGAAAGTCTTAATGTCGTGGAACTGTGGTTCTACCGGTTCAATGTAGCATAGAATACGGGTTTGTCTTCTACCCAGACCTACAATGGCTGCATTTTTTTATCCCATTAGTGAATTGGATTATAGAGGCAAGGGTGGCTAAAGCATCAGTGAATTAGTTATGGGTTCTAAGCATGTAAGTGAAGGACACTTCCTTGAATACTTTTTTGTCAATTCTAACAATTAATGATGATAGGGAATCAGTTTTGGGTCCTTAATTTTGAACTCTCCCCGGGTTTGGAAAATGATGAGCGAGGAATCTCCAAATACTTCTAATTGCTTAATTTCCATATCGATTGGCATTTTCAACCCCATGATACAAGCTTCGTATTCGGATACATTGTTAGTGTAGGGAAATGTTAACCTAGCCGATGCCGGGAATTGGTTTCCTTGAGGCGAAACAAGAACTACCCTGATCCCACATCCATAAACATTGACTGCTGCATCATCAAGTGTAACTTCCACTTAGGTGATTCACATTCTTTGTCCACTTCGGTTACTAAGATGGCTTCATCAGGAAATTGAGCTTGTTCTCTTAGTTCTTCATTATCAATGGGACTTTTAGCGAGCTAATTGCCTAGGCTTGCCCTTTAACCAAATTGTGGTTTATGTATGTAATGTCGAATTATGAGAGTAACACTTGCCTTTTGGAAATTCTTCCAATTAGAGCTGGTTTGTTTGCTAGGTATCTTAAAGGGTCGTGCTTTTTATGAGTTTGATTGAGTAGAAGAGTGTATATTGCCTTAGTTGTGCATGATCCAGACTAATGCACAACAAGTTTCAACTTCCGAGTATTTTTTCTCTCCATTCGTGAATTTTTTTCTTAGGCAGTAAACAGCCCTCTCTTTCCCGTCTTAATCCTTCTGTCTTAATACACACCTTATGGATTTAGGGAGAAGTATTAAGTATAAGAATAAGGGTTGCCTTGGTGTTGGAATTACTAGTACTGGCGGATTGATCAAGTGTTGCTTAATTTTATTGAACGTTACTTTACACTCTTCATCCCATTGTATCTTGGCATTCTTTTTCAACAACTTGAATAACGGGCGACACTTATCGGTCAGTTAGGAAATAAACTGGGCAATATAATTTCACCTCCCCAAAAGACCCTTGACTTCTTTTAGCGTTTTTGGAGGAGGTAAATCTACTATTGCTTTAATTTTATCTGGGTTGATTTCAACTCCTCTTGGAATGACCATGAATCCTAAGAGTTTCTCGGATGTTACTCCGAAAGTGCACTTTTCAAGATTCAATTTCAGTTGAAATTTGCTCAATCTTTTGAAAAGCCTCCTTAATACGTCTACATGATCTTCTCCTTCTTTTGTCTTGGCGATCATATCATCGATATATACTTTGACCTCTTTGTGCATCATGTCGTGTAGTATTACTAGCATCGCCCGTTGGTAAGTTGCCCCAGCATTTTTGAGACTGAAAGGCATTACTTTATAACAAAAGGTACCCTAAGCAATGATGAATGTCGTCTTAATATTGTCTTCTTCTATCATTTGTATCTGATTATATCCTAAAAATCCATCCATGAATGAGAAAAGATGGTTTCTAGTAGTATTGTCTACCAAAGCATCTATGTGTGGTAACAGGAAGTTATCCTTTGGCATTACTTGGTTCAAGTCTCAAAAGTCTACACAAACTTTAACTTTCCCATTTTTCCTGCGAACCCATACTATGTTTGCCACCCACTCTGGATAATTCGATACCTCAATAAGACCCACCTCAAGTAACTTATTTTCTTCCTCTTTGATCTAAAGCAACAAATTTGGTCTGAAACGCCTTAACTTCTATCTTTTAGGTTTAATGTCTTCCCTGGTTAGCAATTTATGAACCACTACTGACAGATCTAAACCGGGCATGTCATCATATGACCATGCGAAAATATCCAAATATTCTACTAAAAGCTTAATCAAGTCACCTCCTCTTCTACATGTAAGTTACCTTCAATTCTCAAATTCCTGGGACTCCCTTTTGTTCCCAAATTAATTATCTCAATGGGTTTTGGGGTCTCAATTCCTCCTTATTCAAATTTCTGCCAAGTTTCCTACATTCTAGTTTGATGATCGACATCAGCTTTGTCAACTAACCTAATAGGGTTGGTGGTGGTATCCACATTTTCATTGAACTTGAAGGTGTTTGATTTCACTTATTTGAACATATCATAAAGCAGTAAAACATGACAAAATCCTAATCCTGAGATCAACCCTTACTTAAAAAACTTAAAACTAGTACAAGGATTGGAAAACCAATTGTTTAAGACTGCCTCATTTGTTGGTGTGCTTGGAAGATCATTCTTAGCAGCATCCGGTTGTTGAACATGGTTTGGTTTTGGAAAGGAATCCTTGATGTGAGGAATCTTGATGGTCGGATCGTACTCTTTGTTGATCTTCCTTATTCTCATCTTACTTTTCATCTCTGCCACCTTAGCTTAAGTGAGTATGTAACCTAAATCGAAGGTACCAATCTGAGTTTCTTTCTCTCATCTAACACAAATACCTCTTTGATAAGTGTTAGAAGACCGTTATTTTTAGTATTTATTAGATATGATTTTTGATGGATTTTATGTGAAACTATCATGAAAAGGACACTTAATTGCTCTATATTTGATTTCGGGGTTTAGAAAAGATATTTCAAAAGTTTAAGGATGATTTGAGTAAAAATGAAAAGAAATCTGACAAAGGATCAAAAAGATTGAATTTCAATTGTCCACAGCCTTCAACATGGCCATGTAGATGCTAGTGTTAAGCTTCAAAACATGACCAGCAACTATCCCAAATTGTGCCCTAGCTACTACCTTGGGAGTATACAAAGTAGTATTGAAGGATAGAACATGATCCGAGAAGAAAATAATGACTTTCTAGAGTGCACTACCTCGAGCACGACCGTGTACATGGTGGGGCACTTTCAATGGCGGTTAAAAACATATAAATAGCCACCCCAACTTATCAGTTTATGATCCTTACACATTTTCTAAACCCTAGGAGAGACAAGATTGTTAGGAATTCATTGGAGATTACAAGACAACAATCAAAAGGTTTATTTGTTTATTGTTTATCATGTTCATAGATTGCTTTTCTAGATCTATTGTTATTGTTGTGAAATCTATGGAGGAGTAGATCTGTATATCCTGAATCTTGAGAAACCCTAAACCTATGTGATATGAATTGTTTCCTGATTAATGAATGTTTATGTCTTTACATCTATTCATATGTTATAATTGTCTTGTGATTGATTTGTGTACAAGATTGATTACATGTTTCATTCTTGTTGGATAGAAAGAGGTTTCATCTAATAGGATAGATCTATATGAATAGAGTGATTACATGTTTTACCTAAAGGTAAGAAAGCTTTAATCTTTTGCCATAAAGATTCCAACTTTATTTAAGAATCTTGATCTTGAATGCAATCTCTTATGGCATTAGCAAGGGAGAGGTCTCCATTATCTCATATGAGATTAGGAATTGATTAACTCGAGGGAGTCATTAATTTATTTATGTGATTCTGGATTGTAAAGCATAAATATTTTATTAATCAATCTTTTGTTATAAAAATTAAGGTTTATGGTGGATTAACATGAAGGATATGTCTTGTAATTGATATCTATTTGTTAAAGCAATACAATTGATTCTAGGGTTGATAATTTAGATAATTAGTAGTTAAAGATTAGATATTTCTTCGTGTGATTAGACTAAATAGTAGAAAAAGGATAATTCTAGTACTTATTTAATAGATCCATGAGGACGATATCCATTTTAATCTTATGCTACTATAGATAGGTACACTGCTTAATTTGATCGTAGGAATTAATTTGGATTTATAAATTTTAAGAGTTGATACGATCACATCACTCTTCGAACATCTAAAGCCTTAAATCTTCCTCCCCCTCCTTTCTGATGTATGGTATGGCTATTTCTTTATAGATGGTATAGTCTTACTCATCCATAACGGTAATGATTTGGCCATTTGCTATGAATTTTACCCTTTGGTGTAAGCTTGATGGGATTGCACCGGCAGCATGGATCCATGGTCTACCCAACAACAAATTGAGTGTCCATAAGATATCCAAACCTGAAAGGGTATGATGAAAGTTTGTGGCCCGATGGTAACTTTTAGCTCGACTTCTCCAACAATCTCTCTTTTTGAACTGTCGAATGCCTGGATGACAGTAGAGTTGGGCTTGATGTTCGATGGTTCCACCTCTAACATACTCAAAGTAGCCAAAGGGCATACGTTAAGTGATGACCCATTGTCAATAAGAACTCGTGAGACGATCTTATATTGCTTTTTACTACTATGAATAGGGCTTTGTTGTGCTGCCGCAAAACTCTTCCAATTCTTCAGATGAAATTGTGATTTAATCCATTACAAAAATTGAATTTGCTATATACCCAGAGTACTTTCTGAAACACCTTTAGGGACCTTTACTTCTTTAAGGACTCTGAAAAGAGATTCACAGTAGATGTTGGAACTTATTAACAGACTCATGATTGATATCTGAATAGGTGTTTTAGCCAACTATTTTACCACCTTAAACTCGTTTCTTTCATTAATTTTGCAAGTGTTGACTTTTCATCCTCTTTCTTCCCTTCCTCTTTGTTATGATATGATGGTTCCCTAGTTGCATTTTTTCCATTCGAGTCATAAACCCTTCCTGATCGAGCGAGCCTACCAACCATTGCCATGGAAGCGTGATTGACCGCTCAATAATCAAATGAAGCAGCTTTGTAATCGGTTGAGGCGATTGACACGTGAAATGTGTAACTTTTGCGTTTTAACAACATAACCTTTGCTTCTTAAGTCACAATATACTTACTTCTCAATGATCAAATCATGCTTAATCAGTATTGATTTTGTAGAAATCATAAGGAAATGGTACTTATATGAGTTTATTGTAATATTTTAGGTTATACAAGCAATTAAAGAAGTTTTGTGCAAATTTAGAGATGAAATAAACCAACACCGACCTTCATTAAGGATCAAGAAGCTTTCATCAATTTAGAACAAGCACTGCCGGCCTAAAAACAGAATCTGCCAGCCTTTAATCTTGTAAATTTTTAGCATTGGTTCTACACTACCAACATACAAGTTAATTTTTATCGGCCTTCAATTTTTAAATGTTCACCAGCATTTAAGCATTTAACACCACTAGCGTTCATGCCAATGTACTCCAACGCCATCGCTATACCGCTTCCACATTGGCAGTGTAAAACTCTCTGGACGTTTTTCTTCTTGAACGAACGTCAACATCTAAAAAAACAACGCTACCGGTGTTAAAGCTGGTGTACACCCACAATTGCTCAAGGAAATCAATTTTTCATTCGAACACCGATAGATCCAAAAGGTACGTCATCGACGTACTGCATGTAACCACCGATATGTGTGTTGTCTTTTTAAATCCCAAGTGGAATTCTATAAAGTTTTGTTGGCTGATCTAATCTTGGATTATTAGAGAGAGATTTCTAAAAACCCCATGAGAGATTTATCAATTTGTGTTTGTATGATTCAATCATTGGGCAACCCTATTGTTTTAACAACATTTAAAGGTGATTTTAGAGTTTTGATACGATCAAGCAATGCCCAATTCATTGGGTTTATGGATTTGAAGACTTTGATGAATGAAAATTCCTCTTGAGGTGTTTTCTATCCTTGTTTTATATTGTTGATTGCTTGATTGTGTGATTGGGACGCCATGCTTAATTGATTTGTGAATATGCATTGATGGATTTGATGAATTGAATCATTTGACTTATTTTGATGTTGATATTTAATTATTTGGGAATTTAACTATTGCTGCTTATAGTTTATTTGATTTGTGATTGGCCAACACTAATTGGATAGATAGGATTAGAAATACCCGGGAGGAATTCGATAATCTGTACAAGTATATATTGGGTTTTTAAAAAAGATTTGTCATAAGGATATATAGGTTTTGTCAAAACTCATGAACTCATGTGTTTTATGCGGTTTTGATTACAATTTTAGGTCACCTGGCGATGCTTGATTTGTAATTTTAACTAGAGTAGTAAGTTTGGTGTGAGCAGATTAATATTTACCTGATAATTATAGATAAATTGCCTTGGTGGGATGATTTATGATATAATTAGAATTTTGCTACTTCGGAAGGTGGGTGAGTTCTATTGAGTTTAGTTAAATCCCAAGTAATCAATTTCAATATCAACTTGAGGCGTCGATCCAATTCAAATGAAAATATAAGTGCATTTTTTTATTGTTTTTAGCATCTCCAAAACCCCGAACCCTCATTTGTGTTGCTAGAGCATTCGATTTGAAGTGTTCAAATTAATTCATTAGTTAGTTCTTAGTTAAATCACAATTTGATAATTTAATCTAAAATTTGTTGTTTGATAGCTTAGGGAAAGATTCGAATACGTACTAATTAGTCATTAGCTCCATGTGGATCAACTTGGTCTCACCAATACTTTTGCTGCATACACATTCGGTTTCTACTGTCCCTTTTTTTTTTTTTATGCGTATACATAAAGTTAAAGATCACAAGAGTGTAATTAGGTGAAGTTAGTTTTTAGCGCCGTTACCAAGGAGCTTTGATTGCTAATATTAGGTTAGTAATTAATCCTTTAGACTAAGAAGATTATATATATATATTATATAAAGAAAATCTCATAAAATTTTAAAATTTTTTGAAAACTTCAAAAAAGAAAAAAGTTTACCTTGATCTGTTTGTTCTAGTATGTTTGGTGAAGAAGTCCCAAATTTGAAATTGCCTTTTGATCAAGAGATTGATAGGACATTTCACCAGAGATTAAGAGAAAGAAGAGCTGATCTCGAGAATACAATTACAATGAAAAGAAATGGGAATGAAAATGATCCACATAGAGATGATGGACAGAATGGAAATCAAGCAGATAGACAATGAAATCTTCCAATTCCAATTGTGGCAAATGAAAATACTCCTCATCAAGCTGTTGGAAATGAAATTCATAGACCAATGTGGAAGTACTTTATGCCCATAGTTGATGGAGTTACACCATCTATAGCATGGCTGGCAATGCAAGCAAACAATTTCAAGTTGAAGCCTGCTTTGATTCAAATGATGTAGGTTAATCAATTTGGTGGAGGAAGTTTTGAAGAACCACGTGATCACTTAATGAATTTCCTTCATATTTGTGCTATTATCAAAATTAATGGGGTATCAGATGATGCAATAAGCCTTCGGTTATTCCCTTTTTTGCTTAGGGACAAGGTAATGAGCTGGTTAAATTCTTTACCCCTACATTCATTGACGAATTGGGATCAAGTGGCACAGAAATTTTTAGAGAAATTCTTTCCTCCCAACAAGACCATCCAATTAAGGAATGAGATCTTTTCCTCCTGCTAATATGAAGGTGAAGCACTTTATGAAGTTTGGGAAATATTCAAGGAACTTCTCAAGCGTTGCCCTCACCATGGGATTTCTCTACATGATCTAGTAAGGACTTTCTACACTTCTCTTGGTGATCAACTAAAAATTATGATTGATGTTGTAGCAAGTAGAAGTTTGATGAACAAAAGTACTCTTGAGGCTTATGAACTTATTGAAGGAATGGTAAGGAACACATTCAATTGGCATAGTAAGAGGAATAAACCAAGACAAGTGGCTGCCATGTATGAGTTAGACATGGTTTCAAAACTTCAAGCACAAGTAACATCACTTATTGAACAAATGAGCAGAATGCAACCTATGTCAAGTGCAGGATCAAGTCATATGCCAAGCATGAATGATATGCCTCATTGTGGCCCTCTTATGAGCTTTTAAGATTATTCAATGGGAGATTCTTATGTTCCTACTTCTAGTGCAGGTATGGAGCAAATGAACTATGTGAACAAGTTTGATAGAGGAGTTGGGGACTATAATCCCAGTTGGAAGGATCATCCAAACATGAGATGAAGAGATGCAAATGCTTCTAGAGCACTACTACCACCACCATGATTCAACATCAGTCATTTCCACAAAAAGAGAAGGACAAGAGTGTTACCACAATTGAGTTGCTCGAAACTTTGCTAGCCAAATCAAACAACTAAGAAGCCATTATCCATGATTTGAAAAAGTAGTTGGCCCAGTTATCCTAATCATCCAGTAGTTACCCTCTTGGAGCACTATCTAGCACTATAGAGAAGAATCCTAGGGATCAAGTTGGATCATCCAAAGTGAATGCAAAAGAAGTCAATATAGTTGAGAATGAAGAGGATGAGAATCCCCAAGATAAATCCTTTGAATAGAGCATTTGAGGAGTATGATCTTGCCAAAGAGAAGAAACCAACTTATGAGTTTGGAATTGAAATCCAAGTTTTGGATAGATTAGGTAAGGAGATAAGAAGAAAGTTGGTTGAAGAGGACTTTGTCAAGGGAGATTCAATAAAAAGTGGCTGGGAAGTTGTGAAAGAAATAGAACAAATTGGCTATAAATGAAGAAAGAAGTCCAATTTGAAGAGTCAAGTGGACATGCTAAGCATGTGATATCACAAGATTGGACTGATGATGGGGATGAGCATGATGATGTGCATGAAAATAGGGATGAGCCTGAAAAGGTCAATGAGATGGAAAGAATTGAAATCACAAGTGGAAGTAAGAAGATAGAGATGATTAAAAAGGATTCAACTGAGACATCAATCATGAAGCAAATGAGATAGCACAGGAGAGTATGAATGAAATGATCTTGCCAAACAAAGAGACGGATATGAAAATGGAAGACATGCCCCCTAAACTAGATGATCTAGGCTGGTAAGTTGATTGAGAATGCTTTATGTGATCTAAGTGCTATAATGAACCTCAGATCTTTTAAGTTGATGGAACAATTGAAGTTGGGAAGTATGTTGAAAAGTATAGATATGACTGTTAAGTTAGCAGATCGAACTCTAAAGTTTCCTATAGGTATATGTGAGGATGTGATTGTTCAAATTAATAGATATAAGTTTCCAACTGACTTTGTGGTGATTAGTATGAAAGATGATGATCATATGCCTCTTATCTTTTGCTGGCCATTCTTGGCCACAGCAAGAGCTTTTATTGATGTGAAACGATAGAAGATAGTGCTGAATAGGAGATGAGGAGGTTATGATGTCTGCTAGAAAGTGTAAGAACAAAAGACACAAGATTGATGTCTCTTTTGATCAGCTATTAAGAGCAACTGATGGTGAAAAAGCTGGAGTTTTTCAAAAGAAGGTAAAGTTTGATGAAGACCGTGGAGTTGCACCTAGGGAAGCTCGACTTTTTGAGCCTCCATGAGTATGAAATGCAAAAGTCTAGCTAAAGACTATAAACAAGCGTTGGGTTGGAGGCAACCCACCATGAGAGTCCTTGTTGAGTCTTTTTGTTTTGAGTCTTTCCTCTTTGATTCTTGTTACTCTTTGCTTGCTACTGTGATGTCTCTTCTCTTTTTGGTACAAGAATTACAAGAATGGAGCTTTTGAGCATGCATGTCAAGTGATGGGCAATGAGACAGTTTTTAGAGCTTTCAAGATTGTGTTATGGAGTTATGAAGACAATCATGAATTTTCTCTCTAATTGCTGAATTTTTAAAATCGGTTGGAACTTAAACTACATCAAATTCTCAAAACCGAGGAAGTATCAATTTCCTTTTCTCTCATATCTTTTTCTTTTATATCTTTCTTAGTTGAGCTGAATCAGGAATAGTGAGATACTATTCAATCCAAGTGTGGGGGAAGGGATAATGAGATACGGAGAATGAAATGAAGTGAAGTATGAATTTGACTGCTAATGTCCGAACTTTACTATTTTGATTGAACATGTAAGACATCTAAGTTTTGAATTGTTGATCCCACACTCTGAATTTTTGTCTTAAAGCAATATATGGCAATTATAGGCCAAATTTTTTTGAAAATTTGCATGAAATCTAGAGATTATACGGAAAATTGCCGATAACATCTAGAAAAGAAATGTAAACTGACTTGCTTAGGTGCCTTACTCACCTACTGTTATGATTAGAATACTTGGTTAAAATTAAGTAGTGAAATCTTTAAGGAACAAACTTACCTGGTATTTAGCTTTGGAATTAGAAGTTTGAGAGTAGGTCAAGTCCTTCTATGAAAAATAAATAGGTTTACTTCTAGGAAAAAGTTAGTTTGTGTATACTCCTTTGAGTTGTTTTGAGAACTTTTAAATACTTAGTGAAAGACGTAGAAGAAACTCTTAACTTAGTGATCTTTCATAAAAAGTCTTGAATTTGTGTAGCATTCAAAAGAAAATAAAGAAACAAGCATAGCCTCTACTCCACTGACTCAAGTAATTGAGTCAAGAGTATTTGAACTTAAATGTTAGAGTAAGGAAGAGTCCTTAGGGGTCTCTTTAAAACTTGATCACTTAGGTGATGAGCTCAGGATGCGCTGACTCAAAGAAGTCACTATAACGAGAAGAGAGGAAAGGCAAAAGTTCAATACATGAATTTTGAAAAAAAAAAAAGAAAAGAATAAGTGCTTGTATGAAAGAAAAAGAAAAGAATGCAAAAGCACAATTTCAATGAGACTTATAATAAAAAGGAAAAATTCTATGGAAAGAGTCGATAGCATATGCTTTCACTTTGAGTTGCATGGATTATATGCCTGCTAAATGTCCATTGAAGTTTAAATGGTTGTTTTTCCTTATTGGATTATGTATCTACTTTTAGACGGAATGTTCTTCTGTTGAACACTGGGATTAAAGTTTGTTTTGTCTAGATTAGCTATTAAATTTTGACTATAGTACTCTAATTACAAGAACCCAGTTTGGTCAGAGCAATAGGCACCAGAAATGCAAGATAAAAGAAATGATGCTTGAATTGTGAATGTTAAAGTGTTGCACTTTCTATGATAGAATTCAAACTTAGATCTTAATTATTTTGTTTGAGGAAAAGCAAAAGTTCAAGTATGGGGGAGTTAAAAAAGTCACAATATACTCGCTTCTCAAGGATCAAATCATGCTTAATCATTGTTGATTTTGTAAAAATCATAAGGAAATGGTACTTATATGAGTTTATTGTAATGTTTTAGGTTATACAAGAAATTAGAGAAGTTTAGTGCAAATTTGGAGATGAAACAAGCCAACACCAACCTTCATTAAGGATCAAGCAGTCTTCATCAATTTAGAACAAGTACTGTCGGCCTAAAAACAGAATCAGCCAGCCTTTAATCCTGCAACTATACGCTGGTAAATCTACAGTCAATACTGCCGATGTTGAGCCAGTGTTCCTTGTCCATAGATTGCAAATTTTTAGCATCGGTTCTAGACTGCTAGCATACAAGAGAATTTTCATCGGCCTTCAATTTTTAAATGTATACCAGCATTCAACACCGCCTGCGTTCACGCCAACATACTCCAATGCCATCGCTACACCGCTTTTACACTGGCAGTGTAAAACTCTCTGGATGTTTTTCTTCTTGAAAGAACACTGGCAATTAAACAAACTACGCCACCGATGTTAAAGCTGGCATACATCCACAATTGCTCGAGGAAATCAATTTTTCATTCAAACGCCGGTAGATCCAAAATGTACACCATCGACGTACTGCATGTAACCACCAGTTTATGTGCTATCTTTTGAAATTCCAAGTGTAATTCTATAAGTTTTGTCGATCGATTTGCTCTGAGATTATTAGAGAGAGATTTATAAAAACCCTAGGCAAGAGATATCTATCAATATGTGTTTGTGTGATTCAATCATAGAGCATTAGAATCCTATTGTTCTAGCAACTTTTGGAAGCACTTTTAGGGTTTTGATATAATCAAGCAATGCTCAATTCATTGGGTTTATGGATTTGAAGACTTTGATGAATGAAAATTCCTCTTGAGGTGTTTTCTATCCTTGTTTTATATTGCTGATTGCTTGATTGTGTTATTGGGATGCCATCCTTAATTGATTTGTGAATATGCATTGATGGATTTGACGAATTGAATCATTTGACTTATTTTGATGTTGGTATTTCATTATTTGGGAATTTAACTATTGCTGCTTATGGTCTATTTGATTTGTGATTGGCTAACACTAATTAGATAGATAGGATTGGAGATACCTGGGAGGGATTCGATAATCTATACAAGTATATCTTAGGTTTTTAGAAAAGATTTGTCACAGAGATATGAAGGTTTTGTCAAAACTCATGAACTCATGTGCTTTATGCGGTTACAATTACAATTTTAGGTCACCTGGTGATGCTCGATTTGTAATTTTAACTAAAGTAGTAATTTCGGCGTGAGCGGATTACTATTTACCTGATAATTATAGATAAATTGCCTTGGTGGGATGATTTATGCTATAATTAGAATTTTGCTACTTCGAAAGGTGGGCGAGTTCTAGTGAGTTTAGTTAAATCCTAAGTAATTAATTTCAATATCAACTTGAGTCATCGATCCAATTCAAATGAAAATATAAGTGCATTTTTCTTAATTGTTTTTAGCATCTCCAAAACCTTGAACCCTCATTAGTGTTGCTAGAGCATTCAATTTAAAGTGTTCAAATCAATTCATTAGTTAGTTCTTAGTTAAATCACAATTTGATCGTTTAATCTAAAAGTTGATATTTGATAGCTTAGCTTAGGAAAAGATTCGAATACCTAGTAATTAGTCATTAGCTCCTTATGGATCGACTAGGTCTCACCAATAATTTTGCTGCATATGCACCCGATTTCTACTAGCCGATTTTTTTTTTTACACTTATACGTGGAGTTTGAAATCATAAGAGCATAATTAGGTGAAGTCATGTATTCTTGGACCATTCAATTTTGATTGATCTTGAGTCTCCCCTGATCATACCGATAAATCCTTCTTCATCATGGGCTTCTTCAGTAGTCTTATCTTTTTCTTCAAACTCTGGGCCCCATCTAGATGCAGGTGCGTCAACATAAACTTATGGTTCAAACCAATAGTCATCCAAATATTGGTGCTTCCCTACTTCTCCCGAAGTCCCTATAGTTGGGTCTCTGGCCTGGTATATCTCCTATAGTTTTGCCTGGGTGCTTTCTTTCCATGGTTTTAGGACTAACATCTCCATGATATCTTCTTTCTTGATGACCCCATCTTAGTAGTTGGTAGATGGTTGGCTTGGTCTTGGTACAATCTCTCAAATTAATATAAAGCAATGTCTATCTTTTGGAGGTTCCAAGCCACTTGCTCCACGGTGATAGGTAGTCTATCCAAATTTACCTTGGGCCCTAGAACTTTAGTGGTGATCATATTGATAATAGGCCCATGATTTGGCAAACGATTAGTTGAAACATTTGGAGTTTCAACAAAATCCAATTCAATGAGCTTTGTGTCAATGAGATCTTGAATTTTGCTTCTAAGCCTCCAACAACTGTCTGTGGAATGTCCCACTTGCCTGAAATGGTATTCACATTTTGCATCAACATTATAATTCTTTGGTTTATAATCCTCCTTTAGTACCTCAAAATTGATCAAATTATCGTCCCAACTTAGCCAATACTTGATTGAGTGGGATAGGAATCCGGGTGAACTTTCATTTTCCATTGAAACTGGGTTGTTGGTTCGAAAATGTTGCTTGTAAGCTTAGATTTGGATTGGTTGCCAAAATGAAGGGTTAAGATGGTCTAGCTAAATTCAAAGTGTTGACTATACTTACAGTCGAATCCTTTCCTTTTATACGGGGCGGTTTTTGGTACTTGAGCGTTTCTTTTAGGCTGTAATTTTCTAGTTGAGATAGCATTTTCGACCCTACATCTAGTGACCATCACCTCAAAAAAACTAGCTGATGCATGCCCCACAACGTGTGTGAAGAATGGCTTATCCGGTGTGTTTATGAAAGTGAAAGTTAGATCTTTTTCTAGAAATACAGTGGTGATTCTGGTGGCTAAAGCTCTCCATCTTTAGGTATATTCCTTGAATGATTCATCTTTCTTCTTTCATATTGCTTAAATCCCTGCCGATGGAGCCATTTTGATGTTGAACTTATATTGATTGAAGAAAGTTCTTGCTAGCTTATCTCAGGTATCAATCAGGGTTCAGTTGGGGGTACCAGGTCAGTGTTGGCCCTATGAGACTATCCTGAAAAGTCTATACCATTAGCTTATCAAAGTTGGCATACTGCCCCATTCTTTACACGTATACTTGTGTGCATGTTGAGGCAACCTGTCCCATCAAAATTTTCAAATTTGGGTACTTTGAATTTCTTTGGAAATGCACCTTCCTCAAATTATGGCAAATTCAAGATCGTTGATTGATCAAATCCATCAAATAACTTCATTTTCTTCCACAGTTTTCCTCTCCGTTTCTTTAGCTTGAGCCTCAAGTTGTCTCTTGAGTTCGACAGCATTGAATTCATGTGGGAACTCATCATTATCGAGGGTTGGCTATCGATTCCCTTTTGCATCCTTGAAAAACCTTTAAGTGGCAGTGAGGGAGCCTTGAGTTGATCAATGTTTTGAGTTAGGAACTGCACTTATTCAGCAACCCTAAGCAGTGTTTGTTCCATTGAGTTAAGCCTTTGCTTAGTGGATTGATTGATAGAGTTATTGTCGGAGTTAACCATTTTCATGCAAGACCTAGTGTTAATGGGACTTCTCAGTTGTTTAGATGCTATCTTTCAAGACCTAGTATTAAACTCAAAAAATCCATTAGTTATGTTTTGGAAGCTTCTTCTTTTTTTACGGAACAAATAACACAAACAATATGTGTAAGAAAATGCAACAATGCAGCATATGCATCCAAGGGGGATACTGACGAAGAGATTAGTGAATTTTAAACATTTTATTGCAGTTACATTTTTGAAAAACAAAGGAGTTCGAATCTTTCCAACATCACATCCACTTTCTTTCTTTTTTTGTTTTTTTTATTCCCCTTTTTTTTCATTTTCCTATTCAAGAAAGGAAAACATTACATATAAATCCTTAAACTAATATCCTAACTTTGCCTGGACAGATGACTTTTTCTTCCAACATGCACATCATTTTCTTAGCCTCTCTTAATTCTGCCTCCAGAGACACAATCTTACTCTCGGTTTGTTGAAGTTCATGGGCTAAAATTTGCTCCTTGTCTTGGAAATATCGATAACATACTTCCATACGAGCTAATATGGTTTCCATATCGGCAACAACCTCTGGACTCAGTTCAAGTGGTGTTAGTTCAAGGATGTCCGGAGCCTCATACTAGATGTCTTTGCTCCTTTTCATTTAACTGGCCACATACCACTGGGTAGCTTTATACCTCTTAGTCTCCTTACTTTATGGATCTACTTCATAAACTGGCTTGATTTCCTTACTATCCCATAAGGTCTTGACTTGCATGATTCCAACTTTCAATGTTGTAAGAGTCTTGGTTGGATCTAGGTAATCAACAGTGATTCGTTCTAAATCGGGCTTGAGAGTGATGTCTTGAAGCATGTTGTATTGCCTTATCACACTCGAGGGATAGTAGCCGGTGTAACCTGTTATACCAATAAGTGGCATTATAGAGTCTTCTTTGCAACCTAATATAGCAGCTGGACATTTAAACCAACGAGCTTGCCACAAATAATCTGCAGGCGTCATATCTTCTAAGAAGGCGATTAAATTCCAAAGAGGCTCCTTATCCTCTATGTGGGCTCGCTCAATGAAGGATTGGACGAGATTGTAATTGATAATGACAACAGACCCATTAGCCAAGCTGTTCCCGTAGTGTTTTGGGTGGCTAGCAAACTAAATTATCATTAGATGCATGCTGGTTTTAAAATTGCCCCAGCTTCTAGACTTAATGTGGTTGAGGCTCCTCATTTGCTTGGCTAACAGAGTTGGGACATATGATTTACCAGCTAAGTATTAAGCTACCAGCTCTACAACTCAATAGTGAATGAATAGGTCTCCATGAGGGAATAAAATGGTGGCAAAAGCAACAACTGTGAAGGCATTGACCTTATTGTCTTCCCAAATGTTAAATGGCACACAAAAAATGTCTCTCTTCCTTTTGAAATCTTAAGGGGTTCCAAACCAAGCCATCAATGTGGGTAGCCTAATGTAGTGTTCATTACAAGCCCTCATAGATTCAGCTATTGCTCCTCTCTTTACCCCTAATAAATCTAAAATGATGCGAGCTGGGCCTTGTGCAGGATTTGGAACACATATCCCTTCTAAGGTAGGTGAAGCCTATAGTAATCTAGCATATTCCTCAATGGTTGGGCTTAAGACATGGTGGCCCAAACAAAGGCTGCTTCTTCAGGCTCCCATAAGTAGGTAGCCCGGAACATGAACCTTTCGAAGGTGAAGGATTGGGCCAAGCTTATCTTAGATGAATGATTGTTGGACGGGGCTGAAACTGACCATCCATTAGTCTAACAGCGACATAGGATCTTTGAAAGTTTCGATGTGATGCTCCATGATGAGGCAAGACCACGGCTGGTGCTAACACTTGCACTTAAGCTTGGGGTCAATATTTCCCATTGTAGATCAAATTTAGATTACATGGAGGAAATCTAAGTCCAATATGAAATATTTATAATAAAGAAACTATACTACTATTTACAAGAAAATAGATTTTTTTTTAAAGACAATACAACTCCTTTTTTCATTTTTTTTAAAACAACACGACTTCTTCTTCTTCTTTTTTTTTTTTTTTTTGTTGATCTACCATGAGACCATAGTCATTATCCCGTGATAATGAGTGCAATTTTTGGTGGGTTCTAGAAGGTTCTCAGTTTAGTAGACCACAAGTCAATACTAAAATGAAGCAAGAGGTCATTTCATGAACTAAATGGTGGAAAAGCCACAAACCCCAGATCCTACTAGCAACATCTCTACCTAAGGTCATAAGATAGTCTAGTTCTAAACTTATCTAGCACACATATTTATAAAACCTCACTCGTCCCCCCCCCTCCCCCCCAACACACACACACAATGGAAATTTGAAGCCCATTTTAGAAAGAATATCTGCATCACTTAGAAAGAATATTAGTACAACTATTTACAAATTAAACATTATACAATTCTACGAAAATTTAGCATTAAAAAGATAACCTTTAAATTTAAGGATTTCATGTGGTTAGACCTCTTAAAAATATGCGTCCCTAGTGAAGTAGCAAATTTGTCGAGCTTGGATTTTTCGTTTTATGATTTTATTTCTTTTAATCCGGTCCATATTAAACCCGAACCCATTTAATACAAACCCTCGACTAGGAATTAAAAGAAATTTAAATTTTGTAAAAATTTTAAGGAGTCGCCACCCGACTGAAATGGGGGAAAAATTATAAGTTATTGATCTTAATATAGCCGCTTGTCTGCGAAAAAATTGATTTAAAAACCAACATTGTTAAACTATATATTTTTAAATTCGGGGGCTACCCTATTAAAACTATATGGTTACTACTTGAAATTCATAAATTAAAATTTTATCCTTTTAATGCTCAAAATTTTACTAACATATAAGCTATTATATTTACAATTTGTCATTAAAGATTACAAATCTAAACAATATTTTCAATAAATAATGAATTAATTTAATATTTACAAAAAAAAAGATTTTTTCATTTTTTAAGTGGCCTCGGAGGTACCTACGTACCCGCTAATCAGGGTCAAATAACATATAGTTCTTTTGAGAAAACTTTAATTTGTTGGTCAATTATAGAGTTTTAAAATTCTTTTCACTTTAAGTTTATGTGGAAACCTATAAGCTATCAAATTATTATCTTTTATTTAAAAAAAAAAAGAATTTTCTAAGTGTAAAAAAAAACCTTATTTTTTATTTTTTTATATTTTTATTATCTTTTTATGTATTTATATGTATTAATATGCATACACGATATACATATATATTTATATATATTAATATTCCTACACTATACATATATATTTTTGGGTTTATTTTTTGACAAAATTCATTTGTTTAGTTTTTCCTCTCTTTTTTTCATTACTATTTAAATAATAATAAAGGAAAAAAATATAAAAAATTGACCTTACCTAGTTAGGCATGCAGGTTAGATTTTAGTTTTGGGTCGAATCTTCGAGGCAGACTTCTGGTTGTGCTGTGTAGTCGATCAGCGGAGCTCAATGATGGTGATATACTTGGAGTTTATGTCACAAAAAGGCAAAACCATGTTTTATAAAATAAATTGTAAAATAAGAATTATTGTTCAAATATAAGACCGTTGAAGATTTCAAAATATATATATTGCATTGTGATTTTCTTGTCAAGTCTCATGTTTACAAAATAGTAAATTTAATCACAAGTCAAAGAATAACCGTTCACAAAACTCTATTTTCAACAAAGATTGTTCACAAATTCTATTTTTAAGATAATATCACTAGGATAATGCATATAATATACATAATACAAGTTATTGTTAATATTAAATGATTTTCAAAAGTAGAAATATTTATATATTTGTTATAAAGTATCTAAGCGAAGAAAAACTTGGGAAAAATTACAATTTAAGGGTTGGAACCTTCAAGTCAGTCTGTACCAATCCATTTTAAACCTTAAATGGCTTTAAATATAAAAAATAACCTTAGAAATAGATAGATCTTTTCAAGTAAGTAGAAAATGACATATAATATGTGAAATTCTGAGTTAAAATGAGCAAGTTATGACCATTTTAAGTTGGAATTTCCCTTCATCCAAATTTTGATGAAAATAACAAGATAAAATTAGAAAGTTAAAATAGAATTTCTATGAAATACTCATTTCAGGAATTTCTTTTGTCTAGATGTTGAGAAATATGAGATTTCCCTTCCTGAGAATTATTATGACTAAGAAGATTGCGATATGGACGAGTGGGTTTTTTCTCATAAATTTGTTACTTTGTTTGCGCTTGTGAGTAGTTGCACTAGCATAATTAAGAAAAGATAAAAATGAGTATGTATGAGGGACTATCAAGGGTTAAGCATGTGTTTCTTATTTGTTGATTAAGTGGATACTAACCATATTATAACGCTAGAATGTTTGTTTAACTATGTTAATTCATTTGTATGCTTGATTGCTATGTGTATTTAAATTGATTGATCGCCTTTAATGAATCATAATACGTAATGACATTAACAAGAAAATAGTCACGTATAACATCCGTCAAGTCTTATTTCAGAAGGCTACTACTCGTGTGTGTAGAGTTGGATGGGCTATAAGCGTGTTGGGACACGGGCCATGCTCCTTCCTAGGGAATCCATATCGCTAGGGAAATGTAGTTCTTGGTTCGGAGCTGTGCCAACTGAATGTTTTGGGCGAGTGCCTAGGGAATAACAGTAGAAAATCAAGCTTTGTCAACAATTCCTTAACCTTCGATATGCAAGGTATAAAGCTATTCTATGTAGAGATTCTAAATAACTATACATATATGTGTTCTTCATGTGATTGTTGCATAAGCATAGCTTATGCTTGATTAACCAACTTGTTTGTTTATGATTATCGGTGCGATTGAAGGGGAAATGTCTCACAATGCATTGTAAGCTTATACCCCATAGATTTTGTTGAAGTAGGTATGCTCGAGACTCGATTCAAGGACGGGACATTAAGGAAAAACATTGGTGGATTATTGAGCTTTTATGGAAGAAATAGGAGCGTAGAAGGAAATTTACTTTCTTGAGAATTTTTTTATGAGCAATATATGTTATGTAATATTTTGAAGATTAATAGGAAGTGTATTTCTGTAGACTTGAAGACATTAGTGAGGGTATGCCCTTACGAATTGTAATCGACCATGTTTATATTTCATATTAAGTATTTCTCTTGTGTTGTTACTTCATTATTATCAAAGTAAATTGCACTACTCTGATGCATTCCCTCTGATGTATTGTAGCCTTGTGCATGATATGTAAGCCTCTGCGTGACTAGGAAAGTCATTCGCAGGCTTTAATATTATATATGGTAGACTACCATGTTTAGAGTATCTCTCTGGGCCTGACTTAAACTCCTAAGTAGCTTTAGCCGGAGATTTATTTTTCCACAATATAAGTATCATCATGTCAACCCTATTTCCTCTCTTAACCATCTTTCTTTTGATAATTGATTGTGGTTCTAACTCTTATTCTTGATGCATATCAAGTAATGAAGTGGAATGGCTTGGGTTAGTTCCATGATAGCGATGGACCTATGAGACATGGAAAGTAGGTTATATCTCAGATCCTGGTGGTAAAGAGAGTTGGTAAGTCACTGTCCCAATCTTATCCACTATTTAGAAGGGATCATAGAATCTAGTGAAGAGCTTTGAACCCTAGTTGATTTTAGGGTATGTTATTAATAGGGTTGCAATTTAAGTAGCACTCAATCCCCTATCTCAAATTTCCTTGCGTTTCTTTTCTTATTAACTAGTTGTTTCATCCTGTGTTGTACCCTTCTCAAATTAAATTTCAGGAGCTGCATAGTGTCTTCTCTATTCCTTAGTAATTGGTCCACAACTTCATTTCGCGTATCCTTAGGGATGTAAGGTAGATGTTAGGGGGTGTTAGTGCCTATATGGGGCTTCAAAGCGAGTGGCATGTGTATTAATATGAAAATTGGTGCTGTACCACCATTTTGCCAATGTCAAATACTGACTCCAAAGCTTAAGAGAATCCTTTGTCATACATCTCCTATGTCTCCAACTACCTATTTACCACCTCGATGTGGCCATCTATTTGAGGATGGTAAGCTATAGACATAATAAATTTTACATCTTGTATCCGAAAAAAGCTTTTACCAAAATGAACTTGTAAAAATTGGGTCACGATCATAGATAATTCTTTTCAGGTATCCCATGCAACTTGTAGACATAGTCTATATAGCATTATGCCACTTGAGTTGCTGTGAAAGGGTGAGATAAGTCCATAAAATGTCTATACTTGCTTAATCGGTCAATCATCACTAATACCACATTCTTCCCATTGGATTTTAGCAATCCTTCTATGAAATCCATACTAAATTCTTACCAAAACTGGTATGGTACATTTAGTGGTTGTAGCAAACTAGGGTTAATGCATTATCCAGCTTAAACCTTTGACAAACATCACATTTACGCACCCGTTGTCGTAACTCTTTCTTTTACTTTGACAAAAAATAAACAGTAGCAATCCTTTTATAGGTAACCTACATTCCTGAATGTTACCATGTGGTCCACCATAATAGATTTCTGAGAGTTTATTACTCAAATCCTTAGATGGCCCTATCAAAACCCTTTCCCTTCTCCTTAGAGCACCTTGATCAAAGGTGAAATTGTCTTTCTTGTTACTTGCTTCAACTGTTCAAGGATGGTTTAGTAACCATTAGGTAGGTATCAACTTTCCTTGATTTCTTCCAGCAATTCAGCTTAAGGAGATGTGGTAAACAGCTGATCTAACCATTCCTTTTCCACTCTTAATAAGGCATCATCGGCCTTATTAGTTGTTCCTAATTTGTATTCAATAGTGTAATCGAGCCTAACTACTTAAGTGAGCCACTTCTATTGCGTTGAGGTCAACAACCTTTGCCCAAGCAAATATTTAAGGCTTTGATGGTCCGTCCTAACGATGAAATGCCTTCCTAATAGATAGTGTATCCACTTGTCTATGGCATAAGCCAAGGCCAAAAGCATCTTCTCATAAACTAACATGCCTTAGTGGTTAAGAGCTAAAGATTTGCTGATGTAAGTAATGGGGTGGTTGTCTTGCATGAGTACCGCATTAATTCCCTCCCTACTAGCATCCATTTCGATGATAAAATCCTTAGAATAATATGGTAGACTAAGAACTGGTGGTTTCATTAGAGCTATCTTTAGTTTATTAAAGGCAATTTAGGCATCCTAGCTCCATTTAACTTGGTCTTTCTTCAAGAGTCGAGTCAAGGGTTTTGCTATGAGCCCAAAACCTTGTATAAACCTTTTATAATATCTGACTAAACCAAAAAATTCCCTTAATTGCCTCAAATTCCTTGGAATTGGCTATGTAGCAATTACATCAATTTTCCTTGGGTTTGTAGCAATTACATCAATTTTCCTTGGGTTTGTAGCAATTACATCAATTCTTTGGTGGTTAGAACTTTAGCTCATTAAACAAATCATGATATTCTTCCAACAATTCCAATAAGAGAAGGTGTAATTAACCTTCCTTCATGGAGTTTGAATTTAATTCCTTGCCTTGCACAACCCAACATTGCACCACTACATTTCTGTTAAGAGTCCTTAGTAAGTGTGCCAAACCTTCTCCACCGATCATTTTTAACCTTGTTGCTTCACTCTTAAGTATCCTAGGCATTCCTTGCCATTGAAATTCCATGACCAAAGTAACAAAATCTTAGCTCACCTTACAAAGTGTTTTCAACCAAGGAACACCTAAAATGAGATCACTAGTAGATGGTGCTAACACATAGAAAGTAGCTTGTAATGATACTCCTTGCATGTCCTGGGTGAACATTTCCACCTTGTATTGACTTACCAACTGAGTCCCATAAGTTAAAATGACTCTAATAGGGGAAATACTAGTCCATTCACATTTGAGCCCTAGAGCTAGCCTCTCGTCTATGAAATTGGTGGTGCTTCTTGTATCAATTAAAACACTTAGCTTTCTTTTCTTATGATAGCCTATAAGTCTCATACTTCCCCCATGGTTGTTATCGACTTTACTTATGGAACACAACGTGAGTTTTGCCATATCCTTATCTAATTCATGAACCTTTACATTTTCCAATTCTTCACACACTTTCTCCTCTCTTCTTTCAACCACCGATATGTTTAACTTCTTGCTTTTGCACTTATGCCTCGGCTTAAAAGTTTCATCACACCATAAACATTGCCCTTTTTTTATTTCCTTTTTTCCTCTAGTTCTTTAGGTGTTTCTTGGAAAGGTATTACTAAATGGTTTAAGGGTAGTTTGTGCTATTTGATTATTGGACTAGTTTTTGTTTTGGTTCATTGATGAGTTTTTTCGAAGGGTATAGTTGTACTATGGGTTATGTATGTGTTTCAACTGAGGGCATGGACATTGGTATAGCTAATAGTGTAGGTTGTAGTTTGTCATCTGGTTGATTTTGAGGTACTACTAGAGGATTGGTTAGTGGCTTCTTGTAGTTTGGCTAATGTATAGGCTGGATTGAGTGTAATGGGTTAAAACATTCGTATAGGAAATTGCATTTCTAGCTTAAGTCTATCGAGGAAACAACTAACTAAGTATGTTTCAAGTAACTGTACTATGGTGGCTAAGTGCATAAAATCTTTTAAATATTCTTGCAACGTTTCGATTAGTTGTAACTCCTTCAGCTTAGACATAGGATCCTCGAAAATCCTTTCATTAAACCGTGCTAATATAGCCCTAATTAATTCCTCCCAAGTGATAAGCGAAGCATCTATTCTGTATTTTGAGAATGCATTATACAATTCATATGGCTTGTTTTCTAAATACATTGTAGAAAGACTAATGTTTAGTTGCTCAGGAGTACCATTAAGTGAGAAGAATTGTTTAGCTCTCACAATCCAGTTTCTGATATTTTCCCCCATTAAAAACAAGAAATTCAACCTTTGTGTTCTTGGTGGGTTGTTGGTATTCAATACATGTCCTCATCATCCCTCAGTCATGCTCTCCAGGAGTAGAGGCTGGTGATTTCCCGAGGTAAGCCACTGATGGAGAACCCACCATTGTATTGTTTACTTGCGATTGTTGTCGTACCTCATCCATGGTTTAACTTGTTTGTCTAGTGTAGCTCGTTGGTTCTTGAGAGTTTTTATAAACATTTTAACCCAAACGCCATTCTTATCAACTTATTCCTTCATCATTCGAGCCAATTCTTTAACCTTCTTAGCTTCTCTTGCCATCACCGGTATATAGCTCTAATACCAATTAGTGTGCGGTGAATGAAATGAAAAGCTAAACAGATTTGCTTGGATACTAGCAAGGCTCAAACACAAGCTAACCTTCAGAGTTGAAATATTGTATTTGATTTTAGTAAATTTTTTGTACCACACTACCATGTATATAACAGGAAAGATAATGATTTGCTCCTAGGATTTCTTGGGTGATGGCATGTGGTAAATGCCAGGTGGTGGCATGTGCTAGGTGCTAAATCACCTTAATTAGTTATAATATATTCTAGAAACAGTACTAAAGTTTACAAACTGATTCCTTTTACAAAATAACTAATCCATTAAATTTATTTAATGAAAAGAGGTCATGCCTTATAGCAGGCCTTATCAAAGTAAAAGCTGCAAAAGAAAGTGAAAAGAAATAAAATGTAAAGAAAATAACTTATAATTGTTTGGATATCAAAGCAGGAAATAAAAGAAAATGAGTGCTTTTTTATGTTTGCTAAATCAAATTACAATAAAAAGAAAGGAAAAAATATAGAAACAAAATAAATTAATATATCATTTACACTATAATATAACAGCAATTATTATTTCAAATTAAGGATATTTTTATCATTTTCTCAAATTTCACGCCTTCTCATCCCCTTCATTCTAAAATTAAACGAAAATTTAATGACACCAACTTCTTTCTCAAAAAAAAAAAAAAAAAAAATACCGAATACAATTATTTCACCCTATTTTCCTTTCCTTCCCTCACTTTCATTTGCACTACACCCAATCCAAACAAGCGTAGGTCCGTTGTTACTTCCACTGGTACTCTTCAAATGACTTTCTTTCACAAACCTTAACGCAACTTGTCCACTCGACACTAACCCTAGATCATCGTCCCTTCAACCCCTAAGTTCAGTTCACTTCCTGTCTCAAACGGACCAATCGGTATCTCCAAAACAAAGAACAGAGATTGGTTTGGTTGGTGCATGAGAAGCTATGCTTCGGTGCGAGCCACCATCGAAAGTCCTTAGGAAGCTTCTGGAATCGCCAGGTCTCCATCTAGGCCCTGCTTGTTACGATGCTCTCAGTGCTAAGTTAGTGGAACGCGCTGGATTTGATTACTGCTTCACCAGTGGTATGTAAAGAACTCTCTGTCTCTGTCTCTCTCTCGACAAGTTTCTAGGGTTTCTTATGCTATAGAATTCGTTATTGTTTTATCATATTTCTACGTACTTTGATTGATTGATTTATCGATCTTGCTAACGAGTGTCGTGGTTATTAAGTAGGATGAAAAAATGCGATAAGGCTGCCTACAGCCATATTTCTTATTTCTTATGAAGCCCCACTGGGTGCGTTTAGTTGACGCAGTAGCATAATAGATTCCTTATATCATATTATAAGAGAAAGATTAAATGATTATCTAGTACTCAAACCAATTAACAATTCAGTACGGTAATTGATTTTTTTCAAAATACTCTTAATTCAAATAAAAAATTAACAAATAAAAATTTTATTGCAGCTCTATTTAATAACTAAGTTTTTCATGCGCCTGCTTTTATAAAGTGTGTAATCAATATTAAGAAGTGTGAAAATTTCTTTTTTAAGCCCTAGTGAGTTATCTACTAAGTAAATTTGTACGCTACGTTTGGAAGGCAGTAAACCACGGGAAAGGAAAAGATACGGAGAGTAGAAAATGTGTATGTTTGGGTATGTTTAGCATGTGGGAAGTGAAGTGATTTGAAGAGAAATCAAGTGAAAAATGGGTTGTGTATATTTCCCTTTAAAAATGGGATGAAATCAAGAGAAATCAAGGGAAAGTGATTAAAATGACTTAAATACCCTTATTTATCTTTTTTAGCTAAAATTTTATAAAAATGATATAAAGTTAATTTTGTCAATCACTAAATTTTTTTTTCTTCTTTTCCTTTCATTTCCTTCATCATTTACCAAATATAAAATAAATATTCTACTTATTTTCATTTCCCTTCATTTCTTTCCTTTGATTTCTCTTGATTTCCTATTTCAAAAAGATAGCCAAACATAGTTGCTTCTTTTCTGCATAGGATGAGTAATTTCTTCGTTACATCTTTTCTTACAAAACTCTTAAAATTGTTAATAATAAAAGCATGCACCATATTGCGATCTTAAGTTTTAAATCTCTATTGTGGAGTCAAATCCAATATGACGTACAATATGAAGTCCAAAGTTCAAATATCAAGGTTGTTATGTTGCCCTATTCAATTCAGTTGTCCATTAGGGTGTGTTGAGGAATATATATAAAAATACACACCATTTTTACAAGCTTAATCTGTTAGATTCAATTGCTTTTGCCAAATCTATAATGTTTTTGGTGGTTGTATATTACGATGTTAATGGAATCAAGTAGTGCTAGTTGATCACAGGCTTGTAATATGGGAAGATCAAAAGCTACATTGTGGACCTGTGGTTGGTGCAGGTGTAATTTTCTCAAGGAAAATGAAAAATTTCAAGAAATTCAATAATATTAACTTCTCACAACTGTATTAGGAAATTTTTCACTTCACTAGACAATGGTTCCATTGGGCATGATCCTGGCTCCCACCATATAAATTGGTTTAACTGTGATACTTACTTCTTGCTAGGGTTTTCAATTTCTGCTGCAAGATTGGGGTTGCCAGATACTGGTTTTATTTCCTATGGAGAAATGTTGGATCAAGGCCAGCTTATTACCCAAGCTGTTGATATTCCTGTCATTGGGGATGGTGATACTGGATATGGGAATGCCATGAATGTCAAAAGAACTATTAGAGGATTTATAAGAGCTGGCTTTGCAGGAATCCTTCTTGAAGATCAGGTAAATAAAATCCGGGCTTTTACTATACAGAAATGGTATATACTTGCTGATGCTGTACTTCTATAGAAATGTGTTACTTGACTCTTTGAAAGCATGATTTTTGTTTTTAAGTGTTGGTTAGCTACTTACAATCCTCTATTTGAACAATGTTATCATCTTAAGAAGACATAAAGCATGTTGCAATGTTTTTAATGCGTGGAAGTGTAGTCTAACCATAAACAACTTGGAGGGAAGGAGTATACGACATATGTAAACATTGTAAAGGATATGGTTACAATAGAATGCAATAACAAAATTGGATCCATAGACTAATGTTTTTGTTGATGTTGTATGCAGAAATGTAAACTAAGAGCCTTTATGATTCAGACAAACACTTCTGGCACAGAATGCTACTTCTCATGGTAGAAGAATTTTAGCATTTTAGATAGGATATAGAGCTCAGTTTCATCATTTTGGAGCTGCATTGGTTTTTACTTTGACTTTATCTATTTCTAGTAATTTTTGCTTGTGCTCTTGTTGAAGGATGCACTTTTGATATATCAGTTATTGTGCCTGCTAGGTAGCCAAATGCAGAGTGGATAACTGTCAAAAGCACCTAAGTAGTAAGCACACCCAAAATGGTGAACTGAAATTTGGTTTTGGTTCTCAAAGTGGAGCAAAAACAAATTAAAGTGCAACCAAATGCACACCCGTTGTACAAAGGTGTTATCACATCTTTGTGCAGATTTATAAATCTTATCAAAAATAGTAGTATTTTATGATTATCTGCATTGAAATTTAGAATATTACAGTGGACCTGCTATCTCCTCAGATCATGGGACATTTTTTGTAGAACTTTTGTGGCATTGCAGCTCTCTATTTGTATGGATTTTTGTGTCTATAAGATTTAAAATTTGCTGAAATGACCATTTGTTCCATACATTCACCAATTTGGTACTGATATTAATCAACAAAGTTGGCATGGTTTGACTAATTGCTCCAGGAAGTACCTTTTCTTTTGTAATTTGCTCAAGAATGGTTCAGATCTTTCCTCTTTTTATCATCTTTTTAAATGCCAGGTATTGTATATTTTGACACTTATAATCTAATACTTGCAAGGTATCTCCAAAAGCTTGTGGTCATACACATGGCAGGAGAGTAGTGTCCAGAGAAGAAGCAGTGATGAAGATAAAAGCAGCTGTAGATGCTCGGAAGGAGAGTGGATCTGATATTGTTATTGTTGCACGTACTGATTCTCGCCAAGCAATATCTTTGGAAGAATCACTTTGGAGGTCACGTGCTTTTGCTGATGCTGGAGCAGACGTTCTATTTATTGATGCCCTTGCTTCAAAGGAAGAGATGAAGGCCTTCTGTGAAGTTGCTCCCCATGTCCCAAAATTGGTATAAGCCTTTCCCTTTTATTGATAAGAAATAGTGAGACTCATTGCTCAGGAAATATTGCATAAGTCTTTAGTACATTTAGCTTAACGGAGTTTTATGGGTCTATTTATTTTTTATGATATTGGATGGGTGAAACACATGTCTACCATTTTTGTTAAAAAAAAATTATAAAAATACAAATTGCAGAAAAAAAATTACCAAATTGCCACATTTGTATTGCATGTTGGAGAAGAGATATAAAAGATGGTATATGTATTGTATGCTAGAGAAGAGATATAGTGACGGTACGGAGTTAAACTTATAAAAATAGCTGTATTGTATTTTGGAGAGGAAATATAGGTCTAAATGTGTATCGTATGTTAGTTATGCGATACACATTCAATAATTACACGTGTGTTGTATGTTCAACATAAGATACAACGATGGTAATTATGTAATTATTTTTATTTAAGTTGTATTTAGGTAATATTTTTTTTAAATGACGGTTAAATATGAAATAATCTCAATATTGGACTTAAGAAAGGGATCTATCTGCTGACTAATCTAAGATATAGAGACCCCATATATTTTTTTCTACTACTTCACAGCAATGGAATATCAGGAATGACTTAAAATGTATGTCCACATGGGACAGTCTGGGCTGCAAACTGGACCTGAGAGTACACATCTAGTGTTTCACATAGTTTAGCTAGATAGGCAGGGAAGCATTCTACTTCTGGATTCTCTCTCTCTCTCTCTCTCTCTCTCTCTCTCTCTCTAACTGTTGTTTGATTGTTACTATCAACTGAATTGATTATAGTATTTCTCAGTGTCCATATAATTGTGCAATAGAAGCTTACTTGAAAAGAAGCAACTCAACGATTCAAATGAGAAAGGGGAGGGGCCTGCCCTGAAAAATACTATAATATACAGAAGTACCTTAAGGGTTCTTTATATCCACTCACTTTTTTGTTACAAATGGAATTGTTTGCTAGAACTCCACTTGGCTCTTTTTGCGGAGCTACGAATGATACATGAATAGTTTTCTTCATGTTTATTCTGAGAGTGGTGCTTCATAATATATCTTGTAAATTTAAGGCCAGTTGTTCAAATAAGCCCCTGGACCCCTGTTCTCAGTGCTGTTTTGTCTTTCTTCCAATACCCAAAAAGGGAAAAGAATCTGTAATTTGCAGAGACCCACATGTAATTTCACATGTTCTATATCCTTTTTTATTGACAAGAAGTTCAGTCCTTGAAGCAAGTGAAAGCAGCATGTAATTCCACATTTGATGAAAATTGTCAAAAGCACAAGCAGGTGGTGGGCAGAAATACATTGTCACAAAGATACTTCCAAATTCAATAATATAACTCCATTTTTAATTTAATTTTTCTCACTAAGTAAGCATTAAAATGAAGAGCACACTAAATTACCCATAAATAAATAAATATGAAGAACCACATAAAATTGCGATTAAAAGGTCAGGCAGATTTGAACAGGATGCCAAACAAGCTCAGGCGATTACTGATCCAGATGTATATGGTATCTCGTGGCTTGAAGATTGTTAGTACTCCACCAATTGCTTTAACTTAGAATCATTGACATATGGTGGCACATAATGGCTTGAACTTTAATTTGCAAAATCTTTGTTTCCTTATGAATGATTAAGCATGCTTTTCTTCTGTTATGCAGGCCAATATGCTTGAAGGAGGTGGCAAGACACCAATACTTAATCCATCTGAACTGGATGAGCTGGGTTATAAGCTGGTGGTTTATCCGCTTTCACTGATTGGTGTTTCTATTCAGGCAATGCAGGTACATCTTTTCTTGTGGTTATTTAAGCAGCATTCTGTGTAGTGAGCCAATTTTAGTCTGGTTATCTTTATAAATTGTTGTTGCTCTTTAAAAAATGTGACTTTTGGGTCTCTCTACATGTGTCACCATGTGAGCTGACAGTGAGTGGTTGCTTCAGTTTTCTATCTAATTGTTTGTGAAATGTGTCTACATTTTCTTTTTGCTTCTTCTGAGATATCAATATATGTTGATATTTGGTTGTTTAAAATGGCTATCTTATGCAATGGGATTGCAGGACTCCCTAAGAGCACTTAAAGGAGGCGTATTCCTCCTCCTGGAAGCATGCCATCTTTTGAAGAGTTGAAGGAAATTTTAGGTTTTAATGCATACTATGATGAAGAGAAGCGGTATGCTGTAAGCCCAAGTCAACTGTCTTCTCTGGGAGGTTAGTTATGTCACTTTTTGTTGATGAAAAGCAGCACAAACACTATTGGTTGACTCTTTTAAGTTTCTTAGACCTGCATGGGCTTATTTATATTATTACTTCTCCTTCTCTCAGAAATTATGATTAACTCACCTGGAAGTTGATAATCTTTTAACACTCAAAATTCTTCCTATTTTCTGAATTTGACTGTAATATCAGCATACTGTAGTTCTTTCTTTCTTGACCCTGCTAAAATAGGAATTCTTGGTATTGGATAGTACACTTAACTCAAGGCAGTGTTTAAAAGTAAACATACATTAATCAGAGTGAATAATTCGTTGACTGGATAAGTATTCTGCATCACATTGTTTGCTTTTATTTTTTGATACTACCGTCTTACTAAAAGTTCCATTTTCTCATTTTTGTGCACCATTCACACAAGCATACAAGGTCTTTCCTTGTTCCGATACAGAGTTATTTGTTGAGGGGCAGCAATCAGTATGATATCCAGCATAGTTCTCTGGAAGGCAGTGACAAAGGGAATCAAGTTTTGCTAGATCCCATTGTCACACCCCCACATGGCACCCTAGTAGCATTGATGTCCCCTTGTGACAACTTAGTAAATCATGAAAGATAAATAAGCCAACCAAGGCTTTTCAAGAGAACTTGCGGGCATCATATTATTAGGACACTCCGTGGCATGAACATTTAAAAAAGGATTGTGAGGTTGTCAAGATAAGAAATTTCGCATGTATATAAGTTCTTTACAACAATACTTTCATCCATACAACTTAGGATAAACCCTTAACATAACCTTACAACTATAGGAAACAAACATAAGATATCTCTATACAAAAGAAACTATTTTTGACTCTCACTCGAAACCTGGATTTCCTCTGGAAGCCTACTATCTCTCCTCGCCTGAAGCTTGGATCGCTCTAGAGATCCATGAAAGCACATAAAGTTTGTAGGAGTGTGAGCACATCATAGCTTAGTGAAGCTAACATGATCAGGCCACACTTCAAACGTATCAAACAAGGTTTTTTACAATCATATGCAATGCTACAGTCAACCATGATGCATAGTTCGAATGACCAGAATCCATACTAATGGAGATTTACGTCCTTTCTTGGGAGCTCAAGTAGTTCATGTCCAGGAGAGACTGAGAACTAAGCAAGAAGAAGCTTTCCAAAAGTTACTTAGTATATATACGTACTTGTATATATATTTAACATAATCTCAACTTTATCTTAGAATTGTAAGAATCTCCCTATGTGTTAAACACCCTAAAAGCTGACTCTAACTTGGGTGACGTCCTTCAGTGCCTGCTTAGTTTCTGTAGGGCTGACAACACTATGTTAAGCCCACCCAGACTCTCCCAGGCTGATAAGATATTACCATAGAATTGAAATATTAACGCATGATATGGGTACCATGCTAATGTAGTGTGTTGTCGTGCAATGCATGTTTGCTTTAGTTTAGGGGTTAGATAAGACTTAGATTATATCGATGATCATACATTATCAGACAATCATCAATAATCATTTCCCATCATATCAAGAAATTTGTTATCACTTAAGATACTAAAGCTTGCCATACATTCAAGCACTGTACAACACAGAATGTTCCCATCCTTATACATGATTAGTTGAGTTTACATAGAGGCAAGCGTAGCTATATTATAAGCACAATATCATGATAAGATTCAAGTCACTCACCCGCGCATCCTGCTAAGATCGTAGTAGTCTACTGGAAACCTCAGGTTTTGATTGGAAGCTCTTATAGAACATCAAGCATATCACTATACACATAACAAAGAAGGTAGAACTCTTATAATTTATGCATCCTAGATTCTTGATAAAAACTTCTTTGCTTATGCTTTTCTTTATCGTTTATCAATTAGGTTGGGTCGATGGTCACATTGCTAGACAAAACTAGGCTTTCTCCTAAGCAAACTGGGGGTCGAAAGCAACTTAGGAAGAGTCGCAGGGTACATTGCTACAAGAAAACCATGTTACATCTCAATAAACCCAGGTTGCGTGTTGTTAAAAAGCTCACGGCTTTTTGTAGGTATAATGATGGCTCAACATTAGGCTGCAATAGAAGTTGTGCTCTCTGCACTTTGTTTTACTTTGGTCGTGACAACCCTCAGTGTCTATCGCATGGTATATTGAGGGCTCGAACGTAGGTTGCGATGGGCACTGTATTCAAATACTAAAACTTATTAGGTGTGAAAACCTTCAGTGTCTATTGCGAGCATGTTGAGGGCTTGGTTATAGGTCATGACGGATATTGTGCATTAAAACTTAGCCCTCAACACTACCACTAAGTCTATTGCTGATCCACATCGAAGGCTGGCCGCAGCACCAACAACAAATAGAACAACCTCCTAAAACAACTTTGTCTCACTACGACTCTTCCAAATCAAATCCTAGTATCAAAACACGCATAAAGACATCCCAACACAATAACTTCTAACAACTTACCAATCCAATGTAAGACTTATTTTTTTATACCTATCTCTAGATCATCATAAGATTGATCTATTTTGTTTTATTGCATGTTTTGTTCTTTTGTTCTAATAAGCTAAGATAACTTGTGTTTAAACATATAATAGACATTATCAATTTTAAGCTTAAACAAACTCAAAAAGCAAACTTTTATTTATTTTTAACATTTTTAGCAAACCAAGTTTATTTTTTTTTTAGAAAACATGATATCCAGTAAAAATGACCTTTGGACATGTAAAGGTGAAATATGCACATGTACTGGTGTATTCATTAAAGATGCTTTCTAAAATCTTTGAAAACAAGGCAAATAAAGATACCTGTTGTGCTTCTTGAGATTACTTCACTTTCTTCTTTCCAAAGCATTGGTTGTGTAGCTTATAAATACCATCTTGCGGTTTTTTCAAGCTAAAAATACGAAGGGTTGAAAGTAAAAATTTCGTGCAGGTAAAGAAGAGTAGGTTAGAAAAGTTGATTTTGAAAATAACTTTTAAATCTTTTATTACCATTTTTTTTTTCGTAAAAGAAAATAAGTAGTGTAATTGAGAATTGTTATTTCGGCATTTAACGAACGAAACCTTGTTAAAAGAATTGTCCATGATTTACTTATGGTAGACAGCTTGCAAATAAGTTTTAGTACTTTTAGAAAAGATTTAAATATAGAAAATGAAAGCCAAGGTATGTAAAATAACACATCATACTCTCAAAAGAGTATTAATTATTATACTATAAAAAACATTTATCATTTTAGGATATTAAATTAGATTTAGGTTTTTAATTCTTTTAAATTTTTAACTCATGCTATGACAAAAAACCCGGGATGACACCCATTGTTGAAGTAATGAATCCAATATGCATGGTAATTGTGGTGCAGATGGCTCAAAAGGTCCATTTTCTGGAATCTGGTCTCGGAAATTGAGAATTAAAGTAGCTGGAAGGGATGGATTTGAGAGACTTGATGCTAAAATTCCTGTAAGTCTCAACATTCTATTGAAACAAGTTCCATGATTTCATCTGTATATCTCATCAACATCATGTGCCAGTATTCTATTTTCATCATTTAGGTTGAATAAGGTGGCACACCTACTTGATTAATCCGAAAGGAAAAAAATCCTTTTTAGGTTCTGATAAGAAGAATGTCATGAAAATTTCCATGTCAGTTTAATGAAAACAGGCTACATGCACTCAAGAAACATACACATCTTTGGAGCCTCAATGGTCGACATTTTGTGCACCAAAATATCTTTGACCTCGATATTTCTTGCATCTCTAGCTACATGTCAGCTACTTCAAGTACACTTTGCAATCCAGGTCCTCCTGAAAGGAAGACTTGAGAACCAAATTTCAGCAATAAAATACTTGCTCCGGGTTGTAACATGCTGTCTCCCTGGGACTTTTTTAGTCAAACATGATGCTACCTTTGAACTTGCTTGCTAAAGATGACAACAGTCCGAAATATTTGAATTCAATGTAAAGAGAATCCGGTTTTGCAACTTAATTTTCCTCTCTTTCTTTCTATGTTTCTCTTTACAGGCTGGATATCTGGATGGAATCACTAATATTGTCCCAGGTATTTTGTGTGCTCTAAACTATTCGGGGTGAGAGTAGTTTGTGAGAGACAAAGGTGAACTTACAATTTCTTGTCATACAGCTTTGGGGGGAGTGAACATCAAAAAGCTGCTGGATGATGCTGCTGGTGAAGTTGGAGGGAAGCTCTTGATAGATTTTAATGACACCACGGGGGACAGGATTCAAGTTTTTCTTGAGTGAATTTCCTTGATTGCTTTGACTTCTGCAAGGTACAAAAACGGTGATAATGATAAAATAACCGTGTCTATGGCAAGATATTACGTACTGTCTAAATATGTTGACTAACCATAATTTTTATTTTTTATTTTCAATTTTTCCGATTAACCATTATTCATGATATCTGTTTTCATTACTTCCCACGTCATCTTTTCTTGGTACATACGGCAGATTTTTTTAGGGTCTAAATAAAATGCCCTGGTATACTAGTAATTTGGCTGCCACAATTACGTAAAATCTAGGGGTAAGAGTTTTTGTGCTCTCTAGTTTTTCGTCTAGGGTTTAATCCCTAGTTGCCATTTACACACCACACAAGCGCACGCGCGGTTGAAGATTTAAAGTTTTTTTCTTGATTCTTGAGTCTTGACTCGAGCTTCACGATGTGTGATTGATTCTCTCTTTTTTATTGGGTATTGTGCTGTTATTGCTTTGAAATGCGAGGAAAATTTTTTCCATGATTGTGAACTCTAGCAAAGCTATATCTGACTTTTCATGAACACCACGGTGATACTGTTCCATAATTTTTGCTTGAAGACCAAAGTCTTTTCATTCTTTTCCTCCACATCCTGACTCGAGCTTAATGAAGAGCCGTGTGACCGACAATGGACCGTTCCCGTACAAGCTCTCTCTTGTCATTGATTGTAGCCAATTCCGAAGGGTTACAATTGACATAATCTCCTTCGGACAATTGTCCTAATGATAGATTTTGCCTAGAATTTCACTTTTCCGTACTCTGAAACCAGTGGGCAAATTTATGTTTAAAATGTTACTGCTCCTTGCTTCTTGTTTCTCTTTATAGGCTTGACTGTAAGAAAGGCTCTCATCAATTGTCAAACCCTTTAGGCAACTTCTTATATCAACTGAGTTGTAAAATATCCTCATCACCCAGTCATTTCCTTTTTATGTTGAAACGGATAACAGGATATAGATTCTCCTTTCTGAAATCGGGTTTGGATTTTGATACGTTGTAATCTTATTAAGCTATCTGAATTTTGGAAATCCAGTATGATTCAGAAATTAGGGTTATAACTTACGAGTTGGGACGGGACGGGTTTACATATGGTGTCTTGGATACCTGAACTATGGATCTGAGAAAAGATTTACATAAACATATAGTAGCATTTGTGCACCATCAATCATCATTAAACTAACCGATTAAACGATAATTTTGTGTTAAAATGGATCACTATTAATTATATACCAAACAAAGGTTATTTGAAAGATTGAAAAAGAGGATATTATGTAAGTAAATGAAAAATAATGTAAGATGTTTTTAAAGGTGTGGAGTACAATACAAATGGTATGCCAAAAGTATTCCCTTAATTAATAGACGGATATAATTTTGAAAAGCTTTTTGATAGATAGGTGCAACAATCATTTCAAACATGTTGCATAAGTTGCTTCGTTCGTCGTCTTTTATCTCAGATGGTTGAGACCTCATTCACGTCATGTGAGCGCCGTCACTTCCTGTTAGGTAAGCTCCTTTAATCGTCCCTTTCATCTCTCATGTAAGTTGTATGGCTTGGATTCATATCATAAAGAATTTCCTTAAATGGTTGATAAAACGGGATGCACTTATTTGGAGTGTTGAAAGTGTCATTTTGATTGGGAACAAGTCGGGGTGGACAAAAAGACCGTATGAGCTGAATCAATCCGTATCTAAACCAAATCAAACAAAAAATATGGTTTTTTTTTTTTTTTTTTTTTTTGTTTTAAACAATTTGGTTTAAAAATTTTACAATCAGAACCTATTTATAAATTTATGGTTTGGTTTGGAGGGTAAACTAGATCAATCCGTAAAAATGAATAAAACCTTTTTAGAAAAATATAATAATATTTTACTTGTAAATCAACTTTTTCATTTTAAAATTTGTTTTTTAGGTTTATGATATATATATATATATATTTTTTTTTTGTTGATGAGGAACTATTTTTTAAATAATTTTTAATTTTATAAAGTATAAAATTTATTTATTTAGTTATAAACTCTTATTATGTATTACTTAATTAATATATTTTTCAATGGATCATTTTATTCATTAGTAACGTTTGTTGAGAGATGATTTTTTATTTTGGCTAAATTTAGTGATAGATGATTGACTTGATGGTTCTATTAAAAATTAAAAATTATGGCTTATTATATATTACTTGGTGAATGTATTTCATTGGTGGATAACTGATTATATAAAAGATTATGGATTAAAAGCACGATGAATTCATAAAGTATTTTATTGTGGTTTGTAATATAAACTTTATTAAGTGATATAAATATTTAAGTATCTACAAAAATGTAAAAAAAAAAAAAAAACTAGAACAAAGAAAATTTATAGTTACAATTTTGATTTAATCTGTAATTCAAATCGAACCAAACCATTATTTAATGATTTAAAATTTTTTTAATCTTAACTAAACTATTGGGATGAAAAAAAATCAAACTGTAAATTATAGTTCAACCAAACCGAAGCATGCTCACCCTGGGTTATTCTCTAAGAAGGACAATAAGTATGTTCCTCCGAAGCAGACAAGTTGAAGAAACATTAATTAGAATACAAGCCGCTATTCTCTTTCTCTTAGTTGGCATTTTGAATTTTTTTTTTTTTTTCATTTTGTGTAATTGCGAGAGTGGTCTCCACATACCTAGTATATAATTTAGTGCAATCGGCGTGTCTCATAAAATGTTCTCCTCAATGGAACCCTTTTAGGTTTTAGACATCTTTGGTCCACTTGGTTGCAATAGCGAAAGTGGAAGAAATTAGTGGATTCAAAGACTATCGAGAGTGTTAGGTCAAAGAAACTTATAAACACAAATAAGAATTCTAGAGAGAAATATTATAAGAGAATATAATTTCACTATTGAATGGCTGATTCATAACTGAGGGGATAACCTTCTATATGTTTGATGTCTTCATAATAGGGTTAATGTTGAATTTGGTACTCAAATTTTGCCTGAAAATTTTACCTGAATTGTGTACTTGAGCAAACTTTTTGTTATCATTTTCGGTACCTAGGTTAACGGTGTTAACTTTGTTGTTGATGTAGACGTACAGACTTATCACGATGTGACACTATCATTTGACATGACACCATAGTTGTCAAAATCGCGAGTTTACCTATACGATTCTATGAGTTTACGATTTTAAGAGGTCATTCCGAGTTGACTCGTGCATAGAATCTTTTTTTGGTAGAATTTTACGATTTCAACCGAGTCTACATGTAAACTTAGTAGAATCTTACGATTTTAATCGAATTTACCGATTCTACCTATTTGAGTTAATTAAGCTAAAATATAAAAAGTACGACTGTATATTTATAAGCTCATCAATTATTAAGAATTAGAATGATGTATCTTTCTTATTGTCGTTTCTATTTGGTATCCACACAGTCTCTCTATCTTGTTCTCTCCCTTCCCTAAAAACCCTTGTTCTACATTTATGGAATTCATTCAAGTTAAGTTGTAGCTATAAAGTTGATAAGAAAACTTATTTATTTCATTTATATAATTAAGTATTTAATAAGTTGAAAAATTTGATTATCCTACAATTTATCACTTATTTCAAACAAAGTAATAGAAAATAAATTAATTTTAACTTTATTCGCTCTTTTTTATATGTGTTATATTATAGACTAAGAGTAATTATAAAAAAGATAACTTAATTTCTTTTTTTTTTTTTTTTAACATCCATTATGAGTTTCACATCTTCTATAAGCATTTCTATAATTTTTCAAAGCTATTTTGCAAAGATTGTAGAAACTTACGTTTATACTTTTCGATTTTACATTCCGATTCTACTGATCCCCTAGTGATTCTACATAGAATCGCGAGTTTGACAACCTTGCATGGCATATTAACGTATAGAACAATCACAACATTTGACATGGTACATTATCATTTATTTATTTATTTTTTCTTCTGATGTGGTACATTATTATTTTCTATTTATATATTTATATATTTTTTTATTTTATTATAATTAATATTATTTTATTTTTTAAAAGAAGTTCAAAATCACATTTAATTCTAAGCTTGTTACGCCTCAAAAGGGGGCCTAGTAGGATTATCCCGAAGTTATCATACCACATATGCACCTGCAATACAAGAACCATCTTGTAAGTCAGAAATTACAAGACTCTACTTATTTATTAATATCTCTTACTTAAATGTTACATATACATATAATAGTATTATTAAAATTCAATTATGGAATCCCATTTTACCACATTCCACCAAGATCGCTGTCATGCCCCGAGGGGTAGTTTAGTAGTATCAAGTTATTATAAATCTTAGTTGATAGTGAAAGTTGGAGAATTTATTTACCTTTTACACTTGATTTTATAAATATTTTCTATTCCTTTTTGTCCTAGAAGCTTCCTAAGAGTTTGGAAAAGGTTTGTCTTGATTTGTTTTGAAAAGGAAAAGAAGTAAAAATGAGAGCACATGGAGAATGGGTTTCACGCCACTTTTGGGAAGTTATGTAGTAAATTTGCTTTAGTTGAAAGTGAGTGACAATGAAGTATGTGGGGCATATATTTATCGCAAGAGAAGGAGAAATTTGAGGAGAAAATGAGAAGAAATCTACACCATCTATCAATAATTTTAACTATTCTATCCTAAGGATAAGACTATAAAAGATAAGCTTACATTTATTACTCTTAAGTCTTGGTCTTCTCTCTTTATTTATATATATATATATATATATTTAATTCTATATGTTGGTCAAAAGACGATTTAAAGATGAATCCTTCCCTTGAAGTATACATTGGAGATCAAATTTGAGCAAAAGAGATAATTATATACACACATATATATATACATATACATATAAATATACATATAGGCTACTAGAATTTGCTAATGATTGCTTTACTTGACTAAGAAGAAGGAGAAATTGCGCTTAAATTTTGGTGCATCAATCCCACAATTGCCTCCATGGATTTTATATTGATTATTTTATCTTATTTTAATTTTTAAGGTTACGCAATTAAAATTTTCTAGAGTTTATATTAACCTGATTAAAGTTTTATATAATTTAAAAGATCAAAATTAATGTTGGAAAATAAAATCGAAAATATTCATATTGAAAACTAAATGTTTTAATTATTAAAATACCCCATTTATAATCTTAAATTTTAATCTTATGTGATTGAATAGAGTTTACGCGATTAAAAATTCATATTCAAATAGTTAAATATTGAAATTTACACTTACCTATTCAACAAAAAGAAAATTTTAACCTATATAATTAAATATAGAAATTTAAGCTTATGTGATAATATTAGAATTTAAACTTACGCTTTTAAATTACATTTGAACTTATACAATTAAAGTTGTAGAGGCTTAAAATTTAAATTATATATAACTTTATAACTATCATATTCCTAAATTACTATTTCTAATGAAAATCTCTAAATAATGAAAAATTCATGTGGTTTACAATCGCAGAGAATCGGTATCTCCTACTAAATAGTAAAAATGAGGTTCTAATCCTACAAAATGTTAAGTCTCAGTTATATGTACAAATTATTTAAAATTATATTCTAAGTTCTTTGCAACATAACTTTCTATCTTCATGAAGATTTGATAGGGAAGCACTCTTCACACATTCTTAGCCCAACCTCTACTAGCGCTATTCATGCACAAAAATTGTTAAGGGATGAGCAAAACAACAGCTCAGTGAGTTCATTTCTCACTACTGTCAGTCACACAAGTTATCAAGCATTAATTAATCGCTCATGCAAATCTATTCATATGCGATATGAATGCATCGTAATGAATGCAAACAACACATCTATGGGTGTTCGGAGCCATAAATGATGAAGATTTATGTTGTTTACATATCAGTTGTCTCCCATATTTACGTCACATGGGACACCTCATCTTACTTTTACCGAGGTTGCCTGGTGGTAGCATCCATCCAGACTTAACCAATGATTATATGTCACTGATAAAAAACAATATTCCTTAACGTGCTCACGTGATTTATGCTGGTTAATATTGGTTAATATTTAAATTTGAATATCACTAAATAGTAGCGAATTAAACTGACCATCACCAATTAATAGCGAATTAGATAAGTAGAACATCTACTGCCAAAATTGATCATCGCCAATCTATGGTGAATCAGGCAAGTAGAACATCTATTGTCAAAATTGACCATCACTAATTTATGGGGAATCAGGCAAATAGACCTCAAATCAAGCAACGTTTACCATTAATACAAGTCTAAGAAATTTCCCAGGTTTATTTCATAACTCATTTGGAAATATTTCATTTAAAAGATGAAGAGTGAATAACTTGAGATACTCCAAGTCATGTTCTTTGAAAGATACATATAAAAAATATTTTCACTTGTAAATTCTGGAACATTTCCTATAGAGGTTTTCAAGCACATGCGACGACTATATCCAATTAGTTTAGTTGAGTAATTATAGTTATTCATATATTCTAGCGATCATGCAGATGATGACATTTGCAACAATTAGTCATTCAACAGACAAGCAATACAACCAACATAACAATAAGCAGTGGTAAACACAAGCAAATAGCAGATCATCAGAACTCCCTCACCTGAGCATTCTTATTTACTTGATACTTCCTTGGAAACTATTTGGGGTTTGAGAATGTGGGCTTAACATTTCCTATGAAATGAAATAACAATTGCTCATTACCGTATTTATAGTTTTATAATGAGCCCTAAAATCGTTTTTATTATTTTTAGTCCTATTTCTTATTTCTGATCCATATTTGACTTATAGAATATTTTTAAGTCCCACTTTGTTTAATAATTTTGTTTTTAAGCTTTTATTATTTATGTGATTCCTTTAGTATGTCTACCTTAAGGTACTTGGTATTTACTATTTATTATTTATTTTCATTTTGCTTGTCTTGATTTTAAGTAATATTTATATTTTCATTTAGGGCGTTTTCTTTATTCTAAATTTATTTAAGTTTCTCTTTTGTTAGTGTCCGTATTGATGGTGAATTTTTATTTATTATTTCTTCGTTTGTCAATCTTATTTGTCTTATGGAAATTAAAATTTCTATTATTTATATAGTTACATTTAGTATTTAGTTATTTAATTATTTTTTAACTTATTTGTAGTTCTCTAGAGTTTAAATATATATAAAATATTTACTAAACTTGAATTTTATTTTTTTCAAATAATTATAGAGTTTGTGTTTAATAGTTTAGTATTTTATTATCATCATTGTTATTATTTTTATATCGTTCTTTTAGTTTGATCACCTTATGGTAACCAATATTTATTTTCTATTATTTACTTTCATCGTGTTTCTCTTGTTCTCATTTCATATTATTATCTGTTATTTATGTGAATCATATTATTGTTAATTATGACTTATTTACATTTTCCATTCTTATATACTTACCTAAATAAGATAACTATTGTACAATTATCCTAACATAGTTATTTTGTTTAATATACAAAAGTATTTCTTATTTATAGAAGTTACAAAAATTTAACACTTGACAATATTTAAACATACTAATATTAAAATATCTATATTTATTTATTAAGTTTAATGTTCTGTTTCTCTCTTTTTATATAAATGCACACACATACATATAGTATTGTTATGGACGAAACAGATTTCATCCAAAGAAAATTTTGCACGTACGCCGGTACCAACGCTGCCGGTGTTGAATCTTAGATTGCCAGTGTACGCACAAATAAAAATTTTATGTAGCTTCGTTCAATACAAGTTGGCTCGAAGTCTACCGGCCTATCCCACGTACACTGCTGGCCTTAGACATGTACACCGCCAGCATTGGGCCGGTGTAGATATTGTTTATCATCTTCTTCGTTTTTCTTAGTTCAAAATTTATTTTTCTTATATTATATTTGTATTATACTTAGTGTTTTAGCTATTTTGAATGTTTCTCCACAATCTCTAGCTATTTTTCATGATATACTAACACATATAACATTTCATAATCATCTTAACTTGTGATTTCTTAACTTCTACACATATTATAATGTATAAATAAGGTTTTAAGGTTAAATATTACCTTATTTGGAGTTGCTAAGGTGATGTTCAATCCTTGCCCAAGCTTATCACGAACCTAGGATCAACAAAAACTTTAGCTAAGCTAATTTTTTATATGTATACTAACTAAAAACAAATTTACTTACCTTAACTTGTTGGTTTCCTATGCTTGTATTGTGTCTTGAAGAAGTTGCTTGAATGTAGTTGTGTTTATGTGATTTGTGTTGCTGCTTTGGGTGGTTTGAGTTGTTGTTTTTGGGTTGGTTTTATGTTCTTTAATGGCTTTGTTTTGTATCTAATTAAGAGTTATTTTTTATAGCCAAGGAGAAGGCAGCTTGCATGGATGTATCTGGCCAAGAAGAAGGAATTTTTCCACCAAAATCCAATATGTATTTGCATGATGTTTGCTGCATTAATTGAGCTGCTTTGTTGGACAAATTTCATTGGTTTTATAATCTATTATATTGAGTTTTTTGATGCAATTTGACCCTTTTGTCTTGAAGATTGCGATTAGAAAATTTGGAGATAATTTTAGTTGCATATGACCTTTCCATTTGCATCGAATTTGTACTATAAAATATAAATTTAATTTAATTAATTAATTATCTTAGTTTAAGGATAGTTTATCAAGCTAAACATGTATAAATATATCAGTTATTTAGGAGTTTTGTCTCAAAAAATTTATTTAAAGTTTCTATAAATTTTCTAGATTGTCTTTGAGTTCAAATTTTGAGTTTAAAGTTTACCCGATTAATTATTTTTAGGGTTTTATCTCACGCGATTAGGGTTTTCTTAGCTTAATAGGTTAATTTCGGTTTCAGTTTCTAAGAGCTTCAAAATTCTCTAACTAGAACAATGATGTAATTCAAACATTTATTTGGAGTCTAAATTGTTAAGTTATGGATCTGTTTTTATTTCCATCGTGTATTTATAACTATAACGGTTCATCCTTAAATTATTATTTTCTAACTATGAGCTTTATTGATTATTTACTTTTTAATGCACTTGAAATCTTATCTTAATTATTTCTATATTTTGAGTTTTCCGTACCCACTATAAAATCTTGTATTTGCTTTTTGTTAGGGTCAAAGAAATTTCTATTCAGGTTTTTGGATTGTAAATTAGTTTATTACTACTCATAGGTTTATTCTAGAATATTTATTGGGTTATAAGTTTAATATCTATTTTATTCATTTTACTAGTTATAAAAATTTCTTGAGGTTACAATGGTTAAATTAGGATCTTAGTCACCACAGACTCAGAGTTTTAACTAAAATATTGGTGTAATTCAAATGTTTAATTAAGGTCTAGATTCTTAGATATTGATTAGTTTTTGATCTTTTTATGTATTTTATAATTCTAATGATTTATCTTTAAACTATTTTTTTATAACCAGTAGGTTCTAAAAATTAATCGTCTTTTATTATAATTGAAATTTGAGGTCAACTATAACTATTTGTAAAATTATTGATTCTTGTCACAGAATATTATCTTTTACTGTATAGGATTTATTTATCCTAATTATTAATATAGTAAATTTTCTAGTGTTATTTATAATTTTAAAATATTAAAGATAATTTGAAAATCATTGTATCATTATTAAAACCTTATTTTTCTAAATATTGAACTTAAGGAAACTATTTTTAAATTTAATAGTAACGATAGGTTTATCATTGATCATTATTTGTTTAAAGTTGTGGAAGTTATAATTTGCATTTTGAAATATTATTAGTAAGGATTCTAATTTTTCTAACTATAATCGAATTTGTTTACACTTTATATTTTTGATAATTTTAAATCACGAAAAATTGGGAGTGATTTTTGCTACTTTCTCCCAAAGTTCATTATGACTGTACATTATATTTTTGGTAATTATTATAATCTAGTTATGTAAAATTAGGAGAATTACAAAGCCCATCCGAATAAGCTATGCAAGCCTATAGATCCTTTGTAGGTGTTTCTTCTTCAACAATAAGTTACTCTAAAATTATTTTATACACAAGTCCATTTCTCAAGACTTTTTCATATGGGACTAACGACAAAACAAACCTAATTTCGTTAGTTTTTAATGCTTTAAAATTATCTTATATGGTGTGGATGCTTTCCCATTCACAGAGTCGATGGTCGCAAAGATCAAACCTGGCTCTCACAAGCATCAACAAGTAGCTCCGAGCATTTATTGACAAGTATGCTGATGTTGTTATGATAATTCCTAAGGGAAATCTTGTGTGTGAAGAAGACAAGCTAGGCTAAGGTTATCATATTCTTGGTTGGTTAAAATATGCATCGGAAACAAATGATAACATGGCTTACATAATTTTAATGGCATTTTTAACACTCAAGTTGCACGTAACTAGATAAAGCATGAGTGACATGACCAATTATGTAAATAAATATAATATGAAAAGAAAAGGAAAAAAAATACAACAATAAAAGTTATGAAGAAAATCCTAATAGAACTTATATGAAATGAAAATTCAGGATCTTCATATAATAATAACTATACGAAAAAAAATCCCAATATCACAACAGAACTAACAGAGCAGACTACAACCGAGTCCTTGAACCATGGAGATCGAGCAACTCACATCTATTGACTTGATCTGATTATTATTGAATAGCTTACCGAGCTGTCACTTTGTACACACTTTTCACAAAAAATTTAGTGGTTCTATGAATAGCTTACCTTTATTGAAGCTTACTTTGACATGCTCTATTTTGGAAATAAAAAAAACAGAGCAAAAGCATCATAATAGCCAGTAAATGAATAGAGAAAGACCCATATCACGACTACCCGATTGCACATAACGAATGCGTTTGCTCTATCGATTTTTCCAAGAATCTTGTGTTTGCGTATTTAAGGAAACAAGTACCGTACCAAATAATGGCTCCTTGATTTCTTCGACAACGTCGCTCGAGTGTCTTGCGCGTACCCGTTGTGCATGCTTGCACCGATGATTATATTATTTGTACAGAATGTTAGATTCATTGGCTTGGGAAACATGGGATCCATAATGGCAAATAATGTGATGAAGGCTAGTTAAATGAACTTGTATATGAGTAAAATTAGAGCAAACTCTAATTGAGAAATAAAAGCCTTGAAGTAATATGAACATGCTTGATGAGTTTATCTGAGAATGTTAGAATATGGGCTTGCACTTGAATTTAAATATAATATTTTCATTAAAAAAAAAACAATATTAATTTTAACAGAAAATTAATTATAATGAAAAAAAATAAAAATAATAAACTTTCCACATTAGAAATAAAATATATTAAAAAATAATAATGTGCCATGTCAGATGGCACCTGTCACGTCATGATTGGTCCATATATCTACGTCAGCAACGTAGTTAACATCGTTAACTAAGGTATCGAAAATAGCCATGAAAAATTTACTTAGGTATTGAAATGGAATTTTTAGAAGTTCAGGTACCAAGTCGATATTAAGCCCTTGATAATATTCTATGTGCATAAGGCTTACCAAATTGCATGCCAAGATGTATTGAATGTAATCATTACAAATGATTCTTACCTACCAATATAATACATGTATTGACCTATCCAACCTAATAATATACAATGGACCATGGACATGCAAAAGCCAATCATCTCAGCAAATTTTAGTCTTGACCTGCAATCGATTATGCCATTCTCATCGAGTCCTTATTGGGCTATAATTTGGGGTTCCACGTAATTTGTCTATGGCATTCTCTCTCACCTAATCTAGCAATGTCCTTAATGTTTCTTCCACCTTAAGCTTTTGTTGACTTTATGGTTCTCTACATTGACCTCTTAATTTCTATGGGCATTTACTTCCATGCAGTATTAGCATTTTTCAATGGTTCTTATCTTTGACTAATAGAATGTGTTGCAATCATTTGGGTTTTCCTTTTAGTCTTCTTCAGTAAAAGTGGATCTCCTATTGGATTAACGCCTTTTTTCTCCCTTCCATGACACCAATTAAGTAGTCTTGTCCGCTTTTCTATTTTGCATTATTGTAATGAACTTTGTAGCTTAACACATCATTCTAGTTATCGGCATCACACACTAAGAATTTCTATTAAGTTAATAAACATAATCAAATCAAGGAACAATAACATTGCCAATCTTGTGCAAAAAATCCATATCAATGACATTCAAATTTATCCATTAAATCTGTCATGATCGAAAATCATCATATTACGTGTGCACCCGTAACTTGAGGACCACCTTACAAGTCAGAGTTTATAAGATTAATTAATTATCCTCTCAATATGTTATACATATATATATATTTATTTAGAAAATAAGTTGTGGATATTGTTATTTCCACATATCACAAGAACCGCAGGAAATCAGATATCCTACTAAAAGATAAGATAGCGTAAACTTAAGTTATCTATCAACTACCATAAAAAAAATTACTAAAGGGAGAAAGTAAGTTTAAGAAAGAGGAAAATCAAGTTTTAAATCTTTTCTCTCAATTAGATTTGGTCCATCAAGATCTTAGTCCTTTAATTAGTTTAGCTTGATCTTTTGTACGCTCTACGCTCGAATCTTATCCCAACCATCGCTTTCGTTTTCTTGCAAAAGACCATGAGGGTGTGAGAAAAACCACAACTCGGTGAAGTAACCAGACTATAATTACACATCCACAAGACAACTAAGTTTATTAACACCTGTATGCAATGCATTACTCAAACATATGTTTACACACATACAAGTCTGGATTATCAAAATCTAAGCAGGTCGGAGATTTACGTCCTCTCTGAGTGTTAAGGAACCTGTCCCCGCATTAGCGCCCAGGAGAATCAGAGTATGTTGAGTAATTCCTTTAAAAGTGTTTCAAAATATTTATCAACTCAGCATACTAAGAAATCCCTAAGCATTACATACTTCATGCGGACTCCTGACATGTGGCATTTCTCAAACCAAGTAGTTCTTGTGGAATTCGTGAGTCACACGATAGTACAAGCGGAATGAGGATTCATCATCAGAACTCCTTCTAACTCATCATGGGCTTAGAACAGTAATACGTGACAGTAGTGATAAAAAGTATGCAATGTTAATGCAAATAAGTTGTTTTATGCATGATCATTTAATTAATGTGTCAAATAGTGTTAAGTCATTAGCCGTCAAGCAGTTGCAGACATTCATTAGGTACTATAAGCATCATATACTATCATTAATTTAAGTTATCTCTATTATTATAGTATTTTATTCAAACAACAGGCATGACAACAGATATCCAGATTCCCCACACAATCCCATTCATTATCTTTATTTCGGTGCAACTAAGCTACACAACACAAGTATGAATTAGATTCAAGTTACTTATCAGTCCATAATGACAATCAAGTGTTGTAATAGTCGAAAGGAATGTCAGACAAGTAGTCGAGCTCGCCTATAAATAAGAAAAATAATATGTATTAATACTTAGGTGTTATATAATAACTAGTTAAAGCTAGAGAGCTATAGAATTGTTATTTATTCTCATCATTGGTTTTTATTGTTGGGCCTAACTTAGTTGGGCTCTACTTTATGCTTTAGTTGATCCTTCTTATGTGGACATAAGATCTTATTTGTATCTCAAGGTCTACATTCTCCACTATGCTAACTTTTATGGGTAAATGGGCCTTTATACCATTCATCTATGATCATAGGGCGATAACTTAAGCTTTTGGGCTCATTCCTACTTTTTAAGTTCCCATGTTATATTGTTATGCCACTTCGTGGCCTTGTAGTTCTTAAAGCATAGTTTTTAGAACATAATTCTTAGAACATAAAAGACTTCCTCCTATGGTTTTACTTTCTTTCTTGGGCCTAAATTATTTATTTCCAAATTTTGTGTTTATTTTCTCTTTCTTGATTCTAGAATAGAGATCCATGGGCTTACATGATTAAAAAGCATATTGGGCCATTATTCTATAGCATGTCTATGTAAACTATGTTTTAGGGTAAAATTATCTTAGCTCACTAAGACATGATAGGGCCCAAGATCATAACTAAAAACTATGTTCAATTTCATAACCTTTTGTTGGTTCCTTAATTTATTCACTTGCCAATTAATTAGACTTAAGCATTGAAATGACCCATTTAGAATATTGCTCAATTTTTAACTCCATGTTTATGCATTATGACCCACTAATATTCCTTTGATTTCTCTCCACAATCTTTTAATAATCTCTTTTATACATCTAAAGACAATTTAATGCTAATATTAATTAATTAAACTAAAGAATTTATTTCTCCTTTTCTTATTCAACCCATGACATGCTTGATCTTAAATATGATAAATTTGTCAATTTTTCATTTGTTCATCCATATCTCCTACTCATTCTTAACTTATTCATAATCAAGTTATATGACAAGATATCACTTTTATTTAACAAGGAATAAAATAATACAAGGTGAAAATTTGGATCAAAATTCATCATATAGAACCATGGGCTTAAAGTTACTCCAAATGATGTATTTTTGGGTTCATACAACATATATAGGTGTAGATCAATTAGAAAACATCATTTTTTTATTAAGTATGACTTACAACCAAAGTGGAAATAAAAAAAAAATAAATTCAGATTTCTAGGAGTTGTCTAAAACAATGAATCATATAGTTGTGTATGTGTAGATTCTTTATATTCTAAACTTCCTAAGGGATTATATAACATGTCTAGGTGCAAAGGGCTTAGAAAAACCTTATCTTTACCATGCATAAGCCATAAACAAAGAGAAAACCAAAAGAGAAAATTCGGATCTCTTGATTTTCCACAAAAATATGAGTCATAAACCTGAGTATGTATGGATCCTTGTTATTCTAGGCTTCTTTGGTGTTTATATATCATACTAGGTTTAGGTGAGCAAGAAAAACATCATCTTGACCATTCATAAGAGATAAATAAAAAGAAACTAAAGAAAATAAATTCGGATCTTTAGAAACCCTATAAGAACATGAACCATAAAACAAGATTTTAGAAGATTTCTAATGTTCCAAGCTTCTTAGGTGCTTGTATAAGTTAAAAAGTAGTTTTTGAGCAAGAAAAGCATTATTTTTAACCACATGTATGAGGGATCTGACCCTATTATATTTTGTGTTACAAAAAAATAGAGTTTTGAAGAAGGAAAGACTTCTTCTTGGTGGCCTCAAATTGGAACACGAATTTTAGACAGACTCAAACTCACATTTCTTTTGTTTTTCTACTCATGAATGGTACCGAAAGCAAAGTTTGGGTAGTATACCTTGAGGATTGAAGAGTGATAGTGTATCACTTCCCTCTTTAAGATGTAAATCCAAACCTAGAAGTGATAAAAGATAGTTTTTAGCACATTACCATAAAAGTTAGTAACCTTAAAAAAAGAAACCTTGGCTTACCTAGAAGCTTGAATGTCTTGGTAACTCCTACTCAAAGATCCTTCTTTTTTGGAGCATAAAGACACTATTTTTCCTTTTTAGGGGTAAAGGTAAGATTTGTTGGCTTGTTTGAAAAGGGAAAAAGAGAGATAAAAAAGAGAATGAAAGAAAGAGAGAAAGGGACGTGAGGGAGAGGAGAGAAGAGAAGAGAAAGAGAAAGAGAGAAAAAAAAGAAGAGAGAATGTTTGGGGGGGGGGGGAGAGAGAGAGAGAGAGAGAGAGAGAAGAGAGAGAGGCCTTTTCCTTTTAAAAAAATTTGAATGGAATTGGAATGTTGAGGAAGTTTTGGGAAAATGTTTGATTTGATAGGTCTTTGACTTTAAATCTTGGAAACTTGTTTAAGGGGGTTTGTGAAAGATTATGCATCAAAGAAATTGCATAACTCTTGTGCAATCTTATTATTCATGAAAGGCTAAAGGATGACTTGATGAAGGTAGTCATAATTGGTTGTCATGGCGATTGTAAAATAGCATCGACTTTGAGTTTAAATTGATTTCTTCCTAAATTTGGCAAAGGTTAGAGGTATTGGCTTCACTTCTAAAAGTTCACAGTTTTTGATAAGTAGAAGAGCTACTTTTCCTATAAATTATAAATTCGGATTTCTATAATGTGTATGTGACGAAGAATTTTTTTATCCGTCAAATATCTATGAACTAAAAGACAAACTTATTTACGGAATAGAAGCATAAGCATTTATACTATATGACGATGCTAATTTAATACAGATAATTCTTGGTACTACTTTTTAAGGGTTTTATGGTTACGTGAGTGGCTAATGATGGGTTTGAGTCACATAATTAGAGTTTATGTTTAAAATTGAATTTTCAATCTTAAAGCCTTATAATAATATTGTTGAGCTTGACTTTAGGGTTTTGGTTCATATTTCATAATATTGATATTGCCTTTGTTTCGGTCATATATCTCATCGGATGAATTCCAGGTTTTCGGCATGTGTTTAGACCACTATCTGATGTTTTTAAGGTCTTATTGTAAGCCCCAGCTTTCTTTGTAAACCAAGCTTGACTTCGAGAACCGAATCGGAAACCAAAACCCTAAACCGAATAGCTAGGGTTAGAAAGAAGCTTAGAAACCCTAAGTCCGGCTTCATTGAGAATAAAACCATATAACTTTTGAGAGCAAGTTGATCTAGACTATAGTTCTAAAGAATATATTGAAATATAAAAAGATCAGTTTTCGGGAAATTATCTGTTTCGAACCCGAATTGGATCCGTTTGGAAAAACCGGGCCCCGAGACTCGAAATTAGAAAAATATTCCATAATACTCTTTAAGACCAGGCTTTTAATATATTTATTATAATTTTTTGGTTTATAAAAGTTACAGTTATAGTCTTTTTATCATATTTTCTTTACTAACCGGTAATTTAATTGTCTAATCTACTATTCATTACTATTCACAAGTACAAGCCCATACCCTACTCACACTCACAAGCCATACCCTTACTCTTACATCCTTACAATCTAACCTTACCTCATTACATCATATTCCTTGCATTTACTTTTTCAATACATTTTAGTACATTAATTACTTTATTAAATTTGAATTTTTCTACATAAAACAAACTCACATCTCTCTCTCTCCCCCATTACTAAAACCAGCGCCCCCAACCGCTCTTCTCTCTCTCTCTACCCCCCTCCCCCCTCTCTTTCACAATCCCCCTCAATTTGTTTTATTTTCCTCTTTTATTTAATCACGAACCCTAATTTCATTCTCTATATAAACACTTTTATACCTTTATCTTTATACCTTTCTTTTTTTTTTTTTCACAAAAATCAACTTTTGAAAAAGTTTTTCTCTCCCCTATACCTCTTCTTGTTGCCATGAGCCCTCTCCCTTCACACACACACACACACACACATTTTTTTTTCTTCAAGTCCTCTTTTCTTACAAGCTTAATAGGTATAGATCTATACACTATCACCACAAAAATATGTAATGGCAGGATCATTCATGTGTGGAGACAAAAAATCCCCATGAGCTTCATGCTAGGGATGTGAAATCACTAAACCATGATGATCAAGCCATCACAAGTTGTGGATCTTATGTTTTAAGCACATATTTTTGTCATGATCATAATATATGTTCATATAGTGATGATCTTATGTAGAAATCTTGCTACTAAATTATTATCATAATAGTATACTTCATTTCATGCATCTAACATGATCATCACACTAAGATCTAGCTTATAAACATCCATCCTTTACATGTCATTTGAGATCTCATGCATTTATTTTGTTTAGAATGAATAAATGGCCATAAAGATTTTGTCTTACGTAAATAAATGTTTTGTTTTTTTAAACTTAGGATATTTATGAAGATGAGCCAAAAAGCTCAAGAACAAATTTTGTTTCATCAAAATAAACTTTTGTAAATTCGGACGTAAAAAGAGCTATATTTTGAAAACCTATTTTTCAACTCCAAAATATGAGTTTTATGTGAAAAATGAAGAGCTTATGGAATAGGTATCAATAGGAGATGATTTTAATAAGTTAATGGTAGATCTACTAAGAGAAATTTGTCAAACAAGAAATATTTACAAGATAGAAAAATTTGGATATTATGTTAGTTATATGAAATTTGTAACTAGGAAAAGATAGTGTGTAAACACCTATTTTTCTACCCAAAATGGCAGTTTTGTTGAGGAAATGAAGTCTTTAGGGGATAGGATTAGTGGAGCCTTAATTTTTAAAGTATAAAATGAGTTTTTCTTAAAGAAATCACCTCAAAATCATTTTTACAAAATTCGGATCTAGGAATAGCCCATATTTAAACATTTGTTTACAAAGTGTAAAATGAGGATTTTTCTTGAAAAATGAAGACCTTAAGGAATAGATATAGTAAAGACTTAATTTTAGTAAGAATAAATAAATTTTATTAAGGAAAATTTATAAAACAAGTGTGATTTGTCAAAAACATAAAACTAATCGTGCTAGGTTAGGTATTCATGACATCTTATAAAACAGAAGCTTTCTAAAAATATTCTTCTATTAGAATATCATCAAGAACATACATATAGAAAGCTCATAACATATCATTCATGATATTAACTTGTTAATATTGCGTGCATATTTGGCATGGATAGGAGAAACATCATAACTCTTCACAAAAGCAATTTTGAAAATGGATGTTTAGCTACTGATCAGAACTGATCGGAACTTTTCAAGACTTAAAATTTTTCAAAATTGAGATATTATATTAGAATTAGATAGATCTTTCGAAGTAGATATTAATCGGTATATAATTTACGAAATTCCAAGTTAAAATGATAAAGTTATGACCGTTTTAAATTAGAATTTCCATTAATGACGAGAATTACGAACTTAATAGTTTTTATGAAATAAAATGGATTAGATATGAGTTGAAATACTCATTTAGGTGACTTGGATCTCGAGGATTCGTTACCACCAGACTATTATTACTAAGAGACCGACGACCTATGGCGGAGTGAGTATTACTTCATAATTTCATTTATTGATTGTGTTTGTAGTGATTAGTTGCACTAGAATATGAGGCAAAAGATAAAAATAGATTTGTATAATGCGAATTATGGGGAATTATGTATGCTTGTTGATGAGTTGAGAAATTGTATTAAGAATATCGGAATCGGGTAATTAGCTTATGTTTTCTAAAATATTATAGGATTATTTGTTTGCGAGATTGGTTGATCACCAAAAAATCAGTATTAATAATTATTCGGATTAATAACTAACATGGACATAATCACTTCATGATAAGGATGGAACATTAGCATATGTTGGTTACCCATGATCCATAAACGGCTAAAAGTTGGTTGATCGTGTTTCATAAACGAGATAAATGAGTTGGTTGATCATGATCCATAAACGACATAAGTTGGTTACCCATGATCCATAAATGGCACATTAATTCAACATTAGTACCACAGTATTCGTTAATTTGCTAACCCCTAATGGAGGGCGTAAATCCATTCACATATGATTTCCGGATGATCATATGTCTTGTTTGTTCATTTAATTGATGCATTCCATATGGTTGAATAAATAACTTGATTAAATGATTTGTTATAAATGTCTTTATGGAAGTATTCACTCACTAAGCTAGTGTAGCTTACACCCCCACAGTCTTTTCTTATTGCAATTTTCATGTATTTGGCTAAGGCCGAGGCATCCTACCCAGCAAGTACAGGAAATTGGAGTTTCCTTTAGAAGTTTGTGTTCAATTTTGTATAGACTTCCATAGGAAACCCTAATACTTACCGGATGACTGTAAAAGACCACTTTTAAACTTAATATTCTTTTGCAGGGGAATGCCCCTAGAATTTTTGTAATTGATTATGTGGACTCCTGGTTTATATTATGATGCTTATAGTATGTCAAATTAAACTATTTATCTCCATTGGTTTATCTATTCTATTGTCGTAAAGGTACGCCTTGCATCTGTACGAGGCTTTAGAATGATTGTGGTAGTAATTCCTAAGTCTTATATAGCATGCGGCAGACTGTTACGTTTAAGGTGTCCTATGGGGCGTGACAGTTTAAGTTAGTATCAGAGCCTAAGTTTATAAAGCATGACAATAGAAATTAAAAAGCTTAAGAGTTTAAGTAATTAAACAGTATGATAAAAATGGAGTTAAATGTTTAAGCTAACTAGAAGTCTTTTTCTTAGTATAGGTTTCTTTAGGAGAAACTCGAGAAAGGGCAAGGAACTTTGTTAAGAGGCATGAAGAAACTTTTGTGGAATATCACTTAAGATTGAGAACTTTATGTGAAGACTTTGCTTTGCTCGAAGACCCTAAACCATGGCTGAAATGTGTAAGATGTGGAAAGGAGGGTCTTAGGTATACACGATGGGTGTCGGTGGTGGACTAGATTACATATGATCCCATTAGAAGAAAGAGATGGACCATGTTAGAGACTATCTATACAATGGAAAGAATCATGGTAGAATACGGATGTAAGCCGATGTTGAGTGAGGCTACTTTTATCTTGAAAAATGAAGGAAATCCTACTTATCTAGACTTTAGAGTATGGAATTGTAGTGGACCTTTGTATGTCTATTCCCATGATGACCTAATGGATCATAGAGAGTGCAACATAGCTGATGCTAGGAACCACTTCATTTGGCAGGGAGTACATCTAGACATTATACCATCAACTGTAGGGATCCAAGCCCCTCATGCTAGTGAGATCGGGACGCAATTACCAAATGAGCCTGTGGAAGAAAATAATAATGATAAGAATGATGATGGGAATGGGAATGAGAATGAGAATGAAGGGAATGAAGAGGAGGAAGAGGATCCAAATTGGGTTGATGAAGAGGAAGCTAGAACATCACCACCTATGATGATAGAGGAGGACCCTAATCATGCGACAAACCCACCAAATATGGACTTTGACGGAGATCTACAGATCCCCGGTTATGGTAGGATAGAAACTGATCCGGACCCAACTATTTGGAGAGATATTCATGAGGTTCATGAACATCCTATGGTGACCAATGAATTAGTCAATGATCCTATGGGGGTGGAGAATGAGGACGAATCCATATTAAGGGAGGCAAGAGAGACTGTGGACCAAATTTAGGAAGAATCTAAAAGAGAGTTAAGAATAGAAGAGAATAGTGGAAATAGACGAAGAGCAAGAGAAGAAGAAGAGGAGGAGGAGCATAAACAAGAAGATTTGACCCGACCCTCTAGAAGAAGGAGGTTGACCGTAAGAGCTTACCTACGCCAGTTCATTCGTAGCGATGACAGAAGTTCATCTAGTAGAGGTTGACTTCCAAGTTTGACCCCTGAAGACTTCGATTGATAAAGAGGAGATATGGAAGCAAGTCTAACCCTTATAGTCCAATAGAAATTCTGTTATGAGCAATGCGGGATGCCAATTTGCTCCTATGTTCTTTAACGGGTTTAGTATGATGAAACTTTTGTTTTTTATTTTTTTTTAATCGATTAGTAAGATGATGAAAAAGGATTAGGTTTAGAATAACGGTATGGCAAGTTTTGTGTACTTAAGGTAAAAATCTTGACTCATGTAAGACCTAACTTATCTAATGAAATCCTATATGTTTTGTTTAAGGAAGAAATCTTACCTTTTCTTAATGTGAGTAATAACATATTGCAACTAATTAAAAGTTATGCTATAATCATAAGGGATAATAACTAATTTTAGGACGCATGAGCATCATCTAAGTCATCGCATCATCATGATTGAATTTAACTTTGTGATTTTATAATGAGCATTTGTGCCTAAATGTTTTATTTGAGTTTGTTATTGAGATTTCATGATTTGGAATTCCTATTTTAATCCTTTGGTTTCGTGAAGATTTAGTTAAATCTGTAAATTTCGTGATTTCAAGTTAAACTTTATAACATAAACTTAAAGCGAAACTTTAAAACTTACGAAATAATGTACACACAGATGAAATGACGGAATCGCAATCAGAAACAAGAACCTCTCCCAAACGAAGCAAACAATGAGAACCAACGCGCCATACCTCAACCAAACCAACGGGAGTAGCACCTCAAAATCCACAAAACGAAGTGATGAATGCGATTGGATAATTGACCAATCTACTAAATACATTCATCTAAAATTAGAATCAGAATCAGAATTCGAATCAGAACCCGTACCCAGGGCAAAGTGTAAGGGATCCTGCCCGCTGCCACCACCACCCGCAGATCATCGAGAAGTGACTGTTGAAGCCCCGGCCTTACCAGAGGAGCATTCTTAAAATGCACCCTTACCACCGCCTTCACCTTATAGAAGGCTTCACCGATGCTCTCTACCGAATTTTATAAAGAGCGACTGGTATTTTGATGGAGCTTTCAGCAAACTCGACGAAGCCAAAGATTGGCTAGCTCAAGTTGAGCGCTCCTTTACAGCTTTTGAGATTCCACCATATCTCCAGTTGGAATATGGAACTTATATGCTAAGATATAATGCAAGAGTCTGGTGGGAATCTAAAAAGAAGGAGCTTAGCCCCATCTGTCACGTGGGAGTCTTTCCACAGAGAATTCTTGGAAAACTATTTCCCCTTCAATCTAAGAGTGAAGTACAGTATAGACTTCCTGCATGTTAGGTAGAAGAGTAGAACAATAAAGCAGTACAAGACCAATTTCACTCATTTGCTACAATATGCACCCGAATCTTTCAGGGATAGCAAAGAGCTAAATAAGCAAGTATTTCTGGGAGGTCTAGATGAGGACTTAAGGATTAAACTAGAGGAGTTTGGAATGAAAACCTACCCGAAGTTGGTAGAAAAAGCTCGGGTAATTGAAGGAGCAAAGAAGAGGAAGTGCCAAGAGCCTGATAAGAGAGTGTTTGGAAAGAGGCCATTGGACGCCTCGAGTTCAGGGTTTAAAGGAAAGAGGTATAAGCCTTACCATGGGTTTAAGGACAATGCTAGTGGGAGGCTAAGTTAGTCAAAGGCTAATATCACTTTTTGGAAGTGTAAAGAGGCCCATTACCCTAGACAATGTCCGCAGCTGAGAAATAAATGTTACTATCGTGGCGAATTTGGCCACATGATCTATGCTTATCCAAAGAAGATGACAATGACTTGCTTTATTTGCAAGGAAAAAAGACATTTGGCCATGGAATGCTCGCAGAGAAAGAGCATGGCAACCCGATCTTTTGGAACACTGGGCAATACAAGCACTATGAGATCTGGAAGTAAGAGTGGAAGTCGTGCAACATCAGCCATACACGGGATGAGGCTCTATAATTTTGAATGCCAATGGATGGTCAAAGAAGACGATGATAAGGAAATGGAACTGGCAACTATGAACTATGGTAGCAGTAATGATGTCGGCTTAGTTACAGGTTAGTCATGAAACCCTCTTTAAAGTTAAAATCTTTAATTGTCAGTTTTTGTAAAAACTTAAAACTTATAGAAAGAAAATTTAAGACTCTATAAATAGGATAAATAAGTTGTGAGAGCAATGTAGGATCAAGTAGTGATGGACTTTTGTTGAACACATGACACATGCGGATGAATGAGAGTGGGGCTTATGTTTTGTTTGACACGGGAGCAACCCACTCGTTCGTCACCACTAGTTTGGCTGGAAGACTTAGGTTACCAATAGCCACAATCACTGCTAGCCTAAGGATTAAGACACCTACAGGAAGTGTCGTGTCGACCCGGGAAATGTTAAAGGATTTTCCATTGGAGATTCAAGGACACCTCTCCAAAAGTGATCTAATAGTATTGGAGATGAATAAGTATGAAGTTGTAACGCCCTAAAATAAGGCATTACAACCCGCCACATATCCCCTCTTATATGGGATACACAAAGGCTCTATTATCTACAATAACACAATCATCACCTGTAAATACTCATAGGGTATCTCATAGGATACGAAACTTGTTAAAACTAATAACTCATACTTCATAAAACATAAATTCCTAGTTCAAGCATAAAACCCAAGTTGACATCATAGTCAACAAATTTAACTTAAACTAAAAACTGTTTACATTAAAAATCTTTTCATGTAAAACTAACAAAATCATCCAACTACAAAATCAAATGATCAGAACATGTTTTTTCTTAGAAATTTGATATATAAAACCTAACTCTTGGCTGGGTAGTTAGGTCCACCATCGCCATCCCTACTATCAAAGAATAAGTCATATTCGGAAAGATCATACTCTATATCTTCTTCACCTGTACCTGAAATTTAAAAGAATGAGCAGCGACGTCCAGTACGATAACTCCAATCCAAAAACAAATGCATATGCACATACAAAAGGCATAAAATTCATGCAACTTAAACTAATGCAAACAGTCATATTATTATCTTTCTTAAGCTAACAAAATAACACAGTTCAGTATTAGGTATACTCTAATTCTGAACTCGGAGTTACTCAGACCCCATTGAAAATCATACAACTCTTTGAAAATAATAATCATATACATATATGGATGAGTGGGTACTCCCCAAACACCCTGAATCCAGAACACCTAATTCTACCGGAATCATATCAAGACACGAGTCCACTGGGGACAACCTCACACCAAGATTATCAGGGTACCTCGACAGTATTACTGTCTGCTAGGTCTTTACTGGTCAAAGCCAAGCACAATCAACCATACAATTATTAACCTGAATAATGATTAGGTTTATTAAGAAATTCTGTTCCTACAAGCATTCAATCGATACTAAACTTACAGGCAAAAACAGCAAGCAAGGATTGGTCGTACCTTTCTCAGTTTTAGGAAATTCCAATCTGTATCTCTTAAAAATCCTTTATCGACAACACTCAACCACAACCAAATCTCCCGAATCTCCACAATACTTCAATCAATATTAACAATTCAACAACAAACTCAAATCTCCAAATTCCTGTCAACAACATACATTTATATATTTAACAAATAAAAACATGATATAAACAATTCCTAATGTACTATAACTCCCGAAATCCTAACCCGACAAAGAAAATCATCAAGTTGCACCGTCTAACCCGATCAATCTTCCATAACAATCTATAGAATTTTTTAATTTTGGAAAGAAATATTAGTTGGAATAAAATAAATTCTCTCACTAAACTAATAACATCAATAAGAAACAATTGGAAGAAATTAAAAAGACAAAATATTCGATTACCCTAATATTATATGACAACAAGAACACATAATGATCATCTAATCACACATTATTCAACTTCATCAAAGAAAAGATGAAACTTACTGATTTAGATCACCGAAATCCAACTCACATCCACAAATTCGGATCCCAACCAAATCTAGGGTTTTCTTTATGCAAACAAATCACAAAATCCTTAGAAGTTGCATGAAATTCGTATAAATCTGATATGAGAACATTATACTTACTTGTTTTAATCACAACACTCACTTCTTATCCAACTGAGGTAGATCAAATCCATGATCTAAATCTTTCCCACGTTTTTCCTTCAAGAACACCACAAAACCCTAAGCAAACTCATACAAATTCGTATTTAATCCATGAGAGAAGGTTAAAATTACTTACTTTGGATCGAAAACACCCTCCGGATGATTCTCCAAGCCTAGATCTCTAAGAACACTCCAAAACTCTCTTATACGAAGGAGAAATATGAAATGATGTTTCTGTCAAAACCATTTTTCGCGTCTCGTATTTATATAAATTTGGTCATACGCCAGCCCTATACCGATGGTGTACGTATAGATCTTGCCGCTGTACACCCTACGTTGGCAAAATTTACACGAGCGCTGGCAGCGCATTAAGGCTTTGATTTCCCAGAACTTCAATCCTACTACATACGCCGGCAAATCCATGCCCTATGTCGGCAGCGTTCCCAGCTGGCGTTAAAATAAACCCTATGCACACTAGTGGCGTTCCACCCAGCGTTAAGAAAATTGCTACTGTTCCCATCCTACACCGTCTCTACGCCGGCGGCGTAGATTCTTCAAGAGGCGGCGTACAATCTGTCAAAAATTGCAGAAATCTGAACTTTAATATTCATTCTATAATTAAACTTAAACCTTTACAACTTACTTGTTTTGACTTTAAACTCATCCTATTTCATCTCATGATTCATAATTCATTATATTTTCATCTTTATTTCTGTATCTTACAGAAGTCATACTTAGCATGAAATGGTTAAGCAATGTTAAAGCTATAGTGGATTGCCAAAAGAAAGTAACTTCAGTGATCAATCAGGAGAGGAGCGGTTTGTTGGAGAGACCACGGTCCTGAGAAAATATGGGTTAAACTCTTTCGAGTTGATGATGAAAGATGAAGAAATAGTGCCTATTGAGGGTATTCTGGATGAGGAGGAAACTCGGGAAGAAAAGGATATACCTGTTGTGAATGAGTATTTGGATGTATTTCCAGAAGTATTACCTGGGTTACCCCCGAAAAAAGAAATTGATTTTGAAATTGTTTTAGTTCCAGATACTGAACCAATGTCTAAGGCACCATACCGGATGGCACTGGCTGAGTTAAAAGAGCTAAAGACTCATTTACAGGAACTCTTAGATCAGAAATTCATAAGACCTAGCGTATCGCCATGGGGCACACCTGTTCTGTTTGTGAAGAAGAAGAATGGGTCTATGAAGTTATGTATCGATTATCGTGAGGTAAACAAGGTTACAATCAAGAATCGATACCCCTTACCTAGGATTGATGATTTGTTTGATCAACTTCAAGGAGCGCGGGTGTTTTCACGAATTAATTTACGCTTAGGGTATCACCAACTAAGAATAAAGCCTGAAGATGTGCTAAAGATGGCTTTTTGTACCTGTTACCGACATTATGAATTCTTGATGATGTCGTTTGGACCGACCAATGCACCAGTTGCATTTATGGATCTCATAAATAGGGTCTACAAACCACTTTTGGATAAGTATGTAATAGTTTTTATTGATGACATTCTGATATACTCTAAGAGCAAGGAACAACATGAGGAACATCTTCGGATGGCATTACAAACTTTGAGGGAAAACAAGCTATGCGTCAAATTATCCAAGTGTGACTTTTGGCTGGATAAAATATATTTTCTTGGACATGTTGTGATAGGAGAAGGGATATCAGTCAACCCTGAAAAGATTAAGGTTATAGTGGATTGGAAGCAACCACAAACAGTATCTGAACTTAGAAGCTTCTTAGGATTAGCTGGCTATTATCGCAAGTTTGTAAAAGATTTTTCAAAGATAGCTAAGCCCCCGACTCAATTGACACAAAAGAGTGAAAAGTTTGTTTGGACAGATAAGCGGGAGCTGAGTTTTCAAGAGTTAAAGCAACGGTTGGTATCGGCACCAATCTTAGTCCTGCTAGACCTGGAAAAGCCTTATACTGTGAATAGTGACACTTCAAGGAATGACCTTAGATGTGTATTGATGCAAGAAGGGAAAGTTATTGCCTATGCCTCTCAACAATTGAGACCTCATGAGCAGAACTATCCTACACATGATCTGGAGTTGAGCGTAGTTGTATTTGCTTTAAAACTTTAGATACATTATCTGTATGGACAAAGGTATGAAGTATACATGGATCACAAAAGTCTTAAGTATTTATTCACACAGAAGGAATTAAATATAAGGCAAAGAAGATGGTTGTAACTGATAAAGGACTATGATTTGGGAATCAATTACTGTCTAGGGAAAGTAAATGCAGTTGCAGATGCCCTAAGATGGAAAAATTATGGAGAGGTAGCTGCTTTGATCACAAGTCAAAAAGATCTAATAAGAGATTTTGAGAAACTAAGGATCCAGTTCGTAAGGCAAAGTATGAAGCTTGAAATAGCAAATTTGGTATTGGAACCGACCTTGATTGAAAGAATCAAAGAAGCCCAAAGGTATGACGAAATAATACGAAAGATTAAAGAGGAAATTCAAGAAGGAAAATACTTAGACTTTGCAATAGACGAAGAAGATGTGGTCAGGATGAAGGGTAGATTGTGTGTGCCCGAAGATGAGGAGCTAAGAAAGGAGATAATGAGTGAAGGCCACAACTCTGGCTACATTTTGCATCCTAGAGGTACCAAGATGTACTAGGACTTGAGAAGCCACTATTGGTGGAATGGTATGAAAAGGGATTTAGCTGAGTATGTAATGAAGTATCCGGTCTGCCAACAAGTGAAAGTGGAACACGTAAGGCCAGGAGGATTATTAAAGCCTTTACTCATCCCTGAATGGAAGTGGGATCAAATATCCATAGACTTTGTGTGTAGTTTTCCAAGGACTTCTTTGGGTTATGATGCAGTGTGAGTAATAGTGGATCGGTTAACTAAGTCAACGCATTTTTTACCTATCAATATGACATATTCAATGGATAAGTTGGCTAAGATCTACATTCGAGAGATTGTACGGCTACATGGCATACCGGAAAGAATCATTTCAGATCGGGACCTGAGATTCGTGTCCAAGTTCTAGTCAAGTCTACAAAAGAGTTTAGGTACAAAGTTGCACTTTAGTATTGCTTACCACCTCAGACAGATGGACGGTCTGAGCGGACGATCCAAACCTTGGAAGACATATTAAGAGCTTATGTTTTGGAATTTAAAGGAAACTGGGATAACCATATACGCTCATCGAGTTTGCCTACAATAATAGCTATCACTCAGCCATCCAGATGTCACCCTACGAAGCCTTATATGGATGGCGTTGTAGGTCCCCTCTGTTTTAGGATGATGTGGAAAAGCTTGCTATCGGACCAGAATTGGTACAAAAGGCGGTCGATAAGGTGAGAATCATACAGTAGAAAATGAAAGAAGCCCAGGACAAACAAAAGAGTTGGGCAAATTTGAAAAGAAAGGAACTTGAATTTCAAGTGGGCAACCATGTGTAGCTGAAGGTAAATCTGATCAAAAGTATAAGGAGAATATGTACACAAGGAAAGTTGAGCCCAAGATCCATTGGACCCTTCAAAATTTTGGAAAGAGTCGGAGATCTAGTGTACCGACTAGCTTTGCTACCAAACTTATCGAGAATCCATAATGTGTTCCATGTCTCGGTACTAAGGAAATATGTACCTGACCTTGAAAGGATATTGGAGCTGGAACCCATTTAGTTAAAAGAAAATCTCACTTATGATGAACATCCAATGAAAATTTTGGGATAAGAAAACCCAAAAGCTATGGAATAAAGAAATCCGGTATGTGAAAGTGTTATGGAAAAATCATGCCTTCGAGGAAGCAACTTGGGAAGCCGAAGAGGAAATTCAAAGGAAGTACCCCGAGTTGTTTGAGAAACAAGATACGTAAGTTTCAGTTTTGAGGACAAAACTCTGTTTAAGGTGGGTAGGTTGCAAGCCCAGCTTTCTTTATAAACCAAGCTTGACTTCGAGAACCGAATCGGAAACCGAAACCCTAAACCGAAATAGCTAAGGTTAGAAAGAAGCTTACAAACCCTAAGTCTGGCTTTACCGAGAATAAAACCATAGAACTTTTGAGAGCAAGTTGATCTAGACTATAGTTCTAAAGAATATATTGAAACATAAAAAGATAAGTTTTCGGGAAATTATATGTTTTGAACCCGATCGGGATCCGTTCCTAAAACCGAGCCCCGAGACTCGAAATTAGAAAAATATTCCGGAATACTCTTTAAAACCAGATTTTAATAAAGAATTCAAAAATATATTTATTATAATTTTTCGGTTTATAAAAATTACAGTTATAGTCTTTTATCATATTTTCTTTACTAACCGGTAATTTAATTGTATAATCTACTATTTATTACTATTCACAACTGCAAGCCCATACCCTACTCACACTCACAAGCCATACCCCTACTCTTACATCCTTACAATCTAACCTTACCTCATTACATCATATTCCTTACATTTACATTTCCAATATTAAACATTTTATTGCTTAAATTACTTTATTAAATTTGAATTTTTTACACAAAACAAACTCACATCTCTGTCTCTCCCCATTACTAAAACCAGCGCCCCAACCCCTTCTCCCCCTCCTCCGCCCTCCCCCACTTTTCCCACTCCCCTTAATTTGTTTTATTTTCCTCTTTTATGTAATCACAAACTCTAATTTCATTCCCTATGTAAACACCTTTATACATTTCTTTCTTTTTCCCCAAAATCAACTTTTGGAAAAAGTTTTTCTCTCCCTCTTCTCTTGTTGCCATAAGCCCCCTCCCTTCACAGACATTTTTTTCTTCAAGTCCTCTTTTCTTACAAGCTTAATAGGTATAGATCTATACACTATCACCACAAAAATATGTAATTGCAGGATCATTTATGTGTGAGGTCACAAAAAATCCCGATGAGCTTCATGCTAGGGATGTGAAATCACTAAACCATGATGATCAAGCCATCAAGTTGTGGATCTTATGTTTTAGGCACATATTTTTGTCATGATCATAATATATGTTCATATAGTGATGATCTTATGTAGAAATCTTGCTACTAAATTATTATCATAATAGTATACTTCATTTCATGCATCTAACATGATCATCACACTAAGATCTAGCTTATAAACATCATCCTTTACATGTCATTTGAGATCTCATGCATTTATTTTGTTTAGAATGAATAAATGGCCATAAAGATTTTGTCTTACGTAAATAAATGTTTTGTTTTTTTAAACTTAGGATATTTATGAAGATGAGCCAAAAAGCTCAAGAACAAATTTTGTTTCATCAAAATAAACTTTTGTAAATTCGGATGTAAAAGGAGCTATATTTTGAAAACCTATTTTTCAACTCCAAAACATGAGTTTTATGTGAAAAATGAAGAGCTTATGGAATAGGTATCAATAGGAGATGATTTTAATAAGTTAATGGTAGATTACTAAGAGAAATTTGTCAAACAAGAAATATTTACAAGATAGAAAAATTTGGTTCTTATGTTAGTTATATGAAATTCGTAACTAGAAAAAGATGGTGTGTAAACACCTATTTTTCTACCCAAAATGGCAGTTTTATTGAGGAAATGAAGTCTTTAGGGGATAGGATTAGTGGAGCCTTAATTTTTAAAGTATAAAATGAGTTTTTCTTAAAGAAATCACCTCAAAATCATTTTTACAAAATTCGGATCTAGGAATAGCCCATATTTAAACATTTGTTTACAAAGTGTAAAATGAGGATTTTTATTGAAAAATAAAGACCTTAAGGAATAGGTATAGTAAAGAATTAATTTTAGCAAGTATAAATAAATTTTATTAAGGAAAATCTCTAAAATAAGTGTGATTTGTCAAGAACACAAAATTAGTCTTGCTAAGTTAGGTATTCATGACATCTTGCAAAGTAGAAGCTTTTTAAAAATATTCTTCTAATAAAATATCATCAAGAACATACTTATAGGAAGCTCATAACATACTATTCATGATATTAACTTGTTAATATTGCATGCATATTTGGCATAGATAGGAGAAACATCATAACTCTTCACAAAAGCAATTTTGAAAATGGATGTTCGGCTACTGATCAGAATTGATCGAAAATTTTTGAAACTTAAAATTTTTCAAAACCGAGATATTATATTAGAATTAGATAGATCTTTCGAAGTAGATAAGAATTGGTATATAATTTGCAAAATTCCGATTTCAAATGATCAAGTTATGACCGTTTTAAGTTAGAATTTCCATTAATGATGAATTACGAACTTAATAGTTTTTATGAAATAAAATGGATTAGATATAAGTTAAAATACTCATTTAGGTATTTCTTTCATTTAGGTGACTTGGATCTCGAGGATTCGTTACCACCAGAATATTATTACTAAGAGATCGGCGACCTATGGCGGATTGAGTATTACTTCATAATTTCATTTCTCGATTGTGTTTGTAGTGATTAGTTGCACTAGAATATGAGACAAAAGATAAAAATAGATTTGCATGATGTGAATTATGGGGGATTGTATATGCTTGTTGATGCGTTGAGAAATTGTATTAAGAATGTCGGAACCGAATGATTAAGTTATGTTTGTTTAAAATATTATAGGATTGATTGTTTACAAGATTGGTTGATCGCCTAAAAATTGGTATTAATAATTATTTAGATTGATAACTAATATGGACATAATCACTTCACGATGGGGATGGAGCATTAGCATATGTTGGTTACCCACGATCCATAAATGGCTAAAAGTTGATTGATCATGATCCATAAACGACATAAATGAGTTAGTTGATCGTGATCCAATAACGATATAAGTTGGTTACTCGTGATCTATAAACAGCACATTAATTCAACGGTAGTACCGCAGTATTCGTTAATCTACTAACCCCGAATGGAGGGCGTAAATCCATTCACATATGATTTCTGACTGATCATATGTCTTGTTTGTTCATGTTGTTGATGCATTCCATATGATTGAATAAATAACTTAATTGAATGATTTGTTATAAATATCTTTATGGAAGTATTCACTCACCAAGCTAGTGTAGCTTACGCCCCCACAGCTTTTTCTTATTGCAGTTTTCATATATTTGACTAATGCCGATGCATCCCATCGAGCAGGTACAGGAAATAGGAGTTTCCTTTAGAAGTTTGTGTTCAATTTTGTATAGACTTCCATAGGAAACCCTAATACTTACCAGATGACTATAAAGGACCACTTTTAAACTTAATATTCTTTTGCAGGGAATGCCCTTAGAATTTTTGTAATTGATTATGTGGACTCATGGTTTATATTCTGATGCTTATAGTATGTCAAATTAAACTATTTATCTCCACTGGTTCATGTATTCTATTGTCGTAAAGGGCCTTGCATCTGTACAATACTTTGGAATGATTGTGACAGTAATTCCAATAATTCTTAAGTCTTATATAGCATGCGGCGGACTTTTACATTTAGGGTATCCTATAGGGCATGACACTTATACCTATAGGGGAATACTATAGTACAACCAACAATGATATTACAAAGATTTATTTAGAACAAAAAATTTTAGGGGTTTATAGCTGTCTTGCCTAACTTCTCAAGGAAGGGAATTGGAACGGAGAAAAGATGCGACAACTTCTTTCTTCAATTCACTTGATGGGGTGTTGATTTAATCGTTAGCACATATAAGGTTATATAAATGTATTATTATTATTATTATTATTATTATAACAATTTAAGTATAACAAATCATATAAGGTAGTTAATTATAACCTCTAGATCATATTTATATGCAAGATAAGTTTGATACATTTATACATATTAATAATATCTATTGTATGATATATATGTATAAATGGTGTATACGTTACGATATATTATATACTTACATATTATTTGTTATGCACAATAATATAAAATTTATATTTTAATGTTGATATATAATCTAAATGTTAATATACATTTATATAATATGTTTTATAGGATTTATATTTTGTATTACACATATAGATGTATATAACATGTTCATTTAATGTTTTATAAACCATTTATAACACATAAATTTTATAGTATGTTATATATCTACTTATATTCATTAAGGTATGTTTGAAGTTATACTTAAATTCAATAGCACATACCAAATTATATATGTATTATCATATTATTATTTCATCTTATAGTTTATAACTATTAATATGATAATTATATTAATGAGATGTTATTATTTTTGTCGATAATTGTTATTATAATATCATAATGTGATATGTAATTGTCTAATATAGCACTCGTTAGTATGTGTTATAATAATTATTATAATATTATATTACATTAGCCGTTATAATGGCTCATCGTTACAATATCGCAATAGCAGTGTATTGTTATATTATATGTTATAGTGACATGATGATCATACGTTCTTTGTTATCATATATTATAATCGTAACATTTTAAGGGTACTTATTACAATAGTTCATTAATATTATGAAATTAGCTACAATATAACTTAAATATATATAGTATAATTACAATTCGATAAGTTATCAAGACTAATATAATATTAGTAACATAATAATTATGGTCTCATATAATTAATATTGTTAACTTATCAAAATTATTTTAATATGTGGATCAAGTATTGTATCATTTATTATATGAAAAAATAATATTATTCATTATTTACTAGAATGTGTTCGAGTTAATATTGTTGATTACAATATACTATTGATACTACCAATACTATTACTGCTATTGTTGTAAATAGTAGCATTAGTTTATCATACACTTACATAGATATCATGTAGCCAATATAACCACATTGTTAAATTAATAATGCATAATATTTTATGGGTATTAGTAATTTAGAGCTTTTACATTATATTTTATTATAATTACTTCTTTTTATGTTTTGAATATTTTCTTATATAATAATCATTTACATGATATGAGTAACTTCTAATTGCTTACTAGGTAGGTGATGTTGTTCTTCAAGAGGTTTCTTCTTTAGAAGCTATTTCTAAGAGAAGTTACTCCCTTAAGAGGCTTCTTCTTTGATGAATAGGTTCTTTATGGAGGTACTTAGATAGCTTCTTTAAAAGGTTATCATTATTCTTAATTATAAGTCTAAAAGAAAATATTTATTTATGATTATTTTGGAGATTTATTTGCTAGATGTTATTTAATTCTACATGTTTGATGAATCGAAAGTTTAATCGATGATATACGTTAAGGTTTTACTTGGTGATTAATTATGTGATTCTTATTTAAAAATTTTCAGGGCTTGTTTATTGTTTTTCTAATTATATTTCAAAATTGATCGATAGTTCTTTTAAATGTACTAGAGCCATAATATTTACCTCATTAATTCATTGATTTATTATCAATCATAGTTTTCATAAAGTTACAAGAAATTGTATTTTGAAATTTTATTGATAACGATTAGAGCTCTAAAACTATGAATAAATTGTTTGTGTTTTAATATTCTTAATTCACAAAAGAAAGAAAGCAAAAGAAAAAGGAAAAAAATCAGGAGAAATATTCACTACTTTTCTTAAAGCCTTTTTAGAAATTTTATCTTATATACTTGGTAATTATCATATTCAAGTTATGTAAATTAGGGTGTTCACAGAATCACTTATTTTGTTTCACTCGCTCTTTAATTTTCAATGTTTAATTCTATGTTTTAGAGATCTCCTTAGAATTTACCATCTTGATTAGGGCTTTAGTCCACTACCCCCTTAATCTAAGTTTATCAATAACCCCCTTTAAAATGAATGAATGTTAGACTCTCATGTCAACCATCACATTCAACTTCCTCCTAGCCACTTTAACTTCCATATACATGAAGCCCTTCGACTTTTTGGTATCTTTCTCATCTTCATTTTATTCGTCGTCCATCATTAGAGTAATTAGAGATTCCTTCTATAGGCACCATTCGACACATATGACTCATCACAAAAGTAACATTTCAATTCTTGAACTTTCTTCTTTTTTTTTTTTTTTTTTTTGTTAGCTTTCTCCTTCATTTTTCTCTTTTTTTTTAAGAGCTTATATACCTACTATTTTCTTGTCCCATCCTCTTTCTTATTACCATTAGTAGAAGGTCTCTTTTTCTACTTTTGAAATTTCACAGAGAGTTAGCAATGACTAAATATTGTCTACCCCATATCAGGCTTTAACTTGGTCTAGGATTTTGAATTAAAAATTTATTGACTTCATAAGTCACACTTTGATTGAATAATTGATTTCAACCTTTTAATAATATTAGATGACTTTCTATCTCAAAAAACTTCTCCTAAATTTGTTTGACGTCTCAATTAATAGATTGGACCACTTTGATCAAGTCCCTCATAATTTTTTTTTTTCAATATCTCAACCTTACCCTCCATTCCAATCATTTGTAGTCACTCTCCTCAAATTTGGCTAGTTGGACTATTTTGATAGGAAAGATATATGTGTATTGAGGTTAATTAACAAAATGATGATAGAAATATGGAATGGTGTCTTAGAAGAATAACATGCCTTAAAGTAGTATGCTGCTCTACAAAGATATCGACACGGGTTTGAACCCGTCCTGACTTAATGGGTCATAGGTCTGGTCAGGGTGGCCTAGACTAAGGTAGACTCAATTGGTTTTGGGCCACCTGCCAATTAATGGGCCGATTCATAGCTTGTTGAACTAGAAAATAAGTTTTTTGAAAATAAAATAATTAAAAATATTTTTAAAATAGTTAGATTAATTATTCTTTTAAAAGATAAATAAGAAATAAAAAGTAACATATACATTTATATAATAAATTTAAAAATAACTTAGATAAATTTTTAATTTAAAATAAAATTAGGCCAATGAACAATATTCCTTAGCCTATTTGTTAAAAGAATTGTTGAAGATATGGATTTATTTATACACAAGCACATCCAAGTCTAATTGCAAAGTTAGTAATGTGGGACTTGACATACTCAAGAGACAAACAAAGATAAAAATGAGTCTCACAGAAGCAAAAAGGTCTTTTGGTTAGAAATTTATATAGATGGAGTCACACATCATTTTTAACCATATTAATTACTTATGTTGTTAACAATAATAACCCATTTTGCGGATAGTAATAAAATTTCACTATTCACATGAAATGGTTTTGACATTTCTTTTATGTTAAATTGTTTCTTTGCATTTTTTTCTTCATGTTTTTCAATTAGGATGACTCAAGCCAATCCACCAAGTCGATTGGTTTGGTGGTTGACTTATTAACAATCTGGCTACCTACGGGCCATGTGTCATGACCCATATGGATGGGTCAAGCTGATGGTTGACTTGCCAGTAGTGGTTGAGACTGGGTCGTGGATTAGACTCAGCCCGTGTCTATATCTACTTCCAAGTCATATACAGAAAAGAAGCAACGGTATAAAAAATAAGTAGCTATTATCTCTTTTCTAGCCTCATTTTTAAATGCTTTGTATCATTTCTATATTTATAGTAGTGTCCATAACATTTCTTTACCTACGTTAGACATAACCTATTTTAGTGTGGTAAGTGTATGGAACATTACTCGCTAGGCCTTACTCCTTGGATTTTACTAAGTTTTATTGTTAGGTCTAGTGGTATGATATTGTATGTGCCTTTTAGAAATTTTATTTATAACACATCTTTAAGAAAGATGCAATGAACCCATAACAACAACTACTACTACTACTATGACTACTACTTAACCTAATTTAACAATAATTATGAAACCTTTCTAATGATGTTGGATTATTTTACATTAGAAAAAGATTCCTTCTTTAAGTCCCTCACATTATTTTCCAATATGTCAACCTCTCATCGATATTTGTCATTGGTCGTCACTCTCTCTCTTCAAATCAATAGGTCAAACCATTTTAGATGAAGAACAAATATAAGTGCATTGAGATTAATGAATAAAAGGGTAACAGAACCTGATCTCTAAGAAACATAAAAATCATAGAGTAGAGTGCTCCTCTATCGCAGACAAGGTAAAACAACAAACAACAATAAAGAAACAATCTATTATTTTATCTCTTCTTATCATCTTTTTACGAAAATTTTATGGTTCCATTATTTTTTTCATGGTTTGATCCAATTGATTATTTAACGGTTTAGACTCATACTCGATTATAATCGTATATTGAAATATTAATATATTATTTATTATATTTATTTTAATAGCCAAATGATTGACTGAATAGTCATATAAACGAGACCGTAAAAGTTTCCCTCCTTTTTAAGCACTTTGATATATATATATATATATATATACACACACACACGCTTATGGACGTGCCCTAATTTAATTATATACACACATATATGTATATGGGATACTACTAGTTCGTTACTCTACTTTAGACCTCACTTAATGGACTTCACTCCTAGTTTTCTTGTTGGTCTTGAGCTACGAGTAACCCCAGTAACTAGTGGTATGAAGTTGTATAGGCCTGTAGGAATTTCATTTATAACACATTTTAAGAAGAATGCTACGGCTCCTAAAGGGATAAGCCCTCAAATAGCTAAATGGATTTAATAATAATTAACAAGCCTACCCATAGGAACCATAATCCTATAACATGACATAAATTTTTATTTTTTACTAAAATTTGTTTTCAACATTTGAATGAAATCAACAAGAGCTTTGGCTTAAATTTTAATACTGGCAAAGTGTCTCCTTCTAAGTGTTCAAGAAAAATTAAGCTAAATTAAATTTTGATAAGATATGTGAACTTTTGGGTTGTAATATTACTATCTTTCTTCTTCAGCAACCTTAACCTATATAGCATGAACTCATGTTACTTCTTTTATATTTAAAGGCACATTCCTTTTATAATTGATCGCCTACCTCCTCTCCTTATATAGAAATGCATAAATTAAAGGGTAATAAAATAAAGTAAAAGTATATTGGCTCCTTGAATATTATAAAAGGGTAAATTACTGAAATAACCATGAAATTCCAACTTATATTTTATATGTGTGTTATTGAATTTGTACATGCTTTTGGTATGTATTGAATACGATTTGCGTTCATGATGAATTATGTGTTTTATTATTGTGTTAAATATTCAAATACTCTAGAATTTATTAAATATTTAGTTCATAAAATTTAAATTGCATTAACATGTAGGAATTATATTTAGAATGTAGTAAAATGAGTAAATAGATCCATGCACATAAGCCTCACCATAGCATAATTCTTTTACCTTAAAGGGAGCTTAAACACTTCATTAATTAACCAAAGACAAGTTTCTTAATTAGCAAATGACAAGTCATTAAGTCCCCTTAACCTCTTATGCCTCAAAAGTCAAACCTTAAGATAATATCAACTCAAATAGTGCAAAATTCGTGCACAATTATCAGACCTCCTAAACATGCCTTCAAAAGCTGCAAAACACCATTTCCTTCTTCTCTAAAGCTCTCCCATGGATCTATATAGATAAGCCCTTCATTTACTACACTTTCCACCATCAAAAGCATGCTAGAGGATCACAAAACCAAGGCCTAAAGTTCTATTGGTAAGTATGTGTTCATGTCTTCAAATATGCAAGTTCATTGTTTCTTAGCAATAGGTTTTAAGCTTAAATTGTGTTTGATGACTTATATACTTTGTTGGTTGCATGATGAGTGTTTTGTTGTTATAGGAGTTAGTGGTATATGTAGTATAAGGGATTAGAAGTGTTGAGCAATGCAAATGGTTGATGACTAAATGTTGGGTGTAGTGATTTGGGGTTTGAAGTATGATTTATGTATGATGATTTGTGGTGGAGAGTTTGATGTTGTGAGTTGGAGTTTATGTTGTTTGAATGATGCAATGAACATATAACAAGCTTTGGGAAGTTTAGGCTAAGTTTGAGAATTTTTGAAAGTGAACAAAGTGTAATGAAACAGGGGAAATCAAAAAACATTTTTCGTATAGGTTAAATTTTGGTCGTACGCCGGCATTGGGGTTTCTACGCCGCCGGCTTATAGGCGGTGTTGGAAACCAACAGAAATTAAAATTATTAAAGCCGTTTGAACGCCGCCAGCTTTCGCTGGAAAAGTCAGCCGACGTTCATTCTTTCACATTGTACGCTGGCTACTGGGAATCAAAGCCGCCGGCGTATAGTGAGAGGCTGCCAGCGTATCTATGTACGCGGCCGGTTTGCACCTCTCTGGACGTTTTGAAAAATTTTGGATTTGCATTCTACAATAGCTCAAAGCCGCCGGCGTAGAATGAAGGCAGTCGGCGTACCTTTAAGCGCTGCCAGCGTTGGTAGTGTTGATTTTCATAGTGTTGAACACCGGCTCAAAGCCGCAGGCTTTGAGTGCCGGCGTATCTCCTGCGCTTTTGAATTTTAAAAACTTTCTTCAAAATTTTCGAAGTTTGATATATGATCAATTTAGTATTTGTTAAGTGTTTTATGATATAATAGGATGTTTAAATGCTTTATTATGACTTTGTACTAATTTATTTGAATTTATTTGATTAATTGTATCTTCAACTAGATAATTAGTGCTTGAACTAAGTGTGAGTTTGTAATTACTTCTTTTTACAGTGAGTGATCTCCTTTCGGTTATTTCCATTGATTCTCGAGCTAGTACAGGTACGCAGTGACTTGCTTGTATGTTTGTTAGGATAGGCATACTTAAATTTGATATGAATTCTAAATGACTTAAATATTACTTGAATGGCTTGTGTTTTCACCGTTGAATCTGGTCCGAGGAGCAGTAACTTATCATGATGCAATGATATGTTAGTGTAGGCGCTTAGGCCAATAGTCATGATGCAATGACTAGGCTCGGCGGATAATCGATAGGAAATGTAGTAACTGAGCAACATTTACTTATTCTTGAAAAGAAATAGTATAACTTAATTCAATATTTATGGGAGCATGTAATTAATTTATATTATGGATTGAGTTAAGTGAAGTTGGGCAACGGCTATATAACCTATATGAGATTATTCTTTTCAGTGTAACGTTATCTAGGAGATATAGATATTCGGACTATCTATATCAACCCCCTGAGCGTCGTGAGCGTTACTCAGGATCCCCAGAATCCCATGGCTTGTTCCGGAGTTTGAATACTCCAATGATGATTTGATCAATGATTACTAAAGAAAGATAAATAAAACATTAGTGTTGCATTGCATTAGTCTAGGTATGACTGTCACTACGCTTTTGAGTGTTGTTGCTGTGTACTGGGCCTTTGGCTCACTGTTGCTACTTTTCAGGTGATGATGATTGTTATGATGATATGGCTATGGGTCGGATTAGGAGAAGTTTATGGATGATGGGCGAGTAGGAATCGAGTGCAAGATGGCAAGGAAGGAAAATTTTTGAACAAGTTGTTGGTTCAAATATTGTATTTGTATTTTGAATAAAGGCTTGTTAGTTAAGCCTTGTTTGTATATAAAGACTTAAAGTCTATTTTTCTTGTTTGTAAAAACTTATGTAAGTTTTGTTGTGTCATGTGCTTGACACAAAATCAAATTATTTCTTTAAAAGTTCTATATGAATAGATTACTCAAGTGAGTAATCCATTTGTAAAAATCTTTATATCAAGTTATAGTGGGATTAAACAAATAATTCACATAAATTGTTAGATTTAGGACAACCTTACATATAATATGAAAATATTATATGTGGTTGGGGACTTGACTTGCTAAATCTTAAGGATTGGTGGGTCGGGTCTTTACAATTACATTAAGAGGTATCAACATTTAAGGTTAAAATGTTTCGAGTGGTTAAAAAACGATATCAACATTTCAAATAGTTAAAAAGAAGAATCAATATTTTGCAAAGCGATTCAAATAAAATATCTATAATTAATATATGAACATAATTGAATGAAAACTAATCCAAACATTAATACTTTAAATGAATTTCACAAAACTTTGATATCTCATATGAAACATTACTTTCTCTTTTTAGCTACTTGGAATATTAATATTTCAAACAAATTTATTCTCAACTGTTGATATTTTTATGGTATAATTTACCCTATCATAAGAATACATTCAATTTTCATCCTTTTAGAAATTGATCATTACCAAAGTTAGTTCCTGAAGTATGGTTTTTAATATTTTATATATTTTTTAACTCTTCTTATGCCTCCTTACTTTATGGCATAATATTTTGAGTAAGGGGTAATGTCTCGTGAAGTTTTGTTGAATGTGCAATTAACTATCTAAAATTAAAATTAGTCAATTTACTACCTAATGTGGAGATTTGTTTCCATCTTTAATCCCCTATCTAACTTTGTTAAAAACTATTAATAACGTGTCAATTTTAACAAATAAATTGCTAACATGTGGCAAGACACCTTAAAAAATTATTTACCTTATTTTTGTCCATATTATTTTATACAAAATTGAAAAAGATAAAATAAAATTGGAAAAAAAAACCTACATTATCTTTTCTTGTTTTCTTTTCTTCTTTGTCGCTATTTCTTTCTCCGTTAGATTATCCAGTGGAACTCCTCTCTTTATCTCTTTTTTTCTCGATGATCTAAGAATAACTTTCATCACGCTCTAAGCCTTCAGAAACCATATATTTTAGAGAACCTTCAACGTACAATGGTCGACTCATACCAACTTTAAACCCACTCAACCAAAATTGAACTTCATCTCGACATCCATCACAACCTAAAATCCCATTAAAACTTCCATGTTAAACACTTCAGATCAATGAACACCAATAAAAAGTACAAAACCAATCATCAACCAAGCTCCGTTACAATACATATGACAATTTATAAATCTAGGAAAATTAGCCTTCAAAACCTAAATCATGACCATCATAACACTAGATCTTGATTACAGCATCACAAGAACACTGATAACTCAATAACACTCACTAAACTGGTGACCATGACATGACACCAATGACTTGTGAACTTCACTCAACAACATAGATCTTAATGGTCATCGACACTGAAGAACTGCAACTCTAGCTTGATGCACATCAACTAAACAAGCACCATCAGAAATCAATTTGAATAAACCAAACATATTTGATGCCACTATAAACCAAATTTCTTCCTGTGAATTAACTTACATGCAAAAAATGCCGGCAACACCTGCTACACAAATTTGACCAACCAACCTTTTCCTTTTACTTTGTTATACAAACATCCAAGCCTTAATTCTTTTATTTATTTGTTTCTCTGATGGTGATGTTCGTGAAACAAACTTCCTTCTTTGAGACGTTGAATCAAAATTTTCTTTCTCCTTTTCTTTTTCTTTTTTCTTTTTAATTCAAAGACTTAAAAAAATTGAATATCATCAAGAAATCTAGACTCTAAACTAAGAAATCTTTAACAGATTAGAGAGCTTTCTTTTTGTTTTCTTTGTTTCTCTTTTTTTCTTTTTATTTCATCAAATATGGGCACTTGGTTCATCTGATAGTTGTGAATTTCGTCAGTGAGAGGTTGTGGTTTGGTCAAACTTGCTTGGGAAGTTGCAAAGTTTATCATAATAGATTTTCCATTTCATTCTTTTATTTATCTTTTCTATGTTGTTTAAAATTTCTATTCTTTTATTAAAATCCTTTAGCTAAATAGCTATTTTCCCATGACACAATGGCAAGCACTAATTGGATGTGTGTGCCATATCACAAATGGAGATGGACGGAATCGATGAGGTATTAAAAATGGAAACAGACCTCTACATTTGGTATTAAATTGACTAATTTTAACTATAGCTAGTTAATTGCACATTTAGTAAAACTCTGGGTAGCAAACATGACATTGCCCCTTTGAGTAACCATCCTTTGATAGCTAAACTTTATTTATTTCTATTGTTAACTATTTAAAATTTAAAAGTTTAAAACACCAATTTACTATTGACCTCACTCCTTTACTTCCTTATTTCCTTGTTAGCCTTGAGCTATAAGTTACTCTAGTATAAGTAATATGAAGTTGCATGATTTAAAAAATTTATTTGCAACACTTTTTTTTTTTTTTTTAGTTGGTTGTTGGGGGGGGGGGGGGGGGGGGGGGGGGGGGGGAGGGGGGGGGGGTGGGGGAGTGTTGGATGTGGGCAAAATACTACTGTTTCAAATGGATGAATAGTTAAAATAACTTAACCGATTTAATAATAATCGGACCATAAAATAATATTATCATTTAGTTAAATTGCTTGGTTTAAAGAACTCTCATGATAAGATATATTAGCTTTAGGTTCAGTATCTCCAAGTTACTTCTGGGCAATTTTATATTCCCATCATTAATTTTGACGGGACCGATCCCGTCGACTATTCAATTACTCATATCATACCCAATTGTGATGGAGCTACTAAAATAGTTAATATTTCAATTATTATATTTATTGTAACAGTTAGATTTTTGACTAAATGATTGTGTTGATAGGACCGTAGAAACTCCTGTTGCTTCTTGAGCAACTCTGACCTATATATAGATGGGGTGAAGTTACTTTCGTTACATTTAAAAGCACATCAAATTGGCCATAGTGGTATTTCTCATTTATGAAATTGATTACTTGCTTCTCACTCTATAAAAAAATATATGAAATTGAAGGTAATACGAAACAAGAAAATTACAAAAAGGTGATTTGTGTTTTATTGTTTTTTTAACATAAGACACTTTTCAATTGATTTTAACTTATTATCATATAAATTAAGCAAACTAATATAAATAAAATGCTTAAAAATAAATAAAAAGAAAAAAACAAACTAGTTATAAAAAATAGTTTCAAAGCCATTTGTTGGCTATCAAAAAGTTAGGTGGTGGGTAACAATCATTAAGAAGAGTTATTTGACACTCTCAGGTGGATGTTTGGCCACCCTACGACCTTGAGACTATAGAAAATGACCACACAAATTATAGATCACAACAAATGATGGTAAGTAATATAAACAAAATAATAAAAAATTTACCTAGAAAAAACAAAAAAGAGAAGCAGGAAAGACAAAAAGAACAGAAAAAACGAGAAACCATATTTTGACACAGAAATTGTGGCAAATTTTAATTAGAATTCTTTGAGGACATGATAAATAAATTGGTGAAAGTAACAAATGAATCAAAGATTGGCTCAAAAAATGATGAACGAACACAATAAAAAATTTGAGCTAAAATCTAAAATTTAAGTTTCCCATTCAGTGTGATTTGAACTTTAAATTAGAAATTAAGATAATTTTGTGTATAATTGGCTAAGAAACAAAGATATACGGGGATTTCACATATATATTCGTAGAGGAGTTGCTCTAAAACTTTTTCTCTCTAGGATGAACTCCATTAACGAAATCTTTCTCTTTCTAAACTTTTTTTTCTAATGTAATATTAAATCGAAGAAAACTAAAGCTTAAGATCAGTCTTAGTATGTTCAAGGAACAAGAAAAGAACAAGCTTTCATTTTGATTCATTTTGAGCTTTATGAATTAAAGAGCAAGTTTCATCCTCTTTATACTGTGCATGATACCTTCTTCGATTACCAATACTACCATTCACATGCAAACTAACCTCACATAAGACCACCCGAACCTTCACTAAATTATTCACTAGTGCCCATATTTAAGCACCAACCACATCAAGTAACCACCTTGCTATCTCTCCAAGACCTAACCTAATGCTATTTGCAACTTCCACTATCATTATGTGAAGTTACATATTATTTATGTTCTTGTGGTCTTTTATCTTTGGTCCGCTTTTTCTTTTTCTATTGGACCATGTTTTGTATATAAATAGCTTTCAATAGACTTTGCAACTAACTGTTGAGTCCAAATTTTGCTCCTAAAGGTACCGATCCATATAAAACCTGACTCATTTGGTATATAACACTTAATAAAAAACCAGTAGAGTTTTTGTAAAAAAAGCCCGATTTTTGCAAATTAGTTTGAGTTGGACTCGCCACTAACTAAAGCCTGAAAAAAGTGAATAAGAAACCAAATAGGTGGTTTGGTTTCCAGTTTGGCCACTAGTACGCATGAAAAACCAAAAATTCATGGATCAAGAGCTGCTATTTTAAAGCCTAACTAGTTACATAGGCTTTTTATGGGCTTTAGAAATCTTGAATCATATGGGCCAAATTAATTTTGGATTTTTCAATTTTTAGTCTCTTTGAAAAAAGATTTATATTTTAAATTTTTTTTTTGTTTTTCGAAAATTCTTAAGAGATTTTTATTGTTGTGACCGCCTGCAGATGTCTATGTATTTGCTAGCTGAAATCAGGTCCTCGTAAGTTGTTTTGATTTTTATAAAATTTTAATTTGTTTGTATTTTTAATTTTGAAAACCCGCCAAGTTTAAGTTATTAACCAATTTTTTTTTTATTTTTGAAAATTCCTAAAGAATTCTAATTTTTTGTCTTTTGTTGTTTTTGAAAACTCCTAAAAAACTATTTTTTTGAAAACCTCATTTAGTTTTGTTTTTGTATTTTCAAAAGTAACCTAGTTATATCATATATTTATATATATATATATATATAAGCCAACAAAAGGATTTGTTTATTTTATATTATATGTATATATATAGAAAAAGGTAAAAAAGATTTTTTTTGTTGATTTTGTAAATTTTTTATTTTTTAGACTTTATATAAAAAATAGACAATTTTCTAAATCATATTGATAATTCATTTAATAGATTATTACCAAAAAAGCATGTATCAAATATAGCATATATTATCAAAAAGTGATCTGAAAACTAATAATCTAAAACTAAAACCATATATATATATATATATATATTCATTTTTGTTGATTTTCACAATGTGACCTAAAAATGGATTCATTAATCATAATAAAACTTATATCCTTAAATTTTGTTTCTACTAATCCGTTTTTATTTATGTAAACACTATGTTATATACTAATATTAGCAAAAATAGCAGGCAAACCATACAATCACACACACATAGACATTTATATATATATATATATATATTTTTTTTTTTCTTTTTCTCCTTTTCTCTCTCTCTCTTTTTCCTTTCTTCTCTTTTCTCTCTTGTTTTTTTTCATCTTCTATTTTTTTTTCTTCTCATTTTTTTTTTAATTTTCTGGGCTTTTCGTTTACATGTACCTGTATCTCATAAGATTTTGCAATATGAACAACGACAACAACAACAATAATACTAAAACTTGAAAAGAAAAGCAAATAAGAATTTAGGCATTTTGTTCTACGGGATTTAGACCTGGGGAATACGAGTTCGCACGCAAATCCTCAGTTTTGTTGAGTGCGTGAATCCAAGTTGAATCTTTGTACCTGCAGAAGGAAAAAAAATTATGGTTTCTCTTTCACTCTTTGATTCATGTGGATTGAGAGGCTTGGTGGGGTCGTGTAGCTATGATAGGGTCGGATTGAGGTGAGCGGTGTTGACGATGAAGTTGGGGTGAAGGTTCGCTCGGTGGTTTTAAGTGTGGGGGTAGTGGTCTAAGTAGGCCGGTCGTGATGTTGGTGTGGGGGTTTTCGGAGGTGGTTAGGATTCAGGGCTTGGTTTTGGAGGTTAAGTGGTCGGGTTTGGGGATGTCGAGGTCAATTATGGAGGTTAGGGCTCAGAATGGTTGTGGGTGATTTCGAGTTCATGGTTCTGGGTTTGGTTTGGGTGTTCGTGGTGTACGATGGTCGAGCGGTGGAGGGGACTTGGACTAGCAATGGTTTCTGGAGTTCGTGGCTGGTGGATTTTCGTGACGTGGCTGAGATGGGTGGTGCGACTGGCTAGGACGATGAAGGTTTGGATGGCCGTTGCTAATTCTGGTGGCTAAGATTTGGGTAACGGGGCGGAGTCAAGTTATGGGTAATTCGAGGGTGGTTGTTGCGGTCATGATGGTTTTTGGCAAAGCTAGAGAGAGGAGGTGGGCTCCCGAGTTTGGATTCTAGATGGAGAGAGAGCTCAATAGAGAGAGAACGGAGGTGAGAGAGGAATCGAGTTCGAGAGATCCCAATTTTTTTCCCTTATGGATCAAACCTTGGCCACATTCCTTGAATATTAGATTGTTTTTATACTGGGACTTCTTTTTATCACCCTTTTTTCTTATTTGTTTTCCAAGAAAATAAATTCTATAGTAAAAAAAAAAATACTTAACTCTTTTCCTTCTTTTCTATTTCGCTTCTATTGTTTGTTTTGGTTTGTTTTTATAACCAATGGAAACTTAAGAGTGTTCAAATCAAACATCTACAGATGATTGTAGAAGGAGGGTGGTAGGTTATAGAAAAAAACAAGAATGGAAAAGAAATTCAAATAAAAAAGAAAAGCAAAAGGGTTGGATTAGGAATCCAATTTTTGACGAGCTATGGATTAAAGATCTTCCTATGTTATACTATTCAATTCTTGACGATGAATTGATTTGATAACTCCGATATTGTTATTCATGATATTGATCTGATTCAATATCATCGAGGTGTAATCATTCTCAAGCCTTAACTAGTTGAGCAATGTTTGGGTTTGGATAATTTTGGTGTGGATTTTGAAAAAAAAATCCGCAAATAAGTCAATACCAAAACATATTACAGAAATAGGTTACCAAAGGCGCTATTTGTAGGAGCGCCTTTGAATTTGTATTGAAGGCGCTGTTACTAACAGCCGCGCTTTTAGTACAAATTTTTAAAAAATCATTTTTTTCTTTATATATTATTTTTTATCTTCCATTTGCCAATTAAATCTATAATAAAACTCTAAAAACATGAAAATATGTCTCTTTACTTCAATAATAACAAATGACTCAATCCAAAAAGCCTTCTTCGTTGTTGCAGACAAGTGGATTTGTTCAGCTAGCTTTTTTTAGTAGATATAGACACTTTTTTTCAAACTTTTTTCTGACAAATAGTTTATCAAAAAATAGATACAGATAAAAAAAATTAGCAATTTTCATGAAAAAATTAAATATATCAAATGTAGATAAAATATAGATGCAAATCGAATATATTTACACATATCATTTCGATATAGATATAGATATAGATGAAAAACAAACTATCCAAACAGAAGTGGGTGTTAGCTATGTCCCACGTCTAGTTGGAAAAGGACCACTTGATAAGTTCTAGATTATTTCAGATATAATTATAATTAGTACTAGAATTTATCTTTTCCTTCTTCGAACACATATTTGATTTTGTTACTTTTGTGTACTTATTCCCCTATTTTTTTCAAAATCCAGCATTGGATTATTGAGTTAGTTTTTTTCATGTATTGATGTAACAATTTTATTAATGACAAGAAAATTAAAAAAAATAAAAACTAGAATTGAAGAATATATATGACAAATAAGTAAGGATTCACGTTTTCTATTATATTAATTTTTGAGTACTTTATAATATTTAATGAAATTTTTTTATAATATATAATATAATTTTATTTCTTGTTATTTTATAAAATTCTAAAAGTTTTGTAGGAACCTAAAAGAATTTTTTTATTAGATTTGCAAATATAAATGCTAGATTTTAAAAAATGGAGCCCAATTATGAGGAAGCAAATGAAAATGATATACTAGTAAGTTAAATTGTATATATAATAGGAAATGGAAGATAAATAACAAGTTAGAAAATAGAATTTTTTTTTTTAAATTTGTACTAAAGGCGCTGCACGGTTACTAGCAGCACTTCAATACAAAATCAAAGGCGTTTTTATTAACAACGCCTTTGATAGCCTACTTTCGTAATATATTTTGAGAGTGACTTATTTGCAGGTTTTTTTTTTTTTTTTTCAAAATCTGTACCAAAATCACCCAAAAATCGCTATGTTTGGCTTTTGATAAATTGGCCATTTAAATTGCTTTTAAACTATCCAAAACAGCCAAATACATTCTAAAATTAAAATAAGCCAAAAAATTTATAAAATTAACCCAAAACACTCTGAGACTAATATGATTTTTCTTTTTATTTCTTCTTTTTTTCAATTTTTTTTTCATTTTAATTAAAAGCTTATTACTAAAAAGATAAGATTTGCTAATTTTTTAATATTTAAGTTTTTTAATTTTGTAATTTTTCTTATTCTTTTTAATTTTGTAATTTTTATTCTTTTTTGTTAATTTTTTAAATTACGTAATTTTTTTATAATTTTAATAAATTTCAATTTTATTGTATTTTCTTTCTTTTTAGAATTTTAATGATTTTTGAATTTGCATTTTTATTTTAATTTTTTAATAATTTATTTTTTATTTTAAAAAGAAGGAGAAAAAATGAGGTATTGACAACTGCCCCTCTTTGTGGTGGAATTTGAACAAAACTCCCCTATAAAAATAAAAAGAGATACAATTTTTACTTAAAACCTACACTTAGTGGTTCTAATTATGAAACTTTGCCCTGATAAGCAAGAATTTTTGAAAACTTTATACCTTGAAAGGATAAAGATTATTTTGTATCCTACTAAGCGGGTATAAATAATTTGCACCTCGAAAAGAAATGATTTTACACCTCCAGGGAAGGATTTTGCATCTTGAAGGGAAGGATTTTGCACCATGAACAGAAAGATTTCGCACATCAAAGGGGAGAGATTTTGTATCATAAAGAGAAAGATTTTGCACCTCGAAGGGAAAGGATTTTGCACCCCCAAGGGAAGGATTTTGTACCTCGAAGGGAAAGGATTTTGCACCCTCAAGGGAAATGAAATTTGCGTCTTTTAAGCAGGGATAAAAGCTTTGGTTCCTACAATAGGAATACTGAGGCTCAAGATGCGAAGGGAATACCTAAGCTCTTGCAACTTAGGGTAATTAGGGTTCCAAATGTGGATACCAAGGTTATTAAAACAAAGAAATACCGGGCTTTGAAATGCTTGTGAAAAATAGCCAAGGCTTTTCAAAATCAACACGGGATGACAAAAGTGCTCATTCTTGAAAATATTTTTGAAAGATTGCCGAAGTGCTTAGAAATCATTTTTTTATTTCTTTTTGGAGAATTATCTTCTTACATTAACATTTTCTTTGTACATATTAATGTTTTTGAAAAATTAGATTGCCAATAAGCGAAAAATTTCATTGGTGCTTTAAGATTTTAATCACAAAGTAGACTTGCCCCGTTGCTCAAAATTCATTTGTTTTAGTCGTGATGGGCTCAAAAAAAACTAGGTTTTATCAAGGGCAGTTAATGGTGCCAAAAGTCTTTTTAGCATGATTTCTCATTAAAGGGCTGTATATGGGACTTGCCCCGCTTTGGTAGTAAAGCTTTTGTAAAAAAGGCTCATTGGTCAAGGAAAAGCATGTGGCTTGTCACTATTTTGGAGTTGCCTAATGTGTATAACCTTTCATCTCAGATCAGTTCGGAATTAGGTTTACCTTATGAGTTGAAAACTTATAAACATCACTAATCTCCTATTGTACAGGGGTTTCAACATTCCAAAATAACATTTATGTGACAATTCACATCTCATGCAAAAATAGGGCAACTAAACTTCCTCAGGCATCTCATGCTTCATCATGTGTTCATTCTATCTTTCAAAATTCTAAGTGGCATTGTCAACTATTTAGGGGCTCATTCTTTTGACTCCTAAATCTTTTCTTGGGGAAACATCTTTTAGATGAAATTGTTCAGTCTAAAAGGGCTTCTTCGCACTCTCCTGTGGTTTATTTTCACTCAAGACTTCAATTCCCTAAATTATGGTCCAACTTGGAAGTCATATATTCTTAGTCAATCTGATAGGTCTTCCTAGAACTGAAATGTAGGCTTTTGGTCAATGGCTTAACGAACGAAGGATATACATTTGAAGGCCAAGTTTTAAAATGACTTAATTCAATCACTGTCCCGAGTTTACCAGTCAAGACCCTTTAGGAAAAGTTAAGATGTATTTGCCTCAGTTTCACAAGTGAATATTGTTTATGATGAATTCAGTTCCTTTGATCAGGGTCTATTTGGAAGGAATATGTATGAACATGTAGTTCTTTGAATTCTGAAACTTTGAGCCTTATGTAAAAGGTATTGGCATTATGAGCATTGAATTTGATAGGTTTGAAGTTTGAAGAATATTTTGCAATCTGTAAAAGGCTATGATGAGCCTATGAGGTGATTGAAATTTTTGGTCTGAGGGGCTGTAAAAAGTGTATGAGCTAACCTTTCTTCTTTCTTTCATTCTTCTTCTTTTTTATTTTTCTCTTTTTATTTTTTTTCATTTTTCCCTTTTCTCTTTTTGTTTTTTTTTTTTTGGCTAGCTTTTTGAAAAGAATCACTTTCGACTTTCTTCATTTTGCCTTAAAATGAATTTGAGCCCAAAATGATTGGGTATGTTCAAGTATGTGTATGGTAAAAGATTCTTCTTCATTTCAAAAGGAACATGACATATCTGTCATAGTCATTACCCATTAATTGGTGCAACTATGGAAAATACAGCTTGGTTTAAACTTTTCCTCCCATTTAACTGATTACCCTAACCAGCATTTTGCCCTTGTGTGGGGTGGTCCTTCACAGGGTTTGATTTGAAAAGTTTCTCCTTAATTGGCTCAAATGGTTTGGCAAGCGATAAAAGTGCTTGGGACAAAAGAATTAAATACCTATCGTCATTTTGACTGATGTATCAAATGCAAGACAGACCTCCCTTAAGGAATAAGTATGTTTTCTCACTTTATTATCGTTCAGCTCTCGTGTGTTTAGGGTAAGTTTTTGGGATTAGGTTCGCCTCTTATTATTCTAAACTATTCTAGTTAAAAGATTCTTTCCTATGTGTAGGGATATTTCGAAGCTTTTAAGAGTCACTGACCTTTCAAGTGCTATTGCACCAATCATCTGTTGTGGATTTGAATATTCAAGATGCCCCTTAATGGGTAACTCTTGTCCCCATTTGAAAATATGCCCCTATTTAAGACTTTGCCCTAATTTATGGTAGACTGATTAATGATTTCCTTCTTTAACCGCTCTAGCCTTGGCTAACTCGTAAGCAACAAATCCCTTAGGATATTTGGTCCAGCATTATCTCATCTTGGTTGGACCCTCAATCACTCTAAGCATTTTTTCTTCAGTGGGAGGAGTAGGTGGGAGAGTATAATTGAAATGAGCAGAGATATAGGTTTTTGGGCTTCTTTTACTATGTGGAGTGTTTAGATCGGCCTCTCGAGTTAGGTGAATGAATACTAAGCATTGAGTTAAGCCTAACCACTTAAAGTAATTTTAGGGTTTAGAAATATTCTTACTTACTAGCAATTTTTATTGAAAAAATTTGTTTCTCTTTCTTTTTCTTTGGAACTTTTGTTTAAAAAGGATGAGATAACTAGAAAATTGTCCCAAAAATTAAAAAGATAATTATTTCATAGGAAAAAAAATTCATCATAATTTTCTTTGAAAGAAAATATTTACAAAAGGATGGAAGTTTTGGGAATTGCTTTAGAAAAACCTTTTTTAAAAAATTTCTTTAGACAAAAATGTTTTGTAGAAAAAACTTTCAAAAGGTGAAATGATTAATGCAAGCGCCTAAAGTTAGACTTCTATAACAACCAATATTGATTGGAATTTCCTATTTTTCAATGGTTCCTATGCCGTGAACAGATAAACTCTATCGACTTCTATTAACAAAGGGGGATACTTTCTATGACTATGAGAAGCTCTACTTGAAAAGAGATTTTTTTTTTCTAAGTTTGTTTTTCAGATAAGCTGTTTTTATGGAATTTATATATAAGAGCAACTACAAAAATGTATTAGACTCTATATAGAGAGTAATGGATTTTAACTAGATTGTCTAAACAGGTTTTATATACAAGGGTCATGATTTCTACCAAAATTCTATACCAGTGCATATTTACAAGGCTATCGGATCCTAAAAAAGGTTTTGGATTCTATATGTAAAAGTAGCAGACTTAAATTTTTTTCACTCATCATCATCATCATCATCATCTGTAAAGCTCTCTTCTTTTATTATTGGCAAGAGGCATAAACAAATTATAAAATTTTATTTTAAGGGGTTTATTTACAGGCTTAACGGACAAATATCTACAAAAATGCCCCTGGTCGACTAATGGTTTGTCAATTGTTCCTATTTTGTTTTGATTCACATGCCTTTAAATTTTTTTTATTTGCAAGGTTTTCTATTATTTATAAAATATAAACCATTCGATTACCAATTTATCTATTCTTGTATAAAATTTTATCTTATGAGGTTTATTTGCAAACTTTATTGAGAAATATTTACAAAAACGAGATGCGTATGCAAACATAGGTTTATTTTTTAATCCTATTCTTTTTATTGCCTTCTAAATTTAACAAATATGAAACTATTCACAAATTGCAATTTATTCATTAGTTTAAAAAGAATTGATTCTAATAATTTTTATTATTTTTGAAGGATATTATTATTTTTTATTTATTACATGAAAACAACACGCGCATGTAAATATACAAGCAAAAAAAAAATTACAGACATATACAAATAATAGGAAATTAGGGTAGGTTCTAGGGACATCCTGTTCTATAATCTCATTGCCCCTAGTACGAATAGATCATTAATTATATCAAAATGGGGTTGGAGGAGTTTGATCACCATCGGGCAGTAGTAAAAACCACATAAACCATAGGCTACACAATGACTCTCTAACTTAGTTTCTAATAGGCCTGGGTCTGACCTGTTCTAAATACATATAAATTAAGAAAAAAAACATCACAACATATACACCACAAAAATATATACACAACACACATATATTGCAAAATATCTTAAAATAAATAACATACCTCAAGATCTCTCAGCTATTTTGTATATAGACTCCTATAAAACAAAAGACTTGAATGCAAATATTTACAATGATATGTACAAAGGTCCATATTTCCAAAATTTCGAAATTTCTTAAGCCCATTAAGCCTAGACAAGCCCACTGAATTTGATGTCCCGTAGAGTTGCCAAGCTATCGAGTTCGAATTTTGCTCCTATCCTCCTAAAGGTACCGATCCATATCAAACCCGACCCATTTGATATAGAGTACTCGACAAGAAACCAGTAAGGTTTTGGTAAAAAAGCTCAGTTTTTGAAAATCAGTTTGACTTAGAGTTGCCACCGGCTAAAGCCGGAAAAAAGTGAACTAGAAATCAAATAGGTGGTTTGGTTTCCGGTTCCATTACTGGTACGTGTGAAAAACAAAAAATTAATAGATCCAAGAGTTGTTATTTTAAAATCTAAACAGTTATCTAGGCTGTTTATGGGCTTTAGAAATCTTGATATGAGCCAATTAATTTTGGATTTTTTTTAATTTCTCAATTTTTATTTTTTGAAAAAGATTTATATATTTACAAATATATATATTTTTGAAAAATTCCTAAGAGTTTTTTCATTGTTGTGACTGTTTCGTAGGTACCTACGTATCCGCTAGCTAGAATTAGGTCCCCATAGTTTGGTTTTACTTTTTTAAACTTTTAATTTGTTTGTATTTTTTTTAAAACCCGCCTAGTTTAAGTTATTAACCAATTTTTTATTTTTGGAAATTCCTAAATTAATATAATTTTTTTTTCTTTTGTTGCTTTTGAAAACTCCTAAAAAACCATTTTTTTTGAAAACCCCATTTATTTTTGTTTTTGTATTTTTAGAAATTTACCTAGTGATATCATCTATATGAGCCAACAAAAGGATTTTTTTTAATATTATATGTGTATATATATATATAATATTATAGAAAAGGTAAAAGAATTTTTTTATAATTTTGTAAAATTTTTAATTTTTTAGGTTTTATATAAAAAATGGTAATTTGCTAAATCATATTGATAATTCATGTCAAAGACTATTACCAAAAAGGCATGTATCAAATGTAGCACATATTATAAAAAAAGACTAAAACTAATAATCTAAGACTAAAACTATATATATATATATATATGTTCATTTTTAATTTGACCTAAAAGTTGATTCATTAATCATAATAAAACTCATATCCTAAAATTTTGTTTACTTACTAATTCGTTTTTATTTATCTAGACACTATATCATATACTAATATTAGCAAAAATAGCATGCAAACCATACAATCACACACGCATATACATATATATATATATTTTTTTTTCTTTTTTCTTTTCTCTTTTTCTCTCTCTCTTTTTTCTTTCTTCTCTTTTCTCTCTTTTTTTTTTTCATTTTCTATGTGTTTTTTCTCATTTTATTTATTTTATGGGCTTTTCGTTTACATGTACCCGTATCTTACAAGATTTTGCAATAATAATGATAATAATAGTCGACGGGAAAAGCAAATAAGAATTTAGGCATTCAATTCGATGGGACATTTGACTAACAGTAGAGAAATTGGAAAGTGCTTACCGACGACAGATGGACACGTATGGGAATGGATCTTTCAAGTGCCCAATGTGACCTGAGGTGCGTGAATCCAAGTTGGATCTCTGTACCTATAGAAGGAAAAAAAATTATGGTTTCTCTCTCTCTTTGATTCGTGTGGATTGAGAGGCTTGGCAAGTCGTGTGGCTATGATAGGGTTGGATTGAGGTGGGCGGCATTGACGGTGAAGTTGGGGTGAAGGTTCACACGGTTGTTTTGAGTGTACGAGTAGTGGTTTGGGTAGGCCAGTCGTGATGTTGGTGTGGGGGTTTTAAGAGGTGGCTAGGATTTAAGGTTTGGTTTTGGAGGTTAAGTGGTCGGGTTTGGGTATGCCGATGTTAATTATGGGGGTTAGGGCTTAGAATGGTTGTGGGTGATTTTGGGTTCATGGTTCTAGGTTCGGTTTGGGTACAGGTGGTGTACAATGGTCAAGAGGTGGAGGGACTTGGACTAACGGTGGTTTATGGAGTTCATAGGTGGATTTTTGTGATGCGGCTGAGGATGGGTGGTGTGACTGGCTAGAACGATGAAGGTTAGGATAGCTATTGCTAATTCTAGTAGCTAACGTTTTGGTAATGGGGTGGAGTCAAGTTATGGGTGTTGGGTAATTCGAGGGTGGTTGTTGCAGTCATGGTGATTTTTTGTAGAGCTAAAGAGAGGAGGTAGGTTCTTGAGTTCGAATTCTAAAGAGAGAGAGAGAGAGCTTGATAGAGAGAGAACAGAGGTGAGAGAGGGATTGAGTTCAAGAGATCTAAGTTCTTCCCCCTTAGGTGAGCGAGATTGTCGGATTAAAAAGAAGAGAGAAAGAAAACGAAGGGGCAAAACACGACCATTAATGGCTGTTGTGAAACTTGGAGGGTTTGTGTGTATGTGTGTGCGTGAGTGTGTAGGGGGGATGGATTTACGAATTTTTGAAGTAATTTGTTTTTAAAGAACAACGAAAGTTGGATTTATGTCACAGGATTAACTTTTAATCTCCCCTAGCGAGAAAAGGAGCTCGAAACGAGCTCAAATGGAGCTTGTCCGAGCTCCCAAAGCTCAACAATCGTGGCTAGCAAGAGGTAGGGGACGAACGTCCCCTAGCACATGCTGCGCATTCTCTCTGTTTTTTAAATATTTATGATAATAATAAAAGAAAAAGAGGGGAAACTTGCACTCCTTAAGGATTGAACCTTGACCATCTTCCTTACATTCTTAAGCCTTACCCAATTGAGCCATTTTGGCTTTTGATAAATTGGCCCATTTAAATTGCTTTTAAACTGTCCAACAAGCCAAATACATTCCAAAATTAAAATAAACCAAAAAGAAAATAGGTTTAAGGCTAAACTAATTTATAAAAATAACCCAAAACACTTTAAAACTAATACAATATTTTTTTTTATGTTTCTTCTCTTTCCAATTTTTTTTCATTTTAATTAAAAAGCTTATTTACTAAAAAGATGGGATTTTCTAACTCTTTAATATTTAATTTTTTATTTTGTGATTTTTCTTATTTTTTTAAATTGTTAAATTTTTATTCTTTTTTGTTAATTTTTTAACTTATCTATTTTTTTGTAATTTTAATAAATTTCAATTTTATTGTATTTTCTTTCTATTTAGAAGTTTTATGATTTTTGAATTTTAATTTTAATTTTTTAACAATTTTTTATTTTTTATTTTAAAAGGGGGTAAAAATGGGGTGCCGACATTAACTTAGTAATGAATTGTGTTTCACTTTTCTTCGTTCCTTTGATCTATTACACTACTCCATGATAACTTGTACTTGAAGCTTCTTTCACATGGTATTAGAGTTAATAGATCAATTTTTTTTTTTTTACTTCTCTTGCAATCATGAGTGACACAGGAGAATCTCATAATGTTGTTGTAGTTGATTCAGCAGTTGCCGATCCTTTAATTTTTACAAGTTCTAATAACCTTAATTTGACTATTGAAACCTTGATTTTCAATGGAAATAACTATCTAGGCTAGAGTAGATCAATTTGAATGGGTTTAGGTAGGAAATTAAAAATTGGTTTCATAGATGGAATGATTGAGAAACCTAATGATGATGCTCCAAATTTAGTCAAGTGGCAACGCTATGATTATATGGTGCATTGTTGGTTGATTAATTCAATAACTACAGAAATTTTGCAAAATTTTCTCTATGCTTAATCTACTAAACAGCTTTGGGACAAGGTGATAAGGCAGTATGATGTGTTGTAATCTACTTGTGTTTCAATTGGAATATGATATATGTAATTGAAAAAAGCAAATCAAAGTGTGGGAACATATTATGACAAACTTAAGAAGTGTTGGGACGAATTGCAACAATTGCGTCCTTATTAAGGTTATGCAATTTGTGATGGGATTAAATGAAGTGTATGATAATGTACCAAAGTCAAATCCGATCAATGGATCCAATGCCTACTGTTAACAAGGCTTTTTATTTAGTTCAACAAATTGAAACATAAAGGCTAGTTACATCAATTTTAAATCTGATCTAGATACTTTGACGTACAATACAAGCGGATGGAATGCAGTCAGTTTGAATGCTAAGAAGAAAAACAAAACCAATGCAATTTGTTGACATTGTAAGGCGGAAGGACATACAATTGAAAATTATTTTCAAATAATTTGTTATCCCAACTAGTTCAAGGGTAAGCATTCAATACAAAGCCAAGTAAATAACGTGAATTCCTTTTTTAACAATTCTGCTGCTATTGAAAACAACAATCCAAGTAGTTTCGCTTTCCTGCTTATGATGCCACTAAGAATAAGTGTAAAGAATATGAAACTCCTTTTGAGCATGGAGTAGAAAAATCATGTGGAGATTTACATTTGCATGATCAACAATTGGTACAAGATATGTCCCATTAAATGTTGCATATGATGAAAAATAGGGGACAACAAGGAAAAGCAATGGCCAACAATGTTCATTGTGCAGGTATATCCACTCCTTCTTTCTTTTGTTTTAATGTTCTTAGAAATAATTTGAATTCTTAGATTATTGACATGGAGGCTACAAATTATATGACACCTTATCCTTCCATTTTACAAAACATTACCACCCTTACATACCTTATTAGTGTCAAGTTACCTAATGGAAGAACCATTTTTGTTAATCAAGTTGGATCATCTCACATTTCTTCAACCACCCTTACATACCCTCTTGCGTATGATGAAAACAACGGAACAACAAGGCAAAGCTATGGCCAATAGTGTTCATTGTGCGTGTATATTTGCTCCTCCTTTCTTTTGTTTTAATGCTCTTAGTAATAATTTGAATTCTTGGATAGTTGACATCGTAGCCACAAATCATATGACACCTTACCTTCCATGTTACAAAACATTACCACCCCCACATACCCTATTAGTGTCAAGTTATCCGATGGAAGAACTATTTTTGTTGATCAAGTTAGATCATCTCATATTTCTTCAACCTTTACCATATACAATGTGTTCCTTATACTTCAATTCACACATAATCTTTTGTCCGTGAATAGTCTAGTAAAGGACCAGCAACTTCTTGCTATTTTTGATGCTATTGAGTGCAAATTACAGTATCACACTCTCATGGGAAACTCTAGTAGTAACGATACGTCATGTATCCAACTGAGGTCTCCAAGAAGTTATATGAGTACTATATAACTAACATGTCCTGTGGCATGGATGGATATAACAAGATCGTGATGTTGTCAAGATAAGAAATTTTGCATGCATATAAGATCTTTATAACAACAACTTCGTTGCAAATGACTTAGGATAACTTTTAACAAACTTACAACTTACGAGAAACAAACATACGGTATCTATACAAAAGAAACTATCTCCACTTTCACTCAAGCCTTGAAATTTCCCCTCGAGATCTACTACATCTGCTTACCATAAGCTTGGATACACTTTAGAGATCCTGAAAGTACATAAAATTTAATTAAAATCATTTTTTTCAAAAGCCTTAAGTATTGATGAAGTTGGCTAAGTAATCAAGGCATAGGCCAAATGGCCTGTTGGTTAAATGCATTGATCCAAACACACATCCAAGCTCAATGACACAAGTTCAAACCCTAGCAAAGGCAAAATTTTGTCTTTTTTATCATCTCATTATTTTTGCCTTTGCATCTTCCTCAAATGTGACTTTTTGCCTTACTTTGCATCGGTTTTTAACTGACAAAACAACATTAATTGTTGAAATTGATGAAGCAATTACAAAGTGGTTATAGAATATGAAAGATTAGTGCAAAAAACAACCCAAAAGTCACAAAATTCAATTTATAAAGCATTCAATTGCACATGAATGAAGAGTTATGAAAATTGATGAAATTGGACAATTAATCTATCCACATTGGATGAATCTGACATGGAATATGAAAAGCAATCATCAATTCATCAGTTACAAGAATGAATCAAACCCAAATTATTGATTAAATTCGTGAAAAATCAAGGGGAAAAAATCGATTCATTTTTGAAACTGAACGAAACGTAAAATTGAGCTTGCAACCTATAAATAGGAGGTCCTAGGATCAAAAGGCACAGGTCAATTTCAAGAAAACACATACATAACCATATCAATTCAAGATTCTCGAATTTAGGAGAAAAATTCGAATTTTTCAAATTCGAAGTGATTGAATCGAATTTGATCAAAATTGAGTGTGTTAGGAATGTTAGAAACCTAATTTTGATGTTTTAGTGTGCTTGAATTTGATCAAATTGATCAAATTAACCTCTGCAAATTTTTTTTTTTTAATTTTCGAGTTTGCGCCGCCGTACAACCACCACCGGAACCGCCCCTTGCCGCCGTTCTGGGCGTGAACCTCCACCTTCGGAGGACGCAACCACCTAGGAGTCGGGCGACAAGCTTCCAGCCACCGAGGACCACCGGAGCAGCCGGAATCCGCCTCGAAAAGTTTGCGTCATCGTCTTCTTCACCCGTCGAAGCTCCGAGATCCGACCCGAAGATTCGAATCCAACCCGGTCGGTCATTGATCAACGGTTGTCGGTCATCGGTCAACGGTCAACTCTGATCAGACGGCCCAGATTTCATCAAGCAGATCAGACGGTCCATATTTGATCAAGTAGATCAACGGTCCATATTTGATCAAGCAGATCAACGGTCCATATTTGATCAAGCAGATCAGCGGCCCAGATTCCATCAAGTGATCAGACGGTCCAGATTCAATCAAGCGATCAGACGGCTTAAATTAAATCAAGCGATCAGACGGCTCAGATCGAGTCAACAAGATCGGACGATCCAGATCGGTCAGCGAGATCGACGCTCCAGATCTCGTCCGCTTCATCCGACGGTCCAGGTTAATCCGTATTATTTTATTAATAGTTTATTATATAATTAATTTCAGAAAATAATAAAAAATAGTAAAAAATTCATAAAAAATTCAGAAAATACAGAAAAATCCAGAAAAATATAAATAATTATTTTTATATAAATTTTTTTTTTTTATTTTTTTGATATTTTTTGAATATTTTTAATATGTATTGATACATGAATAGCTTTAGAAATGCATATTTAATGCATGAAAAATATTTTTAATATATTGTAAATTATTCTGAATATATTGTGAATTTATGTGATGATTTTAAAAAAAAATAAAAAATAAAAAATAAAAAAAATAATAATAAATAAATAAAATAAATAAAAATGATAAAATTGGATTTTCCAAAACCAAAATTTTTAAAAAACATAAAATAAAATAAAATAAAAAATGATTTTTGGACTTAGAAAAATATGTTTTCATGAAATAAAAAACCAATTGATTAGATCATAGGATCATCAAAAATGGTTTTCACAAAAAATTTAAAATTTAATGAACATAAATTGAGAATAGTTCAAAAAATTAAAATTGATCAACAAATTAAGTTCTTTTTTTAAAAGAACTACGTTTTGTCTGATCTCGATTAGCGAGTACGTAGGCACCTGCGGGGCGACATAAAAAATAATAAAAATGTTTTTTTTTGTGTGAATATATTTTGTAAATATAAGTTTTTTTTTTTTAAAAAAGGAAATATATTGTTAATATTAATAAAAAAATAATAATAATAATGAATAAAAATAAAAAAAATAATAAATATTTGACTTGTAAATATTTCTGTTATATATATTATTTGAATTTATGAGCATGAAAAGGATAGATTATAAATTTACAATTCCAAAAGTGGTAACCGATTTGGTTTTAATAGGTTAGCCCCCGAATCCATGATCTCTGGTTTTAAAAGTTAATTTTTTTTAAAATCAAATTTTCGCAGACTAGTAGCTAATTGATCCTAGCTTTTATTTTTTCCCGATTTATATCGGGTGGCAACTCTAAAAAATTTTCAAAAATGAAAATTTCTTTTAACCCTTAGTCGAGGATTCATGTTAAACGGGTTCGGGTTTAATGTGAATCGGGTTATAAGAAATGAACCAGATAGATGAGTGGAAAAAATCCAGGCTCGACAGCTTGGCGACTCCACTGGAGACACCTAAATTTTTTAAAAAAAAAAAGAGGGCTAGCCACTTAGGAATTTTAAATTTTAAATTTATCCTTTAAAATTGCTCGATTTTTTTGTGAATATATACATTATAATTTTTTGTACATTATTTAGATAATTGTTTTGTGATATATATACTAATCTTGCAGATTAAAAAAAAAGAAGAATAAGGGACAATAGTCTTATTTATTTATTTATTTATTCTTTGTACATATATTTTGTCTTATGAATATAATTGTATACTAATATTTCAGGCATAAAAAAAAAGGGGTGCAATAGATTATTCATTTGCATTTGCATCTGCATATTAGCATATATGTGTGCTAGATACGGTCGGACCCAGGGCCGTCTTAAGAGCCTAAGCGAGGAGGACGAAGTAAGGTCCGGGGGCTGTGGCTTTCCACCCTCTAGATCAAGAAATGTCCTCCCACTCCGGTTTAGTACCACTAAATCGGGGAACCTATAGAACCTACCAAATCATGCATTAACATGGGATTTTGACCAAACTTTTCAAAAAAATGGAGTTGTATTTTCTTCCAAAAAATGTTTTTTCAAAAAAAAAAAATTTCAAAAAAGTCCACCAAATTTTTTTTAAATGTGGAGTTGTTTCTTTCCTAAAAAAGGAAGTTTTCAAAAATCAAACATTTTTTTTAGTAAATAAAATTTTAGATTGAGATGGTTTTTAAACCTTTATTTTTTAAAAAAAAATAATACCACTTCAAGTAAAGTTTTTTTTGTCATTATCCCCATTGGCATGGATAGTGACTAATTTTTTTTTTCTCAAATGGAGTCTTAATTAATTTTGTTATTTTTCAAAAAAAAAAGAAGATTTTCAAAAAAAATGATTTTTCATCAATTCCAACAAAAACTTTCAGGGTCCTTATCTCCATTTATATGGATAGTGACCAAAATTTTTTTAAAAAATGGAGTTATTTTTTTTTTTTGCTTTTAAAAAAAAAAGGTTTTCAAAAAAAAATAATTTTTCATCAACTCCAGCAAAATTTTTTCATCAAATTTTCAAGGTCATTATCCCCAATTGCATCTGTATGCTTGCATCTTGCATTTTGCATCTTTTTTAAGAAAAAAATAAAATAAAATAAAAAATGTGTACAGTAGACTTGTAAATACTCATAGAGTAAATTTTGTCCACCTATAGTTATAGGTCCTCTCCAATCAAAATTACCTTTGTCATATGTATTCCTCTCCCTTGTCTTCAGGATAATCATCCCTGTAAAAATCAACCCCCATTTGAATTTCCTTCTAAAAGAAAAAGGGGGGTCTTTTTTGTTCCACTATTCTTGTAAAATAATTTTTGCCTTAAAGAAAAAAGAAAAAAAATGAATTATTTTTGTAAATATCCTTTTTCCACTTTAGGATAAATAATCATTTTCAAACATTCTTTTTTGTAAATATCCATCAACAACTTTTTTTTTTGAAGATTTTTTAAAATAAAAAGTGAGAACAAAAAGTTGTTGTCTAAAAAAAAAAAAGAGAATAAAAGTTTTTCAAACTTGTTCTCCAACAATTTTTTTTTAAGAAAAAAAAATGAAAATTGTTTTCCAACAAATGAGAAAGAGAATAAAGGTTATTTTCAAAAAATAAAAAAAAAAAAAAAATTAGAAAAGAAGGAAAATTGCCAACAGAAAAAGAATGTTTCAAAATTGTTACCTCAATGATCATTCATTTTAAGCTAAAGGCAAATGAAATCAAAACTAGGGGCAACCAAAAGGACTTTACCGATTAGGGGCATTTGATAAATCCAAATGGGGCATTTAGTTATATATCCTGAGGCAATAAAAAAATGGATGATTGAAAACCCAAAAATTCTTAAATAGTGGCCTAGATGAAAAGAGGCAAACTTAATCCCAAACATACCCTACACACTAAGAGTGGAGTGAATTGTGAGAGATAAAATGGACTCATTCCTTAAAGGAGGTCTAGTTTGAATTTGATACATAGGTCAAAGTGACATTAGGCATTCATTTCAAAGTCCTAAACACATTATCCTTTGTTAACCCATTTGAGCCTATTAAGGAAGAATTTTTTAAAATTAAGCCCTGTCAAGAACCACCCTACATTAGGGTACCCCACAACGGGGCAATTTGGAGGTCAGGGTCATTATCAAGGAGAAAAAGGATTAACTTGTATGCACTTGCCCTAGTTGCATCAATTCAAGAGTAGTCAATTGACATAAATAAATCATTTCCTTTGAAAGGAAGAAGAGTTTCTATCCCAAACCATACACAATCCATATACTTTGAGCTATAAGCCATCCAATGGAAAAAATACAAATCACCTTGCAAAAGAAGAGAAAAAAGGGATGCATGAATAAAGTGCCAAAAAAAAAAAATGAAGAATAGCCAAGCAAGGTGATTAAACCAAGAAATTAGAAGCATATGCTCAAAGTTCAAGCCCATCAAAACACAAGGTCCAAAATTTATATCATGGACCCACCCACAATTCCACCCTGATGGAAGACAATCACACAAGCACATGCTCAAAGTTCAAAGCCCATCAAAACACAAGGTCCAAAATTTATATCATGGACCCACCCACAATTCCACCCTGATGGAAGACAATCACACAAGGGGCACATGCTCAAAGTTCAAAGCCCATCAAAACACAAGGTCCAAAATTTATATCATGGCCACCCACAATTCCACCCTGATGGAAGACAATCACACAAGGTGATCATACCCAAACACTGGGGGCACATGCTCAAAGTTCAAAGCCCATCAAAACACAAGGTCCAAAATCTATATTATGGGCCCATCCACAATTCCACCCTTTAGAGACTCTTTGGATCAAAGGAGTTGATTTATTAATGCTCTTGAAACTAGGAATAAGTGCATATTCAAGTTTTCCTTAAGGGTTCTTGACTTGTAAACCCGGGATGTGTTGAAAAATTTTCAAAAAAAAAAGCCTTTATGAAATATCTCTTTTTGATTAAAGCCAACAACCAAAAGCCCACATTACAGTCCAAAAAAGACCTAATAGATTGACCAAAGTGTGTCACTTGCAAGCCGGACCATAATTTTTGGAATCCGAGTCAAATGTGTGAAAATAAGCCTAAGAGAGTGTAAGGAAGTCCTCTTTGATTAGGTAACTTAAAATAAGATAACCAACCTTGGTGTAAGAATCATCCCAGGGGCATGAAATCATTTGCCCCAATTTGAAAGAAGTCTGCCTCAGGGTTAGGAATTAATTGCCCCAAAGTTGGAAACAATGCCCCAATTTTCAAATTAATGTCCTAAAAGAAAAACTTTGCCCCCAATGATTAAAATTTTTCAATAAAAGACCTTAGGTGGTTAATAGTGAAGCCTTAGGCTGAAAAAAAAAAATGAGTGATCAATGGGGCAAACCCTATTTATGATTATTTTTACCTGTTGGTAACTTTAAAAAAAAAGTTGGAATTCAAAAAGAAAAAAAGGAAACTTTTTACCTTTAAAAGGTCCAAGAAAAGAAGGAATTTCTTCCAAAAAAATAAAAATAAAAAAAGTTTTTTCCAAATATCTGAAAAGTAATAAAAAAAGTAAAAAAAAAAGAGAAAATAAGTTTTCTTCATTAAAAGTAAAAAAATTGCCTTTGGTTTAAATTTTTAAAATAAAAGAATAAAAAAAACTTTGAAAAAAAAAAAAAAAAAAAAAAAGGGGCATAAGGTTTTGGTTTTTAAAAGAAAAAAATTCTCAAAGGTTTTCTTAAAAATTTTCAATGAAAAAAGGGGAAGAATTTCCCACATTAAAAAATTAGCAAAAAAAAAAAAATTCAGCTACGGTTTTCAAAACTTGATTTTCAAGTTTGTGTTTAAGTATTAGGGTCACCGCTCAAAGGAGCGTCATCCTACCTTTCAATCTTTAGGATTATATGCCCAAAGGAACATCATCCTATTTCTTCAGCATCAGGATAGTCTGCTCAAGGGAGCGTTGTTTTTTTTTTTTCAATCTTTAGGATTGTATGCTCAAAGGAGTTTCATCCTATTCTTCAAATTGAGAATCGCCAACTCAAGGAAGTATTGTGCTGCCTTGTCAAGTTGTAAGTTTTAGGCCAGCTCAAGGAGCGCCTTAACAAGTCGAGTATCAGCTCGAGAAGCGCACTAATGTTAAAACCAAACGCCAGTTCATAGGGTACGTTTGAACCAAGTTTCCAAAGTTTTCAAAAAAAAAAAAAAAAACTTGAAGCCCATCCAAGTTTTCAAACCAAGTCTTAAAAAAAAAAAAAAAGAGAAAGAAAAACTTGAAGCCCATCCAAGTTTTCAAACCAAATTTTCCAGAAGAAAGAAAAACATGAAGCCCATCCAAGTTTTCAAACCAAAAAAAAGAGAAAGAAAAACTTGAAGCCCATCCAAATTTTCAAACCAAGTTTTCCAAAAGAAAGAAAAACTTGAAGCCCATCCAAGTTTTCAAACCATGTCTTCCAAAAAAAAAAAGAGAAAGAAAAACTTGAAGCCCATCCAAGTTTTCAAACCAAGTTTTCCAAAAAAAAAAAGAAAAACTTGAAGCCCATCCAAGTTTTCAAAGCAAGTTTTCAAAAAAAAAAAAAAATGCTTGAAGCCCATCCAAGTCTCCCAAAAAAGAAAAAAGTCTGAAGCCTATTTGAGTTTTCCAAAAAAGAAAAAAAACCAAGTCTCTAAGTGGATCAGAAAAAACCAGTTCCCCAAATGGATCAAAAAACCAAGTCCCCAAGTGGATCAGAAAAAACCAGTTCCCCAAGTTGATCAGAAAAAACCAAGTCCCTAAGTGGATCAGAAAAAACCAGTTCCCCAAGTGGATCAGAAAAAAACCAAGTCCCCAATTGGATTGAAAAATCACAAGTACCCCTCAGTCTGGATTCAACAGATAGTCTAGTACTGACCAAACACAAAATCCATCCACTAAAGATGGTGATCAAGACAGAATTCAGAAATTCATCAAGACAAAATTCAGAAATCTATCCAAGATGGTGATCAAGACAGAAGTCAGAAATCCATTCCAGATGGTGACCAAAACCAAAGCCCATTGGTCCGGCAAATGGCCAAACCAAAGCCCATTGGTCCGGCAAATGGCCAAACCAAAGCCCATTGGTCCGGCAAATGACCAAAACCAAAGCCCATTGGTCCGGCAAATGGCCAAACCAAAGCCCATTGGTCCGGCAAATGACCAAAACCAAAGCCCATTGGTCCGGCTAATGACCAAAACCAAAGCCCATTGGTCCGGCAAATGTTTGGTCCGGCAAATGACCAAAACCAAAGCCCATTGGTCCGGCAAATGACCAAACCAAAGCCCATTGGTCCGGCAAATGACCAAATTAAAGTCTAGGTCCGACAATTGACCTAGCAAATCTCAAAGTCTAAACTCGACAGATAGTTTAGCACAAGATAAAAATCTCTGTGTTGAAAGAAATTTTGGAAGGAGAAGCTAAGCAAAAATTGGTTATCTTTTTGTCTTTGTGGCAAAAGTTTTGTTCAAACTTTACCATAAAGAGGGGCAGCTGTAGACACCCAATTTTTGCCCAATTAATTAAGGCTTAAAATTTAATTAAAATCATTTTTTTCAAAAGCCTTAAGTATTGATGAAGTTGGCTAAGTAATCAAGGCATAGGCCAAATGGCCTGTTGATTAAATGCATTGATCCAAACACACATCCAAGCTCAATGACACAAGTTCAAACCCTAGCAAAGGCAAAATTTTATCTTTTTTATCATCTCATTATTTTTGCCTTTGCATCTTCCTCAAATGTGACTTTTTGCCTTACTTTGCATCGGTTTTTAACTGACAAAACAACATTAATTGTTGAAATTGATGAAGCAATTACAAAGTGGTTATAGAATATGAAAGATTAGTGCAAAAAACAACCCAAAAGTCACAAAATTCAATTTATAAAGCATTCAATTGCACATGAATGAGGAGTTACGAAAATTGATGAAATTGGACAATTAATCTATCCACATTGGATGAATCTGACATGGAATATGAAAGCAATCATCAATTCATCAGTTACAAGAATGAATCAAACCCAAATTATTGATTAAATTCGTGAAAAATCAAGGGGAAAAAATCGATTCATTTTTGAAACTGAACGAAACGTAAAATTGAGCTTGCAACCTATAAATAGGAGGTCCTATGATCAAAAGGCACAGTCAATTTCAAGAAAACACATATATAACCATATCAATTCGAGATTCTCGAATTTAGGAAGAAAAATTTGAATTTTTCAAATTCGAAGTGATTGAATCGAATTTGATCAAAATTGAGTGTGTTAGGAATGTTAGAAACCTAATTTTGATGTTTTAGTGTGCTTGGATTTGATCAAATTAACCTCTGCAAATTTTTTTTAATTTTCGAGTTTGCGCCGCCGTACAACCACCGCCGGAACCGCCCCTTGCCGCCGTTCTGGGCGCGAACCACCACCTTCGGAGGACGCGCAACCACCATAGGAGTCGGGCCGACAAGCTTCCAGCCACCGAGGACCACCGGAGCAGCCGGAATCCGCCCCGAAAAGTCGCGTCATCGTCTTCTTCACCCGTCGGAGCTCCGAGATCCGACCCGAAGATCCGAATCCAACCCGGTCGGTCATCGGTCAACGGTCGTCGGTCATCGGTCAACGGTCAACTCTGATCAGACGGCCCAGATTTGATCAAGCAGATCAGACGGTCCAGATTTGATCAAGCAGATCAACGGTCCAGATTTGATCAAGCAGATCAGCGGCCCAGATTCGATCAAGCGGATCAGAGGCCCAGATTCCATCAAGTGATCAGACGGTCCAGATTCAATCAAGCGATCAAACGGCTTAAATTAAATCAAGCGATCAGACGGCCCAGATCGAGTCAACAAGATCGGACGATCCAGATCGGTCAGCGAGATCGACGCTCCAGATCTCCTCAGCTTCATCCGACGGTCCAGGTTAATCCGCATTATTTTATTAATAGTTTATTATATAATTAATTTCAGAAAATAATAAAAAATAGTAAAAAATTCATAAAAATTCAGAAAAATTCAGAAAAATCCAGAAAAATATAAATAATTATTTTTATATAAATTTATTTTTTTGATATTTTTTGAATATTTTTAATATGTATTTATACATGAATAGCTTTAGAAATGCATATTTAATGCATGAAAAATATTTTTAATATATTAAATTATTCTAAATATATTGTGAATTTATGTGATGATTTTTTAAAAAAAATAAAACAAATAAAAAATAAAAAATAATAATAAATAAACAAAATAAATAAAAATGATAAAATTGGATTTTCCAAAACCAAAATTTTTAAAAACATAAAATAAAATAAAATAAAAAATGATTTTTGGACTTAGAAAAATATGTTTTCATGAAATAAAAAACCAATTGATTAGATCATAGGATCATCAAAAATGGTTTTCACAAAAAATTTAAAATTTAATGAACTTAAATTGAGAATAGTTCAAAAAATTAAAATTGATCAACAAATTAAGTTCTTTTTTTAAAAGAACTACGTTTTATCTGATCTCGATTAGCGAGTACGTAGGCACCTGCAGGGCGACAAAAAAATAATAAAAATGTTTTTTTTTTTTGTGAATAAATATTTTGTAAATATAAGTTTTTTTTTTAAAAAAAGGAAATATATTTGTTAATATTAATAAAAAAAATGAATAAAAATATAAAAAATAAATAATTTGACTTGTAAATATTTCTGTTATAATATATTATTTGAATTTATGAGCATGAAAAGGATAGATTATAAATTTACAATTCCGAAAGTGGTAACCGATTTGGTTTTAATAGGTTAGCCCCCGAATCCATAATATCTGGTTTTAAAAGTTGATTTTTTTTAAATCAAATTTTCGCAGACTAGTAGCTAAGTTAGGATCAACCGACCCATTGATCCTAGCTTTTATTTTTTCCCGATTTATATCGGGTGGCAACTCTAAAAAATTTTCAAAAATGAAAATTTCTTTTAAGCCTTAGTCGAGGATTCATGTTAAATGGGTTCGGGTTTAATGTGAATCGGGTTATAAGAAATGAACCAGATAGATGAGTGGAAAAAATCCAGGCTCGACAATATGCAATGCCACATGCAATCATATGAAATGCACAGTTCGGATGACCAAAATCCAAACCATTTGGAATATACACCTTTCCTTAGGGATTGAAGGGACCAGCCAAGTAGCCTATGCTTAGAAGAGACTGAGAATTAAAGAAGAAGAAGTTTTTTTAAAACTTACTTAGTATACATATATATATATATATATATTCAACATAATCTCAACTTCACCTTAGAACCATCCGAAACTCCGTAAGTGTTAACACCCTAAAAGCCAACTTTGACTTGGGTGACGTCCTTTGGTGCTTGCATAGTTCCTATAAGGCCGATAACATTATGATAACCCTACCCGGATGTTCCTAATAGGGGTAGGCACGGTACGGTTCTGTCTAGTTTGCCCTTTGAATCAAATTGAACCTAAAATCATGGTTCTGTTATTTTTACAAAGTTGAACCTATCCATATGGTTTGGTTTGCTAAATTTTTAAATATAAAAAAATGGTTCGGTATATGATTCAGACCATATATTAAAGGACATTTTCTTTTTTTTTTCATTTTAATAATAAAAACTATGAATTATTTTCTTACATTTCAAACCTCAACAACAAATTAACGAGTTGATTTATTAATTTATCGAAATAATTAACAACACATTTGTCAATATATGGAAATCAACATTCGACTATAGTCAGCCAAATTTTTTTACATCATTAGTATACGTTGTTAAAATGAGAATAACTAGACACAAGAATAAATTAGTGGTGTAGTCTTTTTTATAGGACTCAAAACTAGTCAAGTGCCATTACAAATTGTCTGTGTGTGTGTGTGCACGCGTGTGCGTGTGTGCGTGTGTGTGTGTGTGTGTAAGGGAAGGAGTAAGATTAGATTTCATTCACCGATAAAAGAGATAATCAATATAATGTTTCTACTTTTTAATACTCATTAAACTAAAACTATTTTTTAACCATTGAAACTCTAAAAATATTAATTATAAATATAAAAAATTAAAAATTTTATCACAAAACACAATTAACTATAAAAATAAAAGTAGCATTAAGAGGATTTTTTTTAAAGGTGAAACCGTACGGTTCGATTCGATTCGGTTCATGATTCCGATTGAACTGCGAACCGATTTTCCACTACCGAACCAAACCGTTTAAAAAAATAACAAAAAAATCGATTTGGTTTGGTCCAATTCAAATCCGTTTGTGGTTCGGCGGTTTTTTTGCTCACCCCTAGCTCTTGGCATGACAAGGCATTACCATAGAATTGGAATATCAACATGTGACATTGGTACGATGTGATTGCAGCGTGCTATTATGCAATGCATGTCAATTTTAGATTAAGGGTTAGATAGGACTTAGGTCATATTATTGATGGCCAAGCAATGTTCAAACAATCATCAACATTCATTGCACATCACCATAAAGAAGTTTGTTATCACTTTTGTTATTAAAGCTTGCCACACATCTAAGCACCATACAACATACATTATCTCCATCCCCATACACAACCAATTGAGTTTATTTAGAAACAAGTGTAGCTAGATTACAAGCACAACTTCGTGATAAGATTCAAGTTACTCACCTGTGCATCCTGTTTAGAATTCGTAGTAATTTTTGGGAAACTCGGGGTCTTGATTAAAAGCTCCTATAAAACAACAAGTATATATCACAAACACATAACAGGGAAATAACTCTAACAAGAATTCTCTCATGCCCTAGAACATGCTATAAACTTCTTAACTAAAGCAATTCTAAAAGCTGACAACACAGGTTGGGGTCAAGGGTCACATCGCAACACAAAGCTAAACTCGAGCCTAAGCAAACTAAGGGTCAAAAGTCACTTAGGAAAGGGTCGCGAGGTACATAGCTACAAGAAAATCATGTCGTGTCTCAACAAACTAAGGGTTGCATGTTGTTAAAAGGGCTCATGGCTTGTGTTGAGGGCACATCTCGGGCTTGAAAGTAGGCCTCAATAGAAGTTGTGCTTCATGCACTTTGTTTAATTTTAGTCATGACAACCCTCAGTGCCTATTTTGAGGTATGTTCAAGGCTCGACAGTAGGTCATGATGAGTATTGTGCATCAATACTTAAAACATTTTTAGGTGCCACTGCTTTCAATGTCGAGGGCTTGACTTTAGGCCGCGACAGATATTGTTCATCAAAATCTTTCCCCTCGACACTTGCATTAAGCTCACCATTGTTCCACCTCAAGGGTAAACAAGGCTGCGACACCAACAACAAATAGAACAGCATGCAAACCAACTCCATCTCATTACTAACTCCTTCAGAACAGATCTTAGCATCAAAACCCACATAAAAACAACCTAAAACACAACAACAACACACTAATCTAACAGAAATTTTATCTTTTAAACTCTAACTAAGATTCAAAATAAGAGTTCAAAAGGTAGATCTATTGTTATATTGCATGTCTTGTTATTCTTTATTTAGATAAGATAAAATAGCATTTGTTTATAAATACATAGAAAACATTTTTCATTATAAGCTTAAACAACTCGCAAAACAGGCTTTTATCGATTTTTAGTGTTTCATAGCAAACCAGGTTTTTTTTTTTCAGTTTTCTAAAACATGATAACTGCTAAAAACAATACTTTTCTTGTGACTGGTGAAATGTACACATGAACTTGTGTATTTAACAAATATACTTTCTGAAATCTTTGAAAACAAGGAAAACAAATATATCTGTTGTGTTTTTTTAAATTACTTCACTTTCTTCTTTTCAAAACACTAGTGATGAAACTTGCAAACAAGATCTTGGGGTTTTTCAAACTAAAATGTGAGCGTTTGGAAGAGACGATTTTTGTGCAAGTAAAAGAAAGGATGTTCGAAAGGTATATTTCGAAAATGTCTTGTTGGTTTTCTGAAAACAACAACAACACCTAGTTGGTATAAACTTTCAAATCTCTGATTATTTTTTATTTTCATAAAAGAAAATAAGTATGGTTTATCTGGAAATCGTCATATCAGCATTTAATGGAAAAAGCTTTATTTAAGAGAAAGGACAGCATGTCCATGCTTTAAAACTTATTGTGACAACTTGCACTAAATTTTTAGTACTTTTGCAAAAGGTTTAATTATACAATATGAAAAATCATAGCTTTTATAATGTATGCAAAACAACACATTATATGACTGAAAAATATTAATTAATATAGTACCAAAACAGTTATTATTTTTCTAAATAAAAAATTAGATTTAAGTTTTAATTCTTTTTAAATTTTTTAACTCATGCTATGGTCAAAGCTTGGGGATTACATTCAGGGCCTGAAAATTAACAAAATTATAGCTATAGCAAAGACTTTATGTGGCTTATATGTGCTACAAGCGGATGGGTTTGTGGCAGCTCCTGTTTTGTCATAATCCATTGTAACTTCCTTGTTATATTCTTCTCATTTATGTAAAACTCTGGATTTACTTCATTTGATTCATGCTTATTTAGGGCATGTTTCAATTTCCAAATTATGACATTTAGATATTTGTAAACCCTTAACCTTTCAAAAGTTTATTAATGTTTGTCAAGAAGACAAGTTTAATAGGCTTCCTTTCTTTTGAAGTTCACATATGTCTTCTTGTGCTTTTAAGTTGTTGCATGTTGATGTTTAGGGGCCATGCCATTAGTCCCTATTGCTCATTAATTCTTGATTATGGTAAATGATTTTATTAAGTCTACCTGGACCATCTTACTTCACGACAAGAGTCAAATACATTCTATTCTTGCCAATTTTTTTGCTAATGTCTTCAATCATTTTTTTGTTGTTCCCATGTTTGTGAGAATAGATAATAGAGGTAAATTTTTGTCAAACATGTACAAATCTCTTTTTCATAGTCTTGGTATTGTTCGTCAATGTACTACTACTTACACACCACAACAAAATGGTCAAGTAGAGAAGAGACATCGACATTTGTTTGACACTTCAAGAGCTCTTTGACTTCATGCTCATTTACTTAAGGAATTTTAGGAAATGTGTCCTTACAACTACCTACTTGATCACAATGCTTATGGCAATTTTCAATTGGTAGTCACCTTATGAAAGGTTATTTAGACGTTCACTAAATTATGATGATTTGATTGTTATAGGATGTTTACGTTATGTTGGTAGACAACCACATCCTTCTAACAAGTTTGGATCGAAGGGCCTTAAGTGTGTTTTCCTAGTCTATGCACATGGACAAAAGGCATATAAATTGTATGATCTTTCTCATAAACGTATTTTTATTTCCAAAGATGTTTTCTTTGAAGGTATTTTTCTTTCTAAAAAGTTGCATTAGAATTCTATTGATACTTCTCATGTTTCTCTAAAAAATCCTATTTTGTTTGAGTCTCTTCTACTAATTGATTCATCGTTCAATAGTTAGTCTTCTACTAATTAGACAAAGCACATTTCCTTAGTTTATCAGTGATCTATTAATCAGAATTTTCCATCTACTTCAATTAGTTAGTCTTGTACTGATCAGGCCAAGACTTTTTCTTCAGCTATCAATCATTAACTAATTAGAACTTGCTCCTTCTACTGATGAGTATTCTGTTGGTCAGAACATTCATCCATCTTCCACTGATTAATCCTCTACTAACCACCAACCTTCCTCTTCATCTAATTTATGACGGTCTTCTAGAACAAGGAATGTTCTTAAGTGGCTTGAAGACCATATGCATCATAAAAAATATATTGCTTTTGCTTTCTCATGTACCAAACACCCTTACCATTTCTTTGATGTTTATACTTTTACTGTCTATTCCACTAATTTTGTAGCTTCACTTGTTAAGGAATTACTTGTTCAAGAGCCAAATAATTACTTAGAAGTATGAAAATCTAAAGAAGAGAAGCTTGCTATGTAACATGAACTTGATGCTCTCAAAACTAATGAAACATGGGCGCTCACTTCTTTACCTAACGGTAAGCGAGCTATCAACTCTAAGTGGGTATTTAAAGTCAAGCATAGGCCCGATGGCACTATTGAGCACTACAAAGTAAGGTTGGTTACTAAGAGTTTTACCTAAGTTGAACGTGTGGATTATCATGACACGTTTTTTTCAGTAGCCAAGTTAGGCAGTGTTCATATTTTGATTACTTTGGTAGTAGCTAATGGATGACCTTTGTATCAAATAGATGTCAATAATGCTTTTTCTTCATGGCTATCTTTATGAGGATATATATATGATATCTCCTTAAGGATATAAGAAAGCTTCACCCAACCAAGTATGTCGATTAAAGAAGTCCAAGTATGAATTTAAAGCTTCGTGCCAATGACATTTGGAAATCCCTAATTTCTTTCTTTGCACTTTTTTGCAATCTAAGCATGATCATTCACTGTTTACTCATCATGGTTCTGTTGGTACTGCTTTTATTCTCCTACATGTTGAAGATATGATCATTTATGGTTCTAATGATTCTTTCATTGCTAATATCAAACAACAGTTGCATAATCGATTCACAATTAAAGACTTAGGTTTGGCTTGCTTCTTCCTTGGTTTAGAGCTTTGCCACACCGAATATGTCATAATTTTAGATCAACAGAAATTTATTCTTGTTGTGCTTAATGATACTGGACCATCTAGGGCGAAACCTGTAGCTTATCCTAATCCTACTCAACTTACTCTTGACAACTTTATAGGACCCTTGTTGAGTGATCCTTCTTATTATAGACGGTTGGTGGGACATCCTTTGTAATTTCTCTTACTTGTCCTAATATAAGCATTGTTCTTAACCAGATTAACCAATTTTTGTCTACTCCACATCAATCTTACTTACAAGTGTTATTTCATCTTTTATGCTACTTGAAAGGCATGTCTTCTTTGGGTTTGTTTTATTTTGCATCAAATATGCTTAAACTCAAAGCATTTTTGGATTCAAACTAGGGTTCTAGCATCGCGGATAGGAAATCACACTTTGGGTATTGTGTGATGTTGGGAAGTGCTTTAGTTTCCTAGAAGACCAAGAAATAAGCCACTGTTGCAACTTTTACCATAGAGGCGGATTATCGAAGTCTTGCTACTAGTTCAAAAAAATTACTTTAGGTGTTGTATATGTTGAGAGACTTGGGTGTTCCTATCCCTTTTCCTATGCCGCTATTATGTGACAACAAGTCCACCTTATTGATCATTAACAATCCATGCTTACACGGTCATACGAAGCACATTGATATTAATGTGCATTTTGTACAGGATCATATCAATTCTAGTTTTCTTTGCCTTAGTTATATTCCCTCTCAATTGCAAGTTGTTGATCTTCTTACATGGGTACTTAATTGTTTACATACTCACGATCTTTGCGTTAAGTTGGGTCTTCGAGAAGCTCCAACTTGAGGAGAGCTTGTGAAGTTACATATTATTTATATCCATGTGTCCTTTTATTTTTGGTCTACTTGTTCTTTTTCTATTGGACTACGTTTTGTATATAAGTAGCTTTCAACAGACTTTGGAACTAACTAAGCAATGAATTTCATTTCACTTTTCTTCTTTGTTCTTTTGATTTGTTACGCTACTCCATGACAGCTTGTACTTGAATCTTCATTCCTAGAAGATCCCTTATGTACACAAATTGATCAAAGAAGAAGAAGTAGACCAAGTAAAAAAGATGATGGCTGAATAGAAATTTTCATTTTATATATATAGAGAGAGAGATTTATTTTTTTCTATATTTTTTTATTTGTTTATTTTTTTTGATTAATTTGCAATGTAGTTCTTTTTGAATTTAGGTTTAGATTTTGCAATATGATTTGTTATATTCACTTTTGTAGACATTGAACCACGTGTCCACCAATCATTAGCCAAAAAAGCCAGCAAGGGTAAAGGTGTTAGCAAAGCTAATGGAGGTAGTGTTTATCAATGTAAATAGTTCAATTAGGTATAAAATTAATTAAACCAAAGTTTAGATGGTTAATTGCTCATTTTGGAAAACTTCATGAGCCAAATGCTATATTTAAAAAAGAAAAAAAGGCAAGATAGAAGATATGTTAAATCTCCCTAAAATGTTTGAAATGTTTGGCCTAAAGATAAGTTAAATCTCCTTAATTACCTTTAAATTCTAGTGTACTTAGGCCATTTAACTCTACTTCAATATGGATTTTAGTAGAAAGAACAAGAGTTACAAAACATGTGCCACGCGATGATTTCCACCAATACTGCTGGACCTGATCGATCCGACCAGTTCAATCCACTTAAGCCTATCCTTTCTTCAAAACAGTCCAGTTTAACTATAATTTAACCTCCAATTCAATTAGTATTACTTATTGGCCCTTAACCTTTTAGCATGTCTAATCAAATTCCCAAGCCAGACTAACAACATTATTTTACGTTCCGCATGTTATTGCACGTGTTTATGAATTAAAACTTAAAATTATTTAATTACAAAAAGAAAATTTTTAACATCTTAACAACAACTTTAAGCTAAGATGGTCTTATTAATGTAACATAAAACAGCTTTAAGTGTACTTTTGATTATAGTTTCCTTCGCATTTCTGTCCAAAGCTTAATATAGACCTCAAGACATCTTGTCGATAGATCTAATGAAACGATATTATCACCGTGCCATTAGACTGTGTTAAATTTAATTGAACTAGCATTCCATTAAAAGTTCCCAACCAACGAAAAATTGAGTCCACGGACAATAGTTAAAGGTAACTCCTAAAAATAAGAAAAGCTACAAGCAACTCACTTTCATAAATATGATTAATTTCAACCACCGCTAGACACCACACCATCAAAGATTAGGAAAGTTGCTCAAAAGAACTAGAGTACTTATGACAACATAATACTCTTACATCTGTAGATAGCCCAGAAAAAATGGAGATCACTTAAGCATTTGCAAAGCCCATTGCCGACCACATCTTTGCTGAGGAAAAAACCTTTTGCATTCTAATGAGTTCAACCACCATTAAATTGGAGCATTTGATTGATGCATTGACAGGAAAATTAGCCAAATAATAGCAAGTGCAATATCCAAAATTGAATTGACAGAGGCTCTTCCAAAAGAATTGAGCACACAATGGTAATATCACAAAAAATGGTTTATAGATGGATTTATTGTTCATATCAACCATAATAAGAATATGGGCCTCAAAAAATATATATAGGTAAAGGAAATCAGGTCATCCACGCACCATTACAGCATTGCCGCATAGGATAACCCACAATCCACCTAGACAACTCTTGCAACTGAAGAACAAAAGTCACTATCTAACGCGCACAACATACATGATACAAAACCGTCCATGACGTGATGATAAGGCACAACTTTATATCCTCTTAGAATTGCAGTAAGGACTCCCAATAGAATTGCTGTTTTGCAATGTCAAACTTATACACCTCATAAGAGTAATATATGCATCCATGCCAAAGAATGTGATCATACTCTTCATCGATACCCACCACCATAGGGTTGTTGAGGATAGCCACTTCCCCTAACCATGGGATTATAACCACCTGGCATGGCTGATCCAGGAGCATATCCACCTTGTTGCATTGGCCCTCCTTGCCCCATTCCCATGTTCATCCCCATGCCACCACTACTGTAGCCAGAATTCATTCCCATGCCCATGTTCATTCCCATTCCCATTCCAATGTGTTGTTGGTTCATTCCTCCATACCCTCCCATACCCATACCTGATCCTTGACCACCACCCATGCCCATCCCAGAACCCATGCCCATGCCCATCGTTGATCTTTGACTTCCACCCATTCCCATTCCCATGTTGGAACCAACCATGGGAGTAGCTGGAGGCCTAAGGGCACTAGCACCAGCACGACCAATCCCTGAACCAGATCCCATCGCTTTGCCCATGGTGACTGTAGATGTTACAGCTGAAACTGAAGTTTTCTCCATCCTCTTTTCCTTCCGGTTTATTGCATCAAAATCGACACCGATATCTGCCAGTGGATTAATTTTAGCTGCATTGGAGATCATTCAAAGTGTCACTACCAGGAAACACGAAGATAGCCAAATGCAAATAAATATAATTAATCATGTCAGCGACATAAGCACTATAAGCACTCACGTCCAGATATATTTAAGTCAACAAGCCCACGACTCAGGTATCAGCCCATATGGTTGATTTAGTCTCAAACTTGTCCTTTGATGGTTGAGGAACAACAGCTAGGGCTTTGTCCAAAGATGGAGTGGAGTGTGGAGCAATAGGCATGTGCAGTCCTGTTTGTGGAAGCAAGTTGCTGATGCCATCTTTGTTTTGTGGTACACCACCTAATGGTGCTTGTTGAGCTATTTGTGGAGCTACTGGAACTTGAGATCCTTGTTGGAAGTTGCTATTATTAATGTGCCCAACAGATCCATTGGGATTTTGAGGAGCCATATGTGAAGTAAAGGAAGCTGTAGGAGGCCCAGATGGTAGAAAGCTGTCACCCGGCAAGTGTGCATTTGACATTGTATGCAGAGATGCTTGTGCACCAGGGGCTGCCATATATCCTGCCTGTGAGTGAACATTTCCATTATTTATCTGCATACCCTGAACACTATGAGCCTGAGAAGCCACATGTGGCACAGCTGCATTTCCAGCTTGTTCTTGAAAGTTTCCATGGTTAAAATGGGAAATACTACTAGTGTGCATAACAGGAGATATTTGTTGCGCCCTGGAGCAACAGGTCCTGCTTGTGAACCAAAGTCTCCATAAGGATTAGTACTTGGGGGGGCAACAGCTTGACCACTTAGAGCTGAAAATGTTGCCTGGGAAGCAGTGGCAGGCAATGGTCCAGAGGGTGGCAGAATATCTGCCAATATATCCGTCTCAAAGTTTGAATTTGACTGTTCTTGAGATACAAACTGATTGTTTGTCGGAGAAGGATTAGTGATGGGTGTACTCATTTGAGGCAGTTCAGCATTCCGGTTCATGTTTGCCTGGAAAGAAGTTGCAGATGTGGCTGGCTGTTGAACTGCATAATCATCTGCTGAAGGGGTGGCTTTGAAAGGAGTATCACCAAATGGATCTTCAAACGACTGCAGCCACCACCAAAAAAAGAAAAAAAGTAGTTGAATTAAGATGCAATTTGCTTTCTTAACCAGAGAATAGACAAGTGGCACCATGAAGCTAATGTACCAAGCTAAACTAAGACCTTTAAAAAAGAAAAGTGGAAAGCAGCAGGGGAAAGAAAGGTATAAAAATCAATTGCTTCACTTGCCAATACTGCGCTAGATTGTTTATCATTTCCTTGTTCATTCAGCTTTAAAACATAACAATAAAAGGCAATATCTAACTAAAGATAAGTTAAGATTTAAGGCTTCAAATTCTGATAAATATTATTATTAAAAAGAAAATCTACATAATATATCTGCAAGCATGGCATCTTAGCTTATGCAATTCATATAAAGTACTTCAGTGCTGGTCTATAATCTGATTAATGTCAAAGACATTACAGCAATGAAGTTTTCACATCATGAGACCTTCACACTAGGAGGTAGAGTTTCTAGCCCATGATCTGATGTCAAAGTATATCTCAACAAGTGCACAATGGAAATCTGGAAATTACATCATCAGCCATAAGAACCCACCTGATTCATAGAATTAGATGCTAGTGGTGCAGCAGCAAATGTAGATCCAAAGCCAGTGTCAGCTAAGGCATCACCTGGAGCAGCTGCTGAAGAAGTAACTGGCACAATAGCTAATGGATTTGGAGAAAAGGAATCTGACAGGGAACCAAGCAAGTCCATTTCCGCATTATTGGTAGTAGTGGAAGTAGGAGCAGCTGATATTAACAAAAGATATAAAAGTTATTCATGTGTAATTGTGGTTGTCACATTGGTTGTCACATCAGCTTCTTATAAAAATCAAAGCCATACCAACCAGTTTCCAGCTACATAATAAGTAAATAGAGAGGATGGCATGTTAGATCAGAAAGCAGGTCCATAATTCAGTGGTAACTCATGATAAAACAGACTCAAAAATGCATGCTATATGCAACCAATAAAATGTCTCCAATTGTATTTATTCAAACACGAAAATACATAACCTAATTAATTCATAAGGAACAGAGGAAAGTTGAACATTAGACGCACTAGAATCTTGACCTATCTTATACAAGACTGCTGGTTCTTTAATACAAGGATCTACCAGTATCCCATGCGAATTTACATTATCTAATGCGGAAGAAAAAGCAAATAAGAAAAGGCAGTTGCTGGCTTCTGGGAACAGTGCACATCTTGCAGAGAAGCAACAATTACTTTGATGTTATCAATGCAGCTGTATTTAACAATTCCAACGAAGTACAGATGAAGGCATAAAGCACAATATAAAATCAAATCAAAACAGACAACAGAATCAAATCTAGAAGACGAGCGAAGAACTGGTCTTCACACAAAGGTAGAAAATCACAAAAAGGGACTGCCCCACAGAAGTGCATCACATATACACAAAAGGTCTAAATGTTCTATTACCTGAAAGTGGACCACGAGGATCAAATTCATCAGAAGCCTCAAACTCTTGCTTTGCAGGGAAGGCAGGAGGGGGAGGAGCATCTACATGCTGGCTAGCATCATTGCTAGCTGGGGGTGAAGAAGGTTTGGGAGCAGAGGTTGAAGCTTCTTGTTCCCTTTAATAAAGGTAACATATATATATGCACTTAGATCCACCATGGATAACACAAGCACAAATTGTATTCACATTATGTGAATCACATAAAGTATCTATACCTTTCACTGTGAGCTGGACTTTGTGATTCATTTACAGCTTCCTCGTAACTAGGGGGAGCACCAAGATTTTGCTCAGAAAATTTTCGATCAAGTCGTCTGTCAAAAGCATAAAAAATGAAAGTTTGAAGGGAAGTAACTGGAAACCAGGTTAGAGTGACAGAGGGCAATACCTTCCATCCTGAGAGCCATCATCAGCTCTGCCAGTGCTGCTGCTGAAACAAAAGCAGTAATAATGTGAGGGCCTCATGAAAAGATAGCAGACAACAGACTACTGAATCCCATCTGTTACTCTTATAGCCTGTTTATTTGGAGTTAATGGAAGAGGAATATAATAACTATTTGCATAATACACTTTACTACCTTGTTTACTTATAAATTTAATTACAGTAATCTATTCATTCCTCATATAGAGGGAATATTTAAAACTACTTGATAGGTGTTTTTTTTTATTATTATTCCCTCTTCATCACTTCTCTAGTTAGGGTGAGGGGAGGAATCAAACAACAGACTATTCTACCTCCAATTAATAACTTTTTATTTGTTCGAAATAACTAAATGAGGGTATAATGATATTATTAATTCTATTCACAATTTAATACTGCAATTAATAAATAGAATTAAATAAACTTAGGCAAAACAAGGCCAAAATGCATATTCCTTCTTTTCTAATGCTTGCCTATTCCCTATATCCAAGTAAACAGGGCTGCTGGAAGTTATTTTATCCTTGAATCTTGCATCATCAAGGAGAACAAAATAGAATGCCTTATCATAATGGGGAACTTCTTATGCAGCAAGCAAATGCAACACTGAATCACTGTGTTTAAACAGTAAAGTCAAATGACTCTCAGATAAGAAATCCAAACATTAAGAGAACATGTTCTAAGACATTTTGTCAAAAGAGTATCTCAAAAACAACATACCGAGATGAATATTGACCATCATCATCATAAGCCCGCTCTCTGTCTCTATCTGAGCTTCTACTTCTTGGACCGTATTGGGAATCATCCATGTTTCGACTTCTTCCGGGTAATCATCATCTCTGTAACTATCTCTACCATAGCGCTCTTCATTATCTCTGCCATACCGGTCTCCATCACGGCTGTATGAATCACCATTCCTGCTACCTCGATCATCATCCCGGTAGCTCCACTCTCTATCTCTATCATAATTATAATCATCTCTGTACCGACCTCCATACCGATCATCATCGTATCTATCATTATATCCTCCTGAATGTGGCCTATACATTCCTCCAGTCGAGGATATACTGCGAAACCTATTTTAGCAAAATATTATATTAAAAGACACACAAATAAATGCACATGTGCCAAGCAGACGCACCATATGAATGGCAATAAAAACAGCTTTTCATGCTCAATATAACAGTTCAGACACTAGAATTGGACAGGAATCTTCACGAATATGTGTCAGATTTCCCTCAAGTAACATCTGCAAGATTAGTTTCCCAACATAGACAGCCACAAAAGTAGCCTTATCTGTTTTCCTGAAAGTTTGCTGTTTGATCGATGATCTAGCCCTCAGGAAACATTAGAACTTTCTTTTGAAGTCATCAGAATAAATCACCATATGTAAAAGAACCAACAGCACTCTTGTATTAGGAAAAACAAATGACCAAAATGTTAAGCAATGTGTAGAAAGGAACTCTTGTAGACTCTATGAATTTAGAAGATATTAGATCAACCCATGAACCGATCACACAAGTGATCATACATCACCAACAAATTAGCAAGAACACACAACAGCATAATTCCTATCCTAGAGAGTGGTCTCACTTGTCCCGGTTAGCAGCAGCCTTCTGCCTTGCTTCTGCAATCCTTTCTTTGTCATTCACAAGCACCACAAGACTTTGAGACTTCCTCCTAACATTATTGCCCTGGTCCTTTCCACTAGAATCAATGTATTGAAAGTCGGACAGCGTCTGATAACAAAAGGAAACTTAGATAAGAAATACGGTTTTTCTCATCAAAGAGCACAGACGGCAGAAGATAGATAAATATGAAACTAGAATAAATTCATATAGCAGGGACAAGAAAATTACAGATATCTGGTAAGCATGCTCCCGGATCTCATCTATGACACGCTCTGAACCATGAGCAACCAGATATTCCAGTACAGTCAAAGCCTGAACTAGGAGAAAAATATTACAGCTTCATCAAGATACAATTCTTCAAAGAAATAGATAAAACAGCATTTGAAATGGGAGAGAGGGAAATCCAATAGGTGCGAATCAATGCTGAGGTATTAAGAAGTCTATAATTGACATGGAAAAATTCATCAGCACAATATAAGAAAGAAAAGAAAAGAAACAAACCTTGTAAACATGCCTCCAATTTTTTCCTGTATCATTGATCCGCTTCCAAAGAACAGACATAATCAGCTGGTACTCATGACTGCATTGACATTTGAAAATCAGTTAATCGCCAAAAACTAGAGGCAGAAACTAAAAAAGGCTCTTCGTGCTTACTAGTTTCTAGAAGCCTGTGCAATATCTGCAAGCAGTGTGCCATGTGGACCCCAGGGTTCATTGCTGGTGGCATCAAGCACCTAATAATAAAAAATATATAAATAAAAGTAAAAATCAGAACACCCACCTCAATCTAGATGCTAAATTTTCAACAGGATGCACAAAGACAAGGGAACTCAAAAGCAGAGTTAGTTTCCAACCAACTAATAAGAATATGACAGATTATCTTTCCTGTGCTCATCGAAGAAAAAACAGCAAACGGAATCCTGATCAACATAATCTGGAAATTTGTATAAATCCTTGAACTGGAAAAAAAAAGAAAGCAACCTTACCTTTTGCTCTATGCCAGGAACTTTAAGCACCTTCTTATTCACCTCTCTCTTGCTGCAAGACATAAGATAAGTAAGAAAGTTAAGAGCCAAGACATTCAACATCATTGAATGTTAGAGAATCGATAAGCAAAAATTTCAATTACAGGAAATCTAAGTCGGACATTTTTGAGGCAGAATATATTTTAGAGCAAACTCACAGATCTCCAAGAAAATTTTTAAATTTAGTAATTTAAAGAACATATTGTCCACATTGTAAAGTTTCAAATTACTGAACTAAACCTTAATAGAAGCTGCTCAAACTTACATGTCTCTAACAGTTTGATCAAAGACTTTCTTCATAGTAGCTGCTACTTATAGAAGAGTCCGCTTCAATTTCGTCAAAAATGGCACCGTACAGGTAGCAGAGCCTTCCTCACAGTGACACAGTTCTGCTCATTCAGATGCCAAAAAAAAAAAAAAAAAAAAATTGAGGGTGAACAAAAGAAATGGAAGAACCATCGACATGAAACTATGGACTGAATGAACTCCAACAATAACAAGAAACTTCAAAGAGCAAGATGCTTTTCATAATTGACAAAATCAAGCATCCTAAAATCGCTATCAAATGACAACCGACTGAATTCTCGAATTCATTTTTGAAAACTGCAATTACACGGAAGAGAGATCTGGATCAAGAACAATCCCGGCTTTGATTTTAGTCCCGACATATCACGGGATCCAAACAAATGCATCGATCCCTCATCCCAAAAGCTGATTTTTCTCTGAGATTTCCTCATACTAACTCCCAACAAATCCATAAATCACAAACCTTTACAAGAATTGCCAGAAAAGAAGGGGAAAAAAAGCCGAATATTTCCATCATCTACAAAATGCAAAACTTTAAGATACACTAACGTATAAAAGCCCAAATTTAATCAAATAAGATCCAATCGCTATTCAAGACCGAAACTTCCGAACCATGAAACACCACATAACACTCGATCTAAATCAAAATGAACCGCAATACCATCAACTAGACACAGTTTAAGCTCCAAACACGATTGAAGACCAAAATTTCAATAGTTTCCAATCATCAAACGTCACCTAATCAATGATTTGCATCCAAATCAACACGAAATATGATAAAAACTGAGCTCAAAGCATAAAGAAACTACGAATCTGATTCAAGAAACATACAACGGGATACGAAGAACGCAATAGAAGCAAATGGAAAAAGCGGATCTAAATGAAAGAATCACGAAATCGAACCTGATCCGACTGATGAATAGGTAAAGAAGAAGATGATGAGAGAGAGAGAGAGAGAGAGAGAAGGGATGAAAGGAAAATTTGTAATGTAAGAGCTGGAAATGAAAAATAGAAATTTAATTAAAAAAGTGGAATTAAATTGTATTCCTTTCTCTTCCCCTCTCTCTCTCTCTGTATAAATTTTTTTTCTTGTTGGCCCAAAAAAAAAGTTTTTCTTGATTCTTTATTTGAATTTTCTGTCTTCTCTCTATTGATGCGGAGATAATAGGAGAAGAGATAGACAGAGAAATAATATGCCCGAGCGACACAGAGAAAGAGAGAGAGAGGGAGACAGCGCACCTTAAACGCAGAAATCAAAGGAGCACTTTCTTTTTTTCTTTTCTTATTTGTTTTTTCTTGTTGCTTTTTGAAATTTCTCTGTTCCTGGTAACGTTAAATTACTCCAATTTCAGCCTTATAAAGAAGATTTTGATATATTCTATTTAAATAAAAAGTTTCTTTCTTGATTCTTAAAATATAATAATTCCTGATACAATAATGGCTAATTGTTTTCAAACATGATTAAACTGGATTTGATTCTCCCCTTCCAGAAAGTTATAATAAATAAAAAATTGAAAAAATTAATATTATTATAAAAAATATTTATATGTAAAAGTTCATATTTCTCTTTTTATAAATGATAACATATAATTAGAAAAACACCTTGGATATTTTATTTTTAAAAAAGATAAATAAATAAAAGCTCCATTTGATGGGTTCCTCCAACTTTTAATTGCATTGATCTAAATTTTTAGTCATTTTCAAGTTTTTAAAAATGGATCAACTAGTTAATTAACCATCCATATGTTTATTTGCATTGATTATTTTATGTGAGCCACCCTTATTTTATATGCTATAATTTTTTGTTGTTTATCATGCTTTTTTTTTTTAATGTTTTAATTGGTAGGCTAAGCTAGGCTGTAAGCTAATAATTTGTGGGGATGGAGTGGGAGGCTGCATGGGATTAGTAATTAGGAAAAGGAGGAAGGTTGAGGTAGGAGGATTGGTGGAAGGCTAGCCTCAGCAACCAGCCGTGTTTGGTCAAATAGCATGTCCTCATTGAAAAGTCTGCAGTTTAGGTCAAAAGATTAACATTTCTTCTAGATCTTATAATTCCAGTTTTATGACCGGACCGTACGCTTGAGGAATGAATAAGAAAAAAACATTACCAACGTTTGATCTATATACACTATTTAGTAGACATTTTAGGGATTGGTATTTTTGGCTCCTTTTTAAGGATTAATTATAAAAATATAATCTACATTTCGATTAATTTGTAAATACATAATTTGTATTTTTTTTCCATAAATAATAACCCGAATTTCATATAAAAGTGTCATTATAATTTATTACTATTAAAGTGATATGTGTTAGAGTATTATTGGTCTAAAAAAATTAAATTAATTAAAAAATTAGTAAATAAAATATTGAAAATTATTTTTTTAATTTGAGACAATTGAAAAAATATAATATTAATTCTTATGACTAATAAAATATTGATATATGTCTTTCTAAAATAATTAAATAATATTGATACTCTTGTATGAAACACAGGTCACTATATATATATATATAAAAAAAGATTATGTGTTTGTAAATTGTTCAAAATACATGTTATATTTTTGTAATTAACCATATTCTTTAAATAGGATATTATTATGATGCTTGTTATTTTTAACACTTGTAGAGCATATACCTTAGAATAAATTTTGAAATGATATTCTATAACGTGATAATGCTTGACTCATTTAAATATGGACGATCCTATTGCTAATAAGTTAGAGATCCGTTAGTGTTTATCATTTGAAAAAATTATAAAAGAAATATGATTTGTGTTTTTAGAGTTTTATAAATAAGTGATATGTATTATCACATGATTTATATTTTATAACCATCCATTAATTTAACTAGGTACAATGTCACTATTTGGTTGGTAAATATTAATTATTTTAATAAAATGATTTTATTAAATATATGTAATTTAATAAAAATTAGAAATTATAGAAAACTTTTATAAGAAAATAGGAATAAAAAAATAAGTCCAATATCTTTATGGCTTTTACCAATCACTTAAGGAGGTAGACAATCAACTATACTAATGTCACGTTTAATACACTAGAATCATATGAATGAAATAGAATGGATTAAACAAGGAAATGACAAATCAATTCCTATGTTTAGATATACTCACAGAATAGAATGATTATTTAATAAGATTTGTAAAAAATAACCTTCATATTAAATACAGATAATAAAAATGTGTAGAATAAAAACTGTGATTAAAATAATAACCATATATATAGATGGAATGTAATCATGATTTTATCTTTGAGAAGGCAGAATCGAATTCCTCCTAGAAGTCAGAATCATTGATTCCAAAGAATCACGAATCTAGCTTTTAAAAGTACATCCAAACACTGAAAATGGGAATAGTAGTAAGAATCACGATTCCAGTCGACTTAAAAATCTACACTAGTTCGAAACTCCCTGAGTTCAAATCCTAAAGAACTACTAGTTCCCGGTTCGATTTCAGAACCCGCTCATCCTCTCCTCGCGCCCTCCTCCCAAAAAAACAAGAACTCCATCTCTATTTCATCTATTTCATGAGATTGGACCTTAAAAAGTCCAAAGTTGCAGCTAATATTTTTTTATTCTCGTTGCAAAAGCAGCAATTGTATTTTTCTTTTTTTTTTCTTTTTAAATTTCTCATTTATTATACTACATTATGCATCAACAACATTCTCCCTTTTTTTATTGGGAGCTAGGGTCGAACCATCGGTTCCATCGATTATTGGCCATGGAACCGCCTGGAACTAATGAAACCAGATGGGCTGATTCAGTTCCGATTTTGGAACAACTGGTTCGGTTTCCAATTCGGAACCGAACCATATACGTCTATTGTGGCCCACTCCTGTATACCAAATATGTCATAAAGGGGTTGCACCACTTATTCATGTTGCTTGATGTTTATATATAGGTGTGGTTCGATTCCAAACTAGAAACAAGATCGGATCCCGATTAGTTAAGCCGTTCCAAAACTAGCTAAGGAACCGTTTTTCCAATTCCTATGCAATTTTTTGGCCTAAAACTAGGTGAAACCGGTGGTTGCAGCTATTTCTATTAAAAAATAAAATTAAAATAATTAAAAATAATATTAAATGTATAATATTAATGTTTAAACTATTTCATATGAATAGTAAAATTTATTACTTACTCACAGTATTTAATGTGTTCTTATTAACACCACATAATTTAGTTTATAAAAACTTTTCCTAAATTAAAAATCCATTTTGCTTAATAATGTGAAGACTATTTTTTGTATTGTGATATTTTGAAGGTACTAAACTAAAATTTATTCTAAGTGAAGTACTAAATTGTAATGAGTTTAAATTTTAGACGATAGATTGCCATCACCATGCAAGGGTTGGATGGACATGGGGCTGCATAAACCCTATAAAACATCATCATGACCACCTATATTGTAAAATATGGGCATGACTACTTATATTTTAGATGATTGGTACAGATTTTGGACAATTTAATTCCGAGTCTCTATCATTTTTCCCTTTTTATAGATAGCATTTTTAACTTTTATTGAATCAAATATAGTATATAATAATTTTTATTAACTAATTATCTTTGGACAACACATGTTCCTTAATAAATTTGATAAATAGTTATAAAACATAGGTTATGTGTAACAACCCAAAACTCCGCTGTTGAAATATCGCCTGCTTTGATGAAACACTACACAATTTTGCATTGGTGTCATTGTTCCTTAAAAGTTCACCTATTTTGGGAGTGCTCTACTTTAAGGACATTTAACTTTTGACAATTTTTAAGTAATTACACAAAAGACGCATCAAATTAATATTCTTTCACCTTCTATTTGAGAGATATTATAATCTCCTCCCTTTATGAAATTGATGTCCTCATTGATTTTGTTCACATGTCTAAAATCATCACTTTAAGTGGACTCTAAAGGCACTCCCAAACAGGCTCAATAGATGCTCCTTACTCTGCAGCACCTAACCTTACATGGCACTCAACATCCCCATTTTCTACTATTGTATTACTTTGATACCACTTACAACAAATTAGAACTATACCTCTGAAACACACTGCAGTTTTGTCATTAGTACCGATTACTTCCTAAATCACCCATTTTAGGAGTATTTTACCTTGAACTCACTTAACTTTAGAGATTTGATGAACTCTATGCTATTACACTAAGAAATGCCTCAATGATTAGGGCTCTTTCTCCTTCTATTTAAGAGATATTTTACTAAGTGCTTATCACCATAGAAAATATAGATCATTAATTAAAAAAAACCCAAAAACATGAGTGTTTTTTTATGTTCTCGTATCTCTTTTTATTTTGACCATGATCTGGGGAAAAAAATAACTAGTTTGAATAGAACTTTGCTATTTCGAATTGAATGTGAAGTTGATCATTCTATTTTTATTTTATATAGACCAAGTTATTAATGTAATGGGTTCCACCAGCCGAGCCCATTTAGTATGACTAGTTTAGATTGTCTATTTTCATTTATATATGATTTTCATCTGTATCTGATTTGTATCTAGTTTCTATGCTATGTTTGTGAGTAAAATGTTTGTTTTCATATTTGTATATGTTTCTTAACAAACGGTCTAATTCAAAGAGACACCAAACCAGTGACTTACCAACAAACCAATAATTTTATGTTGATAACAGGATAAACTTCAAATTTGGTTTTAATATATTATAATGATTTGATAAGTTATTCTCATTAAGACTTTAAAGAATTTAAATCAAATAAAAAACATATGGGCATACTAAAGTGAACTCTTTAAATATCATTAACTTATTTTAAGGTGAAAATAAAGTTTATGTATAAAAAATATAACTTTTCTTTTCATATTTAAATAAAAAACATTTATAATCTTATGGGTTAGTGTTTAGTTATGGTTATAAGTAAGGAGAGCTACTCCTAAGCTACTTGGCTCATTTACTAATAAAGTGCAAGCTCAAAATAAAGTTCATTTATCTAGGTAAGTTAAACTTAAGCTCAAGTTTATGTTTGTGAGCCATCTCAAAACAGACTCTTTATCCTCGAGAATAACTTAATTAGCCCCGTGAATAGGTTCATTTAGACATGCTACCAAGCTCGTAAAAGGGCATGCTAGCAAGCTTATGAGTGTTAAATATAATATATCATATAAATATAATCGAAATTAAAAAATAAATAATAATATATATATATATATATATATACTTTACCACTCTTATTTATTATTTTCAAGTTTTATAAAAATCAAGATATGAAAAACTTAAAGAGAAATTTCTATTCTCACTTAATGTACTCCAGCCATTCATTTATATATTTATTCATTTTTTATATTTACCATCTTGATTTATCTTTATCTTATATTTTCAGCTTCATGCAAGCAAAACTATTCTTGAGCTACTCTAGTTTAATTCACTTTAAACTTGGCTCAACTCGAATTTGATTGTAAACTGGCTAAGTTCAAGCTCAAAATATAGTTTGTTGATCTAAATGAGCCAAGCTTGAAAATTGTTAACTAAATAAATTTTAAGTAAAGCTTGAATTTAACTTAGCTTGACTCAATTTGTTTGCAGCCCTATTTTTATCTAACATACACATGATAAGGAAGCCTAAAAAACTTGTTAACTAAACGATTAATTATATCGTCTTATATCCAATTAGGCTCATTGCATGAGCTAATTCCGCCAGTAGAAGTAAGCTCTAACAAACACAGAAAAGCAGTCAGAGGTGCACTAGGGGTTGCCCACACAGCCACTCTGATGCCTAAGTTAGTCAATGGGTTCTTCTTTCTTAGAGAACAACAGTACATGTAGAAAAGCTTATAGAATTCCTTCTCTTCCTCTCTTTCCAGAATGGAAAAAGGGGTATTTTATGGTGTTTAGGGTCATACTAGGATAAACCCACTGAATCTGTTAGTGTCGGGGCAAATAACGACCTAGTGACTAGCTTAATACCCAAGGTGAATGGGTACTTGAGCTTAGGAATGTCTGTAGCGAACAGTTTAGCTGGGCTACTTGTGTTCCCTTGATCCGAGATGGGACTTTATTACTTCATGAGCTTAGGAGCCTTCTAGCCCCTAGCTTGTAGAGCAAGCAGTTACTGAGCTTACGTAAGACCCTTTTCGTGGTTCACCACTAGGTTGATATGAGTATCAACAATGGCTCCTACACTAGAGCTAGGCTTAGAGCTTTCCCGGTAGGGGCCTTTCTTAGACAGGTGAGGTGACTATTGATTGAGCCATGGGGCCCTAGTTGTGACAAAGGTATGCCGAGCGGGTCGTGGTTTGTATTTTTCTATAAACACTTGCCCTTCCTCCCCACTCTCCTTATGTAGTGGTAGGCAGAGTTATCGCTTTGGGCTTAGCTTGCTAGGTAGGGACCCGATGGACTCGATTTGTTTTGGAGCATTGGCATCTTTAGGCTATTGCTCTTTTTATCTGAGTTGTATCCCCATAATACCATCTTTTATGTCATATGCATAGGTCATTATTATCCCTTAGCTTTGCCGCCCTCCCCCCCCCTCCCATCCCGAGCTTGTCTATTGGCAAGTCATGTTGTCAACTAGCACACTTACTGGGGAAGCTTCATGCGATTCCCTAGGGACATGTCAATCGTGATGATTGAGCTAGATGCTTCAGCAAGCAATTGGGCCTGAAGGTCTAGGTCGCACTATTTTCGAGCATGGGTCAGTAAGTAGTCTCTTCAATTTCCCCTACTATTCTCTATATATACTTGCATTTCTCTGCTCGTTCCTCATAACCACTAGCCCAAGCTCTCATTCTTACTAGAAGGTTTTCCAATTCTCAAGTGTTTTCTTCTATTCAGCACTGGAAGAGATGTTGAGCTCTAGTAGCTCCAACACGCAATCCTTTTCCTATGATTCTGAGGGCAAGGTGTAGTGTATTGCTGATGAGGTGAGGAGAGGCTAGCTCCAACCAAAGAGCTTCAAGCCATAAAGGATATGATAAAGTAGAGGGCAGCAGTTCCACCTCCATGAGCGGCCGCGGAGAGTGGTCTAGTGAAGTTTTGGTGTCGATTGTGGGGAGGCAAGCCATTTTGGAGGTGGTTTCTTTTGGGGCATTGGCTTATATAATTTAGATGCCCTATGGATGAGTATCCCCCCAACAGCCTGGATAAGGGGGTGATTGTTCTCCTATATACTGAAGCGACAATAAGTGATGGTCCCAATGGGATCTGTTACACTCTCACACAGAGGGCCCTTCAATCAATTCATCGGAAGGAGGTGAAGGGAGCTCCTTGGGAATGGGAGGTCGTTATGCCTTCGAGCTCAAATTGAGTTTACCTTCTTAGTGGCCTAAAGTTCGCCTTGTATAGTAAGACGTTTCAGCTCAGCCTGAGAATGTCATTTTCCCCGTTTTAGAAGGAGTTCTTCAGCTACTATTAGTTTTTCCTAGCCTAGCTACTTCCCAACGCTCGTGAATTTTAGTGGCCTTCGAGGACGTTGCCTTAACATGACTGTACGGCCCACCCTCACCTTATTTCACCAGCATTTTTTGTATAAAAGGTCGATGAAGGGGTGGTAGTACTTAGCCAAGCAACCCAAGAGTTCTCAGCTTTTTAGTAGCTTCACCAACTAAATGGACACAACTAAATAGTGAGTTTTTGGTGGTTAAGTTAGAGAAGGGTATCCAATGTGGGTTCGACTTTTGGGCGGATTGGTACTAGCCCATCTAAAGCAAGAGACTGCGAAACTTATGCCGTATGACGCCAGAGGGTCAAGAACATTAAAGCTAGTGATGGAGGACTGAGGTGGGAAGCCTTACAATGCTGCTCTCATAGCAAGATATTTTATGAGGAATGCACCTATTTATGAGGGTGAGAATGACTATCCTCCATGAAGTACGGTTCCATTTTGTGGTCATGGCTCCTTTCTCTCTCTCTCTCTCTATCCCCCCTCACCCCCTCCCCTTCCCTCCTCCTTTAGAGATTGTCTAATCGAGCTCTCAACGTGGAAGATTCCATCTAGTTGTTTTGTTTTTGTTCTCTTTTTTTATGTGGGCTTGACTAGGCAGGCTTCGCAAATTTGTTGTTACTAATGCTTCTTGTGGTTCTTTTGCAAAGGTACCTATGGAGATGATAAACATTGTCGAGTGAAGAGTGGTGGAAAGAAGAAGATGCCCACGAACAGGCAAGCCATTGATGTTAAGAGGTTGGATAAACCCACTTCTATTGTCAAGGAAGTCCATGGAAAGCGTTTCTCAAGGGCATGACCAAGGTGGTGTCGAGGTTCCTGTAGATGATCCTAGTTTGCATATTATGCATACTCCACCACGTCCTCAATCACTAAGGTACAAAGTTAGCCTCATTGTTCCCCTATTGCTAAAATCCCATTGGATGTGGGTCATTGAGAGTTGAGGATGCTAAGAGCACTAGTGACCAGGCTAGGTCGATAGGTCAGGTTGCGAGGGCAAGTTTTATTACTCTGATAGATATTACAGGGGATAGGGCTCTGAAGTGGAGTAAAGTTAGTGTTAACTGCGAAATGTCTGTGGATCTTGTCGTACTGGAATATAGAGGTAGGGTGAGGCGCTTTTGGGCTAGTTGAAGTTGAGGGATGAAATTTTTGACTTCTCAGCTCGCAAGTTATATGAGGTTGATGGGGATCAAATTCTCTAGTCAAAATTATTAAATATTTCAGATGGCATGAAGAAGAGTTCTTATATTATAGGAGCTTTATTTATGGATTATTAATTAGATATAGAAAGTTCTTATTTTCATAGTTATTAGTCTTTATTATCGTTTTAGTCTTTATTGTCACTAATTAAGTCTAGTCTTTAATTTCATATTTATCAGTCTTTATGTCATATTTATTAATTAGATATAGAAAGTTATTATTTTCATAGTTATTAGTCTTTATTATCTTTTTAGTCTTTATTGTCATTAATTAGGTCTTTTGGGAAACTAATAAATACCTCCTTTGTATTGAGACTCATCAGCTTTTGGTCATTTAATATTATATTATTGAGAGATTTTCTATTGTCTACTCTTATCAATCTATTGCTTAGATTGTAGCGAGTTTATGATCTTATCAATCTTTTAGATTGTGGCAATCAAACCGATCTAATCAATCTCTTATAGATTGTGGCGATCAAACCACTTTTTCTTGTTGTGCGTAATGTTAACGAGAGTGAGTGTATTTCGAGTTGATTTGGTGCGTCATATCCTTATCAACGTCAATCATATCCATTTTATTTCCCTGCAATCAAAATACAAAAACACATAAAAACACTAATTTTATTTTGTTTGAGCATTTCAAATTGAAATCTGCTGCATGTTTATTCGAGATCATTGTGCCTAAAGCATTCTTGGCCTTTTCGGCATCATCTTTTGGTATCAGAGCTTAGGATTTGTTTAGGGTTTTTATTCTTCTTTGAGTCTAGGTTTTTAGATTAGGGTTTTGAGTCTTATTGTCTTCTTAAAATAAAAAAAAAAAAAGAAAAGAAGAAGCCATTTGTGATTGTGAATTAATAATGGCTCGTAGATATTGTTGTAAAAACCATTTGATAGACATGGCGTTAAATGAAATTGAAAAGAATTTGTTTGAATTTGATGGTTATAGTTATCCTAGCGATTACTTGGATTGGGAATTTAATGTGGACCAATGTATTCGAAACTTTTTGCCTTTTAGTTGTAAATTGGGGGCTATAATTGTTAAGAAATTGACTGGTAGTGCCAAGTTGTGGTGGCAAATCCATATGTTATAGTGAACGATGGAGGGATATTGTGAAGGTGTGTCATGGAGCTATATTAAAGATTCCAGAGAGAAAATTTTTTTCCAGCTGATTATCAAGATCAACAATTTGAGAAATTAGTGATACTAAAGCAAGGATATATGAGTGTTAAAGAGTCTGCTCAAGAGTTTGAAATGCTCGTTAGACGAAGCGAATTAAAAGAGTCTCCTATGTACACCATCGCTAGATTTGTTCATGGCTTAAACTATAACATCTCTAAGAGTATTAGTCGTCTTAGTTCTTAGACTTTGCAGGAAGCTATCCAAGCAGCATTGAGGGAAGAAATTTCTTTTCTTGTTTCTAATGTGGTAAAGAAGACTACGCAACTATGGGATTTAGTAATGACTACCTCACTAGAGAATTACGATAAGTAGGTTTCCTTGGTTGAGAAAGACGGTGTTGAAATTCTTGAAGAGAATCCAAAAGATGACCATGTGAATCAGGTGGAAGACACCGGTGATATGAGCAATGACAATGGGGAAGAATTACCTCCTTTGGTGATGGGAAGAGATGGAGTTGACATGTCCATGAGCCTATAGGTATTTGATTTGATATCGCCTATATTTGCATATGAAGCTGCTAAGTCTTTCAAGTATTTTTATGTACATCTCTTTAAGTTCTATCCCTTCTATTCTGACGTGTTGATGGGGTTGCCACGAGTTATAAGGTTACTATAATTTTATTTCCCCTGTGAGATCATATGAATTTCTTGTTGGAATTCATTGGAGCCTCTATGATAGCTACATATACTGGAGAAGTGTGAGATTTTTAGGTAGTAGCATTATAGCGTAGGTGAGGGCATATAAATGGTTTAATTTTAGGATGAGAACTGTTGGGAAACTTGATGATTCTCTTCAGTGGGGGTTGACTCCTTATCAAGATTCACCAAAGTTTTCATGTAGGATCGAAACACTAATTCGATTTGTGCAACGTCAACTTGACATTTGTTGCTTCATTGCTTCCTTAGAGTAGGTTGGAGATAATTGTGGCATTAGCGAGCTATGACCTTCTGGACTCAATGTTGAGACACTCTGGGAGTTATTGTTCCAGAGGGGATTTGAAGAGCTGGATGCGATTCATAAGCCTAGCTTCATTGGGTGTGATTATTTAACATTACTTGGATTTTGCAGGCTAATTTTTGATCTAGAGGATATTCATTTGAGATTTGAGGACGAATCTTCTTTGGGCCAGGGGTGATGATAGGGATCAAATTCCCTAGTCAAAATTATTAAATATTTCAGATGGCATGAAGAAGAGTTCTTATATTATAGGAGCTTTATTTATGGATTATTAATTAGATATAGAAAGTTCTTATTTTCATAGTTATTAGTCTTTATTGTCATTAATTAGGTCTTTTGGGGAACTATTATAAATACTCCCTTTTTATTGAGACTCATCAGTTTTTGGTCATTTGATATTATATTATTGAGAGATTTTCTCTTTTTTACTCTTATCAATCTATTGCTTAGATTATGGTGAGTTTATGATCTTATCAATCTTTTAGATTTTGGCGATCAAACCGATCTTATCAATCTCTTATAGATTATGGCAATCAAGCTACTTTTTCTTGTTGTGCATAATATCAACGAGAGTGAGTGTATTTTGAGTTGATTTGGTGCGTCATATCCTTATCAACGTCGATCATATCCATTTTATTTCCTTGCAATCAAAATACGAAAACGCATAATGTTGGTTTCTCTCAAATAATGATTTTGATGATAACAAAAAGGATTAGATGATTAAAGGATTAAATGAAAATAAGATTCATATCAGAATGCATATCAGAAGGTTGACAAGTTTTTATTAAGAACAATTTGCATATCAGAAGGTTACTCAGAAGGTCCGTCAATGGAATACAAGTATTTTTAAGCTATCAGAAGGAACGTCAGAAAGTTAATAAAAGAACAATTGCACGTGATTTCAACTACATATTTAAATTTTATTTTTGGATCTAATATTCTGAAGGCCTAGCTCTAATGTTGAGTATAATTTGGGTAATATACTCAATGTGTTCCACAAAGTTGGTTCAATATCCACAGGGATTTAATTTTGGATTAATGTTCAAATTTTTGGAAGCTCATAACGGCAAGAACGATTTAAGATAGGGAATTTGATTTTCACAACAAATTACTTTTGAAGAGAAAGTTAGTGTGCATAATATGAAGTAATTACAAAACATATTTCAGATTTTTAAGGATTGTGTTCAAGGAATTTTGAAGCTCGAAAATCATGGAGAATTCAAATATTGCATGAACAGTACCAGACAAAGAATTTTTCAATAACGAATGATTTCAAATTCGAATTTCAAGTTCAAGATAACTATACAAGTTGTTTAGATATTTGGGCTTATCCATTGAAGCAAAAATTTCGAGATTGCTTCAAGAATTCAAAATTCAAATTGAATAGATTTCAAGACAAACACGAGCTAATATTTTAACAGATATTGTTGATAATCACAAGCTGATATTGCGTAAGATCAGGAACAAGCTTATCCATCTCTTCTTCTAGCCGTCGAAGTAAACAAGATTAAAAGAACAAACAAGACAGAGAAGAAAAATAACAATTACGAGAAAAACAAAAGGCCAAAAAAAAAATGATTAGAAGCTTTCCACTTGTGGTGCACAAAATATTGTCATATTTTTAGTGTTTTTATTTGAACAAAATTTCTGAGGATACTTATTCTTTATTCCTCTGATTTGATTTTTTACAATTAGTGCGAGTTTGAAAGTTACAAGTAGGCTCAATAGATTGATTGCTTAGGATAATCAAGCTGAGAAAATTGTAGCCAAAAGAGAATTAGCAAGAACTTCTTGTAACTTTATTGATTTGATTGGATAGTGGAACACAACCGGTGTGGAATACCGGGACCTTGGCTTGGAGCTGGAAGAGAGGATTGACGCTCAAGGCGGAACTACTATAATTCGACTTTTCACTCTCTACTTCCTTATCTCTCTTTAAATTCGTGCAATTTTATTTATTGTTATATTCGTGATATATGCTCAGAAGGTTGATCATAGAGTAGCTTAATTATATTTTCTTGATCAGAGAATTAGTCAAAAGGTTTCTGGGAGTAAAAAGTTTTGAATTAATTTTTTATTTTTTGTGAGCTTAAGCAAATTTTTTATCATAATTTTTGTTCAAAGTTTTTATTTATTAAGTTTATTGTTTTAAAAAGTTTCAAAGCCATTTTAGTTGAATAACCAAGTTGTGTGAAATTGTTTCAATTTTTTTAAAGTAAATTTTTATAATCAATTCACCCCCCTCTTGGTTATCTTTTCGAAACCAACACATAAAAACACCATTTTTATTTTGTTTGAGCATTTCAAATTGAAATCTTATTCGTGCCTATTCGAGATTACTATGCTTAGGGTTTTAGGCATATCAGAGGTTTAGTCACTTTTTGTTGTCTAGTCCTCCATTTCTTCTCTCTCTCTCTCTCCCCCACTTTTTGCTATATCTATTTTGACATGCTTTTGTTTGTTGTAGGAAATGGCGGTCCTTTCTGAAGTTACACGTATAGAACTTTATGTTTTCACGAATGATTTTGATGAGAATAATTATTACACAATTAATTATTTAAATATCCTTAATTGTTCAAATCTTAAAATATTTATATATATATGCTGTTCTGCTATTGTTTAAGTTTTAACAGAGCAAACAGTTGAAGAAAAATCAAAGACAAAGCTATTGAGCCTAGTAGAAAAAAGGTGGAGGCACTATTTATCAGATAAAGATAAAAGACTGAGTTTTAGCCAAAGCTGTGAAGTGAAGTGTTAAAGTTTTGGGCAAAACTATGAAGTCAAGGGCTAAAGTTTCGGGCAAAATCGTGAAGTCAAGGGCTGAAGTTTTGGGCAAATTTTATAAAGTCAAGAGTTGAAGTTTAGACCTCAACCTCAGGCCTCGACCTCATAATTTTGCCCACGACTTAAGTTTGCCATTGAGTAAAATTATAAAGTTTAAGGCTGAAGTTTTGGCCTCGACCTCAGACCTCGACTTCATAAATTTGCCCTTGACTTCGTAAATTTGGCATTTGGCAAAATTTATGAAGTCAGGGGCTAAAGCTTAAGCCTCGACCTTAGATCTCAACTTTAGAAATTTTGCCCTCAACTTTAGAAAGAAAAGAGCTATTGGAATGCATTTAATGCATGTGTCAGACACATTTAATGCTGTTTATCTGCTTTTGACTTTTACACGTTTTTAAAACATTAAGCTTATTAAACACAAGTATGGGTTGTCAAAAACTTTTTGATAACGGGCAAATTTTTATCAAGAGCTTTAAATAGAATTTTCATTCTCTCTTTGAAAAAAAAATTCTAGAATTTTTAAAACGTACAGTAAAAACAAAAACAATGTTCTGTAATTTTTTTTTTACTTGTATTTTTGTTTTCGTTCTCGTTAATTTGAATTTTTTTAAGAGAACAATTAATGCTCTATTTCTAAATTTGTTAATACACTCTAAACGAGAGTTTTTAAGCACTATTTGAGATTTACAAAAGTTGATTATCTACTCATTTAAGGAGCTTAGTTTGTAAAAGGAATTTGTGAAATTCCCAAAGTATTCTCTGTTGTAAATTTACTCAAGTAGGAGCATTTCATTATAATGGAAATTTATATATTTCCTTAAGAGACTTTCAATTTGTAAATCTGCTCATATAGGAGCTGTTTGTAAAAAGTCCTCAAAGGAGGCATTTGTAAGAGAAGTCTTTCGTTGAAGGCAAAGAGAAGTCCTCAGTGGGAGACATTTGAAGTCTGGTCTAAAGTTAATAGCATTGTCCTAATTGCGATTAGGCGAGAAGTCCTCAGTAGGAGGTATTTAAAGTTGGTCGTGTGTTACCAGCACAACACTTGATTTATCAAGTGGAAGTCTTTTGTGAAAGGCAATCGTAAAAGTCCTATTGTGATAGGCATTGTTATAATTTCTCATCTAAAAGGTGTATTGATTTTGGACTAATCAATATAGTGGTAAAAGTCCTCTTTAAGGCATTTGCACCGTGGAGAGTAGGTAGTGGGCGGAACTCCACGTTATATCCTTGTGTTGCTTCTTTTTTTCTCTCTTTGAGCTTTCTTATCTCTGCTTATTTATTAATCAATTTTAATTAGTTTATTCCGTTGCATTTGTTTGTTTTAATTAACTATTGTCTTATCTTAGTTAATTAATCTGGTTTGATAAAAGAGAAAAATTTGTAATGCTTAATTCACCCCCTCTCTTAAGTATCCATTGTGTATTATTTCCAACAATTGGTATCAGAGATTGGTCTCTTGTGGTTAATTACTTAAACGCAAAAGAGAAATGATCATGGCTTCTAATACACTAGGATTCTTAGAGGGTCAAGCTATAAATAGCCACCGCTTCTTAATAGGGGTAATTACCCTTATTGGAAGTGTAGAATGAATATATTTTTGAAAGCTCAACATAGATTAATATGGAGAGTAGTTGAAAAAGAACTTTTACAATTGAAAATAAAAATGAAGATCAATATTCAGAAGATGATTGGAAAAAACTAGATTATAATGAAGCTGCCATGAATATTCTTCATTGTGGATTGAATGAAAGTGATTTCAATAGAGTTTGTACTTATAAATCTGCTAAAAAAATATGGGATGAACTTGAAGTAACTTATGAAGGAACTCCAAGGATCAAAGATACTAAAATAAGCTTGTTGGTTGGTCAATTTGAAAGTTTTAAGATGTTGTCTGGTTAAACAATTGATCAAATGAATGATAGATTCATTAATATTAGTAATCCTTTGAGTGTTTTAGGCAAGAGCTTTACTAATGTTGAAATAAATTCAAAATTGCTAGATCATTGTCAAGGGAATGGGAAGCAAAACGGATAGCAATAGAGGAAGCCAGTAATCTTAGCACACTGACAAAAGAAGAGCTTCTTGGTGCACTCAAGACTCATGAGCTCATCAAAAATCAAAGTGAAGAATCCCAAAAGAAGGCTATTGCTCTAAAGCAACCAACAATGATTCTGATAAGGAGGAGATAAATGAGGATGTTGTGTTATTTGGAAAGAATTTCAACAAATTTATTAAAGCTGGCAGCTTCTCAAAGTTCAGAAAGGAAAGGAAGGATGTTGTGTGCTATAAGTGCCAGAAACCAGGACACGTCCAACCAAACTATCCTCTCCTCAAGAAAGCACAAAAAAGATCCAAGAGAGAAGCACTTATTGTTACTTGGAGTGATGGAGAGTCATCAGATTCTTATGAAGAAGAGTTATGTTTCATGGCGATCCATGATGAGGTAAATAATCCTTCATCTTCTGCTCTAATGATGAATTGCTTGACATATATAAAAAGGTTTGTAAAAAGCTTAAAAAATCTAGAAAAGATAATAAACAACTTAAAAATATGATGCAAAATGCTTTTGTTAAATTAGAAGAGTTTTAAGATGAAATCAATGAGCTTAAAACTAAAAATGAAGAAAAAGATGAAATGATAATAGCTCTAAGTTCTGAAAGAGACAACTTACATGAAAATCTTAGTAGCATGAATATGAAAATTAATGAAATTAGAAATAAAAATAAGAAACTAAAAATAGAAAATAAAATTTTGGTTGAACAGAATGATAAATTAAAAATTGAAAATGATCTTTTAGATTTAGAAATTAAAACTATAGAAGATGATAATAAATTTGCATATACTAGTAACAACATCAATAACATTGAACTTCTGAAAGAGCTAGATGAGATAAGAACAGAAAATATAAATCTATAATCTAGCTTAAATGATCGAAAGCTGTCATAGCTAAATTCACAAAAGAAGAGAAAAATTAAAATACTCTCATTGGTGAGCAGAAATATAATCATAACAAATATGGAATTGGCTATGATAGGCACAGGAATTATAAGTCTCATCAAGTCTGTTTGGGTGGTTAAGAAAGAAGTTTTATCTGTTTCCAAACCAAGAGGACCCAAACAGAAATAGGTACCAAAGAAATAATAACTTGCTTTGCAAGGATCCTCAAGTAGCAGCAACAAATGGCACTTGGACAGCGGATGCTCTAGGCACATGACCGGAGTTGCTTCCAAATTTTCAAAGTTGGATTTGACGGAACAAGGGAGTGTTACCTTTGGCGATGATAGAAAATCGACTGTTTTGGGTAAAGGTAGCATTATCCTTAATAAAGATCTTGTTATTAATGATGTGTTGTTGGTAGATAATCTAAAACATAATCTGCTTAGTATAAGTTAACTTTGTGATAATGGTTTTAAAGTAACATTTTATGCCAAAAGATGTATTATAGAAAGAATTGATAATAACCAAGTATACTTTGAAGGATATAGACATAAAAATATTTACAAAATTAATTTAGATGATTTTAATCATCAAGTCAAATATGTCTATATTCTCAAAATGACAATAGTTGGTTATGGCATAGAAAATTGAGACATGCTAACATGATATTAATTTCAAAACTTGCAAAGAAAAATCTTGTCAAAGGTTTACCAAGTTTAAATTTTCAAAATGACAAGATTTGTCAAGCATGTCAACAAGGAAAGCAAAATAAGACTTCTTTTAAGGCCAAGGATGCAGTTTCCACTTCTAGGCCATTGCAACTGTTACATATGGATTTTTTTGTCCTACTCAAACTTTGAGTTTATGAGGAAAAAGATACACTTTGGTTATTGTTGATGACTTCTCTAGATTTTCATGGACTTTCTTTCTTACCTCTAAAGACGAAACCAATGATGTCTTTTTTAGATTATGCAAGAAAGTCCAAAATAAAAAAGGTCTTAATAGAGCTTCAATAAGAAGTGATCATGGGGAAGAGTTTGAAAATCTTGAAATGAATCATTTTTTGTGAAAAATATGGTATTAAACACACTTTTTTAGCACCTAGAACCCCACAATAGAATGGTGTAGCCAAAAGAAAGAATAAAACTTTAATAGAAATGGCTAGAACCATGTTGTGCGAAAATAATTTGCCAAAATATTTTTGGGCTGACGCTGTCAATACCACTTGCTATATTTCGAACAGAATTTTTATTAGATCAATCATCAAGAAAACCCTCTATGAGATGTGGAAAGGAAAAAGACCAAACATTTCTTATCTTCATCCCTTTGGCACAAAGTATTATGTCTTAATAAATGGAAAAGAATTTCTAGAAAAATTTGATGCTAAATCTGATATAGGAATCTTTCTAGGATATTCTTTATCTAGTAAAGCATATAGGGTATATAATAAAAGAACTTCTGTTGTAGAAGAATCTATACATATTATTTTTTATGATTGTTTGACTCCTATAAATGTTAATAATGATGTTGATGATGTTTGTGATAGAATAAATGATCTTTCATGTTCTGATGTTGAAAATTCTAGTATTGTTTCTGCTGTTGAAAAATCTGCTGCTGTTTATGATGTACATGAGCATGTTAGTAATCTACCTAGGGAATGGAAATATGCTAGTTCACATCCAAAAGACTTAATAATAGGTGAAACTTCAAATAGGGTACATACTAGATCATCTCTTAGAAACATAACCAATCTAGTTTTTCTATCAAAACATGAACCTAAAACCTTAGAAGAAGCTTTAGAAGACGAGTTTTAGATTCAAGCCATGGAAGAAGAACTAAACCAATTCACTAGAAGTGAGGTTTAGAATCTTGTTGCAAGGCTTAAAAATAAAACTGTCATAGAAACAAAATGGGTTTTTCGAAATAAAATGGATGAATTTGGAATAGTAACTAGGAATAAAGCTAGGCTAGTTGCTAAAGGCTATACACAAGAAGAGGGGATAGATTGTGATGAGACTTTTGCTTCGGTTGCAAGACTATAATCTATAAGAATGCTTTTGGTATATGCTACTTACAAAGATTTTATCTTTTATCAAATGGATGTCAAAAGTGATTCTCTAAATGGTTTCATAAAAGAAGAGGTCTATATCGAGCAACCACCGGGTTTTGAAAATAATGAATTTCCCAATCATGTTTTTAAATTGAACAAAGCTCTTTATGGTCTCAAGCAAGCTCTTAAAGCTTGGTATGAAAGACTTAATAGCTTTTTGATAAATAATGGATTTTCAAGAAAAAATTTATACAACTGTTTTTATCAAAAATCACAATTCTGATACATTAATCGTACAAATTTATGTAGATGACATTGTGTTTTGTGCTACTAATTATTCACTTATAAAAGTTTTTGTTGAGTCAATGCAAAAAGAATTTGAAATGAGTATGATGGGAGAACTTACTTATTTTCTTGGGCTACAAATTAAGCAATCAAAATCTTGAACATTTATTAATCAATCTAAATATACTAAAGATTTGTTAAAAAGGTTTAAAATGGATAGTTGTAAGTCTAAACCTACACCTATGAGCACTAGTTAAAACTAGACAAAAATGAAAAAGGTAAAAATGTTTGTGAAAAGATGTATAGATGCATGATAGGTAGTTTATTATATTTAACAGCTTATAGATCTGATATCATGTTTTCTGTATGTGTATGTACACGATTTCAATCTTGCCCAAAAGAATCTCACTTGGGAGTAGTCAAACGCATCTTTAAGTACCTTGTAGGCACTATTGAAATTGGCTTGTGGTATCCCAAACATACTTCTTTTGAACTTGTTGGGTACTCTAATGTTGACTTTGCTGGTAGCAAAGTAGATCGGAAAAGTACAAGTGGCACATGCCATTTTTTTGGTAATTCTTTAATATATTGGCACTCAAAGAAGCAAAATTCTATTGCATTATCAACTGCTGAAGTTGAATATATAGCTGTTGGCAGTTGTTGTGCACAAATTTTATGGATGAAACAAACTTTATTAGACTGTGGTTTAAAATTTGAAAGTAAACTAATTCGGTGTGATAATACAATTGCTATAAATTTGACTAAAAATCCCATTCAACACTCAAGAACGAAGCATATTGAGATTAGACATCATTTCATTCGTGATCATATTCTAAATAATGACATTTGATTGGAATTTGTTGATACAAACCATCAGCTTGCTGATATTTTTACTAAACCCTTGAGTGAAGAACGATTTTGCACTTTAAGAAGAGAATTGGGCATGTTAAAGATTGATGAGTACTAAAATATTTTTAAACCAGGAACTTCCTTGAAAATCTGATCTTAAGTCTCTTAGCTGATAAATATTGCAAACTTTAAACTAGAGTCTGCACTTGCATGCATGTTTGTGTTTGTGTTTGTGCTTGTTTGCCAATATTTGCCTTCTGTAATTTTCTATTGTTATGAATTTGTTTATATTTTTCTATGCTTTGTTTTGATTTTTCTTTAAAAAAAATTTAATAAAACAAAGGTTGTTTGAACCATGGGGAGAAACCTTTTTTTTTAAGAAAATTTCTTTTTCTTTGTTTCGGTTTTTCATAAGAAAAAAGAAACAAAGTTTGTTTTAAAAAGGGGGAGAATTTTTTTTTTTTGGAAAAGTGCTTTTGATAGGGGGAGAAAATTGATTTTGTTAATATTTTTTTTAACAAAGTCTGTGTTCTTCTTTTCTTTATTTTTTTCTTTTTGATGAGAAAAGGGGAGAAGTATTTGCATAATTAAGAATTATTTTAGAATTGATTGTGCATATTTATTCTCATAAAAAAGGAAAAGATTGTTGAACTTTATATTCACGAATGATTTTGATGAGAATAATTATTACACAATTAATTATTTAAACATCCTTAATTGTTCAAATACTTAAAATATTATATTATATATATATATGCTTTGTATTTGTTTTGCTGTTGTTTAAGTTTTAACAGAGCAAAAAGTTGAAGAAAAATAAAAAACAAAGCTATCGAGCCCAGTAGAAGAAAGGTGGAGGCACTTTTATCAGCTAAAGAAAAAAGATTGAGTTTTGGCTAAAACTGTGAAGTGAAGCATGAGAGTTTTGGCAAAACTATAAAGTCAAGGGCTAAAGTTTTTGGCAAAATTGTGAAGTCAAGGGCAGGAGTTTTTAGCAAAATTTACAAAGTAAGGGCTGAAATTTAGGCTTCAACCTCAGGCCTCGACTTTATAATTTTGCCATCGACTTTAGAAAGTTTGTCATTGGGTAAAATTTATAAAGTCGATGGCTGAAGTTTAGGTCTCGACCTTAAACCTCGACTTCATAAATTTGCTCTCAACTTCAGAAATTTTGCCATCGACTTTAGAAAGAAAAGAGCTGTTGGAATGCATTTAATGCATGTGTCAGACACATTTAATGCTCTTTTTCTACTTATGACTTTTACATGTTTTTAAACGTTAAGCTCATTAAACACAAGTATGAGTTGTCAGAAACTTTTTGATAACGGGCAAATTTTTATCAAGAGCTATAAATAGAATTTTCCTCCTCTCTTTGAAAAAAAAAATTCTAGAATTTTTAAAATGCACAGTAAAAACAAAAACAAAAACAAAAACAACATTTTGTAATTTTTTTTTACTTGTGTTTTTGTTCTCGTTATTGTTAATTCGAATTTTTTTAGAGAACAATTAGTGCTCTGTTTCTAAATTTGCTGATACACTCTAAACGAGAGTTTTTTAGCACTATTTAAGATTTACAAAAGTTGATTATCTGCTCGTTTAAGGAGCTCAATTTGTAAAAGAATTTGTAAAATTCTCAAAGTATTCTCTATTGTAAATCTGCTCAAGTAGGAGTATTTCTTTGTAAAGGAAATTTGTATATTTCCTTAAGAGACTTTCAATTTGTAAAATTGCTCATATAGGAGCTGTTTGTAAAAAGTCCCCAAATGAGGCATTTGTAAGAGAACAAAGAGAAGTCCTCAGTGGGAGGCATTTGAAGTCTGTTCTAGAGTTACTAGCATCGTCCTAATTGCGATTAGGCGGGAAGTCCTCAGTGGGAGGCATTCGAAGTTTGGTCGTGTGTTACCAGCACAACACTTGATTTATCAAGTGGAAGTCCTTTGTGAAAGGCAATCGTAAAAGTCCTATTGTGATAGGCATTGTTATAATTCCTTGTCTAAGAGGTGTATTGATTTTGGAATAATCAATATAGTGGTAAAAATCCTCTTTAAGGCATTTGCACTGTGGAAAGTAGGCAGTGGGCCGAACTCCACGTTATATCCTTGTGTTGCTTCTTTTTCTCTCTCTTTGAGCTTCCTTATCTCTGCTTATTTATTAATCAGTTTTAATTAGTTTATTCCGCTGCATTTGTTTGTCTTAATAACTATTGTCTTATCTTATTAATTAATCTGGTTTGATAAAATAGAAAATTTTGTAATGTTTAATTCACCCCCTACCACCACCACTACACACCCCTCCCCCTCCCCCCTAACCTCCTCTTAAGTATTCCTTGTGTATTATTTCTAACAACACAATATACATGATCGAACTTAAGCTTATGAGTCGCACTATCTCTTGCTTTCTAGGTATAAGCATTTTAATAACTTATTGGCATTGCTAATCTGACTTCTCTATGATAAGGGGATGAAGAGCTAAAGCAGTTGAAAGCTTATATTGTAGGTTTAGAAAGGTAACTTTTGAGGAGAAATGGGAGAGGTCAGATTGCAGAGTAGTGTTACTGAGCCGATGGACAAGAGGCATCAATTAATTCAGCAGGTTGAGGCGGGGCCAATCGTGCACAACATGAAGTCAGCGAAGCCTTACTAATGTAGTCCACTCTAAAAGGAACCATTGCTGACCTGAAAAATAAGTGGAAAGGTATGAAGCAGGAGAAGGACAGTTTGTCCTTTTGCGTGAAGGAGCTCTCAATGAGCTTGAACAAGTTGAAAGTGGAGAACTCTGGCCTAAAGATTATTTATATGTTCTTAGGCCTCTTATTCCCTTTCATGATTGATTTTTTTTCGCATACCATGTAACCATGGCTCTTTTTGTTATTTTTTTTCAGTCTCAGGTTACTAACTTTGAGGGCAGCTAGGTTATTCCTCCCGTAGCCAAAAGACGTGTTTAGGAGGAGATCTTTGTGAGCCAGAAGTAAAGAGATCTTTAGCAAGCTATCCATGAAGGAGAGTGTTTGGGTCGTTTGTGATGAGGTATTGGAATGTTACCCCAGGTTTGATCTCGGCTTCTTAGCTATCTATTTAGGGGAGTTACCCTAGGAGATGATGGTGATGAGGAAGAGGAAGAAGAAGATGAGAGAGGAAGCATGACCTAGGTTGGCGAGGGTGTTGCTACCATATATTAAGCTAATGGTGTCACCATTAATGAGGCATAGATGGCCGAGTAAGGCGAGGGTATTCCTCCAATCGTGCCTTTGAGATCTGAGCCTGCAATCCCTGAGGCCCGTTTGTGGTTGAGCCCTACGATGAGCGCCATGTGTTGTGTGAGTTGATTCCACCAGTACAGTTAAGCTCCAGTAAACACAAAAAAGTAGTCAGAGGTGCGCAAAGGGTTGCCCAGTGCGACCACTTTGATGCCTAAGTTTTAGTAGTTCTTTTTTCTTAGAGAACAACAGTACATGTAGAAAAGCTTATAGAATTCCTTCTCTTCCTCCCTTTCTAGAATGAGAAAGGGGGTATTTAAAGTTGTTAAGTCTCCTAATTTGGTTTTGATGATTACAAAACATGTATAAGTATTTATTAACAAATTCATTAAGTGTGCAGTGCTTAAGTATGATCAAAGGTTTTTGAAAATGTTTTTCAAAAGAGATTTAATTCATAAAGTATTTCAGAAAGTGTTTGAAAAGTTTTTCAAGAACAAATGAATAGTCATAAGGTAACTCATAAGGTAAATCGATGGTTTACAAAACTCTTATAACGGTCAGAAGGTCAATTAGAGGATAAATGTCACTATGAATAAGTTTCACGAACCGACTTCAAGACATTGGATTTTCTATGATTCTTTATGGATTTGAAGACCCAGCTCCAAAGTTGGATAATACATTCAATTATATTCCACTAAGTTGGTTCAATATTCATGGGGGTTCAAGTTTTGTTGGACTAAGGATTTATTGTTGAAAAATCAAGGTTTTGACATCAAATTAAAGTTCATGACAGCTTATTCAAGTTCAGATAGTGAAGATCAATTTCGAAATTAGTTCAAGACTATCATAATGAAGATCTTTGTATTTTATGCGTGTTTTTAACAAGACAATGAATCCAAAATCACGAAGATTAAGGACATCAAGAAGAATTTAAAATCAAGAGAATTAAAGACAGCTAGAGTGCTTGAGGATCACGAGATTTATAGCTACAAAGAAATGTGATACAAATTTGTTTTTCAAAGTTAACCATATCAAAGGATGTTTATCCTTAAGTAGTCAAAATTTATGGGATCTTCATCAACAATCAAGTTTACCTTTACAAGCTAAATTTTTTTGAATTTGAAGAAGAAGATTGTTGGTTTCTCTTAATGATGATTTTGATGATAACAAAAAGTGTTAAGTGCGTACTAACAATATTCATTAAGTATGCAGTAATCAAGTAAGATTTTATGTAAATGTTTTCAAAAGGACACAACTCAGGAAGTGTTTCAAAGAATGTTTAACAATAGTTTTCACATACAAATAAGTTTTCAGAGAGTGTTTCAGAAGGAAAATCAGTGTTTTATAAAGGGTTGTATATCGATCAAAAGTGTTTCAGAAATTAATTATAACGACTACGAAGGGTTGAATACTGATCAGAAGCTGTTCAGAAGGTAATTTACAAAGTTTCTGAGATATTTAAAAATCACGATTATGAAAGACGAATGGTTTTCTAAGCAATATAAATTGAAGACCCAGCACCAACGTGAATGTATTTGGGTAATGCACTCAATTATGTTCCATAAGTTGGTTCAATTATCCAAAGGGTATTTAAATTATATAGACTAAGGATTATTTATTGAAGAATTTATGTCTCAACAAAGATTGGAGGATCACGAAAAAAGTTCACATATAATCTCGTGACAATATATAGTAAGAAGAGAATCGACTTAGTTTGTTATCAAAAACAAATCTACTCAAGATCAGGAAGAATTCAAATTCGAAATGGATCGATATCAAGTTTGATAAAAGTGCTATTTTCATGGGATGTTTTAACGAAAACAAAGTAATCAATCTTTCAAGTATATCTACAACAAAGATAATTCAAATCTGAACATTTGAATAGAGTCGCATTACTAGATGAAGATGACCAGCGACATTAATGTAATTGAAGTCTATCCAAGCTATAGATGAAAGACGACCAGCAAGGATTATCTGAAGTCAAAGCAAAAAATCAAGAACAAGTTTATCCATCTCTTATAGCCATTGGAGACAACAAGAATAAAAGATATTCATTCAAGTCAGATAAAAAAAATATATGAGAATATCATTTCATGAAAGAAAGAGACTTAAAAATAGAAGAACAAATACTCATCCCAGTTTCATTGCACTAAATTCAATCTCTTTCAATTGTTCTTATTTGATTGAAATTTGCTAGGAATTTTATTCTTTTCCTATGGATTTGTTTTACACAATTAGTGTGAATTTGATAGTTGCAAGAAGCTCAGTAGTTTGATTGTAGCTTTGAGGAAGCTAGGAGGATCAAGCTCAGTGCATTTATAGCCAAATGTTTGGCAAAAAACAACTTGTAACTTGTTGATTTGTTGGATAGTGGAACATACTGGTGTGGAATACCGGGTCCCCGGCTTGGTGCTGGAAGAGAGGATTGACGCTCAAGGCGGACCTCTATAAATAGCTTTGCAATCTTCTCTACCCTATCTCTTTTAATTTTTATACATTTTAAGTGTTTATTTGTTTTGCAAATTAATTTCAGAAACAAATTCAGAAAGTAACAGGAAGTGCACTTTATAAGCAAAGACTAAATCAAAGACTATCTGGAAGCGTTTTTACTAATCAGAGATTAATTCAGAGACTAAAATCGGGAGTTCAATTTTTGTTTTAAGCTAAACTTTTTGTATTGTTCTTATTCGAATTTCATCTAAAGATATTGTTTATTAAAGTTGTTGTTTTCAAGTAAGGTTAAGAAGCCATTTAAGTTTATTAACTAGATTTGTAAATTTGGTTAAATTTTTCAAAGAATTAAATTTTCAACTTGGAAAACCAATTAACCCGGACAGTTATATTTTATTCTATCTTCAAGGGATTTTGATACATTATTTTTAAAGGATAATTTGAATTGATAAAGTTCAAATTTTCAAGACCCATTTACAACAAGATTAATATATCCAACAGACGCACAAAAATAGAACAAGATCATCTTCAACGTTCAATTTCTCATCTTATCGAAAGGAAGCAGACGTTATGAAGGAGAAATATTAGGAATAAAGTTTATCTTTTCCTAGCCATTGGGAATGAAGAATATATATAACAAATAGAGATTCAAATAGTAAAAAAGTGAAAAAGAACAAGCATAGAAAGCTACGAATTTCTTTGAACCAAATATTATTATTCTATATTCTCTTCATTGTACTAAACCGAGACGAATCCTTATTTCATTATTCCTCATTGCTTTAGTTCTCTTGTGAGAGATTGTAAAAGGTGTGAGAGTGACTTTCTTTCTTTATAGATCATAAAAAGCTTGAGTGAAGCTAGATAGGCTGAGCAGAGTGATTGAAGTTCATTGTAGTTGAACAAGCTTGTACTCTCATTTCTTAATTTGATAGTGGAACATACCGGTGTGGAATACCGAGTCCCTGGCTTAGTGCTGGAAGAGAGGATTGACGCTCAAGACGAAACTTTTATAAATTGATTTCTCACTCTCTTCTTTCTTATCTCTTCGAATTTTGTGCATATTTAATTGCTTGGTTTTGTTGCATTTTATGCTCAGAAACTAAATTAGAGAGTAACTGAAACATCTTTTTCTAAGAAGAAACTAAATCAGAGAGTAAAACTGGGAGTTTAACTTTAAACTTGTTGTTTGATCTTTTGTGGATTTGAGTAAACTTGTTTGATCCAATTTTTTTTATTAAAGTTATTGGTTATTAAGTTTATTGTTTTCAAGTAAGTTTTAAAGCTATTATAGTTTGAGTAACTAAGTTGTGTGAATTTGGTTGAATTTTTGAAAAGTGAAATTTTTATTAATAACCAATTCACCCTTCTCTTGGTTATTTTTTTGGGACCAACAAAAGTGTTTAGGGTCATACCATAATGAACCAACTGAATCTGTTAGGATTGGGGCAAATCATGACCTAGTGACTGGCTTAGTACTCAAGGTGAAGGGGTACCTGACCTGGGGAGTAGCTGTGGTGAAGAGTCTAGATTGGTTGGTTGTGTGCCCCCAGTTTCGAGATGGGACTTTATTACTTCATGAGCTTGGGGGCCTTCTAGCCCTTAGCTCGTGGAGCAAGCCGTTACTAGGTTTGTGGGAGACCTTTTTTGTGGTTCACCAATAAGTTGATATGAGTATCAACTGTGGCTCCTACACTGGAGTTAGGCTTAGAGCTTTCCCAGTTAGGGCCTTTCTTGGACAAGCAAGGCCGACTACCGACTACTGACTGGGTCGCAGGGGCCTATCATGGCAAGGGTATACCGAACAAGCCATAGTCTATATTTCACTATCAACAAGGCTAAAGTAAATGGTTATTGACATTCTTATATTAAAGCGCATACTCTACTGTTTAGTAAGCGCCCATCCCAAGATTTAGGAGTTGGATAGTCTAACTCACTTGCATTAAATTTGTAGATGATGATTTGACATTCTTAAATTAGTTGATGATATTGTATTAGTTTAAAATTTCTTTTGAATTTCGATTCTTTGTAATAAGATATAAATTGTCAATTTGCTATTAAGTTAGGGATATTTAGCTTTTAGCTTAAAAATTATGGTTAGATTAAGATTAGTTTTTTTATATATGATTCAAATATGATTCCTGTTAGGTGTTGTGATCTAAAAACGTAGCAATTTTTTGTTTTTTTTCCTTTTTTTTATAACAAAACCTTTTGCAAGATCCATGTGTAACATGTAAAATAATACATATAACAAAATTAGTTGTTGACATAGTTTACAGGAATTATACATTTTTTTACAAAAGATATACCTTCTCCTCCTAAGGATAGAGTTCACAGGAGATATAAAACTCGCAGCACTTATTACAAAATATTCATTATGTTCAGTACAAGGACACCAAGTGTTGTCTCTTTAGTGGTAGCCACACACATGATAATGGGAATCAATTCTAATCCCTATAGTCCTAGGTAACTTGGATTAGAATTTTTATATTATTTTCAATGAGGAGAATTGTCTCTCTAACTGTTTTCTCTTTCATATTCTCACATATTTATCCCCAAACACACACACACACATATCTATATATGGATAAGAGAGAATCATTTCCTTATAGAAAAATACTAGTTTTGAAACCAAATCTTTGAAAATACAAGTAATATTTTAATAAAAGATATTATTAGATTATATAATATCCACTTGATAATAAAATAATCTTCATATTATTTAATTTATCTCAAAATAAATAAATAATCCAATTTATTCTAATTTTGAAATAAATATTATTCCTATTAATCGTGTTATTATGTGTGACCCTTTAGGTTTCATACACATAGGTAATGTATTTTATAGATAAATCAAAGTAATCATCTAGCAATGGTTATTAGTAATCCTATGTGATAAAAATGGCCGTGAACCTTAACCACTAAGAACTGATTACTTCGTAATTAAATCTTTTTATCAAAATATCCTAATTAAATCATTGCATGTAATGTCATCAATGTTTAATCATTTTACTTGGTTCTCAAAATAAATTAAACTCAATAAAACTTATCGTGGCCAGTGGCTATGATTTACTCTTATCTCAACAAGTGGCCAATGAATCTATATTGACTCATTATTATCCTCTCTATATTTCATATTACACCCAATAATCGTATTATTTGCAATTTATATTAAGATCGTGTTTAACAGCATCAAAGTGTAATATTCCATATATAGGATATATAAAGGTCTCAAGTGTAGAGATTATTTATACTCGTTCATATAGAGGACTGACCAATGATATTGAACATGTGGTATCCTTTATTAGCGAGTCGTGTCTAACGTACCTATTTAATGTTTGGACACCTACTTCTATAACTTAAATATCTTTCCCTTGGTTTGTTGATAATGACCTTTAACCATACAACGTGTTAGCCTAAATATCAATGTTCCCTCTAGATATTTATCTATCCAAGGATAAATTTTAGATGATACAATGTCTTAGAATTCCCGCTGATAATATACCTCATTATTATTCCAGACATTTTCTAATTATCTATGGAACTTTATTCTGAAATATATACGAATAGAAAAGTATATAAATACAATAAATACTTACCTTTTGCTAATAATATTCATAAATAAATTAAAAGGTGTCTTGGCATATTGTGCACAATTACAACAATTCCTTATAATTCCTTTACCACATATAGTTTTATAGTTTTGAATTGGCAATTGCTTATCAATTGTCAGTTTATAGTGACAATTCTTCTCTCTCTATTTTTCTAAATAGTTAGTATAGACTTTATTTTATTGTAATAATAACTTCTATATGAAAAATCTATGCATTCAAACTGAGAAACTCAAGTTTATACACCTAAAAATACACACAGCTAATTAGACAAAATTGATGCATGTTTTAAATGAAAATAGAGATACCACACTAGAATTAAATATAAATTACTTTACAATCGAATCGATAATTACTGTGACCCTGATCGCTAAAGCTCCTTCGAGAGCTAAAAAGAAACCGACATGACTTATGACACTTATTAATAGTTTCACCCATAATCATGTCAATGACTCATAAGAGCTCTAAAGATTAAAAAACTACGAGTTTGCAATGATTAGTAATCACTTAATCTTGACATGAGATGGAAAATACATGATAAGGCCTGCTACTTGAGGATTAAACCTTGAAGTCTTTAAATGCCTTAGTGGCATAATTGTCATGCCCCAAAGGTACCCTAGACGTAACAGTCCATCGCATGCTAATCAAAACTTAAGAATCACTATCACTGTCATTCAGAAGTCTTGTGTTAGTATGCAAGACGTTCCCTCACGACAATAGAATACATAAACAATTGGGGACAAATATTTCAATTTGATAGGATAAGCATAAAAATACAAACCACAGATATATCAGGATCAGTTACAAAGCATTAAGGGGTATTCCCCTGCTATACATAAAATTAAGTATTATCCTTTTTGGTAACAGTTGATCATTCTAGGTTCACTAGTGAAAACTATACAAACCAATTGTGAACTTCTAGGGAAATAACTCCTAGTCTTTCATTACCTGATTTGGCCAGGTCCGAGGATACAGCCATAAGTACTGGAACTGCATTAGAAAGAAACTGTAGGGATGTAAGCTACGCTAGCTTAGTGAGTTCCACTTTCAAAATTAAATGCTCAACAATAGTATATAATAGACAAGTTATTAACAATCATATGAATGCATAAACAAGTGAGCATACAATACATAAAACTAACCGGAAGTCTTATGTTGAATGGATTTACGCCCTCCATTAGGGGTTAGGTGTTTCAGGCCCATACGACCAACGATTTCAATTTTTCTCACTTTTATTGTGGTTGATACAGGTGCCCACCCACACACATTTTCAATTCTGACCCACAGGCCAATATTTAATTTCCGGTCATTACGCCAACATTCAATTTATAGGCCCCTCGTTGCCCAGCTATTATGCCTTCTTTCCACAAAGGTATAATAACCTATGCAATGTGACTCGCATATGGTATGCATGGTCAATTTGATTATAAGATCATAGTATATTAATTTAACAATTTATGGGTGATTATAGAGATTTCAGACATACAAATTCTATACTAAGTCATACAAATAATTACAACAAGCTCATTTCGATATTCTTATCGTCAATTCACCCATATAGAAATCATATTCATACAATCAATTTTATCTTGCCTCAATTCTAATGCCACTAATATTACAAGCACAAGCACAAGCATAAAATTTAAAGATAGTGAACTTACTCGGTTATGGTCTCCGGTCTCTAATGGTAGCGATCTAGAAATAAGAATTTTCCCTTGAATCCAAAATCAACTAAAGGAAAGAAATACCCTTATGAGTATTTCATACCATAAATAACTCCAAAATTTTCAAATAAAGTTCTTTGAATTCGTAATTTCCGTAGTAATTGGAAATTTCAACTTAAAATGGCCATAATTTGGTCATTTTAACTCGGAATTTCGCAAATAAGCTATCGATTTCCATCTACTTCGAAAGATCTGTCTGTTTATGATATTATTACTGTATTTTGAAAATTTTTAGGTCTCGAAACATTCGGATTAGATCTGATCAGTAACTAAAAGTTGTGATTTCGAAATTGTTTTGTGAAATTTGCATTATTTATATCAAGTAAATCATATGTACATGTAATAGCTACATGTTATTATCATGCATGATATTATATGGGCTATTTATGTGTATTTCCTTAAAGATTTTTGGTTGAAAGGAATTCTTGGAAAAACTCTTACTTTGAAATAATGTTATAAATGCTTGTTTGAGAAAACTAGCTTTATATCTTTAAAATTATACATATTGTTACTATGATGAAGCCTTGGTGACCTATGTATCCAATGCCTTCATTATCTCGACAAATTTCTTCATTTAAAGGTTGGAAAATAGATGCTTAAAGTGTGGGTTTTGCCTTGGGACGAACTTTCCACAATTTTTGGAAATGAGATTATTGTTTGATCTTAGTTGGGAAACCTTTCCTTTTTTTTTTTTTAGTTTCTACTTTAATAAAACATATTTATACTTATAAAAATCAAGTCTTTATTATATCTATTCCCTAAGACTTCCATTTTTCCATTAAAGTACTCATTTTCACATTTGGAAATAGGTGTTTAAATAGGGATCATTTTTAGATCCGAATTTAGAAAATTGTTTTTGAGATTGTTTCTTGTGAAAAACTCATTTAATCTTTCTAAAACTAAGTCCTAATCAAACATATTCCCTAAGGCTTTCGTTTTTAATAAAACTCTTGTTATAGGGTTGCAAACAAGTGTTTTCCTGGCATTTCACCCTAGATACCAATTTCTACGTTTTTATTGGAGTTGAATCATAGATTTAACTTAACCTTTGAAATCATTTCCTTGTTTTGAAAATTTCTTAGTAAAACCACGAACAACTTATAAAAATCACTACTTTATGATACTCCTTACCTAATCCCTTCATTTTACATGTAAAACCTTCATTTTGAAGTTGGAAAATATATTTTCTAAATGGCTCTTCTTCAAGATTTGAATTTTAAAAATAACTTTTTGATAAAAACAAAATAGATCTTGAGTTTTGATCAATATTTTCCTTAAGAAAAACATGTAGCAAATCTTTCATGCATGTAAAACAAATAGCTATTTTATTTTAACTACTCTAAACAAGTAGATCTATTGTACTACTCATGTCATGAATGTAAATGCATTATGAAAAATATGCAGATGAGAATAGAAATAAAAATATAAGCTCAACGTTTCCATAAAAATAATAGATAGCAAGTGATATAGCAAAATGATAATATTTCCACTCCAATAACAAGATCTACCCATTGTGATGAGAAGAATATCATGTTCTAGTGTTTTCCACATCCCTAGCATAAAGCTCATGGGGATTTTGGTGGATCCACACATGTATAAACTTATCATTACATGTTTTAAAGTGGTAGGGTTAAGATCTATTACCTATTTAGTGTTTTGGAGAAGGAACTTGAAGAAAAAAAAATTTTTGTGTGTGTGTGTGTTAGGGGGGGGGGGGGGGGGGGGGGGGGGGGGGGGGGGGGGGGCGCTTATGGGGCTCATGGCAAGGAGAGAAAGGACAAGGAGAGAAAGAAAAAAAAAACTTCCAAAAGTGAGTTTTGTAAGAAATGAGGAAAAGTGAAAACGTGAAAGGTGAAAAGGAGTTTATATAGAAAAAGGAATTAGGGTTTGTATGAATAATAAATTGAATAAAATTAACAAATGAGAGAGAATTGAGTGGGGATGGGGTAGTGGTGTATGGGTGAGTGGGGGGTGTGCACCGGTTTTGGGAGAGTAAGGGAAGAGGTGAGTGTTTTGATTTGTTTTGTGTAATAATTTCAAACTTAATGAGTAGTTTGTGTACAAAATATATTGGAAAAGTAAATTTGTAAAGAAATGATGTAACATTGTAAGAATAGGTTGTAAGGATGTAAGAATAGGGTATGAGTGGTTGTACTTAATGAATAGTGTAAAAGAAAAAAAAAGTTGATTAGACACTTAATTTACCGGTATTAATAAAAATACGATAAAATGTTATAAATGTAACTTTTATAACCTAAAAAATTATATAACTGAAATATTTAGAAATATTACGAAATTACGAATCTAACGGTACTAATATAATATATTTAATATCCCAAGCCCCGTGACACTCTTTTCGAGATTTATATCCGATCGGGCTCGAAATAGGTCGAAAATTCACTAATCGAATATTGTTTAGCGTTCTAATATTAAGATAAGCTAATCTACACTTCTCACTCATATTTCGACTCCTTGGTTTGAGAACCCAAGATTGCCAGAGCTAAACTGCTAGGGTTTTTTGAGATTTTGTTGACTTAGGGTTTTCGATTGACTTTTCGATTTAGAGTCTTACTTCGGAATTAACTTGTTTTTATTCTGTCGGGGTTTCCTTCTTGATATTGTTGGACTTAGAATTCCTAAGTCCGATTGGTCCAGAGATATTCCTTTAGGATTTCGGTTTCCGGTTTTAAATCTTTCCTGAAATCGAACTTAGGTTTGCTTAAGAAAATGAGGGTTTACAATAATAATAACTATAGCAAAGTTTTATAAGAAAAAATAAGACAAAAACAAAGTTGTAGAATCAAGAGCTGATTGGATCATAAACATCGATTTTAGAAAGACTATTAATATGTATAATGTTTTTTTGGCCAAAATATATATAATTAATGTATATAATTTAGTTAAATGGAAGTGCTAAGCCCATTATATTGTGGTTCATTTAAAATTTCTAGTTAGATGGGAAGAAGAAAGCTATCTAAGGCTTGCTTATTTTAAGGAAAACTATGCTTTAATGGAAAAAGTTTGGGTGAATTACACCGGAAGGTCTCAACGTTTGGGATAAATTCATTTAAGGTCCTAACGTTTCTAGTAGTTAAAAAAAGTCCCAATATTTGAGGATAAGTTCACTTAAAATCCTAACATTTAAAGAAGTTGGTCAATTGGATCCCCAATAATACGTGTCAATTGGAGAGAATATTTAATTAAAACTCGAAATACTCTTCTCATATTGACATGTGTCTTTGGGTACCCAAATTAACTCACTTCTTCAAACATTGAGACCTTAAATAAACTTACTTCCAAACGTTAGGACCTCTTTTTAACCACTCAAAACGTTAGGACCTTAAATAAACTTATCCTTAAACGTTGGAACCTTCTAGTGCAATTTACCCAAATAGTTTTCTCTTAAAATTAATTTATTGAAAAGTAATATATTTTCATGTATTTGGTTGTTTTCATAAAAAATACTAGAAAATGTTCTCCAGTGTTTGTTAATTAAATGTAAATGAAAAAAAAAACATAATATACTTTTGTACATATTTCTCATTGAACTTTAAAATCATCAAAACTGTTATTAATTTCTTAAAATTTCATAGAAGAGGAACTTCCCTTAAACTCATGCCGTTGTGCATACAAAGGTACTTGTATTATTAAGTTTTGACTAAGAGTAGTTCACTATGAATGTTGTTAATGTTTGCAAATAAAGAGGATATGTATAAATTTTGCACTAAAAGAATATCAACGGTTATTTATAAGAAACATAAAAACTATGTAATAACAATGTCCATACGAAAACATAATCATAAAGATGACAGTGATGTCATCATATTATGAGAACTTTGTCCAACAAAATAATTTAAAAACCACAATAGTACCTTTCCAGCATAAGCTTGGATCTAAAATGTCTAGTAATAAAATAAATCCCGAAATAATACCGTTTCTGACATAATCTTGGTACAATAATAAATGAATAGAAGAAACGTCCTAGCTCGTCGCATTTATTAAAGAGGAGATGACGTAATTCAAACCACTAAAAATCAAAGCATCTCATTGCCTCCGAATGAAACCATTTATCCATATCTGTCTAAGGTCATTGCTTTTGACCATAAAAGCTTTTGCAATCTTTCCAATTTCAACCAAATGGTAAAATACTGTTGCAAAAGGAAATTTATCAAATTCTTTCATCTTCATTGCCTCATCATAAAGCTTTTGCATATAAAATTTTTCTTTATTTAATTCTTTGATTACCCCTGCTACCTCACTAAAATGTTTTAGCATCTTATTTTCAAACGTCTCACTACTAAACTTTTGCTTCTTATGCGATCATTAACTAGATGCATTTAAAGATTTTTCTATCCATTTGCACCATTTTCGTTATTCTCTTCCACTTCAAGTGGGGGAGAATCATTTTCTATATTTAAATCAAAATTTTCAAATTGCTTAGCTAAACTATAATTGCAATATCCTTTCCCATAACTAATGCTATTTCATCAAATGTTTGAATTATTTTATTCAAATATTTTTCATTATTAGGATGTGTCTTAAAAAAAAGGCAACTATTTAGTTAAAAAATAACTAACTTAAAAAAAAATCATGCAAAGAAAACTAAAAGAAAACACTAGAAGAAAAATAAAATTGCTTACCATCGCTTCTTCATTGTAAAGTTCTTTGTCTGTAGTAATTATCTTCAACTCACCATTCCATCTAAAACTACTTTTATTTCTTATCTTTTGAATTGTGGCCCATGTATTTTTTATAATATGGAGATGATTCTTTATATGATTGGGAAAGTAATTCGCTCTAAATTCTTCATTGATTGCTCCTGCTACTCGAGCAAAAGATGATGGTTTAAATGTAGATAAAGATTTGTTATCTTCGAGTGCTTCATCTGCTAAAATTTCCAGCATTAAATCTTCCATTGGTCTAGACCACTTGAAGTTTTTAACTTTTGTGTCCTTGTCACTACCATTTCCTTCATTATTATTATTTTTCTCCATTATTAAAATAAAATACAACTAACAGAAATTATGCTAATGAAATTGAAATATGAATTGATAGATATGCAAATAATGAAAATTTCATAACATGTTACTCTTGTAAATATCAATATCAACACAAACTATTAGTAAATAGATATTTGGAAGATCAAATTCTACTTATATATGTGTGCATAGCACAAATTCAACATTAGGAAAAGGGAAACATAACATTTCATTAATAATTGATGTGCTGAGATTAGTTTTGAATTTTAAAGCATAATTCTAGCAAGCGTACTAGGTCTTCTATTGTAATATAGCATGAATAAAGTGTCGATCCCACGAGGATTTACTAACTACTAGACAATTATCAACTAATACTAATATCTAGGCAATTGATCTTTTAGAGATGATTAAGTTAAACTAAATTATCTAACTAATTATCTATATGAATGCAATGAGCTTTTTAAAGAGAGGGATATGGTAAAAAGTGTGGGAAGGAGCAGAATCCACTTTAAACTATTGCCAATCAACTTGAACTCATGTTATAATGATAATTAGATTCATGAATATTCATAAGAAATTATCAAGATTTAAAAACAAAGTTTGAAAACCTTTTAAACCACAAAACAATTCAATAACTTCCGTTTAAATAAATCATTAGTGGAATCAAAATTACAATTATAAATCTCCCGATTCTATAATTGACTAATACTTTATATTAAAATCTCCTAATTCCTTAGTGAGAAATCAACATAAAACATTGCATTAATATTCATGGATAATTTCTAAACTAGATTAAACTACGCCGCTTCCGCAATTGCAATTTAATCTCAATTTATGAATTCATGTGAACACTAATTTTCCTTCCGAGTTATTAGAATTCTTATACACCAAAACATGATGAATAATCAAAATTCAATATGAATATTTCATGATTCTAAATATCTCATAACATGGATTCAAAAATCATTTTAGCATGTTTAGAGCTTCATCAACTTCCCACAAAAAGGGTTTAGCTACTCATGGATGATGATTCAACAATCAAATAAGAAATTGCAAATGATTTCATTATGATAAGAATATTCAAGTATATGAATTGCATAAAAAGAATAAGAGTAGAAATCACCAATTTAAAATACTAAAGCTTCACTTGCAAATCTTGTATAACTTCAACTATCTCTTCAAAAATCTCTTATGAAATGCCTATTCTAAATATTCTAGAGCTACTTGGAGTATTGGATATTTAAATGTTTGGATGATTCTGAAAATGAGGAGAAGACCCCCTATTTATAGGAAAAATTTCGTGAAAAATATTCAATGAACTTTGCTGTTTCTCAATGTACGCCGGCCGTTATGGATCCTACGCCGGCGGCTTACAGGTGGCGTATCTTCAAATTGTTCTTTGCGCAGGCAGTGCACTGGCAGCCTTCAATATCAGTTACAATGTAGGCCGCTTCTACGCCGGCGGCTTAGATGTAGATCTAGCCGGCGTATGTAGTCAGAAATGAAGCGTTGGGCTAATTTATAACGAAACGCCGTCCCAAAGCCGGCGGCTTTGTCACCGGCGTAGGCATTCAAACAGATGTGTTGCTTCATTTTCCTCCAAGCATTTCATGTCTTCATGTCTCTTCAATTCTTCGATGTACACTGTCTCAAAGCCGGCGGCTTTCATGCCGGCTTATAATGTAACTCATTCAAAGCTGGTGATGTTTCAGTTCTGGGCTGCCGGCCTTCATTTACGCTGGCTTCTTCATCTTCTACGCCGCAGCTTTGAGGCGGCTTTGAATGTTGTTTAACTTGTTCTAGGCAAAGCTGGCTGTGCTGCAACGGCCTTGGATTTTACGCCGTCTGAAAGCCGGCGGCTTTCAATGATGAATTGCCGGCCTTGACTTCAATTTTGCTTATTTTTGATTCAAAGTCTCTTGTTTTGATTTCTTTATCCAAAGTAGTCCTGAAACATAAAATTTAATCAAAACAAATATCCATTCTAGCTCTTTTGATTATCAAAATTTGTATAAAATATGATCTTATCAATAATCACGAAAACTAATTATTATGCTTATTTGTATAACCGATCCACATTGAATATGCTATTTCATCACTTTTCATAGACCATTCTCTTTTTTTTTTCTTTGACTTCATTGAGATATTTGACTTCTTATTTAAGATTCCATATTTTATGATACTTCTTCTGTGACCGGATCAACTCCCATAATAAAATTATAAAGAATGCAACAAGCTAAAATTATCCTTGTTTGTACTTCAAAAGACTAATAAGGAACTGCATCTAATAAATGAAAATAACTTTTTAGGATCTCAAAACTCCTTCCAATGGTACTTCGTAAAGATAAATGATGAAGATTATATGCTCTTCTGCATTCTCAGGGGAACAATCGTGACTAAACTTTTTAAGATGATATCGAGCTCCCCCATATAGAGAAATAATTCCTTGTCAAATACCATAACCAACACCTCTAAGGTAATATTTTCCTATGAAATGCAATAATAGATCATCCTTTGGTTATGAAGAAGTTATATTGTAATTTTACCATATGTTACTTAGAGTCACTATACCTTTTGGGACCTTAAATCCTCTTGGACCCAAAAGAGAGTTAGTTAAGACACGAGAATCATGTGTTGAACCTTCCCATCTAGCTAATATATAAATAAATTTTTAAGTTAAATACAATAGTTGTGAGAACACTTTGCATCATGCTTTCCTTTTATCTTCAAAGGTGGCCTTACATTTAAGATGGAATTGTTTCATAAACATATGTGCCACTAGTTGCCCCTAAGCCATCTTAATAGTAATTATTGATATAATTAATATGTCATGGTTTAATTCTGAGCCATATCATATGAGTTCTATGGTTTGTGTGGGATATTTTAAAATATGGGTAAAATATCTTATTATTCATGATCCCCTAAACCCAAGAAAAGTTAATTTTTTTAATTTTATTAGAAAAGAAAAAATATATATGTTATATGTATATTATAAAGAGCAAATCATGACATATAAGCAAGCATGACCTAGTGTTTAAGTAGATAGATTTCTATCTAAAAGATCACAGGTTCAAATTCCATCATTATATGTTTTTTTTTTTTCAACATACATTTATTACATGACTACTCTCTCCCTCTCTCTTTAACTTTTTTTTTTCATAATAATTAATAGCATTAAAATTTTTTAGCATAAAATTATATTTAAATAATTAATTCGTTTTCAAATAGGTATTTTTTATTTAAGAATACCATAAATAAGAGTTACATTATCTGTATATATATTGCAAACGAATCTTATTGCATACCAAATATATAATTTGATTTAGAACATTCTTTTTCTACAATTGATGTTATTAAAATGCATATGGATTATTTAAAACCTATCATATCTAGATATATTTTATAATATTTTTTTATTATAAAAAACTTATAGGTATGTAAACTCTATATTTTACATCAACAATTAATTTTAAGTGAAATATATACATTCTCTTACAAAATACACTAAATACTCTTAATTATTATTTCGATGAATTTTTGCATGAAATTTTAAAAATTATCATAACGAAATCATTAATGAAATGTAATAATGAGTAGATGTAACTAAATAAGGATTAATTACAAAAACATGCCTATGTTTTTGATTATTTGCAATAAGGTGGCCTAGGTTTTTTTTTCTTTTACAATAACATGACCTAGGTTTTATAATCTTGTGCTAAGTATAAAAAAAAGGGACATGTGGCATAATTTTATTGGCTTATCCAATTATTAATAAACTAAACTTGCTAAAATAAATAATAGAATATAAAAATTCCAAAAAAAATATAGAAAAACAAACAAAGAGAATAAAAACATCATGAATGCTAATCCCTCCTCACCATCATTGGCCAAACTTCGTCCAAATGCTCACTCACCTTCACCAATTCGGCTATGGTTTCTTCATAATCTTACCAACCTTCCTTCCATTGCAAACCACTCTCTACGTTGCCTTTGATATAAAAATCCCAACAATCTTCTTTCCAGGTTCCGAGTCAAATCACGTAGAGAGATCGATCTTCAATTCGGTTCGGATAATAAGCTCAAAAGAAGGTGAGGATGTTAGGGAGTGTTGGGTTTCCTCGAACTGTTAACTGTGTTAGTGAAAGTGATGAGTTTGTCGAGAATGTTGACTTGTTTGCCTGAATTATGGATTGCATTTTGTGTCGAATGGTCGGTTTTTTTTTTTTAAGAGAATCTACGGGTTAGTAGAAGTGCGACAACATCAATTTTATTGCTCAATTTTGGGTAAAGGGTGAGATTTTTTAGAGAGAAGATGGAGTTCATTAAGTTTCTAGAAAGAGAAAATATTTAGAAAGAAGATGACGAGTGAAAATTCTTTCTTCAATTTTTTTTTTCTTTTTCATCCAAGCTGGAGAAGTTTCTTTCATTCATCTTTCATTTGTTTGTTTTATTCTTTTTTTTTTTCAGTTTTTGGAATTTTTTATATTCTTTTATTTATTTTAGTATATTTAGTTAATTAATAACAAGACTAGCTAGTAAAATTATGCTATGTGTCCCTCTTTTATAATTAGCATAAGATTATAAAACTTAGGGAATGTTTTTATAATTATCCCAATAAATAATTATAAGATTAACTCATTTAGGGTCTGACCTCCCAATCATACAATCTAGTGTCCATCCCTAATGTCACTTAATGCTTTTATAACATACTTATATAACTTTGAAATTGCTACTAAAATGATGCAAAAATATCAATGCACAATTTTAGTGGATCTATGAATTCTTTCTCCTAACACTTTAGATCTCCCATTATGTCCAAGCAAGTGATAAAATACCACTACTTGTTCTCTAATGGACACATTTTTAGATTGATGTAATAAAATTTTCTCCTTTAGTATCCTACACAACTTAAATAATGCCCTTGTCTTCATTCGTACCTGGTTAATGCAATGAATATCTTCACTATATAGAATTTGATTCATATATAACCCTGGTTCGTATTTGTTGTTAACATGAGACTTTCTTGAAATCCCATTTTTATGATGTTTTCAGCTAGCTATGAGAATCCCAACTAAAAGAACCGCTTTTGCTGCATCAACTACCATGACGTGAATCTCATTTTCATTCATTTATGGGATGAATTATTTTCTAGAAAAACTATTAAATAGGAGCACTAATCAATGCACTAATTTATTTAAATAATTAATTGTTCCTTATGGAATGTTTATCTCATAATTTTATTTTGTTCAATATATATTTAAAAAAATCCTTTTAAATATTCCACTCTTTAATTCTAGAACAAATATTTGTAAAATCAATTTTCAGCCAATAAAATATAATAACAAAATAAGAATTTTTTTCTTTCATATAATATGGAACATTCAGTATACATCATCAGCAAACAAACAATTTAGCTTACATTCAATGAATTAAATAGATTATTTCATCTCCCTTATACTTTGATTTTATTTAAATTATTATATTGCAAACAATAATGATAACAATAATTATAAAATATATACATACACACTTGCTGGGTTTTTTTATTTTTAAAATAGAACAACTACATCAACACCGATAAGCTCTTATTATGCTATTGCTTCAAATCATGAAACATAAATGAACAGCAAAAGAAAAATGTAAAAAGGAAAAAAAAAAAGATAGGTAAAACAAACAATAAAATGAATTTGAACTTTATATGAAGTGGGGCCCTCCTAATATTAATAAGGTATTTACATACGTAAGAAAGTAATTTTAATTAAAGATCAGACTTGTTAATATATGTTTCTTTTTCATGGAAAAATACCATGGAAGGAATTTGTATTTCATCCAAAAAGAATTTATGGTTGTATAAATGGAAGGGAAAATACCAAAGAATACTCTTTAGACTTTTGACTTGATTTTATATAATAGGTAGGTTAGGTTTTATTTGTCAAAATAAAAAAAATTATTAGAAAGGAAAAATAAAATTCATGTAGAGCATCGAAAATAATCAATCATGAATAAATTGTACATATATCCTATTCATTTCAACTTTAAAAAAGAAGAAGGAGAAAGTTGATAAAGAAAATAAGAAAAAACATAGGACAATTAAAGCAGACAGCCTCGATAAACATGGTATTTAATGAGAACAAAAGAAGGCAAAAGAACCAAAAAGTTGGAAACAAAGAAAAAAAAAAGAAAAAGGAAAAGCATGCTAGCAATTAATCTAAATAGAAAAGGTAATGTCAGAGTTACAAAAGCTGCAGAAATCAATTTATGTGTCGGAGAGATGCAAGCGAGACAGGTTATTATAGGGTATTCGACCATCCAATTCGTTAAAAATCCTAAAGGATCATAGTTTTGAGATAGGTTATGAGATTAAAAAAAGATCAATAAGTTATAAGGTCGAGTTCGGATTTATTATGTAACCCGCTGGAAAAACCCAATCCGATATAAATTTAAAATATAAAAAAATTAAAAATATTAAGTTATTAAAGCAAGAATCTGATTTATATTCTATGTATGTGAAAGTAAGTGAAAATAAAGTGTTTGTATTATTTTATATGATATAATTGTTTAAAATTCATACTTTCAATATAAGTGTTTGTATCATTAATAACTTCAAACAAAATTCTTTTTTTTTTTTTTTTTTTTTTATTACAATCAAACTTGATAACACTTAGCCCTACCTAAAACATAATTTCTATCTAATCATCATGTTTCCAATCTACTATACCCATTAGCTTTGGGGATTTATAATAAAATCAATATAGCACAACACTAAGTATTGACATATGTGGGTGATCCTTTTATGGTTTCATCATAAAAAAGGTCAATTTTCACAACAATGACAAATAGACTATCAAACACAAGGTCAAATGTAGCATCTCTAATGGTTAGTTCCCTTGGTGTTTCATCACCAACAACTATTTCTTTAACTATAGGGTTTACAAATTCATTTCTACTTCCTGTCTTACAATTCTTCATTCGCATATTATTCAATCCTTTTGATTTCATTTTCAAGAGCCTTCCCTGCGCAACATCTTCAAGCATAAGCTTAATGGTTTTCATGGCTACTTTTTCTCTTGTTTATTTCTTAACTGCTTAACTTATGTTATATCTTTTACCACCTCTAATCTAATTAAAAGACTAAGGGATGTTGATCTTGTCTTAACAAAACCATATGTATTTGTCATTAGGTTTGTGCTTTGCTTTCTGAATAAACTATAAAGAACCCAAGTCTAAATGTTAATCATCCATAGAAGTGACACTATAGAGGATTTTATCCTCATAATTTTTGCTAATGAAAAAAATTACCAAAAATTGGTTCATTAATTATATGACCTCATTATAATGACTGGTTCATACAAATATAAGAGATTAATAACATCGAGCCTAGTTTGCCAACTGCAATTTTGGAATTCATATTAAAGAATGAGTGAAACACATGTCTACTAATTTTGTATAAGAAAATTCCACAAATACAAATTATACAAAAATAATTATATAAATACCAATACAAAATCGCATACTGAATAGGCATTTCACAAATTTACACATAAAATGCCATTTGAAGATGCGATTCAGTTAAAAATCATACAGTATTGAATCACATCTTCAAAGAGCGTATCATGTTTTTTAAGATGAATTACACCTAAGGAGGGCGATTCACTTATTTTGTACGTAAATCACACTTTTAATAAGCATTTCATATTTGTTAATGAATCACATCTTTAAGATGAGATTTACATGTAAATTCATGAATCGCTTGTTAAACATGTGATTTTGTGTCGATATTTTGGTAATCAATTTATGTAATTAGTATTCAAATAATTTTTATTTAAAAGGTCGATAATCATACAATTTCCTTATTAAAGAGCAATCACCAATAACTTGTTCTTGAGTTTTAGCATGGGTATAAAATTTTTCATTTTTCATCTTTGTTAAGCACTTCAAAAGCATACACTTAAGAATATAATATTACACTTAAATAATATTTTAATTACAGTCAACACTACTCACAATTCCCTTACAAACTAACTAACCAATAATAGTAAGCATAACAATTACTTTACTCAATTGCATTTCATAAAATACCTTAACTACAAATCATATCCTTAATGTATACATTCAATTTCAACACAATACAATCATTTTTTAATTGCGACAACACTACTACAATACAATGTAATCTCTACATACCCACAAATTACTTCAAATTATTCCTTATGCTTTTCAACTTCAACAATAGTCACAATCATAATAAATGCTAATGGTTTTTCCTAATGAGGGAAAAAGATTAAGTTACTTATAGAAAGTTGGATGTATTATTTTCTTCTTCTTCATTATCATTGTCTTCTTCTTTAATTTTATTTTTTATTTTAACTATTTCTCATACTTGAATTTATTTTATTTTATTTTTTACACATTCTACACACGAATATTTAGTTACACATGAAAAATGGGCATATGGAATACTTGTGACAAAAATGCCTCATTAGAGTTAAGAAAATAATAGATTCTCAAGTGAAAAAGTATAGGTATAAAGTGTAAAATAATAAAAGGAAAAAAATACATATATAAGAAATTAAAAATATGAAACTTCAAATATACATTAGTGTACATTTGCTCTTCTCCATGCATCATCCTAAAATCATAAATCAAACTATACAAATCTTAATATCCACTAAATCTATGACTATTAATCTCACATCTAACTTTTTCTCTACTATTTTCACTTTTACAAATCCATCACAATACATTTGTACTATCGCATGTCTACATATAAAGATTTGGTTAGTTTGAAGTATCTTGGTAACTGGATTGATATTATTGAAGTGGTTTTCTTTTTCTTTTTATCCTTTCATGAGACTTATTGCACTCATCAATTAGTTGATTTTCACTATTTAGTGGAAACAACAAAATCCTATATAGGATAAGTTAACTCTAAAAGAGATGTACTTATCTATTACATTGAATTTCCATGACTCTAACTCTTGATTTATTATCCCTCATTCATTGATCTATTTATATTTTCCTTTTAATGAAATCCAACTTTATTAAAAGGAAAAAAAAAAGCCCTTGTAAATTAATGTGAAGACTTACATTTTAGGTGTCTTCTCTCTCTCTTTCTTTTCTTTTTTTGGCCAACGGTATCTTTTAAAGGTTGGCCACTATACTATTGCTTAATATATATTTTTTTCTGTTCTTTGTGGCAGGGTACAGCCCATTATGAAACGAAAACAGCCATGAAAACGGAAGACAAACAAGCCAAGCGACACTAGGCAACCAACAATAATAATAAAGTCAAATATGTACCACGTTTTTTTAATCTGTTAAAAAGGAGTAACGACTTGGTGCAATTACATAAAACTTTATTACATACAGGTGCAACAAAGAAAGAGAGTGTGTAGTAGTGTGGATACTTAGCTGTCTGATTGAGAAATATCAATAGAAATTAGCTTTGTTTAGATTGTCCTAACCTTTTTTTTTTAATGGTTTAATTAACAATGTGTTTCAAGTGTTCATCTTTTAAATTAATTGAAATATGTAGGTTAAAATCTTCTATCCTAGTTGATAAGAGCATTATTGTTCTACAAGAATATATAATAGGCTCTAGTCCCTTTTTTTAATCATTTATTGTAAACAATATAGTTTTTCTGAATTTATTTAATGGAGTTTTAAGCATTTCAAATTTTTGTAATCAAGTTTTAAACTTTTTTTTTTTTTAAATAAAGGACCAAGTTTCAAGCCTTTTAAGTTTTGTAATACTGTTTTAAAATTAATTTGAAAATGAAGTCAGATTCGATTGCAATACGCTGCTAAAAGATGATGTTTGATTTTATGAGATTGGATTGCGATAATAACACTTATTATATCATATTTTGATTGTAAAATGAATTCAGTAGCTTTTATCCCTTATATTTGTTGGTTTGAAAATATTGGAATGGAATATAAAAAAAAATCTCTTAATAAATATACTAAATTTATATGATTATCACTGTGTTATTTTTTACCATTCCAACCTTACTAATACCATTATCACCACATTTGCCATTATCGCCACTAATACAACACTAACAATAGTTCCAATAATCATTATCAAAATGTTACCACTAAATCATTGCTATTATATTTGTATTTAAAAATAAAAAGAAAAAGGAAAATTATTATACTATACTAAGCACATAAAGATGACACAAAAAACTTATAAGACTTACACCGTGTTTGTTTAAATTTTTTTATTTTTATCCTATTGTATCTAGACATCCAGCTAGGGCAGTTTAGATCCAACCCATGCACTTGACTCGCCGAGTCCAAATTATAGAAACCCGTAACTGCCTCGTGGAGGGGATGGGATGAGTCCAACTCGTGGACCTACCAGGTCTCGTCTCGTTTCGTCCCGACTCATCCCTTTTTAATATTATATTAATTTTTAATTATTATTTTTTTAATGGAGACCTGTTTGGACCTGCGGACCACGATGGGTTTACTTGGCAGGTTGAACCCGATCGAAGAGATGTCTACTCGTATCTATATCATATCTACATCTATAATTAATATGTATTATATTTGTATAATATCTGTTTTATTTATGAGTAAAACTGTTAATTTTTTATCGAAATCTATTTTTTAATAAAAATAATAAAAATATAATACCATAATGAATAAGATTATGATAAAACAAACATAACTGTTTTCATTGTTCATTAATATACTGGAAATCAAACGCTGCCTTACCTTCATCAACTGCTTTTGTTGCTTATCACTCTGTCGGCTCGTACCTTGTTCTTATACCTTTTCACTAATTCAACCAAACACTGGGCGGGTTTTTCTAGCATACTACTAACTACACTGGCATTTATTATCCAACCCTAAGTACTGTAACAATTAATAATGGCAAGGTTCATAGTCTAAAAGTTAGTGTCACATTTACTACTAAACTTTTTTCTTAATTATCTAAATTTTCATGTAATCAAATTAATATCTAATCAAATTTTTTATATTTGTTAATAATTTCTTGATTGACAGAGTTAACTTTGTTTACTAAGTTAGTATTCTTAACAAATGAGAAAATAACAAGTGCAAGCAACTAATAAAAAAAAGTAAAAAATTAAACAATTAAGCAAGTGGATCAAAACAAATAATAAAGTTGCTGAAAGTTAGTTTGGTTACTTAGTTGTCTAATTTGACAAAATGTGCATTAAGTAGAATTAACACATATATTAAAGTTGCAGGAAGTTGATTTGGTTACTTGATTGTCTAATCTGACAATATATGTATTAATCTGCTAGTTTATTCGTCTAATATTTTAGTTTCTTGTTGGGTTTTTTTTTTTGGAGGTCATGTTAGTATCTTTTGGTTACTTGACATTTTTCACTTTCCTACTTATTGAGAGTGCTAGCTTAGTATACAAAATTAACCTTGTTAACTAAGGTAGTTTTAATAGATATGAAAACTTTAATTGATTATTAACTGACCATTTTAAAGTACATGTCGTTAATTGTACATTTGTGAAACTTTAGATCTAAATGCAACGTTAACCTTAGTTTAATAATCATAATTATAATTTGAATGCAAAAATCAAAAGGACTTAGGCCTTGGATGTCATTTTTTTAATAATTGTTTGTGCTAAATTATTATAAAAACAAACCCTGGAATGCAAGTCCTTATTGCATTAAGTTGCTGGATGGTGATTTAATATAAGGATGAATTTACTACATTTATGCCAATCTATTATATTTGCATCAAAACCTACTGCATTTGGACTAGGTGAACCTATCACAAATGAACTAATCATATTTGTATCAAAACCTATCACATTTAGACGGAGTCCTTATTTTAAATTGTCCATATCTAACTTAATCCAATAATTTCCACTTAGAATGCAAATTATTGTGAGTAACTAATGAGGTTATACAATCATTTATAGTTAATATCAAATGGCTTCGCCTTTCTTATTTCACATACTTGCATCATGGGTGCCTATCTCTTAAAAACTTCGTATCTATTATTTGATTTGTTCATCAAAATAACATACGGTAACCTGCACCACATTAGATCAATGTCAGGTGCATATGCACAATTTCGAAATTTGCGGGTATGGAGACGTATACATATTTACGTATCCTGCTGTTGAAAAAGAAGAATTACTTTTGATGCCTACAAGTTACAGCAACTTAAGTTTACATGTTGTAGAACATAGGTTTACTTATGTTAACAATATAGACATTACTGATGTTCAAATTAATGCATCAAACATTTAAAAATTAATAGATTGAATAACAAAATGGAAGAAGAATGCTAACAAACAGATACCAATAAAAGACTGATAATTTTATTTATAAATATACCAAACAAATAAGATACACATATGATATAGATATAATACAGATACATTACAGATACATATATGATATAAATAAAAATTAAACAATTCAAATACCCATTTAATTTAGTTACTTATAATGTTTTAGGCTCTTTTAAACTCAAGACATTAAGCAATTATAATGGGAAATAGAAGATAACCTGCATAAACAGTGAACAGATATTAAGATGTGCAATAGGGTATGATACCCTCGGTATTTGAGTAAGATACACTTCTTGATTCCTAGGTATGGACAAAGTACGGGTACCGTCACGTACCATATGTCTAAAATAAAAAAATTTGCAAAAGGTTTCATTTTAACCAAGTAACCAGTAAAAAAGACCAAATCTATATGTGTTATTGTAAATTAACATTGACATGAGTAAAATGTAAAATCTCCCTACTAATTTAGTGATAATTTGGACCAATTTATTTGCTTCAGTAATTTAATAGTTGTCATTTATAAACGGAATAAAATAATAATATAATTTTCATTTATTTTTTTAATTTTAACGAAGATATTTTGGGATGAAAAAAATCAATCTTAATACCGAATTGCTATTTCATTAAAAGAATTTATTTTTATTCTAATAATGGTTATTCAACACTTTTTAAACATAGAATTATTATGATGAAGTTAAAATATAACCAAATATAAAGCAACAGAATTACAATGAAATTACTTTTAAGCAAGCATTAATATCATGCTACTGTAACAATAGGACAAGACATTAATATCATGCTAGTGCAGTAAAAGTAAACATCCTCATCAGCTAAGGCCAGATCAAAACCCGACTTGGGCCCAAAAGGCCGAAATTGTCCCATCCTAGGGTGCATCTTGAACCATGGATCTGTTGGGTTTAGGCTAAGTCCCATCGATCCTAACTTCACAATCTTTTTTTACAAATAAATTAGAAAATAAAAAACTTTTTATTCAAATTAAAAATTAAAACTTATAATAATGAAAATTGAGCCTAAGAAAATTATGGTCTTTAACCCATTTTCATATGAAATTATTAATGATGTGCATTTATTTATATACAAATATATTCTATTTGAGTTGAAATATTAGTAATATGTGATTGCAGTGATACTCTAAAAGAGGTTAGTAAAGAAAAAGAAGTCCCATATTATATAAAAGCGATATTATTCTCTTGATGAAACAATATATAAAGTGATCAAACTTGTTTTTCAGTTTTATTGATTTTGTATGTATTTATTAACAACACATTAAATATTATGGATAGATGATAAATCATTTCTATTTACATGGAAAATAGTATAGACATGTTTTTTTTTTCTTAATTTTCCATTACTTTATATTTTATATTTGTTTTCATTTCTTACTTTATAATAAATAATTCACTCATTATATTATATTTCCTTTTTCTTTTTTTTTTTACTCTTGTGGACCCACACGAGTCCACCCAAGGGTCAGACTTGACTTGGTTGGTCAGGTTTGGGTTAGTGACTTGCCCACTTGGGTCCCTACGAGTCGCGGGTCAAACTTTGCCATGGAGATGTCTCGTATCTTAAGATCGACGAACATAGTCACTGAGTAATTTGTTACATGGTCATACCATACCATGAATACATTAAAACTTAAAACTACTATAATTTTGAAAAAATACAAAAAATTATATACTTTAAATTTGTTGTAGCTGCATCTTTTGTTTTCACTAGTTTTAATTATAGTAATTTTAATCTACAACTCCATAAATAGAAAATAACTATGTTAATAACTACCATAAACCATATTTAAGCATCCTAATGTTATTATGGTCCTCTAGCAGATGGAACGTTGATTCGGAATCCTTGTCAATAGTCAAAATTTGGATTATGGTGATCTGTTATTTGCTCATAAGGGGTGAGCTAAAAGATTAATATGGAGCGACACACAAGAGCACAACATACAACTTTAAGTATTCTTAGGCTTGAAGTAATAGCGAATTTGCCATTAGCATACTAGTCCTCTATAGGCATTTAATGTTTATTTATTTATTTTTGGCCATTACAATAATAAAGGAAAGAATTGAACCCATGATTTCTCATATGAAAGATTAAGGAAAATGCCACTAGACTATAAGATCATTGGCGCGTTTAATGTTTATTAAAGTATCTCATAATGGTAAAACTACAGTTTATTCCCAGCACACTAGCTTAGTTCAAGAAATTACCATGGCCTGCAAGTCTTGAGAACATCAATGCATAACTACCGGTTGATTTTAATATAAGGCTTCACGTACAGTAGACTAATCATCTTACGGCAATTTATCTTAATCACTGGCCTCTTCATGTTTTTTTGGCATTAAAACAAACACAAACGATAGTCAATATATAAAGTTGACTTTCTTTTAAGATCATTATTTAGGTAAAAGCTAACATGCAAGATACAATAGACAAGCGATCATGTGTTGGATCGTTGCTCAAGTAAAACAATGAATCAAGTGAATACTCAAAATTTGAATTAAAACTTGAATTGTGTGTGTCTGCAAGGGAATCAAGGAGGTGGTGATTATGTTGGAAAATACATGTGGTGGTTTTGGTTAGGGTTTAGGTTAATTTGATTTTATATCAAGTCAAGGTAACAATCTAATTCCTTTATTATATTATTTTTGTTATAAAGATCACATAATAATTAGATTTTGACGTTTAATGGTGCCATGGAGTATTTAAGGAAAAATTAAGTTAAAAATTTATATTAAAAAGGTTTGATCAAATAGAGAGGGACAAGTGGATTTGTTAATTAATGGACCTTAACTAGTTGTCATAAGAATTAATGTGTAATTTGAGATGTTGTTGCAATTAAGCTTTTTGAAGTTGAAAGGATAGACGACTAAAATTTCATTTTTTTGTTATTGGTGTAGTACAAAATTAAAGAAATATATTGTTGATTTTATAATTTAACTTATAAATAAGAGTACATGTTGTTAATATAAGAAGAGGTTTATAAAAAGGATTTTAATGAACGGTTTTGATATGTTAGATTCCAGAGTTTCATGTCATGAAGTGTTTTTTGGGAAAGGAGAATCAAATTTAAGTTTTGTGTTAACCAAGATGAAAAAATATATATAAAAGTAGATAACCAACCAACTTATGGAAGGTCAATCAATTATCCTAGGTAGTAGCAATTAGTTAGCCTAAGCCTAAATAATTTTGATCAATTGACTAGATACAAATGACTAAGCGATTGTATTAAGCTGATCAATCTTCCTCTAGATACATTTCTTTAAAAAACCAAATAAAATTGCATCTTGTATTGTAAACTATGGTATGAGACCATGACATAAAAGAAGCTTTGTATAAATAAATTATCAATTAGTTAATGGAGAAAATTATATGGGAAACAATGCAGAAGAGTAAGATCAAATAAGGGATCAACATTTTGAGTAGTTGATAAAAGGGATTAATGTTATACAAAGAGGTGAAACCAAGGATCTTTTCCGTGTCATTATAAAATATGTTGATGCGGCATTTTTGGTAAAACCATATTGGAGTCCATTTCTAATATGAAGTATTACATTGATTCCTATTCTTGATCACTTAAAATGTTTGTAACATTGATTATTTTTTTTTTGTTTTTTAACCACTTAAAGTGTTGATCTTTTATTTGAATTTATCCTCAAACGTTAATCTCTTATGATATAATTTTTTTCATTAATTAAGTTTCCTACCTTAACTACCTTTCTTGAAATAAATCTAAGTCTAGTTTTAATTCTATATTAAAGTTCTCCTAAGTTTAAACTATGAAGAAATCAATCAAACCATAGCCATATGTTGAGAACTTGAAAGTTTAGTTATTTAAATATGATATGTGATATTTATATAGAATTTTAGTAGGAACTTTTATATGCTACCCCTTGATTTAAAGAGGTAACCCAAATATTGATGCAAATTTATATGCTACCCTCTTGAGCAAAAGCACGTTTGTATCGATGCAATTCCTTGAAAGTATATGTGCACTTAGTAGGGCGCTTTTAATCCATATTTTAACCGAATTTGAGGTATGATTATTATCCATTTTGATAAATCTTTAAATTCCATAATTTTGCTTAAACCCTAATTGAATCTTGTCCAACAATCTCAGCACATCCCTCTCTCTTTTAGGCTAACAATAAGAAGGGTAGGGTTTTTGTTTTGTATAATATCTTTGTGTTTGTGTGTGTGTGTATCAACATAAAGGCTAGGGAAAAATTGAAATGGGTAAGAGAGCACCATACTCACCAATTTTTAATGGGTAAATTATCTATTATGGCATCAATGGGTAAATGACTCTTTTATTCCTTTTTTTGACTTTCATTTTCCAATGCAATTTACTCTTCCCCTATAGTGAACTTTCATCCTTCAAAGTTGCTTGAAATATGGATACTTGCTTCTCTTGAATTCCTCCAAGTCCCATATGACCTTCTTTCTCATTGTGGTTGCTCTACTGAATTTTGACATACTTGATTACTTCTTCTCTTTAGGACATTCTCTCTATATCTAACCATCCATCTTGTCACAAATAAATTCCACTATTATTCTTTAAAAATATACATTAGGTCTCCCACTATTATTTGTAAGTCTCCAATTACTTTAGGATTATCTTCACCCACAACTTTTGTTATGTGAACATGAATAAAGATTATGTTATAGGTTTAATTGCCCATAATTGTTCCTTATCTATATTAGTCTAATGTAGCTTTAGCATCTTCAAATGCTTCGCTTAGATTGTCTATATCCTCACTTAACATTAAATCCTTCCCCTAATCAATTGACTAAGTCTCTAAGGTTCTCCATAATAACCTGTAGAGGATTTATGTTTTCATTTTTTTTTCTTTTAAGGGTTTATTTGGATTGTCTAATTTTCATCTATATCTTAGTTGTATCTGATTTGCATCTATATATATTTTGTATCTGATTGTATCTAGTTTGTTTAATCTATTTATGAGTAAAAATGTCTATTTTTCATCTGTATTTATTTCTTGACAAATAGTCTATTTAAAAACGACAAAAATAAGATATATCAAAATAACTAGAATAAGATGAACCAAACATACCTATCTACTTCATTTTGTTCTAAGCTTTTGTCAGCCTATTGTGTAATAGAAGCAACATAGTGTCTCTTGATTGTAGCTTACAGTCAATAGCCTCTAGAGAAGTAGAACCCCTTATACAAGATGGAATATTACGTGGTTCTTTTCCATACTTCACTTCTTTCTCTTATTAAAATATTTGTATTGGTTTGATGCCTTTATTGATCTTTAATGATTGGGTAGGTCGAGCCCTTGGGAGCCATGGGTTGTAGGTCTTGAACCTTTACCTTAAAATAAAGTTAATGGACGTTAAGGAGAACCTTCCCATTAGAAAAAACAAATGAAATGGATAGTTAATAATGTGATAGCCTATCCTTTTGTCATCTGGTTCTACCAATGTTGATTGATACGTGTTGGTTACAACATGAATCTTTCCTCATCTTCTCTCTCATGAAATCGCTTGGAAACATTATTCATTAATACAAAAATGTTGGTCTGCAAATAAGAACTTCTCCAGCACAAAGTTTTCCTAAGATGGTTACAATGGTTCGGTGTACTCTTCAAGCATATAGTCAAAGTTCTATACTATGCCTCTTTGATCCCTTGGTCAAACCGATTGGCAAAATCCATCCTTATTAAAGTTAGTTTCCTAATACCACAACATTATAGCTAAGATCCCCATAGAATTTTTGAAATTTGCTCCATCAAGTTTTTATGCATAATCATAATATTTTTGGAATTTGCTTCATTAAACTTGTATCCATAATGACAATCTTCTTTTCTAATTTTTTCCTCCTTTCCTTTATTCGGCAACCTTCTGGCTTAAGTTTATTAATTATCTAAAATACTTCATGATTTTGCCTTTCCTAAATTGTGATTTTCATCTACCATGGATGAAATGCCTTAAGGCCATCCTCTCTACTTACGGCCTCTCCACCATTGCTAACTGAAAGAAGGATTATGGTTTGTTTTATTATAGAGAGTCATTTTAGTAATTAGGCTTTTAGCCTAATTTAATACCATGGGCCGATCTTTTGGGCTAGTGACAGGGATCAAAAGACTGAGTCCAATAAGGGATGTTGTAAGGAGATTTGACTTAGTAAGCTCGAAATAGGGATCGTCGGACCAGTTTGTTCTGCTCTCGACCTTATTCGGATTTCTCGTGCATTAAAAGTAGGCTCTAAAAATATCTTTCTGGGTTAGTTTAGGCTTTTTTTTGGATAAATAGGTCTTATTTGGATTAAAATGAGCCTATTTTTATTATAGATTAAAGATGGGCTCTTTTAATGAGAAAATGAGTTCCTTTTTTATTGTCAAAGCCCTCATTCCATTTCAGGCCCATATTCAAAGCTTATGCCCACATACATGAAAGAAGGGATGGATTCTGGCTGTCGAATTTATGAAAAAGATCTAATGGTTGCAAGCAACGCTTTATCTCAACCATCCATTTGGATTCATCTAATGGCTACTACTAGCCTCCAACATTTATAAATAAGATGCTTATTATCTCATTTGGAAGCATTTTGCGTATTGCTAAGATCAAGAGTGATGTAGAAATTCTACTGAAATAACTCTAGAAAGATCAAAATACTTATTCTATGAAGAACGAGTTAAGAACGATAAAATATATCTGATTTAATCTTCTGTCACACTCGCACACTCGAGAAACCGGGTTTGCCTGTTCCTCTTCCCATGCCTCTCTCTGCGACATCCTACACATGTCATCAATTTAGGATTTCTCTCAGGTGACCACTACGTCTGTCGTACGTGATTGACCAGGTGTAGTAGCAGAACCATACATTATTTGGTGACTTTACTGAGGAGTGAGAGTAAGCTCTTGACAAGAATGATACATCCACGCCAAAGAACTAGATAGTAAGTAAACCCCATAGGATTAGGAGAATCATCTTGACGTGGTCAAGGAGACTCACGCTATAGATGAAAATGCCACTATTGTGGTTGTACAAGCTCCTGTAGTTGATAGTGCGCTCATGATACGCACTATGTAGGAAAATACTAAGGTTATCAATCAATTTTTGAATGTTTTTAAGCAATTCCTACCTGGTATGGTAGAAGTTACTACTACATTAGGAAGTTCACTTCCCAGGATAACTTTTCCTACACCAAGCATGCAAGTGGCTGGTATTGTGCTAACTACTACTGTCCCAGAGGGTACTTACCATGAGGTCCTACATGATGCTCAACCTGAGCAAACTACTATTCCTACTGCTAAAAATGAGGGAGGATATCGGCAAGAGCCACTATAGCCATTGCAGCCTTTATTGCCTCCAACTCCAAGAGATCCCATGCCAGCTATTGGAGAAAAGGTAAAGGTCCATCTCAGAGGTTCCTCTTCCTCTGGACGTAACGCCCAACCACTTACAACTGGCATAGTTACACCTTATAGCATTACTCTAACTCCTCAAGTGGGAGTTAATACATCATCTGCTTTCGCTTCATATGTGATGAAGGAAGACCTTGAAAAGTACCTGACATAGGTATGAGCTGCGTCTACTATTAGTGTCATCAATATGATGTTTCTATTAGTGATTGTGTCCTAGGCCAATTACTGGATATTGTCATTTGATATTTAGATATATAAATAAACAGAGGCATTTCTTTTGTATTGTTTGCATATTTACTTTATAATAGAAATCCATCAATAATTTATTATTCTAAATGTTCTTAGATGCTCATTATTATGGGAATGATAATAAATTAAATCTAGTATGAGTTTTTTATTTGGTAAACATGGGATGTTTATTTGTATGGTGATACAAATGAAACTCATAGGTATATATTAGATGATTGTGTGCTGAACTGACCCACTATGAGATCACTACATGGAATATTGTCATAAGTGATTTTCATAATAACTATGTCAACGTATCCTTAGTCTTGAAATCACCATAGGTTCCAACATGAGAAACATTATGCTTCAACTCAATCAAACGTTGCTTTAATCGGATAATTATAAAAGGTTAAGTTTGGGCGTAATGTATATCATGTAGAGGAAGTTGAGTGATTAAGATGGGATTTGTCCCTCTCGTTATGAGAGAGATATATCTGGGCTCCTCGATAAGTGAGACTGAGAAATGCATGGCCATGTTCAAATGAATTGATAGTGTGATCAATTTCATTTGTATTATCAGATCACTTGGAAATCGAGAAATGATAAGATTGAACAATATAAGAATGACACTCTCCATGTCTTATGTTCAATCTAGATATCATGTGACAAAAATGATAATGACATAAATTATAGATCAGAAAAAAATTGGATTACTGATATTCACCTAATTTGGGTAGACATAATGTCTTGCTAGAGACCAATGATGTCTTGTAGGTCTAAAAAAGTGTTTAGGACCTACTGCCAACATTAGGTGTATCTACAAGATCACACACAAAAGAACGAATGAAATATATTATGGGTTTATATTTAAACCTATAGGAATTATTATATTTATTATTCTTAAATAGTTTAAGAATAATAAATGATTATGACAGATAATTAATATTTAATGAAATAACGTATTTTATTAAATATTAAATAAATATCTAATCATATATATCTTCTAGGGTTTCCTTTAGGGTTCCTACATGTCTATATATATAGATCTATAGACAGCCTTTTAGGTTAGACTCTTTGACGTCACATTAGATAGTAGAGAAATTCTGCAAACCTAAAAGAGAGAAAAAAAAAATTCCTACACGAATTGGATTCGTGTTCTTAATTGCTAGCACATAATCATTCGTGTGTGGATACCATAGAGGGGATTGCGAGACTGCGGTTCCTGCTAATCCGATCTGCTAATTGTTTTGAAGCATCAATATAAGGTATATTCAAGAAACCCCCTTTTTGTTCAAATCTAATCAAGAAACATGGATACTGGTATATGGTTTTTTCGTTTTTCCGTTGCGTTTTAATAAAATTTTCGAAATTTTATATCAATAAAACCCTACAGTTTCCACCTACAAAGGATTATAGAAAAACCCTATCCTAAGAATTGCACTAGTCCAAAGTTTATCAAATTCAATGGGAAACAGGGTAGTGCTAAGGAGCACCTCCTTAAGTTCATCGATATTCTCAAAGTCTATGGATTTAATGATGACCTGAAGCTTAAGGAATTTTCTAAGTCCTTGATGAAAAAGGTATACACTTGGTATGTCAATCTTACCCCCGGCTCAGTTGATTCATGGGAGACTATGTGTAGGATGTTTCCTGAGAAATTTTTTGAAACTCAAGAATGAGTGACGTTGAATAACATGGGGTTTATTAGACAATGCCCAAAAAAAGATCTTATGGAGTACATTGAGCGTTCCAGGGAATGCTCCTTGGATATCCAAGATATGTGTGATGAAAGTGAACTCGTCAAAATTTGCTTCCAGGGTATGTTCATAGAGTATACCGTGCACCTACAGAATTCATCACTTAAGTCATTCTCGATGTTGGTGGAGAATGCACGAAGGGCAAACAATTCAGTTATCAAACTAAGGGGTGATCCAAATAAGAAGTGACAAACATCAATAAACATTGCTCAAGATAGAAACTTCAAGGATGGTACGAAACTCAGAAGAGATGGTGCTTTAGAAGTCCTGCCTTTTTTGTGCGCTATGGAAAAGGTTCATGTTGTCCTTGATCAATGGTTAAAAGATGGCATCATTAGATTGCTAAGGGTTAAGCGAGAAACCACGGCACAAGAAAAAGGAGATGCAAAGTTTTATAAGTTCCACAAGACGATGGGACATCCGACAAAACATTATTGGGCATTAAGGAGGATCTTTAATGAGAATGTTCGCAATGGCAAACTTAAACTTGATAACAACAATGTGCATAGAGATCCCCTTCCTGCACATAATCATAATCAGGGAGCTGTTAATGCAATCTCTTATGATCCTAGAACTCCACAAGAAGCTGATCAACCATAGGCTAATCAGCCAATAGGCACACTGTGGGAAGAAACACCTACTAGTTAAGGAACGGAAGTTGACGGAGGCTGGAGTAAGCATCCTGCTATGGCTATACTCAAAACCTCTAATGTAAGGAATTTCTTTGATCTTCTCGGGTTTAACAAGGAATCCTGAATTGTAGTTACAAATACTCTAATGCAAATTTCGGAACACCAGTACTAGCAATGCAATGTGGTACAACCAATACACAAGATGGCAAAGACAGATGAGAAGGCGATAATCTTCACAGAAGATGATATGTGTACTAGCAATTTGAAGCATAACCACAAATTGTTTATGGAGAGTGAACTTAAAGGTCATTCCATTAGGATGGCCTTCATTAACAATGGCTCTTCACTTAACGTTATGCCTATGTCAACTTTTAGAATAGCAGGACTTGATATGAGGAAGCTGGTTAAACAACCGATTGTCATACACGGCTTCAACGATGTCCCTGTTAAGACAATAGGTTTCATTAATGTTGATTTTAAGGTTGGCCCTATCCATGAGTCAACAAAATTTCATGTGATAGATTCCTTTATCTCCTATCACTTGTTAGTAGGGTAAAAATGGTACATGATCGCAATCTTATCCCCTTAACACTGCATCAGTATATGAAGGGACATTGGAAAGGGAAATATGTTTTCATTCTTGTAACAAGAAAACCCTTTGAACATAGAGAATCCTTCTTCATAGAAGCCGAGTTCTACGACAAATATGTTGGAGAAGGAGAAACAGCCATTGGTATACCTACTGGCATGCCACTACTACAATGGGACAAAGTGCAGGAGTAGGATGGTAGAAAGCGAAAACCGAGTTTCGCATCTGGAAGTCGGAGGAAAAAATCTGTGAAGATTAAGAGTTACACTAGAGCAGATGGGGGTATCGTATATCGCTTATGACAGTTTGTGGGGTATAAAGAGGAATTTATGTCCTCTCTTGACCCCTCAAACTTACAAGAAGCCCAACCTGCTTCCCCCATAGTTACAAGACCAGCTTAAGCCACCAGCTGAGGAAATCGAGGAGTTGAACCTAGCAACTCCGGGAGAAATGCCCAGACCCATCTTTATTAGTAAAGGTCTGATTAATGAAATCAAAGATCCCTTAGTAGATTTGATTAAGGAATTAAAGGATATCTTTGCTTGGACTTATGAAGAGATGTCAGGCCTTGATCTTAGCCTGGTAATGCATTGTTTGAATATAGCATTAAGCCAGTAAAACAACACCAGCATGTATTTCGCCTGAAAGTCAAGGTACAAATCAAGGCTGAGATAGAGAAGATTTTACAAGCTGGCTTTATCAAGCCCATAGAACACCCGACTTGGTTGGCTAATATTGTACATGTAAAAAAAACGAATGGCCAAATACGCGTTTGTGTGGATTTTCATGACTTGAATAAAGCGTGCCACAAAGATTAGTTTCCACTCCCTAACATTAATGTGTTAGTTGATGTAACAGCTAGACATGAACTTTTCTCCTTTATGGATGGATTCAGTGGATACAATCAGATTAAGATGGCACCAGGTGATGCCGAGTGCACAGTATTTTGGACGCCTTTCAAGAACTTCTATTATACTATAATGACATTCAACTTGAAAAATGTAGGAGCTACTTACCAAAGGGAAATGATTACAATCTTCCACGACATGATGCATGATCATATGGAAGATTATCTGGATGATATTGTCAAATCACAGTAAACACCTGATCATCTTCACCATTTGAAGAAAGTGTTCAAAAGGTATCGAACATATAAATTGAGAATGAACCCCTTAAAGTGTGCCTTCAGGTTAGCATCAGAAAAGTTCCTTGGATTCATTGTGCATCGAAAAGGGATAGATGTAGATCTATCCAAAGTAGAAGCCATTCGGTCTATGCCATCACCAAAGAATCAACATGAGTTAAAGGGTCTTATAGGGAAGGTATCATATGATAGACAATTTGTCCCAACACTTCCCGAAATCTCCTTACCATTGCATTAGATGATGAAAAAAGGAGTGAAATTCGATTGGGGTTTGACACAAAAAGATACGTTTTAGAAAATCAAGGGAGTACTAGGCTCCCCACATATGTGACAATGCAGATCAAGGGAGAGCCATTGATTTTATATTTAACATCAACCGTAGGTCCATTGGGGCATTGTTGGTGTAGAAGTAAGTGAAGTTAAATGTCTTGTATATTATCTGAGTTGAACTCGTCAAGGTAGTGAAATCAACTACCCAACATGTGAGAGGTATTGTCTCGCACTGATCTTTGCTACTCAAAAATTGTGCATTACTTCTTCGGACATAAAATCATCATGATGGCCAATTCAGATCCAATCAAGTACCTTATGTCATGACTTGCTCTGTTTAGGAGAATCGTTAAATGGATGTTGCTTCTTGGAGAATTCGATATTGTAGTCTCATCTTCAAAAGCAATAAAGTTATAGCACTAGTAGATTTATTGGCTCAATTCCCTAGTGCTCACAAAGATAAAATAACAGAGGCCATTCCTGGTAGTTTTCATAAGGATTCACTTATGGTAGAAGTGAATGGAGAACGATCGGTTCAATTTAATAGATCATTTGGAAATGGTGGATATGGAACTGGAATTGTTCTAATGTCCTCAGAAGGCAAAGAAATTCCCTTGGACTTCAAATTTGACTTTCGTTGTACAAACAACGAAGTTGAGTATAAAGCTTTGATACTTGGATTGTTATATGCTCAACAATCGGGTGCAGCTCGGATATGCATTAAAGGTGACTCAAACCTTGTCATTAAGCAAACTAGTGGGAAGTTTGGAGTAAAAGAGCATGCATTGTGTAAAGACCCAACATGCTTAATTCTCAAATTAAGCACGCCAAGTCCCCAACCACGTATAACTCTTACGAATTATACGTAAGGTTGTCTTAAAAGAAGGTGTTTATGTTGAACATTGCTATCCGATTTTAGATTGTGAAATCGTTAGTTAGATTTTCAGATAACTGGATTTAGCAGCGGAAAATAAATTTTATAAAACAATTTAAAAATAAAGACATTTCAAAACTTCCACTCTTCTCAATTGGAGAATTATTAGATTAAACAAAGCTTTGTAAAAGTTAAATTACAAAACATGAGCTCTACTATCCCTTTAAAGAATATAACAAGTTTAAATCGTAAATCCAGCTCTCACTAATACAAAACAAAAAGAAATAAAATAACTAACTACATTCACGCTCCTACTCACTTCACTCATCCACAAATTCTCTCCGAATCATCACAAATGCCCAAAACCCGAGTCAAGCATCACCAATAGCAACAACTTCATCACATCATCATCTCATCATCCATCATTACCAACATCAACAAGAACTCATCATCATCAACTTCATCAACATCGTCTTTATCAACAACAAAACCTGTAAAAGAATAACAACAACAAGAATGAGCCGGAGCCCAGTACACAGCAGCACAATCACACACGGAGTGACACACGAGCTTAACTAAATGCAAATGCGATAATCACAAGTTATTATCTTTCTTTAAAGTAAACAAATCAACACGGGAGTATTCAAACTCCAGGCATCAAGGATATTTGGGGGTCCTGAGTAACGATCACGACGCTCAGGGGTTGATATAAGCAGCTCGGATACTTATATCTCCTAAATGATATATCCATAAAAGAGAAAATAACTTCATCTAGGGTTAACAGCTGTTACACAACTTCACTTATCTTAGTCCATAACATCACTTAGTCCAACTGTTCCCATAAACATTTGAACTAAATCATATTATTTCATTCTAAGCTTAAGCAAACGTTACGCCGATACCGTTTTCCCCATCAGTTACCCACCGTACCACTTAGGAAAGTCTTATCAAAAGACAGGGGTGGCCTAAGCGCCTAATCTACCGTGCCCCCAATCTGAGCAAGGTGCTACTGCCCGAACCGGATACCAATCTGCCATCTAGGCCAGATACGGATTTAAATAGCGTAAGAGACATCAAATTCAAACAAAGGTTTAAGTTTTTCTATATTAAAATTTATTAAAGATATGCCTATCCTAAGCAAAGAACAAACACATTACTGCGTACCTTGAATATGAAATCCAAACATAGCCTCAGAAGGTAGAGTAGAAGCTATCTCAGAAGATATATCTCATATCTACCACTGGTTCAAGAAACAACTCTTATAAGAACCTAAACCAACATTCACTTCAACAAACTTATACAAGAACTTATATCAATCATTCACTAATCTCTAACTCATTTTATTAAATCCTATTTGATCAGACACTAATGTGGAACCCCACTATGGCTGCGAAGATCGCCTCGCCAAAATATGGACAGTTCTCCTTTGTCTGTCAAAGAATTTCTTTTCACTTTAATTATATTTTATTATTACAAAAGCGTTAACAAAGAATTCATATATCAAAAACATTCATTTTCTAAGTAAACACACATTTGAAACAACATATTCACCATATTATTCAAAGCTTATCCTAACTCATTCATCTAAACTAATTAATAGCTATTAACCCATTTTAGCTTAACATTAGCCAAATTGATTAAAATTAGTCATTTAAGTCATTTACCAAGTCAAATGGATTAACCTTAGCCATTTACTTCAAAAGCCAAGCCAAGTGGATTAAGCTTAAGAAATCTAGTTCATTTTAGTTCAATTGAGTTCCTTAAGTCAAACTCATTAGAATTAATCATTTAATCTAATTACTAAGCCAAAGTAATTAAACTAACTCAAGATAATTTATTTTAACTCACTCAAGTTCATTTAGTCAAGTTGAACTTAAGTTTGTTAACTAAGTTCATTTTATGTAAAACTCGCATATTTAGCTCAATTATTCATTAAGTCTATAAATCTATCCAAGTCATGTTTAATTATATCACTAAATCATCATTACACATCAAATATTATTTACCTATCTCATTTTAGCTCAAAAGGATCCATTTGTTCAAGTAAATACACATAAAACAATCTATAACAAGTTTTTAGCTTAGCTTGATAAATGTATCAGTTGGAAAGAATTAAAATTTAAGAACTGATACGTTTCGAATTTGTAAAAACTCAAAACATGAAATTTTTAGATCTCTTTCTTATCTTTCCAACGCAACTTGAATCATCTCAATCGGAGGTTGGATGAAAAAGTTATGGCTAAAATAGGAAAGGATGGCGAAACTGGGAAAAGTTGCAAAACGAACGCCGGTATTCAATGCCGGCGGCGTAAATTGAAAATTTGCCAGCATTAGAGGTCGACGATTCTAGTCCCAGAGTGCATCTTCAACACCGGAAAATTTTCCAACATACACCGGCAGCGTAGGATTCAACACCGGCAGCGTTGAATGCCGGCGTACATGCATTACGCTGCTGTCAAATTTTTCCCTGTTTTCATTTTGCAAAAACTATTTGTTCCAATTGTTTCAAACTCCTCCAAATTCATTTCGAACTTCTTAAAACTTGTTATTTGATTTTACTACAATCTAATAAACACAAACTCCCACTTCAATCCATCAAACATCACTATAATCATCATAAACAACTTCAAACCCCAATTTCACTATTCATCTTCCTCAATAAACCAACTCCATCAACCATAAACTTTACAAATACAAACTCAAACCACTTCTCAACTCAATTCAACATCAATTCATCAATTAGAAATGTAAATAACAAGTAAAAACAAAGAGAAATAGAAAACGAAAACTTAGCTTTTAGAAAAGAACACAAGTTGAAACTTCATCCTCTAGCTCGGTTTCTCCTCTAGTTCATCTCCTAGTCTTGATTCATCCTCTAGTTGGCTTTGATCTTGAGATTCAAGCCTTGAATTTGAGAAAGAAAGAAAGAAAGAAGAAGAAGAAGGAGAAGAAGAGAAGAAGAAGAAAAATAAAACGTAAAGAGAGTAAGGGAAAGAGATGGCAGCAAAAGAAAAATAAAAGAAAAGGAAAGGATAAAGTCAAATTTGGCTAAAATAGAAATAGGGTATAGGTTTAGAACTATCAGATCAATATCTATAGTTCTAGAAGATTTAAAAGATGATTTCTGAACCAATAGATTATAAATTAAGATCTTAAAATAAGAACTTAATTTAGGAATTTAATTTGGATACAAAGATGTTTAATTTGAGTTCGGGTTTAAGAACCGATATTTTTATTCAAGTAAATGAACTCAAATTTTACTGAGATTTAAGAATTAGTATTTTTGGTCTAAATTGAATGTTTAGGAATTCTCTAAACATTTTTAGAACATGTTTAGAGATTTTAGGAATTTCAAATCTCAAAACCAACTTAATTATTAGCTAATTAAATTAAGCCAACTTGTCTAATTAAGTCCTATAATTCATTTAATCTATCTAAACTCAATTTTTAATCTAGGTGAAGATTTGGGGTATTTCACATTGGCTCCTTATAGAAGTGCTATACAATAGGTTTCATTGTGTAAGATACGAGCATACTAAACGTTCTACTAATAGATATGACGATGCGCTAGCAACGTTATCATCTAAAGTCCCAATGCACGATTCTGATGTCGAGATAAGTGTCTAAATCACTAAGAGAACTATGCATTGCACTACTTTACAGTTAATCAAAGAGGACATAGAGTTGCTAAATGATTGATGTACGACTATCAAAGCACAATTGGCGTATCCTGAACCAGTATCTACGGCCATGCTCAAGCACTTTATCTTCGTACATGGTATTTTGTACTACGAAAGTGCTGAAGGAATTTTAGCATGCTGCATATCTATTGATGAAGCTCAACGTAAATTGCAAGAGTTCCATCAAGCCTAGTGCAGTGAGGATAAACCACCCTTATATAGCCGAATTCAACATGTGGGGTATTATTGGCCTTCAATGGCAAAAGATACATCCTAACTGCAAATCAACTGCTCATATTGTTCTTTACTTCCAAATAAAGCGGAATGTAAATTTATTGTGAGTATGAGAGACTGGCAACGGCCATACGTAGACTTCTTAAAGAATAAAGTCCACCCCACTGACAGGCAAGATGCTAGAATAATCAAGTAGAAAGTAAAAAAGTATATCTTACAAGATGATGAATTGTACATAATCTCTTTTTAGGGACAACCTTTGTGATGTGTAGTGCCACCTGAAACTGAAGTAATCTTGAATGAACTTCATTTAAGAGATTGTGGTGAACATCAGGATGCAAGAAAATTGTATTACGAGATCCTTGAAAAGGGATATTACTGGCCAACTATGGAAAATGATGCATTCAACTATGCAAAAAAGTGTGTTCCATGCCAACGTCATGGTAATGTAATCCATGCTTTAGTGGTAGAAATTCATAGTTTGATGACTCCTTGTCCATTTCGTACTTGGGCATTTAACTTGATTAGGCCAATACATCCACCATCTAAAGGATGCATATGGATTTTAGTAGGCACTGAGTGTTTCATAAAATGGGTAGAAGCTATACCCTTAAAAAAGGCAACTAGACTAGTGGTAGCTACATTTATGAAAGAGAACATCATATGTAGATTTGACATGCTAAAACATATATTAACAGACAATGGAACTCTATTCATCAATGTGCATGTTCAACGACTATTGGAATCATATGGTATCAATCACATTAAGTCAACACCATATTATCCTAAAAGGAATGGCTAAGCAAAAGCAACATATAAGACTTTGATCAAAGTCCTTAGTAGAATGGTCCATGACAATAAGAAGGAATGGCATGACAAATTGCCTCCGGTACTATGGGCCTACCGTACATCCAAACGAACCCCTACGCGAGCAATACCCTTCTCTTTAGTTTATGGAGCAGAGGCCATAGTTCTAGTAGATGTTCTTGTACCATCAGCATGATTAGCTTTAAATGCTGAGTTAGAGCTTGACGTACTTTGCATGTTAAACTTAGAGGCATTAGGTGAAAGACGCAATATGGCTCAACACAATTTAGCCAATTATCTTCAAAGGCTTAGTGTCTCATATGATCATTTGGTGAGAAAACATTCTTTCAAAGAAGGCGATGTGGTATTTTGAGTAACAGAGCACAGCAAAAAGGGATACTAGCTCCCAAATTCACTCCAAAATGGGAAGGTCCATTTATAGTGGAAGAAGTTCACGATAGCAGGTATTGCAAGTTGTGAAATCCAAAGACGAACACGATCAACGCTCCCATTAATTTTCAGTACATTAAAAGATTTCACTTGTAATGGTTGATGAAAGATTGAAAATTAATGAAGTCATTGGCTTTGTTATCTTTTATATATGTCTCTTCTCATCTTTACCGTCTAATTTTTTTTATATCATTTAATTTCATCCAATCATACCTTATCTAATGGGGTTAAGGCGATCCCAAGTGTGATAGATTGAAGCGATCCACAAGCAAGCTAGGCATCTATAATACGTTAGCATAGGATATGAGGTTGAAGTGACCTCAACAATGAAAGATCCAAACAATCTTATCATTATTGTCGTGGTAGCATGGTAGAAGTTCTACTCCTAAGCACCTAACTCTTGCACCAATTAAATATGAGATTGAAGCAATCTTAGCTGTGTCGGGTTAAAGCAACCTTACAGCAGGCTTGGCAGCCGTAATGCCTCTGTTTGCAGATAATGATGTTGAAGCAACCTCATCCACGATGATCGAAGCGATCATGTCATGGTAACCATAATTGCTTACTATAGGTACTTGTTCTTTTTCAGCATATGGTAGGTGAAAATACCCTTTTCTGTAGCACAAGTTCATGAGATTGAAACAATCTCAGCTATGAAGAGTTGAAGCGACGCTACAGTAGCCTTGGCAGCTGTAACGCCCACTTCATATTGCTCATAAACATTCAGTAGTAAATAAAGCATCATATTCATATGAATAAAAAAAAAGTGACATTAATGAGTTGAAGTAAGTTCTATCCAACTAAAGTAACACGTGATATAAATGTTTAACTTTTTTTCATTAAATGTAAGCAATGTTGACTACATCAATGAGGTAAATGTTGTTCCCCCCTCATACTAACATCAGTATCTCCGAGCATCTCACTCATTTTGGTGTTCAACATTTCTTTTTTATCATTCAAAACCTTTAACTCCGCCTCCTTCTTTTCTATCTCCCTATTCACCGACTCTAAGTCTTTACCTACTTCATGACATGAGATTAGCTTGAATGCACTCACAACAACTGATTCCAAGCTAGGGATAGCAAAGTCTAATCGTAATGCTCCCTTGTATGCATATATGATTGATTTCAAATCGTTTTCATAAATGAGTCCCAAAGGCAAGTAATTAACAACATCACTTCGCCTAACGTAACCATCACACATGCACCAAGTGGGTACGAGAGAAAGAAGTGTTTGCCCAGAATTCCCCATCCAATGTATAGAGACGTTGTATCTACAAAGGGAATCACTGATCTATCTTGATTAAACACGACAGTGACTGGGGGAGAAACCTGCACAGTAGGTGTAATGCTTGGTGGAGCATAAGGACATCTTTCTAACTGATGAAGGGGAACCACATTATCATGGATACTCGTGCGAATTAGAAAATCGGCATGATGCTCAGCATTCGCTATTGGTTGAGGTACCTAGACCTCTTTCAAAAGTATAGAGGCTTCATCTATCTTAGCATTTGCATTTTTGTCTACTAACGGTTCTCGCACGTCTGTTGTAACAACCTCATTAACACCAACATCCTCTGTAAACTCTTCTGTGGTAAAAATAACATCATCATCATTGATGAGATCATTCAACTCATCATCGTCATCATGAGATACATAATATGCATCCTCATCGCTAGTTATATTGCCATGTTCAAGAGTACTGATGTAATTAAGAGGTTCGTCAATAGTTTCCCCTACTAAGGGAGAAAGGCACTCCTACCTCTCGTTAGGGTTAGAGCTTAACTAAATAGAGTCCTAAAAAAAAAAAGAAGAGAATGATTAAAATTTTAAAGACTAAGTGGTTGAAGTTAGGGAAGAAAGGCACTCCTACCTCTCATCATTCTTGAATTGTTCTTCGTAGAAATAAGTATTTGATCTTTCTACAGTTATTTCAGCATAATTTTTATGTTGCTCTTGATCTTACCAATGTGTGAAATGCACCCAAATGAGAGAAGAAGCATCTCAGTTATAGATGTTGGAGGCTAGTAGTAGCCATTGGATGAATCCGGATGGATGGTTAAGATGAAGTGTTTCTTGCAACCATTGGATATCTTTCATGAATTCGACAGCCAGAATCCATCCCTTCTTTTATGTATATGGGCAGGAGCTCTGGATATGGGCCTGAAATGGAATGAAAGCTTTTATAATAAAAAAGGAACACATTTTCTCATTAAAATAACCATCTTTAATCTATAATAGAAATAGGCTCATTTTATTCCAAATAAGCCCTATTTTATCCACATAAAACCCAAATTAACCCAGGAAGATATTTTTGGAGTCTATTTTTTGTGCACGATAAATCCGAATGAGGCCAAGAGCAGAATAATTAGGTCTGGTGATCCTTGTTCCGAGACTACCAAGCCAAATCTCCCAATGACATTATATTGGACTCGATCTTCAATCTTATCACTAGCTTAAAAGATCAGCCTGTTGACCCTCTACATTTTGCCTCCTAGCCAAAAGCTCCTTTAGAAAAGTCATCATAAATGGGGTTTTAGGCATTTCATTAAGTAGATGTTCTCTTCAAAGTTGTTGTAAAACAGTAATAAGAAGTTGCACTTGACATGAAGTTGTGCACTGCATTGATATAACCAATACTTCTTATATTTGTCAATGAACCAAAATTGTTATATTTGCAGATGAAGTAAAGTGAGTTAAAGTAGTCTTCTTCAAAATTGTTGTAGAATATCTGATGAAGCAATTTTATTGTCGCATAAGCACTTAAGTTACTAAGTGGACCAATATGTCCTAGGCTTTTCTTTTATGGCTTGAAGTAACATGAAATAGCCTTCTTTTTTCGAACTGCTATTGAGAGATTCATTTCCTTGCATTTATTTCACATTGCAACTTATGATGATCATCTTATCTTCTTCTTCTTTTTTCTATAATGCTTAATAATTGAATGAAAGCATTAAGATAAGCCCTAAAGCATAGTGGTAAATGGGGCAGATACTGTCGCGTAAGTGGTAAATGGTGCATACTAGGGGTAATCTTGTAAAATTTCCATTACTTTATTAGTGCACTTCCACCTCCTTTGGTATTATTTTAAGTATACATACACTTTAAAGAAAGGAGTTGGAGGCTTTATTACAAAGGAAATCTTTATGTATCAATTGACCCTTTCATTTTCCAATCAACAAGTGTAACCATTAATGGAAATTTAATACCTTTATTGCGAGCATAATGTAAGGCTTCCTGATCCGTAACGGTTGCATGTTATAATTCTTATCTAATATTATTATATACACACACACACATAAAACCATCCTCTGTTTGATTTTTTTCCGTCTTGTTTGGTCTTTGTTTTTTCTTTTTAATTCAATGTGCGGTAGGCACCAGATAGCATCCAAAATCAAACCATCGATAAAGTAGTAGCTTCAGGCGAATAGTGAATACAGAATAATCGACATGTGTATTTAATTTGTCTTTGCTCTCGCATCAATCTAGCCTCCTCAAACACATTGCAAATGCAGTCACGGTTTGATCATCATGGTCTGATCACAAAATTGATGCCATTTTGCCTTATGCTGATCGGTCAGCGACATATCAGCCTCAATCGCCTTGATTGCTACTACCAAATTGCTTTCGAGGCCGGAGGAAGTAGCAACATCCACTCTAGCAGCAAGCTATAAGGGTGAGCAGTCCTGACGCTCCCAAAACGCAATTTTCGCCATTCTTTTCGAACGGGAAATGAGGCACGGGATGTGCCATCTCCATTACATGGAAGCTCTATAACATTACCATTTTTTTGTGCTTCTAAGTTCAACAAAATGTAAGGGAAAAAATGTTAATGGATAAAGAACTGTGGTTAGGTTTGGTATGATAATGGCGAATGATAAAATCGGACAGCGATGAATTGGATTATAAAACTTCAATTATGAACTTTTCTTTTCTTTTTTATATTTTTTTTCATACGAATTCTATTCTCTCTGTTTTTTTTTTGTGATTTGATTAGTTTTACTTGTTTTGATTTTTTTGCAGGTTGGTAAGACTTCGCTTTGTTATTTGTGGGCTTTTTATTAGGCTTTTCCATTTTCCAAGCTCTTCCGTACTCTGCTAGGCTTGGCACAAGCCTAAGAATGGACTTGTGTCGCTCTAGGACCCGACTCCTGGCATGGGCCCATGAGTGGACTCGTGTTGTGTCGACATTCGGCCTTTTCTAACTTTAATACGAGCCTGCTGATCTTCAAGCCCATTCATATTAAGCCTCATCTCTCATTTTGCTACGTTCAAGGGGCTCACAATGAATCCTTCTCAATTAACTGGCCCAATCCGTCAGAGAGATTTATTGGCCCACCAAGGAGGATGTATACCTACGGTCCCATCTTCTCGTGATAGTTGGACAGATAGTATGATAAAGGTGACTCTTTCTGGATGAACGTAAGGATTAAAGGGTCGTGCGTACCAGTACCTGCAGGCGGGCGTTGCTTCATCACTCTGGAGGCTTCTTTAGAGTCAAATAATTTCATCAATGCTGCTTCTATACTATGCTTTAGGACTGAAGGCAAAGGGTTGCCTTTATCAAATACTCACTTCAATTTCCCTAAGCCAGTCGTCATTGAATGGTCCTCATGGGTATCACACATTGTCAGGAGTAAAGATCATGCAGCACTTTTGAAGCAAGCTAACATCCATAGCATCATCACTGTATCTAGGTGGAGTACTTAGATTCACACCTTCATAGCGGCATGGGGTGAATGTACCCCAACATTAGAGGATGTTTTCCTTCTATTAAAACTTCCTTCTTTTTAAAGTACAGATATTGTTACTATCTTATACTCACTTGAGCATACGAGAGTGTATGATAGTCCAACAGAAGCCTACCATGACATCAAGAAATCGAAGAAAAATAATTTCTTTAAAAGGTCGAATGTCGACACAACACGAGTCCACTCATGGGCCCATGCCAGGAGTCGGATTCTAGAGCGACACAAGTCCATTCTTAGGCCTATGCCAAGCCTAGCAGAGTACGGGAGAGCTTGGAAAATGGAAAAGCCTAATAGAAAGCCCACAAATAACAAAGCGAAGTCTTACCAACCTGCAAAAAAATCAAAACAAGTAAAAATAATCAAATCACAAAAAAAGAGAGAATAGAATTCGTATGAAAAAAAATATAAAAAAGAAAAGAAAAGTTCATAATTGAAGTTTTATAATCCAATTCATCGCTGTCCGATTTTATCATTCGCCATTATCATACCAAACCTAACCACAGTTCTTTATCCATTAACATTTTTTCCCTTACATTTTGTTGAACTTAGAAGCACAAAAAAATGGCAATGTTATAGAGCTTCCATGCAATGGAGATGGCACATCCTGTGCCTCATTTCTCGTTCGAAAAGAATGGCGAAAATTGCGTTTTGGGAGCGTCAGGACTGCTCACCCTTATAGCTTGCTGCTAGAGTGGATGTTGCTGCTTCCTCCGGCCTCGAAAGCAATTTGGTAGTAGCAATCAAGGCGATTGAGGCTGATATGTCGCTGACCCATCAGCATAAGGCAAAATGGCATCAATTTTGTGATCAGACCATGATGATCAAACCGTGACTGCATTTGCAATATGTTTGAGGAGGCTAGATTGATGCGAGAGCAAAGACAAATTAAATACACATGTCGATTATTCTGTATTCACTATTTGCCTGAAGCTACTACTTTATCGATGGTTTGATTTTGGATGCTATCTGGTGCCTACCGCACATTGAATTAAAAAGAGAAAAAAACAAAGACCAAACAGAAGATGGACAAAAAATCAAACAGAGGACGGTTTTATGTGCGTGTGTGTGTATATATATATATATTAGATAAGAATTATAGCATGCAACCGTTACGGATCAGGAAGCCTTACATTATGCTCGCAATAAAGGTATTAAATTTCCATTAATGGTTACACTTGTTGATTGGAAAATGAAAGGGTCAATTGATACATAAAGATTTCCTTTGTAATAAAGCCTCCAACTCCTTTCTTTAAAGTTTATGTATACTTATAATAATACCAAAGGAGGTGGAAGTGCACTAATAAAGTAATGGAAATTTTACAAGATTACCCCTAGTACGCACCATTTACCACTTACGCGACAGTATCTGCCCCATTTACCACTATGCTTTAAGGCTTATCTTAATGCTTTCATTCAATTATTAAGCATTATAGAAAAAAGAAGAAGAAGATAAGATGATCATCATAAGTTGCAATGTGAAATAAATGCAAGGAAATGAATCTCTCAATAGCAGTTCGAAAAAAGAAGGCTATTTCATGTTACTTCAAGCCATAAAAGAAAAGCCTAGGACATATTGGTCCACTTAGTAACTTAAGTGCTTATGCGACAATAAAATTGTTTCATCAGATATTCTACAACAATTTTGAAGAAGATTACTTCAACTCACTTTACTTCATCTGCAAATATAACAATTTTGGTTCATTGACAAATATAAGAAGTATTGGTTATATCAATGCAGTGCACAACTTCATGTCAAGTGCAACTTCTTATTACTGTTTTACAACAACTTTGAAGAGAACATCTACTTAATGAAATGCCTAAAACCCCATTTATGATGACTTTTCTAAAGGAGCTTTTGGCTAGGAGGCAAAATGTAGAGGGTCATTTCGGTAATTGGGCTTTTGGCCCAATTTAATACCACAGGCTGATCTTTTAAGCTAGTGATAAGATTGAAGATCGAGTCCAATAAGTGATGTCATTGGGAGATTTGGTTTGGTAGTCTCGGAACAAGGATCATCAGACCTAATTATTCTGCTCTTTGCCTCATTCGGATTTATCGTGCATAAAAAATAAACTCCAAAAATATCTTCCTAGGTTAATTTAGGTTTTATGTGGACAAAATAGGGCTTATTTGGAATAAAATGAGCCTATTTCTATTAGAGATTAAAGATGGGTTTTTTAACGAGAAAATGTGTTCCTTTTTTTATTATAAAAGCTTTCATTCCATTTCAGGCCCATATCCAGAGCTCATGCCCATATACATAAAAGAAGGGATGGATTCTAGCTGTCGAATTCATGAGAGAGATCCAATGGTTGCAAGCAACACTTCATCTTAACCATCGATCCGGATTCATCCAACGGCTACTACTAGCCTCCAACATCTATAATTGAGATGCTTCTTCTCTCATTTGGGTGCATTTCACATATTGGTAAGATCAAGAGCAACATAAAAATTATGCTGAAATAACTGTAAAAAGATCAAAATACTTATTCTATGAAGAACAATTCAAGAATGATCGAATCTATCCGATATGATCTTCTATCATACTTGTGCACTCAACAAATCGGGTTTGCCTGTTCCTCCTCTCATGCCTCTCTATGACGTTCTACACGTGTTATCAGTTGAAGACTTCTTTCAGGTTGACCATCACATCTATCGCACGTAATCAACCAGCTGTAGTAACTGAACTATACAGTTACATTTATAAGTTAAATTGGTCTTCATCACATTTGCCATTATCTAATAGGTAGCACATGGGGCATAACGGATCACCTTTTTTATTTGTTTCATTCTATTTTATTTTCCTTTCTTTTTACAATCACGGGTATAAAAATTATTATGGTTGTCGTAACAAATATTAAAAGATAATTAGCTTATTCATCTTAATATTTGCTTATATCTTTAAACAATTATCTACTTATGTATGTATCATTGTAGGTGTCTCATTTTCCTACTTATTATTATTTTAACCAATTATCTATTTTATTTTCCTACTTATCATTATTTTATCATTGTAAGTGTCTTAGTTTCCCATGCTTGCATTTATGTATTGCATGTTATAGCAATCAGCCAGATAATTTTGTTAGGTTTAGACTTGTGATTGATATATTATTATTAATTGGTTACACTATATATTTTGTTATGACTAGTTGTGCACTTTAGTTGTTTCACACTGCATGCATACAAGTTGGTGATTATGTGATGCATTATTTGAAAAAATAAGTGAAGATGTACAATGAGTGAGATCATAAAATGTGTTATATGTGTGGGGATGATTAAATACATGTTCTTTGGAGATATAAGTTAGTCAAATTAAAAATATTTTAGAAACTATAAGATATCTATAAGATTGTTCTTCTTATTACCTATAAACATTGGAAAAGGTGAATATAGATATATGTCTGAATATATATATATCTATATGTATATATGTACACATTAGCTATGGAATGACATTAGTTCTTATACTAATTGAAGACATAATATAGGCAACTAATGAAAATTCATAGTATAGTAACATACATCAAAGCAATGTGGATGTATCTACCAATCTATCCATCTCTCTCTATATATGCTTAGTAGTATTAGGTATTTTATTAGAAGTGAGTTGATAGTGAGTAGTATAATGAAAGTTAAAGAAGAAGAATATAGATAATAATAATAATGAAAAGAGCATGCATGCATACATATATAAAAATGATATGTATATGTATAGTTGTTAAAATTACAATTTTAATCTTATGATTCTATGAGTCTATGATTTTATGATACTCTTTCGAGTTGACTCGTAGATAGAATCATTTTTTTTATATAAAATCTTATTATTTCAATTGAGTCTACAATAGAATTTTACGTTTTTAACTGAATTTACCGATTTTATCTATTTTAGTTAAACAACTAAAATTTAAAAAATTAATTGTGTTTTTATAAGCTCATTAACTATTAAGATAATACATATTTTACCATATTTCAAGTTTGTTTTCACTCTCTCTCTATCTCTTCACCCATGTCCCAAAGTCTTCTATTCCATATTTATAAAATTCATTTAAGTTGAGTTATAATTACGAACTTCTTTATTTCATTTCTATAATTAAAAATTTTAAATGAGTGAAAAGTTTGATTCTCATTTACTTCATGACTTCATTCAAACAAAATAATAGAAAATAATTTAATTTTTACTCTACTCAATCTTTTTTATGTATTTTATATTATGGATTAAGTGTTATTATGAAAAAGAGAGCTTAATTTCTATATTTTTTACATCCATTATGTATTTTAAATTTTTTACTTTTTGTATAAGTATGTCTATAGTTTTTTTAAACTATTCTGTGTAGGTTATGAAAACTTATATTTCATTTCGATTCTATATTCCAATTCTACAGACTCTTTTATGACTTTATGTAAAATCACAAGTTTGAAAAAACTTGTGTATATGTATTTTAATAACGACATAATAATAGTTTTATAATGTATAAAAAGAAAAATAGTATAATAACACAATATAGTTCATTGTATAAATATATGAATGATAATGAAATAAAATAAGGATGTAGATGTGAATAATGATAGCAATGACTCATCTTTATATTAACATTGCTAATAGTGTGTTATTATACACATAAAGTACGAGTAGTATAATTAATATTATATTAATAGATAGAGTAGACAGCTTTGAAGATTACCATAAAATAATGAATTGAAGAGTATTCGTAAATAGATAAATAGTCCTAAGATATATTAGTCTATCAGAATAAAATTTAAGTGAGAATTATATATTAATATGTGAAAAGAATTTTGAATTTCCAAAGGATTTGATTAAAATTAAAATATTTGAGGGAAATACGTCCATATATATATAAAATGAAAATTTTTATCGTGGAAAAATAGTAGAAACTTATAGTAGAAGAATATATTAATTTCTATTGAAAGCGCAGCTAATCATATGCCTTAACCAGTAGGTATATATATGGAATAGTTATAGGAAAAAAACCCTCAGTAAATAATAATTTTTTTTATTAGGATAGCAAAGGGAAGCCTAATGGATATATAGCTAGTAAACTCAAGTTTAGTGAACTAATTGCTTAAAAAAGATATTACATCAGCAACCTAAGAATATATGATAAATATTAATACCTCCATTATTAGGAGAATTTGACGAAGAAATTCTCTGTAATGGGGAAGAATAAAATACTAAGATTTCTACTTGATGAATGAATGATAAATAGAATAAATATAAATATAATAGGCTTTTCGTGACTCATTAAGGAGAGTAGATAACATTTAATAAGAGGACACACACATATATGTTTATATCATTAGATTGATAAAAGACACCACAATAAGTGAGATGACATGAGCATATGAATAATGTAAAATGCCATATCCTAAATTGGAAATCATTATGTAAATAATATAATTATAACTAAGTCATTAAAATAAAAAAGAATATAATTGTAGCTAAGTCCTGACTTATTAAAAAAATTAAAATTAATACACAAATTATAATAAAAGTGATATGCCAATTGGAGTTAGATATATATAGAAATAAATAATAGAAGAACGACGTATAGATTGATAACTATAACTATAAATAAATGCATACATTATAAATAAGGTAAGTAATATATAATAAAAAAAATATAAGATATAGAATTACAAATAAACATAGACACACACACACACACACAATCTATCTATCTATCTATCTATCTATCTATCTCTATATATGTATGTATGTATATGTATATAAGGCAAATAATTATAAAGGAAAATATAAAAGGAAGTGGGAAAGAAAACTTAAATTAGGATAAGTATAATAGGAAACTAGATATCCAATAGCTAATTCATTTTTCTAAATTTGGTAGACATATATTTCACTCAAAATATTCACTTTTGATTTGGTAGACATGCGATACTCTTAATCTATATTTGAGTAATTTTTTCTAAATTTGGCAGACATATATTTCATTCAAAATATTCACTTAAAAAGTTAGTTTCTCTATATTTTTGAAACAAAAATAGATATAAATAAGTGGAGTAAAATTAAAGAAAATAAAAAATAGGAATATAAAATATTTTGATTATAATATGAAAACCATTGTGTTTCCTTGCTATTCATTCAAAATAACAAACTCCATTTTTCTCTCACTCATTTCACTAATTTCTACATTCCCATGGCTATAAAACAGAAAATCCAACAAACTTTAAGGTTTTGCATAACCTTTGTTTTCTCTCTCCTATCATCTTCTTCAAGATTTCTTTGTTATGGAACTAAAGGAAATTTATGTAAATATCTAAACATTCTCCTTAGTTCTTGTGCATGCTTAGATAATAAACACAATCCTTTAAGCTTTCTCATTATATGATGAATTTTGGTTGCGTGGAGCATGCTAAATAAGCTTATTTAATAATATTTCCATTTGTTTCCTTTTAGGTTTCAATGTGGCAGTTGTTGAATCTTTTTTTGCTATTAAGGCTGTCTTAATACCTCTTCATATTGAAAACTCACTTCCTTTTACAACAGCTATGATAATTCTTACATCAGTTATATCATCTTCAGTGTCTAATGTTTTACTTGGCACAGAATCAACTTTTACTATTCCAACATATGGTAATTACATTCAATTACTATCATGTTATTAGTTTTATAATGTATTCCTAATTTTGAGGAGCAGTAAATGTGCAGTATTTGTTTGTCCCAATGATTTAATAAAGTCTTCTATTATTTTGTGATGTTGAGACTGAAAATACACTAGGAATACTCAAGAAGGGGGGGAGGACGGAAGGGGAAGTGAGGGTGAATTGAGTATTTGCCTAAATTTTGAAATGATTAATTAAAAAAAAAGATAAAAAAGGATCTATAGTGGATAACTTAAACAAAAGATATAATGTGTAATTTAAAGAGATAAGGATAGAGAAAATCAAACCAATACTTTAACATGGGGTTCAGCCCTTTTCCTACTGTCCACGATCCACCAATGCCTCAATCGAGGTCTTCATCACGACTTTTATTTCTCACAAAATAATGCTCAAGCTGAACAATACAACAGATCACAACACACAAAAGAAATAAACTATTTCCTTTCTCTCTCTAAAAAGCTCTCGGATAGATAGCAAAAATAAGAACAGAGCTCTAGAGTATTTCTCTCTTTATATAAATATTTGTAAATTTAACGTACAAGAGAGCGAGAAAAATAAAAGCTTGTTTGATTGTAATACAGAGCTTGTAAATGATTTTGGCACTTCTTTTCTCACCTCCCACACTTTTTCTTCTTGTTGGTCTTCTGGACATTATATATAAATAGCCTTTGAGATTCAAAAGTTCATTAGACATAACATCTATAATTTGCCAAGCATTAAATGCACTCCAATGGCTTTTTTTGCCACATCAGCCTCATATTTTAAGTTATTGCGCCTTACTTGTTGCACCCAAACTTGACCTTCGATAGCCTTTCACGCGAGCTCTTCTTCGAGGCTTAAATTTTGAACTGTCGCACCCTAAACTTGAATATGTCGAGGCCTCGACGTGACCTTCGATGCACTATGTGCTTCCTTAAGCTTTGTCGAGTCTTGTATTTGTATTGATCGAGCCTCAACTTTTTGGTATATTGAGCCTAAACTTGACCCTCGACAAGTCTATCTTCTCCTTTGCCTTTTTGCGCTTAGACTTTAACTTGTCATGTCTTCATCATTTGATTGTTTGGCTCAATCAACCCTTTGACCACTGTTTGCACTTGAGCTTGTCGAGCCTTTGGCTTTATTGTACCTCGATTAACTGTTATGGCTTGCCTTCGACAATCACTGTTTTTGCTAAAACCTGTAGAAAACATACACAAACACACACAAAGCATGCGTATATATATTTGACTAATTAATGTAGTTTACAACAAATAAATAGTTAATTGTGTATCAAATTGTCTCATCAAAATTCACATTGAACTCTCAGTTTCAACAAATTCCCCTTTTTGATGAGGACAATTTATGCATAATTAACTCATATTTACTACAACATACTCTCCCTCGATTAAGCATTTGGGTTCTAGGGAAATTTTCAATTTTCCAGATTTCTGATGCTTAATTTTGGGAAAATACAAACTACACTTAATATGTCAATTTTCCCCATATCAAAATAGACTTTATGCATACTGTTAATTATGCACCCACTTCTCTCCCTCTTTGTACTCATAAAAACAATATGATAAAAATTTAATACATGCCAGCAAGGAGAGATGTACAGATATACAACATTCAGCTCAAAAAACAAAACCTCGATAGAGACTTCACAGATGCCTCGACAAAGCACTTCACATTTGCCTAAACCCGTGTGGGACTTGACACCACTTGCCTATGCTCACGTAGGACTTCACTACTTGTCTACACCCATGTAGGACTTCACCACACTTACCTATGCTCACATAGGACTTCACTATAGATGCCTACGCCCACGTAAGACTTCACCACATTTGTCTATACTCAGATGGGACTTTACCACATATGCATATGCTTATGTAGGACTTCACTACACTTAACTACACTCACATAGGACTTCACAAAATAGTAAGCTCATATAGAGCAAATACACAAACTCATTAGAGCACTTATCTTCATTAATATGCAGTAATCAAACAAAATTATTACATATTAAGACATAAACAGATTAAACACAAGCATAGACCAGATTTTTAGGCATATATCATATTTAGCAGTTTATTTAGCCAAAAATTCTATTCTGTCAACTTGGTTTAATAATACTTAGCACTCATCTTGCTTGATCATTCCCAATTCTCTTCTTAAAGTGTAGAAACGATTTTCACCCAAAGTTTAGTAAAAATATCACCAATCTAATTGTTTGTATCAATAAATTCCAAGCTGATATCCTTGTTTAGAACATGATCTCTAATGAAATGATGTCTAATTTCGATATGCTTAGTTCTTAACTGTTGGATCAGATTTTTAGTCAAATTTATAGCACTTGTATTATCACAAAGAATTGAAACAATTTAAAAAATTAAACCATAATAAAGCAAAGTTTGTTTCATCCATAAAATTTGTGCATAACAACTACCAGCTACAATATATTTAGCTTCAACAGTTGAGAGTACGATCGAGTTTTTCTTTTTGGAGTGCCAAGATATTAACAAATTTCCAAGAGAATGGCATGTCCCACTTGTGACTTTTCTATCTGCTTTGTACCTAGCAAAGTCACAATCAGAGTATCTGATAAGATTGAAAGAAGTAAATTCAGGATACCACAAACAACTTAAATCGTGCCGGCAAGATACTTAAAAATGCGTTTTACAACATTCAAGTGTGATTCTTTTGGGCAAGATTGAAATTGTGCATATACACATACAGAGAACATGATGTCAGGTCTAGAAGTTGGCAAATATAATAAACTGCCTATCATGCCTCTATATATCTTTTCACAAACATTTTTGCCTTTTTCATCTTTATTAAGCTTAATATTTGTGCTCATAAGTATTGGTTTTGATTTGCAATTATCCACTTTGAACCTTTTTAGCAATTTATTGTATATTTAGCTTGATTGATAAATGTTCTATTTTCAGTTTGTTTTATTTGGAGGCCAAGAAAATAATTGAATTCCCCATCATATTCATTTTTCATGGACTCAACAAAATCTTTTATAAGACTCATATTTGTAGCTCTAAACATAATGTTATCAACATAGATTTGCACAATCAATAATCAGACTTATGATTTTTAATAAATAAAGTTGTATTAACTTTTCCTCTTGAAAAACTGTTGTTTAACAAGAAGCTACTGGTCATTCATATCAAACTCTAGGAGCTTGCTTTAGTCCATAAAGAGCTTTGTCTAACTTAAAAACATGATTGGGAAATTCATTGTCCTCAAAACTAGGTGGTTGCTCCATGTTAGGAGAAAGCTTAACCCAAATCATGATAACAACAAAACCGATTAATCAAACAATTAATCAACCTATGATCAAAGTTAAATCTCCTCTTGCCCAAGAGATAAACAATAAAAAAATCTAGAATTATAAAATAAGTAACACCAGGATATAATATGGAAAACCCAATACGAGAAAAACCATAGAACCAACGACGCTCAAATTTTCCACTATAAACAATATAATGAGATTAAAAGTTTCCCTCACTAGATCTATCTAGTGGAGCTCACTGTCTAGTGGATCTCACAATTCTTCATCATAAATTGGTGGATTACAACAGGAGCAAGATTTTCTTCTAGAGTTTTGCACTCTAGGATTTCCTCTCTTTTCTCTTTTTCTCTCTCTAGATCTCTCTATCTAGGCTTGAGAAGAGGCACACCACTTGTTCACACAAAACCCTAGGACAATAAGAAGAATATATATGTAAAAACAAAGGGAAAATCAACAGATACTCAAAGGCTGGCTCGGGAAAAATGTACATAGGCGACTTATGAAGGTAGTGTTGACTCCGGTGTTCTGGAACAACATACACCAGCTCGTACACCGGTAGTATACCCTCATACGCTGGCGGCATAGGCTCCAACACTAGTGTTGTTGAATTCGGTGTAGCTTGTCTGTTGCTCTTGGCAAGAAATCACAATTTCAAGGCTGGCTAATGACATTCAAGACTGGTGGCCTTGATCTTCCAATTGCAAGTGTACATCACAGAACTCCTTTGTTTGCAAAACAAATCTCTTTATCTCGAGTCTTCTTTTAAGTATATGTCCATACTTAGGATATCCTTGATTTTAATATCTTCTAAATACATAAATATATATTTATGATCTCCTTATGCAAGTGTGCTGATTCATTCCTACTTTGATTCCAAAGTCTTCTAAATACATCCTACATATATTTAGACTCCCTTTGGTTATAGACCCATATGAGTTGGATCTATAACCTAACACTCTACATAGACTTCTTCCTTTATAAAACCATTTAAAAATGTACTTTTGTCATCCATTTGAAAAAGAGTAAAATCTTTAAAAGCTGTAAATGGCAAAAGCATTTGAATAGATTCTAGTTGAGCAATCAGAGTAAAGGTCTTATCAAAATCAATTCCTTCTTCTTGATTGTAACCTTTAGCAATCAATCTAGTTTTATTTCTTGTTATTAAACCAAATTCATCAAGTTTGTTTCTATAAATCAATATTTTAACGGACCATTACAAGTCTACTTTCAAGTCTAGGAACCAAAAACCATACGTCATTTCTTGTGAATTGGTTTAATTCATCTCACATAGCATTTTTATCCAAAATTCATCTTTTAAGGCTTCATAAACATTTTTAGGTTCAAACCGTGATAAGAAAATCGGATTACTTAAATTTCTTAAAGAAGATCTTGTTTGAACACGATTTGAAGGTTCTCCGATTATTAAATCTTTAAGATGTGATTTAGCATATTTTCATTCTTTAGGCATATCAACATTATCAAATTCATGCATATCAACATCCAACCTTTGTTCATTAACTTCTTTGTTACTATTTTTAAGTGAAATTCTATTTAAATCAGCTTACACATTATCAATATCATCATTCAAAAATGCATAAGGCAAGGAATCATCAAATGCAATATGAATTGATTCTTCAACAACTAAAGTTCTTTTATTAAAAAACTCTATAAGTTTTACTTGTTGAAGAATATCCTAAGAAAATTCCTTCATCACTTTTAAAGTTGAATTTAGCCAATTGTTCTTTGTCATTGTTTAAAATGTAACACTTTGTGCCAAAAGGATGAAAATATGATATGTTAGCCCTTTTGCCTTTTCAAAGTTCATAGGGGGGTATTCTTTAAAATTGGCCTTATAAAAACTTTATTTGAAATCTAATATGTTGTATTTACAGCTTCAGCCTAAAAATATTTTGGCAAATTATTTTCACAACATGGTTTTAGCCATTCAATCAAGGTTCTATTTTTTTTTTGGCTACACCATTCTTTTGTGGTGTTCTGAAGCTGAAAAGTGTGTTCAATATCAATTCAAACTCTCTCCCATGGTCAATTCGAATTGTAACTATATTAAGACCTTTTTCATTTTGGACTTTCTTGCAATATCTAAAAAAGACATAATTTGTTTCACCTTTAAATGCAAGGAAAAAAGTCTATGTATATCTAATAAAATCATCAACAATAACCAAAGTATTTTTCTTTCCTCCCAAACTTAAGGTTTAGTTAGGACCAAATAAATCCATATGCAATAGTTTTAATGGCCTAGATGTGGAGAAAGCATCCTTAGACTTAAAAGAAGTCTTAGTTTGCTTTCTTTTTTGACATGCATGATAGATGTTATCCTTTTGAAATTTTAACTTTGGTAAACCTTTAACAATATCCTTTTTAACAAGTTTTGAAATGATGCCCATGATAGCATGTCCTAGTTTTCCATGCCATAGCCGACTATTGTCACTTTTATAATATAAGCAAGTTTCATTTAAAAATTTAAAATCATCTAAATTGATTTTGTAAATATTTCCTTGTCTATATCCTTCAAAACATGCTTGGTTATTGTCAATTCTTTCAATAGAACACCTTTTAGCATAAAATATTACTTTAAAGCCATTATCGCACAATTGACTAATACTCAACAGATTATGTTTTAAATAATCAACAAGAAAAACATTTTTAATAACTAAATCTTAGTTAATGAGAATGTTACAATTCACCTAAAACGGTTGATTTTCTGTTATCTCCAAAAGTAACACTCCCATGATCCTTTAAGTTTAGATACGTAAATTTGGATGCATCTCGATCATGTACCTAGAGCATCTGTTGTCTAAGTAGCACTTGTTGCTTCAACTAAAGGATCGTTATAAAACATATTATTATTTCTTTGGTACCCATTTTAGTTTGGGTTTTTTTGGGTTAGGTGAAATAAGAACGTCTCTCTTAGGAACCAAAACTAGTTTGCTTCGATGATTTAAATGCATTGATTTTCTTATTGCACATTATGTGCAATATGGCCAGATTTTCCACGATAATTACATGTCTCATATGTGGCTTTTATAAAATGTGTTTTGTGGGACGTGCAATTATTTTCTCTATAGCCAATTTCATGTTTATTTGAATAACACTTTTGATTCCCAAGAAGTGTGTTCAAATTCTTTTTGCCATTAATGAATTTGGCTATAGTGGCTTTTGAATCATCGATGCTAGCTTTTAACATTATATTTTCAATTTTCAAAGATCCTAGCTCTTTTATGATCTTATCACAACTACTATCAGCACATACAACAATATCATTTTTATTTAATGTTTTAACTTCAATTTTTAGCAAATCATTTTCAATTTCCAATTTCTTATTAATTTCTTTTAACTCATTATTTTTGTTTTCTAACTTCTTGCATTTATTATTCAACTTCTCATTTTCTAATTTCAAAACATTTATTTCATTAAGTATTCTTTCATTTTCAATTTTGATTTCTTCATGCTCAATTTGAAAATTTTCTAACTATTCTTCAACTTCAGTCATTAAGGATTTTAACATGCTATTCTTTTTTTTTTTTTTTCAGCTTTAGCTAATTTGCAGCAGACTTTCTCATACATAGCATGTAATTCATTATATTAAGGAGATATGGAGATGTTATCTCATTATCCAAGACCATGAAGTATACATTCTCATCATCTGAATTTGATGAGTCCTCATCGCAAAATTTTTAATGATAATCTTATAGATATGACATTTAAAATTGAATTTAGGAAACATGATTTCAATTTATTTAAAAATTATACTAGACACAATGTCAATACTTATATAGTGTCACGCCTCAAAAGGTACTTCAAACGTGGCAGTCCGCCATATACGGTATTAAAACTTAAGAATGACTTCCAAAGTCATGCGAAAGTTTTCAACACCATATGTAAGACGTCTATCACAACAATAGAAGACACCGGTGGGATGTATAGTTCGAGATAGTAAATACAACATACAAGAATCTAGATAATCATCCAATTTATTATTAAGAGAATATAATCCTTACATCATCTTAGGGGTTTTCCCCTATAATTCTCCAAATAATCATAATATCAACTTAATTGCTCACAACAAAATAATACTAACACCAAAGGACATTAAAGGATATTTAACCTAAGATCTTCAAAAGATTTCTAGAAGCTTTTCTAAAACATCATCCCTCTCGAGTATATGAAGTCTTCGGGCATAAAAGATATAGTCTTGTTACAACAAAGATCTATCGGAGTATAAGCATAACTAGCTTAGTGAGAATATTCCTGAATCAACGTACTTGTATAAATAATTTCAATCAAGTTATTAAATAAGCATATGAATGCATCAAGCAAGTGATCAAGCAATACATATGATCTACCGGAAATCATATGTTTGAATGGATTTACCCCTTCATTCGAGGTTAGGTGTTCCAGGAACTTTGAAACCCATCTTTAAATCCAACTCATGTAGTTTATTTTAGGCGCCTACTCGCCCATCTCAAAATAGTTCTTTCAGGCTCCTAATCGCCGATCTTGCAGATTTCTGGCTACTACACACCCGACTACTATACTCTTGTCCCATCGAGAATAGTAGCTCATGCAATGAAACTAACTACGTGATATACATGAATCAATTAATATAATTTATAGTATATGATTAGAGTAATTTAAAGGTTATCACAGAATTTGCACACACTCCAACAGAATAAGAGTAAAACATAAGTTAATTAATAACGATTCATGCCTCGGTATGCTTAAGATTCTTTTAACCAATATTATCATACATAATTTATTTTCATCTTTTCCTACTTCTAGTGCCTCTAGCTACAAGCACAACCAAGTACGTGAAAAGTAGGAAATAACTCACTTGGCCATGAGGATCTATCTTTCTTATGGATGAGTCGATCGGTAAATCCACTAATCAAAATAATCCTCCGGGTATGAATACTCCTCCTCGGAATCACTAATCAAGAAGAATACCCATAATAAGTATTCTTATTGATTATATGAATACTTATCAAAATCTATGTCATAAGATCGTTAAAATTCGTATAGAAGGTAATTCCAACTTAAAATGGCTATAACTTGATCATTTTAACTCGGAATTGCACAAATAATATACCGTTTTCTACCTACTCGAAAAGATCTATCCATTTCTAAGGTTATTTTTGTCATAAAAAGCCATTTGTGTTGGAAAATATACGGTATAGAATAGTTACGAATTTATAATTCGAAAAAATATGGTTTTTCCTAACTTCACTTTATTAAAAAATCCTTAAGTAAAATATATGGATAATAATATATATAATATATAGTTGAAAAATCCTTTGAACAATATATTTATACTCATAATGTATGCATGATTTTTGTAGTGTTGTCTCGATATTGATATTTCATAAATTTGTCTTTGATGGTTTTAAAAAATAAAACTTTTGAGAATTTTCTTTTTGAATTGTTAGAAGGAAAACAAAAATATATTTGAGTTGTTATGAGTAAATGTTTTCCTATTATAATTTCATTTTCTCACTTTTCAAAGTAAATTCATTTTGAAAAATTTTAGTTCTTTAAGTTATCTACTAACTTTATTTCTAGTGATTGAAAATATTAGTTTTTCAAATATCCTTTAAGTTTTTGATGTGGTCAAATATTTGAAGTTGTGTTAAATGTATGTCTTCCTTTATTTTTATATCATTTCTCTTCCTTAGAAAATATCTTTAAAACTTTACTTTCTTGGCAAATTTTATTTTTTCTAAGTTGGTTTTCAAAATAGTGAGTTGACTTTATCTCAGTTGAAAACTTGTTTTATTCTTAATATTTGTTAAATGGTAGAATAGAATAATTTCTTAGACAAGTTTATAAGAAAAGCTTTCTTAATAAAGCTTTCTTAATAAAGAATTGCTAACATTAGAACTTAGCAAAATTCATTTTAAATTTTGAAAAGAGAATAACAACATATAAAAATTAAGTTTTGAAGAGGCTGTCTTTAGTGGTGATTTTCAAAGTCTATAATGATCCTACTTAAGTCTTATAAAAGATATGGTTAAGTTAAAATTTTTCAATGCTTAAAATTTTTCTTTATGAAGTATTAAGTTTCGATTTATAAAAGAAATGAGTTCCTTTTATTATTTTGAAGAAATCTACATTACTAATTCTTCTAGAATTTATGGTTAGCTTATCCGTTAAAAAGAGTTAAAACAAACTTAGATCTTTTTGTTGAAAATTCCTTTTATTAAGAAATCTAGTTTACTTTTCTTTATTTAAGAAAGAACCCATTTTTATTTTTATTTAAGACAACAACATTCTTAATCATGCATGAATGTGTAGTAATGTAAAAGTAAAGATAATACATAATAAGATAAAAAGAGTTACTTATAAGTAAATAAACATAGTAAAATAGTCAAGCATTGGGAACCTTAGCTTCATTAAGGTATTATGTATTGGGAGCCTTAGCTTCATCAAGGCAACCCGGGACTAAGAATAGACTAGTCCCAAAAGAAAAGAAAAGAAAGAAAAGAAAGAAAATTGTTTTGACTTGATATGGACAAGTCTAAGACTAGAAAAACTAGTCTTAATAGATTGCATAAAACAAGTAAATAAATAAATTGCAAGACCTGAAAATAAATAAATAACAAATGAGCTTATATGCTCTAAATAAATATATATACATAGTAATATAATATTAATAAGTTAGATTAGAGCAAAAATAATAACAATAATAACAACAACATATTAGCATAATTAAAATATGAACATGAATAAAAACAAAACATGAATAATTGTTATTTCTTTAACTCACATGAGCCTAAAAAACATATACTAAGCTCATGCTAAGTTGTATGAATATGATGCAGAAATTTAAGTAGGATTTTACCTAAGGTTTAATGGAAGATTTGAAAAGAGATGAATGGGTTTTGTGTTTGTTATTTTCTTCTTGAAGTTGTAGGGAATGGTAGAGAGTATTTTGAGAGAGATTTGTTGGAGAGAGGTTTTGAGAGAATATATTGGTAGAGTTTTGTTATGTACAATGGATGTGTGAAAGAATGAAGGAGAATGAGGTATTTATAGAATTTTGGAGTGAATTATTGATGTAATAAAATAATTAAAAAAGAAAAATAAATGAGAGTGAGCTAACGCCGGCCATGGAGGAAAGGGAGAAGAGTGAGTTGATTTTTGTGTGTATTTGTAAGAAAATAATTAATATGTATGATATGATTGATATAAGATGTATTGGAATGTAAAAGTGTAAAGAAAATAGGTATGTAGGTATAAAAATAGGTGTAAAGAAAAAGTAGATATAGTAAAATAGTAATGAATAGTAAGAATAGTACTGATAATAGTAGATTAGACATATAAAATACCGTAGTAATAAAAATACGCGTAAACAAGCTATATCCGTTATTTTTAGTTACCGAAAAATTTTAAAACTGATATTTTTGAAATCCTTATTTAATTACGAGTCTTTTGGTGTTATTGGAATATTTTTAATATTCCGAGCTCCGGGACACGCTTTTGGAGAACTGATCCCGTTTGAGTCCGAAGGACATTTGAAATTCCCGAATCTGATGTTTTTATGTTACCTTATGTTATTAAGAACTATTTTAAGTCACTAACTTAATTTCGTTTTCTAGGATTTGAGAACGCGGGATTACCAGAGTTGAAATTGTTTAATTGTCTTGACCATTGTTGACTTTTGAAACTCTGGTTTGACTAGGTTAGGGTTAATCCAACTTTACCCTAGAAATTGAGGGTTTATATCAGGGATCGAATAGGTGGTCCTTCTCATGTTCGGTTTTTGAATTGAACGATTATTGAACTTCTATTTTTGTTTTTGAAAATTCTCTTATGAAATCCAGTGGTCGAAATTGATTAAGGTTCAGTTTCAACTTGGATCAAACTTTAGGGTTTCAATTCGGTATTCCAAAACCATTCTCGAAAAATTTGGGGGTTTACATATAGTCTTGGAGATTATTTCTTTTATTAAATGAAAAACGTATTTTCAATGATGATTTTAAGTAGATCATCCTTTCTAAAAGGTTTGGATTTTTGTGATTTTTAAAAAGCGTGTGTGCATTAGGGTTATTGCAGCTGGCTGATCATGTGCAATAGATGTGGTGGTTGACCTGAGAGAAGTCTTGAACTGATAACACGTGTAAGATGTTGCAGAGAAAGGTGTGGGAGGAAGATCAGACAAACTCGATTTCTTGAATGCATGACTGTAACAGAAGATCAAATCAAATTGATTCGATAGTTCTTGACTCATTCTTCATTGAATAGGTGCTTCGATCTTTCTTAAAGGTATTTCAGCAGAGATTTCACGTTGCTCTTGATCTTAGCAATGAGCAGAATGGCCCTAAAATAGAAGAGAAGCCACTTATTTATAGATGGTAAAGGCTACTATCAATCATTAGATAACGCCTGATCGAATGCACGAGATTGAGCATGATTGATCACCGTTAGATCATATCTAAACAATCCGATAACTATCATTGAAGCCTTCTTTTCTTTAATAGTGGGTTGGGCTAGGCTTTGTGAATAGGCTAGAGGGCTTTATTTATATTATAAAGAGAAACCCATTATAATTAAAACAACCTATTTTATATTTAAAATGGATTTAAGGCTTATTTTATTCCACATAAGCCCTAATTTAGTCAAACGAAGCCAAATTAACCTAGGAAGATATTTTTGGAGTTTATTTTTCATGCACGAGAAAATTGAATTAGGTCGAGAGTAGAATGAACCGGTCTGATAATTCCTGTTCTGAGCTTACAAAGCCGAATCTCTCTACGACATCTCTTATTGGACTTGGTTTTCTAAGCCTTGTCACTAGCCTAGAAAACCAGCCCATGATATTAAATTGGGCCAAAAGTCCAATTACCAAAATGATCCTCTACAATATATATTCCTTTTCCCTAAACAAGTGCATTGTGCTTGTCAAAAATACCTTAGATAAAATTGTTTGTGCCCTCGGGAGGACGCTTCTATCCGAGTTATTGAATTACTGGCCCCTCTAGCAGGTCTTTCTAATTTTTCATGAGCCTCTCGCACACATATACAGTTGGCAGGCCTGATTAGCCAGAGCCCAAGCCCAATAAATTTTCAGTGACCTGATCAGACTCGTCTTTCTTGCAAGCCCATAAAAGCTATGAGATGGATAATGTAGTTCGCATCCAATCTGATTCTGCTAAAGCCACTACGAGTAATCAATTATGATATTGTCTGCCACCGATAATTTTTTTAACCCTTTCCATTAATTCAAAATATCATTAATGATTTACATAAAATACAATTATATTAGATTCATAAGTAAATTTAAATTTTGAATGTAAATTATACAAATAAATATAAAATGAATTTTAATAAAACTACAAGGATAAATTAGGATATTGATTTATATTTGATCTGGAATAAACGTAACTTTCTATTTGAGTATTTATCCAACTAAATCATATGTAGTAACTACATTGTAATGCTTAAGTTGAGTTAAAAATACAATTTATAATGAGTAATTATGAAGTATGATAGGATAGAGAACCTGTAATATAAGATCTATGAGTATTGGCATACTCTTCAATAAGTATAAGGTCATATCCTCTATGCAACTATAAGCTAATAAATAAATAAATACGCCTAATAGAGACCTTTGGCTTATCTAATGATGTAGGATGAAATAAACTTTAAGGTTTGACGGATTTCAATGCTTACTCTAGACATAGACCCAGGCCAAGTCCAAACTAGAATCCATCTCATATTTGGCTGGACTTACATGGGTCTTGAGCAATTGAGACCAATTAGTTTCACCTCTTGAATTTAAAAAAAAAAAAAAAAATTGGAGCAGAAATTAACCTAAAAAGAAAAGGATACAAAGGAAAGAAATAAAAAGATGAATGAATTATATTGAAAATTTGAGCTCATTCCTGGGAATGATTAATATGTTGTCACTAACAACATTAAAAAGTAAATATATCTTCAAAGCATGTTTAATTAGTTTATATAGATATTACAGTACATCTCATTTTGTCTTATCTTTTTTACAGCCTCAATACTTTTCTTTGACATTGTTAATACTAAGGATAAAGAAGAATACAATATTTTAATAAAAAATTTATTAAAAATTCACTTATTGAAAATAATATATAAAATAGACAAGTTCAACTCATTTGAGTTTAACTTACTTATTACAGTAATGAACAGAGCTCATCTTCTTCTTCCTCAGCTGATTTGGACAAGATTAGTTTTGATCGAATGGACTAGTGAGACAAACAATATATAAAAAATAAATTGAAAATAAAGGAATCTGATTGCTACATCAATGGGCATAACCTTTGACTTAGGAGAAGTTACAAAAACATTACACCATTTCAAGAATTGATTTTTGAGTTTTATAACTAGATAGATAAGGGAAGCATGATTAAGATTATGTTGACCTAGAAAAATGTTGTCTAGGGCTCGTAACAGGCCATTTTTTTATTTATTTATTTATTTATTTATTTTTGAGTTTGTAGTTTCAGATATCCTTATACATATTTTTATTTTATTTTGGGAGCTTAGAGGTTCATCACTGGAGATTAGAGAAAGAAAACGTGATTCTGTATTAAATTTGTCCATTCAAGAGATGGGTTTGATACGGTTGTTTTAAACTTGTCTTTTCAAGAACTTGTTTAATGTGATTGTGTTAAACGTGGTTTTTTTAAGAGATGGGTGAGTTACAATCTAAACTCATCTTTTAACTTGACTTTTTTTAATTATTTCTATAGGATGATATTTTTGTAATTTTTATTAAAAAAATTATTTTTTAACTTGCTAATACTTGTAACTTGAATTGGATATAGTTATATATAAATAAATGCATATTTTTTTATAGCTCCTTAAGAAATGAATTAATGAGTATAGGGTTCTTTGGCTCAAGTTTTCTTTTTAGTGTAAAGTAGAATTTTTTAATTTTTTTTGGCAATATTTTTACTTAAAGTTTTGAATTAAATAAAAAAAACATGAGGTCATTCATGATTCAAAGATGTGGACCTATGAATAGGGGTCGGCACGAGTAGCTTTGGTTCAATTTTTTTTTAAAACTAACCAAATCATAATTTGTTTTTTTTTTTTATCTCAAACCAAACTTTAAGTAAAGGTTTGGTTTGTATTAGAAATTTTCTAAGCCATTAAATAACAGTTTGGTTTGGTTTGGATTACGGATTAAATCAAAATTTTAACTAAACTTTTTTTTTTTGTTCTAGTTTTTTCACATTTGTGTAGATACTTAAATATTTATATTACTTTACAAAGTTTATATTATAAATTACGACAAAATACTTTATGAATTCATCATACTTTTAATAATAGTCCTATAAAATCAGTTATCCATCAATAAAAAACATTCACTAAGCAGTACATGGTAAATCATAATTTATAATTTTTAAAAGAACTATCAAGTCAATCATCTACCAATAAATTTAGCCAAAAAAAAATCATCTATTGACAAAATTCATCAACAAATAAAATGATCTACTGACAAAATGCATTAAACAATTAGTACATAATAAGAGTTTATAACTAAACAAATAATTAAATTTCATACTTTATAAAGTTAAAAGTGAAAAAAAAAAGTTCATCATCAACAAAAAAATATCATGAGCCTAAGAAACAAATTTAAAAAGGAATAAGTTGATTTTAATCAATATTCACCAAATAATAAATATCAAATAAAATTATATGATCATATATGATCTTTAATCAATCATCATAAAAAAATCAGGCTCATGTCACAATGGTACCTGAACTTTGATCAAATGTGCAACTAGCTACCTAAGCTTTCAATTTGATCAATTTGATACTTGAACTTTGAAATTGATTAATTTGGTACTTGAAAGAACTTTTAATGCACATCAATGATACCTCTGTTAAATTCTTTGAGGTACTACATTGATCAATTCAAAGATTTTTAAGTACCAAATTGATCAATTTCAAATTCAGGTACCAAATTGATCAAATTAAAAGTTCAAGTAGCTAATTGTATATTTGGTCAAAGTTCAGGTACCAATTGTGACATTTTTCCTTAAAAAATCTATAGTTATAACTTAGAAGTAAAATATTATTATATTTTTCTAAAACTGTTTGGTTTGGTTTTACGGATTTGTTTGAATTGGAAAATTTTTAAACCAAATTGTTAAAGAAACCATATTTTTGATTTGGTATGATGCGATTATGGATTGATTCAGTTTGGTTGGTTTTTTTCGCCTGCCCCTACTTATGAACAATAGGTCCTTCAACTAGTTCAAATTTTCTATAGAAGATTCTGTTTACAGTTCATCATAGGAAGACTGATGAATTTAGATATGGATAAGAATGAGTCCTCACCTAGCTGTGAATATGGGTCGGTTCCCACAGACAACCGACTTTCCATCGGCAATTCTCCAACAGTGAATCAACTTGCTTGCTTCTAGCAATTGTCAAACCAATAACCGATATGGGAAAGGTGGTTGTTATTTGTTGTGACTAATAATAAATATATTTGAAAACATATATTAATAAAAGTAAACTCTTATTTTTTTATAATGCGAGGTTTGTTTTTGTTTTTATGAGACTTGTTTGTTTCTTAAATGTTTTGTAGTCCCATATTGATAATATTACTATTAAAAGTGGACGTGTTTATATAAATAAATGCATAATTCAAAAAATTCTTTCGACAAATGGATTAAAGATAGTAATTCTTAGACTAATTTTATTTTAAGTTAAAAATTTATTTTACATTTTTAATATTTAAAGAGACTAAAATTAATTAATTTTTTTTAATTATCATGGTTCCTAGTTTTTAAGAAACTAGAATTGAACTATGAGAAGTGATTGTTCCTTAAAATCAAGAGTCATACGAGCTCCTATGGTTGGACCATCATGACCTTTATCGCAAACGATGCTCATATATTACCATAGGAATTGTGATAATTGTCTATTATTGTTAGAAACACATCCATATACACATGATCTTTGTAATAAAAATCAATGTTGTAATAATTTTCTATTATTATTAGAAACACATCTATATACACATGATCTTTGTAATAAAAAAATGTTGTAGACTCAGTCCAGAGGCTTGATTCGGACATGATAGAGGGTCAATGTTCAATGAGTAAAACTAGATTTCACTAGAATTTAAACCATGATTGAACCGACTTATTTCTAAGAAGGGATCAGGTTTAACTAGGTTAATTCAACCGAATTGAATTGGTTGTGTTAACTTAGGTCTGACAACACTGATAAAAGTATAATAGAAAAAAAAACCTCATCTAAACAATATTTATTGTTGGTTTTGTTTTCTAGTTCGATCAACTATAAAAAAGGGAAAAAACTATCGTAATGACCTATGCATATTTTTAAGGAAAAAGGAAAAAAAATTAAAAATCAAATATACAAAAGGAAAAAAATGATTTCTTTTAACATCACGGTTCTTAGCTTTTAAGAAACAAAACCCAAACTATGAGAAGCAATGATTCTTAAAATCAGAGTCAAATGAGCTCCCACGATTGGACCATGGACCTCTATTGTAAGCGATGCTCATATATTACCATATGAATTACGCTAAGTGTCTATTATCATTAGAAAAAATCCATGCACACATGATCTTTGTAATAACATCAATGTTGTAGACTCAGCTCAGAAGCTTGATCTAGACATGATAGAGGATTAATAGTCAATAGGTAAAACATAATAAAATTGAGATTTGAATCATGGTTGAACCGGCCTGTTTCTAAGAAGCAGTTAGGTTCAGTTACGTTGAGTTCAACCGGATTGAACTGGGCGTATCAACTCGGATCTGATAACACTGATAAAAGTACAAATAGGAGAAAACCTCATCTAAACAATATTCATTGCTGGCTTTGGTTTCAATTCTAATCAACTAAAAAAAAAAAAGTAGTCTGATGACCTATGCATTTTTTTAAGGTTATTTTCCTATTTTATTTTTGTTTCCTTTCTTTTAAAGACCTTCATTAAATCCTCAATAACCCAACATCTAATTTTAAAAGTGTAACTAGTTTCAAGTTATTAATGCCCTAAAACTAATGAAGATCAAATACAATCCAATATTCAAGATGATTTCAATCAAGAAAATTTTAAATTAAATACCTGGTTTGGGAAAACTTATTTTTTAATGACCTATGCATTTTTTAGGGTTATTTCCTTTTTTCTTTTTGTTTCTTTCTTTTAAGGAACTTCATTAAATCCTCAATAACCCAACATCTAAATTCAAAAGTGTAACTAATTTCAATGTATTTATGCCCTAAAACTAATGAAGATCAAATACAATCCAATATTCAAGATGATTTCAATCAAGAAAAATTTAAATTGAATTCGTAGTTTAGGCTGTGAGCTAGAAAACTTACAATTTTTTAAGCCTATATATTGTATATATCTACATAAGAGCTTTAGTTACGTAAATAAAACGTTAGAGGCTTCGACATTTAGGCACCCATAGGTGAAATATTGAAAAACAAAACCAAACATTACTCCCATTCGACTTCGGCAAGCACATTTCGCTGACTTCCATGGCAATCAATTCACAATTCCCCACCATGTCGCGATCAATTATCACCAGGCTCCATGTCACCCACCTGCAACTCGATCACCCCTGTCACCATTCGACTACCCTCCCTCCTATTAGACCAAACTTCATTTTATTTGTTTCTCAATTTGATATTGCCTATAAACATTAGTTAATCCATCATAATCTTAACAATCACCTAAAACATTATTAAAAATAATTGATTACTTATGCTATCTTGTTCTAATAGCTACACTCATAGTATTAGATAATAAACTCAATTATATTTTGCTTCTATAATAAATGTTTTATATTTTTGTAATTGATGTAGGAGTTGTAACTGTTGGATCCTTAATCCAACGTTCGCCTTATATGTGAAATAATTATGTGTTGCGAGCTGTCATATTAAATTAAGCTCAATTAAAAGTAATCAATAAGGTTTTGGGTATTTGGGCTTTAGTGTATCTAATAGGGTATGACCCTTTTATGTGTAGAGACTTTATGGGTAATTTCTATTTTTATGATGGACTAAAATAGGAATACCAAAAGATAACAACACGTTATCTCTATAAATAGTGGTTATGGTCCTAGATCACACGTACAATATTTTTTAGTCTCTTCTAAATCCCATCATTAGAAGTACAGAGAGAAAACTAAGGGATCTAAGAGAAAACGTGTTGATCTGGAAGCCAACCGCACCGCTCTAAAGTCATTGCTTGCTATGGACTCAGGTATGCTTCCGCTTAATTTGTTTAATTCTTAATGAACAAACATGATCGATTTAGGGTTTTAATATATGGTAGTTTTCACATAAGGTTAATTTGGATTTAACAAGTGGTATCAGAGCATACATGTTTGATCATTAGGAATTACTTTCGTAATTTATATATAGGGTTCTTTTCTCTATTTTTAAGAATTAAAGTTTCAAAGAGTAAAATTAAGAGGATTCATTTATGAACAAGAATTTTTTGAATTCTTGTAATATTAATATTCATGAATCTATTGTTGAATACTCAAATATATATTATATATATATTGATCTGATGGTTGCTTTTTACTTTTGGATTTCTCAATCATCCATTCTTTTATGGAATTCCCAAAACTTGTAATATAATTTTTTTTTGACAACTTTAACAGTAATGAACGTTTTGGTTAATTTTTTGAAATGGCTTTTTATTATTTTATTAAAATCATGATTTCAATGATTTGATAATCAATTGGATGGGAACATGAAAAACTCTCAGTTTTGTAATATATATGTATGCTGTGTTTATTCATTTCGTTTTTGACGAATTGTACAATCGGAGCGTCTGAAACCGTGTGAATTATATCTATGGTTAGTCTCCTTGTTCCATCTGCTTTATATCTGAAATCATGCGAATTAAACAGTCACGAATTTATACCTGTTCGCGACATCATTTTTTTTTTGTGCGCATCTAAGGAATTGAACGATTTGATTTTTAATTTAAAAAAAAAATTATGTTTGTCTTGCAAAATTGAAATATACAATATGTTTGAATCAGATTAAATCTGCGACTGTTTCTAGATGTCTTTTTTTTTATACATTTCGTGGTATTTGTCAGTTTCTGTTATCGAGAAGATATACATGAATGTGATATATATTTATATATAAAGAACATTTATTATCAAAACCGTTTTGGATTTTAATATTAACGATTATTGAATATTATATAAATTCTGTTTTCTTCGTGATATTTGTCGAATTCCATCTGTGGAAGTTCCACTGAGATTTACTTATGGCATCCGTGTTCTCTGATGGTGTAGGTCATCAATCCGATATTGGATTGTATATTCCGTTTATTTATTTTATAATCCTACATTGAATAAGTGGATGCTGATCTGATGTTGACCCAAAATTTAATATACTTTTAAATTTGAATATTGGTATATGTTTATATATATTTTGAGATAAATTAATTGAAACAATATATCGCCAAAGTAGTTCCTCTTATGGAAATTAATTTGTTTTAAAATATAAAAGGTTGTGTGCTTGTAACTTATATGAATATTTGACCGGCCCAAAGGAAGGTCAATGTTTAATAGAATTGGCCAAAAGGAAGGTTTATTATTTGATATGTTCTTATTGTCAGTGTTTGATTACTACACTAAGATACCACTTAGTAGTTAATGTTTTATCCAAAGATGAAATATTAATGAGTTGCCTGGTATCTTGAGATGGGGTTTACCTTTATTTGGATTAATTATTATTGTTTTGAGACTTATGTGAGATTGTTTATTTTATTTTATTATTTTTTTTTGTTTTGTTCTCATTTAGCTATGTATAATCCTGCTAATATTATTGCCAACATCAATTCCATTCTTATGCTTAATGGCACTAACTTCAAGTCATGGAAAGATAATCTCTTGATAGTACTTGGAGTAATGGATCTCGACCTTGCGTTAAGGAATGATTCTCCTTCACCTCTTACTGATAAGAGTACCTCTAATGACAAGAGGGAGATGAAAAAGTGGGAGAAATCAAATCGCATGTGTATGATGATCATGAAAAAGGCCATTCCAGAAGTATTTAGAGGCACAATATCTGAAAAGATAACTAATGCTAAGGAGTTCCTTGATGAAATTGAGAAAAGGTTTGCTAAGAATGAAAAGGTAGAAATAAGTACACTCTTGACAAACCTGATATCAATGAAGTATAAGGGTAAGGGTAGCATTAGGGAGTACATCATGGAGATGTCTCATCTTGCTTCCAAATTAAGAGCACTTAAACTAGACCTCATAGAGGACTTCTTAGTGCATTTGGTTTTAATATCTTTTCCGACACAGTTTAGCCAGTTTAAAGTGAGCTATAATTGTCAGAAAGAGACCTAGTCTCTGAATAAGCTTATTTCACATTGTGTTCAAGAAGAGGAAAGGTTGAAGCAAGATAAGATTGAGAGTGCTCACCTAACCTTGACCCCTAAGAATAGGAACAAGGATAACAAAAGAAAAAGGGATAAAGAAGCTACAAATACAGTGCTTCAGAAGAAACAATCAAAGAAGTCAGATGCACCAAATGGTAATGGTTGTCACTTCTGTTGAGCTATTGGGCATTATAAGAAGCAATGCACCAATTATCATGCTTGGCGTGCAAAAAAAGGTGTGCTTCTTAATTTGGTTTGTTCTGAGGTTAATTTAACTTCAGTACCTGTACACACTTGGTGGATAGATTCTGGTACAACAACTCACATCAGCGTGTCTATGCAGGGTTGCCTCCATTGCCGAAAACCAAGTGATGGTGAAAGATACATCCATATAGGTGACGACAAGACAATTGAAGTTGAAGCAATTGGAAAATTTAAGTTATTATTAAAGATTAGATTTTATTTGGATCTTGATGAAACATTTATTATACCGTCATTCAGACAGAATTTAATTTCTATTTCTACTTTGGACAAATCTAGTTACTCATGTTCATTTGGAAATAAGAAATTTAGTTTGTTTCATGATTCAAAATTAGTTGGATCTGGTTCTTTATCTATTTATGATCATCTTTACTTGATTGATAATATTACTTCATTTAATGAATCCTTGCAAGTAAGTACACGAGGTATAAAGAGAAAATTAACCAATGAGAATTCAACTACATTATGACACAGGAGATTAGGTCATATCTCCAGACGGAGAATGGAGAGACTTGTGTCAGATGAAATTCTAAACCTTTTAGATTTACACATTTTGATGATTGCATTAACTGTATAAAGGGGAAACAAACCAATAAAAGGAGATTTGAAGCCAACAGGACTTCGGATGTCTTAGAACTTATACACACAGATATTTGTGGACCGTTTCCTACAGTTGCTTGGAATGGTCAACAGTATTTTATAACGTTCATAGACAATTTTTCGCGATATGGCTATCTATATCTCATTCATGAAAAGTCATAGTCTTTGGACGTGTTAAAAAATTATAAGGCTGAAGTTGAAAACCAACTCAACAAAAGGATTAAAAGCATCAGACCTGATCGTAGCGGTGAATACTATGGCAGATATGATGTTTCAGGTGAACAACGTCCAGGACCTTTTGCTAACTTCCTAGAGGAATGCGGTATCGTCCCATAGTACACCATGCCGGGTTCACACACATATGAATGGTGTTGCTGAAAGACGAAACAGGATGCTTAAAGACCTGAGGAGTATGATTTTGTCTCCACCTTACCAAAATCACTCTGGGGGAAGCACTTAAGACTGCAGCATATATCCTTAATAGGGTTCCAACTAAAGCAACTAACAAAACCCATATGAGCTTTGGACGGGTAGGAAGCCTAGTTTAAAGCATTTGCATGTGGGGGATGTCCAGCTGAGGCAAGGCCTTATAGGCCTAAGAAAGAAACTAGACTCAAGAACAGTGAGTTGCTATTTTGTTGGGTACTCTGAAAGATCGAGGGGTTACAAGTTTTATGATCCCACAACTAAGTCGATATTTGAGTCAGGAAATGCTCGGTTCTTTGAGGATGTCGAGTTTGCGGGGGGAGATATGGTTAGAGACATTGTCTTTGAAGAGGAATACGTTGATATTCCCACAGGTGCTCTTGAATTTGGTCAAGATTTTGTTCCTAATCTTATTCAAAACACAATAGACTTAGACAATGGTGGAGATCCCGTTCAAGAGACTGTTCTGGAAGAACAAACTCTACCACCTCAAGAACCTATGCCATTAAGGAGATCTACTAGACCAAAAGAAGTGCGGTGCCAAATGATTACATCGTATTTCTTCAAGAACATGAGGTTGACATTGGAATGATGGAAGATGATCCGATTAATTTCCGTCAAGCCATTGAAAGTTCTAACTCTCAAAAGTGGATTGATGCCATGAATGAAGAGATAAAGTCTATGAAGGACAATGACGTTTGGGATCTTGTCCCATTGCCAGAAGGTACGAAGCCCATTGGTTGCAAATGGATATTTAAGACCAAGAGGGATTGAAAGGTAATGTGGAAAGGTACAAGGCTCGTCTTGTTGCAAAGGGCTTTACACAGAAAGAAGGCATCGACTATAAAGAGACTTTCTCACCAGTTTCTTCGAAAGACTCTTTTAGGATTATAATGGCATTAGTGGCACATTTCAATCTTGAGTTACATCAGATGGATGTAAAGACCGCTTTTCTCAATGGTAACATTGATGAGACGATCTATATGGTACAACCAAAAACTTTGTGTTGGGAGATCCAAAGAATATGGTTTGTAAACTTAAGAAATCCATCTATGGACTTAAGCAAGCATCTCGACAATGGTATTTCAAATTTCATCAAGTGATCATCTCGTTTGGTTTTGAGATGAATTTGGTTGATGATTGTATATACCATAAGTTCTGTGGGAGTAAGCACATTTTCTTGGTCTTATATGTTGATGATATTTTGCTTGCCAGCAACGATATAGGCTTATTGCATAAAACCAAGAGATTTCTAGCTAAGAATTTTGAGATGAAAGATCTTGGTGATGCTTCTTTTGTGTTAGGAATACAAATACACCGAGATCGCTCTCATGGTGTTCTCGGATTATCTCAAAAGAGCTATATCGAAAAGGTACTCAAAAGGTATGGCATGCAAGATTGTAGACCGAGTGATACCCCAGTGGCTAAAGGAGACAAATTTAGTCTCAGTCAGTGCCCTAAGAATAATTTTGAGGAAAAAGAAATGCAAAAGATTCCTTATGCATCAGTAGTAGGGAGTCTAATGTATGCTCAGGTTTGTACGCGTCCAGATATTGCGTACATCACAGGAATGTTGGGCAGATACTTAAGTAATCCAGGATTAGACCATTGGAAAGCAGCCAAACGGGTCTTGCGGTACTTACAGAGAACAAAAGATTACATGCTCACTTATGAAGTCAGATCAGATTGAGATCGTTGGGTATATTGATTCTGATTTTGCTGGATGCCAAGATAGTATGAAATCTACATCAGGCTACATCTATCTGCTAGCTGGAGGAGCTATCTCTTGGAAGAGTGTAAAACAATCTCTTGTTGCCTCTTCTACTATGGAAGCAGAGTTTGTAGCATGTTATGAGGCGTCTAATCATGGAATATGGTTGCGAAATTTTGTCACAGGGCTGCGCATAGTGGATACTATTGATAGACCACTTAAGTTATTTTGTGACAATAAGTCAGCAGTTCTATATTCCAACAACAACAGGAGCTCGACAAAGTCAAAACATATAGACATCAAGTTCCTAGTTGTAAAAGAAAGAGTTCAGAGTGGACAGTTGTCTATAGAGCATATAGGAACAAACTCCATGATTGCGGATCCGCTTACTAAAGGAGTGCAACCCAAGGTGTTTCATGAGCACACTGCTCTTATGGGTGTCATTAAGTGATGTTCAGTTTTAGTGGGAGTTTGTTGCTTTGAATGCTTTTATGTCATAGACAAACTTTAATTAATTGCTTTTTGTTTATTATGTTTCAAGGATATTTTCTGCAGAAATAAATTTTTTGTTTGCTTATACTCTGATTTTGGTTTATGGTTTGATCTCACTAAGGTTTATGGTGGACCAGTAGGAAATAGACATGTTAAGATCACATTGCATGAAATTTCCTTGCTACACATCCATATCATGATCCATGTCATTTAGTTGTATCGATATTATGAGCATTGATGGGTTAAGTTACAATAAATGTAATGAATACCGCTTTGATCCTATGTTGATATAGTTGATGGACCGGATTGGTTATAGATACATATTGGTCGTGACGGCAAATTTGAGCTCATATGGTTGTCTTTTGGAAAAACATAATTATAAGGTTACACATATAGTCCAAGTGGGAAATTGTTGGATCCTTAATCCAACGTTGGCCTTATATGTGAAATAATTATGTGTTGCGGGCTGTCACATTAAATTAAGCTCAATTAAAAGTGATCAATAAGGTTTTGGGTATTTAGGCTTTAATGTATCTAATAGGGTATGGCCTTTTTATGTGTAGAGACTTTATGGATAATTTCTATTTTTATGATGGGCTAAAATAGGAATACCAAAAGATAACAAGACGTTATCTCTATAAATAGTGGTTATAGTCCCCAATCACTCGTACAGTATTTTTTAGTCTCTTCTAAATCCCATCATTAGAGAGTGCAGAGAGAAAACTAAAGGGATCTCTAAGAGAAAATGTGTTGATTTGGAAGGCCAACCGCACTGCTCTAAAGTCATTGCTTGCTATGGACTCGGGTATGCTTCCACTTAATTCTGTTTAATTCTTAATGACCAAACATGATCGATTTAGGGTTTTAATATGTGGTAGTTTTCACATAAGGTTAATCTAGATTTAACAGTAACTAGTCAAATAGCAATGTAATAGATACTCAACACCTATTGTGAGTTGTATATTCATGATACAATGAGTTACAATTAGATATATAGTTATCGAAATGATGATTTTACTTGTATGATCTTACAAATTTATGATTTAAGGAAATTGTTTTTAGTTAAATCATGTATAAAATCATTTTTTTTATACTATCTTACGATTTTAATTAAGTCTGCATATAAACTTTGTAAAAAAACTTATATTGGTAGTTGAATTTACTAATTCTACTTAGTTCAATCAAATAAACTAAAATATAATAAACACAACCATATTTTTATAGGTTTATTTTATTGACTGTTAGACCGCTATATGTTTCTTATAACATTACAATTTTGTTTTTACTTTCACTTCTTCTTTCTTTCCCCATCCACCTTTCATTCAAGTTTAAGTTCTACCTACAACGTTTACAAGAGGACTTATTCATTATATGTATGTATGTATGTATGTATTAAAATTTAAGATAAGCTAAAAATGCTTGAATCTGCTTCAATTCATAATCTCTCCAAACAAAAACATAGAAGAACTAAGAATTGACTCTACTGACCCTTTTTCTAAATATACTATATTATAGATTAAAAGTTATAAAAGCAAACTTAATTTATTTATTGTGTTTGTATCCATCATTTATTTAAATTTTTTTACTACTAGGAGCATATTTATAGTTTTATAAAGCTATTTTATATAGGAGATAAAAGCTTACATTTTTATATTTTATATTTTGTTTTCTGAATTGGACTTTGATTCTACAAACCCTCTGGTAATTTACATAGAATCATGGTTTATTAACCATCACTAGACATCGTAACCTTCTTATTGTAGATAAGTAGGCAAGTGATTTGGTGGAAATGTGGCAAATAAGGTTTGGAAATTGCAGAGTAAAGCTGACAACAATATTTAGTTGCAAAATTGGATGCAGGCTTGTACTATTAATACCTAATAATGATGAAAAATCTAATTTGAAATGATTTTTGTGCCATTGGATTCAATGTTATTGTAAATGTCTATGCTACAAAAACTTTAATAAATGGATCTATGTATTAGAAATGTTTGAACTATTGCATTTAGATGCATCTATGATATCGATCACATGTGACATGAACAACAAGTGCAGCTAGATAGTACTATTTTATGCAAACTTTTCAAATTTAGAAGACCTATTGGATAAAGAAGATCAAGAGCTCATAGGACTTTGAAGGCCTTTTATGTGCTTATTTCATGACAAAGATTCACAATGAGTTATTAAGCCTTTCATCTTAAGACATGACAATGTCATTTAACTCATTGGCCTAGTACAGCTAGTAAATATTTTGATACATCCACATAAACAAGGCTTAATATACCCAACTCAGCTACCATTAGAGGAGGTAGCTTCTTCCATTATTTTTTATTCTATGGAAAGATTTTACAAAGATTATCCACTAGATCTTATATCAAGTATCTTTGGCTTTTAACTTAGTTCACTACTACACTTAGCATTGGTATAAGCCTAAACTGGGCCGAACCTACTGGGTCACAAGTCCAGTTGGAGTAGCTTAAAATTAATCTAACCTAAGGAGGGCTAAATTAGTTTCAGCCACCTACTAGTTCATGAGCCAATATATGGCTAGTTGAATTAGAGTTTTTTTTTTTAAATTACAGTAGATTTTAAAAGATAATTGTTTTAAAAGATAAAATAGAAATTTAGGGGAAAAAAACATAAATATTGTAAAGGGCTAAATCTAAAAAATAAAGGTTTTAAGCCTAACAATAAGTTGGGCCCGACTCTTTTAGGCTGAGTGATAGGGTTTAAAGAATCAAGTCCACGTAATTGGGATAATTATGGAAGATTTGGTATGGTGGGCTTGGAGCATGAATCATTGCATTGTATCAGTCTATCCACTCTCAACCTTTCTCAATGAGCTTGTATAATTACCAAAATTTATACAATTCAAATATAATGATCATTAAGTAAATAATGTAAATTTTTTTATAAGGCTTTAAGAAAAGTCATAAGAATCACTCCTGATTTTTTTGCGATCTAAGAATATTAAAATACGAATAATTTAATCATTCTTTAAAAATTTGAATTGTTATAAAAAAAATTCAAGATAAAATTTTTCCTTAACTTCTTCATAATACCACACAAATACAAAAGGGTAAAATTCAAAATATATACATAAATGAACAAAATGAGATTTTAACTAGATGATATTAATAATAAAAGTTATAAGATATAACATTCCTGATAATTAATAAAATGAATGATGGGTAAATAGATAATTATAAAAATTATTTTTTAATCTTAACAATAATAAATCTCAATACGTTACATGAAAATGAAAATATCGAGAAATGTTAAATAAATGTGATAAAAGAAAGAAACGATGTAACCATAATACTTGCAATAGATAAACTTAATAACTATGAATGTTTGACAAATAAATCAAAATTTCTATAGAAATGAAATGAAATAAAAAAACTTAATCTAAAAATGATCAAAGTAGAAATTGAAATTAGATAAATAAATCAAATTAAGTAAAATGGACTACATGATAATATTAAATAGATTGACATAATTGAATTAATAAACAATTAATTGAAACTCAAGATTTCAAATAGTTCTTTCTATTTATCAAATTACTTCAATTGCCCATTCCATAAATGAAATTCCTTAATTCTTTCTAACCATTAGATTTGAATTATATTCTTTTCTATTTGTCCATTTATTTTAATTATCTCTTCTAACATATCAAATTCTATCACCATCTCAATCAAATCTTAATTATAACTCCATCTCTTTCAATCTCTAAGCCCTTGGAAAAACTTAATTTCAATGTTTAGTAATTTTGTAAACTCTAAACATTATTCTATTTTATAAATTGAATTGTTTAATACTTTGCAATTATTAATTTGAACCCCCTTTTCTTTCAATTTACAAATGACCTGTATTTCTCAAGTTCAATTACTTAAATTCATGAAATGACCTAAATTAGTCATTTTAACCTAAATTCTATTTTCTTAATCTTCGTAAATTTTGAGTCCAATTGCTTATTCATAAATATCGGTTTTAGGCTCGAACTTAAATTAAATATAAAGATTCCACAAATTAAACTCTTAAGCTAGACTTTTGATTTAAACAAATTTCTATTTTATAAATCGTCATATTTCTTTCTAATTATTTTTTATACTTAATATTATTATTTGAAAGGTTTAAACCCAAAATCCTTATTTAAAATATCTTCTGAATTTTTACTTAAACTTTTTCCTTCCTTTTTCCTTTTCAATTTGCTACCACTTCTTTTCCTTCTTCTTTCTTTCTTCTTCCTCTTCTCTCCTTCATTCCTTTTATGTTTCTTTCTTTCTTTCTTTCTCTCTTTCCAAAAAACAAACCCAAATCTTAAATTCAACAAGATCATAAGGAGAAATAGAAGATGAAATCAAGAACAAAGATGAGAAACATGCATGGAAGAACTACAACAACAAGGGAGAAGTGGTAGTACGAAGAACAAGTTTCTTATGGATATCAAACGAGTAAGTTAACTGTTATCTTTTATTTATTTGTTACAAATGCATGGGTATGATGGATAAATGTTAGTTATATATAGGGTTTGTGATAAAAATAGTAGACTAGTAGTATTTGAACTTGTAAGATATAACCTAGGTGAGTTTATCCAAGTTAGAATCAAGGAAGTTGATGAAGTGATTTAATGATACATGAAATAAGAATATATGATTAGACGTGTTTAGTTATGGGTATGTCTAGTATGTTGATGATAAGATGTGTATGTTAAGTTTGTAATGTCAAACAAGTAGACAAATAAGTAGATTTTTAGAGAAAAGGCAAACAAAAACGTGGAAAATTGGCCCAAAGTCTCAATCACGGGCGTGATTAAACCTTGCTAGCCTCAGGTGCTCAAAATTTGCTTGATCACACCATGTTAAAGACCTTGGTGGCCTTGGGAATTTGAAATTTGGTGAATCACGGGCATAAACAAGGACTTTATAGCCTTGGGTTGGATTTTTGTTGCTCAATCACGGGCGTGATTGTGCCCGTGATGATGAGCACAGTCGTGCAACCCCTGTTGTGCCTTGTTTTACAAATAAAAAAAATAATAATAATAATAATAATAATAATAATAATAATAATAATAATAAATGAATAATGGATAATAGATATTATATATTAGTATTTGTATAATTAAAAATGAGTTGAATGAATTAATAAGGTTAGTAATTGATTTGAGTTAATAGAATTTCTAAGTATAAAATGAACTTAATTATTAATCTTAACATTAACATGGCCTAATAAACCTTAACGAGTTAAAATGAATTAGGTCTACTAAGTTCAACCAACTTAGTTAAGTTAAGTTATGTTAATACTAATATAACTTGAAATGTGAAGTAAATTAATAGATTTAACATAAGTTATTAAATATAAAGTTCTAGTTAAATAACATGCAATTACATGTGTTATGTTAATTAAATGTATTTTTTATATCTTGAGTGTGATTCGGTGAATATGTTTATGTACATATACATGTCTGTATATAATATTAAGTATAAGAAATAAGTATAGAAGTATGTATATGTTTTGTAAAACTAAGTTGATGAATGGTAAGTAAGATTAAAGTAATAGAATAGACTTAATGGTTATAAGTGACTTCAACTAAATAATTAGTCTCAAAATGAACTTGATTTAAAAATATTTAAGATAGACATAGTTGGATTAGATTAAGATCTTGTAGAATATATAACAATGTTTTGGTAGAATAAGTGAATATAACTTTGTAACAAACTTAGATTTAATGTGGATTGTGAATATGATTTAATAATTTAGTTAAGTGGTTGAGTCTAATCAACTTGATTAAGTTAAACTAAAATAGACTTAACTTGTAAATGATTTAGATATAATTGTAATTCGTTAGCTTTTAAATAATAAAGGGATTATGTTGTTTTAAAGCTATACTTACTAAGAACAATAAGTGTGTTGAAAGTGAACAATATGATGATATATATTATAATAAAAGATTATATTCAAGAAAAACTCTTAAAGCTATAAACATGAATTTTGGTATACATATAAGATAATAAGAAGATGAACTGTGGGTTAGGATAGAACATAGAAAAAAATGAGCTAAAAGTGAGTTTAAATACTAATATTTTATAAAGTAAGTATTTAGAAATGTGATGATTGTTTACTATTTTGTCTCATAGGAGGAACATATTAATCTTTAGATTTGCTAGAAATTAATATGACTTGGCCAGGATAATAGGTAGGTAGCTTTAACCTTATCACATTGTATGCATTTATAATGTAGTTGCACCTATATTAAGACAAACATAATTGTCTATGCGTGAGGATTGGGTACTCGTTTGTTGTTGGTGATTGTTTTGATTACTAAATCATTAAAATAAAAGTCATCATAGAATGTTTTTATTGAGTGAGTTGCTGATATTGATGAGTGATTCTTAATTGAGTAGACACTAAATAATATGGACTAAATTTCATTTAACCCTTAATTTAAATGGACATGCATTGCATAAGAAGCACAACTTGCATTCATATGGTGTTCACATCATGTGTTAGCTCTTTGACCTTAAGGTAATGCTTGGAAAGTCTAGTGAATCTAGTAAGATTACCCCTGAATATGTTAGCCCTATAGGAACTAAGTAGGCACTGAAGCACGTCACCTGATGAGAGTTGAATAGAGGTGGCTAATACTTAATGGAGTTTTTGAGGTTCTAAGGTGAAGTTGAGGTTATGTTAATAATATGAATATATAAATAACAAATGAGTTTAAAAAGAAATCCTCCTTCTCTAGTTTTTTCTAAGGTGAAGTTGAGGTTGTTTTACTAATATGTATATTTAAATAGCAAATGAGTTTAAAAAGAAATCCTCCTTCCTTAGTTCTTAGTTTTTCTTGGTGTGAATTACTTGTGCTGGTAGTTTAATCACCAAGAGATGATGTAAATCTCCATTGATTTGGATTCCGGTCATCTAAACTACGCATATTATATGGTTGTGTAATATTGCATATGCTTATTAATAATACTTGTTTGATAACTGTTTGATGTGTGGTTTGGTCTTATTATTATTGAGCTGTAGATTAGCTCTTACCCCTGTAGTTTTTGTGTAGGAATAACTTATTCTGGGAATGGGCTAGGACCATATGAAGAGAGCCTTCCTTAATGAATTCCTTGAAGATGGGAAGATGTAAATATAAAGTTTGAATAGGAAATAGATAAATAGTATGGTTATTCGAGATTTTGTAATGCATACAATAAACTTAGAATAAGAATTAGATGGTTTGTATAATTAAGTGATACTTTATGCTATGTAGGTTATCTATTCTATTTTACTATTTGGGAGGGTTACCAATTTTTTACGATCTTGGATTATTATGGGAAATTGGATTTCCTTTTAATATAAAAAAATGTAGTTATACATTTGAAACTTATAGAGTAAATATTTAGGTAGAGCTTTACAAACTCTGATGTGCAAGAGACTCTCATATTGTAGGTGTATATGTGATATGATAACTTCAGATTAATCCTATTAGGTCCCTTTTTGAGGTGTGTGACAGCTTATGCACTTAAAGAGGCTGGCCATGGGCTCAAGAGCCCATATAAGAACCCATCAGTAAGTGGATTCATCTAGTCTATTGATGCTCAATGCAATTCGTGGGACGTCATCAAGAGCCGAGCACTACAAATTCTTAGAGCTCCTCCTCATTTTGGAGATCCATAAATTGAGAGAAATGCTATCGTGCTGCCAGAATACTTTCATGAGAGATCAAATAGAGCTTAGAACAAAGAACATACAACTTCTTCTCTATAATAGTGGGTTAATACTATATAGCTCTTCTCCGTCACTAGTGCGTTCAAGCTCCTTGATATTGCCTGTCTTCCTTACTTTATCGTTCTTAGTCATTCTTTACATGTGCTGCCACGTCACTCCTCTAAGGCCATGAGTAGCGTGAGACATCCGTTGTACATACATGACTACTACGATTGGATTCACCCTACTTCAAAGATAAATTTAAAAAATAAATTAAAAAATAGTTAAGATAAATTTTAAAATTTTAAATTAAAATACATTTGGATTGAAGAACTATAATTTTAGCTCATTTATTCAAAGTATTGTTTAAGAAGTGTATTTATTTATACATAAACATATCCACTTTTACTTGTAATGTTAACAATGTGGAACTTAAAGAAACATTCAAGATATAAATCAATTTTCACAAAGACAAAAATGAATCCAACATTGTGAAGAAGTAAATAAATTTTTGGTTAGAAGTCTATATAAATGTAACAACACATAATTTTCATCATATTTATTACTTGTATGGCTAATAGCAATAACTCATTGAATATAGAGAATAATAATAAATTTTTTATTGTTCACATAAAAAATAATTTAAATATTTTTTATTTATATTTATTTTGTTGTTATTGTTTTTTTTTTAATGGGCTGATGTGAGTTGACCTGTTGATGACTCGACAACCCACTAGATCATTTAGCAGGCCATAACTCATACGATTAGACTGAGTCGATCTTCAGATGGTGATTTGAGCCAAGTCATGAGTCAAATCCGGCCCCGCCCATTTCTAATACACCACATTAATAATGACTCCTGGGAGTGACTGTGTGATCCCTTTTCAGTTGATTTCCTTTTGCGGAGGAAGAGGAATGAAAAAAAATAAAAGTTTTCATTTTACAGAAGAAGTTATAGGATGCTCTCCATTTACCTTTGTACAAATTTTATCAATTCATCCCTCACAATTATCCTATGTGTAATTAATAATTAAAAGTATAAGGAATAAAATGACATCATACAAGATATTTCCATAATTTATGCAGTCTCAATCAACTATTGATAATAAATTGAGGGAAAAGAAAAATCAAGAGGATTCTAATCCTAACCTAAAGGTATTGCTACTATAGCAAATGCCCAATCCGAGGAGGCCTTATTAAACACAGCATCCATCAGCATCAGCTCTACCTACTCTTTCCATGAAAACGTCTTAATACATAACAAATACTTGCATCTAGGAATTAAAAAAGAAAACCAGCTGGACTTAGCCAAATTATTTCAAAATAAAACCCTCACACATGGACATGTCGGCATAGTCCAACAAACCATTCCGATAAAATTTTAGCAGCACATCTTTGGACACAAACATTATTATTATGAAGTACTTAGCTTATTACTAATCTATTTTATAGGACCATCACGAATCATTAAATAACACTTATGGCTCGTTCACTTCGCTAAATGAATAAGACTGTAATAGAATTTTTATTAAGAAAGAATGGAATAGAGTTGTAATATGATTTTCTTTATTAATTTTTTATTTAAAATGGTGGTATTTTGAAAAAAAGACAGTTCCAACATTCCATTGTTATTCATAGATTTGAATAAAAAATGAATATTCAATATTTTGTGTAATGAAGATTCATCATGGTATCACTATTCAGTGAACCAAACACTGTAATAACTATTCGTAAGAATAAGGCTATAATGCAATTGCAATTACAATAAAATGAACGAGCAGTTAGTGATTATCTTGCTCGGTGAGGTTTTGTTGTATTTAAACACTACTAGTATGTCTTTTGGAATAATAATTGAGTTTATCACGTCAACATGAAACTCGTTCTAGTGGGTAGCACCTTGATGACCTTTTATCTCCTTTTGTCCATAGCATTGATGTATATTATATCAACTCCCACAATAAGAATTGTATTAACAACTCATGTGCTGGCAATTAGTGATATACAACTGCAGCCACCACGTAAGTCAAAAGTTTAAAAAAAAAAGGGAAGGAAAAAAGGGAATAAAAGGCTGTAGGTTAGTGTTCAAACAGAACCTTCCATACATGCTAGACTCTACCCAAAACTTAAAACAATAACAACATATAGCTAAGTGAATTCTAAATCATAATCAAAATAAAATTTAAATATTAAAATAAATTATATGTGTTTTTTCCAAACAAATATCATACATAATAATACTAAGAATGAAAGAATAAAAACCCCATCCATCCCCACAAAACCAAAATTCATACTGTTACATTATAAGAGCCTTAGTCAGGAGCTATAAATACCTTAAATATACATTTATTATTACAAAATGAGAATGAGTAAATTGCCCAGTTATATAAATATAGTCCATAAAATTATTTTGTACAATGCTTATGGATTGAGTATTATTAGGCTGAGTGGATGATGACCACTGTCACTTGATTCTTCTTCTTCTTCTTTTTTCTTTTTTTTTTTTTTAATGTAATTGTCGACTTGAAAGATGTAATTTTTCCAATAATTGTACGGAAGAAATTGTCGTGGAAATATTGCCCAGTGATCAGGTTCTTCTTAAACGACATAGACGTTTTGTCTTCGGGAGAAAAAAATATTGCATATTATCACGGTAAATGAGCAGCGGTTGCTTTATTGAGTTACCGAGTTCGTAGTCATATACACACACGTATTGACATATACATATATAATATATATATAAATGTTCATGCTCAAATTAAAAGAAACAATACAAAAGAAATTCTTTATTATTATAATATTTAATAGTTAACAAATATGGTACATAAATCACGGAGGGTCCAGGAGATAAAAAAAAAAACTTATATAAATAAAAAGACATCAAGCCGAGCTTTCTATACAACAACTTGGAACTTAATAAGAGAAATTTAAAGAATGACAAACATATTGTAATGAAATTAAACGATTTCCGGTCCTGTCCATATCTGCAATAAATTAATCTGGCCTTTTCTTTCCTTTGGTGGATGTAATGAGAATTGCGTGCAAAATAACCACTAAGGAAGCCGAGGAAATCTGGTCGGGGACTGAGAATATGCTCTTGAATGAATCATCCGAGACCTTATTGAAAGAAGAAGAAGTTGGACAGGAAGCTTGATTTCTAAATGTTCCCTCCATGGAGCCCTCTTTTATTGAACTTTTCAAACTAAAATCTGCAACCGCAAGAATAAGAATTAAAAAAAAAAAAAAATTGATGCTAGTGTAAATCATAAATTATGCTAACAAAAATTGAAAAATTACTTGTCATAAGGAATTACTTACATGATTGATGTTGGCAAGTAGCTAAGCATTTTAAGCTTAGTAGTGGATTGGAGGTGGTGGTGATGCATACATATAGACCGGAGGAGGAGACTCTATAGGGGGGGGAGGTGACTTGTACATGTATGGGGGAGGAGGTGATGGAGATGCTGGTGGAGGGGATTTGTACATATGGAGGAGGTGGTGACTCCATAGGTGGAGGTGGAGACTTGTAGTAATAGGGTGGTGGAGGAGACTTCTCCGGTGGTGGTGGGGACTTGTAGTAGTAGGGAGGTGGAGGAGACTTCTCGGGTGGTGGTGGAGACTCGTAGTAGTAAGGTGGTGGGAGAGACTTCTCGGTGGTGGCGGGGACTTGTAGTAGTAGGGAGGTGGGGGAGACTTCTCGGGTGGTGGCGGGGACTTGTAGTAGTAGGGTGGTGGAGGAGACTTCTCGGGTGGTGGGGGGACTTGTAGTAGTATGGTGGAGGAGGAGACTTCTCGGGTGGTGGCGGGGACTTGTAGTAGTAGGGTGTGGAGGAGACTTCTCGGGTGGCGGTGGAGAGTTGTAGTAGTATGGTGGTGGAGGAGACTTCTCGGGTGGTGGCGGGGACTTGTAGTAGTAGGGAGGTGGGGAGACTTCTCGGGTGGCGGTGGGGACTTATAGTAGTATGGTGGAGGAGGAGACTTCTCGGGTGGTGGCGGGGACTTGTAGTAGTAGGGTGGTGGAGGAGACTTCTCGGGTGGTGGTGGGGACTTGTAGTAGTATGGTGGTGGAGGAAACTTCTCGGGTGGTGGTGGGGACTTGTAGTAGTAGGGTGGTGGAGGAGACTTCTCGGGTGGTGGTGGGGACTTGTAGTAGTATGGTGGAAGAGACTTCTCCGGTGGTGGTGGGGACTTGTAGTAGTAGGGGGGTGGAGGAGACTTCTCTGGTGGTGGTGGGGACTTGTAGTAGTAAGGTGGTGGAAGAGACTTCTCAGGTGGTGGTGGGGACTTGTAGTAGTAGGCTGGTGGAGGAAATTTCTCAGGTGGTGGTGGAGACTTATAGTAGTACGGTGCTGGAGGATACTTCTCCGGTGGTGGTGGGGAATTATAGTAATAAGGCGGCGGTGGAGACTTCTTTGGTGGTGGTGGGGATACGTAGTAGTAGGGTGGTGGAGGAGACTTCTCAGGAGGTGGTGGGGACTTGTAGTAGTATGGTGGAAGGACTTCTCTGGTGGTGGTGGGGACTTGTAGTAGTAGGGAGGTGGTGGAGACTTTTCTGGTGGTGGTGGGGACTTGTAGTAGTAGGGTGGTGGAAGAGACTTCTCAGGTGGTGGTGGGGACTTATAGTAGTACGGTGCTGGAGGAGATTTCTCAGGTGGTGGTGGAGACTTATAGTAGTACGGTGTTGGAGGAGACTTCTCCGGTGGTGGTGGGGAATTATAGTAGTAAGGTGGCGGTGGAGACTTCTTTGGTGGTGGTGGGGATATGTAGTAGTAGGGTGGTGGAGGAGACTTCTCAGGAGGTGGTGGGGACTTGTAGTAGTAGGGTGGTGGAGGAGACTTCTCAGGAGGTGGTGGGGACTTGTAGTAGTAGGGTGGTGGCAGAGATTTTTCCGGTGGTGGTGGGGACTTATAGTAGTATGGTGGTGGATGAGACTTTTCTGGCGGTGGTGGAGACTTATAATAGTATGGAGGTGATGGGGATTTCATTGGTGGTGGTGGAGATTTATAAATGTAAGGTGGTGGTGGTGGAGATTTGTAGACATAGGTTGGTGTCGGTGGAGGTGGTGGAGATTTGTAGACATAGATTGGTGCCGGGGGAGGTGGTGACTTATAGTAGTAAGGTGCTGGAGTTGGCTTAGGCTTCTCACACTCCTCGTAAGGAGTTTTGGGGGCATAGGCAAATGGCTTGGCTTGGAGCACAATCTCATATTCATTCTTTGACTTCACTTTGAGGCTGGCACCCTTGTTTCCATTGTGCAAATCAGTTGGGATATTGCAAGGTGAATCCTTTGGTGCCATGTGTAGCTTGGCCGTGCAAGCCTCTGCACCACCATATTTGCCATAGTCAAAACCTTTGACCTCGATGCTGTATTTGCCGTTGATCTTGGTGGCACCGTAGGCCGTGATTGTCTTGTCATCTGCCTTGCATGTAACCTCTACTATTGCATCTGCTCCAATTAAAATAATCCATACATCACATATGGTGTGTTAATCATGCAAGCATCTTTCTCCAATACGTGCAATGACAAAACCAAATCGGAGGAACTTGTCTACACAAATCCCCACCTATTTTGTTAACTAACTTTGTCTTGCATTATTAATTTTATCTGCTTCTGAATAAGCTAGTTAAAAAATTTCAATTTCATGTACAGAACAAAAGGCATCGTGTCCTTCTATTTGGAGCTTAGCCATCGACCTCTTTTTAAGTCTTGAAGGCACATATGCTAATAATTGATGCATGACACTGACAAATGACAACATTTTTATTAGCCTTGTACCATGTTCCATACAACAAACGTGAATAGAACAGAATATATTACTTTATGACAATCACTGGCAAATCTCACAAAATAAAATATTGAAATGATTAATTTGCGAAACTTGATAAATTTTCGTTACAAATAGCGAAAAACCAACATACATCATTTGATTAAATCCTTAATATATACACTAAAAAAACCTAAGAAATATTATATAAAAAATTTGGTCTATTGATAAATATGTTTAACGCGTGAGCCTTTATGCATGGACTGCTAAATTATTAATTTGCAAGATAATATATAACGTCCGATGTCTCAGCTTAATTATTCTCAAAGGGGACGTTTCGGACACGGCCTTCTAATTTTCCAGATAGATAAATATGGGCTAAATTAAATGGATAAAAGTTCGCAACAAATTTCCAAGTGACAAAGAAATGGGAGAAATATATTTACCTTTGAGATGCTTCTTGTCGTGTGACTCGTCAGGGTTTTTCCAGTCGTAGCATCGGTAGCAATAAACCTTCCCTACAACTTTGAGGACCTGGTGATAAGGATATGGGTGAGGAGTGTATGGTGGTGGCATGTGATGTGGAGGTGGTGGGGATTGATAATAGTAAGGTGATGGAGGATACTTCATTGGTGGGGGTGGTGATGTGTAGTGGTACGGGGGAGGTAGTGATTTTTCGGGTGGTGGTGGGGATTTGTAGTAGTATGGTGGTGGATATGACTTCTCGGGTGGTGGTGGGGACTTGTAGTAGTATGGTGGTGGAGGTGACTTCTCGGGTGGTGGTGGGGACTTGTAGTAGTATGGTGGAAGAGACTTCTCCGGTGGTGGTGGGGACTTGTAGTAGTAGGGAGGTGGTGGAGACTTTTCTGGTGGTGGTGGGGATTTGTAGTAGTATGGTGGTGGATGTGACTTCTCGGGTGGTGGTGGGGACTTGTAGTAGTATGGTGGTGGAGGTGACTTCTCGGGGTGGTGGGGACTTGTAGTAGTATGGTGGAAGAGACTTCTCCGTGGTGGTGGAGACTTGTAGTAGTAGGGAGGTGGTGGAGACTTTTCTGGTGGTGGTGGGATTTGTAGTAGTAAGGTGGTGGAGGAGATTTTTCGGGTGGTGGTGGGGATTCGTAGTAGTATGGTGGTGGGGGTGACTTCTTAGGTGGAGGTGGAGAATGGTAGTAGTAAGGTGGTGGAGGAGATTTTTCGGGGGTGGTGGGGATTCGTAGTAGTATGGTGGTGGAGGAGACTTTTCAGGCGGTGGTGGTGATTTGTAATAGTACGGTGGTGGGGGAGACTTTTCAGGCGGTGGTGGTGATTTGTACTCATATGGTGGTGGAGGAGAAGAGTAAGTGTCAGCATCTGCATTAGCTGATCCTACAATATTTGAAACAACTACTATTGCAATTGCCATGGCCCATGCCGGCCAAAGACGGCCCCTCGAGGGGTGGCCGCCCCGGTGCGTCATTTGTGTTGGTTGCTGGGGGTCTCTCCGCCTGCTGCCAATGCTTGAAGCTTTTTTCTTAAATTGCCCAACAATGGGGGAAGGAAGAAGAGGAAGAGGAAGAGAAAGAAGTTTAGTTAGGAAGTGACGAGTTTGGTTTGCACGGAGAAGTCAATATTTATAATAGAAGTAGTCGTTAAGAGAGAGCTGTCACAAGGGACTAATTCAATTGCTTCTTTTGAATAATGAAACAGATTGGGAGGTTTTCTAGCTGGCCTTCGATATTATTTATTTAGAATATTACATCAAATATTGAATATTTATATTTATATTTTTTTGTCTTAGCTTCGAGAAAGCAAACACATTTGTTTAATTTCAATCTGAACAATTTGTTTATTACATTCCCCGTTAATTTGATCTCTCGTATCATCCCAGAAGCTTCCTTGACTTGCGGTAAATAATAATATGGAAAGATCGGTTCGTTCAAACATTTGAAATTCATAAATTATTATTATTAAAACCGGAATCCAAACGGTAAACTCAATTTATTATATTGAACAAAACCCAAAACCCAATATAATCATTAATTGCTATTATCAATTTGCTAAATGTCTAGATACATGGACATATTCAATAACGGTTGAGCAATTAAGATGCGTTGAAATGATCAAATTTCAAATAATATACGCACAATATTTAATTTTTGAAATCTACCAATATAAATCTTATGTTGACACCCCAGATCAAATCATGCCTTTTCTAACCAACATTGATTTGTTTTTATCAATTTACCCAGCTTTATTCATAATTAAATGAAACTACTGCATTTGGAATATTATTTTAATTTTATTCCCGCGAATAAACATTTATCACGTGTCATAAAGTGATAACATTTTTGTGACGATAAATTTCTATTATTTTGTCTTCTCTATCTTTTTTCATCCCCATAAAAGTAGTTTTATAATCCTCATTTTCTTTCCAGTTTCATCAATCATTAAGATGCATCTCAATTATATACATTCGATCTGATTAGGTATTATTATTCTTGATATCTAACTGCTTCTCTTGCTGTAAAGTCTCAAGCCAAAATGCACGTAAAGAGACTTATGAAAAAAAGGCACGTCCATTGCCACTACTTGATCCTAAACTCAAAATTGAAAAAGACTTGACACCCATTTTTGCTTTGAAAATTTGAAACGCATGTGATATCTCAACTCAATAATGAGAATAGCATGTGGTGTTTTTAATCAATTGGGTTTGCAGCTTTTGCGGAAAATTTTGAGCAACAGGCAAAATAAAAAAAGAGGAAAAAAAAAAGAAATAGGAAAGTTGAAGAAACAGAGTGATGATGCGTATGCCTTAAAAATAGAATTTCATGTCGTTCAAGAAATAATAATTTCAAGGTTTCTTTAAACATATTCAAAAATTGACCCCAATCTTTCCCAAAAAGACTTATATATGATTTTTGGCGGACCACATTATTATTTGAGCATCAAATTTCCCTTTCTTTTTTTTTTTGGGATTATTTTTTTTATTTTATTCCAATTATAAACTATCCGCTTAATTAACAAGTAGCTGTTCTCATTCAAATAATTATTTGCTTGAATTCAGACAATACAAAATGATAATAATATCTAATAAAAAGATGAAAATATTTGGGTTATATACTAAGGTCATCTTGAATTCTAATGATTGTATATTATTAGAAAACTTTTCAAAACACAAACGCTACCGATTAATGCCCTACTTACATTAAAAGAGACTTGTAGCTAGTTTATTGTCAAGTTTCTTGTGTCAGTCTCTTATTATTTGGCAATCATTCTGAGGTCCTCTTGTCTATGCTTTTTGATAAACATAATGATAAAGAAAAAAGAAAAAGAAATAAATAAACAAAAGCTATAGCAACTGATCATTACCAGAGGGCCAATTTTTAATTGGATAACTCACTTTATTGGATCAAGCTTCTAAAAATAAATATTTCATTGTGCATCCCGCTTCTGAAACCTCATTAGAGACGGCCAAATGAATCCTAGGGATTCAGCAAAAGATGGTGTTCTTGTATGCTCAGCATGGAGCAAAAAGGAATGCTGTTATGTTAATGTTAAATTACAATGATGTATCTTGAAAAGTTGCATAATTATTATAAAATAACCCAAAATTTTAATGTAATATATTTATACAGTCAATTTTTCATATCATCATAAAATTGTAATATTTTCTTTTAAAAAGTGATTTGGTGCCAATTTGATCAGATAAAATATCAACTGTGTCAAAAGGAATCCTCAAAACAAATAAAGAAGCGGCAGAAAACAATAATTTTAAGCATACATTTATTTAGAGCTTCATTCGACATCGCATTTGAGGAAAAATATCTTTTAGATCAATAATTTTTAAGCCGCCCAAGTGTAATATTTAAAGAATTTGGACCATTTATGTAATTTCTCTGTAGTTTATAGCATATGTTGTGTAACGCCCTAAAATAAGAATATTACAACCTGCCATGTGTCCTCTCTTAAATAGGACACACAAAAGTTATAACATTTTAACACCACAATTTAAAACATATAAAATATAATCTCTATAACTCTCTTAGAGGATACAACAGAAAGTTCAAATCTTGTAAAACCTGTAAATAATAATCTTTTCAAACATCATGTTGATCTAAACAATGTTAGTAAAACCAAAGCCAACAAATCCAAAATATATAAAATTAAAAAAATCCTTTTTAACATATAAATTCTTAATATAGTTCCAAATATTGTAAATGATTTCATAATTCTTCTCATATAAATCTATATCTGAATCTATTCCTCAACAGGGTAATCTGGACTGCTATCGTCATACCCATGATCTACGTACATATCATAACCAAATAAATCAAATACTACGTCCTTATCACCTGTACCTGAAAAATGAAAGGAATGAGCAAAATCGCCCAGTACGCTAATCCACAAAACAAATGCATATGCACACACAACATATATATCAAATGTAACTTAATCTAATGTAAACAATCAGATTATTATCTTTATTAAGCTAGCAAATCAACACATTTCAGAACTATTGTACATTAGTCCCAAGCCTAGAGTAACTCAGACCCCATGAGAAAATCAACCAACTCTTTGAAAATAGGTAATTATACACATATATTGGTGAATGGGTACTCCCCAAACACCCACGGCCATATTGTCAAATCATCTAAATCTACCGGAATCATCTCCAAGTACAACTCCACTAGGGACAACGACACACAAGGATTATCAGGGTGCCTCACCAGTATCACTGTTTGCCAGGTCTTTACTAGTCCAAGCCAAAGACATCTAAAAAAACAAATTAAGCCAAATAGAATTAAGTTCATTTATATATCTGTTCCTATAAACAACAATCAAAAAACTAAACCTGCAAGCAAACAAGAAAAGTTGTACCTGTATCAAATTCCAGGAACAGTACTCTAAATCACCCAAATCTGTTTTTATAACAAAACTCCTAATTCAATAGAACCTGATAACATAAAATTCAAAATACATCTCATCAGATAAACCTAAATCTATTCATATTTTAAACCCAAATTTCAACATAATATCAAATCTATACATTTTTTCCTTAATCGCAACACCAAAATCCTTCAATTCAATAAATCTCCTCAACCACTTCTCTAAACCCTAGAATTTCATTTAACGCTATATATACCAGAAATCAACAACTACCATTTTTATAAAATCATAAAGATTAAAACTTTAAAATACTTACCTAAATTCAATTCTAAATTCTTTTAACACCAAAACCAGATTTATAGATAATAAGGGTTTTCTCCAATCTCCCTTTAAATAACAGAAAATTCTAAGGAACTATAAAATTATATATCTTAAAAGAAAAATAGTTATTCAATTACCTGATCTGATCCTCAATTTTCCTTAAACACCCACTCTTCATATTTCCAAGAAAATTAGAACCGTTTCTCTAATTCTTCTTCAAAACAAAAGAAAATCCTAAGATAATTCATAGATTGAAAGACTTTAAAGGAAAGATATGATTTTGATTACCTGAATTCTATCTTCCAAGATCTCTTTTGACCAACAAAATCAAATCTCCAAACCCGATATGTATGTTTTCCAATTCTACCACAAATTCAACAAATAAACCCTAAGAAATCTAATAATCCATAAGTTCTTAAAAAAAAAATGATTCGGTTACCTGATCTGGATTTCTGAATCCTTTGGTGGCTATAAACTCTCAGAGGATAAGAATCTAGGTTTAGGGTTTTATTGGAGAAAAGACAAGAAAGAATATATAGGGATTTGTGACTTTTCATCTTCCCTCATGTGTCTATCATGTGACCAAAATTGTATTAAAATTAGACTTTGTTGACAAATTTAACTTTATAATTTATATTAATGGACACTTTTATCCTTCTTTATGTAATATTTACTTGTATATGACATGTTGTAATTCAACTTTTTTTTGAAAGACTTCACTATAAAGGAATTTTGATTTTAGGGATATAAATTTATGTTTTCAAAAGTGAAAATTCTATCTCAAAAGACTTTGAAAGACATAATTTCTATCACAAAATTCTATCTCTAAAATCATCATCACTAATTCTTTTAGAGACAGATTTATTATACATAGCAAATTTGCAGCAGAATTTTTGCCACAGATTTATCTCTGATTTTAAGATAAATTATTACAAAATTCTCATTTACCACTTATACTTGGTTTTTTCCTTCATGTAAGGTCACCTATCTTGAAATGCTATGAAATACCCTAAATCTTCACCTAAAATAGAAATTGGTTTTAGATAGATTTAAATGAATAAAATGAATTATAGGATTTAATTAGACAAGTTGGCTTAATTTAATTAGCTAATAATTAAGTTGGTTTTGAGATTTGAAATTGCTAAAATCCCTAAACATGTTCTAAAAATGTTTAGGGGATTCCTAAACCCTCAATATTTAGTCTAAACTCCTATTCTTAAATCCCTGTAAAATTTGAGTTCATTTGTTTGTATAAAAATATCAGTTTTAAACCCGAACTCCAATTAAAATCTTTTTATCTAAAATAAATTCCTAAATTAAGTTCTTATTTTAAGATCTTAATTTATAACTTATCATTCAGAAATCATCTTTTAAATACTTCTGGAACTATAGATATTGATATGATAGTTCTAAACCTATTTCCTATTTCTAAAATATATAAATTTAACTTTATCTTTCCTTTTCTTTTCTTTTCTTCTTTTGCTGCTTTTTTTTTTCTTTCCCATTCATTGATGTTTTCCCTTTTATTTCTTATTCTTCTTCTTCTTATCTCTTCTTCTTTCTTTCTTTTTCTTTCTCTAAAACTCAAATTCAAGGAAGACTAGAAGATAAATTAAAGATAGGAAACAAGATAGAAATAGGAGATCAAGTAAAATTAGCTTCAACAATAAGAAAAAGAAGAAGTTGCATGATTTAGCCAAAAAGATAAGCTTTCTAGTTTAATTCATATTTGTTTTATTTGTTATTTGCTTATCTAATTGATGAATTGATGTTGAATTGAGTTGAAAGTGTTGTTTACATTTGTATTTGTTGGTTTAATGGTTAATGGAAGTTGGGGATTGGTTGGAGGAAGGAGATGATGAATAGTAGTTTGTGGTTTGATTGTTGTTTGAAGTTGTTGAAGGAAGATTGAAGTGTTAGGAGTTGTTATTAGAGTTTATTTGATGTTAGAATTGATGTAGGAGATGTATAAGTTGATGAAAAAGTGTAAAAATGGATTTCAAAAATAGAATAATTCGTAACATGTATCAGGAGATCAATCATGGGGGAGCAAAAGGGAGTGAAATGTGTGTGTTTTTCAAACATCACAAAACACACGGGCGACCGCTTGGGCGTGATCCTCCCCTGCAGCTTGATATATTTTCGTAATTTGATCATAACTTTTCATATGATATCGGATTGAGATAATTCAAGTTGAATTGGAAAGCTTAAAAAGAGATCTACAACTTTCATGTTTTGAGTTTTTGCAAATTATAAAAGTATCAGTGCTTAAATTTCACTTATTTCCAATTGATACATTTTCCAACAAAGTTAAAAACTTGTTTTTGTTTGTTTTATGTGTTTTTGCTTAGGAAGTGGATCTTTTTGAGCTAAAATGAGATAGATAAGTGATGTTTGATGTGTTATTTTGATTGGTTGAAATAATTAAACATAAGTTAAGTAGATTTATAGATTTAACAAATAATTAGATTAAATCTAGAAGTTAGTTATAAAATGAACTTAGTTAACAAACCTAGGTTCAACTTGACTAAATGAACTTGAATGAACTAAAATGGATTAGATTGTTTAACTTGATGAATTTGGCTAAGTTTAAGTTAATGTAAGCTCGAATTGACATAGATCTTAGATATATAATGAATTAGTAATTAATTTAAGTCTAACTTGGCTTAATGAACTTCACTAAGCTAAAATGAATTAGATTGGCTTAGTAAATGACTTAAATCAATAATTCTAATCAATTTGGCTAAGGTTAAGCTAAAATGGGTAAATAGCTAATAATTAGCTTAGATGAATGAATTAGGATGATCTTTGATTAATATAGGGAATATGTTGTTTCAAAGGTGTGTTTGATTAAGAAATAGATGTTTTTGTGAATGAATGCCTGATTAAGATTTTATTGATAAAAGACCATAAACAAAGTGAAAAAAAAAAACACTTTGACAGACAAAGGAGAACTGTCCATATTTTGGTGGGGGCGATCTTCGCAGTCGTAGTGGGGTTCCAAGTTAGTGTCTGATCAAATAGGGTTAATAAAAGTTTGAGAAAAGTGCATTATTAGTTTAGTTTAGTTTATTATACGAGTTCTTTCCTTGACAAAAGTGCATATCTTATTTATCTTCTGAAATTCCTTCTGAGACTTTGTTTGGATTTCGTAATTAAGGTACGTAGTAACTTGCATGATGATTGATAGGATAGGCATCCTAAACGGATTAAGAACTTAAAGACAGCTTAATAATTGATGATGTTGGTTGTGCTTTACATCGTTGAATCCGGATCCGGGAGCGACACCTTGTCATGATGCAATGGCATTGGTAGTTAGGCACTTAGCCAATCTTTTGTTATGATGCAATGACTCAAATCCATGATGCAATAGTGGTTTATCTTAAGGGCTAAGTGGATAGCTAATAGGGTTAACTGTCTGGTGTATTCTCTACTTAGTCTCGAGAAGAAATAATATGTTTTAGTTCACAGGTATGAGACCGTTGAACTAATTAATGTTATAGACCAGGATAAGTGGAATGTATAAAGGAGTGTGAATCCTAGATGATGCATTAATATTCTTTATCGGTTAGATATAGGAGATATAGATACTCGATCTATCTATATCAACCCCCTAAGCAGCTACTGTTACTTAGGACCCCAGATTCCATTGGCTTGTTCCGGAGTGTGAGTACTCAATTGTTGATTTGCTTATTTTAATAGAAAGATAATAACTTATGGATTGATGCATTGCATTTAGTTAAGCTCACGTGCCACTCCGTGTGTGATTGTGTTATTGTGTACTGAGCTTCGACTATTCTTGTTGTTGTTATTCTTTTTACAGGTTTTGTTGTTGATAAAGATGATGTTGATGAAGTTAATGATGATGAGTCATTGATGATGTTATCTCAGGTTTTTGGGTGCTTCTATTGACTCGAGAAGGATTGTGGATGAGTGATGTGAGTTAGGACGTTGAGTAGTTTAGTTGTTTTGTTTCTTCTTTTGTTTGTTTTTTAGAGATGGATTTATCTATAAATTTGTATTTTCATTTAAGGGCTTGTTAGTGCCCATGTTTACTAAATAAGCTTTTGTAAAGATTTGTTTAAATGAAAGTTTTTCCACTTGAGAGAGTGAAAGTTTTGAAATGTCTTTATTTCGAAATTGTTTATAAAATTTATCTCTGCTGCTAAATTCAGTTGTTGCCAGAATCTAACTAAACGATTTCATAACCTAAAATCGGATAGCAATGTTCAACATAAACACCTTCTTTTAAGACAACCTTATGTATAATTCGTAAGAGTTATACGTAGTTGAGGACTTGGTGTGCTTAAATTGAGAATTGAGCATGTTGGGTCTTTACATGCTATATACTAAGTACACTTAATATTAAAGTTTTGACAAGCACTAAACCAATGAACTAATTCATATCTTTAAGAGTAAAGTTCAATTAGTGATTATTTAAGAGATACTATAATTTATAATATTATAACTATCAAACATTTTATATGTCTTTTATAATTAATTTACTAATTTTTATTTTATAATTTCACTTTACCTGTTTAGGAAGGATTTTTCATTAATATTTTATTAAAATAATATATTATATATTATATACTAAATTTCAAATTTTATAATAATTACTTTATCTTATATATCTACTTATTAATATACAATATTTGTAAGTAGTAACTTATAATTTTTTCACCAAAATTGACATCATTATTAAAAAATATTATATAGAATATAAATAATATTATTATATTTGATGATATATATAATAACTATACTTTTTACGCTACTTATTTTATATTTTATATTAAATTAGTAAATTATATATTTTTAAGTAATATATTTATTTTTTATGTTGTTTAATATTACACTTAAAAATTATGTAAAGCTTATAAATATAATTTTTTTTAGAAATATATAATAATTATACTATGAATAATATAAATATCAATTTTTCATTAATATATTATTAAAATAATATATAATATCATATTTAGATATACTAATTTTACATTTTAAAACAATTTTATATTATATTTTTTATTTAAGGATATTATATTTTTAAGTGTATATTATATTTTATTCTAAATATGTTATTATATTTAAATAATATATAGTGCGTAAATAATTATGTAAGATATATATAAATTTTTTTGTATATTTAATGACATGTGAATGTAGAATTATAATTAAATATATAATAAAAGCATTATAAATAATATGAATATATTTGTTAATATATTAGTAAAAATAAAATAAAATATAAATATATTAATATATGTTTATATAAACTAAGTTTACATTTTATAGGAATCATTTTATTATACTTATTTTATTATTGAAATATATTTTATTTTTAAGTAGTATATTATCATATTATTTATATATAGCATATTATATTATTGTTTAAATTATTTTATCAAGTTTTATATTATAATTTTTTATATAAAAATTTATTATGCAAAAAATATAAATAGATAAAAAAATGACTCTTGAAATATATAAATATTTATAGTAAAAATATGTAAGACCCGCTATCACCCTTATATTTGAAATAGGCGATAACAGTTTCCTAACCACATATAACCTACAAGATTATATGTAAGGTTGTCTGAAATAATTGTTTGAGAAATTGTTTATCTAATTCCACATAGATAATATAATAGGAAGCATAGTTTTTTTTTTCTAAAACCTTAAACAAAACTATATTACTACACTACCAACATATTTTACAAAAGAAACAACTTAATTCCTACATAGCTAAGTACATACTTATATTACATCCAAAGGCTTCTTACAAGCCTTAACAAAATCTTCAAAACACAACCCAGACTAACCCTTTAATTACATCATTAACAAAAGGAATCACATCTAATCTATTACAAATCATAGGGTTCCATTGAGTCCATGGTTAACTCTAATCCTCCAAACCATCAAGAAAATCTTCAAAGTCGGTTTCGTACCCATACTCGCATAGAACTCATCGAAGTCATCACCTGAAATGGATAAAATATGAGCCAAAGGCCCAGTACACAAGTAACGAATACAAATGCAAAGTGGGTCACACATTCTTAGACTAATGCATTATGCAACAATCAATGGTTTATTGTTAAGTCTTTAGTTAGTAAAACAACACGGGAGTATTCAAACTCCGGACAATAGGGATTCGGTATTACGTCCGCCTCCCTGAGTGGTCCCTACTGTTTACACAGGACTAGGCAGCCCAACCTTTCGGCGTAGCCCGTAATACTAGAGGATCCTGAGTAACGCATCACGATACTCAGAGGGTTGATATGAGTAGCTCAGATACTCATATCTCCTAAATAATTCTATCCATTAACGAGAAAGTACCATGCCCCCAATCTGAGCAGGGTGCCACTCTTCGAACCAGATTCAATGGCAAACAAGGACAATCAACACTCATCAATTAATAAAATTCTCTTAATTAAAGGTAATTTGGTTTGATGCCTACCCTAGCAAAGAAAAAAGCAAGTTACTGCGTACCTGATATAGCTCGGGAACTAACGGGGTTGGCTGGGCGAGAATCTAATACTGTTTAAAATAATATTAAGTTCCACACTTAGTTTAAGCACTAATTCATTAGTTGAAAAAAAATAATTAATCAAAGAAATTCAAATAAATTAATACAAGGTCATAATAAAGCATTTAAACATCCTATTATATCATAGAACACTTAACAAATACTTAATTGATCATATACCAAACTTCGGAAAATTTTGAAGAAAGTTTTTGAAATTCAAAAGCGCAGGGGATACGCCAGCACTTAAAGCCGTCGACTTTGAACCGGTGTTCAATACACTAAAGATTAATACTGTCAACACTGGCAGCGTTCAAGGGTACGCCGGCTGCCTTTATTCTACGCCGGCGGCTTTGAGCCGGTGTAGAATGCAAATCCAAATTTCTAAAAATTGCCGAGAGGTACACGGGGTTGGTCCATGCCCGTGAATACCCCCAACACTGGCAGCGAATCCATGTACGCTGGCAGCCTTTGATCCTATACCGGCGGCCTTAAGACCGGTGTTAAAAATTATGATTCTGTTTCCATTCCACACCGCCCCTAAGCCGGCGATGTTGGAATCCCAGTAGCCGGCGTACATTTTGAAAAATGAACATTGGCAAACTTTTCCAGTGAAAGCCGGCAGCGTTCAAACGGCTTTAAGAAATTTGATTCTGTTTACTTCCAACACCGCCTATTAGCAGGCGGCACAAAAGTGTCAGATGCCGGCATACGTTCAAATTTAAGTCTATACGAAAATATTTTTTGTTTCCCCTGTTTTATTACAAAAAGTTATTCACTTCAAAATTTCTCCAAACTCAATCTAATCTTTCTAAAGTTTGTTATATGATCCAAACACTATCCTAACAACCTAAATTCTACTCCTAATCATCAAAACACCAATCACACTTCAAATTCACTCCTCAACTACTCAATCCTTCAATCTTCCCAAAACACTCATCCTCACACTTCAACACTCATATAAGATATACACTACCACTCCTCTAGCCATGTAATCCTATTCAAATTATCATCAATGCACCAAATCAATCCCACATCAAATTAGTACATAAAATTCATTTTTATCCAACCTTTACAAACAAGCATAATAGAACATAAAATAAAATAAAAAGATTAAGCTTGCATTTAACTTACATGACTAAATCTTGGCTTGGAATGATGTTTAATCCAAAAGCTTGTGGTTGATCTTGGCTTAGGGTTTAAGATTTTGAGATGGAAAAGAAAGAAAGAAAGAAAAGAAAAGAAAAGAAAAGAAAATTCGTATGGGGAAATAGGGCTGCCAAAAAGAGGTCCTAAACTTGTTTAAAACAAAGCCAATACTCATCCAACATATGTCTTGAGGGGTATATTTGACTTAAGATTAATTTGAGTTAATTTCAAATGCATTTGAGTTGGATTTAGGCTTAAAAAGTAGACTTAAATTTTGTAAAATTTCTGTCATTAGTCTTAAGCAATTCAAAAGTAATTTTTTAAATTCTAAACATAACACATACATATTAATTTGCAAAAGACACATTTATTCATTACACTATACACACATTTATACATGTAATACAAAAATATTAATTTCGTTATACTATATACATACAAAAAAGCACATGTCTAACACATCTACCAATTATATTATCCAAGCACATATATACATGTATATATCATTTCAATAACACATTAATATGTAAATTAAGGAATTCATAGCTATTTCAAAATATCTTAATTACTATTTATTATTTATATTTTATAATATATTATAAATAAAATATATAGTATTAGTTGTAATGGACATTTGATTATACATATTATATATATATATATATATTATATAATAAAATTAATTTACAAATACAATGTAAGTCCATATTATATATTGTACATTTATATATTATATTTGTTATCTATCATTAAAAATATTTATAAATATAATTATTTATATGTATGTATATATATAATAATTTAGCTTAGAGATAGATTTGCAATAGAATTTGAGAAGATAAATAATGATGCTAAAATATTATATTTCTCACAAGATTAGAGGCAAATTTGTAACCAAAAAAGTTTTTTGTAAATTAATTTGTAATCCATCATAAAAAAACATAAAAATTGTAAAATTATTTATCTATGTGATTAAAAGTCCATTACAAATCTATTACTAATTCATTTTTCCAGATATAGAGATTTTTGTTGCAATATTTCTGTCTTCAAAGGCTAGCTTTCTAGTAGTATTATTCTCACATTTAGTATTTCATTACAAGGGAAGGCATTATATCAATTTTATTCCCATTCCCATATCAAAACACCCTAAATCCTCACCTATCTAAGTTAGAAATGGCTTAAATGTGTAATGTAATGGGTAGTTAATTCTAAATTTCATTTAAACTTAGTCTAGAATTTGAATTTAGATAGTTTAAATAAATAAAACAAGAAAATAATAGAATAAAATTAGATAACTTCATATAATTAAATTAGTAAATAGATTAAATTGAAATTAAGATTTCAAATATTTTTTTCTTTTTATTTATTTGCCGTCATAACCAATTTCCAGCATCAAATCATTCTATTCTTTCCAATCATCAATTTTAAACTCTATTCTCTTTCAACTCCAATTCCCGAAACCTTCACACATGTAATTTAAATGTTTTGTAAATTCATAAAACCTTGAATTTAAGTTTAACTTCGATGTCCTTAATCCTCATAAATCTTAAATTCATATGCCTATCTAAAAATATCAATTATTAAGCTCAAGCTCAAATTAAATGTCAATTTGATATGAACTAAACTCATTATTTGTATCCCCCTATATCAAGTTGTCAATTTCTAATATGTAGATTCTCAAATTATTTTCTAATTATTCACGATACATAAAATAATTATTAGAAAAGTTTAAACCCAAATACCCTATCTAAAAATATCCTTAAATCCTTATCCTCACCTTTTCCTTTTCATTTTTCACATGCTACCTTTTCCTTTTCATTTCTTCTTTTCGATTTTTCTTCTTCTTCATTTTCTCTTCTTTTTCCCTCAATCCATCACCTCAAATCTCAATTTCAATGAAATCTTAGATGAAACTAAAGATAAAAAACAAGATAGAAGATGGAGATCATGCATGTAACTGCTTCAACAACTAAGGAAACGTAGTAGTAGAGAAGATCAATTTACATGTGTTTGCTAAAAAGATAAGTATAATTGCTTTCCTTATTTTGATTGTTGTTTATTCATGAGAATCATAGATTAAAGATAGATATTGTCACACCTCGAGGGTACCCTAGTAGTAGTATACAAGCCACACTTGAATATTATTACTAGTTAACCTTCAAAGAGTGACATATTTTCAAGCAACAGGATCTTTTAGTTGCTTAGATAAGAAAGGACACATATATGTAAGTCATAAATTAGTAAATAATTATCATAACAAGTAAACGATATCATAAAGATATTATACACCATATAATGTTTCCATAAGTCTCCAATTACATAAATGATAAACCATATACCAGCTAATCTATACTAGGGATAATAGTAAACAACTTAATCTGACTTGATCCATGAACATCCAGCTGCTAAGCTCTTACCGGGGTCATACTCCTTGATGTACCTAGCCACGGTCGAAATGTAAACCTAAGATGACTTTAGCAGTGTGAGCGAAACCACGGGCTCAGTGAATAACCATATATATTACACGTCAAACAAGTTTATTAACAAATTATATGTAATGCAACAATCAAACATATACTTAAATACAAGCTTGGATGATCTAGAATCCAAACAGGAAAAAGATTTACACCCTTTTTTCAAGGTTGAGCAACAATTACTTTTATGACCTACCTGCCTGGGAGAGACTAAGTTTATAGGAAAATCAACGATTTCTCATCTTAGGGTTATCAATTTTAGCTTAATGGTATTTTAACTGACTATTTCCTGTATCAATCCTTAGAAACTCCATAAGTATTTTAACTGACTACAAAGCAATAAAATGGGCAGCGTTCTTCGTTGCCATTTAGTTCCCATAGAACCAACAGAACAAAAAAAACTTTGAAAGAACTAACATTTTAGAAAAATCAAGCATTAACAGAGAACCGGAATATTAATACGTAGAGGTTGTCACCCCTTTTGAATATGTAATAATGAAATTCGTGTAATGCATGATTGTTTCAATTATAAAGCCAATAATTTTAATCAGCTTATGGTGTCCAAACATTACATACACAGCATATAACATGCTTATCACAGTCATCAAACAATCAATAATCTCACTTTTGTTATCATGGATTAATAACCATACATTTATATCACAACACATTTCAAATATAATACCATAACAATCATATTGTTATCTTTGTATTATATATTCAACTAATTACAAGCACAAACTGCATAATATAATTGAGTTACTCACCTACTCATATTGGCTAGTCGTGATAGTTGGCTGGAAAATCCTCTATAGTTTCAAAGTCACCTATTGAGATGAATAAAAATATTTATCAATAAAATCTATTATATAACTAGACTCTTATGAGCGTCTAAGTGTCCTATATTGGTATTTGGTTTCGTTTCTATTATTATATTGGTCCTTTAATAGCCTTATGGTAATAATTGTTATTTAATATTTTATTTTCATTTTGCTTTTCTTGATCTTGTTTGATATTTATATATTTTTATTGGATAGTTGTAAAATTTGCATTCAGTAGATTAATATTTTTATCATTACTATGACTACTACTTTTATATCGTTCCTTAATTGACCTATTATAGTAACTGATATTTGTTTTCTATCATTTGGTTTCATCATATTTCTCTTAATCTATTTCATATAATTATTTTTCATTTTTAGATATCACATTATTCATAATTTCAGCTTATTTAGATTTCCATTTTATATTTATTTATATGAAACAAGTATTATACAACTATTATATTCTATTCTTATTTGTTTTAGTATCACAATAATAATACTAATATTTTCTATTTATAAAAGTTATTTTTTTAATTTCAATACTTAGAAATTTAGTTAATCATGCTAATATTGCAATATTTGTATTCATTTATTTTAATAAATCTATTTTGTTTATATATATATATATATATATGTTTATTCTGTTTCGGTTAAACAGTCTTTGTTTAGGAGAATAAGCATGTACGCTGGCATCCAACGCTCCCGGGATTCTTATATTTTACATGTAGTTTTGTATCAGAGTACGCTGGCTCCATGTTGCTTTACAACGTACGACGGCTTTAACACTACCAGCATTGAATGTAAATTTGCTGACGTTCGTTCATTTTACGTAAAAATGAATTTTACTTAACTTTGTTCCAGTGCACGCCGTCTCAACACATTCGGCCTATCCCTTTACACCGCTAACGTTGAGCACATACACTACCGGTGTAGGGGCAGTGTTGACACTATTCATCTTCTTCTCCGATTTTTTTTTGTTTCGAAGCTTAATTTTCTTTTAATATATGTGTATTATACTTGCATTTAAACTACTCCTATGTGTTTTTCTACATCTTACATGTATTGTATGTGATTTATCAATACATATCGCTTCTTTTAATCATCAAACAACCTAGTTTCTAGCTTCAACATATAACATATTATGTATAGAGAGTGTTGGGGTTAGATTTTACCTTGTATAAGCTAATATAAGGGTATTGAAGTCTCCCAAAACTAGATTCGAACCTCAAGTTTGTTTTGTGTTATTTTGGAGCTTGTTTATAAGTTAAGTTTGGGTGTGTTTTTGTGACTCAATGGAACGAATTTAGCTGAGGTTTGAAAGGTGTAATGGCTGCTATAGTTGTGGTTTAATTACTTTGTTGTTTTGCTCATCAAAGTTTCTTTTGTGTGTGTGTGTGTGGGTGTGTATAGGAGAAGGAAGGCAGGCAACATGGTCAGGAAGAAGCAACTCTTTCCATCAAAATCTTGCATGATTTTTCATGCATTTAATGAATCTACGTAGTTGGGAAGTTTTAGTGGCTTGGTTAAATTTTTGCTTGACTTTTGTTATCCCGCTCGACTCATTTTGCTAACATAATTCAAGGACATCCCAGCTGTTTGTTCTAGCAATTTGCACCGCAATTTAAGCAAATTATAATATAATAATATTTAGTTAATTAATTATCTATATATTAGGATAGTTTATTAAGCTAATTGGATACAAAGATGTCAATTATTTAGGATTTTTGTCTCCAAAAATTTATTTAAATCTTCCACAAAATTTTTAGATTATTATCGCGTTTAACTTTGAGTTTAAAGTTTACATGATTAATTATTTTTAGGTTTTATCTCACCTGTTTAGGGTTTTATAAACTTAATAAGCCAATTTTCGTTTCAGTCTCTAATAGCTTTAGAATTTTCTAACTAGAATAAAAGTGTAATCCAAATATTTATTTGGAGTCTATATTATGAGTTATGGATTTGTTTCCTTTTTTTTATTGCGTATTTATAACCTTTACGATTCATCCGTAAGTTATGTTTTCTAATTACAAACTTAATTATTTATTCACTTTCTAATACACTTAAAGTCTCATTTAAATTATTCTATACTTTGAAATTTGATATAGGTTATGAAAATCTATTTTTACTATCTTTTATTATTTATAGAACTTTGTTTTAGGGTTTGAAATTATATATAGGCTCATTACTAATTGTGGCTTTATTCTACTATCTTGGTTGAGTTTAATATTAACTTTCTATTTTCTATTTTTATATTTCTATCTATTTCTATTTATGAAAAATCTCGGGATTTATAGATATAACAGGGTTTGTGATAAAATTTTGAAAAGAAGAGATATATGAACACATATGTGAAAACCTAGGCTTATGTATGCATGAATAAAATTAGAAGATGATGACATTATTAGATGATATATGATTTGTAGAAATATGTTTAAGAATGTTAAATAGATATGTTGTGAACTTGCATGTTGTTTATGAAGATGTTCTGTTGATGTATGCAATAAATAAGTAAATGAAGCAGTTAAATTTTGAAAAAAAACAAATAGGGAAAAACACGAAAGCTGATATAGGATTCTCATCACGGGCGTGATGGAGCCTGTGATGGTCTCTATTTCTTGAAAATTTTGACAAACATATGATAACGAGCGTGATGACCACTGATCACGTATCCTCCTCTGATCATGGGCATGATGGCCACACACCCTCCATCACAAGCATGATCAACCCCAGTATAAAAAAAAAAAAGAAGAGAAAGAAAGAAAGGGAGATAAAATGAAATAGATAAATGATAGTTATTATGATATGTTAATATAGATGAGTTAAGTGAATTTATAGATTTAATAACTAATTAGATCAAACATAGAAGTTAAGTATAAAATGAGCTTAGCTAATTAACCTAAGTTCAAATTGGCTTAATGAATCTAAGTGAGTTAAAATGAACTGGACCAATTAAGATTCTATAGGTTATATGGCCTTGCTTTAGTGTAATAATTAAATATGACTTAGTAATTGAATTAAATGATTAAACCTAATCAACTTAGCTAACTTAACTTGTAGATGACTTAGGGATGACGTAAATAATATATTAGACTAGGCCTTAATTAATATTGAGAGTATGTTAATTCAAATGTATGCTTGCTAAGAAAATGAGCATTTTGAAAATGAATAATATGATGATGTTTTTATAGTAAAATATTCATAAACAAAGGAAAAGAAATAATTTAACAGACAATGGAGAACTGTCCATATCTTGGCGGGGTGATTTTCACAGCCATGACGAGATTCCTAATTAGTGTTTGATAAAATAGGTTTTAATATAAGTTTGATGTAAGTTAATAATTAATTTAATTTCTTATATGAGTTTAATTTCTAAAACAGATATTTGCTTTTGAACCAAACCTCTGATCTATCCTCTGAGATGGCGTCTAACCTACCCTTTAGCTCTATTTGGATTTTGAATAAATAAGGTATGTAGTGACGTGCTTGTTGATTGTTAAGATAGGAATTTTTAAAGAACTAATACTTAAAGATAGTTTAATTAATGAGTATTACTTGTGCTTGTGTCGTTGAATCCAGTACGAGAAGCGACAACCTTGCTCGAGGAAGAGCACAATAGTTAGGCATTTAGGCCACCCTCTTGTCATGATACAATTATAATTTATAAGTGGCTCAATGGGTAGTTAATAGGACAAACGGTATTGGCATAATATTTACTTAAGCTTTGAAGAAAGTAATATAATTTAATTCATGTTTATGGGACTGATTGAACTAAATGATATTATGGGCTAAGATAACTAAAGATATGTAATGGTTGTAAACCCTAGATGAGACTATTTTCCTTTTCTGGTATAGACATAGGAGATATAAGTATTCAGGTTGCTTATATCAATCCCATGAGCAATTACTGCTACTCAGGACTCTCAAGTTCCTAGAGGGTTATATAGGAGTGTGAGTACTCTAATGTTACTTGTTTCACTTTAATTTAAAGATAATAAACTATTGTTTGCTACATTGCATTTGTATAAGCTTGTCTATGATCTTATGTGTGCTTGTGTTATTATTGTACTGGGCTTCAACTCATTATTCTTTTCTTTCCAGGTGTTGATCGAATAATGATGATTGAATCGGTTTATGGACTACTTTCAAGTATGTGTTGAAGAGTGAAGAGGATTAAGATTGCCAAATTTATTTTTATTTTCATTTGTTAATGAGCTAGATTTATTTTTACAGACTTGTAATTCTTTTGAGAGCTTAGTTGTGGTATCCATGTTTTGTAATGAGCTTTTAAGTTTTGTTTTGTCATCATAAAACGTATAGGAGATGTCTAATGGTATAGTTTTGTTTATGGAAGTTAATTGACTTATGAGAGTAGATTATAAAATATTTTTATAAAGGCTTATTTCACTGTTATGAATCTAGTTGTTTTATAATCTAATTACACGATTTCAGTAATTTAAACCAAATATTTTATGATAAACATATCTTTTAAGAAGCATGTGCGTATAATACTTAAGGTATCATATGTGGCAACTGGGCATGTCTTGAAATAAATTTGGGGCATGACACATAGGAGTAAATACAATCAAACTTGATAAACACTCACCTGTCATGTATGAACATAAAATAAAAAGAGATTAATTATAATGTATATTATACGTAAAAATTATCATAAATTTATAAACCATTCTAATTTTAACATTTATTGGAACTTAGTTTCCTTACCTAAAGTGGGGAGCAATTATAATAAATAGGAAAGTAAAAACCATTAAAGTAAAGAGAATTTATTGGTTTAATGATATTAACTTTTAATTGTTTGTGATATAGGAGATATTAACCAATTTTTTGAGTTCCCATAGGAAACTTTTGTGGTCCTATCCATGGATTGATAAGCTCAATGGATAATCAAAATGATTTTAGAAGTTAGTGCCACAGGTATTTTAATGTTTCAATCCCATGTCTATATAAATTTAAACTTTCAATAAATTATGAGACTAGTCCTATAACAGAATGTATAGGATTATAGAACTTAACTTAAATTGTAGATAATGTAAAATTAAATTCATATAAGAATAATAAAACCTTCAATAAAATTAGTGTATGTGTCTTTACAAGTGGGAATAGTTTGATTTAATATAACTTATAATCAAGATTGAGCAGGGTCTAATTTCATCCAAAAAAAAAATCTTAAAAGGTTTACAATCTTTAAGAAAATAATTGAATTTTTTGTCTCAATATGATATTTGGCTCTATTTATATATAATCTTAGTGGGCAAAATTTCGTTTGGTTAGACTTTTTGACATCTAAGATCATGAAGTTAATAAGAAACCCTAATTCAAACTTATTGGTAAAACAAACCATGGTAATTGAATTTCAAATATGACATAAAGTTTGATTTTAGGAAAATTATAATAGAAGATATCAATATTTGAGTGATTGGAAAAAGGAATTTACATTTGGAAAAGTTCATTTAAGGTATTTAATGTTTGGATAGTTTTTTAATGATTTTCCTCAACAAGATTCATTGTTTGACTCACTTTGTGTAACATTGATTCTTTTTAACAAGTCGAAATATTAATATCTTAACTGAACTTGCTCCCAAATATTAATATTTTTTTGGTATAATTTAACTTTTAATTTTGCTTTGGGCTTACCTATGCAAAAACTAAATTTCATTTTATTTGCAGTTAAAATCAATTGACAATAAAATCTATAAATAGCTCTTTTTCCTATTTATAATGTAAAAAAAAAAAAAATTATAAGTCATAGACATAAATGAATTAATAGATTTAAAAAGACTTGAGGGAAGGATATTTCTGTCTCATCTAATCTATATATAAATTAATATAATATGAGAGTTAATTTTATTCTATCCTTCAATTTCATTCCAAATATGGACGATACTAGATGAATAATCCATCCTGTTGTATTAGATTCATAAAGAATATATTCGTACATATCGATATATGTCATATGATAGTTGGAAGGGAAGTTAGAAGAACTGGTTAGCTAATTGTATCATAATCATTAATCAGTGAAACGTATTTTTCAACAATCCATTTCACCTCATCTCTCTATGACTCTTAACTCTTCTATTTTTCTTTTCTTTTTCTTCTTTCATCATTTTTTTCAGAAATCTTGATATAGTGTCAGGGCTTAGGTTTTAGAAATGTCAAATATGCTTAATTTTTCTTTTCTTTCTCTGCATTTACCATCAATCAAAGAAAAAGGTTCACTTTTCAACTCTTATTACTTACAACTAGACATCATCATGGTTCAAAACCGAACCGCACCGGAACCGTCTTCCACGGTTTCGGTCCATTTTCATAGAACCGTTGGTTTCGGTTCCGGTCGTGGAACCATGGATCGTCTTTTTAAAAAAAAAAAATAAATAATAAATTTTAGTTTTTAATAAAATACATTTTAAAGTTAAAATAATTATTGGATCTAAAAGTATTAAATTATTTAACTAAGATTTTTAAAAATTTATTTAGAATGCACATTTATATGTATACAAACACATTCAATATCAATTATGGTTAGTATTATGATATTGTAAAATACTCTAAAAGATAAAAAAAAATTACAATGCAAAAAATAGTTCACATTATTAAGAAAATGAATTTTGTTTTTAAGAGAAGTTTATTTAAACTGATTATATATGAATTTAAGCTATGTTTATTTGTGTTGTTGATAATAATATATTAAATATTATGAATAAGTAATAAATTTTACTATTTATATGAAATAATTTAAATATTAATAATTATACGTTTAATGAATTTGTTCTTTTTTGTTTTTTTTTAATGAACCAGATAGAACCGCCATTCTACCTGGTTCTAGACCAAAGAACCGTCTAGAAACCGGTGAAACCTGCGGTTTCATAGCTGGTTTGGAAACCAGTCAACCAGTTCAGTTCCACTTCTGGAGCCGCCAGTGACAGTTCCGAATCCGATTTGATTCCTGTTGACAACCGAACCATACCAATGTCTATTTACAGCCTAACCAAAATCTTTCTCTAGTTTTAGTCTCAACAATCTTAACGGAATCCAATTATCATCCCTAGAGTCATGAAAAATGGCACTATTATCGAGGAATAATCTAATATTTGTTAAGCATTCTTCAATGAAACAAATTTTTTCTGTTGTCATGGTTGATAGATTTTTTATCAAAGCCAATTGCTTAAAGCATAAAATGGACCTATACACTTACGAAGTATAGAAAGATCTTTAAACTTGTTTTTTACGGGGTGATTCTATTAGAAATTCTAAATTACAAGAAAAGATACGTGATTTTTACTGTGAACTTTTATTATAACAAAATCATTTAAACAATTGAAAATCTTGTGGAATAAACTTAGTAATTAGAGGCCTTTAATCAATTTTTCATTTCATTCATAATGTAAGAAGAGATATGTTCTTTTAGGGGATTTAATTATAGTTTTTCAAATATTCAGTGACAAGCAATGCTTATGGATCTCTTACCTAAAATCATTTTTTTTAGGTCTTCAATAGAAAAAGCAATTAGTTTTAGAATTTCTCAAAATCTTAGAGAATCAAATGCATTTGCAGGCAAAGCAAAACAATAAATCAAAACGTTGTTTTTTAAAAGAAAACCTGAAATTATGATGAAATAGAAACCTTGTTGTTCCTACTATAGATTGATGGGTCATACAATTGATAAATGTTATAAGAAACACGGTATGCACCAATTTTTAAACGGGTAAAAAGAGAAAATGGGTTGATCAAGTTGCAGCATTCTCTAAAGAGGATACAAATGGTGATAGATTTGCAAAAGACCAAATTACATTTTAAGGTGAAATAAAAAAAATTAAGGGTAAATGTCACTTCTAGTATCTAAATTTAGATATTGATGCAATTAACTAATTGAGTTACTACCTACAAATTTTCTGCATTCATTCATTATACTTAAGTAAGGTAGTTAATTGTAAAAAATAATTAATTATAAAAATGAGAAAAGTTTAGGTACCAAATTGATACTTTTAATAAGTAATGTTTAGGTATCAAATGTGATAATTACCCTAAATTAATATGACTTCTTGAAAGTTCAATGGTAGGAAATTCATTAATATCCACAAATGAGAGGAAGAAGCACAAATAAGTGCAAAATTTCCAAACTAAACGAAGATTTTAGGTATACAATTTTCTTCATATTTTTTCTAATAAAAAATTAACTGAAAAAGTTGGATCTTGGACACTGGTTTTAATGACCATATTATCTATTCGTTAGAGAATTTTATGATTTACAAATCTTTTAAGGATGTGTTAACAATGTACAAGTTTCGATTACTCATGCTAGAATAGTTTAGTTAACTCTTAGTTTGGCATTAGTCGGTGTTTTATCCACTCCATGTTATAATTTCAACTAAGTTTCCACTGGGAAGACAACCACAACCATCAATTATCTTGTGGTTTTTTTTTTTTTTCAATTCAAGATCTTTATAAATGTAGATTGATTGGATATACTAAACTATTAAACGGGTTGTATTAAATGGACTTTATTTAACAATGATAATAAAATGAAGTCAATTCTTACTTTGCAAGACAATAAGAGTCATCTTTGGCATTGTAAATTGGGATATACCTTTTAATGGAATGCAGATAGTTTCCAAAATGAATACAAGTATTATAGCATGTATTTCATCACACCTTGTGATGTATGTTATTTTTCTAAACAAATATAATTGCATTTTTCTACAAGTATAGTTGTTTCATCCAATTGCTTTGAAACAGTACATTTGTGTATATTGAGACCAATATCATTGACTACTGTACGTAATCATTATTATTTTTTAATCGTTGTGGAAGATTTTACCATAGTAGCATGGATATGTTTTATGAGAGTCAAATCTAAAGCAAGAACTTTTTTACAGTATTATGTTAGTTTTGTGCGAATGTAATTTGGAGTTATAATTAAATGAATAAAACAAAAAATGGACAGAAGTTCAATGTACCTGGCTTTTTCCTCCAAAAAGAGTCGTATAGCATAACATTTGTGTAAAAACCCTGACAAACAAATGTTATAGAAAGAAAACATCAGCATCTTTTGCAAGTAATGAGAGCTTGTTAGATGTGCCTTTAGGATTTTTGGGAAGTTGTGCTCTGCATAAAACATATTTAATAATCGAAGATCATCAATGGCCATAAGCAATTCAACTCCATATCGACTAGTAAGACTTTGACTAAATATGATCATAGGAAAGTTTTTGGGTACTTATGCTATGCATCAACATATGATGAAAATAAATAAATAAATATTGACTCTAAGCTATTGTTACATATTTTTAGGTTCTGAACATGAAATCAATATAAATACTTGATATTAATAAAAAGTAAGTGTATGTCTTTAAAAAGGGTAAATTACATTAGAAGATCGCAATGTTTGAGAGTAAGTTCATTTTATGTTACAATATTTTGAAAAGTTCAAAAGAGTTCATAACCTTTCGAAAAGTATCTCGTGAGATTTAATTAATTATTTTCTCTTATTGATACATGTCAATGGAGCCATAAAAGAAGGTTTCTTTGAGTTTTAATTAAATATTTTTCCTGCTAACACGTGCCAGTGATGACCTCAATTGACCTATTTCTCTAAACGTTGTGACCTAAAATGAATTCACCTTTAAATGTTGTGACCTAAAAAGAACTTACTCACTAAACATTGTGCTTCTTTTGAACTTTTTGAATGTTATGACCTAAAATAAATTAAGCCCTAAATGTTATGATCTTTTGATGTAATTTTTCCTTTCTAAGGATGTATTTTTTTATGGAATTGGTTTTTCATATCTTACTATAATATATTCTTCGAAATGAGAATACACTTACACATCCCACCCCTTAGACTAGAGTTTAGGCTATGACTTCTTATCGAACATCTCGAGCACAAATGGATTCATTGTTAGTTTCTTAGTCACATATTGATTCTTTTCTGCTCAAAAGATCCCTTCGTATTGGCAAACCTCCTAGTTATCTTCATGATATAGATTGTTCGAAATTAAACCCAAAAGTCTTTAGACTCTTTACATTATTTCAATTGCTTTAAATATTTAAAACTTATTTTGAAACACTATGCTTTTACATTTTATGTTGATCTTAATTAAGCATCAAGAATGGAAAAATGCTATGAAACATGAGATTTTAGATTTAGAAGCTATTTACACACTTAGGTATTCGTGAATATATTACCCAATAAACAACCTATCATTTGTAAATGGCCATATAAAATCAAATACAAAAGTTGGTATTAGCATAGAACTATGTAAAGCAAGATTAGTTGTCAATTGTTATACAAAATAGTTTAGAGTAGATATCTTGGATACTTGTACTCATATATTATGATAAATTGTCATAATTAAATGCTTTGTTGAGTGTTATTTGCTCATGCAACTTTATAAAATTGGTTTTTTACATCAATTGGACATCCATGATGTTTTTTTGTTTTTTTAATGGAGGTTAATAATATAAGAAATAAACATGACATTTCCTGAAGCATTTAAAATAAAAGTTTCATTTTATTAGGCATATCAAATACAAAGTTTTTATATGGACTCAAGCAAGCTAGTAGGTAATGGAATGCAAAAATCTCCACAACCTTATTTCTCATGGTTTTAATCAATTTTCAATGGATTAAAGCTTACTTTTGAGGTTCAATAGTACTTATTATATTGCTTTACTTGTATATGTTGATGATATCATTATTGCTAGAACTTTAACCGAACATGTTCATATAATTAAGGAGTATACATACAACATTTTCTAAATTTGGTGAATTGAAATATTTTTTGGGTTAAGTTTCACCAAGAAAGAAGGAATTAATATTTATCAAAAATAATATGGTTTAAATTTTCTCTAAGATACTGGAATTTTTTAATCAAAAGTTGTTCCTACATTAATGCTGCTTGCAACTAAGCTCACAAGCGATGGTGATACTCTACTACTAAAAGATTTTAGTCTTGATAGATGATTCTTTGATTGATTATTATATGTGATACACACATGGCTTAACATAACTTTTATAGTTCAACGATTGCTTCAATTTTATGGATTGTCAAAGTTAGCCGCATTTATCAACAAGTTAATGTATCTTGAGGTACTTTAAGCTTTCACTGGATCAAGGATTGCCATAGTGATTGGATTCCTTGTAATGATATTAGGAACTCAATGATTTGTTTTTGTGCGTCCGTGTGTGTTTTTTTTAAGAGATTCATTGGTTTCTTAGTAGTCTACGAAGCAACAAATAGTAGTTTCTTGATCATATTCTAAAGTCGAGTAAAAAGCCATGGCACGAACTGCGTGTAAAATTACAGTTGTTGCTTTATCTAGTTCAGGATTTTGAAGTTTAAATATAATGGTCCTGTTGTACTTTTTTTTTTTTTTTGACAATCAATAAGCCATTTACGTGCAAAAGAATTAAACTTTTCATCAATGAAAAAGCATATTGAGATAAATTGTCATGTGATATGTGGAAAATTGCAAGCTAGAGTTGTTACTTTATTTTCAATACAGTCATCTCATGACTTCCAGATTGCTTTACAAAAGTACTGGTAATTTCATTATATAACGAATCCATTTTATTGAGAGGCATTAGCTCCAGCTTAAAAGGGTTTAGAAGATGGTAGGGATTTAACCAGATTGGCCATTATAGGCTTTCCAATTCGCCCGATCCGCTAAAAACCCTATAGGATTCAATCTTATAGGATTTTAAGATCAAGTTTGGATATGAAATAAAAATCTTATAAAATTTTAGAACCGAGTTTGGATGCTATAAAATATTCAGTAGATATCCAACTCGAATACCTAACCCAATAATAAAATTTAAAAAATAAAAAATAGAAAATATGTGTAAAAGTTATGGCTTTAGGCAATATTTAAGAATTGAATTTATGCATGAATGAGAACAATCTCATCTGTTTATTTACTATTTGTTTAAAACTACACAAATCTAAATCATAGAATAAGCATAGATACAATGGTATCATAAATTTATAATTTGATCAAGAAAAAAAAAAGAAAGGAAGGGAAAAACACAAACATAAGTACTTCAAGGCTCGACCTATTTCAGTCCTTTGCTTTTTAATTTATATTAATACGTCAGCTTTGGTGTTTATTTCTTCATTTATTTTTCAATTTTGTGTATAATGTATGAAGTTATTCAGTTTGTAACTTTATAGTTCTTTTTAAATCATTTGTACAATTATTGTTTAAGCTTCTGAAATTTATTAAATATTATTGTAATTTGACAACAAGTTGGGAAATAAAAGGGAAGAATTAAAAAAATAAAAAATCGGGCAGGTTTTGGGTTACTGAGCAAATCTTGTAGAACGGATTTAGATATAGGATGAAAACCTATAAAGTCATAGAGTCAGGTTTCAAATTTATATGATTTGTCCAAAACTCAATCCAGTGAGGAGAGGTTGCAGAGAATATCTTTATATTTATTAACATGTGTAATAAGGTAGTTAGAAGGGAAGATAGAAGTGGTTAGCTAACAAATATTTTTTCTCTACATAAGAAAATTAATTGTATCATAAACAGTAGATGTATTTTTAAGCAGCTCATTTCACTCCATCTCTCTTTCTCTTATGGTCTTTTTCTTCTTCTTCTTCTCCGTTTCTTTTCTTTTCTTCTTTTTTTTTTCCCTTCTTCATTTTTTCACAGTTTCTAATTACATGTGAGATATAGTTCTAAAGAATGAATTGGATATGAATACCTTTCTTTTTGTTATTCCATTCTTCTTATTTTATTCGTTTATCCAAATATTGTAAGAATTTATTTGTATCAACAAACTATTGAAAAATAAATCTAGGAAGATCATTTTTTTTTCTTTTTTTTGAAACTTTTTTGATTTTGTAATAAAAGGAGTGCAAATTTTTGTTCCATGATTTAGGTATCCGTGTTTCACGATTTATTTTTCATATATTATAACTAAAATAGTAGTCATTATTGTAACTCACGAGTCCAAAATCACTGCACCAAAATTTTCTAAAGGTCTTTTTTTCTTTCTTCCACACAATGTCGAATCTTTCTAGTATTATATATATATATATATATGACAAATTATGGCATTATGGAATGGAAGCTAGCGGATGATGATTAGCCCGTTGGTCAAACTTCATCAAACACGGCTTTCCAGGATTTAACATTACCATGCATTATGCATGTTTTACGAAAATTGAGAGGACGAAAGTCATAGATTTAATATAGTATAATAAGTGGTTTGCACGTCACCATTTATTTTCTCCTTCCGAGTTTCTGGATAGATCACTTGGAATTTAAGTTTTAATGGCACGACAATGCAAATACAAACGAAATAATATCCGCACGTATAATTGTATATAATACCACTTTTTTACATATCATTTTTTAATAGAAAGTATTGTTGAAAATGAAATAGATAGATTAGAAGACCTATCTATTTGTTTATCGCACCGTCTAACACGGCACTTTTACGGACATAAAACGAAAAGGTTTTTCGTGGCGGAATATGTTGTTTCTTTGGGACATTCGAATCTTCACGGGAACGAGCATTGCGAGAGCATTCAACACGAATGCAGTCTTTCGTTGCAATAAATGGATAATAAAATACAGAAGTGCTTGAATTCTCTTACATTATATTTAGTATGGAAGATAATGGATGATAGATAGGATTGGATAAAATTCTCATTATGAAACTTTAATTTTGTCCATTTTTAATATTTTTATAATATAAAATATAAATAATAAAAATTTTAAGTTTTATCTAATCCTACAAAAAGAGTTTTGTTCAATTTTAAAAATATTTTTATAAACCGAATATGTACAATAATCTTTATTCACTCCGTCATCATAAAAAGTTATGTAACCATGTATTGAGAAAAAAGGTTCCGGAATCACTTAGTCAATCGAAGCCACGTGTTCTTTGAACTTAGCAAATCGAGGGAAGAAATTACAAAAGTTTTGTAGTCATGTTCAAACCAAGTTTTCTGATGCGTCAAATAAGGAACAAGGTTCTAATAGTAATAATTCAAATAGTAACTATCGTCAGAATATATAACGTTTGTTGAAAAATTTCCACGCATGAAGGCACCTTTTTGGACGTAACAATAATAATAACATCATACCAATTTATGGTTTTCTTGTTGTAAACTAAATTGTAATGTTTATAATATGTTCATAAGTATTCTTGAACCACAAAATTATAATATATCTTATGGCCCTAAGTTGGGATAATCATGATGGGACTGACAAAATTTATGAAATAAAATATAAAATACAAACCATCCAATGTTTATCTGATACTGTTTATTGGGTGACCCTACATGATTGATGGGTTTGTAGGGTTTGGTATCAAAAGTCCAAGATTAGGAGTCCTGTTTCCAAATTCTTATTATATATGATTACAAAAGGAAGTGTACAGGATATGGGCCCTTATTGCTACCCAATTATTTAAACTTGCTTAACCCTGTTATTTAAAAATGATGGTAAGGGTATGTCCAATGTGAAGATTAGCAATGACAAGACACAAAGCAATCATTGGTAAAGGAAATAACATTTGAACTAGGATTATAGTTTTGTAAATAAGTTGAATTGGATGCGCCGCGGTTTCAAGTTCAATTAATTTTAGGATTATGAGTATGTGCTCCCCTTAATTAGACTCAATTTTATTTTTAAAAATTCTTGTCACTAAAACAACATTAATGTCCAAGTTTAACTTGAGTTTGATTTTACTTGCAAACCCATTTGGCCAAGTATTTTGTACCTAAGCTTAAATTGATAAATTATTTAAACAGTTTGCTCATGCTCATTTGACTTAATTGTAATCTGATTAAAATTGATTCAATACAAAGCCCATTTCCAGTAGTTTTTGAGGGTAGGTTGATATATTAATTAGACCCTAATTGAGAATAAATATACAATACAATACAATAAAGAAGAGAAGGTTTATATCATTGTCAATGCTAGCTAATCGATGTGAGAGTCATTAGACATTAGGATTTAATAATGCCATCCAGATTTATCTTTGCGTAAGAGACTGTAACTATAAACAGGATCACTGAAGGACCACATTATTCTTTCCAGAAGCAGCATCCGTGGCACTGGGCTACCAACTCCAAGACTACAAAAATGGTACAAATGTACTATAACTTTAGTAAAAACTTAAAAAAATGCATTACCTCACCTAACTCCATAAGCATTTTTTATATTTTAGGTTGTTTTGTGGTAAAACCTACTGCCTTTTCCTTTTTCAGAAACCCTAATCGCCAATCAACTTCATGCCTTCATTTTCTCATTTGTCCCTTTCTGATGACAACATTTGCACAATCCTATGTAGTATAATGCCGCGTATCTTTGTTTTCACTGACCTAAGAATAAAATGTGTACAGCTGCACACATATAATTATGAATTACACTGGCCCATTAAAAAAAAAAAAAAACAACTACGAATTACAACATCTCCGCAAGTGTATCCATTGAAATACACTTAGAGTCAGACCCTAATTTCATGGGAGTTTTTACTGTTTCATTGAAGAAATCATTCAGTCAATTATCTAACCGTTAAAATAAATATAATAATTAAAATATTAATTATTTTAATGATTTGATCACGGTTAGATGTGGTGTAAATGAATGAATAATTGTTGGGATTGATCTTTGTCAAAATTAATGACAGGACAAAAAATTTCCCCTAATTTCATTGATGATGTCTTCCATACATAAGGGAGTTTTAAGATGATTTTTTTCTGCAGTGAGAGCTTTAAAAGGAGCAATTTTTATTCATGGAAAAAATAAATTAACTGGCATGATAATATTTTATATATGATGTTATTGTCAACAAATATTTAATAATATTTAATGCTTGTGACTCTTTTTATAGACTAAGAGAAAGATACATTTTTATTAGGTGTATAAAGAGAATTGAACTTGCTCTACGTTATTGTATTTATGTGACCTTTTGACGATGTTCATAGTAAAATCTTACGAAACCTTACAATAATTAAGTAATTAATTAAAAAAACGCAATAAATTATACATGAATATTTATTTAAGCTTATTTGGTCTATGAAACTTTTACGGTTTTAAGTTAATCAATTAGAGAATTTTTGTAAGACAATAATTTGGGTTGGAATTTAATTTTGTAACACTAATATCTGTATCATAAAATACAAAGAAATACTATATACGTAACTAATTTCTTATATGTATGAGTCCAGCTAGTTTGTGGGTTTATGCTTATATGATAATCTAAGCCTATTAGGGTCCCCTAACATATGTACCGGAAATGAGACACACCATCACGGCGGCACGCATTGAAATTAATACAGGAAAAAAGATCTTATCTTTAAATTACCATGTTTCAACGTTTGACGTAAAGAAGAAAGCGCGTGCATGTGTATATAGTATATGTCGTTGAAAACATTCAATTTTTTTTTTAATCTTTTTATGATTGGTCACGTTATCCGGTGTGCTGTCATCTTGAGTCTGTTTGTATTATTTTAATTTTTATTTATGTCATATGTATTTTTTATTTGTATATGATATATTTGATTTATTTATAAATAAATAAATTTATTTTTATCTTTGTTTATATTTATTTAAAAACAATAAAAATAAGATGCTAAAATGACTAAAAACAGATTATTAAAACAGAGCCATATATATAACATAAGCCGCTATATATAAATAGTTTTACTTTCTTCTTTTCTATGTATATCTTCTATGTATACACTTTGGAGATTACATACATGTGAAAACAATACATTTAACGCGGGATATGCGCGATCCAAATTGCGTGTAAAATGAAAGGGATCGGTTATGCATATTATCGTATTTTTATATGTATAGAGTTTGTATTAGGTCTATATTTATATTTTATTTGTATTATATTTATATCGTATTTGTTTGGTCTCTTTATGAGTAAAATTGTTAATTTTTTATTTATATTTATTTTTTGATAAATATCTTTATAAAAATAATAAAAATATGATACTAAATTAGAATAATCATAATATAATGAGACCGTCTTAATGAACTTGTGCGTTGATACAAGAATTTATCACGGAATGAAATGTGAAAGACGGTACAGATAAACTTATTCTTCATAGCGGGCTTCTAAGCTTTGACTAATATAAAAAATATTGTCATTTTAATTATGTTTTGTTTATGTAGATCAGTGAATCAATCTTCTGATCTTCTCCTTGCTCTACTCAATAGCCGCCGTGATCATGAGCTGTATGCACATTATTGATGCTGCACTTTCGCACTTGTAGTTTATTCTTATTTTCCCTTTCCTTTTACTTTCTTCCCTCTAAAATCGCTTTCAAATAGTACATAAGTACATCTTTCTAATTTTTTTTTATTCGCTATTTTAAGGAGAGAAATAAAAATATAGAAATTATTATCTTCTTTCACTTTTCTTTTTGTGTAAATAATTGTATATGAATAAGAAGGGACAAAGAAAAAACAATTGCCTATTATTTTTCAATATATACATGTTTTATTTGATTTCTCATTACTTTTCAATTCTTATAAACTTGAATTTTGGTTAATTCCATTAAGACTATCAATTTAGTTTTTTATTTCTAAACCGTAGATGCTAACACACCATCCCAAAAGGGTCGAATCTTTACTCTAGGATGGTGGGTTAAAACTAGAGATGCAAATAAGTCAAGTTGAAATGGTAATGCTAAACTCAAGTTCAACCAAACTTAAGATTTCAAAATTTAAAATAACACTATATAAGATTAAACTTGACCCAACGTTTAGGCTTGATTTATAAAAAGTAAAAAAAAAAAAATCCAAATGGTAGATGGTAACAGACCATCCCAAAAGAGTTGAATCTTTCCTCTAGGGATAGTGGGTCAAAACTAGGGATGCAAATAAGTTAAGTTGAGGTGGTAATGCTAAACTCGAGTTCAATCGAGCTTAGGATTTCAAATTTGAATTTGAAATAGGACTATATAAGTTTAAGCTTGACTCAATGTTTAGGCATGATTTATAAAAAGAAAAAAATATTTCTAATTTATATAATATTTATACTCAAAGTCAATTTGAATTCAATTAACTTTTATACTCAACTTAAGTTCAATAGAGCTCGATTGGGTTTGCAAGCTAAATCAAGCTAAATATATAAAGATCGTGATCGGCTTAATAAACTATTCGAGTAGCTTGAGTTCGAGTTTCACTCGACTATTCTCGAATCGAATTCAGGTAAATTCAAATTTGAATAAACATTGAGTTGAGTTTTATTAGTTTATCAACTGACTTGATTCATGTCTACTCCTAATCAAAACCCTCTACCTTTGTGGCAAATACAACTCCGAAAGACATGTATTTTAATTCCACATCCTTTTTTAATTTTTTCAAACTTGTATTTTATTTCATTTTATCCAATTGATATACATTTAATGATATTATTTATTTAAATATTTAATTGTTATCAATGCATCTAGCGCTCTTTTTTTTCTATAAATGTATCAAGAGTTGTTATGTGTAAAAAATAGATAGATAAAAAACCTAATAGTGTTAATGGAAGTCTTAATTTCTAAAATTAGCTGGAAATATAAAGGATCAAATAGAATAAAGAAAGAAAAAAAATGTTGATGATTTAAATAAAATATTTAAAAATATTTATAACTAAATTTGTATTTATATCTATTGAAAGGAAAAGGGGGCGGGGGGGTGGTGGGGGTGGGGGAAGGGGAAGAGATGATGAGAGAGAGAAGAGGGGAGAGAGAATTTTCATGAAATGTTAAGTTTCACCTCATGTATAACTTCTTCATATTATTATTTTAATTCTTTTTTTTTTTCTTTTGAAAAGGCCACCTTTAATCATCACGAACTTTTACGTGTACGTGTATTGCTACTTTACTAATAAATATTTTTGAAGATGCACTCCCATTTTTAACCTTCCTAAAATGATATATGTTTTTTATTTTTAAGGATGATGTTAGATATGATACTTTTAACTTTAATAAAATATGTAATTAAATATCTAAATTTTAAAAATAATCAGTTTAGTATCTGAATTTTAAAATTAATTAATTTAATACATAACAAACTTTTTGCATATGCTAATAGTACGTCAATCAAGTTTCTTAAGATATTAAATTGATTAATTTTAAAGTTGAGATATCTAATTGTATATTTTTTCAAAATTTTATATACGAATTATAACATTATCTCCTTTTTTTTTTTTTTTCCTTCAAAACGTGCAAAAAAGTATATGTTCTTCCAATCATAGATTTTGCTGATCCGTTAATTCTTCATTAGGACTATATTTGGATTTTACGTGACAGGTTACGAAAGATACCACGACAAAAGAAAGGAACGGTTAAAGGATAGAGTACTAGTTTATTAAATTCACATCGAAAATGCTAATATTACATTTGGGGTTAATATCACAAAAACTACCTAAATTTTAATGATATACAATTAATTATTTATATTTTGAATTCATTAATTTAATACCTAGTTAGATTTTTTGCGGTTGCTTTTGGTACCTACATCAACTCTATTAGCTTCTGTTAATCAAAAAGGGCATTTGACGAATGGCCAACCGACATGTGTAGTTTTAGAAAAAATAAAAAGTAAAAATTAAAAATAATGAAAGAAGACAAAATAGTTGAGGAAAAAAAAAAGAAAGAAAGAAATACAATTCATGCTTCTGGGTTTCGAACATTTTAAAATACCCACTTTCAGATATTTTTTTTTTAAACCCACTTTTACCTGCTGAATTGAATTCAAGTCTAGTCCCCTTGCAAATCTTTTTACATTGCTACTAAAAGTAAGTATTCTTATTAGTTTGTAAAATAATGAAATGTATTAAAAAATAATAAGGTGTAATAGTAAAAATACAGAAAATGAAACATAGGATTTACGTAGAATAACATGCATTAATTAGCATAAGTGAAATATGTTGACTTTGGTATTGTTTTTGCATGGTTTATTAAGTTTGTGATATAAATATGATAAATATAGAATGGTACAATATATATATATATATATATATATCTATTTTGATATGATTTATGTGACCTTACAAATAATTCTTCATAATGAAACTAAATAAATATGTATATAATAAAGCTTGACAGAAAATAAACACATAAAAATGCACACTTCGTAACATTAGTTAATATGCTTTTAAATGATTTTTTTAGGGTAAAATCCATGAAAATGATAGTTTAGTATTTTAGGATATAAATTGGAAAATTTGAAATTCTTTCAAATTTTTTTACTATTTTTAAAGGCCTAATTGTCGTATTTAAAAACAAATAAATAAAATACCAAACAAATATATTTTTGCATAAAATTTTTATGGATGATAGTTTTATATATCTAGTAATAAACTGTAAATTTTAGTAATTTTTGAAAGTCATTTACTATTTTAAAAAAAATATTTTAATTTAGCTAACATAGTGAAAATGTCCTTTGAGCCGCCATCTTCTAGAGGCTAAACGAGCTGCCTTTCGGCCACCTTTAGCCACCACCCTTAGTCGGCAACCACCCTTAGGATGTCTATTTTGTGCTTGAAAGGTGAATGGGATAGAAAGCCATGAAAATCAAGGTGAAATGGTCCGAAAATGTCCTACTACGCAGTTAGTTCCAGCCGCCTTTAGCCACCACCCTTAGGATGTCTAGTTTGTGTATGAAATGTGAATGGGATCGAAAGCCATGAAAATTGAGATGAACCAGTCCAAAAACGTTCTAGTGCATAGTTTGTGCCCTTGTTTCCAACCTAGTTTTTGATAAAAATTGAGTAATTCGTCTTAATAGATTAAAATAATTGCTAGACTAACTTGATTAATGTGCAACTAGCTATAATTAGTTAATTCAGGTATATTTTAATTTGTAGGTTTCTTTTTATTAAATTAAAATTGGATAAATATATGTTAAATGCTAACTTAGGTTAATTAGGCATTATGGGGCTTTTGGTTATAAAATTGGATCAATGGACATGTTATGGACTTAAATCAATTTAAATAAATTATTATAGGCCTTGATATGTAAAACGAACTCATTTAGTGATGTAGAGCTCAATTTAACTAAATAGGATTTAAAATGGCTAAATGCTAAACCAAATTATTATAGGTTTTTAACTATATAAATAGGCTTTAAATAGGTACTTAGAAATAAAGTAGACTTTATTAATATTTTTGGACTTTAAAAGTGAATTAACAATTATTTTAGGATTAAATGGGCTAACATAATCTAAACAGGCCTAAATAGTAAAAATAGGATCAATATGACCTAAATGACTTAAAATGGGCCAAGATGGTAGAAATATGTTTAATATGACATAAATAATGGGTAAATTACTCTAGAAAGTATTAATATTTGGGCGTAAGTTCATTTAAGGTATCAACGTTTTAAGTAGTGAAAAAGAGGAATCAACATTTCGCAAAGTGAATCAAATAAGATATCAATGTTTTGCAGGTTTTGATATGTCTTTTTAACTACTTGAAACGATGATGCCTTAAATTAATTTATCCTTAAGCGTTGATTCTTCTTTTGAACAACTTGAAACTTTGATACCTTAAATGAACCTACCCTCAAATGTTGATACCTTTTGATGTAATTTGCTCTTAAATAATTTAAATTGGACTTAGAAATAAATCTAGGACCAACTTGACTAATAAAATTAATTTTGGGCCTAAATAATTTATTATGGGCCTAAATGCTAAAATGAGGTCCAATTCGACTAAATAACTATAAATGAGCCTAAATGGTTAATGAAATTGACATAGAAACATAACCTTAGTCTCCATAGCATGATTTCTAGCCAATTAAGTGTATTTACTTCAAATGGGCCCAAACTCAATCCCATCAAGTTCTCCTTAGCCAATTATGGCTTAAGGCCTTCAAAATTTAGCTTATACCTAACTTTATGCTTTATGAGCTAAAATTCTACAATAAGTGCCCAATACCTTTACCTAATCTAATTAGGCCTGCTTCTAAAATACTTAAGTTCATTATTGATTCTAGGTATTGAAATAACTAGTTGGACTCAAATTTCTTCCATGGGCCCAAAAGCCCTAAACACCTTTAATGGGCCTAAATAGGAAATTAGGCAACCCATTAGTTAAACTAGGCTTAATTTCATTTCGATTGGGCTTGAACACAATTCTTAGGTCCAAATGCCAATATTACTCCATTGGACCTAATTCCAAAATAAAGTCCAATTCCTTGAGCTTAATATCTATATTTCTTAATGGGTTCAACTCCTAAACCCTAAGGCCCATTATCTTAAAAAGTGAAAGACTTAGATAATTTCTTATTGGGCTTAACCTAGGATCTATATAGACAAAATATATCTTAATAATAAATTCAATTCCTAAACCAATTAGCCCAACTATCCTAAATGAACTTAACTCAATTATAACCTAAGGCTTTATATCAAATAAGTCTTTACATTAATTAACTAATCAATACGACTTGAATAATTAGTTTATATGCCTCATTCTTATACTATTAATCTTTCTTGAACATATATATTATCGACCTATTGTTTTAAATGCAACCTTTGTCATCAACCAATTTATTATTATGTATGCAATGACTTGTGTATTGCTTGTGAGGGTAGACATAAAAAAATGGAACTATTACTTAAAGATGACCTAATTAATTGTTTGAGTGTGCTTCCATCGTTTAATCCGATTTGAGGAGTAACAATCATATTAGGCGATGCCAACACAATAGTTAGGTACTTAGGCCATCATTGGTGGCTCAATGAGTAGCTGATAGAACAAACAGTATTGAGATAACATGTACTTAGACTCTGATAGAAATAATTCAATCTGGTTTATATTTATGGGACCAATTAAATCAGATTGTAGTACGGACTGAGATAAGTAGAGATGCGTAACGACTATGAACCCAAGATAAAACTATTACTGGAAGTTCTTAGAGGAGTTGTATGTATTTGGACTGCCTATATCAACCCCTGAGTAGTTGTTGCTGCTTAAAACCCCTAGATTCCCATGGCTTGTTACCTGAGGTGTGAGTACTCTTGTATTTTTGAATTATCTTAAATAATAACCTTACATTTTTTTTGTTGTGGCACTGCATATAGTCTAGGTGCGTACGCCATATCGTGTGTGATTGAGTTGTTGTGTACTACATTTCGGTTCATTCCTTTCTTTTTAAGGTGTTGGTGATTTTAACCTTAATGCTCATGCATATCTTGAATATGAGACGGATCGGTACAAGCTTATTAACTAAAGGAGTAGCTAGGAATGCTAGATTATGTGTTTTTCTTAAATAACAGTAGTAGTTATCTTTTCAAACTTGTATTTTCTTTTGAGGGCCTAATTTATGCTTGTGATTTTAAAATCCTTCATCAGATACCTTGTATTGATATTCATATGCCTTTGATAATTTATTATTTTTCTTGTGCTTAATCCAATGTTTTTCGAAACCTAATTATACAATTTTAGAATCTAAAATTAGTTAGCAAGTGATAACAATGAACGAACAGTTTATGGTAGCTTTAGCGTATAACACCTAAGTATTATACTTGGCATAACTGAACTTGTCTTGACCCTATTGAGGCATGACATTCATTTAAGAAAATGCATGGGAAAAATTGAAAATATTTAACACTTATGACAAATACAATATACATGTTTGATTTGAAATAGAATGGATTATAATTGAAGAAATGAAACTAAATGAATTAAGGAAATGTGAAATTCATTCCTATGTTTAAGTATATCTATTGAATGGAATGGAATAAAATGACTACTTATAAAAAATACCCATAATAAATATGATACCAAATATTGGTGGTTAAAAAATAACTTATATAGTAAGCATTAATGAAAGTAGAAAGGCATTGCATTTCCATCCTCTTAAAAGAGGAATCGGATTCTCTATCAAAATTAGAATTGACATGTCCCAGGATTTGTGATTCCAATTTTTAAACATGCTTTCAAATATAGGAATGGGAATGAAACCCAAAATCACGATTCCATTTCAGTTCTATCCTGCATAGCAAACATGCATAAGAGTCAAGGGGCTTTGAGATTTAAAGATCTTAATGTGTTCTATAATCTCTTCTTAAGAAAATTGATTAGAGAATGATTGAAAATCCAATGGTATTGAATTTGAAGTTTTGAGAAGTGTATATCATCCTAACTCAAATTTCTTACATTTTGTCATTTGTAGGTATTGGGGTTATAGGTCCAACTCATATGCGTCTATAACCAAAAGGAGCCTAAATATATATCGGATATATATTTAGAAGACATTAGAATCAAAGTAGGATGGATTAGCACGCTTTGAACAAGGAAATCCTAAATATATGGTTATATATATTTAGATGACTTTAAATCAAGATATCCTAAGTATATGTGATATACTTGGAAGAAGATTTGACATGAGAAGTTTTTGATGTACACCTACAATAAGGGAGGTACACCGCCAACATATGAGCGGGCATTGAATGCTTCAAAATGCCAAGGGTTAACACTTAAATCTAAAACTGCTAGCATTTAATTAAACATTAACAGCCTTGAGTGTCTGTTGGTTTTCTCTGTGTTGTTGCATATATATTCTCCTTATCGTCCTAGGGTTTGCATGGAACAAGTATTGTGCCTCTTCTCAAGCCTAGATAGAGAGTTCTAGAGAGAGAAATAGAGAAAAGTGAGGAAACCCTAGAGTGAGAGACTTTAGATGAAGGAAATCTTGTTTCTGTTGTAATCCACCAATATGTGGTGAAGATCTGAGAAATCTACTATTAAAATCAAGTGAGGAAAACTTGTAATCCCATTATATTGATTATAGTGGAAGGTTTTAGCGTTGCTAGTCTCATGGTCTTTCCCGATTTGGGGTTTTCTATGTAAATCCTGGTGTTATTTCAATTCTGCATTTTTTATCTATATTTTATTGATTATTAATCGCTTTGATAAGAGGAAAAGGTCAGATCTTTTCCTAACGAGTGGTATCAGAGCACAAGATTTCAAAAAGAAAATTAGGGTTTCTATTGCAGTGCAAACATGGCAGAATCGTTAAGAATGATGATCAAACTGAATTCAACAAATTATTCCATATGGAAATCTATGATGGAGGATCTGCTGTATTGCAAAGATTTATATTTGCCTTTGGGTGGTGACATTGCAAAGCTAGAGAACAAATCTGATGCAGATTGGGTAATCATGCATAGGAAAATTGTCGGCTATATCCGACAATGGGTGGATCACAACGTTTATCACCACATGGCCCAAGAAACGAGAGCAGATGTCCTATGGAAGAAGTTGGAATCCATGTATGAGAGGTAGACGACCTGGAGTAAAACTTCCTTGATCAGGAGAGTTGTAAATCTGAAATACAAGAATGGATCCAACATGACGGAGCACTTGAATGATTTTCAAGGGCTGGTGAATCAGTTGTCTGCCATGAAGCTGGTACTTAAAGATGAGATCCAAGCATTGTTGTTGCCAAGTTCATTGCCTGATAGTTGGGAGACACTGGTTGTGTCTGTTAGTAACTCTACCCCAGAGGGAAAGCTCAGTCTTGTAATGGTGAAGGACAACCTAATGAATGAAGAGGCTAGGAGGAAGGATCTGGACACAGGATCTGATTCTAAAGCACTTGTTATTGGTAAGCCAGGAAGGAATGGTAGAAGCAGGTTTAGAAGATCATATGATGAGGATGATAAATCTGAGAAATCCAGGGGAAGGTCCAAGTTAAGAGGAAAGAAAGATCTCAAATGCTACTATTGTAATAAGCCGAGTTACTTGAAGCGAGAGTGCAAACTTTGGAAGAAAGAGAAGGGTAAAGGTGAAGAAAATGATGTAGACATAGCTGCAATAGCAGCTGATGAGATCATCATTGCCTGGGATGAGAAGTGGGTTAGCTTTGCTAATCATGATGATGACTGTATTGTTGATTCCAGTGTCTCCTTCCATGTGACTTCACATAGTGAGTTCTTCTTAACCTACACTGCTAGAAATTTTGGTAATGCTAGGATTGGAAATGATGGTAAATCTAAGATTGCAGGCATTGGAAATGTTATCTTGCAGACTAACACAGGTTGCAAGCTCACTCTTAGAGATGTCAGACATATTCCAGATATCCACCTTAACCTTATTTCTGCAGGAAAGCTTGATGATGATGGTTATAGTAGCTACTTTGGTGAAGGAAGATGGAATCTCACCAAGCATTCTCTCATTATAGAAAAAGGAAAGAAGAGGAATACCATTTACCCAATGTTAGCAAAGCTAAGTAAAGGAGATGTGAATCTTGTACTCTCACATGGAGGTTCTAATGATGGCAGAAATGGGGGAGTTTCAGTTGAAGAATCCCAAAAGCCTCATCAACAGTTCAAGATGAGAAGATCTACAAAAGATGGAAGACCATCAGTTAGATTCAATCCAGATGAGTATGTGATACTCACTGATGGGGGAGAGTCAGATGGTCATAAGAAAGCCATGGGAAATGAGAAGAAGAAAGGAAAGGTTAGAGTCATGCAAGATAGACTGAAATCCTTGTATGAAAACAGGAAAATTGACTTAGTAAAATTGCCTAAGGGCAAGAAACCTCTGAAGAACAGATGGGTGAAGACTGATGATAAGAGCTCACAACCAAGAAAGACAAAATCTGGTTGTGAAAGGTTTCAGTCTGACAAAAGGTGATGCAGGAAGGCAGCAGGATTGGAGATATCCCCATATGAGTTGGAGGGGAAGATTGTTGGAGTTATGGATCCAACTCATATGGGTTTATAACCAAAGGGAGCTTAAATATATATCGTGTATATATTTAGAAGACATTGGAATCAAAGTAGGATGGATTAGCACGCTTCGAATAGGGAAATCCTAAATATATGGTTATATATATTTAGATGACTTTAAATCAAGATATCCTATACATATGTGATATACTTGGAAGAGCACTTTGATATAAGAAGTTTTGTGCAAAAGCAAGAAGTTTTGTTATATACACCTGCAATAAGGGAGGTACATCGCCAACGTACAAACGGACATTGATTGCTTCAGAGTGCCAAAGGTCAACACCCAAATCCAAAACCGCCAGCCTTTAATTAAACATTCATAGCCTTGAGTGTCTGTTGGTTTTCCTTGTTGTTGCATATATATTCTCCTTTATCGTCCTAGGGTTTGCATGGAACAAGTGTTGTGTCTCTTCTCAAGCCTAGATAGAGAGTTCTAGAGAGAGAAAGAGGGAAAAGTGAGGAAACCCTAGAGTGAGAGACTCTAGATGAGGGAAATCTTGTTCCTGTTATAATCCACCAATTGTGGTGAAGATCTGAGATATCCACTAGTAAAATCTAGTGAGGAAAACTTGTAATTTCATTATATTGATTATAGTGGAAGGTTTTAGCACTATTGGTCACATGGTTTTTCCCTGATTTGGGGTTTTCTACGTTAATCCAGGTGTTATTTCAATTCTACATTTTTTATTTATATTTTGTTGATTGTTAATCGCTTTGGCAAGAGGAAAAGGTTGGATCTTTTCCTAACAAGTCTGTTGGGTGCTATTGGCCTTCTCAACCCCAAAGCTAGCTCTTGAGGTGAGACTTTCCCTCATACTTATAAAATAGTACTCAGCCCCTTCCACAACCGACGTAGGATATCCCCAACATCTCCCTCTATCACACATCGGACCATGGGATTAATCGTTCATGTTCGACTCAACTCGAGATGTTGCAAACCTGGGCTCTGATACCACTATTGGGTGCTATTAGGCCTTCTCAACCCCAAAAGCTAGCTCATGAGGTAAAGCTTTTCCTCACACTTATAAAGTAGCACCCAGCCCCTTCCACAATCGATATAGGATATCCCCAACATCTCTCCTATTACCCATTGAACCATGGGATTAATCGTTCATGCCCGGCTCAACTCAAGATATTGTAAACCTTGGCTCTGATACCACTATTGGGTGTTATTAGGCTTTCTCAATCCCAAAAGCTTGGTCATGAGGTGGGCTTTCCCTTACACTTATAAAGCAGTACCCAGCCCCTTTCATAACTGATATGGGATATCCCCAACAGTAGGAGGGTATTGTCGTGTTGGCAAAGCACTCATTCGATCAAAGAGTTATCGGGCATATAAAGGCATTAGAGTCCACGTTTGGATGAATTTATAAATACCAAATATTCCAGCATTCAAACTATACCATTTAAATTCCCGTATTGGTAACCATAGTTGCTTTAGGTAATACTAGACATTGGCAAATAGAGGAATTGTCCAACAGCATTTCTAAGCAAGAAGTTGACGGCATTCATGCAATGCCTCTTAATTCTTCCTTAGAGGAGATATGATGATATAGTCATTGGAGAGATCATATTAGTAAAATTAGGGAATTTTTTTCTATATGATTGGATTAAAAAAAAAGGGGGGTTTATAGTACTAGTTTTACGAGTTGATCAACTGCATGCAACTATAAAATAGCTTGAGTATTCTTTTAAATCGGAAGTATCGTATTTAAAAAAGTAATAAAAATCTTGTCTAGGCTGTATGGTTGACTTAATGAAGATTCTAATACACTTAAACCCTACTAAATGAATCTGATAAACCAGATGTGGCTTTCTAGTCTGTGTCGGTTGATGCATCAGTCATGACCTTCACCACTTGAATGATATTTTCAAGATTTCTATATTCGTATCAGGGTGAAACCAGGCAGAGTGGCTACCGTCCCCCTTTCACGCATTTCTTCGCAGATGATTTGATAATAATCCTAGGTATGGACTTACCAGAAAGTCCACCAAATGTCGAAAGAATTACACTTTCAAGGTAGAAGCACTACAAAACGACAAAATCAGCCATCATGAGCATCCAGATAAACAAACAACCATGTAGCGACATTTTACACTAGGTTTATCGATCTATCTATCTATTTATTATTATTATTTGGTTAGACTCGAGAAAAGATGATTTCTCATCTCCTAATGTTTGTGCATGACTGAGGGTTTTGCTGGTCCTAGTGTTACATTTGATCTTTCAAGTGTAAATTAAAGCCTCATCCCATGTCCTCTATTTTCCACATATTCATAGGACAATGAGGTTTTCCTGGGCATTTTAAGTTGGCTAAATCAATAGAGACAAGCCACAATTTATTAAAAAGCATGATTTGATGTTTATTATAAATATGAGAGTTGTATGCTGTATTGAATAATATGCCACAAGCGGGACCAACATTTTAATATTTTATTGCTAAAAAAGGGGGAAAAAAAGAAAAGAAAAAGATATCTTTAGTTCAATATTTTCTTGTCAAGTCATAACATGTTTGTGATTACTTATTGTTATGGGCATTATTAATTATTTCGAATCTCATGACTGATGTTACGGCTTCTGGGTCCGGTTCGGTTCCCCCAATGTCCCAGACGGAAATTTCCACGTTTTTATGTCAAAGAAATCATGCATATTCCGAATAAAGAGAGGATATGCATAAGATGAGTTGGACAACGAAATTTTGATGTTGAGAGCGATCTATTTTTTCACCTTGTAACATTCACTTTATATTTTCGGGTTGATTGGATCATATCACCGCCCGTGATGATTCCTCCCCACATGGACGGCGGTGATCTTCAGATCATGCCCTTTCTCACGTCGATCACATCCCATCTTTAAATAATAAGAAATATAAACAAAAGAACATTATCTTATATTATAATATTTTATGTCTTGTATAGACAAAGAAGAAATGTTCCAAATTCACAGCCCATTAGTATTAGTATTAATGTCCAATGAAATGCATTTCTGGGCACCATAAGGTTTGACTATTCACGGGAATATAATGTTTGAAACTGAGATTGCATCTTTAAATAGCTTATCTCGATTTTTATTAATTTTTTTATTAAAATAGAATTATGAGTAATTAATGAATGAGATTATAAAAGCGATGTAATAATAATATCATAACATATTTTAGTACTTTAGACAATTTTAATTATAAATTTATAAACTATGCAAAATTAATTGAAGAAAAATTAAGAAAATTCAAATAAAAAACATATATAGTTACTATTAAGCATAATAAGCACAATGGAAATCTATTGCTATCTCTTGTTCTCTCTTAATAAAGGGAATAACACATTCTACTTGCTAGAAATACCTTTATTTTCACGTAAATCCTTAAAAATTTAGAAAACAATTAAAAAAAATATTGATAGCAACAAGACAGTATGTATAATTATAAAAACAAAATAATACAAGAGGTTATCTTATGCTCAAGATCATGCTAAATTGTCCCCATGTCGTCGTAATTATTGCACCGAAAATGTTCACTTATCATTTGCGTGTGGTGCAAAGTCAACATCATTGATAACCCCCAGGCAATATCAATCAATATCAATATCATATATAAAATACCGTACATACATACTTTTCCATCTACCCCCCGTTCCAGTTTCTATCAATTTATACCCATTAAATAATACTAATGAACTCGCATCGGCGTTGAGTATGAAAACATTACAATATCTTTATTAGTGAAAACATTAATTAAAAAATAATTACATGCAAATGTAACAATTAGATGTATGAAAAAAGAATTATAAATAAGTTAATAAAAAATATCAACGAAACTTGTATTTAAAACATATTAGGTATATTAATGTGCATTTATCAAAATTTGAATCTATATGATAATTATGTGCAATCAAACTACATTAACTACACATTATTGTATAGTTGCGTGATAGCATTAATATAGCAATTCAAAGAACAACATATTCAAAAGAAAAAAAAAACCATAAAAGCCTTTTTTGTTCTAAAATGACAAATGTCAAGGAAAATAATTAAAGAAATTAAATATATTGATGAAATCGTAATGATATTAATGAAAATTTAAATGCATTATTTATGACATGTTTAAAATTTGAAGTATTAATGGATGTCAAAATTAAAGAAAAATTGGTATGTATTGTCATTAACATTTAATGGCACCATAAATTACTAATAATCAATATTGATTTATCGTATGTCGGATTAATTTTTTTATTGTATGAATATCATAATTTATTTAGGTGTTTGAATAAATTTTATAAATCAAAATATTAAAGATACAAAAGGACCTCTTGCCCATTAATATATATTTCATATTTATTAAAAATATATATTTATGTATGGATTTGTGTATATGTTGTGCAATGTAGTACATTCAGTTATAAAATATATTCTATCATCATAGAATGCAACATTATATATAAATATACACATATCAATTATTCAATATATTGCCATAAATATATAATGTCTATAAGTATAATATATTAAGTAATAATGTACATCCAATGTTAAAGCGCATTATAATATAGTATAGGGGAGCTTCTATGGTCTCGTCGATGAGATCGTTCAGTCAACAATATAATCGTTAAAATAGATATAGTAATTGAAATATTAATTATTTTAATGGTTCGAATATGATTGTATATGGTGTGAGCCGTTAAATAATTAACAAGACCAATCTTGTCAAAACTTAATGGTGAGACCATAAAATTTCCCTATTATACACACTATATACATAGTATCTAATATGTGCATATGTAAATTAATGGAATGGGAATCAAGAATAAAATGAAATTACCAAATGAATCAAGAATGAAATAAAAATAAAATAATAAAATTCAAGTGCATTTGGAAGGAAAGTAATCAATTAAGCCAGCTAAAGAAAAAAATAATTTTCAACAAAAGTATGGAACTGCCATTTTTGGAAAATGGATAAGGGGGTTAAATGTATTTTACTGTTTTGATCTTAAAGGAAAATCATTTGTCCTTTAATCTACGGTATTGGTTCGATCAAGTAATGCTACGTTCAAATTTATATCTAATTGTGACCGCACTACTAATAAATGAATAACTCATGAATTCCCTCACAACCCCCCCCACCCACCCACCCCCCCCCCCCCCCTCCCGCCGGCGGAAAAGGTAAAAACCTCAAAGAAACACTTTCTTTTTGCACAAAACAAAATCCCTTATAATAGAAAAATCTAATCCTCAACTGAAGTACTAATAAAATTTCTTATAAAAATCTATGTATTTTTCCCCTATCCCGAGATAAAATAACAAGTAAAAATAAATACTTTTCTTTTTTTCTTAAACTAAATGAATAATAATAATAATAATAATAATAATAATAATAATAGCACTAAATAAACCAACAAATACTCACAAATACTACCTTTTTTTTTCGTTTATATAAAAAGTAGAAGAAAAGATAATGTAAAAACACAATAAACACCTACCTTGCTTATAGACTGACTTTTAGTTGAGTCACTTGAAAATCTCAAGTGTCCAAATTGTATTGCTAAGTAACTTTATCTAAAAGGTCAAATCATTATGGTAGAATAGCAATATATTAAATTGAAAATGGAACATATTATTTGAATTTACAACCTACAGTAATAAATGATGAAATGAATTTACCATCAAACTTCTAAAAAGACTAAAATTGAAAATATATGTACCTAACATTATCTTAATTTTCTTTTTCTCTTGGGCACCTCTTAAAGCTCTTTTCCATTAACCTTAAAAAACATTTAATAAAGTGAAAGATTTCTTTTAATTTTTCCTCCTCTTATATTCTCCTTCAACTTTTGTCATTTGTTCTTCATATGCTCTACTTGTGTCCTTTCCCTTCTCTTTTCTTGAAGGTTGTGCTTCAAATACACATTGCCTTCGTCAACGCTCGATGCTTCCATAGTTGCTTCCACTTCCCTTTATCATGCCATCATAAGCAATGTTTTTAATGATAGATTCGTGTAGATTTTTTCTTTTTTCTGCAAAGGCACTGTCGTTCTCTTGCCGGTAACGGAATTGCCTTGAGTATGAATTGGTTAAAATAATGGAAATATATAATTATCAAGAAAAGTAATATTACTAAAAAGCTTATGCTGTTATTTAGTTAAATTATTATATAATATTGCATAATTGTATTACTTAATTTAATATATTAAGGGGCAAAATTGTACTTGAATAGTGGAGTCCAAAATCCTAACTATTTGCTTAATAATATAGATAAGTATATTCGATATATGAAATTAGGATAAATTACTCTTCATCCATAAACTTTGTTAAAAAAAATACCAACATCCCATATATTGAAAGTACAACAAATATTGCTCTAAAAATGCTAATATCTAACATCATGTAAATATTGACATTCCATTATTGTGTCATCACCAAATCATTTAAGTGCCCTCATCGTGTCGTTGTTGACTCATCACTGTGTTTGTATAGTTAAATTGATTTTATTTGAATATTGTATATCACTATATTCTCTAAATATTAACTAAATTAAATAATAAAACAATTCAAATAAATTGAGATGAATTTTTAGAAAATAAAGAGAAAATATTGTTTTTTTGCTAGTATTCATTTTTACTAAAACCTGTAAATTAGTTTTCTTGTTTGAGGCTAAAATATGTCATAGTTTGATAACTTCTATAAATTGACCCTACCCAAATGGTGAAATGGCACAAATACTAAGATGCCGTTGCTATGTCATCACCATATCAATATAATTTAATTGATTTTATTTAGATATTATATTCTATACATATTAACTAAACAAAATTATAAAACAATCATAATAATAGAAACAAATTTTTAAAAAAAGAAAAAAAATACTGATTTTATTTTGCTAATATTTATCTTTATTAAAACCTATTATAAATTAGTTCTTTTTTCTTAGACTAAAATATATCATGTTATATATTGATGTTGGCACTTTTAAGGGGGTATTTATGGTATTTTTAAATATATACGTGTTAGTGCTTTTCACAAAGTTTACAAGGCCAGTTAGTAATTTACTCTTAACATTATAAAGAAACAAATAACATCACAATAAAAGTGGCCAAAACAAAAAACTTTCATTTAAAACTTAATATTAATTGAAAAAAAAAAGTCACAATCATATTATAAGAGGATTCGAAAATACAAGGTATACGAGAGTCATGGTAGCCCTCTTTCCCTCTTTTGAACCTTAATATTGAAAGGGAAGTGTGAATAATTTTCCAAGATACACCGAGTCTAGGTAATATCTAAAGTAGAATGCTAACAATTTAATGACCTATTTCCTTTTGAAGAGTTTAAGTAGTGAAGATCAAGATAAGTATTTCTTGGAGGAGAATTTTATAATGCAATCGATTATTGGCTCAAACTATTAAAACATTTTTCAATTTTTACGATATTTTATCAGTGAAAGTATAAACATTTTGAAACAAATTATTAAAATAAGAAAACAATTACAAAATGTTATGATGTTATATGTTTTCTAGTAAAATTCTGAGCTTAAAATAAAATGCGGAATTATTGTGATATATTATGAACTTTTGTAAACAATGTGAAGTTATCGCAAAGTTATGGCTCATAAAGAAGTTGATGTTGTGAAATTGTTTTGAGATGACCTAGAAAGTTGTGACGGATTCTAGAAGTAAAGGAGTTCCATGAACGAAGAGTCTTACTTCTCTTTGAATAATCCACGGAATAGTCAGGTAAATTATGAATATAGGGAAAATTCTTAACTTAACCTTATTGAGTTTGGTAAAGTACTTCAAATTTCACTTACCTATATCTATAAAATATAAGACACTTCAAATCAATTTGTATCTTTGTAATGTATTTTATGATAAATAGCACCAAAATTTTCACAGCACATTGAGTGAAATTGAATCATAATCATATCAAATTTTCATAGTCTTCCTTAGTCTCATAATTTTAATTGATAATTGTTTGTAAAAATACATATAAAATATCACAATTGTTGGCTTTCGAAATATAATTTATACAACTGTTCTTTAGTTGATAATAAAATAAATCATAAAATCCGCAACTTTATTGTAATTATTGGTTAAATCTCTTACAATCTATTCACTAATTCCCTTGTTATTTTATGTAAAACTATTATTGCGATGTTCACTTGAGAGAACAGTAGTTTGAAATGAATCGCTAATTCAACTGCTAGTAGCCCATGGACTTACTGGATCTGGTTTATCAAAACAAGAATTTGGAACCATCATTGTAGGGGGCGAGGTGGGTCCAATTCATTGAACCGTCAGGTTAGAACTATTCAAACTTGTTTCCTTTTCTTGAAAAAGATAAATTTGTACAAACAAAATCTTTTAATTTAAAATAAAACTTTAAAGTTAAAACACAAATTGTGCTTAAAAATATACTACTCTTTAGCCATTTTCATTTTAAACTATTAAGGATGTGCAATTATTTATGCACAAGCATATCCTTTTTAAGTTAAAATATTAGTAATTTGTAACTAGAGTAGCATTCTAAAATAGTAGAGTTAAAAAAAAAAAAAAAAAAGAAGAAGAAAGAAGTCCTACATTGTTTAGAAGTGAGATTGCTTTCTTACAAGAGCTTTATATAAAGCATGATATATGTATGTAAATTACATTTATTATGTGTTGATATCAACAATGTATTTAATATTTGTGAATAAATAATAATATCTATTCACAAAAAATAGTCTAAACATTAAATATTATTTATTTTTTTCAGCTTTCTTCACTTTATATTTTAATTTTAATTTTATTTCTTATATTTATAATAAATAAATGGAGAGCTTGATACAAAGAATAAATGTCGAATGCCTTAAATACTAGGGGTAACAAGATCCAATAGACTACTATGTAGCAGTAACTATATGATGATTTTCAAAACACAGCAAATAGTTTCCCATAATCAAAGTCTCTAAAATTACTTAACCACCTAAAAAACTAAAACATGAAATTACTAATGCGCGCACAAAATGGTTAGGAGTCAATAGGATGTCTTCTTTCGTGGTTGACTAACCACCCTGTTTGTCCTAACTGTGTTTTTCTTTACATCAAATTTTTAGGTAAATCTAAGGTGCACATTTCGGCACATCTCCAAATTGACTCGAACTTGCGTAACTCAAACATATATGCATGTACCTTGATCGATTAATTTAAGTATAATAACTGGTGGATACTGCTTAAAATAGGTTATGTATGTGTTATGCATTTGCTTGTCCATACACGTGTATATGCAACTAAGTATTGGACATTTGCTCACTAGTCACCACTTTGGAAAACAATTGTTTTTAAGGTTGTGAAAAAGTCTAGATATCATGTTTTGGCCTCAACTTGAGTACCATTTTGTAATATAAGTTGTAATGTTTTAGTTATAATACGTTAGATTTTTTTTTTTTTTTTGCTAAAAAGTTTATAACTTTAAAAGTTAATTAATATTAAAGGTTGAGAATTATCAATGTGAGATATTGTTGACTTCGATTAATTTTATATGTGTATAATTAGTTATTCTAAACCTTTGCATGCTCATATTGTTATTTGAATATATAGTAAACTAATATCCATTGGCTCTAGAAGTGACATAAACATATAGTTGGTAGGATCTAGGAAGATTCGATCTAGCCTTATAAGTTCTAGTGTGATTGCAATTGAAATTGACAAGACTATATTGCACATAATAAAGAATAAAAGAGAACAAATAAACATAATGATTTAAGGTAAAAGACCCCAAACAAGAGTTAAACCTACTAGTGAAAGGAGTAGTAAGCCCCTATAAACACAAAAGCGTGGTATATAGGCACATTATGGAGTGCAATAATCTTGTTTACGAAAGTCAGATTAACTAACTGCTCCTTGAAACCTAAAAAGTTACCATAGTACCTTGGTGAGAACTAATCACAAACTCATCTTGGCACAATCTTTTGCCAAGCTTATTTGAAGTTAAAACTTATATCCTAATTAAAGTCTAAATTGTAGTAGGTACTAGCTTAATAATATATAAATAGAAGAACAATGGAAACATAAATATCGCAAAAATGTCCAATTAACCACCTGAATTTTATATTGATCAATTTAATACTTTCATTTGCTTTTTCATTTTCGTTTTTAATTCCTCCATTTATGAGTTAACTTTGTCCTCAATGAGGCAAAATGAACATACAACATGATGACATGTGGCAAGTCTAACTTTAAAAATAAAATTTCATAAACCTTAACCATAATAGCATGTTAAATTGAAAAGATGAAGTATGTGAAGGAAAATTCACATAAGGCATACAACACAAATCAAACTTAGGTTAAGCATTATATTATGGATGGAAAATCAACTTTAGCTAAAATTTTCAACTTCCATTAAATATAGAGAAAATGCACAATTTAGTACTTGCACTTTGATGAAAAGTTCAATTAGGTATTTGAGCTTTAAAACGGTATAAATTACACCAAAAGGTTACAACGTTTGGGAGTAAGTTCATTTAATGTCACAATGTTTTGAGTGATTCATTTAAGGTGACAATGTTTAAAGTGAGTTAATTAAGGTCACCATTAACATGTATTAATAGGAAAAATAGTTAATTAAAACTCAAAAGATCTGTCACATTGAGATGCGTGGCAATTGTAACCTCAATTAACTCTCTTCCTTAAAATTATGACCTTAAATGAACCACTCGAAACTTTGTGACTATTCGATGTAATTTACCCTTTTAAAAAGTTTAATTTCATTCCTAATTGAACTTTTTGCATCCCTAACCACTACTCTGCTCTATTGTTGCATAATACGTGTCCATTACTTAAGAGACAATAAAAGAGTAGGGTAGTATTTAGGGGCACAAAAAGTTCAATTGGGTATGAAATTGGACCTTTTAAAGTCTAAGTATGTAATTGAGATTTTCATTAAAGTTCACGTACCAAATTAGGTGTGACCCTTTGACCTTTCTCTTCCTCTTCCATCTGTATTGCAGATGAATTTCAATCTCTGATCATCTTCAAACCTTTAGTTGTAGTCTTCTTCTTCAAGAAGATGATTGTGATGGTCCAGCAAGGCGAGTCTGAGGAGTAGTGGCGATTCGTCTCCAAAGTGTAGTACAAATAGTGGCCAAAGTGATTAAAGAGTTCGTATTCTTCAAGAAAGCTAACCTTAAGGAATCATGACAAATTGAAGCAAACGATTTTGTTTTCTTGTTGAGAAGAGTGATAAAGACCCAATCTATCTTTCTTTCAACTAAAAGTCACTTAGATTATGAAGAATTTTAGAGATACAAGTCCTTTAGTATAAAAGATTTTTATGGAGACAAAGCTATGTACTTACATTATTCTATTCTCATTCAAGAATCATGCATTACCCTTTTCTTCTGTATATATATGTCTTTCATGGGATTAAATTTTGGTTCTTTTCTTGTTTCTTTTCCAAGTTCACAAGGTTTTTATTTTAGAAACCTAGATTATTCACTTTTCTATTTCTTTAATTTTATAAATGAATCCTTTGTATTTTAGCATGTTCATCAATATATTTAGGATCTATGCAATTTCCCAAAAGAAAATATTAATAACTGGCTAAGATTATTATTGGATATTTTCCTCTTTCTTCTTCTATTCTTCTTTCTTTCTTGTTGTGAGTACAGGTTAATGAGTTTACTTAATTTTGGCTTCCTCATCCCTCTCCATTGGATTTCTTTAACTTTCACTTGTGGATTTGATCCAACAAAATATTGATAAATCTAAGCAATTGTTTTTGTTTTCATATTGAGGAGAGCGATAAAGACCAATTCATCTTTCTTTCAACTAAAAATCACTTAGATTATGAAGAATTTTAGAAAGAGAAGTCCTTTAGTAGAAAAGATTTTTAGAGAGAGAAAGTTATGAACTCACACGATTTTGCTCTCATTCAAGAATATGCGATTAAATTTCTGTTCTTTTCTTGTTTCATTTTCTAGTGTAGTTTTTTTTTTTAATTTTAGAAACCTTAGGTTATTCAATCTTCTATTTCTTTAAAATTTGAATTAATCATTTGTATTTTAGCAAGTTTCATCAAGATTATTATGGATATCCTTTCCTCTTTCTTCTTCCCTCATTTTCTATTTTCTTTTCCTTTCTATACTTATGAAATAACCTAATTTACTTAATAATTTAATTTTCATATAAATATAATATTAGTTCTAAATATTAAGTTTGAAGTGAATTTGATATATAAAAATGAATGCGTAGAAATAGATTTGGTATATAATGTAAATTCTTGTTAGTATAAAAAGTGTGTTAGTAGCATGTTATGAATTAATACTATGTGTATTAATGTAAATTATTAATGTATTTGCATATATGTGATGAGATTAATGCTATTGTTTTATGTATATTAATGTGTGTATAGTATAATTAATGTTTGTGTCTTGTATGAATTAGTATGTATGTGTTATGTTTAAAAATTATCAAAACAACTTTTGAAATGTATAAAAATTTGTTAGCATAATTTTTTAATAAGTTAAGCCCATTTTCAAGCTCAAATTAAGTCCAAATTAACCCCAAATAAAGCTAAATAAAGCTTAACCCATTATGTACCCCAAAAGTCAAAGTTTATGATAAATATGAGCCCATAAATTGATCAAAAAGACTCTCTTTTGGCAGCCAAAAAAATCCATCCGAAATTTCACTTTTCTTTTCTTTCTTTTGTTCTTCTTTCTTCAAACCATAAACCTAAACCCTTAGTGAGAACAAGCTCTTAGATTCAACTATTTTCTCCAAGCTATAGCTTCTTCATGTAAGTTAATGCAAGTTATAAACCCTTTGTGTGTTCTTTCTTGTGATATAAATATAAAATCTATGTTAGTATGAGTTTTAATGTCATATAAGTTTGAATGGTTTTATGTACTAATAAATGTTGGGTTGTGTTTTGATATTATGTGAACTTGTTATATGTGTTATGAAAATAGTAAGAAGTGTTGGTGAAGATTGAAGTTGATTTTGAGTAATTAAGTTTAAGGTGAAGAGTAGGAGAGGGTTTGAGATAAATGAAGTAGTTTGATGTGTCAAAATGATGTTCAATGTTTCTAGGAGTAGTTAATATAGATAAAAGATAGTATATGAAGCTAAATACATTTGAAAATGGATTAAAAGTGCCTTAGACTACAATTTTGCAAAGTGCAAAATAGGGGAAACATAAATTTTTCGAACAGGTTTGTTTTTGCATTTACGTCGGCATCTAGTACTTTAATGCCACCGGTGTAGAGATAGTGTTGAATGTGATCATAACCGATTTTTTTAACACTGCTTGTAATGCCGCCAGCATTTGTGAAGAAATTGGCCAATGTCCAATTTTTCAAATCCTATGCCGGCCACTGGGCTTCAACACCACCGGTTTTTATCGATGTTGATGCGAACATAACTGATTTTAACGTCGGCATATAATCAAAACACTGTCGGCGTTCAGCTCAAACTTGTGGTTGTAAATTACCTACGTATTCCCTGAGTTTTTACAATTTCTACCTTCTTCATTTGTCCTTCTTTACTTCATATATGGTCTTCTAATAAATCTATAAGTTATATAACATGTTTTATGTATGAATCAAGTGTTAGAGCTATGTGTTAAGTTCATTGAATCTCTTTGTATAGTTAATTAGAATTGTATATTGTATGTATGTTCTACATTCGATTATTGATTTGTTTTGATATTTCTTATTCCAATTAAAGATTCTTCAGTTGATTTCCCTCCGAGTAGATATAGTGATACCCTACTGGGTACAGGTACACAGTAGTTTGCTTGTTGTATGCTAGGAATAGATATTACTAAATTTGACTTAATTCAATTCGATTTAATACTTCAATGAACGGATGTCTATTACGCTGTTTAATCTAGTCCGAGAAGTAGCAAACCTGTCATGATATAATGACATGTTAGTTAGGCGATTTAACCTAAGTCATGATGTAATAACTTTACCATGATGCAATGGTACGCTATGAAACAAATCGGATAGCTGATGGGGAGATTAGTATTTGAGTAACGTTTGCTTAAACTTAGGGGGAAATGCCATAGTTTAGTTCAAAGTTTATGGGAACTTGTGAATTAGATTCATGTTATAGACTGAGTTTAAGTAAGTCAAGCAACGACTTTGGAACCCTAAATGAAGCTTTTTTTATGGAATAGATATAGGAGATATAAGTATTCGGACTGCTTATGTCAACCCCCTGAGTAGCTACTATTACTCAGGACCCCTAAATTCCTAGAGCGTGATTCTGGGTTTGAATACTTTAATGTTGTTTTGTTAAAAGAAAACTTAGCAAGATAATGACTTAATAGTTGATGGATTTAATTAGAACTAAGTTCACTTGACAATTCATTTTTGTATTTGTTATTACGTACTAGGCCTTTGGCTCACTTTTGTTGTATTACAGGTATTGAAGATGAATTGTATGATGATCTAGGATATGAGTCAGAAATTAAGAGGTTCATGGACGAGTGGGACGAGTAGGACTCGAATGCCCTTGGTTTTTGAGAGAAGCTTTTGTTTAAAACATATTTCTCTGTATATGAGGCTTGTTAAATAAGCCTAAGTTGTAAAAGACTTTAAAGTCTCTTTAGTTATCTTTTTGTACAAAAACTTGTAATTTTGTAGTGTCTTATATTGACACCAATCTTTGTGCATATAATGTATATAGGTATAGATTACTTTTATTAGCAATCTTCTTTTATTTAAAAATTGTTTATAAAGTGTTAGTAGATTTAATCAAAATAATTTTCATAAACTGTTAGTTTTAGGACAACCTTACATATAATGTGAAAATGTTATATGTGGTTGGGATTCGATACACTAAATCTTGGGATTTAGCGAGTCGGGTCTTTCCAACTTCTCTCTTTCTTATTGTGTGTATAGTTATGAGGTTAATATGCCCCACCTAAAAGAAGGAAATTGTATGATTACCGACTTGCCAAATAAAAATTATATAAAATACAAATTACATAAAATTAGTTACTAAAATACTAACACAAAATCTCATCGAATAAACACAATTTTGATATATACACATGAATCGCTTCTCAAAATTATGACTTATATGTTCATATTAAAGCACAATTCATTTTAGGACCCACCTTGCACCAACCTTTCACACAACAAAAGTAAAACAAAAATTATTGTTAGGGAATATAAGTTTTGGCCCCTTCAAAGAAAAGTGTGTTGGGAATTAAAAACACAGCTGGAAAGCAAAAGTTACTATTAGTGTCGGGGATAGAGAATCCAAACCGGTCCATAGCTAAATCGCTAGTGAAAGGTGCAATTCATTAAGAATTAAGGTGAATTGCACCTTATAGATGCGATTTAATACAATACAACTTTTACTAATTCAAGCTTTATACAAGCGATTTATTATCAAAAATAACATGTGTCTCTTTTGTGTGATTTTATATTGGTATTTTTGTAAATATTTTTATATAATTTGTACTTGTTTAATTATTTTTCTAAAGTAATTAGAAATGTGTTCTGCAATTGTGTCACATTATTATTGGATGAAATGTCCAGCTAGGAACACGACATCAATGAAGTAGAACATGGTATGAAAAACGAACACGAAAGGTAAAATCAGGTGTCGAAATGTCCAGCTAAGAACACGACATCAATGAAGTAGAACATGATATGAAAAATGAAGACGAAATGTAAAATTAGGTGTCAAATAGATCAACGTAACTAAAGTTCAAATAGTAAATTACAAATTTTACAATACTTTAGATACATTTTATGACATTAACCCTAAAATTTAAAAAAAAAAAAAAAGTGGAAAATTTCATGAATTTGTGGTTAATGGTTTTATCAACATCGAAACTTCTCGTCCTAAGTTAGCCAAGAGAGAAAAAAAGAAAAAAAAAAAAGAAGGTATATATCTATATATATGTATATATACATGCACACACACTAGCTGTATATGAAATTTCAAAGGAAGTTAGGCTTGTTTGGAATTGGAAGTATGGCTAACACAAAGAAGAATTCATTTTATTACATTGATTTTTCATAAGCTGCCTTTATACTTTATATTATAATATAAAAGCTGGATTACTTTCCAACACCTTCTTCCTTATTACATGTAGTAATATTTTAGGGGGTAAATTAATGAAAATTAAAAAAAAAAGGATATATAATGGGAGAGGATAATTTTATAAATTAATTAAATTCGTCATGGATAAACACTAATTCGGGTGCAAACGTAGACATAGATGACTATTTTTTATTAACTTTTTCGTACTCTTTTTGTATGTACAAATAAAAAGCTTTCTTTCTGTGCTTTTACAGACTTGGTAATCAAAACTATCCATAACTTTAGGTCATCTTGGGATTGGATTTTTTGAAACACATGCCTCTTCTGGGCCATCTTACTTCTTATATTATTCAATTTGTGTTTAGTTGACTATGCTCTCTCTTTTTTAATTGTATTGCCAACAATGACAAGAACGTTTAGCTGCCTCCATTTGGTGCTTTTTATTCCATTTTGGTTTGAATAGGACCTTTTAAATTTAATTAATTGATAAGTTAGATTAAAAACTTTTTTCGTAAATATTATAAATTATTTTATACAAACACTAATTTTTCTTTATTAGCAGGGAGCCATAACAGGAATTCTTATTCAAATCCTTTCAATATTATAAGAGTACACAAACAAGGAATTATGGAGAAGCCAAAAGCCCTTTCCTGATACTCAATTAATATAATGTGGATATGATTTCCATATCGAAATGACTTTGATTGATTTACTTTGTCTTGTGATTTTTCATATCAGGAATTCTTATTCAAATCCCTTCAGTATTATAAGAGTGCATAAAATTAAAGCTACATTCTTTAATTTTCTCAAATCTTAAAATAAATCTTAACACTGTAAGTATTGATTAAGAATCGTACATAATATATTCTTTGTTATCTGCTTTACAAAAGCTTTCTATTGAATTGATATTAAAATAATTCTCATATGGCTATTGGAAAACATGCTGAAAAAACAAAGTTTCTGGATTTGGATTCTATTACTTTTTTCTTATCTTGGTTTTCCCTAAATTATAAATAATATTATTTTATTTTAATTTATATAATTCACTATATAAAGTAATATTATATAAAGACACGAATCGAGAAAAATCGAAGCGAGCAAATGATCGGGATCATTTTTCTAACCCTTTTACCGGGGGAAGGGCCTTGGTCTCGACGCGTGGAGACGTGTCATTTCGTGAGAGTGACACTTCAACAACACTTACCGAAAACCCTTCCCTAATTCGGGCATTTTGAAACGATGAGAGAGACAACGAAGAACTGAACAAGAGTAAGGGTCGGTTTGTTTAGTATTATATTTTTATTATTTTTAAATAAATATTTATTAAGTAATAAATATAAATAAAAAATTAATAATTTTATTAATAAACAAATAAAATAAATATAATATAAATATCATATAAATAAATTATATATACAAATAATATACATAATCTAATACAAATAAAAATTTAACAATCACAGCATGGTATAAAATGATTGAAATCACGAAAATTGCCTTTTGAAAGCATGGCCGAGTTGCTGTGGCCCATCCGAATGTCAATATTAGCTTTAATAAAGCTACAAAGTACAAACTAAGTGCTAGTTTTTGATTGGGCACCCGAAAAAAAAAAAGTGCTAGTGTTTGATGTTTTCAAGCTGTACAAACATTAGTTTAAAAAAATTTGACAAATAAAAAGCTAATCACATGTAATACTAAATTATTTTATCTGAGCATAAAATTAACAAAATGAAGAGATTAAATTCAAAAATATAACCTGAGTTTTGGTAATATTTTAAATTAGTAACCAGAGTTTTGGTCTTTGATAATTTCATTATTTGGGTTTAATACATTTATAAATAAGTTATCTAATTTAAAATTTTAACAAAAACATTATGTGTTTTGATACTATTACAAATAAGTGATTTAAGTTTGATTTTTAACAAATACATAACTCGTATTTTTTTCTTTGTGTTAATTATAGATTGAGATATGTGGCTTCTATTATTGGTACAAAATAATATAATATTATGAAATAGATTTATCAAAATACATCTCATGTATTAATTAAAAATAAAACTTATATTTGACTTGATTCTAGAATATTAATATATAGGTTATATATTTATAAAAAAATCAGAATTCTAATCACTTATTTATAGTTGTATTAAAATATATTATATATTTTTTTATTTAATAAAAGAAAATGTTAGCTGTGCTGTCGCCATTCCTAGTTTTACAAAGCCCACCGGCAGCACCAGTACTACCATTTCATCGGTACCGTACTCCTTCGAATGCCGAAAGTCTTTGATATTTATATTTATATTTGCCTGGTCAGAATGATTGATTAGACATATTGCGCTCCATTTGTTCTCAATTACGCAAGCGGCCTTACACAAATTATCAAAAAGATAGAAAAAATCATTGGGCAGATGGCCATTTAGTCAAAAAAATGTGTATGTAACCTTTTTAGCCGGTCAAAAACAGTAGTTAATTCTTAGGTATAGAACATCACAAATAAACAACGTTAGTTAGGGTAGCTCCATTTGATCCTATTGGCTGGGGGTGTGCCTGACCCTTATCTTATTTTTCCTTAAAATGGATCTTATTTTGATTCTAGAAATGTTGATGTTCAATATAATTAATTTGTTACCTAAGCTCTCTAAGTATAATGTCAAGTTGAGCTTTGTATTATCATAATAATAACTTCTCTAATCTCTACTACTTGGTCCAGTTTACAGACAACACACATTTGTGTAATGTACACGTAGGTGCTTTTAAAAAATTGTTGCGTGTCATTAGATCTAATCGAAATGCGTGTCTTTTTCTGAAGAGTACAAGTTATTATTAAAGGAATAGTAAATCATTTGGTCTGTTCTTCCTTCCTTTTCAATCAGACATTCAAATTTTTTTTTTTTTTTTTTCTGTAGGCCATGTATTATTGATTTTCACAGTATTAAATATGCGGATTCCACTTGAAAAAAGATGAGGCTCTCACCGATGGGTTGATACAATATTTTTTTTATCAATATTAATTCTGCTGAATGTTACTACTTTAGGGGAAAATGCATTGAACTTTATTTCAAATCTTTCATGTAAATATTGATTACCTTTTGAATTCATAAATATTACAGATGACCCAATAAAGTACAATAAATTGGACAAATTTCCAAAGTTTGAAGTTACCCAATTAAACTTGGATCTTGATATAATCTATAATCTCTCTCTCTCTTCATCGACAGGGTTTTGTTTTCTAGGACAATCTAATTTTGGCAGCCATCATATTTTGGCCATTTGTCTCAATTATGTTAGTGCTATCATCATTTTATTGTGTTATTCTTCAGTAAGAACATTTTGATTATGTTCTAAAGATTTGCAATCAATTCTCTATCGACGAAGTGGACGTCTTAATTCAATCTAAAGATTTATAATTAGTTATCCACCAACAAATAACAAGTCACATCAAGCCATTTACGAATTTAGTTTTTATTTTTTTTTTGCTTGTCACCCATTATGGATCTTTCTCAGTATGATGCTAGATTTATTCTGCGATCATACTGTATAATTTTTTTTAAGTCATTGTAACTCATTTTTATCTAAAAATGTATCCGATTTTGAATTGGATATGTAGATCCCCATTTGTCCGTACTATATGTACTCATATTTTGATGTACTTCAATGAATGAAATTTAGTTCTCTAGAAAAAAAAAAAAAAAAAAACTTTGACCTTGATAAAAAAATACCCATTAAAACTTATTTAAATGTATTTTAACATGACATAGTTTAACCTTTATTTAACTAAGCGATTAAATGTCTTATATGCCACTAATTTATTAAAATTTATAGGGATTTATTGTAATATTTAAATATGTAAAAGGTATTATTCACACTTAAATTGACATTTAAGGAGTTCTTTTGTTTTGAAATTTTTTGAGAAGAATTACTAACAATTACCTCTTTCATACATCACTGTTGTAAATGCTAAATTGTCAAAAGTATTAAATCATTGCAAACAACCCATGTTATTGTCGGTATTTAATATGGTTTCATTTTGGAAGCTCGCCAATAGGGTCGCAAACATGTCGATAAAGTGGTATGGTATTAATTTTGAGCTTGGCCTCAATTAAGAATTTCAAAGCTCAAGCTTACTTAGCTTAAAATTTTAAGCTTTAATTTGGCTTAAAGCAATACCACATAAGTTCAAGTTTAACTCAATTAACTTGTTTAGTCATGATTTATTAAAAAATATTTTTTGTTGTAATTAAAATAATATTAATATACTCAAACTCAATTCAAATTAAATTTACATGTATATCAACCTAAGCTTATAGGAGTGAACTAATCGAGCTAAACATGTGAAGCACAAACTTGACTCAATAAACTAATCAAGTAGCTTGATTCAATAATCCTTAAATGAACTTGAGTAAACATCAAATTGAGTTTTAGTAATTTATAAATCGATTTGATTCATTTATAGCCTTACCCGCATGGTTTTTCTGTTGTGTGCATTCTCAATTCGGATGGTGGAAATGAAAATTCAAGACTTATATGGAGCATATTAAACTTTGAAATGAGACACCCTGTATTTCATCCATTGTATGCGTCCACTTTCATTTTATTAATATTTTTTAAATAGATTTATTCATTAAATTGTCTAACTTATCATTTAATCGATAAGATAATTATAAAATTTATATAATTAGAATTTTAGCCATTAAATTATGACTTAAATGGCATAAGGACTGGACAATCAGAAAACCCATGTTTTAAAGAATTTCTATTGGTTTTAAAAGTATATAAACTATTAAAGGTGGACATCAATAATGAATCGGGATGAAAAGGTTAAAAGATTATATCAAAAGTTTTTTTTTTCCTTTTTTTGTGGGGGAGGGGGGGAATATTATTTCAAAAGTTTAAGCACAAATGTCTGCACGCGATAGATAATTAAATACAAAATAATATCCCATTTTGTAATTATCCAATTTTGTTTTTCTTCCCGACGAATACCATATGACATGATTTCAAATCAAACGCTTTAATATGAAGGAACACTGTCGCTTAATAATTAATTATGAGGTGGCCATTTGCGTTTTAATCATATGGGATAATATATTATTTCTTTAGGAATAAATATCTAGTATTTCTGTTGTCATATTATTAGAAAACTAATTTCCAACTAATTATTTTTGTCAACATCGTTGAGGGTTGTCCATGTGACATTCTTCATGGATGAATAATAGAGTACACTGAGACAAAACGGTCAGCTTTCCAGCTACTAGGCATACGGCAATGAGAACTTGCAGCTTCTTCCGAAGAGTTAGAGCGCCAGTCGATCGAAAGGTGGAATAAAACCGCTTGAAAGCTATTCGGTTTAGCTCTATTGAAATGTAATTACATTTTGCCAACATTGGAAGATCGGACTCGCCTGACCAATTCAACCTGATTGAGCTAGAATCAACCATGACAGCATGTTGGTCCATACATTTGGCCTAGATTGACCCAGGCGGTTCGACTAGGTTAAAAGGGTCGAAAGACAATTAAAAAATTAAACAAAATTTTGTATTAAATTTTTCTATAATTTATTTCTCACATTGTCATTCCCTTTTTTTTTTTTTTTTTTTTTTTTTTTGCATTAAGCTTGGATTATCAAGAAGATCCTATGTTTTGTAGTTACACAGAGAACAACCAAGAAAAGAGGAAGCAAAAACCACTATACTAGTGCAAAATTCTCTTCTTTTTAAATAGGAGGAAGATACCTTACGATTTCATGATTCATTTTTTCATCCTTATGATTTCATGATTCGTTTTTGTTATAAACGGATCTAACAAACAACAGCACAAACAAAACAAAATGATAAAATAAAGCACACAAAGATTTACATAGAAATCTTTGTGGGAAAAACCATGGACAGAGAAAGAGGAATTTACTAGTGTTGAAAACGATTTATAGAGGATGTGTATACAAGTGATCTCATAGATCTTAAATCTCATAAACCTAAAAAACAACACACAAATACATATATTTGTCATGTAAGTCGACACAAAGGTTGGCAGCTGGAAGGTCACATTTTTGCACTGAGCCCAGCAAAGAAAGGCAAGCAACTTTAGGGTTAAGGCTAGCAACGTAGAGCCAACCTTCAATATCCATAGAATCGATTTTTTAAGTTTGGCACAAAGGTTGATAGTGTACAATTTATAGGCCAACGGTGCACCCTCTAAGACTGCCACTTTGACAGAATTTGAGTCACACATCCGACAATCTCTACCTTGACACAAATTTAGGAGAAAAAATCAGCACAAACTCCAATCTTCAACACAAAAACATAACATTTTCCTCATTTTCCACAAAACCCCAAAGGGGATCGATCAACAACCAACACCAACCAAGTCCAGACAGTACTCAAACTTGGCTATGGAAAGTATCTTGGTCATCATATCAGCAAGGTTATCATGAGTACTAACCTTGCTTACAATAATTTTACTATTAGCAATCACATCATGAACAAAGTGATACTTGACATCAATATGCTTTGTCTTTTCATGATCATCTAATCTTTAGTGAGGTAAATTGCACTCTGACTATCACAATAAACCATAGCAATCTTTTAAGTCATCACTAAGTTCACCAAATAACCCTTTCAACCAAATAACTTCTTTAAAAGCTTCTATAATAGCCATATATTTAACTTCAGTAGTGGATAGAGCAATTGTAGCTTGCAATGTGGCTTTCCAATTGATAGCACAACCACCAAGAGTAAAAATATACCCTATGAGAAATCTTCTCTTATCTAAATCTCTAGTAAAATCAGAATCAACAAACCCAACAATTCCATCTTTTGTTCTACCAATTGTAGATAAACATTCGTAGTACCTTTTAAGTATCTGAAAATCCACTGAACAGCTCTTCAGTGTTCCTTACCAAGATTCTCCATATACTTATTAATAACACTCACAATATATGTCCAATTAGGGTATATACACACCACAACATACATAAAATATCCTACAACAATAGAATATGGAACCGTTGACATGTAGTCTGTCACGCCTCAAAGGGTACCCGAAACGTAACAGTCCACCACACTCAATATTTAAACTTAAGTATGACATTCTTAGTCTCATAAGTTTACATATCAGGTGTAAGGTGTACTTGCACAATTTTTAATATCACACTTTGAATCGAATAGTCTTAGGAAGGTATACAATAACATTAAGAATAGAAATCACAACAAGATAAATAAGTTAAGTCTTTACAAAAGTCAAGGGGGCATACCCCCGCCAAAAATAATAATAGAAGTCTATATAATCTAAAACCATATTACAAACATCAGGGTTTATGTTAAAGAGATTTTCCTAGAAGTCCACGCCTCTAGATAAGTCCCGACTTCTTCAAAAGCTCCTTTATCCAAAAGATAACCCTGTGAAAAGTGTTCTCTCGGAACAACAAAAAATAAGACACCACAACAAAACTATGTGAGTGTAAGCTACAGGCTTAGTGAGATCCATTTTCAAATATTTAATACTCAACAACAATATATAACAGACAAGTTATTAGTAACCATATGAAATACACAAACACATGAGCATACAATACATAAGACCGTCCGGAAATCTTATGTTGAATGGATTTATGCCCTCCATTCGGGATTAAATGTTTCAGGCCTATACGACCAACATTTAAATTCTTCTCACTTCTTATTGTGATTGATACAGGTGCCCAGTCACCACTTTTAAATTTTACTGTGGTTAATACAGGTGCCCACCCACACACATTTTCAATTCCGGCCTATATGCCATCATTCGAGTTTACAGGCCCCTTGTTGCCTAATATTATGCCTTCTTCCCACAAAAGTATAATAACCTATGCAATGTGACTCACTACGTGATATGCATGTACAGTTTATTCATATAATCGTGGCATGTTAATTAAGTAGATTAAGTGCGATCATAGAGAATTTCAGACAATCCAAGTCTATACTAGCTCATACAAGGATTTTTCAACAAGTCTCGTCTCGATATACTTATCATTCATTCAACTAAGATTAGATCACAAATCATCATAATTTTATATTTTCCTAATTCTAATGCCACTACAATTACAAGCACATACATGAGCACAACTAGTTAAGAAATGAACTCACTCGGCCATAGAGAGAAATCTACTAGTCGTAGTAGTCTTCGGGGATTGGAAATCCGTCCTCCAAATCACCTAAGTACAAGGAATACCTGAAATGAGTATTTCTTATAAAGTTCTAATAACTTAATAATTTTAGCTACTAAGTTCATCAATTTTCGCATAAGTTAGAGTCCTAACTTCAAATGATTATATCTAACTCATTTTAATTCGGAATTGAGCATATAATATATCAATTTCTATCTACTTCAAAAGATTTATATATTTCTAACATTATTTCCAAGTTTTGAAAATAATTAGGTCATGAAACAGAGGATCATATCTGATCCGAAGGACTTTCCAATTCTGAAAAAAAAAAATTTATGAATGTTTGTGAGGTTCCTAGCATATAGATCAACCATACATGCAATATTGATGATTTCCTATTATGAATGGCATGTTATGACCTTGTTGCATGCATGCTCTTGACATTATTTACAAAAAGGAAATTTAAGAAACCTTTTATTTGTAAAACTCCATGACTAATCACTTTCAAGAGAACTAGTTTCTTAACTTTGACCATTCCATTTGTTTTGGAGTTATTTTCTTAAGAAAATCAAATTATCCTTGTCTAAATTGAGTCTTCATTATATCTATTACCTAAGCCTTCATTTTTACATAAAAACTTACATTTTACACTTTGTAAATATGTTTTCAAATAGGATTTATTCAAAAATTCGAATTTTTAGAAATTAAATTTTTGAATGATTCTTTTGGGAAAAACTTGTTTAATGCATCAAAATTTAAGACTTTAAGATACCTATTACTTAAGGACTACATTTAATACATAAAACTTCTATTTTGAGCTTAGATGATAGGTGTTCTTATGGCCTTCATTCAAAATTACGAATTTCATATGTTGACTACTAACTCGAAATTTTCCATCTAGGTTCTATTTTTGTTTTATACCTTAATCTCATCAAAACTCATTTTAACTTATAAAAATCACTACTTAAGAATGCCTATTACCTATACCCTTCATTTTTCACATCAAACATGAGTTTTAAAATTGATAAAAGGGTTTTTAAAATAGGGATTTGAAATCATACGAATTTATCTTTGAACATTTCAAACAAAAACTTTTCCTTTCTGAGTTCTTTGTTTTATTTGCCTAAGGATCTACCAACTAGAACATCTATATACACAAAACAAGGCATTTATGAGCATTAATGCATGAAAACATAAATCATCCATAAGATCATAAATGTCAAGCATGGTATAAGCATTAAAAGCTAGATCTACTACTTATGATGTATGAAATGAAGTTTAAAAGCACGAAGATGGATTTTATGCTAGATCTCTACTTTACCCTACTTTTACATGCATCACCATGAAATCACTTCAACAAAAACTTCATCAAACACAAGATCTACTCTTGTGATGGCTTGATATTTATGTAGTTGCATTTTCTTGTCCCTAGCAAGTGCTCATGGGGACTTAGAGTGAAAACACTCATGAATAATCTTGCCATTACAAGATTAAATGGTAGAAGGCTTAAGAATCATCACCTAAGGTTGGATTTAGTGAAGAAATGAAGAAGAATGAAGCTTGTTGTGTGTGGGTATGTTGGGGATAGGGGCTTACGGCAACAAGGGGAATGGAGAGAGGATTTTTGTGATTTTAGAACAAATGAAGTAAAGTGAAAGAGAGAGAAAGTAAAAGACTATTTATATTAAGTGAAATTAGGGTTTGTTTGTATTATAAAAAAAAAATAAAATAAAGCAAATTGGAGTCAAAGAGGGGAGGGGGGGCACCGGTTCAAGAGTGAGGAAGAGAGGGAGAGATTTGAAATTGTTTTGTTTTGTAATTTATGTAATAAAAAGTATTAAATGTAATAATTTGTTAAGAGACAAAAATGCTTGGAAAAGAAAATATAATTGAGTGTTTGTAAGGTTGTAAGACTAGGGTATGGGTATGTGTGTAGTAGGTTGTACTTATGAATAGTAATAAATAGTAGACAAGATATTTATTTTACCGATAGTAAAGAAAATGTGAAAAAGGGCTATAACTGTAATTTTTATAATCCGAAAAATTATAAAACGTATATTTTTGAAAGCCTTATAAAATTTTGGTTCTAAAGAGTATTTCGGAATATTTTTCTGAATTCCTAGTTCCGGGGTTCGCTTTTGCGTAATGAAGCTCGGGAAGGCTCGGAATAGAAAATTTTTCGAAATCAAAACTTTTTATGGTTTGAAATATACTTTAAAATAATAATCCACATTAAATTATTCTATAGAGGTTCTTTTAAATTGAAATCGACGAAAACCGGATCTAGGGTTCCTAGGTTGTTCATACTAATCCTGTTTAGGGTTTTGGTTTTCGATTTTCGAAATTTACTCTGTTATTAAGAAAACCGGGGTTTACATAGTCAATCTCATCATCTTACTGTGGAGACAAAGCAAATGAAATCTGAAATGAGCCGCTAAAGGAGTACTGACAGGCTTATCATCCTTCATATTAAACCTACAAAGGATTTTCTCAATATATCCCTTTTGACTTAGTTGCAACAAACCTGCTTTTCTATCTCTTATAATTTTCATTCCAAGTATCTTTTTTGCTGCTCCTAAGTCTTTCATCTTAAACTCTCTACTCAACTAAAGTTTAATCTTTACAATCTTTCCTTTATCCTTGGTTGCTATCAACATGTCATTAACATACAAGAGTAGATGTACAAAAGACCCATCATCACATTTTTGGAAATAGACACAGCTATCAAAATTGCTTCTTTTATAATAATGAGAAGTCATAAATGAGTCAAACCTCTTGTACCATTGCCTTGGCGACTGCTTCAAGCTATAAAGAGACTTCCTTAATGTGCAAACATGGTCTTCCTTTCTTAAGACCATAAATCCCTTTAGCTGTTGCATGTAGATATTTTATCAAGCTCTCCATATAAGAAAGTTTCTTCACATCTAACTGTCCCAACTCGAGATCTTGTAAAGCTACAAGACCCAGTAATGCTCTAATCGAGCTGTGTTTTACAACAGAAGAAAAAAAATCGGTAAAATCAATACATGGTATCTAACTGTAGCCCTTTACAATAAGTTTTACTTTACATATAGGTTCTTCAACTTCTGGTGTTCCTTCTTTCTTCTTGAATACCCATTTACACCGAATAGTCTTCTTCCCTTTAGGAAGCTTCACCAAATCCCATGTACAATTCTTTTGAAGAGATTCCATCTCCTCTTGCATAGCAATCATCCACTTATTGGAATCATCACAAGTAACAGCCTCCAAGTAAGTAAATGGCTCTAGATTAGAATCTATGTGCTCTACAGCATTTAAAGCATAAGCTACCAAATCAGCCTCTAGATATCTCTAAGGAGACTTTAACTTCTCTCTTAGGTCTACCTTTACCAATAGAGTACTATGGCTATGGTGGTGTAGTAATAAGCTGAGAAGTAGGTTTTAGTGTAGAACCTGAACCAATCTCAAACTTCACTTGCATACTTGATTTCTGTTATACTTTATCAGATGAAGTATTAGAAGATAAGTCATGCAATATAGCTGTTTCATAAAAAATCACACCTCTACTAACAATGATGATCTTCAATTCAGGACACCGCAAATTATATCTCTTGACACCAGGTTTGAAACTAAGGAATATACATTTCAGAGATTTAGGCTCAAGTTTCCCATTGTTAATATGAGCATATGCAGGACATTCAAAAATCTTTAATTCTGAATAATTAGCAGGAGTACCGGACCATACCTCTTGTGGAGTCTTCTTCTCAATTGCAGTTGATGGAGAACTATTAATCAAATAACATGTTGTAGAAGCTGCTTCAGCCTAGAATGTCTCTGGTAATTGAGCATTAGAAAGCATACATCTGATTTCTCTATAATAGTTCTATTCTTCTGTTCTACTACCTCGTTTGTTGAGGTGCATCAGGAACTGCTAGATGCCTCACAATTTCCTCTAACTTACATACGACAATAGACTCATTAGAATGGAACTCTAAGCCATTATCAGTGCAAAGACGATTTACTTGTTTCCCTATCTATTTCTCAATCATCATCTTCCACTCCTTAAATGTGGGTAGAACATTATTCTTCTATTTCAAGAAAAATACCTAAACTCTTCTGGAAAAATCATCAATGAAGGTAAGCATGTAAATAGCACTTCCACTTGAAGGCACTTTAAACAATCCTCAAAGACCAGAATGGATATAATCAAGAGTACCCTTGTACTATGAGTACCTGAAGTGAATCTGACTCTCTTTTACTTCCTAAAGATGCAATGTTCACAAAGCTTTAATTTGCTAATGCCTTACCCATCTAGAAGTCATCTTCTACTCAATTCATTCATACTAGCTTCACTCATATGCCCTAGATGTATACGCTAAAGTTTGTAGCATCTTCATTTGACAAAGAAGAAGTGACAGCTACATCACTTGTAATCACAAAACCCTGCAAAACATATAAGTTAGCATTCTTTATCTATCCTTTCATCACCACAAGAGATTCTTTTCTGATCTTCAGAATTTCTCCTTCACTAATATATTTGTACCCTTTTGTATCAAGAGTACTCAAAGAAAACAAATTTCTCTTCAAGTCAGGTACATGTCTCATATCACCAAGAGTCTTGGCAATACCATTAAACATTTTGATTTTGATGGTACCGATACCTACAACCCTGTAAGAAGCGTTATTACCTAATAGAATAACACCCTCGGATACCTTTTCATATGTTGAAAACCAGTCTTAATTGGGATACATATGAAAGTACAACCAGAATCCAAAATCCACTCCCCACTAGTTTGAGGATCATCATTAGAAGCAATAAAAAGTTCCTTACCACTATGGTCTTCAACTACATCAGCTTCAATGGATATTTGTGGTTGTTTCCTTCTTTTGATTTTCAGCAGCTCCCTTATTTTTATTCTGCAATTTATAACATTCAAATTTGATGCATCCTTTCTTCTTGCAATACCTGCAGATCTTATCCATATTTGATGATTTTTATCTTCTTCTTGAATTACCATTAGAATTGCGATTGTGACTCCTACCACGAGTAACAGACCCCTCTGCCTCAGGCTCAGGTTTAATCACAAGATGCTTCATCTTCTTAAAAGAAGCCAAAGCTTCATAAACTTCCTCCATGGTAATAGAATGACAACTATACAAAATTGCGTCTCCAAAATTCGAATAAGAGGGAGGTAGCGAACACAATAAAATTAAAGCTAAATCCTTTTCATCATACTTAATCTCTAAAGTTTCCAAATTAGAAACAATTTCTTTAAAGATGGTCTAGTGATCTTCTAAAGACCCGCCTTTAGTCAAACGATGTGATTATAGTCGCTGCTTCAAATGAAATCTACTAGTAAAACTCTTTGTCATACACAACTACTCCAATTTTAGCCATAACCCAACAGTTGTCTTCTCCTTCAACACATCCTGTAATATCTGATTTGATAAATGAAGATGAATTTGAGAAACGGCTTTTTGATCCTTACATTGCTTTTCTTCGATGACCAAGATGTAGGCATTTTATCAAAACCTTAATAGAGCATCATACAAGTCCATCTATGCGAGAACCGCTCACATCTTGACCTATCATAAAGAAAATATTTTGTTACGATCCAACAATAGGATATCATACTTCATTGTTGCCATTGTAGAGAAAACAAAACTAAAACCCTTGGCTCTTATACTAGTTTGTTATAAACAAATATGACAAAAAATGGAAAAAACAAACAAAACAAAACGATAAAATAAAGCACACACAAGATTTACGTAGAAACCCTTGCGAGAAAAACCATGGGCAAAGAGAGAAAATTCATTACTGTTGAAGAACGGAGTACATGGGATGTATAGACAAGTGATCTCACAGGTCTTAAATCTCATAAACCCTAAAAAATGACACACAAACACATATAATTATTATGTAAGCCAACACAAAGGTTGGCAGCTGAAAGGTCACATTTTTGCACTTCTGGCAGCTTTGACAAGAAAGGTTGGCGGTGTTGGGGTTAAAGACCGACGGCATAAAGCTAACCTTCATCATCCACAGAATCGAATTTTTTAAGGCTGGCACAAAGGCTAGCAGTGTACTCTCCAAGGCTGCTAGGTTTGACAAATTTGAGTCACATATCTAACAATTTTTTATTGCATTCTCCCATTGTTTAGGTTATTTTCATGTTTGACTCAAGAAATGACATCCTTTCACATTGAAAGTTGGTGAGGATATTGGTTATATAGCAAAAATATTAAGTACAAAGATGAACAAAAGATATATTAATTTTTCGTAAAATGAATCATACGAGGTATCAACGTTTGCAAAGTTCATTTAAGATATTAATGTTTCAATTAGTTTTCAATTAGAGTTTCCTAAATTTTTGTTTATGGTCAAATTTAATATCTTATTTGAGGCATTTTGCAAAATATTGATACCTCTTTTTAGCCTCTTAATACCTCAAATGAATTTATCTCTAAACGTTGATCCCTGTTTTGAACCATTTGAAATGTTGATAACTTAAATGAACTTACTCTCAAATATTAATACTTTTTAGTGTAATTTATCTATTTTTACATTTAGGATGGTCTCTAATTTCCATTCTTTTTTAGGAATGTCACTATATTTATCAAATGCATTGTTGTGTTCATAGACAATACTTTTATTAGAGTATTTATCAAATAAAACTAAACCAAATTGAACCAATTGAATGGCAAAATGTGATTCTTTTGTATTTTAGTTTAGTTTATGGTTCGGTTCAAAGAGCTTATGATGTGTGCTTGACACTGATCTTGAATTTCCCGGACTCTAACTATCAAAATGCAGACCTTGATGCAATGAAATGTTCAAAATCATATTTGAAATTTCACGAACCTTGGTATAATTTGACGAAATTTGACCTTGGCCCTATAGTTGAGTAATCTACAGAACCTTGATATGGAGGTTGCAACCCTGTTGGAAATACTGACCAAGAACCTTGGTATAATCGAAGAACTCAATAAGAAATCCAATTCTTGAAGAAATTCACAAGTTCTCAAAAAAACTCAAATAGAAGGAATTCTCTCAATTGATTTCTAATCAAAAGTAATCTCATTTGTATATATCCCATTAAGTATTCACTAGCCTTTATATATAGGCTATTACAAGACGGTTATGTAATTGAAAAATCATGATTGTGGTAATTACGTAACTGAAAAAAGACATAATTGTGGCAGTTACGTAACTGATAACGTAACTGGAAAAAAACATAATTGTGGTAGTTACGTAACTGATAATGTAACTAAAAAACATAATTAATTAATCCTTATATTACTAGCAAAATTAAAAAAAAAAATTGAAAAGACATCATAATCTAATGAAGGCTAACGATGATTAAGTTAAAGGCCGGCAGCTTTTTATGGCAAAGCTATTGGCTTTAGTGGCCGGCCTTGGTCTGGTTCAATTTGTTGCATTACATTCTCCTTTTTGAGTTGTATAAACAACAGTAAATGTTTTCGTTCTTTGTTTCAAGCCGATGTTAGTGAACTTTGAATAATCTTCAACAAAGTTTTCTACAAATCCTTAGAACTCTCCCCGAAGCTTCTTGACTCTAGTTCGAGTAATCATTCCTTTAGGTACTTTAATTTTTTGAGGTGACTATGGTGCAATGATATCCTCATCATTCCCTCTCTCTTCGAAACCATCCGTCCTCGAATTAGCTTCACTTATATCAAAAGGACTTAAATCAGAAATGTTAAATGTAGCACTCACATCGTACTTACTTGGTAAATCCAGTTTATATGTGTTATTGTTGATCTTTTCAACCACTTGAAATGGTCCATCTCCTCGAGGCTCCAGCTTTGTTTTCCTTTGAGATGGAAATCTCTCATTTCTTAAGTGCACCCAGACCTAATCACCTAGTTCAAAAATAACTTTCTTTTTGCCTTTGTTAGCTTGTTGAGTATATTGCTCATTTCTCTTTTCAATCCTTTGTCGCACCTATTCATGCAACTTCTTTATAGTTTTTCCTTCTTCTTTCCATCCAAACTAGTCCTATCATTAACTAGTAAGGGCAACAAATTCAAAGGTGTTAGTGGATTAAAAGCATAAACAACCTCAAATGGAGAAAAACCTATAATATAGTGAACAGTACGGTTATATGCAAATTTAATGAGTGGTAAACATTCTTCCCGAGACTTCAAATTCTTCTGGATTACAACTCTCAATAAAGTTGTCATTGTCCTGTTTACCACTTCAATTTGTCTATGGATGACCACCGTAGAGAATAATAGCTTAGTGCCATTTTGCTTCACAAAACTTTAGTGACTCAGAAATTTGACATCCCTGTCACTCACAATGCTTTTACTCACTCAATGTAACTTGACAATCTCCTTAAAGAATAAGTCAACAATATAAGTTGCATTGTCAGTTTTATAACAAGTAATGATGTGTCCCATTTTTGAAAATATGTCCACAACAACAAAAATTGAGTCACAACCCCTTTTAGACCTAGGTAAACAAAAAACTAAATTCATAGAAATGTCAATTCGTGGTTCACTAGGAACAGGTGGAGGAGTATATAAACCATGAGGCATCACCTTAGATTTGGCCTTTTTGTATATCACACATCTACTACAAATCCTTTCTACATCTTTTTTTCTCATATGAGGCCAATAAAAATGTTCATTTAAAATATCCAAGGTTTTAGTCACACCAAAATGCCCCATCAATCCTCTACTATGAGACTCCTTAACAAGCAGTTCCTTTATAGAACATTGAGGAATACACAATTTTCCCACTCTAAATAAAAATCCCTTATGTCTATAAAACTTGTTAAAAGCTCACTCCTCACATGTAGCCTAAATAGTAGCAAATCCTGATCTCCAACTTACAACTCTTTAATATGCTCAAAACCTAAAAATTTTGCATTAAGAGTTAAAGAATGAAATACCTGCGCTATAAGGCATCAACAACTATATTTTCTTTATCTTGCTTGTAGCTGATAACATATGGGAACGTCTCAATGAACTCCATCCAGCGGGCATGTCTTCTATTCAGTTTTCCTTGTCCCTTCAAATGCTTCGATGATTCATGATCTGTGTGGATAACAAACTCCTTTGGCCATAAGTAGTGTTTCCAAGTCTCTAAAGCTCTCACCAATGCATATAACTCCTTATCATAGGTAGGATAGCTCAATGGTATTCCGCTCAATTTTTCATTGAAGTATGCTATTAGGTTGCCCTCCTGCATTAGCACACCTCCAATGTGAACGCCATATGCATAGTATTCAATCTCAAAAGCCTCGAAAAAGTCAGGTAAAGACAATAAAGGAGGAAAACATAATTTATCTTTAAGCAAATTACAAGCTTTCTCATAGACCTCACCCCATTTGAATCCAACAAACTTTTTAACAATTTTAATTAATGGTGCAGCTAGTGTACTAAAATCCTTCACAAAACACCTATAAAAACTAGCTAGACCATGAAAACTCCTCACTACTAATAGGTGTAGGCCAATCCTTGATTGCCTTATTTTCTCTTCATCAACATCTATGCCTCTAGCACTAACAACATATCTTAAGAAAACAACTTTTTCAAGAAAAAAGAACCTTTCTTAAGATTAGCATATAAATGCTCATTTCTCAAAATAGAAAGAACATTGCTTAGATGATTCACATGCTCTTCTAAGTTTTTGCTATAAATTAAGATGTCATCAAAATACACAACGATAAATTTTCCTATGAAAGGATGCATGACATGATTCATCAATCTCATGAATGTACTAGGGGCATTAGTTAGACCAAAAGGCACAACTAACCACTCATAAAGGCTCAATTTTGTTTTAAAAGCAGTTTTCTATTCATCCCTTTCTTTCATTCTAATATGATGGTAACCACTTTTAAGATCAATCTTAGAAAACAGGCAAGAACCATGCAATTCATCAAGCATATCATCTAACCTAGGAATAAGATGATGATACTTTACCATGATTTTATTAATTGCTCTACAATCCACACACATTCTCCAGGTTCCATCTCTCTTGAGCACAAGTAACATTGGGACGACACAAGGACTCATGCTCTCACGAACAATCCTTTTTGCCAGTAATTCCTCCACTTGCCTTTGGATCTCCTTAGTCTCTTCAGGACTACTCCTATAGGCAAGTCTATTTGCAATAGAAGCTCTTGGTATGAAGTCTATTTGGCGCTCCATGCCTCTGATTGGTGGCAACCCTCCAGGAGTCTCTTCAGGAAACAAATCTTCATATTCGTGCAGAAGAAACACAACAGAACTAGGCAAAGATGGGTCAAGATCATTAATAGGAAATATGACCTCCTTGTACATAAGTACAATCAAAGGTCTTTTCTTATTTATAGCACTCTTGATCTCACTTTTAGTAGTAAAACAATTCAATTGTTTTTTTTTTCTCACTCTCTCCTTTTTTCTCACTAGCCACTTTGTTTTTCCTCTCTATCACTCGTGCATCATCCCCACTAGAACTCGTGTTTTCTCTCTTTTTCTCATTAGCTCTCAACAACTCATCTTCTTGTTTCTATTTCTTTTGATCTTACTGAGCTTGTTAGAGTGTCAAAGGCTCCAAATAAAATGTCTTTTCATTCTGTCTCACAATGAATCAATTTGGACGCCCTTCATGAGTAGCAATCGTGTCAAACTGCCCAGGCCTACCAAACAATGTATAACATGCATTTATGGGGACAACATCACATAATACTTCATCTTTGTAGTTTCTTAATGCAGTTCGCCACATACAATATTAAGACTTAAGAACGACTACCTTAGTCACACAAAAGTCTCGATATTATATGTAAGACGTCTAACACATCAATAGTAAACACCGGTAGGATATATGGTTTAAGCAGTAATATAAAGCATACAAGAACTAATAAACATATATCCGCTAGATTAATCATAATAAGGTCTTTACATAAACTTAGGGGCATTCCCTCGATAATTTTCCAATATCCAAAATACAGTCTAAATCTTACATATAACAACAACTATAACTATAAAGATTTTAAAGGAAATCTATTCTAAGATCTTCAAAAGGATTTTCCCAAAAGTTTTCTAAAAGCATAAGCTTACCTAAAAAACCAGAGACCTCGGGTATAAAAGATATTGATCCTACGTCAATAAAAATCTATTGGGGTGTAAGCTCAACTAGCTTAGTGAGAATATTCCTGAATTAGCATACTCGTATCAATAACTTCAAACAAGTTATTAAACAAGCATATGAAATGCATCAAACACGTGAGTAAGTAATACATATGATCTGCCGATAATCATATGTTTAAATGGATTTACGCCCTCCATTTGGGGTTAGGCAGTTTTAACTCTTTGAAACCCATCTTTATCATCCATCTTGTAGTTCTTTTCTACTCCTATTTGCCTATCCTGAAATAGTTATTTCCGACTCCTAGTCGCCCATCTTGATAGTCTTATCGTTCCTGCAATTACTTTATTACTATACTCTCGTCCTACCAAGGTATAGTAACTACATGTAATGTGACTTATTTCATGGTATGAATGAATTAATTAATATAATTCTCGACATGTGATTAAGGTATTTTAAAGGTGGTCATAGAATTTGCAGACACTCCATCATAATAATAGAACATGAATTTATTTAACAACAATTACAATATGCTTAGTGTATTTTCAACCAACATTATCATGCATAGTTCATTTTCATCTTTTTTTACTTTTAATGCCTCTAGTTATAAGCACAAACAATTGTGTAAAAGTATGAGATAAACTCACTCAGCCATCCTTACCAAAAAATTCATCACTCGTAATAATCCTCTTAGTATGGATCCTGCTCATCACCTAAACAAAAGAAATACCCGGAATGAGTATTTTACGAAAGTTCTACTCAAACTTTCTAATTCTATTTCATTATCGTCAAAATTCGGATGAATAAAAATTCCAACATGAAATGGTCATAACTTGCTTATTTTAACTCGAAATTTCGCATATAAGATATCTTTTCTACCTACTCGAAAAAATCTTTCTATTTCTAAGGTTATTTTTGTCATTACAAGCTGTATGAGTTCCAAAACAGGTCGGTACAGGTTTAGCACGAAAATTCCAGCTCTTAAAATGTAACTTTTCAAAATCTTCATCTAAAAGGTCCATAACAACACATATATTTATATAGTTTGAAATATCCTTTAATATAGATATGTACTCATATTATATGCATGGTTCTAGTGATGTTGTCTTAATAATGATTTTTCATAAAACAATTTACTTTTAGAAGTTGGAAAAATGAAGTTCATAAAATCTTTTTTTAAGTTGTTGGAAGAAAAATAAAAATTTTTGTGTTTGTTGTTAATGAATGCTTATTCTTATAAAACCATCATTTTTATATTTTCTTATCTTTACAATGATAGATTTATTTCTTAAAGACTTGGTTCTTTATGTTATCTAATAATTTTTTAAGTGAATGTTGAACTAGTAATTTAATCTTGACTTAGAAAAATTTACTTTGTTTATAATATTTTTTCAAGGTTTTGATATAAATCTTATTAATAAGTTTTTAAGGAAATATTACATAGCAAAGAATTATCAACATTAAAAACTTATAATAATCCTATTTTAGTAGTTTGAAAAGATCATAATTGAACCATTTTCCTAAGTTGTATACATTTTCTTTCTAAGTGGATTTTCAACTAGTGAGTTGATCTTAAACTTGTCTTAGAAAAATTGTTTGATTCTTAATATTTTGCAGTAGGTGGGTGTGAATCCTCTAAACAAGTTTTTAAGAAAAATTTGTATAACAAAAAATTGTTAACATTAAGATTTAATAATTTATTTTAGTATTTTGAAAATAGAGTAAGAGAACCACATAATTAAATTTTGCATTATAACAATACTTAGAAATTTATGATGAATCTATTTGAGTTTTCGTAGGTGTTAAAACGATATTTATAGAGAATTTAGTTCTTATTTTTAAGCAAGAGAAAATAACTCCTTTTGTTTTTTTGGAATTTTTTTTCAAGACAACAATATTATTTCATACATGAATATGAATTTATAATTATGTAAAAAGAATAACGTACATAAAAATAAAGGTTATAGAAAATTAAATAAGCATATAAGTAAAATCAAATATTGGGAAGTCTTATCTTATATCAAGGCTTCCCATGACTTAGAATAGACTAGTTCCAAAAAAAAAAAAAAAAAAGAACAACATGAGAGTCTTAGATTTATGTCAAGGCTCCCCGGACTTAGATTATGGACAAGTCCTAAAGAAAGAAAAATAAAACGTTCTAAGACTTGATAAGAACAAATCTAAGACTTGAATGACTAGTCTTAATAAAATCGTATGAAATAAATAAACAAATTGCTAGAATTATAAGAGCATGAATAAATAAAAAGTTATGTTAGTGAGCTTATAGGCTCTAAAACATATACACATAAATACACTTAATAACATATAGGAGTTAGATTAGAAGCAAGAATAATATAGTACAACATAATAGCAATACAATAATAAAATTTTACATGAACAAGAACAAATATATGAACATATTGTTGCTTTCTTAACTCTCATAGGTTTAGAAAACATATACTATGGTTATCTTAAGTTACAGGAGCATGAAGAATGGTTTTAGATGTTTTTACCTAAAGTTGTTGTAGATGGATGATATAGTGAATAATATGTATATGATGAATGTTTTATAGGAATGGAGAGGTAGAGAGTGTTTTTGTAGAAATGGCTAGACAGAAAATTTGAGGAGAGAATTTGATAGAATTTCGATAGGAAAAATGAGATGTGTGAAAGAAATGGAGGGAGAGGGGGTTTTATAGAGATTTGTGGAGGAAAATTGGATGTATTAAAATAAATTAAAAAGCAAATAAAATGGAGGGAGAAGAAGGGAAGTAGCGCCGATTTCTAGGGAGGGAAGAAGAGATTGAGTGAAAAAAAATCTAATTTGATAAAGAAAAGTAATGAAGTATAAGAGAAGTTTAGTAAAAAGTTGTATTGGAAATGTAAAAATATAAGAATATGTATATAGATTGTGCGAAAAAGTAGAGATAGGTGAATAGAAACGAATAGTAGAAATTATACAATGAATAGTAGACTAGACAAATAAGATATCAGTAGTAAAAAAAATACACGTAAACGAGCTATATCTTATATTTTTAGTTACTGAAAAATTTCAAAACTGATATTTTTGAAATCTTTGTATAATTACGAGTCTAACAGTATTGTCAAAATATTTTTACTATTTTGGGCGTCAGAGCACCTTTTTTTGGGAACTATTCCCGTTCGAGTCATAAATGATCGAATTTCTAACGAATTTGATCTTTTTAGGCTTTCGCATACTATTTTGAACTATAATCCACCATTATATCATTTCTATCCTCCTCAAGATTCAAGCGTGGGATTGCTGAAGTTGAAACTGCTAGTTTACCTTAATCATGTTGACTTTTAAAATTCCGGTTTGACTAAGGTTATGGTTCATTCCAACTTTATCATAGAAATTGAGGATTTACAACTTATGTCTTAAAAGGATTATAAAGATGAATTAATAATTATTTTATGTTTAAATAGCCTAAAATAATTCAAATGTTCCTAATTAGCAGAAACATGATGAATTTGATGTAAATTACCTAAAATAGGTCAAGATAGTAATAATGAGTCCGAGTCCCAGTCCCAGTCCAAGACCAACTCCAACTTAACCTAAATAACTTAAAATGGACTTAAAAATTAATTTAGGTCCCACTTGGTTAATATTAGTAATTTTGGACATTAATAATTGGTTATGGCTTCAATGCTAAAATGGGATCCACTTTAATTAAATAACTAAAAATGGGCTTAATTTAATAAAATTGGTATAGAAACACAACCTTAGGCCCAATAACATAATTTCTAGCTAACTAGGTCTATTTATACTAAATAAGCTCAAACTAAATCCTAACAATTCTTTCCTAGGCATTTAAGACCTAAACCCTTTAAAATTTAGGCAATATCTAACTTTACGTTTATAGGCTTAAATTTGACAATATGGATGCAATACCGTTACTTCTTTCAATTATGGTTATTCTTAAAATATTTAAGTCCATTATCGATTTTAGGTACTAAAATAACTAATTGGACTCAAATTTTTTCTATGGGCCCAAAAGCACTAAAATATCCTCAGTGGGCCTATATAGGATATTAGAAGGCCCATAAGTTAATTAGGGTCTAAATTAAATTTTAATTGGGCTTGAACATAATTATTAGATCCAATAATCAATATTACTCTGATTGGACCTAAATTTAAAATAAAGTCTAATTTCATTTAATTTAACTTTTATATTCCCTAATGGACTCACTTAAACCTTAAAGTCCATTAACCTAAAAAGTTAAACACTTAGAGATTTTCTTATTGGGCCTAACTTATGATCCCTAAGGCCCAATAAATCTAAATAGTAAATTTGATTTCCTAATTTTATGGCCTTATTCCAAATTATCTAAACCCAATTATCCTAATTGGACCAAATTCAATTATAAATCAAAGGCCTTATACTACATAAGATTTTACGTCAATTGACTGACCAATATGACTTGAGTCCTTAGTTTGTATATTCAATACCTATACAAATTAACTTTCCTTGATAGATATTCAATCAATCTATTGTCTTAGTTGTGATTTTCTATCGTCTATTGTTTCGATATTAGGTAAGTAGTGACTTACATGTTGCTTACTAGGATAGAAATTCAAAAATGAACTAATACTTACAGATGGACTAATTAATTATTTGAGTGTGCTTCCATCATTTAATCTGGTCCAAGCAGCGATAAACTTGCTAGGTAATGACAGCACAGTAGTTAGGCGTTTAGACTACCAATGCTAATAGGGAAATGGTATCAAGATAAGGTCCACTTATACTCGAAAAGAAGTAATATAATCTGGTTCACTTTTATAGGACCAGGTGAGCCATATTATAGTATAAACTGAGATAAATAGAAATGTGTAATGGTAGTGAACTCTAGATGATGCCATTATTAGATGTTTCGATAGGAGACATAAGTCTTGGGCTACCTATATCAATTCTCTAAGCAATTGCTGCTACTCAGGACACTCAAGTTCTTAGGCTTGTTGTCCCGAGTGCGAATGCTCCTGTGTTGTTTGAATCGCCTAAAATAATAACCTTAAACTGTTATTTGATGCATTATATGTAGTCTAGGTACGTATGTCATATCGTGTGTGATTGTGTTACTATGTACTGAGCTTCGACTCATTCTGGTGTTGGTGATTTCTACTTTGATGCTTATGTGTATTTGAGTTTGGAACGGATTTGTACAAGCTTGACAAGTGAAGAGGCTAGGAATTGTGGGATTATGTGTTTTTATTTGATGAAAATTGTAATTGTATTTATCTCTTCAAATTTCTGTTTTCTTTTAAGGGACTGGTTTGTGCTCGTCATTGTAAATTTCTTTATCATGTACCTATTGATTTTTATTTACCTTTGACACATTGTTATTTTTCCGCTGCTTAATTAAATATTTTCAAAACCTAATTATACAATTTTGGAATCTAAAATTGAATAGTAAACGATCACGATAAACAAATAGTTTAGGATAGTCTTAGCGTATAACACTGAAGTATTATACGTGACTAAACTGAACGTGCCTTGACTTTATTCAAAGCGTCACAAGATTACCGTAGTATCTAGGGGTTTACAATTTTATTATTAATTATTATCCAATAATATTATCTTGATTTGTATGCTAGCGACCAAGTACAAAAATGGTTTAGTTCGATTGATGAAATTTTGACTTGATAAATTAATATTATATTATAGGAAATTACTTCTTAGTATTTTATTATTAAATATCACTCGGATATATTGCCTCGATCTACGTGTTGCAGATCGGATAGACGAATTGTTTAGTGTAGGGCTTCTGAGTCGAACGATTATTGAATTTTTTTTAAGGTACTCGTTTTCTTAGGGTACGATATTTAGAATCTTCTATTCCCATTATACTCATTAGACATTTTAGGGTTATTTGACTTGTCTAACATTGTCTAGGACTTTTCGGTCTTGTGATTGGTTTAGACTGATCATTGAGTTTCTAGAGTTTGGTTTTAACGTAGCTCAATTTTAAGGTTCCAGTTTATGTACTTGTTCCTGAATCTTTATTTAAGAGTATGAAAAATCCAAAGGCTTACAATGCATCAATGGGATCCTATAAACCTTTTTATATATATTTTACTAGTACTCGTTTTTTTTTTTCAATTTTCAATAACCATATAAAATGAAAAAAAAAGTGAACATTAATTCATTCTATATATTTCCAAAGTCTTTACTATTAATATCATATATTGTGCAATTAATTAAAGTAAAATACATATTAAAAAAATTTAGAACCCTTTAAAGAATTTTAAATCTTTTTATGGTATTTGAAACTTTTCCAAATATAAAATTTAAAATATTATATCAACAAACTTGTGATTAAGAAAGTTGCTAAAAGGATCCATAAAGAAAAAAGGTTTTTAATTTGATTTTTTATGTCCTTTTTGAAATCCGCATACATTGTAAAACATAATGAACAATTTAGCTAAAGCCAAAAAATATGATAAGAATTTTTTTCTTTAAAAAAAAAAAAGAAAAGGAAAAGTTGAAGAAAGAGAACTTATGGGATCGAACCTATAACACATAGGATGTAATATTACTCCCTCAGCCATTGCACTAGTAAAGAGTATATATGTCATTGTTTTCTGGTTTTAAAATATAATAGTTTACTTTGTCATTCTATGCATAATTCCTAAGAGCTAGGAGGGTTGGGGCCTTCTTAGGCCCCTCTGTAGTTTCGTCCCTTCTTGAGCTGCTCGTTCGGCACCTCAATATTACTATTGCGAGGGCTGCCACAATAATTTTCATGATCATCAAATCTTAAGTGCTCTCCTTCAAAAGCTTTGGGTTAGGTTTTGTCCACGTCTTTAATTGCATTAAGGTTAAGGTTAACTATGGATTAAATTTAGATTTAGATTAAGGGGTTGTTGAGAGGATGAAGTAACTTTTGTAGATCATCTTTGTTGATAATGGTTTTCAAACTAATGGATGCTAATAAACGTTCGGATTAATGTCAAAAATGACACCTGAATTTTCGTAAAAATTTCAATTAGGTACTTGAAGTTTGGTTTTGAACAATTTAATACTTGAACTTTTGCAAAAAGTTCAATTAGGTACTTTAAATTTGTGAAGTAAGTTATTGCATACGTTTTTCTTACCCGATTAAACTTACTTCATGTAGGAAAAATATATGCGAAAACTTGCTTTAGATAGAAAATTATTCAAAAAACAAATTTCAAGTAAGAAAATGTAAGTGAAAACTTACTTCAAAATCAAATTATTCAAAACCAAACTTTAGCTACCATATTGAACTTTTTGCAAAAGTTCAGGTACCATTTTGATGTTATCCCATGAATGTTTGGCTTTTTAAATTTTATAAAAATCGAATACAATTATTTTAAGTATTAAAAATGTAACGCTCCAGAACTTCATCCACCAAGGGATTGTCCACTTTAGCTACACGCCACACAATTTTATCCTTTGGTACTAACACTTTTTAGAAGGTCACCCATCCTAAGGTTGCTTTGCCCAAAGATGCTTAACTTTAGAGTTATGATAAACTCTAAGTTATTATAGCAAATGGCCTTCATGATTAGAGTTCTATCCTGTATATTTGAGGGGTATCACATTCTCCCTACTTATAAAACTGACATCTTTGTCAGTTTCGTTACATAGGTCTAGACCATATTAGGCAGGGAGAACACTCCTTCACTTCCTACGATAAACTGCTTTGATACTAATTGTAATGTCCGGAATTCCGCCTACCGAGGTATTATTTACTTTGGCCACACGTCGCATGGTTTTATCTTTTGGTACCAACACTTTCCAGGAAGCCTTTTATCTTGGGATTGCTTACCTATAGCACGCTTAATTTTAAAGTTCCGATGAATTTTAATCCATTACAACAAAAGGCCTCGATGATTAAAGTTTCACTCCATATATTTGGGGATTACCAAAAAAATAAATACATGGGTACATAAAAAGGAAAGGTGTGAAATACAAGTACTTAAAGTGCGATAAATACTTTTTATCTTTGAAAAAAAAAAAAGAAAAGAAAAGAAAAGAAAAAGAGGAGGTCTCCTTTGCTTGGCTTTCTTTTTTCCAACTTGGCGCCCAAGTATGAAGCTCAGTTTACAAAGTCAAACGTATTATACAATAATGATCTACCACAGGATCTACTTGCAAAGTTACAAAATGAAGCATGTTCCCACAGAGGAAAAATAAAAATAATTGAAGTAAGTATGTCATATGACGTATGATAGCCAAACCTTAATATTTCATTAGATTAAAGACCACTACGAGCATGAAGTAGAGAAACAAAATTTTCCTTAAATTAGCATATAGAAAATTGATCAGTTAGTATGATCGTAAACCACCATAGGTCCATAGAGATTATATAATGGCATGATTAATTAAGAAGATTTTGATTACAAGATGCCAGATGGCCAAGATCAAAGCGGATGAATCACTGAGATATCTTCGACGATTACTTTTGTATATAATTCCAACGGTCCAATATTAGATCTTAATTATTGGAGGAACAAAATTATCGCACCATTCTTTTTTTGTTGGCATGGAGTTAAATCAATTTAATATTTATAAAGTATCTATTTATATAGTGTGATACTTTTATTTTTATTAAACATGATTGACAATGGAAATTAACAATGACACCCATTCAAGACACTTTTCATTAAAAAACGAATTGACAATCTCTGTAACTACTGTCATCTTGTGCTTGAGGATCATGAGCGTTTTAAAATATTCACCGACTGATAAGTAGCTATAGTTTTTTTTGCTTTGACTTTAACATTATTTTTTGCTTTTAAATATTCACCTGCTTGGTACCAAATATCATCAATTAAGTAACGATGGCACCGAAATAAATCAAAACGTACAATAAGTTTTGAAGTCTAAAAATCATAATTTTAAAGTCTAAGAGTGATCATATCTTGTATTCTGCAGTTGACAATAGTTCGAAGATGATATAATTTGGCCAAACTATTTTTAAATGAAGGGATAATGTTAATAATGGTATATGAATTTTCGTAGAAACATGAAATTTGATTTTAAATAATTTGATATTTGAAATATGTTTTTGTGTATATTTTTTTCACTTGAAGTTTGGTTTTAAATATTTTGGTATATGAAGTAAGTTTTTGGTGCATTTTTCCTATTCGAAGTAAGTTCAATCAGATAGAAAAAATGTATGTGAAAATTTACTTTAATATTAAATTGTTTAAAATAAAACTTAGGATACTTGATTGACTTTTACAAAAATTCATATATCAAATTATCCAAAATCAAACTTTAGATACATGATCAAACTTTTTATAAAAGTTCAACTATCATTTTTGACATTAACACCGTAGAAATCGGAAAAACTCCTCCCAGCAAAAAATAAATAATTGAAATAAAAATAAATAAAAAATGACGACGCACAACCCACTTTTGTTTTCAAATGTTTATTCATATGACTTGACGGAGATAGTAGGTGGGTAGACTATTATTTTAAATATCTCGAGTGTACATACATAATTACATAGGAGGTGAGCATCATACGTGAAACCCCTTTTTTATTGTGCTATCCTTTTAATATAAGGTGTTATTAAAATAAGGTAGTTGTTGTATTTGGTAACAAATTTTATTCATTTTTATTTTTAATTATTTAAATTTTGCTACATTTTTTAATTAGATATATGGGATCTACTTTTTGTATAATTAAGTTGCAAGTACTTAGTCTAGTACTATAAATAAACTCAAAAAGTTTATAAGCTATAAATTAATATTTTTAAAGTTTAGATAATTAATTATATAAATTAATAAAATTTATATAACAAAAATGACATTTATCTTTAGAATAAATAGATCCGAGTTCTATCTTTTCTTTTTTTTTTTCTTCCCTCGTACAGTACAATATGTGAGTCAAAAATAATTCAAGTTCGCCAAATCCCGTTGCTGACGACAGAATGGAAAATACGCTCTGTTCTTGATAATTTTAGAAGAACCTTTCATTCAATATTTTATGTATGATTGAATTATCTAATTTTTATTTGTATTTTATTTATATTTAATTTATATTTGAATTATTTGATCTATTTATAAGTACAAATGATAATTTTTTATCTTTATTTATATTTTAATAAATATTTATTTAAAAATAATAAAAATAAGATGTCACAATGATTATAAACAGGTAGAACAAACATAATCTTTATGTATGTCACAAGTGTAAAATAATAGAAAATATGGTGTCATTTTCAAGAAAATGCAAACAAGTGCGATTGTTTTGGTGAAAAAAAAATCATACGAGTTAAATGGAATTCCTCTGCGAAAGTAAGTACAATGACAGCCCACCTGTCTCTATTTCTCCGTACGTAATAACCATACACTAGATTTAGAGGAAGTTTTGTACCTAGAGCTGGGCATATGGGCCAAAGCCCGCGGGCCGGCCCGTTGACCGACTTAAAAAAGTGGGCTGCGGCCAAAAAAATTTGGCCCGTTTAAAGACGGGCCAAAATTTACCTGGCCCGTTAGCCCGCGGGCCAAAAGCGGGCTGGCTCATAACGGGTTGGGCTGGCCCGCGGGCCAATAGTTAAAACTTAAAAAAAAAAAAAATATAGACGCCCTATGTCTATATTGACCCAATTTATCTTTAAGTCAAGTTTTTAAGGGTCAATTTGACCTAATTCAATAACTAACAACTTCAAAAATTTAAAAAAAAAAAAAAAAGGGGGACATAAAATGCGGGCCAAACGGGCCAGCAAACCGGCCAGCCCGTTAGCCCGCGGGCTAAATGCGGGCCGGCCCCGGGCCAAGTGATTTTGGCCCGTTTTAAAATTTCTGGCCCGTTTAGTCCGCGGGCCGAAGTGGGCCGGCCCGCCAGGCCCGTATGCCCAGCTCTATTTGTACCTCTCATTTGCTACTGCCGATGGGCACTGTGGACGTATATTTTTTTATTACACATACCTAATATACACTTAATCTGTTATTATAACTGGACATTTATACTCTAATCTAAAGACAAAAAATGCAACTAAACACCCGTATGATATTTTAACTTGATCTTGTATTCTTATGCTCTTTTCTTTTAACTATATTTCATTGACTTATCCCAGTCTTAGAATGATAGATGCACAATTTCAAAAAAATAAAGAATTAAATACACATGAAGATAATATAAAAGGATTTATTTGCGATTAGCCCTGGATTTCTTTACCTTTTTCTTTTTTTTCAATCTAATTTACAGATTTACACTTGACTGTTTGTGTTTGTAATTTCGTTATCGTAAATTTTTAGTAATTGCCAACCCTATCTGCTACGGTCTATTGGCTATATAAGCTAATACGTCTTTTATATATATATATATATATATATATAATATTTGTTTTATATGCATTTAAACTTTTTATGTTTTTCTTGGTAAAAAAAAAAAAAAATTATGTTTCTTAATTGCACATTTACACTCCCAATGTATATGTAGACGTCATCATAAATCGGTTCATGTTCAAAACCGAACTTGAACCGTCAATTTTCAGTTTCAAAAATAGTGGAACAAGAACTAGACCCATGAGAGCTGGTCTGGTCGTCGGTTCTTAAGAATTGCCGGTTCCGATGATTCGATTTTGGTTCTAGAGCAACCAGTGAAATGAAAAAATCAATTAAATACTTTACTTAATTTAAGTAAGAAAAAAATGCAAAGTAAATTTTTAACTTAAAATAATATTATGCCTAACAATAATCGTTTACAACCCATTAGTTAAAAGAAATTCCCCAGTTATGCATTTATTTATATACAATCACTTGCATTTTTTTAGTTAGCATGTTAATAATATGACATTATAAACTATTCAAGACACAAATAAGTTCTAACAATACAAAAACAAGTTACATATTGTTAAAAAAGAAAAATCCACTTTGGTTAGAAGCCTACATAAACTCAAGAATACATATTTCAAATATATTTATTACTTGTATTGTGAAAAATAACACATTAAATGTCATGAATTGAAATAAATTTATTATTATTCATGTAAAAATAGTTTTAGATATAGTTTTTTTAATTAAATTTTTTATAATTTTCTTTTATTTTGTTTTTTTCCTTTCTTTTTTCATTTATTTTTATGGTGTAGAACTGCGAGAACGGCCAATTCTACAAGTTCTCAATTGGTTCTTGAATCGGCGGTTCTAAGAGATGGGGCCGTAAGAATCCGCCAAAATCGATAGGTTCTTTGTCAGTTCAGACCCATCATCTCAGGATAGATTCTCAGTTGAAGAATCGCCAAAAACGTGTTGAGTTGGTTCCAATTTAAAGCCATCCGTGATGACGTTTATGTATTTGAGCTCTATATGACAATTTGTCCTTGCTTTTATGCAAATTGCTTTTTTATTGTAAGTTTTTATTTTTATTATATCGAGTGTCAAAACAGTCAAATTGTATATAAAAGCATATAAAAGATTTGAGTATTAAATGGTTAGTCTAAACATTATAAGAAGTTAAGTCATAAGCGAACATATAAGAGGTTTTACTTGCAGCTTAACCCATATTTTTTGTCCCACCTTCTGATTTACATGTTTACAATAGCCTGTGTCGGACAACATTGGGGAAGGAACATAAGCAGAGCTCCGTGCCTCAACAAGTACATAATAATACAATAATAGTGCAGGTGACGGCACGTTTCCAAGCGACAAATAAGGTTAGTGCATGTGCCATATAGTATAGTAACCAGCGTCAGGTCGGCGACTTTTCTAGGTTATAACTGGACTGCTTCTATAGACAATTGGTGTGCTTTGCAAGAAGGATTAGAAGTCCAAATTCAACCTCGGATACCGGAAAAAAAGAATACAGTGCCAAAGAAAGAATTAGATATATTGTTTGACCCTAAGTGTATGTCCATCTTTCACTGCAGATAACTTGGAAATTTGTGACGGACAAAACGGGAGTAAATTTCACTTTTTTACGTGAACTTTGTCAATTTGTATGCAAGATAGGATTAGAAGACCAAATTCACCCTTGGATACTGGAAAAAGGATACAGTGCCCAAGAATTAGATATGTTGTTTGACGCTAAGATCGTATCCATCTTTCACCACAAACAATTTAGAAATTTTTTATGGATGAAAACGGGGGTAAATTTCACTTTTGGTATAGAAACTTTGTTAATTTATGCAAGATAAGATTAGAAGATCGAATTCACCCTTGGATATTGGAAAAAGAATACAGTTCTCAAAAATTAGATATGTTGCTTGGCCCTAAGATCATGTCCATCTTTCACAGCAAACAATCTGGAAATTTGTGATGGCAAAAAACAAGGGTAAATTTCACTTTTTGGATCTGAATTTTGTTAATTTATATAATTAATTATTTAAAGTTTAAAAGTATCAATTTACAACTTACCAACCTTTTAAGTTTATTGATAGTACTTAAATGGGATAGTTAATTTGTAAATTTCAATTTTGATACTTTAATTTTGTTAATTTGTGCAATTGAGTATTTACAGTTTGAAATTTAAAAGTATCACTTTACCACCTGTGAACTTTTTAAGTTTATTGATGGTACTTAGATGAGGTAGTTAATTACAAAAATAAATAAAGTTCGGATAGCTAATAAAATATTTTATAAAATTCAAGTGGTTAATTTAAAAAAGAGTAAATTTTTGGTAGTTTTTTGACACTTTTAAACTTTAGATGGTTAATTGTACAAATTGATAAAGGTTGTGAAATTCACCTAATAAGTAAGTGTAGACATTTTGATCTTATTATAAAGGCCTTTAGCCTAATTTTTATCTGGGTTTAACTCTATGGGCTGATGTGACAGGGCTTAGAGAGTTAGGCCTGGCCTATTGGGATGATCATGGGAGTTTTGGCATGGTAGGCTTGGAGTAGGGACCATTGGAATTAGCCTGCCCAATTCCAACATTTCTCAAATTGGCTTACACACATTACAATGAAGGCTTCAATGGGCCTGGGTTCACAAGGAAGCCCACATTCATATCCACAATGAGAGGGACTCATCTTAACCGTTGGTCGTCTGTCTCATCTGACAGACGACATCGACAACTAGATTCTCTATAAATACCTTAGTCCTTACCTCATTTGGACAAGTGAAATCTTGGACAAATGTCGTCATGCTGTCGGATTTCCACCTTGGTGAATCAAATACTTGATGTACTCAAGAACATATACGAATTCATAGTACTTAGTGAGATTGATGCTCTTTAGCTATCTCACCTGTCATACATGTGTTAGAGCCTATTGAGACTGCCTACTCCTCCTCCCTACATGATTCTTTCCTGATCATCCTTGCATGTGTTGTTTCTCTAGATCACGTGTAGCGCGATAATCACGCGGCACGCTAGTAATCGTTGCATCTGGAATCATACCCCCACATTTTTGGCGACTCTACTGGAGACAGGGAAATCAACACTTGTGTGATGACACCTCCAAGAAAGAGACCCACCGATCCCACTGAGGGTGTGACTCAAGGAACTGATACTATTCTTGAGGTTGTTGAGCATGACATGCCAGCACTTGAAGATGTTAACCAACTCGCTGGAGCTCAACCTGACAACGCTGCAATCTTGCACGTTGTACAAAAAAATACCGTATAATTCAACCAGTCGATACAAGAGTCCATAAGACAATTTCAACAATTCATGACGATGTTTTCTCAATGCCTACTTGGTATAGCTGCTATTGCTGCTGCGCAACAAGGCGCGACTTTGTCAACTCCTGCTATTGTTGCGCAGCAACGTGCTTCCCAGGAACCTCAAGCGCCTCAAGCTCCTCAAACTTCACAAGCTCTTCAAGTACTTCGACCTGTTGATCCTCTTCCTACTCTTGAACATGACACTATTGGAATTAGGGAGCAAGCCCCTCCGTTGAAGCCTATAGTTACACAACTGCCTGTACCTCAGGTAGTGAACACAGGAATTCAGCTTGGAGGACCCTTAGCTTCCCAGCCTACAGTACATGTTCAACCCGGAGGATCTTCATCCTCACAAACTACACCACAGATTGTCATTGGTGGACCTGTTGCTCAACCAAATACAACTCCACTCCAACTGCCACTCCAGCTACACCAGTTGAAGTTACTACTTCAACTTAAAGTTACTTTCACGAAAGAAGATCTAGACATGTACTTGAGGGAAATACAAGCTAAGTCTGATGTGAGTATTGGATCTCAAGCTCCCATACAATCAACGTATTGCTGCTAAGCCATATCCTCAAGACTATGTGAGTCCCAAATTCATGCTATTCAAAGGTAAGAAGGGAAGTGCCAAGGAACATTTGTTGAAATTCATTGAAACGCTAGAGGTTTATGGATTTGATGATGATTTGAAGTTGAAAGAATTTTCTAAGTCCCTCACAGAGAAATGGTACACATGGTACGTCAACCTTCCCCTGGGATCAGTAGATTCATAGGCAACTATGTGCAAGATGTTCCTAAAGAAGTTCTTCTCTACACAGGAACGAGTGACCTTGACTGATATGTGATGGATTCGCCAGAAGCCCAAGGAAGACTTGATGGATTATATTGAGCGCTTCATAGAGCGTTCACTAGACATTCAAGACATATGTGACAAAAGAGAGCTGGTGAAAATTTGCATCCAAGGCATGTTCACCAAGTATGCGGTACATCTGGAAAATCTTTTTTGCCTCATTCTCCACTTTGGTTGAGAATGCGCAAAGGACTAATAATTCTGTCACGTGACAAAGAGGAGGAAATGTGAAGTTTAACAAAAGAGGACCGTCTGTGAATGCAACTCAAGGTGAGGACCCCAAAAATGAGAAGAAACGAAGAGTTGAAAAGTCTGGACGTGAGAGAACAAAGGAAGTGCTAACATATCCCTCCTCAATGGGAAAGGTGCATGCTATGCTAGATCAATGGTTGAGAGACGAAAATCTCAAGCTCCCAAGGGTAGAGCGTTTACCAACTCAGGAGGAGAAGAATGATCCTAAATTTTGTAGGTTCCACAGAACTGTGGGGCATCCTACTAGGGATTGTTTTACTTTGAACAGGATTTTCAATGAAAGAGTACATAATGGAGAGCTTGTTATCGAAAATAACGATGTTAGAAACAATCCACTTCTAACCCATAATAATCAGCGTGGTGTTGTCAATGTCGTTATTCATGATCCTGCCACAGTAGAAGCCAATGATGCATCACTTGCCGAGGCAAGTAACACGAAAGGAAAACAACATGTAGTTGAGGAAAATAATTGTGCTCCCATTGCCGCGGCACTTTTGAAAACTTCTAATTTTAGAAATTTCTTTGATCTACTTGGTTTTGATGAAAAGGCGAAGCTTGCAGCAGCAACTGCACTTGCGCAAATTTCCGAGGGACAATATGCCGAGTGTAATGCACAGCTCGTCAAAAGAATGGCTCGAGCGCATGAAAATGCAATCTTGTTTACCGATGCAGATATGTGTGTAGATAGTCCAAATCACAATCGACCATTATATGTGGAGGGCACACTTAATGGCTATCCAGTTAAGAGGACATTTATTGACGCTGGTTCTTCTCTCAACATCATGCCTAAGACTACATTTGAGGCTGTTGGTATTGACTATCATCGTTTGGTGAAGCAACCCATTTCAGTTAATGGCTTTAGTCATACTACAACGAAGACGATCGGAAGAGTTAATGTTGATCTTAAGATTGGGCCTATTCGTGGTATCGTTACTTTCCATGTGATTGATGCGCCTGTGTCCTATCATCTCTTGATAGGTAGGAAGTGGCTGCACGATCACAATTTAGTACCATCGATGATGCATCAATGTATCAAAGGACATTGGAAAGGGAAGGATATATTTATTTCTACTACAAAGAATCCTTTTAAGCATGATGAGACATATTTCATTGGGTCTACCTTCTTCAATGAGTATGCCGATGAAGGTGCGACAGCTATTGCTAGAGCTTCAAGTGTACCTTTACCCACTTGGAGAAAAGTTCAAGAGGGCCAATAAAAGAAAAGAAAGATGCGTGGTTGTCGAGGCGATAAAAAGAAGAACAAGCAGATTGATGCTGTTGAAAGTTACTTCAGAGAAGATGGGCGGAGAGTATATCTCTTAAGACGGTTTCTAGGGTCTAAAGAAGTTTGTTCTTCGTCAGACCCTGTACCAATTCAAGAAATTCAACCCGCTCCTCAATAAATGCAAGATCAAATAAAGCCACAGAATGAAGAAATTGAGGAATTAGATCTAGCACGACCAGGAGAGTCGCTACGGCCAATTTTTGCCATTAGAGGTTTGTTACAAGAGGTTAAGAGTCCTCTTGTTGATTTGTTAAGAGAATATAGAGACGTGTTTGCTTGGGCATATGATGAGATGCCACGTCTAGACCCCAGTCTTGTAGTGCACACACTAAATATTACCCCAGCTACGACTCCTATTAAGCAAGGGCAACAAGTTTTCCGTCTTGAGGTGAAAGTTCAAATTAAACAGGAAATTGAGAAGTTGCTTCGTGCAGGCTTTATCAGACCAATCGAACAACCTACTTGGCTCGCAAATATCGTACTTGTTAGAAAAAAGAATGGTCAAATAAGGGTTTGCGTAGATTTTCGAGATTTGAACAAGGCTTGTCCTAAAGATGATTTCCCTTTGCCAAATATAGACACCTTAGTGGATGTCACTGCAGGACATGAATTATTTTCATTCATGGATGGTTTCAGCGGATATAATCAAATTAAAATGGCAATTGGAGATGCTGAGCGTACTGCCTTTCGAACTCCTGTTGGGAATTTCTATTATACTGTCATGCCCTTTGGACTCAAGAATGCTGGCGCTACTTATCAAAGAGCAATGACAGCCATATTTCATGATATGATGCATGATTTCATGGAAGACTACGTGGATGACATAGTTGTGAAATCAAAACATGCATCTGACCATTTGGTCCATCTTCGAAAGGTTTTTGAACGATGTCGATTGTATAAGCTTCGCATGAATCCTTTGAAATGTGTTTTTGGAGTTGCTTCAGGAAAATTTCTTGGATTTGTAGTCCATAGGAAGGGGATTGATGTTGATCCCGCAAAGATACAAGCTATATTGTCTATGCCTTCACCTTCTACTTTGAAAGAATTGAAAACTTTCATGGGAAAGGTCTCTTATAGTAGGAGATTCATACCTGCACTTGCGGAGATTTCATATCCCTTACATCAACCATGAAGAAAGGAGTTACATTTGAATGGGAGCACGTCCATGAGGATGCAATTCAAAGAATTAAGGGAATTCTCACTTCTTCTTACACCATGACTATGCCCGTAAAGGGAGTACCAATGATATTGTATCTTACTCTACTAGCAGATCCATCGGAGCCTTACTTGCACAAGAAATAGATGGCTAAGAATGACCGGCATACTATTTGAGTCGCTCGCTTCGAGGAAGCGAGGTCAAATACCCAGCTTGTGAAAAGCATTGTCTCGCACTGGTTTGCCACCCAAAAGTTGCGTCACTACTTTCTAGCGTACAAGGTCAACCTTGTTACTCGATTAGATCCTATCAAGTACTTATTGTATAAGTAGTATTCCATGAAATCATGCATCATATCATGAAATATGGCTGTCATTGCTCTTTGATAAGTAGCGCTAGCATTCTCGAGTCCAAAGGGTATGATAATATAATAGAAATTCCCAATAGGAGTTCGAAAGGCAATACGCTCAGCATCTCCAATTGCCATTTTAATTTGATTATATCCACTGAAACTATCCATGAATGAAAATAATTCATGTCCTGCAGTGACATCCACTAAGGTGTCTATATTTGGCAAAGGGAAATCATCCTTAGGACAAGCCTTGTTCCAATGTCGAAAATCTACGCAACCTTTATTTGACCATTCTTTTTTCTAACAGGTACGATATTCGTGAGCCAAGTAGGCTGTTCAATTGGTCTGATAAAGCCTGCACGAAGCAACTGCTCAATTTCGTGTTTAATTTGAACTTCCACCTTAGGACAGAAAACGCGTTGCCTTTGCTTAATAGGAGTCATGCCTAGGGTAATATTTAGTGTGTGCACTACAAGACTGGGGTCTAGACGTGGCATCTCATCATATGCCCAAGCAAACACGTCTCTATATTCTCTTAACAAATCAACAAGAGGACTCCTAACCTCTTGTAACAAACCTTTGCTGACAAAAATTGGCCGCAGCGACTCTTCTGGTCGCGCTAGATCCAATTCCTCAATTTCTTCATTCTGTGGCTTTATTTGATCTTGCATTTGTTGAGGAGCGGGCTGAATTTCTTGAATTGGTACAGGGTCTGAAGAAGAACAAACTTCTTTAGACCCTAGAAACCGTCATAAGAGATATACTCTCCACCCATCTTCTCTAACATAACTTTCAACAGCATCAATCTGCTTGTTCTTCTTTTTACCGCCTCGACAACCACGCATCTTTCTTTTCTTTTGTTGGCCCTCTTGAACTTTTTCCCAAGTGGGTAATGGCACACCTAAAGCTCTAGCAATAGCTGTCTTACCTTCATCGGCATACTCATTGAAAAAGGTAGACTCAATGAAATATGTCTCATCATGCTCAAAAGGATTCTTCGTAGCAGGAATAAATATGTTGTCTATGCCTTCACCTTCTACTTTGAAAGAATTGAAAACTTTCATGGGTAAGATCTCTTATATCAGGAGATTCATACCTACACTTGTGGAGATTTCATATCCCTTACATCAACTTATGAAGAAAGGAGTTACATTTGAATGGGAGCAAGCCCATGAGGATGCAATTCAAAGAATTAAGGGAATTCTCACTTCTTCTCACACCATGACTATGCCCGTGAAGGGAGTACCGATGATATTTTATCTTACCTCTACTAGCAGATCCATTGGAGCCTTACTTGCACAAGAAATAAATGGCCAAGAATGGCCGATATACTATTTGAGTCGTTCGCTTCAAGGAAGCGAGGTCAAATACCCAGCTTGCGAAAAGCATTGTCTCGTACTGGTGTTTGCTACCCAAAAGTTGCGTCACTACTTTCTAGCACACAAGATCAACCTTGTTACCCAATCAAATCCTATCAAGTACTTATTGTCACGACCAGCATTATCTGGGCATGTAGCGAAGTGGTTGTTGCTTCTTGGAGAGTTTGATGTTATAATACAGGCTCCTAAAGCTATTAAGTCACAAGCCTTAGCTGACCTCTTGGCTCATTTTCCGAATGGACGTGAAGATGTGATCACAGATAGTATACCAGCGGAATTTCATGAGGACTGACTCATGATTGAAACAGAAGGAGAATGGTCACTCCAGTTTGGTGGTTCATCGGGATGTCAAGATTAGGGAGCAAGAGTTGCATTAACATCACCCAATGGCCAAGAAATACCTTTGGCGTTTAAACTTGACTTTCATTGCACTAATAATGAAGCTAAGTATGAGGCATTATTACTTGGGATCGTCTTTGCTTTGGAAGTTGGAGCAAACCATCTGTGTATTCATGGTGATTTAAATTTGATCATTAAGCAAACTAATGGTGAATATGCCCTCAAGAAGCCAGCATTTGCGCCTTATAGGGTTGCAGTGCAAGCTCTAATTGGGAAGTTTGAAGTCGTAAGGTATGAACATACCAAGCGATCTACAAATCGTTATGCAAATCATTGGCAACATTAGCATCTAAGATTCCTATGCATGCTTCAGATGAAAGCTTGAATGTTAAAGTTATCAAGAAAATCATTCCTTGCACAGCTTTGCAATTGTTAGAGGAAGATGAGGAAACAGGAGATGACTGGCGCGTTGGTATTAAGGCCCAATTGGCGCAACCAAATGCGGCCTCCATAGTTACCTTGAAGAATTTTGTTCACATCAATGGCGCCTTGTACTTTAAAGGACCTGAGGGCGTTTTATCACGATGCATCTGTGCGAAACAGGCTCGGTTAAAATTAGACAAGTATCATAAGATCTGGTGTGGGCAAGAAGGACTTCCTTTGTATCGTCGCATTCAACGTGCAGGGTATTACTGGCCCACAATGGCTAAGGATGCATCTCAGGTGCAAATGCATTGTCCCAAGTGCTCTTAGTTATCAGATGCAAAAAAATGTAATTTTGTCGCAAGTGCTGAAGATTGGCGTCATCCGTACATTAACTACTTGAAGAATAATGTGCTACCAACTAATAGTACGGATGCCAAATTAGTAAAAAGGAAGGCGCGAAAGTACCTAATGCATGGAGATGAATTGTATAGAGTTTCGTTTATGGGAAAGCCTCTCAGATGCATCGCATTTCCTAAAACGGAACAAATATTAACTGAGGTACATGCTGGAGAATGTGGTGAACACCAAGGTGCGAGGAAGTTGTATTATCAATTACTTGACATGGGGTACTATTGGCCAACCATGGAATCAAGCAGTTCCAATTTTGTTAAATGGTGTGTTCCTTGCCAAGAACATGGAGATGCGATCCACGCTCCTGCGATCGCACTTCATAGCTTAACAACACCATAGCCTTTTCATACTTGGGCATTTGATCTAATCGATCCTATTTACCCGCCGTCTAAAGGATGTATTTGGATCCTAACTGGAACCAAATGTTTTATTAAGTGGGTGGAAGCTGTTCCTTTAAAGAAGGCGACGGGACCAACATTTGCAAGCTTTATTAAGGACAACATTATATGCAGATACGAGATTCCGAAGTGTATTCTTTCAGATGATGGCACTCCTTTCATCAATTCACATGTTCGACAATTGTTGGAATCATATAGCATTGATCATGTGAAGTCGACCCCTTATTACCCTAAGGGCAATGGCCATGCGGAAGCTACGAACAAAACTCTTTTGAAAGTTCTCAGTAGTATGGTACATGACAACCATAAAGAATGGTATGATAAGCTATCTTTAGCACTTTGGGCTTATAGGACTTCAAAGCGGTGACCAACACAAGCAATGCCTTTTTCGCTAGTGTATGGTGCCGAAGCAATTGTGCCCATAGAGGTTCTGATCGCTTCAGCACGATTGGCGATCAATGCTGAGCTTGAGTCAGATGCTTTACGCACAATAGATTTAGAAGCCTTAGATGAAAGAAGAGATATAGCCAAAAACAACTTAATCAACTACCAACACAAGCTTGGTATGGCCTATGATTGGTTAGTTAGGAAAAGGTCCTTCCAAGTAGGTGATGTTGTACTTCGTGCAGCCTAGCATGTGTGCCGACGTATACCTGCGCCAAATTTCACACCAAAATGAGAAGATCCCTTCATTATACATGAAGTCCATGATAGCGGGTATTGCAAGCTCCTCAATCCAAAGACTAATGCTATTACAGCTCCTATAAATTTTCAATATGTAAAGAAGTTTCATATGTAATAGCATGATCAGTGATGATGATAGATTGAATAGTATAAGCTTGCTTTCACATGATTATTTTATCAATCGGGTTGGTTATGTGATTATATTTGCATGTTGCTGCTGCTTGGTAAGAGACTTGTCTCCTATACAAGTGACATTCATTTATGTTACAACATGCAGCTTGTAATTGTTAAAATTTATGAAGCGCATGGCATTATACATGCATACGAATTTTTTTTTAAGTACGTTATATTAACCATCATATTTGATGGAATGGTCAAGTAGTGGGTAATACCCCCTTGACAATTCTTGTGAAATCAAGAAGTCTTTGCTCGCGAAAGAAATAATAACTTAAACGCGCAAAGTCATAACATATAATGTGCCGCTACATGAATCTTATATTCTTTAAAGCGCATAAGTTCATTGTATTATGATACAATACCAAGTGAAGGGAACAAAACTAAGAAAAAGTAGCATTACGTGAAATATTGTGCATGAAACATGAAACAAAACAAAGACAAGGTTCATGAAGTTACATAACTTAACACAATCCTTGAAAAAGTATCATGATCAATGTAAATATCTATTCTGCGATAAAAGTAGTATCATGACCCTTAAGAGAATTCTCCAATTCGAGCTGTGTCGCTTCAAGTTTAGCGTTGAGCCTCTCATAGCGTTGGATTAATGGTCGATGGTGTAACATTCTTTGTGCCTTACTAGCATCACTCTCCAAGCTATCAATTTTAAACGCTAAAGCGAGCACTATTAAAAGCTTGTACCAACAACTCTAAGTTAGCTGAAATTCCATGGTTTACCTAGCAACGTATAAGCCCACCTAACATAAAGCACCACCCCTTCGACCTAACATCACTTCATGCATTTGGACTTCGGAACCAGGACAAATTGATCCTGCCCAAAAATATTCATCACGTGCATGTAACCTTTTTAATGAGTCCAAGTAAATGGAGGGGACAATGAACTCATAAAAAGAAACAGTCTCCCCTAAAGTTATCACACATGAGTATAGGTTTTCTTCTTCAACTTGCCCTGGTACTTCATTGCTTGGAAGAGCAAGAGGAGTATTCTGGCACATTGTAGGTTCATAGATATTATTAGAAGGGATGTCATCAGTTTCCTCACCATGAATCTTTGCAGCTAACGCTTCTGCATATGCATTAATATCTTCCTCCTGTATGCTTTCATTTCCATGATCACTTCTGTCACTTCCAAAGTCGTCAGAAGCTTGCTCCTCACTAGCCATGTCCTCATCATCATCATCAATCACTACAGCAGATGTACTATCACCCCTTGCTTGCAATACTTTCCCAACACCATATCGATTGGGATAAGGGTGAATGTTTGGTGAAGAAGATTTAGATGAAGCAAATATTTCAGAAGTGCTGGTGTTTCCATCGCCAGAAATATTTTTGTTAACCTCACTTTGGCTTGTGACTTGGCTTGTCCTCAACTCGTCCTGAAAAGGAAAGAAGAAGTGAAACCATGGTTAATGACATATCAATAGTATGTAAGGAAACAATAATATAGTTAGTCACTACTCATACCTCATGAAAACGTGAACGCTTAATATGTCTGACGACCTTGGTAGGAGATCGTGTTCTTTGGTTTTGAACTTGATTGGAAACCTTCTTGTTTGAAAGTTGGAAATAAAACTCAAATTTATGGACAGAAGGTTCTGGAAGCATGTCTTCTACCTCAGAGTTAACATAGTTCTTGAACTCTTCCAAGCAACGTGTCCAATAGGTCATCCATCCAGTAGAAATAACACCAACACGACTGCTAGAAGGGAAGAAGATTTGTCTGATGTTTGGGTAGATATATCTACAATTTTCCGGGTGAAGTTCCTTACAACACTCTTCAAAATCTTCAATGATCCTAATAGTACGAGGAACGCCTTGATCAAATCCGAATTGACAACTCGATGAGGTAGATATGCTACAACACCGTCGAGGAACTCACCGAAGCATCACACCAGTCATGGAGCGATGGGAGATTCCCGGGTGTACACCAAATGATGAATCCTACCTCAGCAGTGGAAAGACTTTCACGCTTATCTAACAGGTTCACTAGATCTTTAGAGCCTTGAGGATAGAAATCCGGATACCATTCATAACCCGCTAACTCTTGGTATAAGGGCGGAAGATAAATTCTTGAACATTATCAATAACATCAATCAATGATCCCAATGGTCTCCTATTCACCCAAGCCCAAGCTCGGGGTTCAACAACATCAGGTTTCTCCAATGGGGGATCATAGTATTTCTTATAGCGCTCAGCAAAGAACAACAAAAATGTCATATCCGCATAGCACATCACTACATATCGACCTTTCGAGCACTGAAGACTTGTGATAAAGATCTAGTCTTCGATACAAAGACCCCAAGTAGAATAGGCTTAGTGCAAAGCGTTCCCCACGTGATATGCGAATCGCTAGATGAAAGAAACGAGGGCTGATGCTGTTTTCAGGACCCCCAGGAAATATAAATAATGAAAGCCATAAGGAGAGAAAGGCCACCAGCTCCTCCCTGAAATAATGAAACAATATGAATGAGTTAGGTTAAAGTTTCAAAGAAGATCATATAGAATGATAAATCAATGTAAAAGTACTTACTTGCTATTGTAGCCAGGACCATTGATATGTTCGCCACCTTTCTCCTGTTTGAAGAAATACTTGAACCATGAAGCGAATGTAAGCTATCTACGACTGTCCACAGCAGCTTCCATGTGACACTCTAATGAGGCTATCAAATTTTCATCCTCTTCAGAAATTTTGCCACTAATGATATCTGTCAACCCTACATCATGTAGGCCTAAGAGCATACACACATCTTCTAAAGTAGGGGTAACCTCACCCCATGAAGTGATAAAACTGTGCGTCTGAATGCTCCAACGGCAAATGATAGCTCCCCATGTTTCAATCTCTGTAGCACGAATGAAACTCAACTTGGAGGTGATCCATATCGAGTCATGTACCCCTGCTTGATGAAGGACGCTCCCATACTTCCCAACAATGTACTCTACCCATGAACCCCATACTTGCATGAATAGCTTAGGACTGGGAAATTGGCTCTCTGAAAGGGGCAACTCCTTTCTCTCATTTCTGAATCGTAATATCGAAGAGCTATCTATAAGTGCCCTATCTCCTGTGCGAGGCTCTTGACCTATGAAGCGCAATTCACCATCTATAGGTTGGCGTGGAAATAAATCTCGCTTGCGAATATCTGCCCAGAAGAAATCTTTTGAAATTGTTGTATCAACCCATTCATCTCGTGGTAACGGAACATCTGGCACATGGCCATCTACTTGTGTCAATACTTCATTCCTCTTAGCACTATTTGGCTTACTTTTCTTAGTCCTCCTAACCATTTTCAGAGATGAAACAATGTGTGGTGCTAAAGATCAGTATGCGATCACTCAAAAAGTAGGGAGGAAATATGAAGATGACTCAGTACTCAGCAATCTCAGTGCCTGCATTGCAAGAAAATTAAAGATGAGTTAGTTTCATAAAGCAAAAGGGTGGGCTATGAAATCACCAATACTCTACATGAAGAACTTACAAGAGACAAGAGTAGATGTAGGAATGCTCATAGACTTGAGAATGATGAAGGAAAGTGTACAAATGTAGCATATGGATTATAGTATTCTGCTCGCCTTTGAAGAGTTTATACATGTAGATGTGATAAGATTGTTCGCAACACATTTACCTAGGTAATGCAGGTAGGGACAAGTGCCAAAAAAAAAAAAACCAAGACAAGGCCAAATAAAGGAGCAACTAACTGCTACAATCACCATGAGCATTTAAGGAAAAGACAAGTGGCTCCTGGAAAGCATCACATGGCAGCAATCCAAATGCGACATATAGAAATGTGTGAAAACAAACATGATCATCACAGTATGGCAAACTACGATCCTATACTATACAAGAAAACAAAAATACCAAGAGCTTTGATACTTCATAATCTAAGGGCATCGTGAAGATAGGAAGAGTATTCAAAAGATTATATACAATACATTTATTGATTCTATCTTTAAGATATTGCTAGAAGAAAGTCATTGTTATTTAAAAGGATACAAAAGCTGTGACTAAGGAACTCATGAAATTTAAAGAAAGGAGATCTTCAATTTCTCAGCTGGATATAGTTCTCAAGCTCAGTTTAGGGAGCTTTATGATGTGCTTGGCGAGATATCAAGAAACCATTCATGCATTAGAAGATGAAACAGGACAGCTCTAATACTATTTTGTAAATTACATCTCTCTCATATGAACTCTTTTAGAGTAATTCAAAATTCTTTGAAAGCTAAGAGGGATATCTAAAACTTTCATGTTTTGAGTTTTCATGAATTCCAACACATCAATACATTTTCATCATGAAGTCACTACAAGTGCAGCGGTGACTTCAAAAATTAGATTTGAGATAGTTTTGTAAATTTGCACATCTCTCTCATATGAACTCCGTTTGAGGTAATTCAAAATTTCTTAGAAAATAAGAGGGAATATAAAACTTTTGTGTTTTGAGTTTTGGTGGATTCAAAATGAATCGATACAGTTTTCGTTATAAAGTTGCTGCATGATAGTAAAGATCCTTGATTTTGCAGATTTGACAAAGTCCAAAAAACGTGGATATCTCTCTCATGAGAACTCCTATTGAGGTGATTTAAAATGATATAGAAAGCTAAGGAAGGATATACAACTTTTATGTTTTGAGTTTTAAGAGATTCTAAGTGTATGATGCCGTTTGTTTTTTTTTTGAGTTTTGTGGAATTCATAAGATTCTCTTTGTCAGATTATTTTCACCAAAGAATCACCACTCCTAATTTGCTAGCCTCACTCCTTGCATCCTCAAGTCCGTAACTTCACTTGAAAGAGAGCTCAAAAAATATACCAATAAACCAGTGCCATCTCCATCTATTATAATTACCTGATTAATGGCTGTCTAACTGTCTAACACAATTGGCCGGTTGCCATATCTCAGATTTCATTTCAAAGTTGTCACTGCCAGTATTCCTTTCAAAATCATGGACAAGATGTTGTTGTAATAATTGATCACATGGAAATATAAACTCCAACAGCCAGGCCAGAAGCAGAATTGAACAAAAGAATGAGCTTTTCCCTCATCTTATGGCTAGATATAGATGGCATTTCCTACAATTATAACCAATTAGCATGACTAGACCTCCATAAATCAGAACCTCAGCTAAGACTACTTGCGAATTTGTATGCTTGTATATCTTTTAAACCCATTTCCAAGCAGTCTTCCTGAAGAGCGAAGGAGTTTTGCAAACCTATTGATTCACGAAACTGGTTAGCTAGCTCTAACCAATGTTGTTTTGCCTCTCCCGATTTCTTTTATTGAGTTACAACACCTAAGCTAAGCATGATATGCTCTTTCTTTGATACTAGCATCAATTTTTGCTAGCGATCCACCTATCTCACAAGATTCTCTTTCGTCAGATTATTTTCAAACAAATGATTACTTACATTAACTCTTTCAAATCTCTAAGTCTTACTATTCCTCCGCAAGACACTACCCCCATCAAAGAATCGATGTCATGCATCATCAGAGTATAGTAAAGGCAGAAAAGGTCATCAATCTTGCAATCATTTAGTAGCCCTAGTACAAAGATGCAATTCTCAGGCATAAACAAAATGTTTGTAGTTCTAAAGCAATGAGCATTCTGAAATTTGATCTTAAGTCATCGGAAGTCAGCAATTTAGCCAGATATAACCAAAACATGAAAAAAATAAAGATCCCAGCAATAGAAAAAAAAAAAAAAGGAACCGGACTAATTGGTATTTTGTCCCTGTGCTCACAGCATGGGTAACACTTTCAAGTTCAAATACCCAGTATTCGATTTTTTATCCTTACAAATTGGAGCTTCACTGATATTCGAGAGCTTCAATAACTATCCAAAATCATCAATCAAACACACCATGTGACACCTTAATCTACAAAGCAACCATGAACACTTTAAATATGAAGGAATGTTATGCTTCCATGCAAAGGATATTTGCTTGAAAACTAGTTTTTCTCCCATTATGCTGCTATTCAACACTAGATTGCTATTCGAATAATGTTTTATTCAACCTATTTCCATTACAGCCTTCCAGTGCACTTAAGTAGTACAACTTAGCTTTGATTCGATCCAATAATAACAATCCAATTCTACCAGAAAAACCATAGGATAACCATTTCTACATCTAAACAATCAACAAATAGCCGAGTTCTATTCCACCAAAAGAACATTACAGATATAATGGGGGCGGAATTTTATACCTTTAGTATTTTAAGTAGAAATGGGGAGAGACACATTCGAGTAAAGCCACCATGGTCAGAAATGAACGCGATATTGTAGTAACTGATGAATAAAACTTGTAAACCATCCAAACCATTGTAATAGAGCACCCACACTTATAGAAACTCACTCGAACCAACTAGAAGCTCAATTGGTACTCAATTCACCGAATAGAGCATACCACCATCAAGCAATCAGTTTCCAAGTGAGCCTACTACAATGTGTGCTATGTTACTATGGTTAAACAGCTTTGGTCACAACAAAAGAGAGAAACACATAAACTGTCTTCAAATGTGAAAAACAGCTGCCATGTATAGCATCAAGAACGTCAGAGTTTAAAAGTGTTAATAAATAATGATGTTTACTCAAATGCATCAAGTGCCATGAAATGACAAGGGAGCATCGTTGTCTTAAAAGAAAATCTTATTCCTACACATAGAGGCAGAATTTTCAAACGGTTTATAAGAGAGCATATTACTGAAAGAGAGAAAGAGACTATGGTTCGTTAAAAAAAAAAAAAAAAGACTTGTGATGAAAGAATTAAAGGAGGAGGGTAAAATATGCCTATTGAACAGCAGCCTAGGAAGAAAACGCCAAAATAAATGGATAAAAGTAGCGACAATACAGTTAATACAGTATATACGGTTGCCCAACCAAATTTGAACACCTATACCATGGTACGAAAATTATAACCATATTTGGCAAGATGTCTATTGTATGTGTTGACAGCTGGGGATACGATGAACCTTGAAACTTTCAGGTTGAATATGGGTGGGATCATGTGCGTAGCATATGCCACGTGACCCACCCAACGCGTGTGATACACACACTTAAAAGATAAAATCCTAAGGTGGTCGATGAAAGCTATCAAGTCATTTGCAATAGCGGAGCTGGAAGCTAGGAAGCTCAAGTATCCAAATACAAGCATCGAAACTATTCTTACGAGGATTCTGGTTGAAGGCACTAGCATTGCTACAAAGTTTTTGCTAGATAATGGAATTATGCTTTTCACGGTGCGTGGTTGAAGATATTGTTCTAAGCTATAAATGAGTTCTAAATTTGATGCAACAATTCTCCTTGATGATTTTTGTCAAATCCTTTGGAGATAATACATCAAGTAGGAACCAATGGTACGCCAGTTCTGACTTTTAATATACTAGGACGGCTTTCTTTATTAGAGACACCAAGTAGTCCCATGCTATGGATATTGTACCGTCAACTTCAAATCATAGGAAACTCTCCAATAGAGCCAAATTCCATTAGCTTAGGTGAAGTAATGATAACATCCTTTTTGTCCAAATGTTTTTGGAAGCTGCTAGAGCTTGATTTTCTTTCCAATTGGTTGGGGTTCTCGCTATGATCATCTACACCTAGAAGATGATTTTCCTGCTTCAAGTCATCAAGCAGAACAACAAGCACGCCAACTTCTCTCAAGACTCTTTTATATTGCTAATAAAAAAACAACATTTCTATGAAAAAAGAGAGTATTGTCTTCTTTAGCTCCGATGTAATTGATTGCTGCAATAAACAGCTAAGCGAAAGCAGCTCTTGTTGTGGGACACAATTCACAACTGTTACTGCATATTCAAGAATTTTCAAAATTATTTCTTGAAAAGATGGAGGAAAACCAGCCATGTTTTGGATGAACAGGGGAACTGTGTGCAATTGTTGACATATCTGATAGTTCTCAATATGGGTTGAGAATATTTTGAACATCCTATTTAATACTTCTTCTTGTAGTTCTCTAATGTCTGCTTTAAGAAAAATTTCCAGCAGCACCTGAATTGCTTCAGGTCCTTTACTTTACCATTCCCCTTTTCCCATATTTCATCACCATTTCGGTCTAAACTCAAACCTGTAGCTTTTGAGTTAAAGGATTTGGATCCTTTTCCACCAAAAGAGGATTCAACATGACCAGTTTGAGCAAGATTAACAAGGACATCAAGTAGTCTTAAGAGAGCAGGGGATAAAGCTGAAGGGTCATCTTTCCCATGCACTTCTTAAGAAATTACAAATAGAACTAATGCAAACTGAGCAAGGAATCGATAACCGTGAGTGTTGTGGATATCATCCTTGAGCCAAACTCCACTAGCCTCAAGTCTGTAAGAAAGTTCCACACACTTAAGTAGTAAGTCCACAATGCCCATTATGTAGGCAGCATCACTTTTCTCAAGGTTGAAATCCTCCACAGCCATTAGAAGAACTTTTATCAAATGATGCTTGCTTATATATATTTAGCCGTGCTTCTCTCAAATGGAGAGCTATGAACATTAGATGAACTCCTGTAAATGCTATAAGAGCTGCTCTGGTTCCGTGTCTTTCTCATTTTTTTTCTCCTTTAGGTCATATTGATATTGCTTTGAGGGATCCAATAGTACCGTGTACACCTCGCCAATAATAAAAAAAAAAAAATCTGTCTGTATCATCATGAACCTCTTTAGAAATTTCTTGTCAGAGTTATCCTTCAAAACCATTATCAGTTCTTGCCAAGAATTAGCTAGCCTTGTCTGGATGGTACCGTAATGATATATTAAAATGAGTTTCTGATCGCTTCATTTAAGGTGGCCCTCCTAGACAAAGCCTTGACATAATTTCCATCAAGAGCAATAGGTAAACCACAATCAGCTATTGCATCAGCAAGTTAACCAAGAGCTTGATGTACAGCTGCTCGATTGCATAAACAAACTACAGCGAGAGGACGTGATTCAATACTGCAGGCTAGAGCAGCACCATAATACTCTACCACTTCTACATACTCAATAGGCAAATACTTTGCTATTTCTTTCATTTCTATCACTGGAGGATTGTGAAGATGGTCATCAATACATAGATGAAGATGCTCTTCAGCAGAATCTCATTTTGATCTCACCACTTAGTATTAATGTTCGGGTTAAGATACCAAGCGGGGATGGATCATTCTCTAAAAGTTCTTACGTTCCCACTCGTATCATGAAAAATTGGAGTTTGCAAAGTTATTGTTGATGAAACTTGGATGTTGTATAAATAAGTTGAACCTATCTACGAACAATATTTAAGTGTGATTGAATTTGGACTCAAATTTGGCTCAACCACAATCAAATGGACTCAAGCTTGAACTATAGAAACTCAATTAAGGCCCGCCTTAGCACTCAGCCCTTTGAGAATGAGCACTCTAGCTTGGCATAACCAGGCACTCAAATTGGCCACAACGCCAAAATCCTACGACACAACCTAGTGGTAAAATCATCTGCTCAATTGCGAAAATGTACTTGGCAGCAATGCAGCTATGTTGTAGTGCACATATGCCAATGGAGACCTTGTCTATTTATCAAAGGTTGAAATAATGCCCAAACTCCTCCGAGATAGCCTGAAGGACTTTGGTCAGGGGGTAAAATGTAGACATTTTGATCTTATTATAAAGGCCTTTAGCCTAATTTTTATCTGGGTTTAACTTTATGGGCTGATGTGACAAGGCTTAGAGAGTTAGGCTTGGCCTATTGGGATGATCATGGGAGTTTTGGCCTGGTAGACTTGGAGTAGAGACCGTTGGAATTAGCCTGCCCAATTCCAACCTTTCTCAAATTAGCTCACACACATTACAATGAAGGCCTCAATGGGCCTGGGTCCACAAGGGAGCCCACATTCATATCCACAATGAGAGGGACTCATCTTAACCGTTGGTCGTCTGTCTCATTTGTCGGATGACATCGACAGCTAGATTCTCTATAAATACCTTAGTCCTTACCTCATTTGGACAAGTGAAATCTTGGACAAACGTCGTCGTGCTGTCGGATTTCCACCTTGGTGAATCAAATACTTGATTTACTCAAGAACATATACGAATTCATAGTACTTAGTGAATTGATGCTCTTTAGCTATCTCACCTATCACACGTGTGTTAGAGACTATTGAGACTGCCTACTCCTCCTCCCTACACGATTCTTTCCTGATCATCCTTGCATGTGTTGTTTCCCTAGATCACGTGTAGCGCGATAGTCACGCGGCACGCTCGTAATTGTTGCATCCGAAATCATACCCCCATAGTAAGCATTTAGGAATCTTGTTCTCTTGGCTAGTGATGGGAATGGATGTAGTTGATTTTATACTTACTATAATTATTTTTTTACTATATTATTAGAATTTTTATCCTAAAATAATGGACCTCAATCTTTTATTAAATGATCGCTTCACTCTTTCTCTAATTTTTCACTCCAATCTCTCTCGTGTTCATATTCTCTAAAATGTTTACATAAAATCAATCAAATAAACTAATGACGCTCTGGATCACTCTTTATGGATTACCAAATAATGTCTTGGTATTCAAATTCTTTAGAATTTAATTATCAGAATTAGATTCCATGATTCGAAGCGAACTAAGATAATTAGAAAATTATCAAATAATGTATATTTTTATTTATAAACATATCAAATAGACTAGATACAGATCAGATGCAAATAAGATTTAAATAAGATACAGATGCATGTAAAATATGGATTAGATACTAATAAAAATTAGACAATCTAAATAAACTTTGACCTTTAGTACTTGAAAGCTATCATAAGTAAAGAGTTATAAATAAGAACCTAACTTAATAAAAATGGATCTAGGTCTTTAAGGTTAATGTTCATGTACTCTTCTTAAAACAAAAGAAATATCTCATGTCTACCTCATTTTCAAAAGTACCCTAATTCGCCCCTCCGCATGTGATGTGGGAAAGATTAGATTTCACATGCTGATTTCTTTATAACTCTATCAAATTCACAATTGGGTTAATTTGAGGTTATTCCATATGCTGATTTATTTTACTTATTTTGTTTTGGGAGTTTATATCTAGATAATATTATTAAAGGAATACTTAATAATCCGACTCCACATCCATCTCCAAAGTTTATCATTCAAATTAAATTACCATTGTACCCTCCCATTCAAAGTAGCAACTTCAAGTAACTCTGCATGTAGTGGCCAAGAAAAAAAAATGTAAAAACGTGCTCTTATACCACTTCTTTTTTTCTCTCTCCCTATATTCTTTCTAATTTCTTTTTCCACTTTCTCACATGAAAATACATGAAAATAGTTTTTTCTCGGGATAGAGTTTTGAAATCTTATTTTTATTATTAAATAAATTTAAATGCAACATATGCTCTAAGGATTATCGGTTTTTTTGCAGTTGACAAACTCAACAAATCACCATCCAATGTTTTGGGTTTTTGTGGGCAATATTTTTGTTTAGGTACAACTTATATTAAAAAAGTTTAGGTACCACAAGAGGAACTCATTCTTTATTTTTTATTAGTTAAAGTATATATATATATATATATATATATATGTAGGTGTCAAGGTAGGAATAAAAAGTTGATGCTACAACTTTCAAATTTTTTAGAAACTTGAATTTTTAAGAAAACTAATATTTAAAGACTAAAATTCTGCAACGAAAACAGAAAAAAAAAAAAACAAGTTATATTTCTACAAATACAATCAACGATGATGATTTTTGCGACAGGAATTTACATTTTGTGACATAATTTTTTTTCTCTAAAACCTGAATTTTTGTAGTGAGTTAAATATGTAAATTGCATCTTTAGAATTATGGAGTTCCTAGTGTTATGAATTCATGAAATTAAGTGGCAAAAAAAACAATTCATTAAATTAATAAAACCCTGAAGTATTAATATACATAATAGATTCATTGGGAATCAATTAGGCCATAGGTTATATGTGGTGAAGCAATTTGTGTTACCTATAAAATTTTTTTACCTCCATTTGTTTCCTTTTCTCCAATCATTAGAAAGAGGTTAAGATGTGAAACTATCGCCCAATTAATTAAAAAACATTTTAGTATCATACTTTAATGTTTAGTTATTAATTGTCCGGGATGCAATCTCATCTAATTCCCATATTAAACATAGCTTTCCTCCATTCATAACGCTCCAACACAAGCTCAAGCACATAAATCCACCAAAGCATAGGAGGACTTTGCTTCGCAATGAATTGTATATTCTTTAAACATTAACCAGCATGGGCACACAAGGATCAGGGCATATTGATGAGAGAATTGCCTGAGGCAGCACTTAATTGGTGAAACAAAATTCTAGTACAGCGATACAGGCATTGACTGCTATGCAACCATCAAGTCGACCATCATGTATTATTCTACCCAAAACACTATCAAATACCTAAATAATAATAATAATAATAATAATAATAATAATAATAATAATAAGGGTTAAATTACATAAAAAAACGACCTGTGTTTTCGTTGATTTGCAATTAACTGATTTGAGGTGTTTTTTTTTTTCTTGCAATTAGGTGACCTGCAAAAAAGCTTCATTTTGTCACTTTAAAATTGCAGTTATATACTCACTTGTATGTCACGTGCGTTCTAAAAAATAAAAACCAACTCTAGCTTTTTACTCTTTCTTCTCACCATATCTTTTTCTTCTCCCTAAATCTATTCTTGAAGTAAAGTTTTTGAGAACTCTCTAGATCCAAACTGGCTCTCTCTCGGACTTCAGCTTCCTCTACCTCTCTCTCGCAATTCTTGTCCTCTCATCTCATCATCTCCCTCTTCTTTCTCTCTCTCTCTCAAAACTCCCACCATCAAGACCTCCCTCTTTGTTTCTACCTCTATGCTCCACTTCCATCTCTTACAAAAACAAAGAACACCACCACCATGCATGATTCACGTACCAAGTGGCCACCCCATAGACAACAACAACCACTAGCGACCTACTTGACTCACCAACTGAAACTACACCACCTAAACTTGTTGCCATCTTCAACAACTCGAACTCGAAAACACAAACTTCAATCACCATCAACTCACAACTGAACTTGATTCACTAACCTGCTACAAACACAGCACAAACCACCAACGACCTCGAGCTTGTTGCAACCATAACCACCCCACTAATTCCTAAATATGAAGATCGTGCATCCGTTCTCTTTTCCTTCCTCGCTAATTTTAGGCACCCTAAACTTCTGGTGGTTCAATCTCAAAAATTGTAGCTAGTACCAAAAAGGAATGGGGATTTCAATGAAGAGGATTGGTATGGGAAAAATTCTCTTCGATTTTGCGATTGTGTGTTTTAATCAGGAGGCTCTATGTTGAAGGGTTAGGGTTTCTATAGTGTGTGTGTGATTTTTGGGTAAGAAAGAGAGCGTACGGTTGTTGTTTTTGTAATTTGGTGAAAAAGAAAAAGTAAACAGTCAAAGTTGGTTTTGTTTTGCTAAAAAGCATGTGATAAACACGTGAGTATATAATGGCTGTTTTGACGTGACAAAACAGAGTTTTTCACAGGTCATCCAAATGCACAAAAGAAAAAACTTAGGTTAATTAATTGCAAATAGACGAAAATATAGGTCGGTTTTTTTTGTAATTAACCCTACTACTACTACTACTTCCACTACTACTACTACGACTACTACTACTACTACTACTAATAATAATAATAATAATAATAATAATAATGTCATCTCTAACAGTCCATGATGAATAATTCATGTCTCTAATCTATTAATTGCTATTCAATTGTCTATTTTTGAACTTTATCATAAATACAGTTATCTTGAAAATAAAATCTATGCAATTATCCTCTCTCTGTAATAAATACAAAGGGCATTATAAATATTTTACCTTTTACTTTAATAATTACTTGTTTTACTTTTTACATTACGTGAATATTATAATAGTCATTACAACTCTATTACATTCCATTGGAATTGGAATTTCAATCTTCTCTTATTTCATTCAATAAAGTGAATGAGCTGTAAAGGTTTTTAATCAGTATTTACTTAACATTTGCTATCTTAACTTTATACATGTGGATAAATTTCTCTCACGCTATATATAAAAAACCTTTTCCTAACGGATAATAAAAATTTTGGATGGCTCCAACTTTAATTATCGTCACAGGTCGGAGTATATATTTCTAAAATAAAAGTCATTTATAGAGGTCCTTATTAGGGTAGGCACGGATCGGTTTGGTTCGGTTTTTCCTAAAACCAAACCAAACCATAATATACGGTTTGGTTTTTTTTCCATTCCAAACCAAATCATTAACGGTTTAGTTCGGATTATAAATTTTTTAAACCATTAAATAACGGTTTTGTTTGGTTTGGATTACGGTTTAAATCAAAATTCTAACTAAAAATTTTTTTTGTTCTAGTTTTTTTACATTTGTGTAGATTCTCAAATATTATTTCATTTTATAAAGTTGATATTATAAACCATAACAAAATACTTTATAAATTCATCATACTTTTAATCTATAGTTCTCTATAAAATCAATTATCCACCAATAAAATACATTCATTAACCAATACATAGTAAGTCATAATGTATGATTTTTAATATAAAATTCATCAATGAATAAAATGACCAGCTGACAAAATATATTAAATAATTAATACATAATGAAAGTTTATAATCGAATAAATAAATTTCATACTTTACAAAGTTAAAAGCTATTAAAAAAAATAATAGTTCATCATCATAAAAAAATTACATATCATGAGCTTAAAAAAATTTTAAAAAAGATAAATTGATTTTAATTAATATTCACCAAATAATAAATATCAAATGAAATCATATAAACATATAATAAAATATTATTATTATATTTTTCTAAAACGGTTTAGTTCGGTTTTACGGTTTGGTTTGATTTACCGTCCAAACCAAACCATAAATTTACGGATTGGTTCGGATTTAAAAAATTTCAAATCAAACCATGAAAAAGAACCATATTTTCGATTTGGATTGATTCGATTATAAATTGTTTTGGTTCGGTCGATTTTTTTGTCTACCCCTAGTCCTTATAGATTAACCAATAACACAGCTGTTAGTCTGCTAGATTGATGACGATAACCAAACTATTATGTTTTGATTGACTGATAAATTATTACAATCTCAGCTTACATATGTTGGCTCCATCTAGGCCTTTTTTTTTGGGCGATTCCATCTACCCCTTGATTTCTTATGTGCGTGAATCTTGGCAACTAGGAGAGCGTTGATTCACCGGCTTCTTCTAAACAAACATATATAGCACAGTCTGTTCCCTTATTTTATGCAAGAATTAAATGAAAACATGTGATTGGGCCAGAGTCACGCTTTTTCCGACATTAATCAACTACCTTATTTTTTATTTGAGCTCATTTTCCCATAAACCCATTTCAGATAAAATTTTCATGGAAGTTTTCATTGTGTTGATAGGTTAACTTCCATCGCGCAAACCCAAAAATACAACGTTGGCTTGGTTTTTATCCGTTTGCTCCCGGAGGAAGAACAGGAGCTACACTTGATAAGTAGCAGGGGTATTTCATATTAGTATCCATTCATCTCCATAATTATACATAAAAACTGTGTAACAACCTAACATAAAGATATTACAACCTATCACGTGTCATTCTCTTTATAAAAATACGCCAAAGTTAAACTGTACTATACCATAAGTAAACATTAATAATAAACTTCAATTCTCACATAAAAGGGATATTTGTTTATAAACATCTTAAAGAAGTAAATTTCCTAATCAATTTAATCAGTTTAAACCAAAGCTAACTTTAAATCATAACTTTAAAATATAAAGAAGTTCTCATAACTTGGTCTTAACTCATAAAACCAAAAATCTCTTAAAAGATAGAAGATTCCATAAGCTTTTAACTCAATCTCAAAGCTATTCAGGTGGTCTAAATATCAACAAGAATATCCAGTCTACTATCGTCATCCCCATCATTCACAAATATGTCAAAACCAGATAGATAATAATAAATTGCATTTGCACATGTTCTTGAAAAATGAAAAGAATGAGTCAAAAAGCCCAGTACGCTAAACCACACACAAATGCATATACACACGCAATATATATATCAAATGCAACTTATTCTAATGCATCCAATTAGATTATTATCTTTATTAAGCCAATCAAACAACACAGTTCGGACTGTGGATCCTTAGTCCCAAACTTGGAGTAACTCAGACTTCTAAAAATCAACAAACTTTTGAAAATAGGTAATTATACATATATTGGTGTTGAAGAATCATCCACATACCGCGGCCTCTGCCAAAAACCTAATCTACCAGAATCATTTCTATGCACGAGTCCACTCGGGACAACATCACACATAGATCATCAGGGTGCCTCGTTAGTATCACACTCTACGTGGTCTTTACTTACCAAAGCCAAACACAAGTAGCAAACATAATTTCTTATTGTCATATAGAATTAAGTCAATTTAGAATTCTGATCCTACAGCGCATACAACAAACAAGTCTAATCCTACAAGCACATACAACAAACAAAGTTAGGTCGTACCTCAATCAAATTCCAAAAACAGGGCTCTAATTCACCAAATCTCTTTTTAGAACACAAATCCTAATTCATTAGAAACCTGATAATATAAACATATAAATTTGAAAATAAAATTCTAATTACAAAATTCTAATCCGAACTCCATTTAAAACCGTAATCTTAGCAAAATCAGAAATTCACACCTTTTTACTTGATCAAAATTCAAAACTCCTCCAAAATAACAAATTTCTCTAACGATCTTTCCAACCTTAGAATCCTCCTACAAGCAAACACACTTAAAGAATCAACAAGAAATTACAAATACATAAATCTATGGATTGAAATTATAGAAACTTACCTAAAATCGATCCTTAATCCTTTAGATAACCCAAAAATTAGATTCCAACTCAACTAAGGTTCCTCTTCTAAAAGTTCCTTCAAAACCATAAACAATATTCTAAGAAACTAAATATCTGTAAAATCCTATTGAAGAAAATAGGGATCCGATTATATGATCTGGACTATCGAATCCTTTTTAACACCAAATCCAGATCTCTAAAATAATCAGGGTTTTCTCCAATCTCCCTTCAAAAACAATAAACAAATTCTAAGGAAATTCTAGATTTGTAGATCTTAAAGAAAGAATGGTTATCAAATTACCTGGATCTAATCTTTAACCTTTCTTAAACACCAAATCTTTAGATTCTCCAAGAAGACTAAAACGAGTCTCCAATTCTCCTTCAAAACAATATAAAAACTCTAAGAACTTGATAGATCTATAAAACCTAAAAGAAAATTGATGATTTGATTACCTGATCTAGATTACCAAATCGTCTTGACGGCTATGAATACGCCAGAGGATGTCTGCTAGATTTAAGGTTATATAGGAATAGAGAACAAAGAAGAAAGATATAATAAAAGTCGTGGCTTTCCATCTCCTTTGTTTTACATACGCTGGCAGTTTTCAATATATATGCTGGCGGCGTTGAAGCCGGTGTATACTCTAGCAAATACATTTACAATCAAGTCTGTATTATGTGAACACAACACAATTATATTTGTACTTTGACCATAAATTCTTATTTAATACCCTTTGACACTTTAATCCTTCTTAATAATTCATTTATTTGTATATTACAAACTGCATATGAAAATTATGGAATAATTTAATTTCAACAAGAATAATGCTAGAGGCACCATTCCTAGATATCTTATTTTTTAAAAATGCTATAAATTCTCTTCTACTTTTATGTAGGTCCAGCGGCACCAGGTTGCATGGTATCTAGTATAAAAATATTTGTCAAATGTGGGCAAAAAATATTATCAATTTTCATTTCACTTAAAATTTATATAGCATAAATAATAGACATAAGGAGACATTACTCCTTAGAAGAAAACAAAAAACAAAAGGCACCAATCCGCAAAAATTAAACAAAGAAATTTTAAAAAAAAAATTCCAAAAATCACAATCAAACGGGAAAAGCTTGGCATTCTTTTTTGTTTGTGGAATAGCAATTTTCCCTTTTGTCTCATCATAAAATTCTTCAGGAGTTGCATATTCGACCATGAATTCCTATTCAGTTAGGAAAGATGAATATACTTTTATCATTGAATCCAAAATTTGTTAGGGTTATCACAATACACCTTAATATTCATTTAAGGACAGCACTAATCCCAAATATTCTTCTAAAAAGCTATAATGCTGGTGCAATTAGACCTTACATTGTATTTGAGAATCGTGAAAAGCTAATGAAAATTAAAAGAAAGCATGCGAAATGGGATGTATGTTTGTGTTGTATATTTTTGTCGAGATAGAAAAGTCATGAATCTAATTAAATAAAAGGAAACATGAGCCTCTACCTTTCTTTCCAAAACTAGGATGAAATAAAAAAAGAGATAAAAGAAACCTTTTGAAATTACTAAAATGTCCTCAAAAAGAGAAGAAAACAAAAGTATCATCCAACATTTATGTCATTCTTCCACTTTTTATATCTAAACAAATATAAAAGTTTCTTCACAATTGATATTATTTTCTTTCTTTTTCTTCCATCCGGTTTCCACGGATTTGCACAGTTAATAGTTTGCTAAACACGGTATTGACTTATGTTTCTCATAAACTGGACCTGGCCTGTTTGGATTGTCTGTTTTTTATCTGTATTTGTATCTTTTTTAAAATGATATGTGTAAATATATCCGATTTGCATCTAAATTTTATCTATATTTGTTCTATTTGATCTTTTAATGAGAACTGTCAACTTTTTTTTATCTATATCTATTTCTTGATAAATAATTTATTAAAAAAATGTTTGAAAAAGTGTCTGTATTTACCAGAAAAAAGCCAAAACAAACAGACCTTATAAGCTTGATTTTCGCTTTTTCATATGAATGGCCTCTTTGCTGCAACGGCAATCATGCTTTGAATCCTGCTTGTCCCACTAACCGGAGAGTTGGAGTATTTTTTCACCAAAAGAGAACATTGATTAGAGAGTTTTCCTTTTGTAAAGGTGTTATTATTTATTTATTTTCCAATCTTAATAAGAGATGCTCGATTATGAATTTCCCTCCATTTTAGAAGAATGACATTACTTGATTTTTGGGTCCTTTTTGATTTCTGGGTTAACCGTGAGCAGAAATCCTTTTTTTTAACAAGTAATATTTTCTTGTTTATTTTATTTTTGCTAAATTTTAAATGACTTGGAAATTGATAAATGCTTTTTTTCCCATCTTAACTAAATATTTCTATATTAAATTTCATACAACCAAAAATATTGTGGGACCCACATTAAAGTACGGGAAATTGAGGTGTTTTGTTTTTAAAAAAATTTATATGATGGTCAGTGTAATTTTTATTAAATTTTATATTTTAATTTGAATTTTACGTTGGTGCCTCCATTGTTGGGAACATTAATATATAATAAATGTTATGCATTTAGTGTTTCTCTTTAGTTTTGCATTTTGATTATAATTGCATTTTAGTGTCTAATTAATCATTAATTTTAAAAAAAATTATTCTACTATTTGTTCTTTCTAAATAAATTATTTGAAGATTAACAGAAAAAGATGTTGAGATGGAAATTTCACCGGTGTATAACTTTTGCACATGATACCTAATTTAAGTGAATTTTATTTTATATTATTGAAAATGCTTGTGATGTGTAATTTCATTCGAAAAATGAGATATGAATTGTGTCTTAGATTATCCTGTTGAGTTCTCTTAAAGTTTTTATGATTAATAAAAAAGATCAAGGAGTGTTATGTTAGGCTTGTATATTCAGTGTGGATTTTGATGAAATAATATAATGTACAATTAATTATTTATTTGATATAAACTACATTTAATTAGTCATATATATATGCATATTGTTCGTGTTTTTAGAGTTTTCTGCAGGTTTTATTGAAACAAAAGCTGTCAAGGGCAGGCAAAGTCGAAGAACAAGGCGCAACCAAAAGCTCGATAAGTTCAAAAGTGACAAACCAAAGGTCGAGCCTAAACAAGCCAAGTGATCAAGGTATGACAAGTTAAAGAAAATGAACATACTTATCAGGGGTCACATTGAGGGCTCGACAGGCTAAAGACTTAGGGTGTGACTAGTTCAAAACTAAGGCTCAACAAAGATAAAAGTCTCATGGTGTTGGTCATAGGTCACATTGAAGGCTCGACGTAAATGAAGACTCAAGACACGACAGTTCAAATTTGAGGCTCGAAGAAGCACGCATGTGATAAGGCTATCATGGGCAAAGTTGGGCGCGACAGACTAAGGTATGATAAGCATCTGAGGTGCAATGGCTTAAATACTAAAGTTGATGTGACAAGAAAAGAGTCATTGAAGCGCATTAAATGCTTGACTGCTCATAGATGTTGTCTATAACGGACTTTTGAATTTCGAATGTTATATATATTCAGTCCTGAGAGATTAACAAAAGGGGCGGAGCGTGTGAAGAACGAAGTGCCAAAATCATTTACGAGCTTTTTATTGTGATCAAATAAATATTTGTTTTTCTTGTTCTCTTGTATATAAATTTGCTAATCAAAAAGAGAGAAAATACACCGTAGAGCTCTGTTCTTATTTGTTGCTATTCATTTAAGAGCATTTAAAGAGAGAGGAAATATTTTATTTCTTGAGTGGTGTAATTGCTCATCTTGAGTTTATTTCTAAAATTAATACAAATGGTGGTGAAGACCTCGATTGAAGCATATGATGGACTGTGGAGAGTAGGAAGAGGATCGAACTCCACGTTAAAATATTGGCTTGATTTTCTCTATCCATGTCTTTTTAATTTATGCATTATATTTGGTGTTATTTATCAATTGCGAATTATATTATGTTTGATCTGTTAAATTAAAAATAATTATTTGGGCTTTTAGCGCTAATACTCAATTTATCTTCCCCTTTTTGAGTATTCCAAGTGTAATTTTATGTTAATGTTGTTCATGGGTTTGTAGATTAAATTTGAAGGAACTTAAAATACAATGGTCAAATTAAGTCATTTCTAATGACTTAAAAAGAAAAGTAGATTGAACATTAGGAGAAAAAGTGATTTTCCAAAGCAATAGAAAGCAAACCACACCTCAGACCAATGTTTGGAAGAAAATACATGTACTAGACTACTTTGGTTGAACCTCATGACCTGTAACAATACTCTTGAATTGAATGCCCATAGTATGTTTCAAATATGATCAAAATGATGATACTTTGCTTTAGTGAAGGCTCAACTCAATATATTTGGATAATGTATTTTAATAGTTTCACTAAGCTGGACAATTATGTCCATGTGGTTTAATCAATTTTGTTCAATTACAGTTGAAATATTCTCAAGTTTATCCAAGTTATTTTTTTAGATTTTATTTTAATCACTACGAAAGTTTTTTTGAACCAAAGGATAATTTCCTCTTGTAGTTTAAAAAATATTTAACACCTTACAAGTATGCTTGATAAAGATTATATCAACTAAAAGTATGGAGAATTCAATAAAGCGAAAATTCAAAGATATATTTTCATAAAATTATGTGATAATCAAGTTGTGACAATTTAGATTAGATTTTATTAGTTTATCACAAATTTTGAATCAATCTTTAGAGGAATATATCAAGGAAACATTGAGCAACAAGGAGACACGTGGATCATGTATTATGTTATTTTAAATTTTCAAAAATTTGAAGAATTGTTGACAAATATACAATAGATGCAAGCATACAATATTTGGAGAGGAGATATCTTCAAATAATCAAGCTTAAATTCAAATTTATCACTTCTTAACTTTTGAAGACCAATTGATAAATACTTCAACAATTCAAATTCATAAGAAACACGTAACTGCAACTACTCCATTCGAAAATTTTCAAGTTTAGCTAGCGAATTCAAACCATCTTGCTATTGTGCTAACCTGTAATTTTTTATTATCTTTGCTTCATTTTTATTTGTCTAATTGAGAAAATTGGATTGTATTGAGTCTATTGTTATCTATTGTTATTGCATGGGTTAGTGATTACAAGTAGACTCTATGATTCGGTTTTTAGCTTAAGTTAGGTTGATTAGGGTGAATTGAGTCCAAAAACTGGTTATTTGGGAAACAATTTGTAATTTTATTTTGTTGGATATAGTGGGACATCTCTATGTGGAAGACGAGTTTTTGGCTTAGAAATGGAAGAGTGAATTGAAGCAGAAGATTGAGCCACCACAAATCCCTAAGCAATTTCTTCTTTTCCTTCTCTTTTACATTTTTGCATGTTTATCATTTGGTGTAAATTTGCCTACAAATTGTCTTGCATGCCTTTGTTGTTCAATTTACTAAAAGGGAAAGATTTTTCCTTTTTAAATTGAAATATCTTAAAATTTTGATAATGACTAATTCAACCCCACTTCTTGGTTATTAATTCAAGGCTTACATGCCTAAACAAGTAAAATTTAAAAAGGTTATAAATTGTATGTTGACAACTATATAATTACAAATGCAAATTTTCAAAATAAATAGATGATGCACTTCGATACATTGTAGTGCATATTATTTCTCTACTAGTATTTGATAGAGATTTTTTAAGAGAGATAATTGTCACATATGATTTCTAAACTTTACTTTTTTGCGATTTATTTCGTAATTTTTTTTATCATTACAACAGATAGGGAGGAATCGAGCCTAAGTCCTTTCATATGAGAGACCAAAGAAAATGTCACTAGATCATATGGTTATTGGCTATTTGGTACCCAAATTTTTTCTATTTTTACAATTAACTATCTAAATTTTATCACTTTTTTAATTAGCTACTTGGATTTACATTTTTCACAATTAAACATCTCATTTAAATACTATAAAATATAAAATAAATTCAAAAAAGTTTTAAAATGATCCAGAACACCAGTTATGTAAGAAAAGTTAAATTCATAAATTAGAAGTCAATAGGAAGCCAAACAATATTTTTGGTGTCGATTTTTTCACCAAACTATAACTGTCCCTAACCAAAAGCCAAGTTCAATAAAAATTTGAACATAAGATAAATCATTAAAATGAAGACACTAAATTATTTTAATGATAATTAGCAATATGATTGGTTAAAAATCCCAAATTATATGAAACTAATAGAAATTACACATGTATATGTAGAGGGGTAAATTACATCAAAAGATATCAATATTTGGAGTAAATTCATTTAAAGTATCATCGTTTCGAGTGGTTAAAAATAAGAATTAATATTTAGGTGTAAAATCCATAAGAGGTATGGATATTTTGCAAAGTAAGTAAAATAAAATAAGATATTACTAATTGACCATTGAAGAAAATCATGAATAATTAAATGAAACTAATTATAATGATGATACTTGAAATGAATCTTACAAAACATCAATACCTTAAATAAACTTAACTATAAACGCTGATACCTTCTGATGTAATTTACATAAAACCCTAATCCTACCAACTTTCCCTCATATCTCTCTTCTTATTTTATTTTATTTTATTTTTTACCGTTTTCTCATTCATTAGACACTCTAAAACTTTGTTAAGGTAAGTTGTTAGATTAAGTGCTAACTAAGCGGGATTATGTAGAGTTTAACCCTAGTCACTTTCATTTCTTATAATTCAATAGAGATGGAAGGAGAAAATATGGATACTCAAATTGCCCACATTTTTAAGAAGTTATTTAAGGTGAGTTTTTTAAGCTCAAAATTAAGTTTTAGTGTTTAATCTAAAGAGAGCGGAAGACTCTATTCTAATTATTTTGCTTCACTTTCAATCTTTTTACCCTAGACAGTTTATATGGACAGTTAATTTCATTAGATAAAAATCAATGTCTTATGTAAGACTTTGGTGTATTCTTCTCTATCATACTATCAATAAAATGAACATGGTTATTAGCTTGTTTATAAAATAATATTTATATAATTGAAATAAGGATTCCATCCTTCAGATAATGGATTGAGCAATCTGTGATGAGACCTCAAAATAATCACGTGGTGGTAATAATATCTAGTTGGCTTCTTGTGAAACCACTCTTTTCCAAAGAGGCCACAACAGGCCCATAGCACCAAAAGCTATTACTTAGAATTTATACTTACAAAAGCCAGTGTACAAGCTATGGTTTTTTACTTTTTATTACTACCCAATTTAAACTTGCTTACTCCTATTACTTAAATATAATAGAAAGGGTATATAAAATATGGCGCTGACAATGACGTATATTAATCAGGAGTAGAAGAAATAAAATTTGGAGTAGGAATAAAATTGCAAACAAGTCCAATTGGATATGCCACATAAGTTTAAGATTGAGCTTAATTTGAAAATTAAATTCAAAACTCTAATTTGGCTCAAGTTCATTTAGTATAAGCTTATGCTTAACTTAATCAAACTCAATTTTATATTAAAAAAATTCTTATAATTAAAATAATGCCGATATCTAAATTCAACTTGATTTTGAGTTTGAGATGATAAATAATTTAAATTAGTCCAAATATTCCAACATTCAAACTATACCCTTTAAATTCTGGTACTGCTAGCCAAAGTTGATTTTGTAAAGCCTAATAACAGGTCATCCTAGACTTTAGAAAATGGATGGAGTTGTCTAATAACATCTGTAATATACAAGTAAATATTACATAAAGAAGGATAAAAGTCATTGATATAATTTATAAGGTTAAATTTGTCAACAAAATCTAATTTTAATGCAATTTTTGTCACATGATAGACACATGATGGAAGATGAAAAGTCACAAATCTCTATATATTGTTTCTTTGTTCTTTTCTCCAACAAAACCCTAAACCTAGATTCTTATCCTTTGAGAGTTTATAGTCGCCAAAGGATTCAAAGTCCAAATCAGGTAACCAAATCACTATTTTTGTTTTAAGATCTTATGGATTATTAGATTTCTTAGGATTTGTTTGTTGAATTTGTGATAGAATTGGAAAATATACATATCGGGTTTGGAGATTTGGTTCTGTTGGTCAAAGGAGATCTTGGAAGATCGGATTCAGGTAATCAAAATCATATCTTTCCTTTAAAGTCTTTCAATCTATGAATTATCTTTTCTTTTGTCTTGAAGAAGAATTGGAGAAACGTTCTAATTTTCTTGGAGATCTGAAGAGTGGGGTGTTTAAGGAAGATGAAGATTTAATAGTAATAAAATATTTTTCTAAGATATACAATTATAGTTTGCTTAGAATTTTCTAATGTTTGAAGAGAGATTGGAGAAAACTTTGATTATCTGTAGATTTGGTTTTGTATTAAAAGGATTTAGAATTGAATTTAGGTAAGTATTTTAAAGTTTTAATTTTATGATTTTATAAAAATGGTAGTTATTGATTTCTGGTATATATGGTGTTGAATGAAATTCTAGGGTTTAGAGAATGGGTGAGGAGATTTGTTGAATTGAAGATTTTGGTGTTGTGATTAAGGAAAAAGGTATAGATTTGATATTATGTTGAAATTTGGGTTTTAAATATGAATGGATTTAGGTTTATCTGATGAGATGTATTTTGAATTTTATCTACTCATGTTATCAGGTTCTATTGAATTAGGAGTTGTGTTATAAAAACAGATTTGGGTGATTTAGAGTACTGTTCTAAATTTGATACAGGTATGGCCTTACCTTGTTTGTTGTATGTGCTTGTAGGTTTAGATCTGTTTGTTGTGTGTAGGATTAGAATATAAAATTAATCTAATTCTATATAACATATAAAATTGTTTTGTTGCTTGTGTTTGGCTTTGGTTAGTAAAGACCACACAGAGTGTGATAGTAATGAGGCACCCTGATGATCTATGTGTGAGGTTATCCCGAGTGGACTTGTGCATAGAAATGATTCTGGTATATTAGGTTTTGGCAGATGTCGCAGTGTGTGGATGATTCTCCAACACCAATACATTTATAATTAACTATTTTCTATATTGATTGTTTTTCAGGTAATGAGAAACTCAGGTTTGGAACTAGAGTACTATAGTTCTAAATTGTGTTATTTGTTGATTAATTAAAGATAATAAATTGTGTTTGTTGCATTAGGATTAGTTGCATAAATATATATATATATATATATGTATGTTGTGTGGCATTTGCATTTTGTTTGTGGTTTGACGTACTAGGCGTTTTCGCTCTTTTTTTTATCATTTTCAGGACAAGGTGAGGATCAGTTATGTATGACATATCAGGATATGACATTTATGTGGATGAGGGAAAAGACGCTAGTAGAGTAGACTATCCTGCTGACATTTCAGATGGTATAGATCTTAAAGATAGACTTGGAAGATGATGTGAAGTTTTGAAAATTTACTTTTTATAAACTTTGATATGGTTATAAGTTTTATTTAAGTTTTAAATTACTAAGTATGGCTTTGGTTTATGCCAACAAGGTGTTTTCTTCAAAGGATTTGTTTCATGAGATAACTTAAATAGGTATCTTTATGAGAGTTTATGGAGTTTTGTATTGTGTATACTTGTGGTTTATATTTTTAGCATTGGCGTGTTTTTAAAAGAGAAGGACACATGGCGGTTTAATGCCCTTATTTTAGGGCGTTACAACATCTCTAAACAAGAAGTTGAAGACATTCATGCGATCCCTCTTAATTCATCTTTAGAGAAGTTATGATGATATGGTCATTACAGATACCTGTTAATATTTGGTAAAATCAGGGAGAAACAAATCGCTGGTTAGGTTAATATGCCTTCTTCATTTTTGGTTTGACCAGATGGTTCGGAAAATTATTTACAGTATGATACTTCATGTAAAGATTATGGACACATAGTTTGGCAATGAATTTCATTCTCGAAAGAAGACTTTCAGGGGTGTTAATGTGTGTGTACGTGTTTGGTACGCGCTTGAAAGACCCAAACACTTATTTCTTTTCCTATGTAACTGGATAAAAAAAATATGGTTTATGGTATTAGGTTTTTCAGTTGATCTACTGCATGTAACTAGAAAAATAACTCAAGTATTTTTTTTCTTTTAAATTCCGAAGGGTTTCTAAATAAGTGATGAAAGTCTTGTGATTTATTTGGAAACAATGATATGAATGTATCTTTAAAAGAAATAGATCGCAATCCTTTTTCAATGATAGCATGAACTCAAAGCACAATTAATGAACTCTCTTCCATGCTAAGTTCTTGCATTCTCTATTGATTATGAAGCATTTGAAATAGAGGAGGTGGGGTGGCATTCATAAGAATTTAAGTAAGTAAGGAAGGGTAGTTTGGGTATTTGATAAAGTAATTCAGAAAAACAATGAAAGAGAATAGATGAGTAAGGATATTTCGATGATTTCAAAATTTCAAAATTCCATTCAATCCAAGATATATTGTGAAGAGGTTAATTCATAATTACTAAAATGACTCTAATGCTTTTTGTTTTTCATAAAAGTTTATTAGTACTTTGTCTGGTATTATAACTCAGTTAATTACTACTTTACCAAATTAACCATAGCCAATATTTTTTCATTTGCCAGGCCTTGCTTCTTTGATGAATGTTATCTAGTCCAAGCCCATAACAAATCAAAAGAGCTTTTGAAACAACACACACAAACAAAAAGTGGCTCAGATTGATGAAGGAGAAGTATAAAAATAGGCTACAAGGGAATCAATGGGCATGTAGTATATATTATTCGTCCCAAGGGAAGGAAATAGTTAAAGGCCATCAGCGGCTCATAGAAACGACAAATATATAGTGGGTAAAGGAAATCAATGCAGTTTCCGGAGGGATAATAGGTCAAAACTGGTCCATTAAACAAACCAATTTATGGCCCTCAATCTCTAAATGCCCTCCATAAAAGTTTACATGAATGTTGGACCTCTAAAACAGGATGACATGAAGAAAGCATTGGGTACCCTATAAGCTCATGGACAACTGACCAAATAGACCCAGTTTGCCTAAGACAAGGATGACAAGATCACATTTTCGTAGAATCGGGGACTAGCGGAAGAATATAACTGAGTGAAATTTATCAAGAACTATTACCAAGTAAATAATCCACACCACAAGTCAAATGGCTTTAGACCTCATCTCTTAGACCAAAAGCTAAGCTATTCATATGAAGAGCTTTAAATAATGCCATACCACTAAACACAAAATAAACTCCTTGTTGCCTGAAGCAAATATAAAATGCCCAAGATGCCACTCAGACCAAAAACATTGGAGCATGCTCTAAAAGATTGTCCAACATTAGAAACCCTATGGAGGAACTTAAAACCATTACATTCAACACAACAAAGGAATCATGATTTCCCAACGTGGATTATCTCCAATAGCAAGATTACCAGAATAATGAAAACTGATAAGTATCAAAAGATCCTTATCTTTAATACTTATTTGGACATATTTGACCTGTTTTTCTTGTGACTTAATTAAGAAAAGGATATTCATTTGTGAAATATTCATTTGATGGATTAAAGAACATATTTGGAAGATTTCATAATGATCTGAGTGAAATCAAGGCAAATTTGACAAAGAGTTGATCAGGGGCTAAATTTTGCACATGCACTATTTAATGCATGGCCATGTTGAAAGTTAAGGACGAGGATGAAGAGCGCAAGCTGGAACACTGATTTCTACCCAGCCTTGGTCTTAATCGTGTAGAGAAAGTCTTGCATGTTTTGATTACGTTATGTCAGCAAATATCCAGTTTAACTCAAGCATGAGCATGACCGTGCAAACATGCCATGCAACCCTATTTTGTCCTAAAACTATAAATAGACGCCTTGTTTTTGGATTTGGGGGGGAGACATATTTCCAAGCCCTAGAGAGGAAAATACGAGCTCTAAGAACAGAAGTGTTGCACCAACAATAAGATCACAAAACATTCAAAGGGTTTATCATGCTCATTCTGTACTTCTCCAATTCTATACTTTTATTATAAACTCCATGGAGGAGTAACTTTTTCATGCCCTGGTCTTATGAAACCTTAAACAATATGTTGTAATTGATGTTTGATTGATAATATTAATGGTCTTGAATCTATTCATGTATTGTAATTATCTCGTAATAAATTATGGCCATATTTGTTACATGTTTAATTCTTATTAGATAGAAAGAGGTTTCATATAATAAGATAGATCCTCATGAATAGAGAATTTGCATGTTTTACCTAAAGGTAGAAAACTTCAAATTTCGATAATAAAGATTAGGGTTTTTGCTCTTTAATGCAATCTTATAGAGTATTAGTGAAGGAGAGGTCTCCACTATCTTGTATAAGACCAGGAATCAATTAGCCTAAGAGAGTAGTTGATTTAATTTTGAGTCCCTATAGTTCAAGAACTACACAATTATTAATCAATCGATTATCATGAGTTTAAAGTTTAAGGCAAATCAAGATTAGGGTATGGTTTTGTGATTCAATTGATTCTTTAAAATGCACTCAAAATCAATTATAGGGCTAGTAATCCAGTTTAATTAATTGATTAGTGATTTTAGTTACCTACACCTTAAGACTAAGGCTAAATAGTAGAAAAAGGAACTACTAGTACTTGCTCTTTAGATCATTATGGACGACACCCGTTTTAATCCTATACTACTCTAGATAGGTATACTTACCTATGCTTAATCATATAATTTAACTTAGGTATATAAATTTTATAATTTGATATGACCAGTAGTTGCACATTAAAAACCTTTTATGAAGTACCTTGGCTAATCATTTTCTCCTTTGCAGTAATGCAGATCTAGAAGGAAAGAAACGAAATGTTATACCAGGAGAAAAACCTAAGCCAAAACCTGCACATACAAATACAAAACAGCACAAATGATTTTTGGACATTAATAAAAAAGGATGGAAATTGTGTGATAGGACTTACTCCATATCTAACCTTAGAACTAAACCCTAGCATTCGCCTCTTCATTGATGCTTCAATAAAGCACGGTAAGGCAACAATAGGAGCAGTTTTCCTTGATGAAGAAAAAAGATGAATAATGGAATTTTCAAAACAGACTGGACAAGTAGACATCTTAAATGCAAAAATCTAGGGGACTTTACTAGGGATCGACATATTAAAATAAGCTTCAATTTTGAAAAATACATATAGGCATTGATTTAGACCAATCACTGCATATAATTACAAATCAAAACTCTATGCAAAACAAATTCTAATGTGTTGTTTATGCTTACAGAGAAAGGATGTCATGCCTTGATGGAGCCCTTCTCTTTTGTGTGTCTAGGCTTAGTAATGTCAATCAAATGGAAAATATATTAAGTATGAAGCAAGCTGCTAAGGGAATATATTTTGTCCTACCTAAAGCTATGAAGCAAAAGGCGCTTTTGTCCTTTCCCTTTACTAGAGTAATTTCATAATAAGAAAGTCTATATGTACAAAAACCCTAATGTTGCTATGGAAGATGAACTAAGCCAAGAAATGGCTAGCGAAATTTATTTTGTTCAAATGAATATGTATAATGGGACATATGTCTCTTAACTATTGTAGTTGCTCCGAATATTATATAATATAAGAAGGCCAACATGGGCAAGTCACCAACCGACATTGGTCACCTTTTTTTTTTAAGCGCCTACATCTATCATTATAAATACCTTAGTCGACGCATGCCCAGTCGTTTTTTTTTTCAGTTGCCCAACATTGGTCACCTTTCTTTTTTAAGTGCCTACATCTATCACTATAAATGCCATCAAACTAATACTTGACTACTTGACTCGTCTTTCCAATTAGAATTGTTTTGTAACTTATTTTTACTAAAAATAATGGAGGGTGTTGAAACTTCACATCATCATATGAAAAAACATGCATGCCTTCGCTTCCATGAAAGTATACCCCAACTATCCACACCTTCTCCACCCCAAACACGTAGTGATATCCATTTGCCTACTCCGATCATGAGAGCACAACATGAGCAAGAACTCTATTCTCAGCCTGTCCTTATATCTCTAATCAAATCACTGCGGCCTCGCCTTGTCCCTGCCCTTGATTTGGTCTCTAAGGCTTGCATCTACTTGCTTATAGCAGCTAGGGTTGCGAGGCATAATCAACACTATTATCATCATTAGAATAAGCAGGTGTTAGTAGCGGTGGCTCCTAAAGGGTGATGCCCATGAACTCATCTACTACACAAATAACATCTCAAGTGATAGAAGGAGTTTTAGTTAATGGCATATCAAGCACTTGATAAATGAATTCGGTCTATAGTGGACAACAAACAGCAACATCAGGGCATATTGCATGAAAATAGAACAATAACTTCACAATTACAAAATGAACTTACCATATATCATATCATAGCATCCATTTGATCAACGCACTACCTAAAAATCCCATGATACAATGGCAAATAGTTTTAGAAGTCCTAGATGGAATATCTGACAACTCCATAATACTGTCCCACCACACATCTTAGTCATCTATCTACCAGGCATGCTTTGCCGCACAATTTCATTCAGTACGTCATTGCAGGTCTATCTCACGGAAGGCCCTCATATGTAAGGGGGAAGGAGGGGACTCCCTAAGTGTCTAAGCATTTGATTAGGATAATAATGATCCACAATATGGAAGTACACCAAAGGCACGTGAACCCACCATTAATCACTACTTTATTGGCAATATGTAAGGATATCATCCATAGCATATGTATACAGCTCCCACATGACCTGTTTATTAAAGAAGTTAACAAAAGTTAAACAAAACAGTATGTGTAGAAATAAAAGATAACAAAGAAAATTGAGAAAATCGCACCTATCTAGGTTTCCTAGTGACTAAATAGTCTTATGTATAGGAATAGGAGACGTGTTGAGCACCCCCTCACATCATAATATCCTTCCCATCTACATATAAGAAGTGCTCTTATGCCCAAACTTGTAGCACAACCAGGGGCCTTGCTATGTCTGTGATGTGGATATGGGATGTCATACATGAGTACCACTAGAGCCGAGCTAAGCAAGTTACTCCCTAAGTTTAGTGTCTAGATATATGATAGTCCTCAAGTAAGGGAACATGACATGAACCAAATTCTGTGACTTGTGTTCATCAGCATCGCCTCTAATGTGCCAATTCTTTTTTTTTTTTTTAGCCATGACATCTTCAAGCAATCACTTAATAGCTCTCGAGTAGTAATTCTAAATCTAAGCAAGTGATGGTACATGCATGGACAATGTATACAAGGGTATTCATGGTTGACATAAGTTGAGCAACATCAATTTGTACCTATTGGCTTGCAGGTGGGGGTAAGGGTGGTGGTAGTAGTATTAGGTCCTGAGGTAATTGGTTCAAGGGTGGCTAGTTCAAAGGTGGTTGTCCTTCGTCAACTATTCATCACCAGTCCTGGATGAACCAGCATTAGGGGCACTTCTTCTAGGTGGCATTCTATAAAGGTAAACACACAGAATGTGAAAAAGGAGATAAAGCACGCTACAAGGAACAAAACATTATACAAAACTGCTAGATACCAATACTATTGACTAGATTAAAACCCCAACTAATTGCTACCCCATTTATCATTGCTCACCATCCTAGGAGTTCATAATTTAGATCTACTAAGATTCAAACCTAAGCTCTGATACCATTTAAGCTATAATGCCCTAAATTGAGTGCGTTATCAGCCTGCCACATGTTTTCACTAGAGATGAACACATTAAGGCTCAGTTTCTACTAAACCACAATTTAAAACAAAATATAACTACAATGTTTCACACTCAATACGATAACTTCTAAAACATTAATGTCATTAATGAAAACTTCTAAATTATTTGGTTGGCATAACCCAATCGCCAAATTAAAATCCAACTCGAACATTGGATGAAAAGTCTTAAAACATAAAGAATCATAAAGACTGATATCTTGACTCCAGAAGTTTGCAAATTTAACTATTTCCAGTCTAGTCATCTAATAATTGGATGGAAAATTGACTCCACTATTGTCATTCCCATAGTCCACACACACACACACATATATATCATAACCTGATAGTCGAATACTATAGGCTCTTCATCTAATCCTGAAAAATAGAAAGGAATGAGCACAAGGCCTAATATGTCAAACCATAACCACATGCGCATGAGCAAACATATATCAATTCACATGCAGAGTGGTATTATATGTAGCAACCACATCTTAATTATTTTTTAGATAGCCAGGCAATCAACACATTTTAGAACCATTTGCAATTAGCTCTAAACTCGGAGTAGCTCATGACTCTATGAAAAATAGATACATAGATACTTATATATGTATTTTATATTTTTGTATTGGTACTCCCCACACACTTAGGTACTATACTCGTGGCACTCCTAATCTTCTAGAATCCTCTCTACGTACAACTTCACTTGGGACAATGCCACACACAGATCATTAAGGTACCATCCTAGCAACACTAGTATTAAACCCAGCCAAGCACAAGCAACAAACGATTTAAATCTAGCTATTGTTAAATTCATTTGCAATTCTAAACCTACACCCACGAGCAACAATCAAGGTAAGGATGTACCTGATATATCATTTAAACAGCTAACTTAGCTTCACTAAAAACACCTGATCACATTTAGCAAAAACAAACTCAAAACTTGATATAAAAAAGAAAAACATACTTCTAAAGTCATCTTAACCCCCTACGCTATTAAGAACTACAACTACTTCAGGTTTAGATATACCTTCCCACATATATTTAGGTGCATTAGATGTTAAACTAAGGATTTAAGTGTTTAGGAAGTTGAAAACAAGGATTAAAAGAAGGTTACATCATCCCTTATTGATCAAGCCCATGGCGAAAGTGAAAGGCTCGAGAGAAAAAGAAAACATGGAAACGCCTTTGTCATGCCCATTACGGAGGGCATGATGGGGGTAGTGATGGCCATCACGGCCTCTATCATAGCCATGATTGGCCAATATCTGCCACTCTCGAAAAGATCATGACCCGTGTCACGATCGTGACCCTGTTTGTACACCTATTCTCTCTAAAACACAAGAAAACCTTCAAAACATCCTTTTCTTTGATCTTAAACCATACAAAACTCAAAAACACATATACCAACACTTTTATAATTCACATTACCTACAAACAAATGATCTTCCCTTCTTCTTTCACAAACAATAACCACCACCAACAAAAGATTAGGGTTCTTTATCCTGATCTTTCCCTTAAACATGAACACATTGATTTCAAAAGCACGGGTTAAGAAAGAAACTCTGAAGGCTATAAAATGACAAGAAAGAATATGATTTACCTTAGTCTCATAGCCTCTTTATAGCCTTTCAAAGGAGATTCAAGCAAGAGGGACTTCTACGGCTTAAGGATTGTGTATAATGTATGTAGATGAAAAGGCACGTAGATTATGAATGGGCAGTTATCACTATATTTTTTTCATAGTGAAAGATTGTTTTGCCCTCTCATAAAACAACATATGATACTTTCTTGCCCTTCATTATAAATTATTTTACTTTATGTTACAATTACATTTCATAAGTGTCATAATAATAGGCAGTTGCTAATTTTGTAAAAGGTAATGGGGCTAATGGAGATGGTAGGAGGTGGTAGGGGTAGATAATTTAGGTAATGGGATCGAAGTAACTTAAGAGTAGCAATTACGTCATTTTATGTGGTTTTTGGTGGGTATGGCTTGAACGTGCAATTAGTTGGTGAAGTAGTTGGTGTAAGTGGTAAGGGTAGTGGAGGTGAATTGGAGGAGCAATTGCATGGAAATGGAGCTGGTGGGGGTGACTTCCTATGATAGTGCGGTGATGATGGTGGTGATGGGAGGTGAAGGGTTGATAGAGATGGTAGTGGGGCTGATTTCAAGGAGCAATTAGATGGGGAAAGTGGTGATGGTGATGGTATGGCAGGTAGAAGGGAGATGCAAGAATATGCTTACCCAAATATAGCTAATTCAATGGCAACCACCAGCCAAGTCGCCATCGTCATCGTCATTGTCATTTTTGGTGTAATGTAACATGAAGAAGAGGTGGTGGTGTAGTCAGAACATAGAGAGTGAGTGAGTGTGTGTGTGGGTGTAATAGTGTTGAGATTTAGCGTACACTCAAGAGTTTGTTGTACTAATTGTCCATTGTCAAATTATAAAGCCTCATGTAGGAATGCTGAATGGAGGATTTTTTTTTTCTTTTTTTATATCGTACAAATGCAATTTAACAATAGAAAATCTCTCTGTCTGGCATGTGATTAGGAATAATATTACCTTGTCTTGTAAATTCATTCGCTAAAATTTGTGGGTAACAAAAAATCATGATTTGAGTTAATCTTCTAATAGTCTAGCAAAGAAAAAATATTAAAGAAAATAATTTTGAAATCACAATTTCATATTGAATATATATATTCCAAACAAAGTGGTGTATTTATTCATAATACTTAACCATAGCCAGTACATATACATACACTGCTACTCGCATTACAGCAAAAGCAATTAGACTCACTACTATGTAGCTTTTGAAGAGTGAATGGGGTGTTCAACCACCAATCAAATGGATATATCCTTCTCCTATAATAAGAAGCTACCTAAACTACAATTCTATTTGCAATTCTAGGAACAAACTTAAAAATAATATTTACATCCAACCCATGATCCATCTACATGTTAAAAGACCCATTTATGCAAATTTAAATTACAGCATTGAGTCACGTGCTACAACATCTCCATTCTTGATAAATATAGTCTGTCCTAAGTGGACAATCCCAGAGAAGAAACAACAACAATTACTCCTTTGCTTTCATAGTACTCGTGCTAGCTGTTCTGAAAAACCTAATAACTCATGGGTATTAACCAACCGATCACTCCTAATACCTGCTAGACAAGAAGTTGTTGCTCCTACTTCTTCACCATCCACTTCCTTCACATTACGTATCTTAAATACTCTTCTTTCTTTCAACCAAAAACCAAATCTTCTCACCACACTAAGAGCACATGATGACCTTTTGTTGAACAAGGCTTCACATCTTTCCTTCCAAATCAACCTAACTACTTCCATCAACATTACTAGAACATCATCCTTATCTTTTCTATTAATTTGTAAAAGTCGTTCACAAAGATCCTACCACTCCTTCAAACAAGTGATTTGTTTCCCATCTACATGCCACCCTAATGTTTCAAACCATACATATTTCGTCCATTGACAACACAACAACAGGTGTTCAATAGATTCCTCCTCTTCACAAAACACATATATTGGAGATGACACCACTTTCTTAGAGTAAAGATTTTTCATACAAGGAAAGGTGTTAGTTAATCTTCACTAAAAGAAATGAGTCAACTTAGGATAGATTTTAACTTCCAAATTTGTTTCCACATTACCTTAGTGACATGACTCGATGTAGATGCTTTCTTAGGAGAAGCATCACTAATCTTGGCTACCAACCGAGGATAGGCTGACTTCACTGAGAACTCTCCATTATGATTGTAAGGCCACATCAGCCGATCATCATCTATCACATTTATTAAGGGAATGATCTAAATAGCACAAATCTCCTTAGAGGATAGCAAGTGTTGAATAGCTTGTAAGTTCCATACCTTTTCCTCTTTATAAATCAACAAACAAACCCTCAACTTTGTATTAATCTCAAATATTTAGATAGAAAAAACTCATTTAGCTAGGGACCATCTACCCCTTCCAATTCTAATATTAGTACCGCCTTACACCAAACCGCATTGTCAAACAAAACCTTTTTGCCTTCCAAGATATTACTCTAGATCCAAGAGTTTCTACTTCCACTCCCTACTTTACAAAACTCAACTAAAGGAAGTAGATCCCTTTTAGTAGTCTTACCCAAAAAAACCCCTAGTTTTGTCAAACCCTCCAAGCCAGCTTAGCAAGAAGACTAAGGTTGAACAAATGAAGATCCTTAAAGCCCATACCTCTTTCTTCATTGCTTTAGTCAATTTTTCAATTCATCCAATGTATTTTAGCTCTCTCCTTTCCTTTACCCCTACCAAAATTTGGCCATCATTGAATTGACTTGCTTACACCATTGAATTGGATATTTGAATAAACTCATCGAGTAAGTTAGAATAGCACAAGCGACTATTCTAGTTAATACTTCTCTACTAGCCTTTGTCAATAACCTTTGCTGCTAGCCTTGCAATTTCTTTGCAATCCTCTTTTTAACATAAGTCAAAGCTTTACATTTCAATCTCCCTTAAATTATGGCAAGTCCATGATATTTACCTAGCTCCAAAGTATGAGAAATCCTCATTAACCCACCAACAACCCAATTGCACTATTCTGAAGCAATCTGGCTAAAAAATATCATAAATTTACCAAAATTCACTTGCTATCTCAAATCATGGCAACATTGAGTGATCAAGCTTCTCAATTCAGGTACCGAACCTACTTCTGCTTTCACAACAAATAAGGAATCGTCAGCAAACAAAAGATGTGTTAACATTGGATACACGGATTTAAACTTAACACCATGTACCAAACCATCTCTACTAGCCTTGAGTAGGCCTTTAGATAGTACATCAACCACCAAAATAAACAAATAAAGGGAAGGAGGATCCCCTTGTCTAATCCCTCTACTAAGAATAACCTCCCGTACTACACATCCATTAACTAAAATATTAAATTCGACATTTGTTATAAATTGCATTATCCAACAAATCCATCTTCCATCAAATACCATTTTATAAAGAACTGCTTCTAAAAAATCCCATTCGACTCTATCATATGCTTTACTCTTGTCTATTTTAATGGCACAAAAAATGTCCTTCCCTTTTTTTCTTATTTTTTGAAAAATGAAACATGTTATGTGTAATTACAATATTATCTTACATTATATGTCCTGAAATAAAGGCACTTTGATTTTATGATATTAGCTCATTGAGGAAAGGTTTTAACTTATTTGCTAAGATCTTTAACACTATTTTGTATAGATTATTACAAAGACTTATGGAACAGAAATGGGTTACGTCAATTGGTTTGGACACTTGAGGAATCAGAATTAGATCAGTCTGGTTAAAGGAGCTAAGAAACTTATCAGTGATGAATAAGGCCTACACTACTACAACAAGAGATGGACCAAGTATTTTCCAATAGGTCTAGTAGAAGATCCTAGGAAAGCCATTAAGTCCTAGAGCTTTGAGAGCACCTAATTGAAACATTGCATCTCTAACTTCAAGTGATTCAACAAGTGCACATAGAACTCTATTGATTTCATCAAAAACCACACCATTAACCCAATTGATGATGTCATTCCATTGTCCTTTTCTTTCCAATGAAAATAACTGTTGAAAACTACCAGCAAATTCTTCCCCTATATCTTCCTCTATTGTCAAGATCTGCCTATTCACACCTTCTAATCGATACACCTTATTCATTTGTCTTCTTCTAATAGTATTTTGATGAAAAAAAGGAAGTATTTCTATCCTCGCATAAAAGCTAATTGATCCAAGATCTCTAATGCCAGTACACTTCCTCTTTACTCCATAAATCCTTAATTTGCCATGAATTGATTTTCTTCTTCCTAGCTATAGTTCCACTAGCTTGGCTTTGAGTTTTTCCATTAATGCTTTATTGTTTGGGCTAGAAGTCTTGCTCCATGGAATTAAAAGATGCATATAATCTCTCAAACAATCATTAAATTGTGCCAAATTACTAGTATGTACCTTGGAATTCCACACCAATTGCATAATATCTTTACATTCCACAACTAATCTCCATAGATTTTTAGATCTAAAACATTTCTTTCCTCTTAACTCTGAATAATTAAATTAATAATCAAAGTCGCATGATCCATTCAATCCTTGCCTCATGAAACACTTGTGTATTAGGAAAGTAACTCAACCAATTTGCAGAACATAAACTCCTATCCAACCTCTCTTGAACAAATTCTCAACCACTCCTATTATTAGCCCAAGTAAAGCTCAAACCTATAAAACTAAGGTAAAAAAGCCCAGCCTCCGACATATATTCCTAAAAGCTGTAGAATGTCTTTTATCTCTATATCGGCTTCTAATTTTCTCATAATCATCCACTATTTTGTTAAAATCCCCCGAACAAAGCCAGGGCCCCTCCACGACTTTCTCTAAATCTATAAAGTCAGCCTATAGTTTGATTTTTTTTTCATGAAAGTCATGAGGTGCATGACACCTAATGAAAGTTTCAACATATGAATCATCAACATGCTTTATTTCAATGACATACCATCTACAACTATCAATAATCTTTACTATAATAGTATACTCTACCATAAAGACAAACCTCGACCTTTCCCCAAAGGTAGAACATAAAAACCATCTACATAGCCAAGTCTATTCCTTAAATTTCCAATTTATTATTCATATTTTTAGTCTCCATTAAGAAGACAATAATTATATATATTTATATATAAGTTCTTTTAATTGATGAATTGTCAAGGTCGACCCAAAACCTTGACAATCCATGCTAAGAAAATCATGGCCCTTGTGTGGCTGTTAAGGGCTAACCACCATGGCCACTAGATTCAGGAGAGACAATAGGAACATCATAAAGTTCAAATGATTGTTCAATAATCATCCTACATCATCCTTTTCGAACTCAAAAAATCATGGCCCTTGTGTGGCTATTAAGGGCTAACCACCATGGCTGCTAGATTCAGGAGAGACAATAGGAACATCATAAAGTTCAAATGATTGTTCAATAATCATCCTACATCATCCTTTCCAAACTCTACACATAATACCCTTTTTACCTTGTCCATTCTTCTTCTTGTTCAAAGATTGATGCACAAACACATTCTCAGAAAGCACCTATACCCATTTCAATTTCTTAGTAGTCACTTGATCTACAGATTCTCTTAGACATTTTAGATTGAGATGATTAATAGCCACAACATGAAATTTTGAATTACCGGCTTCCTCTTCTTGTTTACATCCACTATTATTTTCCTTGGGTGGTAATTCAACAAAATATTCATTTTTAGTAATTTTCATAGCACAATCTGACCCACCTCCATCAACTACACTTGCATCCTTTTCTTTACATTCTTCCCAAGCATGCTTTACCCCTGCTATTGAGAAGGAGGTAATTATCTAGGTAGAGTGGGAAACAAAAGTAAGATTGGAATGGCCTAAACTTAAAACATGGCTAATTTAGATATAAATCTAGTGCATGACTTGTGTATGCATGTTTAGTGAAATTTGTATATTTTTTTAATGGTTTTAAATGTTTGGCATATAAGAAATGAATTTTGCATGATAAGTATGTTAATAAGAATTGATGCATGTGTTGGGTTAGTGTGAACGATATGTGTTTGTATTAGTGTATTTGAATATTAGTGTAAGTGTTATTGATATTTATATGATGCTTGTGTTGATGTATGTATAATGACATGTATAAAAATTTGGTCTAAAATAAGTTAAACAAGCATAAAATATGTTTCAAAACAGAGCAGAATTTTAGCCATGTTTGCAAGCCCAAAAACACATGATTTTGGCCTAAAAAATCAGGCCTTGGCCCATGAAATTAACCCCCATGTGCAGCTGCCCCAAAAGTTCAAATTTAGATAAGACTAAGCCCCTTTATCTTGCTAAACCCACTTCTAAAAATCAGATAAAAAATCCATACGAATTTCTTCATATTTTTCCCACTTTACTCTTTTGTCTCTCCTTGTGTTGCACCTTATCACCTTAGCAAGAACAAAACTTAGACTCTAGTGTCTTCTATCAAACTAGAGCTTCCTAAGGTAAGTTTATACTTGTTTGAAAATCTAATTTCTTGTTTAAATTTCTCTAGACATGTGAGTTCCATGTTATTGTAAATATACATGTTGAAATGACTTCTTGAGAAGTTGCATGTGTTAATTGTATATGAGATAGGATTTTGATGATATATGAGTTGTTGGTATATGCTAAATAGGTAACAAGTAGTGTAAGAGTGCATGAAGTTAAAAAAAAAAAGAGTAGGGTTAAGACAGTTTAGAGAGGCTTTGATTGGCTAAATGAGGGCTGAATGATGATTTGTGATCGAAATAGTGGCTATGAGTGTTTAATGAGGTTGGAGTGATGGTTTTGTATGTTAAAAGAAGCTAGAACACATATAGGTTAAGGTTTGGTGTTGGAAGGAAGTTTGGAAATGAAAACTTAGGTAAAAAGTTTGTGTTGTCAAACAAGGAGGTCTGCAATTTTTCAAAATTTGTTCTGCAGTGTACGCCGCCTCAATGCCACTGGCGTAGAGGTCAGCACTGCCAGCATACATGGCAACACTACCGGTGTTGGGGGTATTCAAGGGCGTGGACCAAGCCCGTGGAACTCTTGGATTTTTTGAAAAATTGGAGTTGTAGTCTACACCTACTCAATACCACCGGTGTAGACCACAACACTGCCGACATTTGTGTTAAAGCTGCCAACATTGGCAAGCATAGAATTTTGGCGCAAACTATCCCTCCTCAACACCGCCGGCATTGAAGGTTGGTGTGTCCCCTGCAATTTTTCATTTTCAAAACTTCTTCAAAACCATTCCTTTAGCTTGTTAAATTATTTATTGAGTATTTATTGAGCATATATGATGTTACATGATGTATAAATACTATGTTAAGACATTGTGTTGAACTTATTTGAATTTCTTTGAGTGTTTTGCTTAGATTTAATTATGTTTCTATATGAATTAAAATTATAATATTGATTTGAAAGGATTTTCTTGGAATAGTGATAGATCCTCGCTTGGATACCCCTATTAATTCGCAATTTGATTCAAGTATGCAGTAATGTGTTTGATTTCTTGCCTAAGATAGGCATGGCGAAATTCCCTTTAAGTTAATATAATACTTAAATTAATTGAAATTGATTGTCTATTATGTCATTGAATCTAGCTCGGGAAGCGACACCTTGCTCAAATTTGGGGCATGGCAGTTTAGGCACTTAGGCCATCATTATCTTTATGATAAAACTTTTATAAATTGCAAGGTGAGTAGTTGATAGGGTTATTGGTATCAGTATAATATTTGCTTATTTTTAAAGAGAAAATTATATGATTTAATTCAATTATTTATGGGAGCATTTGAATTAGGTGATATTATGGATTAAGTTAAGTAAAGTTGTAAAACGGCTGAAAACCCTAGAGGAAGCTACTTTTTCATTCATGGATAAATCATCTAGGAGATATAAGTTCTCAAACAACTTATATGAACTCCCTAAGTATCGAGATTGTTACTCAGGACCCCAAATATCCTCGTTATCCAGAGTTTGAATACTCCAATGTTGTTTGACTGATTAAAGATTTCATAATAACTTGATGGATGTTGCATTTGTATATAGTTTAAGCTTGTATGTCACTCACCTTTGTTTTCGTCACTTGCGTACTAGGCCTTTGGCTCATTATTTTATATTTCCGGTGTTGATGACCATGATGAGTTCTACACCAGTATGGGGTATGAGATGGATTTTGAGGACTTATTAGATGATTGGGAGGATTAGAAATGACCATGACTTTGATGGTATTTTTGTAATAGTGTAGCTTGGGAGGCATACGTAATATTTATGATAGTTTTGCTAAATGCATGTATTTTGTAAATGTTGGGGATCTGGAGTCACCTATTTTAACTATAGAGGTGAGTCAAAATCTTTACAAAGATCTAGTGAGGAAAAATCAGGTTCAGTAAGGTTAACTATAGGCAAAGGGTTTTTCATACTAAGATCATTCAATTTGGTAAATCAGAAGCAAAAGGGGAAACAAAATCAACAGCAAAGAAAGGTTCCTTCTCAATAGCCTCCGAACACTTCATCCTTTTTACTAACTTGTTTTTCTTTCAAAAAATCAATAGCAACAGAGCAGGTAATCAAATTCTCTTTATCATTATCCAGTACTTCCTTCCACCTTTTTACATGTTTAAGCACACTCACCCCTATATCCCTTACTCCAAAATCCTACATCATTAATTTTCTCCCATACCCTTCTCACAATCACATGCCTTGCTTACATGACCCAAACAACCACAATTAAAACAAAAATCAGATAACCTTTCATATTTAAAAGTAACTCAATGTTGACTCTCATCTTTTATATGTACCCGTGACCTTGATTTAAAGGCTTCTCCACATTAATTAGAATTTTGGTCTGAAAGAAAGATCTCCTAATCCCATTAGGTAAACAGACAAGATTTACACTAATTACTATGCCAACAAGCACACCCAATTTATTAGCATTAGCAATGGATAAATGATCTCATTATAGGCCATGAAATTGGACCCAAAACTTCAGATATTTGAATTGAAGGTCTTCCACACTGAAATTTGAATTCCAATCCTCCAAAATAAGATAATGCCTCGTAACTACCCAAGGACCTTTGCTACAAATCAATCGTGATGTTTTCACATGACCAAAAGCAAATAAGAAACAATTCATCTTTAACACTAATATTTTAACATCACAAAAATCCTTCCAAGCTCTTTTCAAAATATTCATCACTCCATTTTTATTGAAAACTTTGTTAAGAACTATGCGACCAACCATAAGATGTTCCAGACCTATAATTAACTCCATGTTTTCCTCCAACCTAAGGCCTTTACGAGATGGATCCATAGGAAATACTTCATCTCAACTTTAAAGTAGTAGAAATAGAGGATGAAGGCTAAGATATATACACACCAAGTAAAACAAAGATAAGACAAAAGCCAATTGACTCAAAAAATATCTACAAATAAGAAAAAACAGTAGACACAAAGGATGAAGATTGAAAACCACACACTAAAGGAGCAAGAAAAAGACAGACATAGAAGACTTTCAGAAAATATTTACAAGCAGGATAAAAGAATGACAACAAACTAGAAACTGAACATAGAATAAAGAAAATGAAAGATTCAAAAGGCCTAGACGTACCGATATTGTGCCATATCACTAGTATGATTTAGATGCTATGATAAATGCACAGAAAAAGTATGCATAATGTGCAAAGGATAAAAAAAAAATAACAAAGTAGAGATGCAAAAGGTGTATGAAAAGAAAGTGTTTAAAGCAGGCCATAAAAATGCAAAAAGGAGGCAACAATATGACCATAACATAATCCAATGGGAAGGGAAAAAAGATAAACATGCACAAATCACCACGTAAGGGTAGGACTACTCTCAAACGTTGAGAAAAAAATCTCTTTCTAGAAAAAGAGAGAGATACATATACAAAGCACTTTCATATAAGATATTTGGTTGGAACTTTTTCCTGAGCATTGTAGTTTAGGCTTTCTAAAATGATGATGATGAAAAATCTCTTTTCCCTCTTCGCTATATCAATTTATCAATTTAGAACACGATTGTTAAAAGAACAGGAATTGATATAACATTCGGTACGAAATAACATGAATAAACATGTTGATGTAAATTTATCTTTTTATGCTATCTAATAAATTTTATATATATACTAGCACTTGATGCACTCACGTTGCATGTGCAAATATTAAATTAAATAACAAAATTAAAATATACCATGTCACACTAACTTAATGAGTTATATGCATGATTTAATATAAGATAGCAACATATCAAATATGTGAATTATCAACACCAAAATAAAAGTTAAGTTATAAAAGTTAAAAAAGTGTCCTGCAATACAATGATAAAATATAACGCTATCTTGAAATTATATTTACTTTGAACATCAAGCCATTTCATTGGTGAAAAATAAATTTTAGGTGCCATCATAGCTTATTTACAACCAATAAATATAGCTATTAATAGTACATCTATTAAATTGTATTTTCCCACTACATGTAGAATCACTATATTATACTTTTTATTGGTTAGTCAAAATGATAATGCAAGGAACTAGCAATTCAATACTCTCCTGAATACTTATACACACACAACTACTTGGATGCAAGCAGCGAAGGACTCAAATACAAGTCTAATGGAGTAAATTCAATATATTTCCTTTGATGTTGTGTCATATAGATTAATATGCATAACAAAGTGCTCCTAGGTAGTACATAGTATAGGTAATAGCATGTGACATAAATGACTAGCTCACCATTATCGTTAATACACTCTAAGGAATAATTGTACTATTTTATTCTATTATGATATGGGCCTATTACATTAGAGTCATAACTGCATATAGGCTACATTACTACTACTACTAGCCTTAGCTTTATTCATTAAGGATATGGGTCTAATTCTTATTCCTGTGTCTTCAGCTCATACTTGGAAAGTGGTGCATTCTAGCTTCATTATACTTTTCAGTCACATTCAAACCACTTGCACATGCATCACGAACACACACTTCACTTCCCTTTCCCACAGTAGCAAACCCTAAATCAACCCTCTCCTCTTCAAGATCCCTTTCCATAACGGGTGATTTGGAAAGTAGAGCTTCAAGTCACTATAAAACTCCCAAGTAGCCTATGCCGGGAGACCTATTGTGCCAAAAGATAAGCACCATTGTCTTGGCCATATTCCCATATTTGACTAATTTTCTCTTAATTATCGACTGTGGCTCATAATCATGTTTTATGTTCATTATAGGTGGAATCGATGAAGCAAATAGGGGTCTGATGTATTTCTTCAATTGGGATACATGAAAGGTGTCTTGCATCTCAGCTTCAGTAGGTAGTTCAAGTTAATAAGCCACAATGCCTATTTTATCAATAATTTTGAGTGGACCATAGTAATTAGGAGCGATCTTGGGAGACTTAGTGATCTTTAGGGAGTTTTGCTTATAGGGTAGTAGTTTTAAGAGTGCCCAATCTCCGATATGAAAAACCCTATCTATTCTTTTCTGATCTGCCAGTTGTTTCATCCTATTTTGGGCGTGCTTAAGATGAAACTTAAGCATGCACATGGTTTCCTCCTTCTTTGTGAGTAGGTGGTCCACAATTTCATTCTTAGAATCCTTAGGTATGTAAGGTAGATATATCGGTGGAGTGTACCCATACAAAGATCCAAAAGGAGTCATATGGGTGGTAGTTGGTGTTGCACCACTACTCCGCTAAACTTAGAAATTGACTCCACTTCTTAAGAGCATCCCTTATCATAGATTTAGATATGTCTCTAAACATAGATTGACTACCTTAGTCTAATTCATCATTTGAGGGGTGGTAAATCGAGGACATATAGCTACCCATATGGAACCCCTGTGTCGAAAAAATTCTTGCCAAAATGTGCTTACAAAGATTGGGTATTGATCATATGTAATGACTTTAGGCAACCCATGTAGTTTATAGATATGATCTAAGTAAACTTGAGCCACTTGGGCTGCTAAATAACGATGAGATGTAGCTACAAAATGATTATATTTGCTAAGGCAATCCATAAAGACCATCACCACACCCTTGCCATTTGATTTGGATAGGCCATCAATGAAGTCCATGCTTACCTCTTGCCAACACTTCTTATGAATGCTTAAAGGTTGTAGCAACCCTGGTGTAGATACATTCTCGGGCTTATACCTTTGGCACACATCACACTCCCTTACCCATTTCCTTACTTCTTTTTTCTAACATGGGTCAGTGAAAAGTACTAGCTATTCTCTAAAAATTGCTTATGCTCCCAAATGACCACCTAGGGGGACCCCCATGGTAATATTGCAGCAACTTGGCCTTAAGTTCCTTTGATAGCCTGACCACCATCCTTCCTTTTCTTCTTAGAACATCCTATTCCTAGCTGAATAGTGCTATCTTCTACCTTTCTCGTAGCTTAGATATGATCTTTGCATAGCTCTCTTCCAATTTTCCAAATGTCCTTAATTTCTTGTAGGACCTCTATTAAGACAAATGATATGGTAATGTGCTGTAGGTAAAGAATTTCAACCCTTGACATGGCGTCTACTACCTTATAAGTATGTCCACTCTTGTAGTTAATGTCATAATCAAACCTAGCTAATTTTGTAAACCATTTTTGTTCATTAGGGGTAGCTAATCATTAACTTGGAAGGTGCTTCAAGCTTTGGTGATCAGTTCTTATAGTGAAATGTCTCCCGAGTAGGTAGTGCCTCCACTTTTCGATGCAATAAACCAAGGTCATCAGTTCTTTTTCATATACTGACATTCCTTGATGTCCAAAAGCCAATGACTTGTAAATATAAGCTATACTTGCCTGAGTATCGCCCTTATTCCATCTCCACTTGCATCCATTTCTACCAAAAAAGTTTTTGAGTATTCGGGTAGCCGTAACATAGGGGCCTTCATTAATTCAGCCTTAAGCCTGTTAAAGGCTAGTTGAGCTTATTAGTTCCAACAAAATTGATTCCCTTTTAAGGGCTGGTTCAAAGGTTTGGCAATCAACTTGAACCTAAGAATAAACCTCCTATGGTATCCAGACAGTCCTGAAAATTCCCTTAATTGTCGTAGGTTAGTAGGGGTTGGGCATTTAGCGATAGCTTCTAGCCTTTGGATCCATGGTTACTTCCTTGTTAAATATGATGTGACTAAGGTATTCAATTTGTTGTACTCCAAAAACACATTTACTCTTCTTAATGAACAGCCTTTCCCTTCTTAGAACTTTAAATTGATCTACGGTTTGCTACTGTAGGAAAGGGAAGTGAAGTGTGTGTTCGTAATGCAAGTAGCAGTAGCTTGAATGTAACTGACAAGTACAATGAAGCTGGAATGCACTACTTTCTATGTATGAGCTGAAGACACAAGGCTAAGAATTAAGCCCATATCTTTAATGAATAAGGTAGAGTCTATTAGCAATAGTAATGTAGCCTAGATGCAATTATAACTATAATGTAATAGGCCCATATCATAATATAATAGAATAGAATAGTACAATTGTCCTCGAAAATGTAATGGTGAGCTAGCCATTTATGTCGCATGCCATCACCTGTACTATGTACTACTTAGGAGCATTCTGTTATGCATTTAATATGTATGATACAAATCAAAGGAAATATATTGAATTTGCTCCATTAGACTTGTATTTGAGTCTTTAGCTTCTCACATCCGAGTAGCTATGTGTGTGTGAGTATTCAAGAGAGTATTGAATTTCTAGTTCCTTGCATCAACTGTTATTAGAGCTATTTCAATGATGGTTGAAGAATCTAAGCGGATTGAGGAAATTATACGATTGGTGATGAGGAAACAAGTTGACCAGAATGCAGGATGGGTACAAATGTTCTCTGATACCCTTTAGAATTAACAAGCAACATTAGATAAACAAAATCGAACCATAGACAAGTTAGGACAACAACTACAAGCATAACATACCTTCCATGGCAAGTTGCCTACTTCGAACTCTACCCTCTAGCAACCCTCTCCCACATCCCCCCCCCACCCCCCACCCCCAAAAAAAAAAAAAAAAAAAAGATAAAAATAATAATAATAAACCCCACATCAACAAGAGCAAGAAAGCAACTTAAAATCGATGATAGATTATCAATTACCTGTGAGAAGTACCAAGGTAAAGTTTCCTATTTTCAATGGCGAAGGGGTTAGAAATTGGCTTGTCAGAGCAGAGCAGTTTTTTTGCTTTTGATGGCATTCTCGAACATCTTAAGGTAAGTATAGCTACCATATACTTGGAAGATAAGCGGTACAAATGGTATGTTGCTTATTTTAAGTGAAGGAATGATGCAACTATGACATGGGAGGAGCTTACTAAGGCTCTTCAAGCTAGGTTTAATGAGCGTGTTTTTTAGGATCTTATGTCCGAGCTTAAAGAACTCCATCAAATAGAAACCTTGCAAGAATGTATTGATGATTTTATGCACTTAGTTACTCAAGTTCAACTGCTAGAAACACACCTTGTATGTTGTTTCCTAGGTGGACTCAAACTCAAAATCCAATTTCCTATAAGAATGTTTCATCCTAATAGCTTAAATCAAGCTTACACCTTAGCCAAGTTAAAAGAAGCCACCTCACTATCCTCTAACACTAACTTGAAAATGACTAAACATACTACTACTATAACCCACTCTTACCACCATTCACAGCCTACCCACATTAGCCTTTACCAAAAACCCACAATCAAAACTCAAATAGCTAACCTAGTAGGAACCAAAAAAACAACCAACTAGAAATTGAATGCTAACCCAACCTTTAGAAACACTTGAAGACTAATCCCTAAGGAGTTAATAGAAAAGAGGAGAAAAAGGCAATGTTTCTGGTGTAATGAGCCTTTTAGGCCATGACATAGGTGTAAAAGTAAGAAACTCAACTTGTTGGTAGTGGAACATGAGAATGAGTGGGAAGAGGCCACTGAAGCAAAACCTGGAGTGGATGAAATTGAAGAAAGCCCTAGATCAAATTAATTAATCACTAAAGTTACTATTTACAATAAATATGTGAAATAAGAAAATGGTAAATGGAAATCTTATTATTTAATTCTCCTCTTAATAATTCTATTTGTGGACCTTGATGTGGTTAATGATGTAGTATATGTAGTAATATCAGAGCTAGAGATACATATTATGTGAACAACATTTAATAACACCATACTATGTATGTTTTTTTGGCAATAAACAAATAATAAAGAGCACCATAGGTTCATAATAATATATTTTGTTAATTAAAAAGCATAACATGAATAAAAAAGGAAAAAAATAAGAAACATATTAACAATAGCAAGGAAAAATTATTTTTATATTAAAAAATGGAACTAAAAATAGATAGCCCACAATAGTTTACAAAGGACATACTAGGTACATATGCAATTGAAGACCATGATTTTAAATGGGATGATAGAGGTGTCAAGAGGTATATATCTCTTTTGCTTAGCTAATTTTTAATTGAATTTAATATTTTATACACATATCAGATGTGTCCAGAGGTTTCTACCTCATTTGCTAACATTCAAAAATCAAATGAATATTGAGAAATCAAATCTCCATCTAGGAATCTCAAGACAATATGATGAAAGGTAAAAGAACTTAGAATTCTACCATCCTAGCATAAGCACATTAGGTATACGTATATCTATGATGAGATATTATTAGATTAATAAAACTATGTTTTCTTTTCTTTTTTCTTAAATTAGATTTCAATATTACGAATATTTACGTCAACTTTTACGGTTAGGGATGGAAATTTGTTATCTCAAAAAAAAATTTTATTTTCATCCTGTTTCAACAAATAAATATTTGTTACATGTTTATGAAGTAATAATGATTGTGTAATGACCTAAAATTTATTTTTAAGGCATAACCACTACGTATAATACTTAAGTGTATTATACGTTTAGGATTCCTAGAATGATATGTTTATGTTGAACATTGTTATCCACTTTTAATTATAAAAATAATTTGTTTAGATTTCTAAAATAGCTAGATTTAATTCAGGAAACTAAACTTTTTATAAAACATAATAAAGGGTTTTCCTTCTATCGGAGCAAATCAACTTTCTAAGAAACAAAATTTTGTAAAATCATTTTATAATATACTCTTATGAGAAGATCAACAATTGCAAACACTTTTGGGCATCACTAGGCCCTTTAAAAAAATATTACAACTTCAAATATAAATCTAACTTTTAAAACAAAATTAAAAAGAAATACAAAAGAAATTCACGGTCTTAACCCACTTCACTCATCCAACAACACCAAAAACCCAAGCCAAGCATCACCATCATCAGTCAATCATCATCACCATCATCATCCTCAACTCAACACCTGGAAAAAGGAACAACAACAACAATAATGAGCCGAAGCTCAGTACGTAGTAACACAAGCACACACGGAATGTCACACGAGCTTAACTAAATGCAATGCAACAAATAGCAAGTTATTTTCTTTAATTTAAAGTAAACAAATCAACACTGGACCACTCACACTTCGGAATAGTCCAAGAAATGATTTTCCATCCCTGGCCTACCACTGCAATAATGAGGGAGCGCGTCGATAGCCCCCACAGGCAACTACCCCAAGGTAGGAATCTAGGGGTCCTAAGTAACCGCAACTACTCAGGGGATTGATATAAGCAATCTAACTACTTATATCTCGAAACATCACTAGAAAATAGCTTCATCCAAGGCTTACAGCCGTTACACACACTCTATTCATCCTAATCCACAACATCATCTAGTCCATTTGTTCTCATAAATGTGAACCAAATCATATTACTTCTTCTCGATCCTAAGTAGATGTTACACTGATACCATTTGCCCCATCGACTACCCGTCGTACCACTAATGGACACCTAAGCACCTAAACTACCATGTTCACTCGGACAAGGTTGCCACTCCTCGGACCGAATTCAACGAAACACGCACAACCACCATTCATCAATTATTAAGCCGAGTTTAAGTTTTAATTCGTTTTAGGATGCTTATCCTAACAATCATCATGCAAGTTACTGCGTATCTTTTACATGAAATCCAAATAAAGACTTAGACGCCATCTCAGAAGATAATCTAGAAGATTCAGAATCTAAACTCAAACATCTATTTAAGATTTTAAACTATATAAGAAATTAAATAGATTAGTCATTACATCAAACTTATTTTATTATCCTATTTGATCATATACTAATTTGGAACCCCGCTATGGCTGCGAATTTCGCTCTGCTAAAATACGGACAGTTCTCCTTTGTCTATCAAAGTATTTCTTTTTACTTTGATTATAGTTGTTTATTACAAAAACATCATCAAATCATACATATTCTAAAAAAATTCAATTCTTAAGCAAATACATATATGAAGCAACATATTTCCCATGTTAGATTCTAAATCAATTATTAACTATTAACTCATTTTAATTTAATCTTAACCAAATTGATTAGAATTAATCATTTAATCCAATTACTAAGCTAAGTTAATTAAACTTAATTAATCTAATTCATTTTAATCAGTTGTAGCTTATTTAGTCAAGTTGAACTTAAGTTTATTAACTAAATTCATTTTATGTCTAACTTCTACAATTAATCCAATTATTTATTAAATCTATAAATTAACTAAACTCATGTTTACTTATACCATTTACCCACATCACATTAACTATCATTTATCTATTTCATTTTAGTTTTTATCTCTTTCTTTCTTTTCTTTTTGTCTTTTTCTTTCTTCTTTATGAACAGTACTAAGGGATAGATTACGCCCGTGATGGAGGCCATGATCGTCGTCACCATCTTCATCATGCCCATTATTGAACATGTGATCTCCATCGTTTGTCTCATCACGGTCATGATGGAGGCCATAATAGTTAATACGGTCCTTGTCACGCCTATGATCAAGGAGAAAAATGTGATCAAAGGAGATCACACTCCTTGTCACGATCGTGATCAAGTCGTTGACTTCAAAAATAATTTACTCCAAAGAGATCACGGGCAATATAACAGCCATGATGAACAGGGGAATTATGTTACAAATTTCCTTTGTGTTTTACACTAGTTCTAATTACTTGTTTTCATCATACATCAACAAAGCCAACTTGTTCTAATTATAAACATGCATAATGATAACTTGTAAACACTTCTATATACATATTCATATCATACTCCTTCAAAACATTTTATCAAATACTTGGCCTACACAATATACACATATATAGGTTTTTAACATACATGATCATATGTCTTGGTTTATCATTAATATTACAAGTTTTACATATATCTAGTTTTAATAAAACATTCGCATACATAAATAACAATTAAAGCAAGAAAAGTAACAAAACTTATCTTTAGACAAATCCAACATTTTGATTCTTCTATTCTTACTTCTCCTAGGTTCTTGAATTTACCTCTAGCATGATCTTCATTGTCTATCTTGTTTTCTATCTTGGATTTCTTCCATAGATTTGTTGGATTTGAGATTTATGGCTTGGTTTTGAGAATTGGGAGAAAGAGAAATAGAGAAGAAAAAGAAACAAAGGAAAGAAGGAAGAAAGAGAGAGAAGACAGCTCAAGGAAAAGGAAAAAGAAAAAGAAAAGGATTATAAATATAGGGAAAATTAGGAGATATTTTAAAGTAAATGTATTAGGTTTAAAACTTTCAGATCAATATCTTTAGTATCTAAACTAATTAGAAAATAATTCGAGAACATATATATTAGAAATTTATAACTTGATACAAAAACGTAATTCAAAAGTATAATTTGTGAAGATCTGATATAATTAAGGTTCGAGTTTAAAATTGATATATTTAAATAAGTAATTGATTTAAAAAATTTATAAAGACTTTATAAAATGAAAGATAACTAAAATCTAAAGGTTCAGGAGCTTTCAAAATATTTAAAATATTTGTTTCAAGATTTAGGATTTTGAATTTGGGATAATGGGAGAATTAGGTTTAAAATTAGATGGTTGATTTGTTAAGAAAAATTATTAAAGAAAATAGATGATTTTGTAAAATATTTCAAATCTCAATTTCAACTCAAATCTACTTACTTATTTAATTACATCAAATTATCTATTTATTTTCTATTATTTACTTATTTGATCCATTTAAACTATCTACTTTATATTTCCAACTTAGCTTAGGATTTAGGGTATTTTAGATTGTTTGCTTTATTTTAAGGATTTCTTTATTTTCTAAATTTATTTAACACGTAACAAGTGTTTATTTATTCGAAGAGAATGGAGACACAATTCTCAAGACATCAAATATTCTTCCTATGGTTGTCATGCACTAATTCTTACTATCTTCAATCTACAATTTGTCCATAGAGTAACGTATTACTATAATCATACATTTCTTTCTCTTTATGGAAAAATATATGTAAATCACATGTTTTGAATTTATTTTTAAAAAAAAAATTATAATATATTATTGTAGCCAAACAATAATTTTTTATGTACTTTCCGCACAATTCCTTTTTACTTTGATGAATGATTGTGCGTATGTTTTTTTTTCCCCAAAAGAAAATCATGTGTATAACCTGAATCCATAATTATTTCAAATCATTTAAAGGAACACTAGACTTTATTTCATGAAATTACAATCAATACAACATAAAATTAGTGGAGAAACAAAATCAAATTTAACATTGTGATACAATAGTAATGCTATTATATTAAAATTTTCTATTTAGTTTCTACTTGCTTCCAATCGCTCTACGAAAAATAAAAAAGGAAAACATGTTATCATACACTTTGCTTGTTAAATATTTGTTCAAATCTACTTGAAACCAAGAAGTATAAGCACTTAAATCATCTTTTGTGATATCAATCACTAAATCAAGCAAGCATTTAGCATTTAAACTATTAAAGGCCTTAAATGTTTTATTTCATTTTAATTGATTTTAAAAAGTACTTTATATTTAAAGTAATAAATAAAAAAAATTCCAGGAAGGGAAATCATAACTTAAATTTTAAAATTTTTCTATTTTATTCTAATTAATTTAGAAAGGGGGGAAAAAGGGAAAATCTTTGTGAGGAAAATTAGAACCCTTGTAATTGGAAAAAATAAAATAGTGAAGAAAACCGTGAACTGAATTTTAAAACCATTTGGTATTAAAAAGCCACGAATATTTTCATTTTAGTATAATTGATTAAAGAAAAAACCTCGGCAAGGAAAATTAGAACCTTTCTTTATTTAAAAGAAAAATACAAAATTATAGTGGAGAAGATTATATGTCAAATTTGAAAAAAAAAAATTGTTCTATTTTATTCTAATTAAATTTAAAAATATTCTTTTTTATTATAATTAATTTGAAATAACCTAATTTATTCAATAATTAAATTTTCATGTAAATATAATACTAGTTCTAAATATTAAGTTTGAAGTAATTTTTATATATAAAAATGAATGTGTAGAAATAGGTATGATATACTTTGTTTATTAATGTAAATTATTGATGTATATGTATATGTATATGTGTGATGAGATTAATACTATTGTTTTATGTATAATAATTGGTTTAGTATAATTGATGTTTGTGTCTCTTATGAATTAATATATATGTGTTATGCTTAAATTTATCAAAACAACTTTTGAATTGCCTAAAAATTTGTTAGCATAATTTTTCAAGAAGTTAAGCCATTTTTAAGCTCAAATTAAATTCAAATTAGCTCCAAATTAAGCAAATTAAGCCGAACTCATATATACCCCAAAAGTCAAACTTAGGATAAATATAAGTATCAAATTTGATCAAATAGAGCCTCATTTGGCAACCCACAAAATTCATACGAATTTTCCACTTTTCTTTCTCTCTTTGTTCCTTCTTTCCTCAAAACATAAGCCCTAAACCTTAGCAAAAACAAGCTCTTGGATTCAACAAATTCTCCAAGCCAAAGTCTCTTCATGTAAATTAATGCAAGTATAAACTCTTTGTTTTTTTTTTTTCTTGTAATATAGATATAGAATCCATGTTAGAATGAGTTTATTGTCATATGACTTTGAATGGTTTTATGTATTGATAAATGTTAGGTTGTGTTTTATTATTATATGAACTTGTTTATGGATTATAGAAGTAGTGAGAAGTGTTGGTGAGGATTGAAGTTGATTTTGAGTAGTTAAGTTTAAGGTAAAGAGTAGGAGAGGATTTGATGTAAACGATGTAGTTTGATGTATTGAATAGATGTTCAAAGTTGCTAGGATTGATTAATGTGCATAGAAGATAGTGTATGAAGTTAAATATGTGTTTGAAGAAGGATTAAAAGTGTTAAAGGTTATAAATTTTCAAAGTCCAAAACAGGGGAAACAAACACTTCTCGAATAGGTCTATTTTTTAGCGTACGCCGGCATTTGGTACTTCAACGTCGCCAGCGTAGAGGCGGTGTTGGATGTGAACAGAATCAATTTTTCTAACGCTGCTTATAACGCTGTCGACTTTTGTAAAGAAATTAGCTAGCGTTTATTTTTCAAATTGTACGCCGGCCACTAAGGTTTCAATGCCGCCGGCTTTTGATCGGTGTTGAATGCCAACATAACCGATTTTCTTAACGCCGAGATTAACGCCGCTAATGTATAACTCCAATGGTGCTGGCGTTCAGCTCAATTTTACTTGTGTAAATAGGCCGTGTATCTCATGAGTTTTACAAATTCAACCTTCTTCAATTGTCCTTCTTTACTTCATATATGGTCTTCTAATGAATCTATAAGCTATATAACCATGTTTTATGTATGAATTAAATGATAAAACTATATATTAAGTTCATTGAATCTCCTTATATAGTTAACTTAGGATTATGTTGTATATATATATTCTACGTTCGATTATTGATTTGTTTTGATATTTCTTATTTCAGTTAAATGTTCTTCAGTTAATTCCCTTCCGAGTGAATATAGTAATATACTATTAGGTACAGGTACGTAATAGCTTGCTTGTTGTATGCTAGGAATATGCATTATTAAATTTGACTTAATTCAATTCGATTTAATACTATGATGAATTGGATGTCTATTATGCTGTTTAATATGGTCCGAGGAGCGGCAAACCTGTCATGATGCAATGACATGTTAGTTAAGCGCTTAACCTAAGTCATGATGCAATGACTTTACCATGATGCAATGGTATGCTATGATGCAATAGTGATTCGTTTATGGTTAAGCGGATAGCTGATCGAGATAATAGTATCCGAGTAACGTTTGCTTAAACTTGGGGGGAAATGCCATGGTGTAGTTCAAAGTTTATGGGGACTTGTGAACTAGATCCATGTTGTGGACCGAGTTTAAGTAGAGTCGAGCAACGGCTTTTAAGCCCTAAATGAAGCTATTTCTTTATGGAATAGATATAGGAGATGTAAGTATTCGAACTGCTTATATCAACTCCCTGAGCAGCTGCTATTACTCAGAACCCCTAAATTCCCAGAGCGTAATTCCGGGGGTTTGAATACCCTATTGTTGCTTTGTTAAAAGAAAACTTAACAAGATAATGACTTGACCGTTGATGCATTTCATTTGAATTAAGTTTTCTTGATAATTTGTTTTAGTATGTGTTATTGCGTACTAGGTCTTTGGCTCACTTTTGCTGCTTTGCAGGTATTGAAGATGAGTTGTATGATGATCTGGTTTACGAGTCAGATTATGAGAGGTTCATGGACGAGTGGAACAAGTAGGACTCGAATGGCCTTGGTTTTTGGGAGAAGCTTTTGCTTAAAGCATATTTCTCTGTATATGAGGCTTGTTAAATAAGCCTAAGTTGTAAAAGACTTTAAGATCCCTTTTGGTTATCTTTTGTACCAAGAACAACTTATAATTTTGTAGTGTCTTACATTGACACTAATCCTTGTACATATAATGTATATATATATGGATTGCTTTTATTAGTAATCTTCTTTTGTTTAAATATTATTTATAAAGTGTTAGTAGATTTGATCAAACAATTCTCATAAACTATTAGTTTTAGGATAACCTTCATATAATGTGAAAAATGTTATATGTGGTTGGAGACTTGGTACACTAAATCTTGGGATTTAGTGGGTCGAGTCTTTATATAATTATAAAAGGGGAAATTAAGCAATGTAAACTTTTTTTATTTACTCTCTATTTTTCAACAATTATCGACTGAAATCTAATGATTGAACTTCTTTGATCAAATGTGATAAATGAGAGAAAAACAAACATGTTATCTCTTAATTGTGATGGGAATTTATTTCTTTTGTTTTATGTTTTCTTTCACCTATTGATAAAATACTTTATCAGTTAATTAGAAATTTGAAAATGTATAATAGAGAGAGACATGGAAGAGGAAAAAAAGGACATAAGTCTAAAAAAACGTACTAGACAGAGGGAGAATATGGTGAAAGAAAACACATTTTCAAACTAGATAATGGGAGACTGAGACATGGAATGTGAGGAGGCGGGGAGAGAGAGAGAAAGAGAGAGAGAGATTTGGGAGTATCGGTTTTAGACTCTACCTTTTTTTGAATCAATTATTTTTTTTATTCTAATGTCTTTCTTTCTTCCACTTACTTTTCCTCTTCCACTACATAGTTTTTACTAAAGTTGGGCATGCGGGCCGGTTTACTCACTTCAAAAAACAAGCTGTGGCCAAATTTATCAACTCCTTTAAAAGCGAGTCAAATTGGCCTGGTCCATTTGGCCCGCGGGCCAAAACATTAAAAGAAGAAGAAGAAGAGGAAAATTTAAAGAATATTTATAATAGAATAAGATGTTGGTGATTGTTTATGGTATGTTATGGAAGAAGATAGATTGATACACACAATACAAACATTATGACTTTTTTTTAAATATTTATTTATTAATTCAACTGTAAAATGATATCTAATAAATCATTTTAAAAACTTGTTTTTACATATAAGTAATCAAATTAACATAAAAATTAATCATTAATATATATAAAACCTTAAAATATAAAAATATTCCAATTTTTTTATAAACTAACATAAAAAATAAAAATTCGAAAATAAAAAAAATTAAATTCATTTTAGACAGTAAGCCATAACCCTTTTAGCTCGCACGTCGAGCCCAAGCCGAGCCTGGGTCTAGAAATTTTGGTTCATTTAACTTGCCGGGTGAAGCAGGCTAGCCCAGCTTGGCCTGGCCCACTAGGTATATTTGTCCACCTTTAGTTTTTACCAATATTGTCAGAACCAAACCAGGGTTTGATCTGAACAAGCTAAAGGGTCAAAGGTCGAGGAGTCGAGCCGATGGTCGAACCAGGATCGCAAAAAAGTAAAAATATAAGAGATAATTTAATTATGAAAGATCAATATATATGATATTACTCAAGTAAATCTATATTTGAATCAAATTCATTAATTAATTATTAGATAAGCATGATATAATAATTATATTTTATAAATTTACAATAAAGTATGAATAAATATTTAAATTTCTAGTTTTTTATTTTGTTTTTTTTGGGTTCGGGTCAACCGGTCTAGGTTCCCAGTTCGACCTCCCAAGTTTCCCGGTTCTACCGCTCAGATCGACCGGGTCAATCCAGATCTCATCAGTTTAATGCAAAAATGAGTCATGCGAGAGATCTAGCCCGACAATAGTCGGTCCAAGCTCGTTTTGACAACAATGGTTTTTACAATGACTTTCACTAACTTTCATTTTCATTTTTAAACTTTAAAGAAACCGTTATTTAACTGCTACCAACTTTGGCACTAATATAATACTTCTTTTCCTCCTGTTAACCCTTTTTATCATATTTTTTTTTTCCTTTTCTTCTATCTAATTTAACTCTATATGTGGTGCACAGTCGGCTAATATCTTTAAAAGTCTATAGTTAGGGTATATAAACGATTCAATTAATGGGCAAAGAATTGAATTTTTAAGATTAAATTGCGGATTCGATCAAAGCAAGTATTTACATTATAATAATAGATAAGAATATATATATATATATATATATATTTGTGTGTGTTTTATAGCTGTGCTTTCTCATGAATACAAGATACAAATCTAATTGTAAACAATTATTAAAAAAAAAATCCAAATGTATGCACAAATTGCGCCCAGTAAGAACAAAAGATTATGCGCTAATCATAAAAAACTGATTCAAATGATGCCCAGTTGTTTCCTCCGAGTGTCTACACTCTATATCTCGGAACATTTTCTTCTTGTTCAACCATACGATTAGTTATTCCAATGGAAAGATTGGGTCCAAGCCTTACAGTTAAAAAAGTAGTGTGACAATTGTTTTCCATTACAAAGTATCAGCCCCATTTTCCTTCCTATAGTTTGTATGGTTTGGTATGACAGGAAAGATCAAATTTTTTTCATAGGATAATTTCGCAACAATTACTATGTTCCTTGGATTTTTACTATTCTTTTTTCTTTTTCCCTTATGCGACTCTGAGGATAGTACTTTATATTTTTGGATTTAAAATACAAAAAAATGTAACGCGAGCAGGGAACTAGAAAACTTGCTTCAAAACACAGAGCCAAATTCATTTGATAAATATTATATATTCATGCAGTTGCTTTTTCGCATGTGGGGAATGTAATAAATTATTTCAACATGCTGTATCAGTCCTGTGTCTGACTCTGTCATCGGTCTCAGTCATTGTATCACAATCCTTAGGATCGTACCATGAACTAACATAAATTTCCTCATTATAAATATCTAAAACAATATTATTAGACATTACACTGGTACATGCCTTATAAATATCAAAACCAAATAAGTTATCAAATAAATATATTATTATATGTTAGGGATTTTAAAAATTAAATATTAGAGATTATGCTTTTTGTGTTTTGGTTAGGGAAATAAAAAACTTTTTAAGAAAAAGTATAATGTTATGAATACTATCTTAATTTTTAAAAAATATTCAATTTACTACTAAATTTTTAAAGTGCTAGATTTTATATCTAGTTGAAACTTTTCAAATCATCATTAATATCTAAGTTAAATAATATAACAACCTTTGTACGTTCACAAGTGACATGGAGCAAAAAAATTTAAAAACTACATGGTTATTGTAAGGAAGAGAAAAGACGTAATAAAAAAAAAGGAATAATAAGAAATTAAAAAAAAAAAAAAAAAAAAAGTAAAACAATGATCTCAATTTCCACTATCCTCTCTTTCCTCTCTCCATGGAGAAGAACAAACAGTGCCACCCTCTAGCCTTAAAAGAAAGCACTTTGAACCACAAAGGCCAGACCTCTCTCTCTTTCTTTCCTTCTTCCCCTCCGCATTAGCATGTGTCTTTGCTGTAGAAAGCCTTAAGAAATATAATTTGCTTCAAACTTTCATGTGAACAACGAATGTTCAACACCATATTAGAAAGGTAGACCTGCATCCAACTTAGACTATGCTTTAGACATTCCTCTTAGCAATAGATCATCAACATGTATTGGAGAAATCAGGAAAATAAAGCAATAGATCATTAGCACAAAACTGGAAAAGACAAAGCAAATATTAGAGCCATAGTGACAAAAAAACTACACCTTCATTCCGTATGGGACGGCATAGAAAATGAAACAATCGACTAAAAAGAATATGTCATCTTCAATGTATGATTTCAAGTCTTTTATTAAGTTTGCAAATGTTGATTTTAGGGGTTTTTTTTTTTAACTTGAGTTTTTTTCTAGGGTTTTTTTATACAGGAGAGGGAACAGTATGTTATGTTTTCTTAATTCTTTGTGAAAAATGAAAAAAAAATTATTTTAATAATTTATTTCTATCTTTTTTTTTTCTAATTTTATTTAATTGTTAAAATCTACGGTGGACTTCATAGAACACGTGTCACATAGTAATTGAGTATATGTAAATGTCGTTATGTTATTTAACTCTGGTTTGAACGATGACTAGGGGTGGGCAAAAAAACCAACCGAACCAAACCAAACCAATCCGTAACTGAACCAATCCAAACCGAAAATATGGTTTTTTTCATGGTTTAATTTGAAATTTTTCAAATCCGAACCAATCCGTAAATTTATGGTTTAGTTTGGAAGGTAAACTAAACCAATTCGTAAAACCGAATAAAACCATTTTAGAAAAATATAATAATATTTTATTATATATTTATATGATTTCATTTGATATTTATTATTTGGTGAATATTTAATTAAATCAACTTGTTCTTTTTTAATTTTTTTTAAGCTCATGGTATGTAATTTTTTGTTGATGATGAACTATTTTTTTTTAATAATTTTTAACTTGGTAAAGTATTAAATTTATTTATTCAGTTATAACTTTCATTATGTATTATTGTTTAATATATTTTATCAATTGATCATTTTATTCATTGATGAATTTTGTTGATAGATGATTTTTTATTTTAGCGCTAAATTATTGGTGGATAATTGACATGATGGTTATATAAAAATCATAAATTATGACTTAATGTATGGTTAGTGAATGTATTTATTGATGGATAATTGATTTTATAGAGAACTATAGATAAAAGTATGATAAATTATATAAAGTATTTTGTCGTGGTTTATAATATCAACTTTGTAAAATGATATAAATACTTAAGAACTACACAAAATGTTAAAAAAACTAGAACAAGGAATTTTTAATTAGAATTTTGATTTAAATACAATTCCAAATCAAACCAAAGACTATTATTTAATGGTTTAAAAAAATTTATAATCCGAACCAAACCGTTACTTAACGTTTGGTTTGGAATGAAAAAAAAAAACCAAACCATTCCTTGCCCACCACTAACGATGACCCAAAATGTTTTAATTAGTATCAACTTTAGTACTTTAAAAGTCCATGTTATAAATTGAATGTTTTTGAAAAGTTTAGTTGGTATCCTATTATTATCCCTTAAGAAAAACTATAACGCTCTAGATGATGAAACAAATATTGACATGTTAATTCAATGAATAATGGATAAATATATACAAAAAATATATATTAATAAAAAATAAGAATTGAAAAATTATATTATGGTATCTTTATCACTTTAAAATAATAACATATTATCAATCAATATAATGAGCATTCACATTTTTCTATGTTGGGATGTCTATTTGTCCCTTTTAGATAGATTATACATAGTTTAAATGATATAAACAAAATTAATGTTATAACATATAGTATGAAGTAAGAACATAAATTTGCTTCTAAATTTAAGGAGAGTATAAACATTACAATTTGTAGTATACAAAGAAGAGATTCTATATTTCGCTAGATTTACATTTAGAGAATATATAATTATAATGAAAACACGTGTTTGGGCCTGGGCTATGCTTTTTCCCAACATTATTTTTTTTTTTTCTTTGAGTTCCTTTTCCACAAGCCCATTTGAGATAAAATTTGGATAGAAGTTTTCATCGTCTTGATGGGCTAATTTCCATTGTGCACGCACACAACTACGACGTTGGCTTGGCTTTGTATCCTTCAGCTCCCGAAGCCTCTCATGACAGTGTAGCAACTACTCTTAATAAGTTAGCAGGCCCATTTCATCTTTTGCATTGGCCCATCTCAATAATTATACAAGAGTATTACCATATTAAAAATATGGTAAAATATGGTAGGGATAATATTAAAATGGTATTTAAACTTTTGCAAAAAGTTCAATTAAGTGTCTAAAGTTTAGTTTTAAACTGTTTGGTACTTAAAATAATTTTTGCATATATTTTTCTACCTGAAGTTTGTTTTTGAATAGTTTAGTATTTAAAGTAAGTTTAATCATGTAGGAAAAATTTATGTAAAAACTTGTTTCAAATATCAAATTATTTAAAGCCAAACTTTAGATATCTGATTGACCTTTTGAAACAGTTTAAGTATCAAATTGTTTAAAATCAAACTTCAAATATATGATTAAACTTTTTACAAAGGTTTAGGTACTATTTTTCACATCAACTTAATATGGTATAGAGGCACTGCCACCTTCAATTTTTTGACAACTTAATATCTAAATTTTAAGTTTTTACATTCAAATACCTGAATTTTAAATGCATAGTAGTGCTCCATTATTAGGGACATTAATGCATTCTTCATGTTTTTGCGTTTAGTGTTTCCACTTTAGTCTACCAACTAACTAATTTAAATTTTTATTTTTTTGCCATGAACTAACTTAAATTTAAAGGTATTAATTTACTATCTAAAAACATTTGGAATTCATTTATAGCACCTAGAAAAAATAGTTAATTACAAAAATGAGTATAGATAGGATAATTATATAAGTGATATTTTCAAAAATGGAGGTCATTTATGACCAAGTTAGACAATAAACATTGAATGATAACTCATGGGAATGAAAACATAAATTGCTCTTTCATTATGAATTGTTATTGTCGTCAACTAAACACATTAATAACAGCTTTACATAGAATGAAAAGGGAATGAATAACTATTCATCTCAAGTAAAAAGACTGATATTGTTTTAACTTTTATTTTCAATCTTTGTCATATGTTTTGTAAATATCTTTGTAATAAAGGCATAGGCATTATAAATATTTCATTTTTACTCCAATAATTACTTCTTTTATTTTTCTTATAGCAAGCAAATATTGTAATGGTTATGACACCTCTATTCCATTCCCACTAAATTGGAATTTAATTTTCACCTTATTTTATACAATGAAGTGAACAAGGCATAATATTTCCACTTTAGCTTTATTTTTCAACTTTTGTACTTTTATTTTAATTATATTTTATTATTTGATTAATCGTTAATTTAAAAAATTATGAATTTAGTGATTTTTCCTTAATATATAATTTATTTGATGACTCAAACAAAAACATGCTCAAATGAAAATCTCACTCGTGCATAACTTTTTACGTATGATACCTTTAACAAATTTTATAGGGTAACGGTTAAATTTAATATGTAAAATTTACATAAAAATTCAATTTAGTACCTACACATTAAAATGGTCAATTTAATACCTGATGATGGTTTAATCTAGATAAGCCTTCTAAACCGAGTCCATCCCATGAACTAACCAGGCTGACCACTTAGGTAGAGACCTTGTCCATGCTTGCCATTGCTTAGAGATTCACCTAAGTACCCTCTAACTTGATTCTGCACTCGATCAGCTTTCCTAGCACGCGGTTAACACCTTAATCAACATCTCTTGGCATATGTTGAACTAGATAAATCGTGATAAATCATGATAAGCTAACAAGCATGTTAAAGTAGATATGCAAATAGGCATACGTACTCTAGGTGTTTGAAGAAATGAATTTTTAATTTTATGATGAAATGATGTGTGTATTGATGTTATTAGTGATAAATGAGTAGGACTTTGGTAATTAGATTGATAATAGAGTTCAACAAGTATGAATGATGAACTTATGCTTCTAAGTTAAGATTGTGGTACATATACATGTAAGATGAATATGAGTGCAAGTAATCTTGATGATGTTTGAATTATGTGTATAAGTTAGTTTAACATGTTTTTACAAACAAATAAAGTCTCGGTAAAGAGTTAGAGGATATAAGATTTCGAAATTTTTTAATCAAGTACCAAAGGATCAATGCCCTGTTCATCACGGGCGTGTTCGAGGTTGTTATTCCCCTGAAATCATGATTTCTTGATGATCACAACTATGACGTAACCCGTGATCTCATCTGAGTGTTTTTAAAACTTAAAATGGCCTTAATCATGGTCATTACCAAGGCCGTAATCTCCTCTAATCTCTTTTTCGTAAATGATTATGGCCTAGATTATGGTCGTTACATGGGCCGTTATCTCCTGAAATGCTTTTTGGAGAAATTTTTACAAATTGATCATGGATGTGATAAGGCAATAACATGTATCACAACTCAAGATCACAACCATGATGGTGCTTGTAAAATCCATCATGGCCCTTGTCACAGGCGCGGCAAATCTTCCGGCACTGTTCACAAAAAAAAAAAGTAAGTAAATGAATAATAAATGAATGGATAGTGGAATATGATGTGTATATCTGTATGTATATGAATATGAAACTATGTGATGATTTAAACCTTATTTCAGTTTAACAAAGGTTTAATGATTTAGTATGTAATCATGAATTAACAATGTTTCATATGAAATGATTGCCTCGATAGGTTCCAATACTCAATTGGGTTTGAATACAGATCTTTTATCTGATAAAACCATTTATCTAGATACTCAAAAACTTGTTTGTTGAATATAAGTTACGCATTATTAATCAATTTAATTAAAGATTTGTTTGAATTGTGTGTGTGTCATTGAATATGGTCCGGAGAGCAATAACCCTGTTAACGTTAACATGTTACTTTAGGAGCTTAAGCCACCCCAATCATGATAAAATGATTTTCATAAGTGGCTTAGCAGGTAATCGATAAGAGGAACTGTAATGGTGTAACATTTGCTTATTCTTAAGAGGAAATAATAGTTTAATCCGTTTATGGGACTAGTTGAATTGGATGATATTATGGATTAAGTTAAATAAAGTTGAGTGATGGCTGTGAATCTAGATGAATCATTATTTATAAAGTTATGTAAGGAGATATAAGTATTCGAGCTGCTTATATAACCCCTGAGCAGTGTTGTTACTCAGAACCCGGATCCCTAAAGATTGCAATCGGCGTTTGAATACTTAGTGCTGAGATGTTTTATTAAACAAAGATGAATAATTCTTTTGTTTCTTATATTGCATTAGCTTAGGAGAGCATGTCACATGTATTTGTTTGTGTTTATATACTGGACCCTGGTTCACTTTTTCTTCTACAGGTAATGATGATAGTATTTTGATGACTTGGGATATGGTACGGATTGGGAGGCTTTTCTTGAGGAAGAGGACGACTAAAGTTGATGAACAATTCCTTGTTGTTTTCATGGAAATGATAAAAGAAGACCATGTTTTTGAAATGAATAGTATAGACTATGGCTTATGTCATGACTGCTACCCCCAAGCTCCGTCTGTAGTGGAGGGGGTGCCCCTAAGGCCAGGCCCACCCTGGGCAGGGATCGTGATCCAGGTACACACTAACCCTCCCAGGCACCCTCAGCACAATCAGGACACCAAAGGCAATGTGTAATGACTCGAGATTCTACCTACCGAGGTATTGTCTGCTTTGGCCATACGCTGCACAATTTTGTCCTTTTAGTGCTAATGTTTCCTAGGAGGTTACCCATTTTGGGATTGCTCTGTCCAGAGCATGCTTAACTTTAGAGTTCTAACAAACTCCAAGCCACTACACTGAAAAAGGTGCCTCTGTGATTAGAGTTCCACCATCTATATTTGAGGGGTATTACATATTTCCCTACTTATAGAACTGACGTGCCCGTCAGTTTCGTTACATAGGTCCAGAACCACTGCTCTAATATCATTTGTTGCGACCTGCCACCCTAGGCTTCACTGTAGCGAAGGGGGCACCCCTAGGCTCTCAGGCAACCTTGGGCAGGGATCTGATGCCAGGTATACTGGCCCTCTTAGTGCACCCTCAGGCATAACCAGGATACTAAAGATATTGTGTAATGACTCGAGACTCTACCTATTGAGGTATTATCCACTTTGGCCACACGCTGCACTGTTTTTTCCTTTTGGTGCCAGCGCTTCCCAATGGGTCACCTATCCTAGGATTGCTCTACCCAAAGCACGCTTAACTTTGGAGTTCTAATAAAATCCAAGTCATTACACCGAAAAGGTACCTCTGTGATTAGAGTTCTACCACCTATATTTGAAGGGTATTACAGCTTATACATAAAGCCTATGTTTTATTATGTAAAGTACCTAAGTTTTTTCCTATCATGTACACTATAAGTTTGGCTTTGTAACCTTTGAAGTACCATGGATGATTGTGCTATTTTATGTATTTATATAAAGTTATCTACTCTTAAATGAGTGGTGTTTGTAAAATTTTGTATAATAACAGGTTGATCAAGCAATGAGCATAAACTCTCTCTTTTGGACAACCTTGTGTACAATATCTTCGTATATTATACGTAGCTAGGACTTGATATGTAAAGTTTTAATATAGAACATGTTGGATTCTTATAGAGTGGTATCGAAGCTTTGTTTATGCGATTGCTTGTTCAAAGTAAAAGAATAACAGTTGACATAACCTTAGATGCAGCGAGCTATATAGAAGAAAATTAGGATTTAGTTTGAACAATGTGTATTATTAGTTTATTTTACTTTAATTGATGTTAAAATAAACCAAATTGAACCTCATTGAGTAATGTATAACTTGTTATCTATATTGTGGGTATATGTTGTGTGTACTTGTAAAGATGGATAGGTCAAGAAGGCAAAGACGACAATAGCTAGAAAGAGAAGATATGCCTCCTCCACCTCCTCCATCAATTACTTCGGCCTCTACTTCATCTTCTAATCCAGCTTCTACGACTACTCACTCTCTAGCATCAGCATCTACAACCTAGAATCCACAACCACCACAGATGCCACCATTCCCACAAACGCCTCAAGTGCCCATGGAGATCCAAATACAATATGCACCATGTTTCGAGATATGTTTGCCATAATGCAATAGTATTAGCATATAATGTACCAACAACAACAACAGTTCATGCAACAATATAATCCACAGGTTGTTAGGCAAGGGGACAATGTACAAATGGGTGATCTAAATGATCATGTTAAATTACATGATTTTGTTAGGCTAGTACTTGATTTTGATGGGATTGTTTCAGACCTAGTAACTGTAAAGAATAGGATAGAATAGTTAGAAAAAGTGTTTGCCGTTTGTGAAGTGCCAGAAAATAGGAAAGTGGATTTAGCAGTTTATATGTTGAAGAAAGATGCCAATAATTAGTGGAGACTTGCAAATGAGAATCTAGCGAGGCTTATTGCTTGGGTTCGATTTAAAGAAGCCTTCTTTATACAATATTTTCCAGCCACAGTTTGAGAGCAAATGATCTCTGATTGGTTAAATTTAAGGCAACGAAGTAAGACTGTTGACGAATATCACTCTAAGTTTTGTATATTATTGAGATTTTTGGGTGAAGGATGCAATGATAAAAAAATGAAGGTTCAAAAGTTTCAGAATGGGTTAAATTTGGAAATCAAAGGTGAAGTTAAGATGTTCCAACTTCCGACATTAGTCGATGCGGTCACAAAAGCAAAGTTGGCAGAACAAATTTTGAATGAGAACAAGACACTGAAGGACAGGCAGGCTGCAATTTTAGGAAAGAGAGTTGCATTATCTATTTCTTATAAGAGATATAATAGTGCGAGTAAAGGAAAGAAGCCATACCTAGGTAAGAAAACAAATACAAGATTGTTAGTAAAAACTTCCACTCCTTCTAATACTCTTGAAAGAAGATGCGCTAGATGCTATGGACCTCATGAGCAATCACAATGTAAATGGAACCCGAGGGCGTGTTTCACTTATGGCAAAGAAGGACATCAAGCTTCTGAATGTAAAAATCCAGTATTAAAACCTATCTTCTATGCCTATTGTAAACAAAGAGGGCACTACACAACAGACTGTGCAGTTAAATCTAAGGGTGATGGCTTTAATTCGAGAAAAAGAAAGATAGCAGTTATAGTGTTTGCACTGCAACAGTGAAAAGAGAGTCCTTCTATTGATACGTTGGCAGATACTTTATTAATAGCCAAGCATCATGCTTATACTCTAATAGATACAGGGGTGACACATACACATGCATATCTAAGAAATTTATGAATGATTGTGGTTTGATTTTGAAGTGTTGTTTGATAGGATAATGAGTGTTAATACCCTTTTAGGTGTAAAATCTAAGGAGCCTTATGTATATAGAAATGTTGATGTGTGGATTGTTAGTGTAAATATGCCAATTGCCATGCTAGTTTTACCTATGATTGATTTTGGTGTGATTTTGGGTATGAACTGGTTGAAAATGTGTCAAGTCATTATAGATTGTAATAAGAAAGACTTAAGCTTTAAAATTGAAGATAGAAAGTTTACTTATGCCTTAGAAAGACAAAAACCCAAGAGTATGTTTACAATAGAGTTATGGGAAAAAGCAGTGGTAGCAATTGTTGAGACTGAAGGATTGAAAATCAATAGAGTACCGATAATAAGAGAGTTTACAGTTGTGTTTCCTGAAGATTTACTAGGTTTACCACCAGATCAAGAAATAGAGCTTGGGATTGATGTAATTCTAAAGACAACTCCAATATCTAAGCCACAATATCAAATGGCTCTAATAGAATTGAAAGAGTTGAAGACTCAATTACAAGAATCACAGGATCTCGATTTCATCCAACCTAGTATATCTCCATGGGGTGCTCCAGTACTTTTTGTTAAGAAGAAAGACAAGAGTTTAAGGATGTACATAGATTATCGGGAGCTGAACCAAGCAACAATCAAGAATAAGTATTCCCTACCTAGGATTGATGATTTATTTGACCAGTTAAGAGGAGCAGCTATTTTCTCGAAAATTGATTTGAGATATGGATATCATCACCTTAAGATAAAAGCCACTGGAAATTCCTAAACCACTTTTTGCATCCAGTATGGGCATTTCGAATTTCTTGTTATGCAATTTATGTTAACCAATGCCTTTGCTGCTTTCATGGATTTAATAAATTAGGTTTTCAAGGATTACCTTGATTAGTTTGTGATTGTGTTTATAGATGATATCTTAGTATATCTCGAAGCAAGAATGAGCATGAAGAGCATATCGATTAGTTATTCAAAGGTTGAGAGAGAAGAGATTATATGCAAAGTTTAGCAAATGTAGATTTTGGTTAGAAGAAGTTGCATTCTTGGTTCATATTATCACAAGGGACAGAATATTTTTTGATCTAGAAAAGGTTAAAGCAGTACTAGATTGGTCAAGACCCACCGACGTTACTGAAGTATGAAGCTTCCTAGGTTTGGCTGATTATTATCGAAGATTTGTCCAAGGATTTTCCAAGATTGCCACTTCATTGACAAGACTAACTAAAAAACATGTGAGATTCATGTGGAATAATGGATTTGAAGAAAGTTTTTAAGAATTAAAGAGAAGATTAATGTTAGCACCTGTTCTAGCTTTACCAATTAGCAGAAAAGACTTCATAGTTTATAGTGATGCCTCGATACAAGGACTTGGACGCGTTTTAATGCAAGACAATAGAGTAATTGCCTATGCATCTAGACAATTGAAGCCTCACAAGAAGAATTACCCAGTTCGTGATCCAGAATTTGCAGTAATAATTCGAGCCTTAAAACTCTAGAGACATTATTTGTTTAGTGAAAAATGCAAGATATTCACAAATCACAAGAGCTTAAAATACATATTCACTTAGAAAGAATTGACTTGAGTTGATTAAGGATCATAATGTTGAAATTATGTACCATCTAAGAAAGGTTAATGTGGTTGCAGATGTGCTAAGTAGGAAGAAACAAATAAATATGGCAACTCTGATTACAAGTCAGCGAGAGATACTAGAAGATTTCCGAAGATTGAATGTTGAAGTGACCTTAGAGAAAGTTGATATCATGTTAACGAGCTTGACCTTAGGACCCATAATACTTAAGCAAATTAAACAAGGTCAACAAGAAGATTTAGAAAGAGAAAAATTTGTGAGTGCCATAAACAACGGGAAAAGAAAGGAGTTGAGACTCAATGAAGTAGGCATTCTCAAGTTCAAAGATCAAATATATGTATAAAATGAATGACTTAAGAAAAAAAATTCTGAAGGAAGCTTATATTCCGTTTATTTAGTACATCCATGAAGCACAAAGATGTATAAAGATTTGACGAAACATTATTGGTGGGACAATATGAAGAAAGATATTGCAAGTTATGTATCCAAGTGTTAAACATGCCAGCAAGTGAAGATTGAGCACCAGAGACCTGTTAGTGAATTACAAACATTGTCAGCTCCTGAATAGAAATGAGATGACATAAGTATGGATTTTGTAAGTGCTATTGCTAAGAACTTAGCTAAAAATGAAGTGATATAGGCTGTTGTGGATAGATTAACAAAGTCAGCATACTTTATACCATTAAAAGTCAGATCCTCACTTGACAAAGATGGCGCAAATATATTCAAGAATAGTACGACTTCACAGGATACCAAATCTATTACTTCATATAGAGACATGAGGTTTATAAGTCGTTTTTCAGAAGTTTGCATCAAGTTCTTGGTACTAGAATTCGGTTTAGCACGGCCTTTCATCCTCAAATAGATGGACAGTCAGAAAAAATCATTCGAATTTTGGAGGATATGTTAAGAGCCTACGCTTTAGACTTTGGAAATCGTTGGGATGAACATCTATCGATGGTCGAATTAGTGTACAACAATAGTTATCAGTCAGTGATACAAATGGCCCCATATGAAGCTCCGTACGAAAGAAAGTGTCAATCTCCTTTACACTGGGATGAAGTGGTGAAAAAGCTCTAATTAGTCCTGATTTAGTACAATAGGCAATAGATAAAATTCATATGGTAAAGCAAAGAATGAAGGTATCAATAGATAAAATTCATATGGTGAAGAAAAGAATGAAGGTAGCTTAGGATCGATACAAGAGTTATGCAAACGTGCAAAGAAGACAGCTAAAATTTGAGATCGGTGATCATGTTTTTCTTAAAGTATCTCTAACTAAAGGAGTCTTTAGATTTAGGGTAAAAGGAAAATTAAACTCGAGATATGTTGGTCCATATGAAATATTTAAAAGAGTTAGACCATCAACATATAGACTAGCTTTACCTTCGAGTTTAGCAGGCATGCATAATGTTTTCCATGTGTCTTAGTTGAGAAAATGTGTATCTAATCCAGATGCTATCATTGATACAAATCAACTGGAAAATCTGACCAGATTTGACCACAATTGAGAAGCCTATCAAAATTTTGGGTAAAATCGATAAAATTTTGAGAAATAAGACAATTTCCATGATTAAAGTTCAATGGAATAATCAAGCAAGGGTGAAGCTATTTGGGAAGTGGAGAATGTTATGAGATAGAAGTACCCTGAATTATTTGACTAATAAGGTAAAATAAGTTTCGAGGACAAAATTTCATTAGGGGAGGGGGGGAGAGGGAAGAATGAAATAACCTAAATTAAACCTACTAAATTAATTTATGTATATTTGTTTGTTGATTTCATAATTAAGTTATGATAATTTACATTATAAGAATTTTAATTGTTAGCATAATAAATTAGTGGTATTATAATAGGTTGAAAGTTAATTGTATGTGTATGAGTATAAATATATAAGTGTAGTATATATATCTGTGTGTGTGTGTGTGTGTGTGTGTGTGTGAATTAAATTATGTTATAACATATGTGTGTTATTTAATGAATCGAAATTAATCTTTCTTTTCTTTAAAACCCAAGTCCATCTTTAATCACCAAACCGAAGCCCACACACACATAGCCCAAGCCCATATCTAAGCATCTTCTATATTCTTCTAAGTTGCCTTAAAAGTCAAAAGGCAAAAAATCATATCCAAAACAGACCTTAAGCCATCGTCTCTTTCTTCCCTTTCTATCATCTTCCCAAACACAATCAAGCTCAAATTTCTCTTTCTAAACTTTATCCCACAAGTTTCTAACCAAGGAATCAATCTAAGGAACAAGTAGAAGTAATAATTGAAGCCAAGAAAGAGGAAAGTGAAGTTTGGTTAATTTTAATGTCTATTAAAATAAGTAAAATTAATTGCTTACATATTTTGTTTAATTATGGTTTTGGCTAATGTTGATGTTGCATAGGACTAGAACTTTGATGTTTTAGACAAATTAATGATAAACTAATAAGTATGTTGAGCTAGATATGCCAATATGCATATGTACTCTAGGTGTTTGAAGAAATGAATTTTTGAGTTTATAATGAAATGATGTGTGTATTGATGTTATTAGTGATAAATGAGTAGGACTTTAGTAATTAGGTTGATAATAGAGTTTAACAAGTATGAATGATGAACTTATGCTTCTAAGTTAAGATTGTGGTACATATACATGTAAGATGAATATATGAGTGCAAGTAACCTTGATGATATTTGATATGTGTATTAGTTTAACATGTTTTTACAAACAAATAAAGTGTTAGTAAGGAGTTAGAGGATATAGGAATTCGAAATTTTGAATCAAGTACCAAAAGATTAATGTCTTGTTCATCATAGGCGTGTTCGAGACCGTTATTCCCTTGAAATCATGATTTCCTGATGATTACGGCCGTAACATGGCCTGAGATATCCTCTGAGTGTCTCTTTTCGTAAATGACACGACCTAGATATGTTGTTACATGGGTCGTTATCTCCTCAATGCCTTTTGGAGAAATTTTTACAAATCGATCATGGATGTGACAAGGCAACAACATGCATCATGGCTCAAGATCACGACTGTGATGGCGCCCATGAAATCCATCATGTCCCATATCATAGGCGTGACTTGGTACTATTCACAAAAAATCAATAAATGATAATACATAAATAAATAGTGGAATGTGATGTGTATATTTGTATGTATATGAATATGATACTATGTGATGATTTAAACCTTATTTAAGTTTAATAAATCTTTAATGATTTAGTATTTAATCATGGATTAACATTGTTTCATATGAAATGATTTCCTCGACAGGCTCCAATACCTAGTTAGGTTTAAATACAGGTCTTTTATCTGATAAAACCATTTATCCAAGTATACAGCAACTTGTTTGTTAAATACTAAGTTAGGCATTATCTAATCAATTCTAATTAAAGATTGACTTAATGATTTGTTTGAATTGTTTGTGCGTGTGCCATTGAATCTAGTCCGAGGAGTGGCAATCCTGTTAATGAGATTAATATGGTAGTTTAGGCGCTTAACAACTCTTGTCATGATGCAATGACTTTCATAAGTGGCTCAGTAGGTAATCGACAGGAGGAACAGTATCGGTGTAACATAGGCTTATTCTTAAGAGGAAATAAGACGATTTAGTTCACGTTCATGGGACTGGTTGAACTACGTGATATTATGGATTAAGTAAAGTTTAGTAACTGATGTGAATCCTAGATAAGATTATTATTTGTAAGGTTATGTAGGAGATATAAGTATTCGGATTGTTTATATCAACCCTCTGAATAGCAACTATTACTCAAGACCCCGAATCCTCAAAGATTGCAATCGGAGTTTGAATACTCCAGTGTTGAGATATTTTACTTAAACAAAGACAAATAATTCTTTTGTTTCTTGTATTGCATTAGCTTAGGAGAGCATGTTGCCATGTATTTGTTCGTGTTTAGAGATGCAAATGAGCCAAGCCAAGCCGAGCTAAGCTTTTAAGGGCTTGAGCTCAATTCATTAAAAAATTAACAAGCTCAAGCCGAGGTAGGCTTTTAGCGATCTTAAAAAAGGTAGGCCCATAAGCCCAAGCTCGGCTCGTTTGGCTCATTAAGGTAAACGAGCTAAAACAGGCTTCAGCTCAAGGTTAAGCTCGTTTAGTTTAATGAGCCTCAAACGAGCTTAAGCTCGAGTTCATTAAGAATTTCTAGCTCATGCTTGTTTAAATCTCGTGTATGGTGGTAAATTAATTTTAATATCCCTGTATACACATATATTCCTTTTCACTTTTGCATGCATTTGACGATGATGCTACCAAAAGGTGTATGCATGCTAAATCAAATTGAAATAACAATTTCATACATCATAAAAATAGTTATAAAGTTTATCTGCTTTGAATTTCAACAATTCTTTCAAATAAAGACAATATCATTATCACTTAATGTGGATTTGAAAACAATTGTACAATCTCATGAGTAATTAAGGAGAGCTTTTAGATCATTAACAACTTTCTCCTGCTTTATTTGCTTTGGCAAAGAATAAGAACCCTGTATAATTATTTCCTTAAGAAACTTGGCAGCCGTAAGGAATTCTCTAACAATAATCATCTAACCTTCAACATAATCAAAATCCCATATCACAATATTCTTCATGTTCACCAAACATTGGGAAATGGCTTAAGTCCACCAAACATTAAGTTAAAATGGTACAACCATTCCTCTGCATAAAAACCAATTAAACTCATTATAAATTTAATTTGTGATGTTAACAAAAGGTATGTGTATGCTGGATCAAATTAGCGCCTCTAAAGTATTCTACTAGCATCAATCACAGCATGGGTTTCAACCTGCAAAAATGCTTGGACCATGAACTGTTGTTTCTATAAAATAAATGAAGTCCACAATTCAAAAACTTGGCAGGAATGTGATTTTAGTTCTATTCAATTTCCTATTTTTAGATTCAAACAAATGTTCTCTTTGATCAATTTTTAAAATTTCTTTAAAGTTTCTTTTCCTTAGAGCTGTTTTTCACAAAAGTGGTCTTAATGTGCTTTATGTTTAAGACATAAACCACTGTGTTCAGATATCATGCCAATGGCTAATGAGCTGATGCCAGCTAGCATCATTGGCTACAACATAAGCTTTTGCTAGCTACCAATACATAGACTCAACTTTACTAATCAATACCCAGAACTTCAAGCTGAACCAAAATAAAGACAACCACTTAGATTGGTTGGGTTTGTGGTTTGAGTTGTATAAAACACCTTTTAAAAGAACAACTCGAAGTAGAAGATTTCAAAATTTATAAAACTAAATGGTTCTATCTAACTTCGGCAACAACTAACAGCAATTAGGTAAGAACACCTACAAAAGTAATATAGAAAGAATTAAGTCGGATCCTAAGGAATTGGTGGTAACTACCTTACTCCCATTTTATCTACTATCTAGCTAAAGAAAATCAGAAGATCATATCGAAACAGAAGCTAGATTAAGTTAATGAATATTCACAAACATTTTTAGGGCAAAATTAAGAATAGGTTTGTAACGATGCAAGACAATAGCCCAGGGTTTGCTCTTAATCATCTCTCTAAGCAGCATAATCAAAGATAAAGGCATATACATCAGTTCATCCTCTGAATCATTTTCCTTATTTGTGCTATTTATTTCAATTTTATTTGTATACTTTGAAGCTTTAGAGGGGAACGTTTTTCCTTCCTCTTTACTTTTTCCTCTGGATGGGTTTTTATCGGCTTCTTTTTGCTTTTTTTTTTTTAATCATGGTTTATTTAAAATTGAAAGAGAGGACAAGAAGTTGCTCTTTTGAGGGACCAACCCATACCCATTTCAATCCTAAGCGCATGGTTTGTAATTTTTTCAACTCAAAACCATATAAAACCCTAATTAAAAGTGTAAATCCCAAAGTTTTGTGATCAATTAAGCTTAAACCCTAATTAGAAGGTCAACCGAAAATCCTAAAGTCAACAAAACCCTAGTCAGACACAACCGTTCAAGTCCAGCAATCCCGCGTAAGCAATTCGAAGGAAGTAAGTAAGAGATTAGTATGTAGATTAGTTCGTAATAACATAAGAAAGCTTAAAAATATCATAATGGTAAAATATTTTGAATATACCATTAGACTCATAAAAATATAAGGTTTTCAAAAATATCAGTTTCATAATTTTTCGGTAACTAAAAATATCAAATATCGCAATTATATGCGTATTTTCTTACTACCGGCACTTAAATTGTCATGTCTACTTTATATTACACTATTTATTACTATTCTACACTATTTATCTATCTCTACTTTTTCTTACAACCATACCTCTATTTTCATACAATTTTCATTTCCAATACAACTTCACATCTTTCATATCTTACTTTTTATTAACAAAAATACAAAAAATTAAATTTCTCTTCCTCTCGCTCTCAAGATTTGCGTCGGCCCTCTCTCTAACACACAAATTTGTTTTTATTTCATTTATGTAATTAACACAATTTACCCTCCACATTTCCTATAAATACTCCCTCTTCCTTCCATTTCCTTCACACCTTCCATTCACAAAAATTACTCTCTCAAAATCTCTCCATAAACTCTCTCAAGACTTCTCTAGTTTCTACTTCTTCTATAGGTAATAGTTTTAGCTTTCTATTTGTTCATTTATTTAGTATGGGCTTAGTGTATGTTTTCTACGCCATGAATGTTAAGAAAGCAACAATATGTGCATACTTTGTTTTTGTTCATGAATCTATTTTCTTTTATTTTGCTTTTATATATATTTAACTAATATATCTATATAGCTATATATATCTTTTAGAGCGTATAAGCTCCTTGTTATTGCAATTTATTTACTTCCTTTACAATTTATTTATTTACCTTACAATTTATTTACTTTCAAGTTGTTTTAAGACTAGTCTTTCTAGTCTTAGACTTATCCTCATCAAGTCAAAACAACTTTTTTTTTTCTTTTAGGACTAGTCTATTCTTAGTCTTGGGATACCTTGATGATGTTATGGTTCTAATATTTGACATATTTCTTTATTGGCTTATTTCTTTAATTATTATGTTTTTCTTATGTTCTCATAATTTTATGATTCATATTCATAATCATGCATGAACATATTGATTTTTGTCTCGACAAGATAAAGAAGGAAAATGTTTTCTTAAAATAGAAGTTCTTCTTTAAAAATAAATGTTGTTAAAAAGGAAGTAATTTTTCATAAAAATTTAGGAATTTATCTTAACAAACTTTTTCTAGAAATTTAGAGGAGTTCATTATAAATTTTAAGAACATAGAAATTTTTTTTACAAAGTCATAAAATGGAAAGAAATTCTTGATTAAACAAAAGTTTTACTAAACCTCACTTTTCATCAATACTAGTTTGACAAACACCAAGAAAATTCCTTTCATAAAAGTACAAATGATCTTAAGAAATAAGAAAATTATTTCCATAAATATAGAATTATTACTACTTTCAAAAAGTATTAGAAACTAAGCTTAAAAAATAAAAATCATTCTTTTGAAATTTAAAAAGAATAAGAAAATGGAATTAAGGAAAAGAAAAATACTCATTTAGAATAACTTGAGATATTTTCTAGCAAGCTAGGAAAAAATTTTCAAAAGTCTCACTTTTCCAAAATCCTTAGAAAACTTTACTTCTACCAAAAGTTTATGGTTTGAGATAACTTCATTAATTTCATGCATTTGATATGAGTCGATAAATATATGTAAATACATTTCAAAGGTTTCACAAACTATTATAATATTTATCTCTTTGATATGAGTTTTTGTAAAAAGAAGGAATGCAAGTTTTGTAAAATTCGTGGTGAATCTGATCACCACTATTTCGGAACTCAAACGACTTAGTTTGATGAAAATGGTTTTAGAAATAGATAGATCTTTTCGAGTAGGTAGAAAACGGTATATAATATGCGAAATTCCAAGTTAAAATGAGCAAGTTATGGCCATTTTAAGTTGGAATTTCCTTCAATCCAATTTTACCGCGAATTCAAGATAGATTTAGAATCTTCAAAAATAGAAATTCTATGAAAGACTCATTTTGGGTATTTCATTTTGTTTAGGTGAAGAATGAATCGATATCACATTCCCAGAAGATTACTTCGACTAGGAACGATCATCATGAAGTTAGTTAATTCCTTACTAGTTACATTTCCTTGATTGTGCTTGTAGGTAGTAGCATTAGAAAATAAGAAAAAGATAAATGAACAAATGTTGTGTGATTTGGATTCATGATTGATTGAATAAAAGTTAAGAATATCGAAAGAGGAATTGATGAATAATTTATGTTTCCTTGCAATGATATGATCAATATTGTTTTGATCACCTTTAACTCGAACTCGACAATAATGGAATAACCCTACATCGAAAACGATTCATGCATATCATATTTGTGAGTGACATTTATTTTTCATTACTATTCTTCGTGTGGGAAAACGAAGAGTTGTAGTGGTGGCTAGTAGGAGCCGGAAAGTCTACATGGGCAAGTAGGAGCCGAAAAGTTTACAGGGCAAGTAGGAGCCAGTAAGTTTGCAATTATTGATGGTCATAAGGGCCAGTAACCACCCAACCCCCAACATAGAGGACGTAAAATCCATGCTACACATGGTTTCCGGTTAACCGTGTGTATTTTATTTGCTCATGTGATTGATGCATTTTCATATAATTGTCTAAATACTTATATGTTTTACAGAAATATTTTGTAGATGGGAGTTATCTCACTAAGTTAGTTTTGCTTATACCCCTATAGCTTTTTGTTATAGTATGATTACTTATGGTTCGCACCAAGGAACCCCGTTTATCAGGTATGAGCCAAAGCTACTAGGAGTTTTTGGGATAAGTTTATATGTATTTAGTTTTGAATGTAGACTTCTAAGAAAAATCTGTATAGTAGACTTATGTTATATTTATGTATATTTTGAAAGTGGCTTAAGTTGAACAAGGTTATTAGAACAGGGGAATGCCTCCAAGAAGTTGTAAGAGACTTTTATTCAGATGAATATTTCATGGTTATCTATATAAGTTCTTGCATGCTTTTATTATCTGCTTAAACATAATACTCATGTGAGTCTCCTACTATCTTGGAAGCACGCCTTGCATATGATATCGAAGCTTCTGCATGACTAAGGTTGTCATTCATTAGCTTTAATATTATGTATGGCGGACTGCCACGTTTAGAGTACCCTCCACGACGTGACAAAAAGAAACTATGAAAAATTCAACTCAAAATCATATAAAAACCCTAATTAAAAGAAACAATTAATAGAAAATAAAAACACAACAGAGATACTTATCAGCATCTTTGGTTTCTTCATCCACAGGTATAAATAGATCCGTAGATGTACATGTATAAAGAGAAAATAAACAAAAAGAAAAGGGATCAAGCATTTACAAACCCTAAAGCATAATTTGTAACCTTTTGGTTGCTCGAATTGCCAAAAATCCATGTAGCTTGTGACTTGAATACAAAACACAACATATTAGCACTTTGGTAAATAGAAGGGAAGAAGACGATAAGATTAAGGTTTGAGAAAGTATTATTTAAGAAAGTTCGAGAGGCAAAAGTGGGCAAATAGAGAGTAAGGATGTTTATATAGTAGGGTAAGGTTATAAGATTAGGTAGGCCAAATGTTTAGTGTAAGTTTATATTAGGCAAGATTCAAATTATTTAAAAAAGCTTAGTACTTTTTATTTTTGTTGGTAGGGTTATTTTCTTTTTTTTTTTTCATTTTAGCCATAGTAGGCACCTGGGTGGGATTATCTACTTAATATTTTATTTTTTACAATTTACCTAGTTAATAGTTTAGAATTCACTTTTTGTTAAAGTATATTATTTTATAATATACATTACAATTTATAAAAATTAATATTACATATATATCAAGCTCGCAAGCTTACTATCGAGCTCTAAACAAGCTTAAACCAAAGCTCAAGCTCGACTCGTTTAGCTAAACGAGCTTCATTTTGAGCTTGAGCTCTACTCGTTTAGTAATCAAGCTTAAGCTCGAGCCGAGCAGCGCCCAAATCGAGTCGAGGTCGAGTAGCTCATAAGTAGCTTGGCTCATTTACAACCCTATTTGTGTTATTATATATTAAGCACCTGGCTCACTTTTTCTTCTATAGTAATGATGATGATGAGTATTATGATGACATAAGATATGGTATAGATTGGGAGGCTTTTCTTGAGGAATGGATGACTAAGATTGATAGACAACTCCTTGTTGTTTTTGTGGAAATGAAAAAAGAAGACCTTGTTTTTGAATAAAATAGTATAGACTTTGATTATACATAAGCCAATGTTTTATCATGTAAAGTACCTAAGTTTTTTCCTATCATGTACATTATAAGTTTGGCTTTGTAACCTTTGAAGTTCCATGGATGATGATGCTATTTTATGTATTTATATAAAGTAATCTACTCTTAAATGAGTAGTGTTTGTAAAATTTTGTATAATAACAGGTTAATTAAGCAATGAGCATAAACTCCTCCCTTTTGGATAACCTTACTTATAATATCTTGTGTATTATATGTAGTTGGGACTTGACATGTAAAGTTTTAATGTAGAACATGTTGGATCCTTACAAGCCATCTCCCTTCCATAGGTGCAGTAATGTCACTAAACTATTTTTCACACGAACTTCTAGCCTGGTTCTCAATATGATTACTAACTTAAGCATTAAAGTGGCCCAGTAAGCATTAGCCATATTTTTTTTATAAGCCTATACTCTTGCCTAATCTAGCTTAGATTACCTAGATTACCAATGTCTAACCTCTACCAAATTCGAATTAATGATAATACTTAATCAATTTTTTTATGGTAATTTTACTACCCCATTACACCGTTGATTATGTTCGAAAATGTAAAAGAGGTAGTATATAATTAAATTTTTACGAATGCCCTTAAAATTGCCTAGTATTGATAATCTATTTCTTTCACATCAAGATATAGATCAAACAATGTTACTAATGTAGTAAAAATAGCTACAAAAGCTTTGATTATGTATTGAATTGACTTTAAAGTTCAAGTACCAAATCAAATTTTTATATAAAGTTTAGTTACAAAATTTGACATTTTCCCAATTTAATATCATTGAAAAACTTGTGATGCATAATTTCATTTGGAATATGAGATATGATGCATGTCATGGATTACTTGAATAGGTAAAAATTATAATATTCTTTTATTTTTTTTGTCACCAAACTTATAATATTCATAACTTGTGAATTGACTAATGTTTAATCACAAAATGAAAATTTTCATTCAAATAAAGTGATAATGCACATCCATATATTAGAGCAATTAGTTATATCTCCAAAGGTATCCGGATATAGATTTTTTCAAACATTACAATATATAACTTACAAGCTCAACACCATATGATTGCAAATTGATATGTTAATTGTAAGTGGATCGCCTTAGTTTAAATTATAGCTAAAAATTAGAGCTGTGCATGCTGGATGGGTTATGCAGACCAACCCATTTAAATTGTAAAAGAATGCAGGTTAGGCTAAAAATTTCAACTGCTTTACTATGTGGACCATTTTGGCTCGCCCCGCATAACCTACGGGTTAAAGCAAGCCAAGAAGGTCAGGTTGGCCCATGAAGCCCCATAAGTTCTTTTTTTATTTTTTATACATATAAGCAAACCCATGAAAGTTAAAAAAAAAAAAACAAAAACAAAAATCTATTAATAGTAAACAACTATATGTAAGTATGCATTAAAAAAGTTAACTATATTAAAAGAATAAGAAAATAAAACTCTAATGTTGAATAACAATTTTTTATCTTAATCTTTTGTTTATCTTATAATCTTTATTAATTTTTTATCTTATATATAATTTTTTTTATTTTGATTAAAAATGACATTTATATTTAGTGTAATTATATTGCAATCTTAAAAGTTTTCAATAAAATAAAGAAAAAAATATTAGCAGTTAACTAACTTAAACTGTCATCTCACGTGGGGCGGGCCAAATTTCTAGCTCACTTTATAATGCAAGCCGAAGCGATTGGCCCACATAACTAGCAAGCTAGGGCGAAGCGAGGTAAGTCAGCCCGCTTAGTTTGTTTGCACAACTCTACTAAAAATAGCTCATTTTTATTTTTGATAGAGCAATTTGAGTCTATTACATTTCATTATATATTTTTTTTTCAAAGTAGATAATTGATAAATGGACAAAAAGAATATAGGTAGATTAAAATAGAAAATTTCCATAATTCCGCTAATCTTTTTCATGTAGCAATCCTTTATTTTTGTGACTCTCCTTAAAAAAAAAAAAACTCTCCTTCGTTTTTTATAGTATTTTTTTAGGTTTGATAATGAAATCATGCAAGTTTCAATAGAACCTAGAACAAGCCCCACTTGGTCACTTAGAATCAAAGCCAAACGATTTTTTTTTTCTTTCTTTTAAAGGAAGGGAGAGCAAGCTATTATCAATGAAAACCACAGAGAGCAATTCAAACACTTCAGCCAAGAACCACATCACAAGTAGTACCTTTAATTATGACATGTCCTTTTAAGCCTCTAGTGCAAGCAAGATAAATTATTTATATGAAGTCTCTTATCTCGGTGATGATGAAAAAATAGATAAAACCTCAACACCACTTATAAATCCTACTCTGCTTTTGCAAAACCCTTGAGTACCATTGTATCTCTCATATCCTTAATAAAGCTATAATCCAAAGAGCTTAAGGAGTTCTTTAATCTACTCACTTTAACCTATTGGCTCATCAAAGTCATACCTAAGGAACAATTTAAAACCCTTCAAATTCCTCCACAACACCAAGGCATTGGATGACACAATTGTATATACATCTCTACTTTGAAGCTATGAAACTAACCTTAACCTTCCATGGAAGGAAAAACTTACTTATGCTAGCAAGAATCGCATTATTGGACACCAAAAACTTGTTGTACTAGCAAGCATGTGTTGATACAATAACGGCAACACCAAAATGTCGAAACAATGTTTATGACATTATTCCCTAACTATAACATAGCTCTATAAGATCTTAGACTATTTGGTGCCCCAAAGGATTAAGTATAGATAGTTAGAGCTCTACTAACATTTGAGTTGAGTGTAGTGACCTTGCATTATTATATGTTCTAAAGGGTACATAATTATTCATTAAATTTATCGTTGTCTAAAAAGGGAATTGATGTCTTGATCATCTAATAAACTTTCATGCATACTCCCATATGTGTACATACTTTAGGACAATTGCAAAGGGTAAAGCTTTTAAAGTTATTGCTAAAAACACGGATCAAAAACTATGAAAAGAGATAGTGAAGCTTTTTCTTGGTCAATTTTTTTAGCTAAATTTCATAGAAAAATATTGAAGGATTGTTTTCACCTGCTTTAATAGACATCAAGAGTAAGAAAGGTTGATACCTTTTATCTTTCCCATTCTATTCCTTATCCATCTTGTTGAAAGCTATAAGGCTCCTAAGCCTAATATAACATTTCACTAAAGTATTCATCATTTTAACAATGAAGGATAATTAGTATTCTTTTTACATGATCTTTTTAATGGACACCTTTACAATAATGAAAACCATAAATGTGATGATTATTATGTCAAAAGGAATTTCCCAAAGGACCATCCTCCAACTACTATAGAAGATACCAAGATAGAGACCCTATCATTAGTCCCTTATTGTAAATATTATTAAAAGTGGCAATATATTGTCTCTTATCGAGATTCTTAAAAGTAAAAATCTAAAGCTCCTCTAAATGATCATACTCAACCAACCCATTAATAAAGAAGGAAAAAGGTTTTAGGCCATACAAAAATCTCTTTACGAGATGACGAAAGGTCTTGAAAAATTTTTACTACGATTAGAACCAATGTAGGAATAATGATAGATGTCTTCCATTCCTTTGAAGAAAAGGATTTATTCCTAGCAATCAATGGATATGGATGCCAAAATACCCTAATTGGATTAAGAAGAAAAAAGAGGATAAAGTTAAATCTTCTAATTATGTCAAAGAGATATATTTAAGTTATGAGATGTCCATCGGAGATGATGACACATCTTCAACATAGCTAGCTATAGAGGAGATGAAACTTTGAAGTGTCTAGACAACACTATAAAAAAATGTAACAAAGTAGGAGGATTTTTAAACTCCTTCCTGCCAACCAAAACAAAAGCATACTTTGTCATCCTCCTTTTGACTCGCTCTTTTTATAGCACCAATAAATTTACTATAGCTATATGACTTTTGTAAAAATCAACTTCAAGCAAGTAAAAATCGATAAACACACCAGATCATGCTAACAATATAGATGGTGAGTTAAGGTCATATTCCACTAAGAGCTTTTTGCTAATTGTTACAATTTTAATTCTCCCTATTTTAAGCTATCAAAATTGGATTCAATTAAAAACTAATCAACTAATTGAACACTTTAACTAAATGTTCTAGTAGCAAAATTGAGGGTCCAAGTTTAAGAGATGTCAAAAATTGAATTATAAAATCCCACTTACATTTTCATTTGAATCAAATTGATGTCTTGAATTGATATGAAACTTATTACTTGTGATTTAACTAAACTCATCATAACTCATCCACCTTCTGGAGTAACAAAATTTCAATTATGACATTAATCATCCTGATAAGGTGATTAATTTGTAATTTTCAACTAAAATAATAAATTACTTACCTTAAATTGCTTCTCTAGTTAGATTTATGAACTGAGCAGTGCCAAGTGAACCAAATACATAATATTGACTATATTAAGTGTGTGAATTCATGAGTTTTGTTAAAACCCATTTATCCCTCCAGCGAATTTCTTCTAAAAACCCAAGTTATGTTTATTCAGATTATCAAATCTCTTCCAAGTATCTCTAATCCTAATCTATATAATTGGCACAGACCCACAAAAAATTAAAAGACCATGAAAAACAATAATTAATGTCCAATTAATCAAAATTCAACATCAAAATAATTCATATAATTCAATTGATCTAATCCATCAATGTAATATTCGCAAAAATATCAATATCTCAACAAGACCATCAAGCAATTAACATAATAGAACAAGGGTTAGAAATATCTTGATTGAATTTTCTTCATCAAAATTTTCAAACCCAAAAACCCGATGAATGGACATTGCTTGATTGCATTCAAAAACTCGGAAATCCATTTGATTATATTGCTAGAACAAAGGGTTTTAGTTCCTTTTAACCAAATTACTCATACTAATAATGGAAAAGAAAATAATTAGAATTCGTTATACAATCCAAAGCTACCATTCTCTCCCTTAAGTCCTTCTAGTGTACTTTTTATGTATTATATTCTACTCCTTTCCTTGTTTATGTTCCCATCCCTCTGTACTAGACATGACATGGGCTTGAATTTATACTTAGAGCAGTAGTCTAACTTTCTGACAACATGGGGGGGTCAAATTGGTCTTGCTTGTGTGTAGTGTTTTCTCTAAACCATAGCTATTATTAGCTATTTAGGATGTTTAAAATTCATTATTCCCCACCTTAATTGAGATATGACTAAATAAAATACAACCATGGGTCTTCATTCATGTCAGCTTCCTTTAATATGTTCTTTAACATTCAATATTAACTTGTTATTGCCTTTTAAAAATTTTTCCTAAGCCTATTTTCGTATAAGCCGTTAACAAATTTTCTGGTCTTATTCATTCACTTACTAGCATCTCAATTCTCTAACGTGTAAAAACTTTTTGATGTGTTCACTATTTGGATGTCTATCTTTGCATAAGCTACATAGCATTCCGCGTATGTTTGCCAACTACTTCATGGGCACTTGATGTTGCTCTATTATGGACTTGCAATTGTTGGAGATCGATAACTAAATGTTGTTGTGCTTTCTTGTGTGATTTAAAACCCATGGCTTTAGTGCTCTAAGTGTTGATGTAGCTGCTCCTAAATGTTTACTTAACTGCTAGTGTGGATGCTCGGTAGGTGTTTGGGATGAGCTTAAGGTGGTTGTAACAAGTGCTTAATTATCATTTGATGTAGCTACTCTATGGGTGCTTTGATAATTGTTTAGAGCAGCGAGCGCTATTTGGTGTGTGATTGCTTTATGATGAATGTTAGGTGCTCTAAAGTTATAGTGATGCTTGATTGACTGTGATAGTAGGCACTATATTTATGTTGTTGGATCATGCAAGTGGCGCTCTAAGTTTTACCGTGATTACTCTAAGTTAGGCCTTAAATGCTTTATTTTTCCAATCAAAAGAGCCCCTCATATGTTGCTATTGCTGCTATGGTCTATTGTGGCTACTTCAACTGCTCGGTCTTTAAATTTCCTAATATCGTAGTTAGCTTAGATTCAAAAAGTGGATAGTTGATGCAATTCACACTCTTATTCATATCAAACTTGAATTAGCTAAATTGAAATTTTTAACTTGCGGCTTACGGATGCTAAATTTTCAGCTCTAGTTTTGGTAATGATCATTCTATTTAATGCCTGAACACTACTTTAACAGGTCAAGATAGTGCTTCGAGTAGGCACTCTTGGAGTTGTTTCGAGTTGTTGCAAAGGGCACTCTCTTGTTGGTTAGAAAATCTACCTTGTTGTCTACAAGTGAACAACGGTGTTTAATTACGCATCAACTCTCAATTTGTCACTTCACTAACTACTATCAAGGTTCTCCTTTTGTTGTTTACAGATTCTCATTTAGGTGATCCTTTGGCTATCTTGAGTGCTCTAAACTAGCCACGATGGGGCTTTAATATGCTAGCTTGTTGCTACTAACACTTAACATGAAACAATTGTATGGCTATTGTAATGATTTCTACAAATTGTAAATTATTTGGGCCTTATGTTTTGTTGTTGGATAGGTGCTTGACTAGTTAATCAAATTGTACATGTTGTTGTGGTGTTTTGCTTAGGTCCAATGTCCACCTATTGGTAGAACAATCTATTATTATCCATAATAAGTAATGAAATATTGTTGCACCCAGTTTTTCTACCACTATGTCTTTCTTAGTAATTTATGAAATTCAAGGAGCTAGGACAGAGTGCTCCACAGTTGCTTGGAAGAGTATAGTAGAGATTAGCTAAACATTGATGCTTCAACAAAGGCTTAATTGCTTCTCAAATCTGCTCCTTAATTGATTGGTTTTGCTTGGTGGTCATTCTCAACATGTACAATCAGGATACTTCATTATTTCAATTGTTGTGCGCACTTAGAGTTAGTTTGCTACTCTAGTTCAAATCAGTAAGATGGTCATTGTTGCTACTAGACTTAGTCTTAATCTAAAGTTTGTAAGTGAGGATGTACTTACTGTAGTTGCAGACACTCCTTGAAGTCATACTTGTGCAACAACTCTATTCTTTTCTGTTTCGATGTGTTGTTGTTTTGACATGAGAGCTTAGTTATGCTCAGCAACGTTAGCTTCTTCTATTAAGTGCTTGATTTAGCTACTAGTTGCTGCTATCCTCAATTAAAGTTGGTTACTACTATTATGTACTTTACACACTTTACAAATGGTGTTATGGATGCTCTTTGCGTATGTTATGTGTCGTTGTTATATTTAGTTGGTGCTTGCTTGATCAAGGTCTTATGCTTTGCTAAGCAAAGTAACACTACTATCAATTGTAAGAGACAAGTGCATGGTCTGGTAGGTACAATAAACCTTCGAAGGTCTATTGGAAGATTAAAACTAATTTTGTTGCCTATGTTCTATTATAAGAACTCTTAGACCTTAGTTTCCAGTCTGATTTTTTCAATTCGACTTAGTTAGATCTTGTACACAAATGCATATCTACAATGCATGAGCTCTATCTTGTTGTTGTTGGTTACTAAAAGTAGTCCATTTGTCCTAAGATATGATAACTTGCTTGATTAACTCAAATTGAGAAAATTATCTAAGGTCAAGTAGAAGTACCTTTGAAATCATAACAGAAATTTAAGAAGTACCAAATTCTTATTGGGTTCCATGAATTATCTTATCTAATTCAATAGCAACCGTTAGACAAAACACTCATAATTTTTCATCAGAATCAAGGATAACAAGGTGAAAGGAGATATTTGGCATGTGATTGAATTAGTCCATGATATCACACAAGTTTTTCGAGTGCGATTATTGATCCTATGACTTAAAAAATTTATATTTCATGGATTTTAGCACAAATTTTCTATTAAAACTCAACGAAAAGCATGATTATGAATAAAAACCTTTACAAAAGAAACTCCAAAAAATCTTTATATGATTCAAATAACAAATGTTGAGGATTTTCCTATAGTTGAAGAAAGCCAAGAAGATAGATGATATCATATTCCTAAGATAAGGGATCCTTCTAAAAGGATGCCTAAGGGAGGCAGAGAAAGTCATTTGCAGCAGAAGTTATTTTTAAACTAATAAACAAATTCTCTTTCTCAAAATGGGATGATAAAAAGAAAATGTGAAGTGTTGAAAACATTTAACAAAGGCTATCCATAGTAAAGAAAAAGTAGACAAATATCCTAAGATTATCATTGTCCTCTAAAGTAGACTAGAGGAAGTAAAAAAAAACCATCCATAGTAAAGAAAAAGTAGACAATTATCCCTAGGGCTGGGTTATATATTCCAAATCATCTTCACTAATGGAGAGTTCTCCCATTTAAGCTTAAGACAACTTAGTCATTATTCTAAAAGGCGATAATAGAGATTTGTCAGCCCCTTATGAGTGGTGTTATCACCACATTAATGATATATTGTTGTATAGCTCAGATGAGGAAGTCCATACAAAGCTTTTGACAAGATTCTACAAGACTGTTACTTCCAACAGAATCATGTTGTCTAAAAGGAAGATGAACATTGGAAAGATTGAGATATAATTTTTGGGAATGAAGATCATGAATGGATTATACCAGCTTAAAACATCCACAACCTAAGAGTTACTCAAATTCCTTGAAACTAATCTCATGATCAGGTAGACATAACAATGCTAATGCTCTTTTAAAAATGTTGAAAAAAGATCATTCAGTGTAAGGGAATTGACAAACTTAGGCAATAAGCTTTCTCAAGGAAAAGCTCAAAGGACTACCACCATTAAAGATCCCATATGAAAAAGTACTCATCCTCTAAACAATTGCAAGCAATAAATACTATGGAGCTTTATGCTTACAGTAAAATAAAGGGACAGATAACATACGTGGATTCAGGATCTATAGGCTTATAAATTCATAAATCAATTACCTTTCAACCTTTAAGGAGATCCTTATAGCCAAGTATATAATCCTAATGTTTGAATACCATCTTATTAGATCACATTCCATTACTAAGATTGAGATGTGTTCATTTCTTAAGATGATCCAATTCAAACAAAAACTTACTATTAAGGTGACAAGAATGGTTCTGCAAATACTCTTATGAGGTGAAACACATGGGGGAGAAGGATTTGGTTGCAAATTTCCACTCATGACCTCAAGAAATTCAAGACATGGAAAATATATGCATTTCCAACAAAATAATAGTCATGTACAATTATCCAAAATCATCGTCATTTTCTAATCTTCCACCAACTTATAAGCCTAGAAGATGATAGGAAACATGACCCAAAGAACTTGTCAATATTATTGTAATGGAAAGACTTCAAGAAGAAATTAGAGAAAAATCTAGTATTATTAAGAGTTAGTGTTTAGTTCATATGGAGGATTACATTTCAAACCATCTAGTCTATATCCCAAATATTCATTTGTTTATCCATACATTTTTGTATTTAATTCCCAATTCCCAGAAAACCCTAATGTCATATTTGGTATGTAAGAATGAACCCAAAATGGAATTGCAATTTCGGGTTTCATTTCATTCCCTATGTTTGGATGCACTTTTAAAAATCAAAATCGTGAATCTTTAGAATCAACGATTTTAGCTTTAAAGGGAAATTCAGTTCTACCTTCTCAAAGATGGAATCATGATTCCATTCCGACTTCATTAATTATATATAACTTAATTACCTTTTTACCCTATCAAAAATTTACGGACAACATTTATTGCTAAGGATCTTTGTGACATTTATACTTTATAACTATTCCTTTCCATGAATGCTTATGAACATAGGAATTAATTTGTCATTTTGAAATTCGTTTCATTTCAATCCATTCTAAATCATTTCCACATACCAAACATGAATAAATGGCTTTATTGGTATGGCTTTATTGGTATCTACTATATACTTGCGATACTATAATTTAGATCCTTACTTGTGAAGCATTTTAGTTCTTATTAAGAGTCCAACAATAACTAAGATTTGGCAAAATTATTACGATGTCTAAAGTATTACTTGACTATATAAACAAATTATTCTGAATTTAATTGGTTTTGTTTTTACTAAAGAGCCTAATGCAAATATCAATCATATTTAACATATTGTCCAGCTTAGCAAGAACAAATACAACATGAAAGAGTTTTATGCTATCCCTTTCCATCTTGCACCATCATTGATTGTCATTTGATGTAAGAGAACTAACTCTTGTTACAAGGAATTCCAAAAGAAGCTTTATATTGCCAACTCAATTGTCCCAAAAGAAATATGACATAGTGTAAGAGTACCATGGGACTATAGTAGTAATAATGTAAAGACCATGCCACAAATCAAATAGGCTTTAGTAAAATATGAGATGCAAAACAAATCAGGATTGATAAAAATGAATTTAGGCAATTATGATGAGTGCTTAAATACAATCAATATCCTGATGATGATTGGGGTTGCCCACCAAAGAGCAATCTTTCACCATCCCATGAGTCAATAAAGAATCTTGTAGCTTTATTAAAAGAAGGCACTATTTGCCAAGAATCTTAGCTAACTTTTTCATAATCTAGTTTAGTCTTATATGAAGAATCTTAGCAAACTTTTATTGCCTTTGCCTTAGAATCTTCATATGAGCCAACCTCTTATTATCATATGCATATAAAATTGAGTGTTCATATATCATTACTATCTGAATCTTCTCAATCTTTCCTTAAATGCTATGAAAAAATTGTTTAAAATGCCAATTTTATTATTCGAGATTCTAAGTGTGCGCTATACTTGCATTTTATGAGAATCTTATATATCATAGATGAGTTTCATAGTTCGATAAAGAATGTATGATTTATCAATAGTATTGTTTAAATCAATTATTAATTCTTGGTAAGTCATTGCTATATGTAGGGAAGCCACTTCATAATATTCCATTCATTATATCTATCCTTACTTTTATGAATATATTTATTTTTATTTCAAAGACTTCTACATTTCATAACTAAACTATAACTTTTATAGTTTCCCTAAAGTTTTATATGGATGATTCAATATATTTCATAATTATTGTTATTAGACATGTACGAGTAGTTCTCTTGAGTATTGATGATGTAACCCTATTACTCACTATACTAAACGCACTGTTTCGCACTGATATAAAGGATCCTTCTCAATAACCCTAATTCTTGTCCACCTTATCACAGTTAAGTGCCCCGCTATCTATCTCTCTCTCTCCTCTTATTCTCTCATGTTTTACCCTAATGGTTGATACAACACTTAATGTTGATTTGCAGGCAGAAGAAAGTACGAATGCAAGGCTATTCGAGCAGCCTGGGCTCTAGATCTTTAAGGGCTGTACATTACTTACCCTTTATGTTCTCATTCTTATCTTTTATATGTTTACATGTACAATCTGTTGGATTCGTTGATTTTGTAACTAGATTTGTTAACTACTACTGCTATTTATTATTCTAGTTAAATTGCTACTATTATTTGCTATTTTCGTTACAACTTTATCATTTACAAGCATTTGTAATCTACTATGTTAAACCCTAACTAATCTTGGAATCTTTCACCCACCTCAGTTGTTGCCTCTTGTAAACTAAGGTAGCAATAATGGTCGCCCTCCCTCCCTTAACTACCACCCCCCACCCCCTCCCCCTCTTCCTCCTCCTCCCCTCCTCCTTCCCTTCCGCTCTTTTAAAATAAACCTTATACTCAATGTTGTAGTCCAAATAAAGTTATTAAAAAATAAAATAATCTTCCCAATTGAAATCTTCCTGAGGAACACCATGCCACTGAACTAATAACTGAGTCACCACTTGACCTTGTCAAACCACCTCTCTAGCATCTGAAATATCCATAGGAACTAATAATGGACGAATCCTATAAAAATTTAGTAGCAGTTTCAGTGATGGATAAAGAGAACCATGAGTTGGTTTAAAAAGGGAAACATGAAAAACATCATGAATCCGTGAATGAGTTGGCAACTCCAACTGATAAGCATAGGAGCCCACTCTCTCTTGTACTTTATAAGGCCCATATAACCTCTTTGTCATTTATGACAAGCACCATTCACAAAAGTTTGTTTATAGGGATGTAACTTAGCAACGACTAAATCCCTAAGATGAAATTCTACCTCAGTTCCGTGCTAATTAGCTATAGCCTTCATTTTAACTTAAGCATTTTGCAAATGCTCCTTCAAAGAACTCAATTGAACATCTCTGCTACTCAAATTAGCATTCACAACAGCCACTGTAGATGACTCTCTAACATACACTGGATGAAACAGCCCGACCCTTAAGGTGCATAAGGACGAGGTTGTTTCACCGCACACATTAGCTCTAAGCGAATTATGTAAGGCTTCTAATGTAAGCCCTTGGATTTTTCGAAAATATAAGCAAACCCTAAGAACCGGAAGTCAAAATGAAACCCTAAAATTAACCTAGTTCTATGTTTAGTCTAGTGAATCTATATCCGGTAATCCCTTGTTCTTGAACCCTAGAAAACGAAATTGAAATAATTGTGGAATATGGTTCGTAATAATATAGAAAAACTTAAAAATATCATATTCGTAATTTTCAAGTGTCCTTCGGATCCAAACGGGATCAGTTTTCAAAACCATGCCCCGGTGCACCGGATAGTGAAAATATTCTGACAACACCAATAGATTCGTAAAAATATAAGGTTTTCAAAAATATTAGTTTTAGAATTTTTCGGTAACTAAAAATATCAGATATAGGCCGTTTACGCGTATTTTTTTGCTACCGGTATTTTAATTGTCTAGTCTACTATTCATAGTACTTTTCTATTATTTATTACTATTCATCTATCTCTACTTTTTTTTATACTCTATCATACCTATATCTTACAATTTACCTTCCCCATACAACTTTAATCACATCACACTTTACACATTACTTCTTTTATTACAAAACAAACAAAATAAATAAATTTCTCCCCCTCCTACATAAGCAAACCGGCGCCATCTCTCTCTCTCCTCAATCATATTATTTTTCTTTTTCAATTTATTTTATTACATCTAATTTCCACTCCAAAAATCTATAAATATCCTATTCCTCCTTCATTATTTCACACAACACAATTCATACTAAAACTCTCCCAAAATCACTCCATAAAACCTCTTTCTCAAAATCTCTCTCAAGTTCTCTCTTTTCTTTAAAAAACCCATTCTCACATATTACTACAAACCATTCCATTCTTCTTCAACAAATACATAACCTTAGGTAAAAATTTCTTTCATATACTCATCATGTTCATACAACTTAACATGAGTTTAGTGTATGTTTCTTAGACTCTGAGAGTTAAAGAAGCAACAATTTATTCATGTTTTGTTTTTGTTCATGTTTCTATTCTCTTCTTTATTATTATGTTGTTATTGTTATTATTATTGTTTCTAATCTAACTTATATAAAGTATTATGTATATTATGTATATATATTTATTTAGAGCATATAAGCTCATTTGTTATTTATTTGCTTTCAAGTTATGCAATTTATTTATTTCATGTTGTTATTAAGACTAGCCTTTCTAGTCTTAGACTTGTCCATATCAAGTCAAAACAATTTTCTTTCTTTGCTTTTCTTTTAGGACTAGTCTATTCTTAGTCCCGGGATACCTTGATGAAGCTAAGGTTCTCAATACTTGACTTTACTTTTATGCTCTTATATAATTTATTTTTATTATGTTTTTTATTATATCCTCATAGTTACATATTCTCATTCATGCATGAACATGTTGTTATTGTCTCAACCATAATGGAAATGAGTTTTCTTAAGTAATAAAAATGAAATCTCTTTAAAAATAAATTTTGTCACATAAGGAATAATTTCTATCTTAACAAATATTTCTAAGATTAGATAAGTTTAGCTCAAGTTTTAGTAATAACACTATATGTGATTTTATCAAGAAATACATAAAGTAAAGTTATTACAAACTCTCTTTTCAAACTAATAAAATAAGAAAGTTTCTTTAAACTTAATTCCTTGTTTAACCAAAAGTTTTCCTAAACTTATTTATCAAAGTTTTTTACCAACACTCTAAAATACTAAGGTCTAGATAAGTTTTTCCAAATTAACTTATAAGATCATTGATATTATTCTTTTAAAGTGGATCTAACATTAGAAAAGCTTTAGAACACATAACCATGAAATATTTAGAAAAACTATGTTTTCCAAAACACTAGAAATAAATTTATGGGAATCTTAAAAGATTAAAATTTCTTTTTAAAAATGTAATTATTCTCAAAGTTAAGAAATAAAGTTAAAAGAAGGAAATACTTACTAATAAATTTTCCAAACAAAATAAAAAAGGAGATTTTCAAAGTCTTACCTTTTCTCACTTTTAAGACATTTTGTTTTACAAAATCATTGTTGAGACAACACCACTAAATTCATGCATATGGTTTCAGTCTATATATGTATTCAAAGGATTTTTTAACCATACAAATATCTATATTTTTGTACAAAAATTCTTGAATGAAGAAAAGTTTGAAAACTTAAATTTGAAATTGAATTTTCGTAACAAATCTGTACGTTACTATCCGAGACCCAAATGACTTCTTTTGATAAAAAATAATCTTAGAAATAGATAGATCTTTTCGAGTAGGTCAAAATCGGTATATAATATGCGAAATTCCGAGTTAAAATGAGCAAGTTATGGCCATTTTAAGTTGGGTTTCTATTCATACGATTTTTGACGAATTCAATACGATAGAATTAGAAAGTTTGAATAGATCTTGGATGAATACTCATGTCGGGTATTTTTTTTTTAGGTATCGAACCAAATCTTCTTCCTCCCCGAGGATTACTTCGACTCCTAAAGAACGTTATGGACGAGTGATTTCCTTTACGCTTATGTATTCGATGTGCTTATAGAATAGAGCACTAGATGTTAGGAAAAGATAAAATTGATATGCATGTGGGATATCATGGAAATTATGTATGTGAATCGTTGTGTGCGATCAATGAACAAATAAGTATACCGGAACCCGATTTGTGGTTGATATAAATGTTTCCATGTATGTATTATTATGTGTGCAAATATTGTTTGATCGCTTTAAATGATTTAATGTCATATTGAAATCCTCATATAATAAATTGCTCATGCATATCACTTAGAATATCATTTTGAAATTTTGCTACTACTCCTCAGCATTGGACCGGAAAGGTAAGCTGCCTTGCTACAACCTTGAGAGTTTAGGACGTTCGGGGAATACAGTCTCAAGTTGTAGCCGAGCTGGATCGATCACTTTAGGTAAGGAAAGCCCGGGGACTAGTAGTATGGTTCGTTGGAACCCCAAGACGTGCGCAACTTTAAGGAGGTCGTTTGGGACCCTGTTCAAAGCATTCCCTAACCACCGATGGAGGGGTAAATCCATCACATATATGAAACCGAATAGTCGTATGTAATGTTTGATCATATGGTTGTTGCATTTCATATGCTTGATTAATAAACTTGGTTGATTGTCTGTTATGAGTACTTTTGCGTAAGGAATATCTCACTAAGCTAGTTATGCTTATACTCCTATAGACTTTTGATATTGCAGGATTATTTTTTGCACCCGAGACCATCTCGATCCCCCGGGTAGAATCCTTATTTTAGGAATCTTTTGGAGGAATTCTGTTTTGAAGTCTAAGAGTAGATTTCTTCTAAAATCTTCTAGCTTTTGTTATTTATCTTAGTAAAACTATGTTGTTATGGATTTATCGGGGGAATGCCCCTTAGAATTTGTAAGACTTTATGTTTCTATGATATATATTAAGTGTTATTTTGTATGTTCCGCTGCCAATATCTTAAAATGCATTACTTCACCGGTCTCTCTTTGATGTGAACGTACGCCTTGTACCGATATAAACTTTCGAGTGACTGAGGTAGTCATTCTTAAGTTTTAATATTATGTACGGTGGGCTCTCACGTTTATGGTAGCCATTGGGGCGTGACATCCAATACCTAGGTGAGTTTCTAATTACATTTTGGTTATGAAATTGTGTTTATGCTCCTTAGTACAACCATATCGAGTCAAAAGATAATTTATAAATAATTTAGAAACCATTATATCAATATGCATAAAAGTCCCTTAAGAAAGAGTGGAATGAAAATTTTAAGGGTAAAAACATTTTAAGATAACAATCGTAAAAAAGGAGCTGGGCTCTACCCAATTACAAGTATGGCACTTGGCCCAAAAGTAATAATAAAGTTAAGAGTTTATAATCATCCTAAAGCATAAAGAACAAACATTTAATTAGTCTTTCAAAGTTTCATTTAAGTCCCAACTCATCATAATCACTCTACGTAATCACTAGTTCCGAAACCAACAGAATCATTGTGGAGATCCACATATGAGTCCTCACAAGTACCTGAAATAATATAAAGTGAGTGACGAAGCCCAGCATGACAATAATCAAACACATTCATGCATGTCATACACTCCTAGGCCAATGCAACAAGCACAATTTAAATTTAATTAAATTAAAGTCAACAACTAAGAATTCCTAGCGTCCCAGAAATACAAACACGCACAAGAGCGCTCATGACTCCCACCAAACAAAAAGGGTAGGGTTCCCTTAGTGGATCACGCACCTAAGATGGGGGTTCGATAAGTCTCCATAACTTATCGAGAAAAAAACAGAAGAAATAGTCTCGTACGGATCAACTCCACACAAACAGCCATCAATGAGCATTGTCCATTGCAATGCTTTATGCAACAGCTCACATCCCCACATAACTCCGTTGCAACTTTGCACCAGCCCCTAATTGAACGTTTAGTTTCAAAGTCTCCCCTATCGACTACGCCCTTGTCCTTACCACACATTTGGTGGGGGTCCAAGTACCTACAACTATCATATCATCCTGAAGTTGCAATTAGACTCACAACCCAGTCCAGGGGTGCCACTTCTTAAGTAAGTGGCCAAGTAGCATCCAATACTCAATTAGGTCGAGAATAAATTCTTAATCCGATTATTAATTCTATTCTAGTAAGCAATAAACAATTACTGCATACCTGTAGGTCAACTCAAACTTGTTATTCATTTCCAATTTAAAAGTCCAATCAACTGTTTATAATAGAAAATGAAATCAGTTCATGATTAACTATTTCTAGCTTCTTTTATCTTGTTGTTATACCCAAGTTATATAGACTTATTCATTCTGCCCTAAGATCATGTTTAGAAGATTAATTAAGTTTAAGGAAGAAATTGGATAAAGTCTTGTTTAATTTGGACAGTGAACGAAGGAGTAAAAGGATTTGAAGAGAAGCATAGTGGGAACAAGGTTAGATGTATACCATCGAGTTTCGTTGTGTCCCAACATGCTTCGAGACTACAAAGAAGCATGAGGGAACACGATTATGTATATCCCCCTCGTGTTTCTTCATGCATCAACATATCTCTGAAAACGGAGAGAAGTACGGCACCGTGTATCTCCACGTGTTCTTCTACGTTCAAAGGCATTTTTTGATATAATGAGAAGCATGGTGGGAAACACGTCCTCACGTCCTCGTGTTTCCGTCATGCTTTTTTGGGATTGTGATTTCCTTTATGATTTTGGATAGGGAAAAGCACAATAAGAAACATGACATCGTGTTCCCATCGTGTTATTCTGGTTTTCACTTATTTCTTGTGTTTTAGGGATCAAATGGAAGCATGGCTTATACATGTCATCATCTACTAGTCATGTTTTTTTTGGGTTTTGCGTATTTTTCATTCGAATTTGATATTTTCATCAAAAGCACATTTTGAGGATGAATTTTAGTGATCTTAGAGGTATTAAATGTTTGTGTTTACACCTATACTCAACCATATTCATCTTTCATATGTTAAAACGTGATAGATCCATGATCAAATCCTAAGTCATTTATGTTTAACAATAAGTGCCAAGTTATCACGTGTCCTCTGAAATTTCTAAAGCTAAATCCTCCATCACTTATCTTAACAGCAATGGCATACTCCTTACTCATTCCAATCCTGTTCATAAATTTAGATGCACAACAAGATTCATTTCTTCTCAAAGTTGGCCTTTAGCAGGATTTCAACTTGAAATATGTTTATTCTCTCTTTTTAACATTTCTAACTAGCCTTATCTCCTCAGTATCACATAGTCATAACACTAAAACCATTTTTTAAATCTTACCTTGTTGGTTCCTTAAGTGATTCCCAAGCTTAAAACCTCCAACTTCGATTTCCTGCTTCCTTCACTTCCTATCAACATCCTAGAATCTACATCTAAAACATTTTAAACATTGTGTTTTGACACTTGAAATCAACACACTTATTTATTATGAATTTTTTTTTTAGTTCTTGTACTCTTCTTCTCCTAGTTCATCTTCATCATCCACATTTCCTATCACAAAATGGGTACTCAGTTGATTAGTATTAATTATCCGTTTAATCTCACTTAATAAATTCTAAATAAAAGCTGGGTCTAGGTTTTTTACCTTAGGGTTAGAGTAGATTTCCTAAAAAGGAAATGGCAGAAAATAAGGTTGTTTATATAGAGGCCAGGGTCTAGGGTTTCTAGGTCTCTTCCTATCACACCCCGAGGAGTACACTAAATGTGACAATCTGCTGTACATGATGTACAAGGTGTACAACACATCAAAACGAACTCATCAGAGTAATGCAATTTACTTTAATAACAATTAAGTAACAAGGCAAAAGAAATACTTAACATGAAATATAAATAAGGTCAATTACAATTCTTAAGGGCATACCTCCGGCTAATGTCTTCAAGCCTATATGAATACATAGTCTAGTGATCTCCAAAATATCGACATATCATATTTTACTCATAAAGGAGTTACAAGAAAATAAATTCATCTTATGTTCTCAGTGCTTCCATAAGAGTTCAAGAATCCATCAATGATTTCCTTAATGTCTTGATTTTTGAATAAGGCCATAAATACACCTGTTTCAACAAAGATCTATGGGGAGTGTAAGCTTACAACGAGCTTAGTGAGGTATTCCCTTTCATTCGCACCGTGATTTCAAACAAGTTTATTAATTTTCATGTATATACTATGCATGCTATGTAACAATCACATAATACAAAACAATTATATTTGGGTATCTGAAAACCATACACAGAACGGATTTACGCCTTCCGTATCGAAGGTTAAGGAATTTAGGTCTGAAGATCTCTGCTATCTTCACTGCTAGTCCTCAAGCACTCTGCTCACAACGATCAGTCGGCACGACTTATCCTTAGGATGTATCCTCGGTACGCCTTAGTTCCCTAAGAATGAGCTTGATCGTTGGCCCTTTGGATTCCTCTCCTAGGAGTAATAGTCCTTATTATATGACTTGACTCGACAGATGCAATGCGTGCCCATTTAATTTATGTTGAGGCTGAGTATAATTATGGTGTACTTAAAAGTGATCAAATAAACATCATATACGCATAAGCAACATATACTAATGTATCTAAATAATCATTTGTTAGTTCGATATACTTAGTATCCTTTGTCACACATACAAGAAAGCATTTACATATAAACCCATAACCCCATACATATTCATTTTTATCTTGTACCTACAGATCTAGTGCAACTATCTACAACCACAAGCAAGGTAAAGAAAATAGAAGAGAAAACTCATTCATCTATTTTGTAATATGTTTAGTCATAATAATCCTCAAGAAGGGAAGTCTCATATTCCTTGTCACTTAGATAAAAAAAAAATATTCGGAATGAGTATTTCATAGAAGTTTTACTCAAACTTTCTACTTCTAACTTGTTATTTCCATCAAAATTCGAATTATGTGAAATCTCAACTTAAAAGTCATAACTCGCTCATTTTAATTTGGAATTTTGCATATAAGAGGTCGTTTTTCTACCTACTCAAAAAGATCTCTCTATTTCTAAGGTTATTCTAATCGTTTGAAGTCATTTGGGTTTGAAAACGGGTCTGTACAGATTGGTTTGAAAATTCCAACCTAAAATTGAAAATTTTCTAAATTCTATTTCATCTAAAAAATCCATAGCAAACACATATATACTTGTATAATTGAAAAAATCCTTTTAATATATACATAGGCTCATATTATATGCACGATTCAAGTGATGTCTCAAAAATAAGATTTGTATACAACCTTTGTGAAAGATAGAGTTTTATGAAAGATCATCCTTTGACTTGTGATTAACTTGCTATTATCAAAATTTGTGACTTAGCAACAAGAAGATCATAATTCAATATACATACATATATATATGTATATTTTAAAATCCTTAAAGATCTTATATTTATTCACAAAAAATTTATTTTACAAAACATGGTTTTATCTATTTGTGACATAAAACCCAAGTATATTTCCTTTTAAAGAATTTCCTAAGTTTGACTCTTTAAACAAAATTCTAATTCTTAGATTTTGTAAATGTGAAAATTAAAGAAAATCATGATTCCATTTTTATTTTGAGTTCATGAATATTTTATTTCCATGCTTAACTTCTTTTTAGCTAATTATTTTCCGAAATATGAACCTTTATGTGGCTGTGAGGAAAAAAATCATCCTAAGTTGTATAAAAAAAATGTTTCAAGTTTTAGCATATGAGAAAAATTAAGTGAATGACTTATTCTAAATTTTTATGCTTAGAATATTTCTTTCTTAATTCTAAATTTTTCAACACATGGACCTTTAAGGTTTTTGGAAAAATCTTTATTTTGTTACAAGTGAGTGTCTAATTATTATAACTATATTTCCTTAATTTCATAAAAAGAAAATGAATTTACTTCTTAAAGTTTAGTTCCTTATATTTTATATCGATTTTATTTCTAAGTGGATTTTAACTAGCGAGTTGATCTTAGCTTGACTTGAACATTTTGTTTTGTTCTTAGTGTTTATCAAAGTGTTGGTAATAATCTCGTAAATAAGTTTTTAAGAAAAGTTTGTATAACAAAGAATTATCAACATTGGAGTGTAAATAATTAATTTTATTTTAGTAGTTTGAAAACAGAGTGCGTAATGAAACTACCTGTTAAATCTTATAAAAGTTTATAATATTAACACTTAAAAATTTATGATGAACTTGTCTAAATTTTTGAAAATAATTTTGTTAAAACATAATTCTAAGTCCTAATGGAGATTTTTCCGAAGTAAAAAAAGTCATTTTATTATAAAGAGTATAGTCTTATTTTTCTTTATTAAAGAAAGAACTCCTTTTATTTTTTTAAAACACTAACAATATGATTATGCATGAATATGAACTTGTAGCTAAGTAAAATAATTTATATGAAAGATAAAAGACATAAAAATATAATAAGCACATAATAAAAGTAAAGTATTGGAAAGTCTTAACTTGTATCAAGGCTTCCCGAATTTAGACATGGGCAAGTCCATAAAGAAAAATAAGAAAAATTGTTTTGACTTGATGAGGACAAGTCTAAGACTAGAAATACTAGTCTTAATAAAATTTCATGAAATAAATAGAAAGATAAATTGGAAGAATTATAAGAGCATGAGTAAGTAAGAAGTAATGTTAGTGAGCTTATAGGCTCTAAAGATATATATACATAATTATACTTAATAATATATAAAAGTTAGGTTATGAGTAATAATAAAGCATAACAATATAACAACAAGAATAATATTTAAACATTGTTAAACAAGACATGAACATATTGTTGCTTTCATAGTACCCATGGATTTAGAAATATACATTATGATCATGTTAATATGAACATAAAGATGGTTTTAGGAATTTTTTCCTAAGGTTATTGGTTAGTTGAAGAAGAAATGAAGTATTGGTAATTGTGTATGGATAGTAGTTATATGAGAATAAGAGAGTGTTGAGAAGAGAATTTTAGAGAGAATTTGAGAGGGTTTTGATATGTATATGAAGTGTGTGAGAGAAATAGAGGGAGGGGGAGGGGGTATTTATAGATAAATGTGGAGGGAAATTACATGTAATAAAATAAATTAAAAAACAAATAAATTAGATAGAAGGGCGAGAGGGAGTGGACGGAAAGGAGGGGAAGGAGAGAGAGAATGTGATAAAAAATTAATTTTAGTAATGAAAAGTAAGTAAAATGTAAGAGAAGTTTAGTAAAAAGCAATATTGAAAAAAATGTAAAATATAGGTGTGTAAGGTGTAAGAAATAAGTTGTAAGGAAAAATAGCAATAGGTGAATAGTATTAAATACTAGAAATAGTATAATGAATAGTAAACAAGACAAATAAATTACCGATATTAAAGAAAATACGCATAAAAATGCTATATATGTTATTTTTAGATACTGAAAAATTATGAAACTGATATTTTATGAATCATTACGAAATTACGAATCTATATTGATTTATGGAATATTTTTACTATCTTGAACATCAGGACATGTTTTTCAAGAACTGCTCTTATTCGGTTTGGAACAATTAAAAATTTGATGAATATGATCCTTTTAGGTTGTATTACATTATTTTGAACCATAATCTAAGGTTATCTTATTTTTATTGTCTTAGGGTTTTGAGCACGGGATTGCCAGATCTAGTCTCACTAGAGCTTGTTATTGACCTAGTTGACTTTTAGAGATTCGGTTTTGGTTTTGGCTTTAAGATTTACTCGCAAAATTATAAAATTTTGTGGATTTATGAACGTTTTATATTTTTAGTTCAAATTTTAAGTTTTACTTTATTTTTATGATTTATTTAATATTCTCCAGCACTCGAGATTATTTAATCGAGCCTAAGATTTTGTGTTCACTCGATTCGACTTTTGGTAGTAATTTAAATTTTTTATCCTAAAATTCACCAAAGGGTTTAAGGTTTTATAATTTTATCGTTAGATAATATTTGAGTGTGCTGTCTTAATTTACTTGTTAGGTATCAATAGATAAATTGTTTATCGTATGGATTTTGAGTTGAACGATTATTAGATTTCCATTTTGTTTTTTAAGGTTCTCTTTTTCTTAAGGTTAAGTAATTTCGTATTTGATCTTATTTAGAATTCGGTTTTAATTTGGGTCGGTTTTTAGGATTTTGGTTTTTATTGTTTAACTCTATGATTATTTTCTAAGAGTACCAAAAAATTCAGGGGTTTACACTTCCTATAGTGCCACATGGCACAATCACAGCTGTTCATTTGCATTAGGCTTTTCTTTAATAGATTTTCTAACCTAATTTCCATTAGTTATGCATCTTTTAATTTTATTTTACCCCAACCTAACAATTAATTTTGCTTATTTTCTTGTTTAAATTTCTCCATTATTTTTCAGTTATTTTATTTAAATTTAATTAATTATGGGTGGTGTTTGGATCATTTCATTGAAATAGTTGGAGGTTTACCCATACACCAGCTCAAAAGGTGTAGCCTTAGCTTCCTCACGAAAAGAAATATTATAGGCAAATTCAGCCCAGGTATAAAATTAACCCAATTCTAAGGTGATTCTATGACAAAAGCTCCCAAATATTATTGTAAGACTTTATTCAATACTTCTAGTTGGCCATCACTTTGAGGGTGCTAAGCCGAAGTAATATGTAGCTTAGTCTTACTCAAAGAAAACAACTCTTTCCAGAATTTGCTAATAAGAATTAGGTCCTTATCTGACACAATAGACCTTCGAAACCCATGCAATCTGACCACCATATTCAAAAGTAGCTGAGCACTTTAGTAGCATTATAAGTAGTTTCGAAGGCACCTACATGACAATACTTTGTTAATCTATCAACAACCACCAATAAAGTTATACAACCTTGTGACTTAGGTAATGAAGCCACAAAATCCATTGAAACATCTTCCCAAACCTGATTTGGAAATGGTAAGGATATAGCAATCCAAAAGGATGTTGATTGGATGGTTTAATTTGTTGACAAATGTCACAACGTTTGACAAATTCCTTAACATCATGTTTCATCCCTCTCTAATAAACTGAGAGCCTGACCTCTTATACATTTGAGCCACCCCATAAGTGTTAAGCTATTAGATTACCATGGAATTCAGCTAATAATACTAGCATTAGTCAAGAGGATGGCACTAAAAACAATTTCTATTGATGTAGATCGTATCAACCCTTAAATTATAATTCCAATTAACTCCTACGACCTAGTTAGGCAGTGTACCTATCTATAGTTGTATAGGGTCAATGGATATCGTCCACAAGGATCTTTGAGATAATTACTAGAATTAACCGGTTTTCCACTATTTAGCAATCCTAATTAAATGCCACTATTTCTAACAACTATGATTCACTATTTAACTAATTAATTCACAATCAACGTGTATTCACAACCTTAATAATTCAATAATCACAAAACAATACCCTAGACCTTGATACACCACTAACCCTATCAATCTTATTAATAACATTTGTCAATGCAGCACGTGTTCTTGAATTGCAGGAACCCTAATTTCATTAACCTCTCTCTCGAGATAATTAAATTCTAATCCTATATGTCTAATGGAAATCTCTTCCTCACTAGATGCATATAAAGGTTGCATTAATAATCACAATTCCTCATAAAGATAAATTCTTGATGCAAAAGATTCATGTAATCTATCTCTAGATTTACATTCAAACCCTTCTACTCATGCTAGATCTTTCCTATTAATCAATCCATTGATTCAATTAACAAGAATCATACAATAACCTAATAGTGCGCATATACTAGATTAAGACAATCAAGCAACATGAATAGATTCAAGAACAAGAACTTCATTCAACAAATCAATTCAATCCACATTAGGATTAGGGTTTCTCAAAATCTAAGGCATATAGATCTAAGCTTCCATTGTAAAATAATTACAAATATAAACCATGGAAGAATAAACATAAAACATGATGATTACATCCTTTAACCAACAAGTCTTGTGATGGAAAATTATTAAGAGTTCCTCTTCTTCTCGTACGTCTTTTCTCCTAGGGTTTCTTCTTCTCCATCGTGTATCCCTCAAACAAAGAGTGGTTGGATATATTTATAAGAAAATGGATTTGTCTTCTACACGGGCATTCTACACGGGACGTGTTCGGGGCCGTGTTGCTTCCTCATGTCAACTATTTCCTCGGATTTGTCACGATTTGGAGTCCTACACAAGCCCGATCACAGCCTGTGTTGCGAAGTCATGTACATTCCATAAAGCATTCTGTCCATTTCTTATTTCTCATATAAGCATCCAACATGGCTCGTGTTGCGTCCTCATGTTCTTCACAATAGCTTGCTGTACATTTTCCAAGGCCAACACCAGCATTCAACACAGCTTGTGTTGAAAATCTCATGTATGCTGAAATTCCTCACTTTGCACTTTCTTCATCAAAACTTGTTGTAATTCATCAAAACATCTCCATAATGCTCATTATCTCCTCTTAATCCTGAAATTAACGTATTACTCAAATCAATATCCTTTTCTACAATTATTCACATAAAAATCACTATAATATCATACTAAAGCCATGTGAATAATTAGGGTATTTTGTACTTATCATCTATCCATAATATAGCAAGCCATTGATCTAATTCAATTACCTTAGCAATTGGTCCCCTCATTCCAACTTAGTAATGATATCCTGAAATGCAGGAAGTTGCTGATACTTACTCTTTAAATTGTCAATAAATCCAAAAATCGGCATGTTGCCTAGATAAGGCATCGGTCACCATATTCTCAACTCCAATTTTGTACACAATAGTTTAACTATACCTCATCAGCTTTGAAAGATATTTATGTTGTTCGAGAGTTTGATTTACTTGAGTGAGTAATTCTTTTAAACTTTGATGATCAGTCTTGATCACTAAGTGTGATCCTAATAAGTACTGTTGCACTTCCTGACAGCCTCTACCACTTCATATAATTCCCCTACATATGCTGATTCTTTAACTAAGTGTTTGGGCTTTTTTTTTTGCTAAAATGAGCAATTGGTTGCATCCCTTGTAACAAAAGCGCTCCAATGTCTATTCCAAATGCATCATATTCAATATAAATTGTTGATTAAAATAAGGTAGAGTTAAAATTGGAGTTGAAACTAGAATTTCCTTCAAACTTTCAAAAGTCGCTGTAGCTTCCTTAGTCCATTTAAATCCATCACTTTTTAGTAAATCAATGATTAGATTGACTATAGACACATAGCCTTTGATTAATCTTTGATAATACCCTGAAAGGCGTAAGAAAGCTCTCAATTACTTGATTGTGGAAAGCAAAGGCCACAATTTCACTGCTTTAACTTTTGTTGGATCAGGTTTAACTCTATCTGCACATGTCCAAATACTTAATACGATTCTAACTAAATGCGCACTTTGATTTTTTTAAGTAAAAATTATTTCTAGTAAGAATTGATAATACTTTATCTAAGTGTGCTATATGCAATTCCATGGACTTGCTATAGAAGAGTATGTCATTAAAGAACACGATGACAAACTTACACAAGTAAGGTTGGACAATCCTATTCATCATGGCTTGAAACATGGTTGGAGTATTGCTTGAGTCAAAAGGCATGAAGAGAAATTCATAATGCATTTCGTGGATTCAAAAAGCTATTTTCTTGACATCCTTAAGTGCCATTCTTATTTGATGATACCTTTCTCTTAAATGAAGCTTAGAAAACACTGATACTCTATGTAACTTGTCCAACAATTCATCTTTGGTAGGAATAAGAAATTCATCCTTAATGGTAACTTGGTTAAGAGTCATGTAGTCAATGCAAAATTGCCATGTCCCATCCTTTTTTTCACTACTAAAATAGGGGATGAAAATGGCCTTTTGCTATACTGAATTAAACCTTTTTGAAGCATATGCTTCACCTGCTTATCTATTTCATCTTTCGGCAAATGCAAGTATCTATACGACTTTACATTAATGGCAGAAACTCCATTGATTAAATGAATTTGATGTTGTATTCATCGAAATGGAGGCAATGATGAAGGCGGCTCAAAAATATGAGAATATCTACCCAACACATCATCTAATAGAGGGTTGATGTCGGTATTTGATGCTGAATGAGCCACTAAATGGAACAAGGTAGCCACTGACTTTGTAGAAAACATTTTCTTTAATTGGTGATATGAAATTTGGCTACCATTTTTGGAAAAGTCTCCTCTTAACTCGATAATATCCTTATTCCAACAAAATTGCATTGTCAACTTATTATAATCAATGGTAATAGGTCTTAGTTCTAACAACCATTGCACACCCAGCACCAATTATGCTCTTTATATAGAAATAACATAGAAGGAAGCAGTAAATGTATACCCTTGAATCATCACATCGATATTCTTGTACATTGCTTCACACTTAAGATACTGGCCATTTCCAATCATGACCTTAAAAGATAAAGTTGGACTCACCACTAATCCCAAATACTTAGCAGCTCTACTCTGAATAAAATTATGGGTGCTCCCAGAATCAATCAAAACAGAAATAGGATTACTATTAATTAACCCCGAAACCTTAATGTTTTAGGAACCAAGTCACCGACATGGCATGGTACCTAATCTAACATGAAGTCTTAATATCACATTCTTGCATCTGTGTACATTTGTCATTAGAAACATGATTATTCTCATGAAATTCATCATCTACCATTATAACAAAAAATTTTGCTTTGCATTTTTTCCCTTATGAAATATTTCATCACAGTTGAAACATAGTCCTTTTTCATGCCTAAGTTGCATCTCTTCTACTGTTAATTTCTTAATAAAAATATATGGTTTTGCACTACTACTAGCATCTGAATTCTAAGATGTGGTTGGTTTATTAAATTACAATGCACCTTGCTTAACTATTGGATATGGTGACGAAGAAGTCCCTTTGGACATAGATGAATTAAACTGATCATTGAATTTATCTTCATAAATTCTAGTAAGCAAAATTGCTTCAATTAAAATTTTTGGTCTGTTAAGTTGAACTTCTCTTCTAATAATAGGTTTTAAACCAGAAACAAAGCAACTAAAAAAAAAAAAAAAGAGGATAATAAACCAACTATAAGATTCGAAAATGCTTTGAATTGAGACTGGTATTGAGCTACTGTTAATGATTGTGTCAATTTTGACGGCAATCCCCGTACATCCTCATGAGCGAAAGGGCCAAATCTTACATATAAGTCTTCCAAGAACTTACACCAAGAATCCAACTGTTTATTCAAGTACATCCACCTGTACCAGTGTAGGGCATCTCCTTCCATCACACATGAAGTGATTGTAAGTATTTGAGTGTTCTCAACTTGATGAAACTTAAAGAACTGGTCCATCTTAAAAATCCATCCAAGAACATCTTCACCTAAAAACTTTGAAATTTCTAATTTGATACCTTTTAATAAGTTATCTGTAGAAGAATTTGAGGAAAGTGATGAATTAGTGCTATTTTGACCATCTTGTTGAGAGTTAAGCTGACTTTATTTCCCTCCAACTTGTCCATGTGATTGGTAAGTTTCACTAATGAATCTTGCATTGTTAATACTATAGTCTTGAAAAATTCCAATTCAACTGCTTAAGCAAAACCTCTAGTCTCTAGAGCCATAGATGACAAGAGCACAAAAAATTGATATAACCCTATTACTCACCATACTAAACGCACTATTTCCCATCAATATAAAAGGATCCTTCTCACAAACCCTAATTCTTTTCCACCTTGTCACAGCTAAGTGCCTCACTATCTCTCTCTTTCCTCTTATTCTCTCTTGTCTACCCTAATGGTCGATACTAATGCTCAATGTTGATATGCAGGAAAAAGAAAGTATGAATGCAAAGCTACTCGAGCAACCTGGGCTCTAAATCTTTAAGGGTTGTATGTTACTTGCCCCTTTATGTTCTCATTCTTATCTTTTATATGTTTACATGTATAATTTGTTGGATCTGTTGATTCTGTAACTAGATTTGTTAACTACTACTGCTATTTGATATTCTAGTTAAATTGCTACTACTGTTCTCATTACAACTTCGTCATTTTACAAGTATTTATAATCTACTATGCTAAACCTTAGCTAGTCTTGTAATCTCTCAGCCACCTTGGTTGTTCCCTCTTTCGAACTTGGGTTGTAACAATTGACTATTTGTAGCTTGAAGTAATAAATAAATATAATCTATATGTGTTAAGCAAACACATCTCCACGTGGTTCCACACCTCTTGAAATATATATTATTCATAAAATCAAAAGGTTTAGCTATATAGCTTCATTTATTTAAATTTTTCCATTATTACACATGGTATATTCCCCATATATACAGTCTAAAATTATTAGTAATAATTAAGTTACCATTAGTTTCACTCGGCAGTCATAAATAAAATCACTCATCACTCATTCATATCTTCTTAATTCAAGTCTTACTTTATTAATCTTATTCTATGCATCTTATAATTTCATTTAAATTAAAACCTTTTAAATGTTTTTATTTTTGAAATACCTTAAACTTAAAGTAGTTATCTTTATAGATGTGACCTCTAGCAGTTAACTATCGTTAAAGATAATTCTATTCAAAACAATGATTGTTACAAAATATATCTATGTAATTATTGTTGTAATATATGTTTTTCTTTATCTTTTTGCCAATTACAATCCTTGTACTTTTAAGTGGAAAATGATTAACCTATTCAATTTTTAATGAATAATGAAAAATTAACTCTTTGTTCTCACTCTGTTGTTGTTTTATTTTTATCTTTTTTCCCTTAAGTATATCTATTCAAGGTGTACACTCTTTTAAAAGTGGGAGAAACCGAATTGTAATAGTTACTTACAATAATCTATTCAAAAAGAGAATTAGCAAGAATCATACTATAGTAACAAAGTTGGTACAATAAGGGGTTTGCTTATAAAATTTGAAAAGGAGAAAAATGATCTTCGATAATAAATACTAAATAGTTGCTACCATATAACACATACTTCTTTAAATATCTTGCAAATTTTATAATTGTATAAAAATGACGTATATAGATAATTAAACTTTAGGAAAATTATGAAAATTCCTCAAATTTAATTTAGGTGCAGAAGTATACTTTGATAAATTTGAGGGGTGTTTTTGTACTAATGTTACGGTTTAGGAATTTTCAACTTTTAAAGATTAATTACAATTAATCAAAATTTATGGGATGATTTGCAAATTCTAAAAAAATTAAGCATATATTTATACCCATATCCAAGTTTTGGGATATATTTATTTTTCCCCCTAAAAATTTGTACAAAAGTGAATAATAGCTATTCATTTTGTTTCTTTGTATGTTTCTCCTTCCCTATATGATAATTTCATAAAACTTTATGATGAATATTTAAACATAATTACAATATTAAATTATTTATTTTACCATAATTTCATTGCTAAAGAATTAATATTAAAAGCAAAGAAAACAATAAAAAGTAGATTGATAAGTTATTCCAAAACTGTCCCTTATCCAAAGTTTATTTTAAATTATATGCATTTCTAAATTCATATTCATGTATTTTTAATTTTTCAAAATATGTTTTTGAAAACCATTATTCAAATTATTATTTACACGTAAGGGTGAATGGGTAATCCTGTTATACAGAGTATCCACTCGTCTCCTATTCAATCAAGTGGGGTCTGGGCGGATATTGAAGCTTACAGGGTAAGATATGAGTATTATTTTTTTCGAACTTGCTATCACTTGGTAGGGTACAAGTATGAGATCTTCATATCTTGTACCTACCTTGAAACCTATACAATAGAGTATAGAGATTATAGGTACCTAATACCTATTTTGAAACATTTACTTTATTAAAAATATTATAATATAAAATCAATAAAGAATAAATAATAATACTTTGTTTTTTTATTTTACAATAACTTTTGATTAAGATTATCATATATAGACTATCTTTTAGAAGTTAATAGCCTTATAGTCTAGTGATATCTCTGCTAGTCTATCGTATAAGAGGTCCTAGGTTTGATTCCCCATTCCCTTGTTGTAATAGGGAAAAAAGAGACTACTTTTGGAATTTTGTATTTAGAAAAACTTATTAATTTATTATGAAAATAATTATAATATTTATTTTGGAAGTATTTTGATGATATGTAATTGAATTTCTAAGTTATATAGAAGTGTTATTAATCTTCAAAGACTAATTAAGCATATGTGTTTTTAAGGTTTTTTTTTTTTTTAGAATTTGTTAGATGTTTTACAATTTTGTTAAAATAATGTATTCAGGCTCTATGAGTATTTGTTACAGATTTTAATTTGAACACATAAACAAGTTCTACATATTATAAAACTTGTCATATTAAAATAATTACTTTTTAAAATTTCTTTCAATATGTTATTTATAATGAATATACATAAATAAAATACTTTAGTATATTACAACTTAAAATTTAAAAAAGAAAAAAAATATAAATCTTTACATATTCTACGTGATACCCTCTATTTATATTTATGTGTTTTGCAACGGTATATGGTAGACACAGAGGAAATTGTATGATTACCAAGCCCTCAAATAAAAATTACTAAAATACTAATTACATAAAATTAATTATCAAAATACCAACGCAAAATCGAATGTTAAATAGACTTTTTGTGAATTTGTATATGAATCTCATATTGAAGATGCGATTCATGAAAAAATATGAATTGCCTGTTAAAGATACCATTCATCTTAAAAAATTATGCAACACTCTTTGAAAATATGATTCAACACTGTATAACTTTTGGCTAATCACATCTTGAAAAGGGGTTTCATATGTAAATTTATGAAACACCTATTTAATATGCAATTTTATATTTATATTTATCTAAATTTTTCTATAAAATTGATAGACACCTGTTTTATTCGGTACATATAAGATGATACAAGATATATTTCAAACACAAAACTTTGTACTTTTACATGTTATAGGATAGGTAAACCCTCCTTGAATCAGCTCAACCTCGTGACTAGGCTACGATTAGCAAATACCATACCTCATATAAAAATAAAAATTTACTTTTACGAGAGGGAAAAAAAAAAAAAATAGAAAAAACAACTTCACGCAGCGCCTCTTCATCTTCTTTTTCGCTGAAACTCAAAGCGGTTGCTTTTTGTCCCGATCAGAATCCGATCATTATTCACAAGGGTGTGTTCTCTCTCTACACTGCAATTATATAGTGCGTATTTGTTCTTGGTACATTGGTTTATTTTTAGGATTTCTAGTAATCAGTACTATCAAGGTTTTAACTTTGAGCAATTAAAATTAAACTGCTGGTACCTTAGGTAAAATTCAGGGAGAATAGCATATTGATCCATGTCAGTCACATCCTAATCTTGTCCATGGGTGTATTTGTTTTGTGGAAAATGTTTATCGGATATTTTCGACAGGTTTTATACTTAATCCTTACTGTCGTCAAATATTGTTATAGTGACTATTCGTGATAAGTTGTGGTGTGGGCTTCAGTTTTGAAGGTTAGCAGCTACGGAGAATTCCAATTGGATGATGGGAAATTGTTTTTGTTCTTTTCAAAGGAAAAATCATTTCCCTCATCTTCTATGTACATCTTCTGTGATGGTTAACTATCTTATCGGTTGCTGCTTTTGCTTCCTATTATAATTTGTGATTTCCTGTGATAATTTGTCACTAAAAACTGTTGGTAAATGTGATCTTTCAAGAATGCTATGACGATATACGAGAATTCTAAACCTATAAGACAATGAATGTTGAAAATTATGTGGAAAACATTCTCTGCAAAACAAACACCCCTTAAATTTGATTTGGAAGTAAGATGAATCTAGGACCAGTTCATGAGGTGCAATTGCAAGATCGCTTTACCATTCGCAGTAGTGGGGGTTGCTTTGTCAATGGTTATAATGGCAGAAGATGAAGAAATATTACATGCTTTCATAAGATGGGTTGTGAGTTATGCATTATCCTCTACTTTATATCGAAGACAGTAACACTTATCCTATCATGCATGTGAAGCATATATTATATTTATGAAAATTATGAATATTTTTTGACGGTCCAAAGAGGAACATTCTCTAATCTTATTTCCATATCCATTTTCTCTTGTCATTTGTCAGTATAGTTTTCTTTTGCTTCTGATCATCAAATTCTTCACTTTTTGCAGTGCACAGGATTCTCATTTCCTTCTCACTAGGATACGATTCAATATTCAAAATGGTTTACGAAATAGATGAGAGAAAAAGTAAGCTTCTTGCTGATGCTACTATGACGTTTTAATTACCCACAAGTTCTAAAGATTTTAACTGTTGTTACTTTCATTATTTGAAAGTATTATCTGGTGCCTTTTTGTTTTTTCTTTGACAGCTTAGTGGAATCTATCTGCTGCATTTCTGTGGCCGTACATATTTATTTATTTATTTTTATATATGAACAGTAAGGAGATCATTGAAACAGTGGACCCCGTTAATTTTTGCAGAATTTGCTGTGAACAGAACTCAATTAATGTTTAGGGAATTTGTAATAAGTGATTGTTGGATTTTGCCTGAGTGGAACTTTTGTCATCTATGTCTTCAGTTGAAGTGATAAGGCTTTTCTAGTTGATCAAGTGAGCATATAAACAATGTGTTTTGATTTTTGATTCTAAATTCATGTATTGAATGAAGTATAGAGAAGCTACAAAGTTCATAGGTTAATTAACTATACAATTTGACCTTTGTGCAATATCAGGATGTACCATGAGCTGTCAGGAATGCAGGGGGCACATAATATTACTGTTTAATTATCTGACGAGTTATGCATGGCTTTACGATTTGGAGTATTTTGACCATTGCTCATATTAATGGGAAAAAAGACTTTGCGTACTTTAAATGCAAGAAACTGCAAAAGGCAATCTGACATTTTTTTTTTTTGTTGGTTAATTGCCTTGCTCTGATTATTTGCCATCAGGTGGATAAGCTATCTTAGGTGGTATCAATATCCTGTTTAAGACTACATCAACTTTCTTATGTATTGTTACAATGCAGTGTTGTGAGAGGTGTATATGTCAGTGTAGTGTTGTGTATCATTGGATTATCAGAAATGTGCAGTGTTGTGTGGGTGTAGTGTGCGTTTGGTGATGCATTTCATGTTCAGTGAGGTATTGTGAGTATACAGTAGTCGTTAAGGTGGTTCCTTATGTTAATTCTTAAGTGTATTATATTTAGGGGAGTTAGAGGCAGTTATTTTATGCAGCAAATTAGGAGTAAAATTAGGAAATAGGCAGTTTTGCCTTACTGCCCCTTTGATCTGTATTTTATGGCTGCAGAATGAATAAGAAAAAGTGTGTTATTATTCTTTTTAAAAAATTCAGAATTTTTTAATTTTAAGGAGATCATAGGGTTCACTCTACTTGATCTTGTAACATGTAGTCATTAGAATGTCATGGTTTTTTGAGATAAATCATCACTTGGTTTCCTATATTATCATACCACTTACAATTTTCTGCAGAAAAGTCACTTCTTTCTCCTTGTGCACTCCATGGTTGTTTGAATGAATGGTAAATGGAAGTTGTATTAATTCATGGAACTATAAATGGAGTTTACAGAAATTGGGCTTGGACTCATTGGCTTTGGCTTCTTTTTCTCCTTTCTTGGCGTGATTCTTTTCTTTGATAGGGGGTTGCTAGCACTTGCAAATGTAAGGTCTTTAAAGGCTTTGAGTTTCTTTTAAGATATCAGAATTAGAAAACTAATGAAACCATCTTATGCTGTGGTTCAGATCTTTTCCTTGGCAGGAGTTGCCATTTTGCTTGGTTGGCGTTCTACATTGAATGTTTTCACAAGTAGGGCAAACTATAAGGTAGTCAACTTTTCAACGCTCATGGAGTTTTGGGGTTACACTATTGTTCATTAAATTTCCTCATAGTGCTGTATATTTTAAGTATATAAAGTCATGATTTGCGTGGCTGTATTTTTCGTTTTGAGGAGTAATTACTAGGCTGTGCTTTTGGGTTTGTTTTACTTGGATTTGCGACAACCAGTTAGTTGTCTTTTTCATTCACGAAGGGTGGGCTTGCTTTGTCTATCTTTTTGACTTGGACTATTATTTATATGTTCATATATACTTGAAAAAAATACAATCATAAACGGAAAGTTTCTTTTAATGAAATGGAATAATCTATTATGATTGAAAAGATAATTTGTTCCCCCACGAAAGTGGAAATCACTATCCTTTGTTCTATGTCAACATTTTATATGGACATCAATTATGATCACTGGCTACCCTGCCAACATTCACTGTCTTTGACCACCTGTTGTACCAACAGCTCCCATGCTTTTGCTTACTTTAGAAATATCCTACTACGGGAAATTTAGTGCTGAAAAGTGAAAATATGAAATGGAAAATGTTTCTTGGTGAATATATTTATTAAATTGCCATCTTATAAAGCTTCCTTCTCCATGTCTCATATCAGGGATGGTTCAGGTTTATAATATCATTAACCAGTCTTACCTACTTTTGTTGATTCACAGTACAATTATTTTTGTGTTTAAATGTTCATTTGTTGTCCAATTTATTTTTTCTTTATCCTCAACTTTTGCAGTGCTCCTATTCCCCATTCTTATTTATTTATTTTTATTTATTCCCTCAAATGACAAAAGCAGTCCATTTTTCTTGATCGGTGGCTTCATTAGTTAGTTGCTTTGAAATGTCTGATGGAATTGTTGGTATTTTTTTTCATATACAGTTTGTGCTTATAATTTTTCTGTTAGTGACTGCCTATTTAGCTTTAGTTGTATTAAATGATTCTGAGGTATTGCTAATATCTCTAGCTCTTTATTCTTTACCATTGTTATGAGATTTTAGCCTTCTTAGAGCTCGAAAACTATCTTTTCATGTATGTATGTGAATGATTATATTTCAGAAAATAGTCTTAAAATAAATGCAGGCATTTAATAGAGTAGCCACTATACTGACATTGCCTCTCTCTTTTCCCTCAGGGTTCAATATGCTTCTTTCTTGGGCTTTTTTTCCTATTTGTTCGCTGGCCTATTCTGGGAAATTCTCCTTGCAAATATATGGTTGCATTGTTCTCTTTGGGTTGGTTATCACTACATCTGTAGTATCTTTTCAATATATCATTCTGCCAAATCTCATTGTGGCTTTTGATTGCAGTGGGTTCTGGCCAGCTATGAAAGGTTTCCTTTATCAAATTCCAGTTGTTGGATGGATAAACATATCCTATCTGGTAATTTTTCATTCCATTTTTCTTTCACTTTTATAGTACTAGCTCCTCATGATTGATTTAGTGCCTCTGTTATATGTTATCTGATAAATAATAGATTCAGGCCTTATGTTGTAGACATGAATACAACTCGGTGAATTAATATGATTGTACAGTTTGCTAGTGGATTTTGGAACTTACTTATAGTTATGACAACAAGTACTAGCTGAAGGTCCTCACCTAAAACCACTTGCCACTTCTTATGCAAAAGTGGTTAGGCCTCTTTTCCTCCTTCTAAACCTAAAGTAATGTGTATTTGGCATACTTTCCACCCACTAGTATGAGTCACCCCACCAGATTGGGTGAGGATAGTTTGATGTCTTGGGGGTGTGGAAAAATACATGTATTCTATTTTTAGATATTGTAATATAGAATCATACTAAAATTAGGGTCTTTGACTCATTAAATTGTTTGACCCATTAAATGAGCCATTAATGAGCCATTAAATGTTTGACTCATTAAATTAGGAGATTTTGCTATTAGTTGCCTTTTTATCCTTAGACAACTTGTATATATTTGATTCATTGTAAACCTAAAAATATATACAGAATTCTCTTTCAATATTTTACAACATGGTATCAGAGCAATTCATCCTGGAGTGCTTTTGATTTCTGCTTCCACCTTTTTCTTTTTCCTTCTTTTTCAACCGGCCTAATTGCTGGTAATTTTCTTTTTATCTTATACCTACGACTAGCCAGCCTTATTGCTGGTATTTCTCCTCTATTTTTGTTTTCATAGGTGATATAGAGCCAGCCTTAATTGCTGGTGTTGTTTCAATTTTTTTTATTCTGATTGTGCTAAGCAACATGTCAGAAATTGTTCTTAGCATATTCAGGTGAGCAACTTCTTTCATTTGGATTTAATGTCTCAGAAACACCTTTGCAACACTCCTGAATGGATTCAGGAGCCACTGACACATAACCCACTCTCCAAACATTTCTGCACATACACCCCGTGCCCAAGCAATAAGAAAATCGCCACTGCAGATGGCACCCTAGCAACAGTAGCTGGTATAGGAGATGTCTCAAATCAACCCGTCCATAACCTAAAAAATGTTCTTCATGTTATCCTAAATTATTCACCAATCTTGTCTCTATACAGAAACTTACACAAAGATTTACTTTGCAAAGTGATTTTTTACATGATATTGTGTAGTTCAGGAAAAAATTCGGGGGACGATTGGACTTGCTAAAGAACAGGTGGTCTCTATTGTCTAAGGTGTCAACTGGATCGAACGGTTTCAAAAGCAGATTACCACTCAAATGTCTGAATCCATATTGTCTAATAAAGAAAGAGCATTTCTTCATCATTGTCGGTTGGGTCATCCATCTTTCAGAATTGTTAAAGTTTATTCCCTTATTATTTTCTAAACTTGATGTTGAGTCTTCATTGTGAGGTGTGTAGCTTGCTAAACACAAGCGTATACCTTTTCAATCAGTAATAAAAGAAGCACTTTTCCTTTTATCTTGTCCATACTGACATTTGGGGTCCCTCTATTATTCCCAATGTTCTGGGGCACGATGGTTTGTGACTTTCATTGATGACTGTACTCGAGTCACTTGGGTTTTCTTGCTCAAACAAAATCCGATGTTAGCTCTGTGTTCCTTAATTTTGTTTCAATGATAAAAAAACAGTTTGGTGTGAGTATTAAATGATTAAGAACTGATAATGCTCGAGATTATTTTAATCAAATCCTTACTCCTTACTGTCAAAAAGAGGGAATAATTCATGAGTCTTCAGTGTCAAAACACCACAACAAAATGGAGTGGCCAAGCGGAAAAATGGCCATCTTTTAGATCAAACCCGAGCATTGTTTTTCAGAAATTTGTTCCAAAACAGTTTTGGGGGAAGCGGTTCTCACAGCCACATACCTTATTAATAGACTTCCTACTAGAGTCTTAGGATTCAAAAGCCCAATGGAAGCGCTTTCCTGTTCTATCCAAACTGTCCACCACCAACAATCTTGCACCTCGCATTTTTGGGTGTGTATCCTTTGTTTCATGTCCCAATCAAGATAGAGGAAAACTTGATCCTCGAGCATTAAAGTGTGTCTTCTGGGATATTCTCCCACTCAGAAGGGTATAAGTGCTATCATCCTCCATCAAGAAATTTTGTGTGTCTAAGATGTCACTTTTAGTGAACAAGAGGCATATTTTACCCAACCTTATCTTCAGGGGGAGAGCTTTAGGGAAGATAAGGCAAAGAGTTCAGACAGTTTTCTTCTTGAATTGAGTGATCTTTCTGTATTGCCTACACATGTTGATCCCCAGCACACCTGTGATCTTTTGTATTGCCATACATGTTGAGTCCCCAGCACCTGCTGAGTCCCAATCTAATATAATTCCAAGTCCACATGTTGCTGACCTGGAAAAATCTGCTTTTGAAGACATGCGATTTGGTAAAAACTTGTGTACTCAGACAAAAAAGGACACTCACATTCTAGGATCTGTGCAAGTTCAAGAGTCTGATCCGAGTTCTCTAAATGAGGTAACAATTTGACTTTCCAGCCTTGCAAATTGAAACTGAACCCCAAAATGATTGTGATGATCAAGACCTTCCAATTGTCCTTAGGAAAGAAAAGAGAGAATGCACAAAAAGGCCACTTTACCCTTGTCACACTACCTTTCTTTTAAAAAATTCTCACCTACCTATAGAGCCTTCCTTGTCAACCTTAACACTATCACCATTCCCACCACCTACTGAGGCATTGTCTGATGAAAAGTGGAAGCAAGCCATGGACAGTGAAATGAAGGCACTTGAAAAGAACAAGACTTGGGAATTGGTCAGATTGCCAACAGGGAAGAAGTTAGTAGGTTGTAAATGGGTCTATACAGTAAAATATAAGGCTGATGGTCAATTGAGAGATATAAGGCAAGGTTGGTAGCAAAGGGATATACGCAAACTTATGGAATTGACTATTTGGAGACGTTTGCACCAGTTGCCAAGATGAACACTGTAAGAGTCATTTTGTCCCTAGCTGCTAACCTTGGGTGGAAGTTACAACAGTTTGATGTAAAAAATGCATTTCTACATGGAGAACTAGAGGAGGAGATCTATATGGAGGTCCCACCTGGTTATGGAAAAAACATGGATACTGGCACAGTGTGTAAACTGAACAAGGCTTTATATGGTTTGAAGAATCTCCTCGGCATGGTTTGGGAGATTTGCTAGAGTTATGTTGGAGACAGGATACAAACAGAGTCAAGGGGGTCATACCTTATTCATCAAACACTCAACGTTAGGGGGAGTGACAGCCTTACTAGTGTATGTAGATGACATCATTTTGACTGGAAATGATGAAAAAGATCGACAGTTTTTGAGTCAATGCCTAGCTAAAGAATTCGATATCAAGACTTTGGGGAGATTGAAGTATTTCTTAGGAATTGAAGTTTCTCATTCAAAGAAGGGGATTTTTATATCTCAACAGAAATATGTGACTGATTTGCTCAAGGAAACAGGTCAAGCTGCATGCAAACCAGCAAGTACCCCTATAGACCCGAATCACAAACTAGGGAATGTAGAGGAAGATGCCATGGTGAATAGGAAAATGTACCAACGTCTTGTTGGACGGCTCATTTACTTGTCTCATACCAGACCTGACATAGCTTATGCAGTAAGCTTGATAAGTCAATTCATGCATAGCCCAAGAGAGACTCATTTACGAGCTGCATATAGGATTCTGCAGTACCTCAAAGGAACACTAGGAAGGGGGATTTTGTTTGAAAGAAATAAGGATGTAACTCTTGAAGCCTATACTGATGCAGACTATGCAGGATCTACTGTTGACAGGAGATCAACAACAGGGTACTGCACTTTTCTTGGAGGAAATCTAGTGACATGGAGAAGCAAGAAACAAAGTGTGGTTGCACGATCTAGTGCTGAGGCTGAATTTCGTGCAATGGCTCAAGGCATATGTGAGTTACTATGGTTGAAAATCATCCTTGAAGACCTAAAAATTAACTGGACTAGACCAATGAAGCTCTATTGTGACAATAAGTCCGCGATCAGCATAGCTCACAACCCAGTTCAACATGATCGAACTAAACATATTGAGATTGATAGGCATTTCATCAAGGAAAAATTGGACAGTGGCCTAATATGCACTCCATATGTATCAACACATGGACAGCTTGCAGACATTCTCACCAAGGGGCTGAGTAGTTCAACTTTTGAGAGGATTGTGTCCAAGCTGGGAATGGGAAGTCCCTATTCACCAGCTTGAGTGGGAGTGTGGAAAAATATATGTATTCTATTTTTAGATATTGTAATTATAGAATCATACTAAATTAGGGGTCTTTGACCCATTAAATGAGCCATTGATGAGCCAAAATAATGTTTGACTCATTAAATTAGGAGATTTTGCTATTAGTTGCCTTTTTTATTCTTTAGACAACTTGTATATATTTGATTCATTGTAAACCTAAAAATATATACAAAATTCTCTTTCAATATTTTACAACAGGGGGCAACGATGACTCGTTGACGTTTTAAGCAATAGCTGTGGGTATATGTTCTTCAAATTTGCAGATGAAGAGCGCTCTTAAACGTTCTCTGCCAGCTTTGCTGTTTTGGTAATTACTTGAGGATTCTTTAAAGATGGAAGGGTTCTAAATCTAAAACTGATTCTTGTCTAAGGTTTAACCTAGGAAAATGCATATATGGGTTAGTTATGGGGGGTCTTTATGGAATTTTTGCACTAGGAGGGCATTAGCTATGCAGCTAGTGCATTTGGCACAACTGATGGGAGGACCTGCAATGTTAGCATTTGTTTAGAAGATGGTTTTCCTAAGTGGTTTAAAATGGCATGTGTTGATGGGTCTATTGCTATTGTAAAATGTGGAATACCAATGGCTACCCCCTCATTGTGACCATTATCCTTTTTTTTGGCCATGATGATGAAGATGACCTTCTAAGCAAGCTCCATCAGAACCAATTGGTGTTGATTCATAGGGCAAAGAAGAAGCAGGAGTAGTTAAGGAGGATTTTGTTGCTGTTCAGCACTGCTGGAGTGAATGAACCACCTTGACTTGACCTCTTCTCTTAGTGTGAAAGCATGTAACAAAGTTGAGGGTATTGTGATTCAAGAGAAGGGCTCTAAATCTAAAACTGAAGCTTAGGTGTTTGTTACTCTGTGTCAGGCAAAGTGAAGGCTGTTCTTGTAGAGTCTATTTGATGCTGACCCAAGCATCTCAAAATCTCAAGAGTCTCTTTTTCTTTGGATTCAGGCTACCTTATTGACTATTTGGATCATGTCACAGGCCTTGTTTTCACTCTAATTCTTAGAAGGAAATTTAACTGGAAGCCTCTTATGTCCATGAAGGTATTGCGGAAAATGAATCCCCTGGAATACTGTAAAAAAGAAGACACTGAAATAGAAAGCTGGTGGCTGATTCAGCTCTCCGCTGTTTTAATTGGACGTATTTCCCTTGTGAACATTTTGTTAGCATGTTGGAAAGTAAAGGGGGCTAAATGACCTCACAAGAAGAGTTTGTATAGAGTATCATCTTTCTTTGCTGTGTATTGTGGAGACAAGGGTCAAACCTATGAATGTCTTATGTATCCGCCTTTTTGGTGTTTAGAATCTTACCCTAGTGGTTGCATATGAGTTGAACAAAATCTGAATGGGTGCTCAAATCCTTTCTCAGCTGGATCAGGTAAGCATTCCACTGTTCTTGGGAGCTAATAAACTGGACATCACTTGCCTTGTTTCTTTTGTTTGAATGATGAAGCTAATAGGTACAATTTGTGGGAAGATTGTTGTCCTTTGAGATAGCTATCAGTGATCCTTGTATAATTCTTGGGGATGTTAATGGTTGTCATATAATTGATGAAAAACTTGGTGGTGATACTTTTTGACTAAAGGAATGAATCTCTTGACTTTATTGCAGTGCTTCCAACCCCATTCTTCATTGCTTAATCATGCTCTTGTTAACTTTAATCGGCTAGAGCATTTTCCAGTTTTGGAAGTCTAAATTGTATGCCCTGGGTTTTTTGGCAGCTATCCACTAGCCCTTTTTTGAATTTTAATGTAGAGTCGTGGAAATCTTCCCTTGAGATTTGTAATTTTGCGATTGAGCATCCTGAGCTTGTGGTACAAGAAGTCTGGAATACACATGTTAAAGGTAGAGTGGTAAGAAATAGTTAAGGAAGCTCAATAAAGTTCATTATTTTGATGTGTGAAATAAAAGAATAAAAAGTATATTTTGATATTTTTTATTTTCTTAATAAAATGTTTACACAGTACATATGTATTTATATACGTACAAGAGGTATAACTCTACCTACTTAACATACAACTCTACACTCCCCCTTAAGCTGGAATATACAAATCATATGCACCAAGCTTGTTACAAATATATTCAATACGAGAACCTCTTAAAGATTTAGTCAATATATCTGCAAACTGATTATTTGAATTAACATGACTAGTGAAGATGCAACCAGATAAGATCTTTTCTCGGATGAAGTGACAATCAATCTCTATATGCTTAGTTCTCTCATGAAAACTGGATTGGAAGCTATATGTAATGCAGCCTGGTTATCACAAATTAGCTCCATTTGTGAAGTTTCACAAAATTTTAACTCCTCAAGCAACTGTTTCAACCAAATCAATTCACAAGTTGCCAAAGCCATGGCACGATATTCTGCTTCTGCACTTGATCTAGCAACAACATCTTGTTTCTTACTTTTCCAAGATACCAGGTTGCCTCCAACAAGAATACAATACCCAGATGTAGATCGTCTATCAGATGGAGAACCTGCCCAATCAGCATCAGAATATCCAACCACTTTAGAGTGACCATGATCCTCATATAGTAAACCTTTACCAGGAGCATTTTTCACATATCTAAGAATTCTGATCACTGCATTCCAATGACTAGTGCAAGGAGACTGAAGAAACTGACTGACAACACTAACTGCAAAAGATATATCAGGTCGAGTAATAGTAAGATAATTGAGTCTTCCAACCAAACGACGATATCTCCCTGGATCTTCAAAAGGCTCCCCCTGTCCTGGTAAAACTTCACATTGGGATCCATAGGAGAATCCACAGGCTTGCAATTAAGCATCCCTGTTTCTTCCAGTATATCTAAGACATATTTTCTTTGAGAGAGGACTATACCAGAACTGGATTGAGCAACTTCTATGCCAAGGAAGTATCTTAACAAGCCAAGATCCTTAGTTTGAAAATGTTTGAAAAGATGTGCCTTCAATTGAGTAATACCATGCTGATCATTACCAGTTATGACAATATCATCTACATACACTATTAAGTATATGCATTTTCCTTCAGATGTGTGCTTATAGAAAACTGAGTGATCAGATGTACTACGAATCATTCCAAACTCCATTACAACAGTACTGAACCGACTAAACCAGGCACGTGGAGATTGTTTCAAACCATAAAGTGAACGACGAAGTTTACATACCAGATTAGACTCCCCCTGAGCAACAAAGCCAGGCGGTTGCTCCATATAAATCTCCTCCTGGAGTTCACCATGAAGAAAAGCATTCTTAATATCCAATTGGTACAAGGGCCAATGGCGCATAGCTGCAATGGAGATAAACAAACGAACAGAGGACATCTTAGCAACCGGAGAGAATGTGTCACCATAGTCCAAACCATACACCTGAGTATAACCCTTGGCAACCAACCGAGCTTTGAGCCGATCAACTTTACCATCAGGACCGACCTTAATAGATAAACCCATCGACATCCAACAAGAGACTTACCGGGAGGCAAAGGAACTAAATCCCAAGTACCATTGGCATGTAAAGCAGTCATCTCATCTACCATTGCCTGGTCCACCCTGGATCTGAAAGAGCCTCACTCACATTCTTAGGAACAGAAATGGAAGATAGAGATGAAACAACGGTACAATAAGATGGAGATAACCGATGATAGCTAAGACAATTATAAAGTGGGTGAGGATTACGAGTAGTACGGTTACCTTTTCTGATGGCAAGAGGAAGATCGTTTCCGGTAGGTCCTCAGTAGGTGGAGACGTTGGAATAGAAGATGAGTCAACAGGAGCCTCTGAAACAGGTGGGATATCTGATGTAGGAAGCGTCGAGAGCGTCGATGGTAAACCTGAAATGGTGGAGGGGAAGGAATAGACTCAGAGACAACGGGAATAGACTCAGGAAGAACTAACTGAGAGGGAATAGGTAAAACCTCCGACAAAGGAGTCTCAGATGAAGAGGTGGAATAAAAAGAAGATGATTCAAAAAATGTTACATCAGGGGACAAATAATAACGACGAGTAGTGGGTGAATAACACTTGTAACCTTTTTGATGTTTGGAGTAACCAAGGAAAACAGCCTTAATAGAACGCGCTGATAACTTATCCTGACCAGGAGCCATATTGTGAACAAAACATGTACAACCAAAAACACGTAGAGGAAGCACATACAAAGGTTGATCTGGAAATAAGATCGTGTGAGGAATTTTGTGCTGAAGAACAGATGAAGGCATTCTATTAATGAGATAACAAGCAGTGAGAACAGCATCAGCCCAAAAACGAGTAGGCACATGGTGATGTAAAAGAAGTGTGCGGGCAGTTTCAATGAGATGCCTATTTTTACGCTCAGCAACTCCATTCTGTTGAGGTGTGTAAGCACAAGAGGACTGATGTAAAATGCCATGAGAGGATAGAAACTCAGTAAATTGAGCAGAAAAGTATTCAGGAGCATTATCACTGCGCAAAATTTGTATAGAAGCATTGAATTGTGTTTTAAGTTCAGCACAAAATGATTCAAAAATTGAAAATATCTCGGAACGACTTTTCATTAAATATAACCAAGTACAGCGCGAATAGTCATCAATAAAAGTGACAAAGTATTGATGACCCAAAACAGACACGACTCGACTAGGACCCCAAATATCAGAATGAACTACAGCAAAAGGAGAGGCAGCCCGATTATTGACCCTCTTAGGAAACGAAGTTCTAGACTGTTTCCCAAGTTGACAAGACTCACAATCCAAAGAAGACAATTGAGAAAAATGAGGAACCATCTTCTGAAATTTTGAGAGACTGGGATGACCCAAACGATTGTGGAGAAGAGTTGGAGAGACTGTAGCAGAACATGCCAGATGAGAAGCCGAAGGGTTGGTGAGGTAGTAAAGCCCCTGTGACTCACATCCTGTGCCAATCGTCTGTCCCGTACTGAGATCCTGAAAAACAACAGAATGAGGATCAAATTTAATAGAGCAGTTTAGAGCACGGGTGACTTTACTAACAGAGATAAGATTAAACGGACAATGTGGAATGTAAAGAACATGTTTCAAAGGCACAGATGGTAAGGGTTGTGCACTTCCCACAGCTTCAGGTACTGCATGTGAACCATTTGCTACAGTAACAGAAGATAATGGTGTAGATTTAAGAAATGAGAAAACAAATGAGGATTACCAGAAATGTGTTCAGAAGCACCAGAATCAATCACCCATGGACCTAAAGTAGAAGACTGAGTGAGACATGCAACAGAATTACCAGTGTGAGCAAAGGAAGCAGTAGAAGATGAAGACTGCTGTGAAGCCTGATACTGTAAATAATTCTCAAGATCAGCTCCAGTGAGAAGTAGAGATTCAGGATGTTGTGCAGTCGAAGAGGCAGGATTGGTCTGAATGATATTAGCTCGTGGAGGACGTCCATGCAATTTGAAACATTTTTCCCTGGTATGACCCCAACGATGGCAGTAGGTACACCTAGGACGAGTTCCCTTAACACTCCCACGATCTCCACCTGGTCCTTCTCTGTTAGTCATGTGATTTTGAGAAGCACTTTGAGAAACTAGAGCTGAATTATCCAGGGAAGAAAAACCAGGTACAGGTGCATTAGGAATTGATGAGGTACGAAGAAGTCGAGAGAAAACTTCATCCATAGATGGAATCGTAGGACTAGCCAATATCTGATCACGAATGGAAGTAAGATCAGGACCAAGTGTAGCAAGGATGCAAACCATGAAAAATTTGTCTCTTTGAGCTAAATCATCTTGGAGAGACTGACCGGGAGGAAGTAAAGAATTGTACTCAGCTTTTAGAGATGCCCATCTGCCAAGAAAATCAGTAATTGACATACCTGTTTGTCTCAGATTAAGCAGATTAGATATACTGAGTACAAACGCTGAATATCATTTGTATAAAGTCTCTTTGCCTGAGTCCAAACATCATAGCAAGTTGAGTAATGGCTGTAAATTGGATGAAGAGATGGATCGATGGACTGCCACAAAAGACTCAGTAAAAGAGCATCAACTCTTATCCATTGATCATTATCCTTCTTCGGATCCTTCATTACATCATCCAATGTAGTGGTCAAATGGTCTTGTAAACCTTGACCGATGCACCATAAGTTCACAGCTTAGACCAAGATATGTAATTTGAATTTCCCAGCAATTTCTCAGTTGCAATGGCAGGAGATGGAGATAAGACACTTGAAAAAGGACTAGTTTTCAAGGGAGAAGAATCAGCAGCCATGGAGAATAACCTAAGAAAGGATAAATCAACAGCAGACGGCGGCGAACGACGGTGAACAGTGACGGCGATGAACAGTGACTGCGGTGAACAGTGTCGGCGGTGGTGGCGGCTGAAAACAGGTCGGAACCGAAGGATAGGGCGGTACGGCCGAGGGGAACAGGCGCGTGACGACAACGGCGCGTGGCGGTGACAACAGAAATCAACAGCGACGACAACAGGCGCGTGGCGGCGTTTTCGGCAGCGAGTTTCCTGGGTTTGGTCGTCGGAGAAGAGAGGAACACGACAATGGAATTAGATGTGAAATTCAACATCGGGAAGAAAAGATCTAGACAGGAATAGCCGCAAAAATTAGGGTTTTTTTCTGTTTGAAAATTAGGGTTTGTGTTTAGGCTCTGATACCATGTGAAATAAAGGAATAAAAAGTATATTTTTGATATTTTCTTAATAAAATGTTTACACAGTACACATGTATTTATATACGTACAAGAGGTATAACTCTACCAACTCTACCTACTTAACATACAACTCTACATGATGTAATGATGAGAGCCCCTTAAACAGGAATAATTCTTTTGTATTGTCAAGAATTCAATAGATCGAACCCAGATGTTGGGCTGGGGGAAAAAGGGTCCCAAGGAGTTCATTTTTGCAATGCAGCTGACAAATTCTTCACCCAAATCAAGCATGGCTTAGCTTAAGCTTGATGAACGCAATACAAGCTATCTTTTTCTTTATTTAAAACAGAAACATTAAAAGGACGGCATTCTATTTTTGATGTATTCTTCAAGTTGCCATATTTCTTCCTGACCTAAAATTAAAGCTCTTTGAGTTTGCTTTTTTGAAGAATTATTGCATGAGCTTAAACTGTCTTCTCATCTCTTGCATAGGTTAGGCATTGGTGGCTAAAAGAATGAGACATGTAGATTGGTGGATCCTTACAAAGCCTGTTACAGACTGTGAAACAATGAAACTTTTGGTCTGATGGTGCAAGATAAGGTCCTTGGACCTGATGGGATATATGTACTTTTTTTGGAGTATGTGGAATATAGTTGGCTGAGATGTGTGGTTAGCTATCTAGGATTTTGTCCATCAGGCCAATTGTCTAAGTCCGCTAATGCTACGGTAATCTCATCAGTGCCTAAGGGTGAGAACCCTTCTTCCCTTTTGGAGAATTGGTTAATTGCAAGTTGTAACCCTTTGTACTTCTAAAATATTGGTTGAGAGGCTAACGTTGGCAATCCCATCTCTTGTTGATGATGCTTTTATACACGAACTTTTACTTGGCTATCACAAAGATTAATATGACTTTAGAATCATGATGAAAGTAGACTTCATGAAGGCCTATGAAAGGTTAGGTGGTGTTTTCTTGAGCATTTACATTGAGTAATGGAGTTTCCTGCACAATTTATGCTTTGGATCATGCAATATGTTATGTCTCTAAAATTCTCGTTGAATTTGATTGGAGAGTTATGAAGGAAATCCAATATCTCCTTATCTACTTGTGCTTGTGATGGAGCACTTTTCTTGTTTCATGAGTGGAATGGGAAAGAATGAGGGATTTTCTAACCATTGGAGATGTCACTATGAGAAGCTTAGTCATTTGTGCTTCACAAATGACCTTGATGTTGTTGTTGTTTTTGGTTGCCCCCACCCCCCCCCCCCCCCCCCCCCCCCCCCCAACAACCAAAAACAAAAAAACACAAAAGAAAACCCTCCGTAGGGTATGCTTGATTAGCTACTATGATCAAGGGGGCTCTTGATGAGTTCTACTTATTATATGGCTTAAGAGACCAGTCATGAGAGAAGCTGGATTTGTCAATGTGGCATTCCATGAGCAGATAAGCAAAAATTCTTTATATTTTGGGCTTCTTGCTTCATGCTCTATTTATCAAGTATCTAGAGTACCCTTATCATAGTTCAAGCCTCCAAAATTACTTACCAATGTGTTGTGGAGAGATTCTCCATGCGTATTAATTATTAGATAAGTAAAGCACTTTCATATGCTGGTTGTGTCTAATTGATTGAAGGCATACCTTAAGTTTATTGGTTGTCAACTTTTGTTTCACTGAAGTGGATCTTGAAAAACTTGACTATGAAAATGAAATGTTTCTTATGGAATGGTTGTGATGAAAGCAAAGCTGAAGATAGAGGTAGCTTGGGAAGATGTAAGCATGCCAAAGAAGAAAGGTGGTCTTGCAATCCTTGATCTTTTTGTTTGCAATAACGTTGCGCAACTTAAGCAATTGTTGTATCATTGTACTGATGTACATAAATCCTTATGCCCACTGTGTCCTATTTGAAAGGTAGGAATTTTTGGAGCTTAATCTTGGGCAATGTGTCTTGTTTATGGCAAAAGATCCTTAAATTTCCTTGGCATGTGATTTTCTTACAGGGAAGAGGGAAAGGAAATTACATCTCCCTGTGGTGTGATGAATGGCATCGTAGGGATCTCTTGAGTACTTGTCTAAGTGAACATGCCACATATGGTTTAGGTATTCTTAAAGAAGCACGCCTATGTTCCTTAATCAATAGTGGTGAGTGGAAGTGGCCACCAGGACCTTTGTGGGATATGAGAAAAGTAGATCTATGAGCTATCACAGTGATAAATTTGTGTGGAAGGACAAGCCTACAAGGGACTACCAAAGAAGATTATGTGACATTTAGTAACCCTAGTGCTTATGTTTTATAGGTTGATCTATTTTGGTTATCAGCACAACAAAGGTCATTATTTCGGACAAATTGGTATACTGGGGTGTAACTAACCTAAATAAGTGTTTTCTTCACTTGTGGTTGCCATATGGTCAAAAGTAAAAGAGATCATGCCCAGCTTGGGTTTGGTGCCATACAGTGCCTCATTTCTTTCAGAGTTATTCAACTCATTTTGTCAACAATTATCACTAGCTTGGAAGAAAGCAATTGGTCTTTTGATATGCTATATTTACAAAGAAAGGAATGAGAAAAGGTGATCCTATTAGCCAAAATATCAATCCTTATGCCTTTTTGGATTTTTGGCATGCAGCCTTAGTCTCTTGTGTCCTATTGTGCTTTTGTATGACCCCATTGCTCCCAATTGTATTATGCCTTGTGTCTTGTGCCGGTGACATGATGTAAATATTATGTCTAGTGTCTTTTGCGATGTATGTTTATGTGTAGTAATGTATCTATTAGCCGTGTTCAGTAGGCTATGTGGGGAAGTTCATAAGCAGTTATGTTGGAAGGGGGGAAATAGGACAGCAGCTACTAGAATAACTGCCATGTAAACTGTTCTTGTACTCATTATTATAAACAGAATAAAAGAAGGAAAGAAGACAAGTTTTGTTTTCAAAAAAATTTCAGAACTATGATGTTCAAAGAGATTGTAGGGTTTTCTATTTTATCGAGTCCTTTCTTAAAGATCGTAGGGTTCTTGCTATAACTAGCCCTTAAAGGAGATCTTTGGGCTCTCTCTTAACAATTCTAAAAATTAGCAATTGAATTCAATCCTTAAACATTGTGGTACTGAAGCCATCTTTCATGGAGAAACTGAAACAGCTTCAGTAGCAATTTGGAGCATTTTTCATGATGTACAAGGAAGTTGGTGATCAAATGGAAGTGAGACAGCAGCAACTGAAAATCCATTTGGCCAGCCTTTCCCTTGACTTGAATAATCAATGAGTTGGGGTGGAAGGATGAGAGGAGGCCAGCATTAGGAGGGTAAGAAGTATGAGAAGTCCAAGGAACACAGCGAGAAAGGAATAGTTGTCAAAAATTTTGAAATCAGATTTTTCCAATTACAATAATAGTATAGACCTGATAGGGTGGCTCAATTGTCTTGAGCACTTCTTCAAGCTTCAGAAAATTGCAGAGGAGAAAGTGGAGTTGGCTCCTTTCCATTTGGAAGGAGATCACAAATTTAGCTCCTTAAGTAGGAGTGCAAGAAGCCCGAGTTGGTGAGTAAAGAATTGTTTATTATGGACTTGTGCTTGCTGCCATTATGTGGAAGTGGGGTTCTATTAAGAGCAAATGATTGGGATTTTATAGCCAGGAGAATCAAGTTTGGAGGCTGGAAGAATGCTGGTGTTGAAGAGGGTTGATGTGCTTGCCTCTGCACCAGCAAGATTCACACTAGTATGGCACTAGTGTTTTTTGTGCGTGCTCAATGAAGGCTGCTATTCCACTGTCCTGATACATAGCATAGACAAAGGCTGTAGAACAATCTCTCATATTGTGATTACGTTTTAAGTGAGATTCATGCTTGCTACAGGCGCAAACAACCACAAAGTCATATCTTTTGGGATGCCTATTCTTCTATAGACGTTTCATGGGAAGACTGCAATGTTATGCCAACAGTATCTTAGTTTTGCATGTGAGGTCACAGACATTCTTGAATGGGGGAGTAATGTTATAAGCTCTTTGTCTATTGGTGCAGCTTGTACAGTCACTCTAGATGCAAAAATGAAATAATGGTAGACCCAGTGCAATGTGTGGTTGTTTCTGTTGCATATGTAGTGTGTGGCTGCGCGCAATAGTTACTGGTTGTGTAGTGATATAATGTAAGGTGGCCTGTAACAATGGGCATTATGCCTTGTGTCTTGTGTCTGGTGTCATTTTGTGTAGTGTGTCTATTATGCTTTTGGGAGGATGGTTATGTGTAGTAATGTATCTTGGATGTGTCCAACAGGTTATGTGAGGAAGTTAATAAGCAATTATGTGGGAAGAAGGAAAAATAGGATAGACAAACCTTACTTTCGGTAACTTTAAAGTTCAAAGTGATCTTAGGGTTCTCTGTTTAATCAAGCTCTTTCTTAGAGATTGTAGGGTTTCTATCCATAATGAGACCTCAAAAGAAGATTGTTAGCTTCTTTTTTACAAGCCTAAACATTGTTAATTGTATCCAATTCTGTAACAAATGAATTACTAGCTATGCTTTAGATGCAGCGACACATTTGCATAATGCTGTTTTTCACTGCAGCTTTTTGGTCAATTGAGCAAGAATGCTGCTTGAAGATCTGTTGATGGGGTACTTGTGGTATGATCATCCCCTGAAGCTGGCAACAACTGCAAGTGGCTATTAGCCTTTTGAGTTTAAAATATATGGAATTGGGTTGACACCACCTGATGCGCCGCAAAGTAAGAATCATGTATTTTGAATTGCAGAATGTAAAGATCATTTGTATGTCGTGGTGAGAAGGGTTAATTGTGTGAATTGATCATCTTGAGCATTAGTCAGTTGATGGGAAAGCAAAAGCAAAATCAGAGGCCAATTTGTTGTAAACTATATAAAACCAAACCCAGGACAACCAATGCTAAACTTCTTAATTTTCTTTTTAACCTACTAATAATTGAAATTTAGTCAGGAAATCCATAAATCCGTTGACCTTTCTCTATTGTGGACGTTAAACTTACTGTTAAAAGGTGTTGGTATTAGCAGTAAGCCTTGGACCATTTGATTTCCCGTGAATTTGTTCACTGAGGTGTACCGGTATGGTAATGTTTAGTGTATGATGGGGGTCGAACCCTTGTCAAACTGCAATGGTCTTGTTTTAGGTTTTGTTATCAACGACGTGCTTTATTATTCCACTTTTTCCTTGGTTGGTTGATCTTTATTAGAGCGATGCAAATTGATTGCTTGTGAAAGGTGTGTTGGATATTTTCTGGAGATTTTTTTAGCAATTATTATCTTTAGCGTTAATTACTTAAATTGAATTATCTAAACTTTTAAATAGATCAAATTGCTACCTTAGGACATTATCTATCTTCATACTTCTTTCCAATCCCGTACCTCTGTTTTCTTATGTGGATATTTTTTCCAATAAAGAAATAACACATGTAATTACTTTAGATATGTTCAAATCTAGATGTAATACTTTTGAAAAAAAAAAAAAAAAACCTAGCCATGCTTTAACCCAAGTTAACGTACCCTTGTCAAAAAAGTCAAGTAAGACCAAAGGCCGATTGAATCATAATCTAATGAGATCTCATATGTTCTTCCCAACTTTTAGTGAAACCTTGATAAAACCATTAGGAAGATATAGTTATACAGGAGATTTGTATTAACAATTATAAAAGTAACTTCTGGAACTGATTGGGGGATTCAAGCTACTCTATTAAAATATTTCTCAAATCCAAACTGAAGCAGTTTGAGGGAAAAAAAACTGCAAATGATATGTCTGGACCGAAGAATTTGCACATCATGATCTTAAGGACAAGACATAAATCTTCTTCTTTATTCGTTCTCTCTCTCTAGCCACTCCCTCTCCCTATTAAGCTTCCTGTCACGAATGCCAAGACTACGGCCCCCGACGAAGATAACCAAAACTGAAACCATCCCTCTCCTTTCCAACTTTCCAAGTCACTCTCCTGTTGGGACCCATCCTCCCCACTGGAGCCTTCACCTTCTTCAAGCACAAAACCCATCGAACTAAGTTGAGTTGCCAGCGACGTACTCACTTCGGCAAACCAATCACTATCTCCACTGTGACATAAACCATCACCAAGATGAAGTCCGTCAAACCATTGACCACCAATCATTGAAGCAATTTGCTATTAAATCCAAATTAACCTTTTGTGAAAATCATCACATATAAAACCTATATTGTTCATGTTTAATCATTATGAATTAAACAAGAAGCATACCTGAATCCATAGCAATCAATAATTTTAGTCTTACGGTTGGTCTTCTAGATCAACACATTTTTCTTGGAAGATCTCTTTTGTTTTCTCTCCGTACTTTCTGATGATGGAATTAAAAAGACTAGAAAAATTATTCGTGTGACCTAGGAACATAACCACTATTTATAGAGATAACTCCATGTTATCTTTTGGTATTTCTATTTTAGCTCATCATAAAAATAGAAATTACCCATAAGGTCTCTACACATAAAATGACCATATCTTATTAGATACATTAAAGCCCAAATACCTAAATCTTATTGATCACTTTTAATTGAGCTTAACTTAATATGACAGCCCGCAACATATAATTATTTCACATATAAGGCTAACGTTGGATTAAGGATCCAACAATCTCCTACTTGGACTATATGTGTAACCTTATAATTATGTTTTGGCAAAACAACCATATGAGCTCAAATTTGCTGTCATGACCAAAATGTATCTATAACCAATCCGGTCCATTAACCATATCAACATAGGATCAAAGCGGTATTTGTTACTTATTATAATCAAAACTATCAATGGTCACAATGTCGACACAATTGAATGACATGGATGATATAGATGTGTATCAAGAAAATTCCATACAATGTGATCTTAACATATCTATTTCCTACTGGTCATAAACCTTAGTGAGTCAAACCATAAACCAAAATTAGAGTGTAAATAAACAAAATACTTTATTTTTGCAGAAAATATCCTTAAAAAACATGACAAACCGAAACAACTAATTAAAGTTTGTTTATGGCATAAAAGCATTCAAAATAACAAACTCCCACTAAAACTAAATATCACTTAAGGAAATGACACCCATATGAGCAGTGTGCTCATGAAACACCTTGGGTTGCACTCCTTTAGTAAGCAGATTCGCGATCATAGAGTTTGTTCCTATATGCTCTATAGACAATTGTCACTCTAAACTCTTTATTTTACAACTAGGAACTTGATGTCTATATGCTTTGATTTTGTCGAGCTTCTGTTGTTGTTGGAATATAGAACTGCCGACTTATTGTCTCAAAATAACTTAAGTAGTCTATTAACATATCATAATGCGCAGCCCTGTGACAAAATTCCACAACCATAGTCCATGATTGGATGCCTCATAACATGCTACAAACTCTGCTTCCATAGTAGAAGAGGCAACAAGAGATTGTTTTACACTCTTCCAAGAGATAGCTCATCTAGCTAGCAGATAGATGTAGCCTGATGTAGATTTCATACTATCTTGGCATCCAGAAAAATCAGAATCAGTATACCTAATGATCTCGATCTGATCTGACTTCCGATAAGTGAGCATGTAATCTTTTGTTCTTTATAAGTATCGCAAAACTCGTTTGGCTGCTTTCCAATGGTCTAATCCTGGATTACTTAAGTATCCGCCCAACATTCCTGTAATGTACGCAATATCTAGACGCGTACAAACCTAAGCATACATTAGACTCCTTACTACTGATGCATAAGGAATCTTTTGCATTTCTTTTTCCTCAAAATCATTCTTAGGGCACTGATTGAGACTAAATTTTTCTCCTTTAGCCACTGAGTATCACTTGGTTTGCAATCTTGCATGCCATACCTTTTGAGTCTTTTCGATATAGCTCTTTTGTGATTATCCGAGAATACTTTAAGAGCAATCTCGGTGTATTTGTATTCCTAACACAAAAGAGGCATCACCAAGATCTTTTATCTCAAAATTCTTAGCTAGAAATCTCTTGTTTCGTGCAATAAGCCTATATTGTTGTTGACAAGCAAAATATCATCAACATATAAGACCAAGAAAATGTGCTTGCTCCCTTAAACTTATTATATATACAATCATCGGCCAAATTCATCTCAAAACCGAATAAGATGATTACTTGATGAAATTTGAAATACCATTGTTGAGATGCTTGCTTAAGTCCATAGATGGATTTCTTAAGTTTACAAACCATACTCTTTGGGTCTTCCAACACAAAGTTTTCTGGTTGTACCATATAGATTGCCTCATCAATGTCACAATTGAGGAAGGCGGTCTCTACATCCATCTAATGTAACTCAAGATCAAAATATGCCACCACTGCCGTTATAATCCTAAAAAAGTCCTTCGAAGAAACCAGTGAGAAAGTCTTTTTGTAGTCGATGCCTTCTTTCTGCATAAAGCCTTTTGCAACAAAACGAGCCTTGTACCTCTCCACATTGCCTTTCGAATCCCTTTGGTCTTAAATATCCATTTGCAACCAATGGGCTTCGTACCTTCTGGCAATGGGACAAGATCCCAAACATCATTGTCCTTCATAGACTTTATCTCTTCATTCATGGCATCAATCCACTTTTGAGAGTTTGAACTTTCAATGGCTTGACGGAAGTTAATTGGATCATCTTCCATCATTCCAATGTCAACCTCATGTTCTTGAAGAAATACGATGTGATCATCTGGTACCACACTTCTTCTTTGTCTAGTGGATCTCCTTAATGGCATAGGTTCTTGAGGTGGTAGTGTTTGTTCTTCTGGAATAGTCCCTTGAACGAGATTTCCACCATTGTCTAGGTTTATGTGTCTTGAACAAAGTCGAGAACAGAATCTTGACCAAATTCAATAACACATGTGGGCATATCAACATATTCCTCTTCAAAGACAATGTCTCTAACCATATCTCTCCTCGCAAACTTGATCCTCAAAGAACCGAGCATTTCTCGACTCAAATATTGACTTAGTTATGGGATCATAAAACTTGTAACCCCTTGATCTTTTGGAGTACCCAACAAAATAACAACTTACTGTTCTTGAGTCCAGTTTCTTTTCATTAGGCCTATAAGGCCGTGCCTCAACTGGACATCTCCACACATGTAAATGCTTTAGACTAGGCTTCTTACCCATCTAAAGCTCATAAAGGGTTTTATTGGTTGCTTTAGTTGGAATCCTGTTAAAGATATATGCTGCAGTCTTAAGTGCTTCTCCCCAGAGTGATTCTGGTAAGGTAGAGTGACAAATCATACTCCTCACCATATCCTTAAGCATCCTGTTTTGTCTTTCAGCAACACCATTCATAGTAAGTGAACTTGGCATGGTATACTATGGGACGATACCGCATTCCTCTAGGAAGTTAGCAAAAGGTCCTGGACGTTGTTCACCTGAACCATCATATATTCCGTAGTATTCACCACCACGATAAGATTTGATGCTTTTAATCCTTTTGTTCAGTTGGTTCTCAACTTCAGCATTATAATTTTTGAACATGTTCAAAGACTGTGACTTTTCATAAATGAGATATAAATAGCCATATCGCGAGAAATCGTCTATGAAAGTTATGAAATACTGTTAACCATTCCAAGCAACTGTAGGGAATGGCCAACAAATATTGTATGTATAAATTCTAAGACGTCTAAAGTCCTGTTGGCTTCAACTTCTTTTATTGGTTGTTTCCCCTTTATACAGTTAATACATTCATCAAAATTTGTAAAATCTAAGGGGTTTAGAATTTCATCTGACATAAGTCTCTCCATTCTCCGTTTGGAGATATAACCTAATCTCTTGTGTCATAATGTTGTTGAATTCTCATTGGTAAATTTTCTCTTTGTTCTTCATGTACTTATTTGCAAGGATTCATTAAATGAAGCAATAATATCAATCAAGTAAAGATTATCATAAACAGATAAAGAACTAGATCCAACTAATTTTGAATCATGAAACAAATTAAAATTCTTATTTCCAAATGAACAAGAATAACTAGATTTGTCCAAAGTAGAAACAGAAATCAAATTCCGTCTAAATGACGATACAATAAATGTTTCATCAAGATCCAAATAAAATCCAGTTTTTAATAATATAAATTTTCCAATTGCTTCAACTTGAGCTGTCTTGCCGTCGCCTACATAGATGTATCTTTCACCATCACTTGGTTTTCGGCAATGGAGACAATTCTGCATAGACACATTGATGTGAGTTGTTGCACCAAATCTATCCATTAAGTGTGTATAGGTACCGAAGTTAAATTAACCTCAGAACAAACCAAATTAAGAATCACACCTTTCTTTGCACGGCAAGCATGATAATTAGTGCATTGCTTCTTGTAATGCCCCACAGCTCCACAAAGTGACAACCAGTACCATCGGTGTATCGATTTCTTTGGTTATTTCTTCTGAGGCACTATATTTGCAGCTTCTTTATCCCTTTTCCTTTTGTTATCTTTATTCCTATTTTTAGTTGTGAAGGCTAGGTGAGCACTCTCAATCTTATCTTGCTTTAGCCTTTCTTCTTCTTGAACACATTGTGAGATGAGCTCATGCAGAGACCAAGTCTCTTTTGATAGTTATAGCTCACCTTAAACTGGTTAAACTGTGTTGGAAGAGAAATCAAAACCAAATACACTAGCAACTCTGTGAGGTTAAGCTTAAGTGCTCTTAATTTGGAAGCAAGATGAGATATCTCCATGATGTACTCCCTAATATTGCCTTTACCCTTATATTTCATTGAGATTAGGCTTGCCAGGAGTATACTAATTTCTGCCTTTTTATTCTTGGCAAACCTTTTCTCAGTTTCATTAACTCCTTAGCCTTAGTTATTTTATCAAAAATTGTGCCTTTGAATGCTTCTAGAATGGCTTTCTTCATGATCATCATACACATGTGATTTGATTTCTCCCACTTTTTATCTCCCTGTTGTCATTAGAGGTACTCTTATCAATAAGAGGTAAAAGAGAATCAATTCTTAACGCATGGTCGAGATCCATGACTCCAAGTACTATCAAGAGATTCTCTTTCCATGACTTGAAAGTTAGTGCCATTAAGCATAGGAATTGAATTGATGTTGGCAGTAATATTTATAGCTGAACGAGAACAACAAATAAATAAACAAGCTCACATAAGTCTTAAAACAAAATAATAAATTCAAATAAAGGTAAACCCCATCTCAAGATACCGGGCAACCCATCAATATTTCATTTTTGGACAAAACATTAACTACTAAGTGGTATCTTGGTATAGTAATCAAACACTAACAATAAGAACATATCAAACAATAAACCTTCCTTTGGGCCGATTTATTATTCACAGGTAAACTAAATAATAGTCATGCATTTATTACTACAAGTGCACTTTCAATTCTATAAAACATTAACCTTCCTTTGGGCTGGTCAAATATTCATAGAAGTTGCAAGCACACAACCTTTTATATTTTAAAACAAATTAATTTCCACAAGAGGGACCACTTTGGCGGTATGTTGTTCCAATTAATTCATCTTAAAATATATATAAACATACCAATATTTCAATTTAAAATTATATCAAACCTTGGGTTAAAGTCACAATTAATCAACTTTAATTTTGACCAAAACTTATTAGGTTTAATAACCCATAAGTATAAATTGACCAAAAATTAATTAAAATAACGTTGAACACGGAAAACTTAAAATTCAATCCATTGAATTAACATATACACAGTACAATGAATTCATATTATAGAAATAATTAAAATAACCCAATTTTCGGATGAATCCGCATTAACTTTCAACATAAACCATCATGAGCAGTAATCTATATAAAGGAATTATATGTTCATTCATAATTTGCGAATTTCATTGTATTTGAAGCTGACATAGTGATTTTATTCCGATAACATATTAAATTGTGATTAAGAAAACAAAGGAACATGATGGACGAATTCACGACTTCTCAATTCATGGAATCGGCATCATCAACGAGATTCACGTCAGAAATCAAAATTCATAAATCAATATAAGTATATGTACACTTATATAGTATCAATGGCAAGAATCTAAATAAACAAAAAATGAAAAAGAAAGAAAAAAACAAAAACTAGCGAAGTTCGAAGACGTTCGAAATTTATCATAGATGATTTCATAAATAAACAAAATCTCGATGGAAAACATGTATTTCGTTGACTTGACATTATATTAGGATTTAGAATAAGGGAGATGAAATTCCAATAGACATGCATGTGATTTCATATCCAATCTTGACGATAACTGAATTCCGATAAATATAAAATAAACCTTTTATATTTATTCCTTAAACTAACCCTTAAAAATTAGAGGAAAGCAACGCCCTATATAAATTATGAAAATAATTTCTAATGATCAAACATGTATGCTCTGATACCAGTTGTTAAATCCAAATTAACTTTTTGTGAAAACCATCACATATAAAACCCTAGATCGTTCATGTTTAATCATTAAGAATTAAACAATAGATAAGCAGAAGTATATCTGAATCTATAGCAATCAATAATTTTAGAGTCTTACGGTTGGCTTCTAGATTAACACGTTTTCCTTGAAAGATTCCTTTTGTTTTCTCTCCATACTCTCTGATGATGGGATTCAGAAGAGACTAGAAAAATTATTCGTGTGACCTAAGGACCATAACCACTATTTATAGGGTAACTCCATATTATCTTTTGGTATTTCTATTTTAGCCCCATCATAAAAATAGAAATTACCTATAAGATCTCTATACATAAAAAGGTCATATCCTATTAGATACATTAAAGCTCAAATACCTAAATCCTATTTATCACTTTTAATTGAGCTTAACTTAATATGACAGCCCGTAACATATAATTATTTCACATATAAGGCTAACGTTAGATTAAGGTTCCAACACTTGCAACCTAAACCAATCCTACCCGTAACCACTTTGGATCCTCTACCTAAACTAACTCACCTTCATCAACACCAGAAAAAGATCCAATCTTTCTCACTGAACAATACACATTCGCCGAATCACCATCCATATCCATCTCCTTCCTTAATTAGTTGGTTTTATTTTTTTGAAATTTCTCTTCAAGTTTATTTGATTCCGCCATTTCAGGGAGACCATTCGCTCATTGAACTGAGTTGAGTCACTACCGCAACGAAGTTTTTGAACCTTCATTATGTTTCAGGATTAGGACTCCTGTCCTAGAAGCTTTTTTCATAGGATTGATTTGAAATGTATAGTAACAATTGTTGGTTAGTTATGGTTTTTTTTTTTTTTTTTAACTTAGTAGATTGTCGTAAGACATTTTTTTCACCGTGGAATTTCAATATTGGATTAAAAAAATGGATCTTTGCTAAAGGTATGGACACATGGCATTGCAATATTAGACATATCGGCCACGACTGCAAAAATACTTGACTGGAATAGATGGAGGTATGCAAAATAGATAATGGTGATCACTACAAGGTAGCAATTTGATTTAGGTGGCAAAGAGCATTTTTAACGAAAGTTTAGACAATATTTGGACCATTAACATTATCTTTAATAGTCTTACGGAGTTAAATATTTTATTAGTTATTTTGAGGGATAAAATCCATCATACAATACTGTACTTCAAGAAAAAAAAAAAAAAAAATATTATATATATATATATATATATCTATCTCTCTCTCTCTCTCATCATGAACACTGAACTTTTATATTGACCGCTAAAGTCACTAAACTTTTTGAATAAGTTCAATTATATCATTATGATATCTTTTCAATCATATAATAACTATAAATCCTGCATGATATTATGACTTGTCTTTTCTTCGGCCAATATGATAAGACATTTTTTTGAAAAGTTTGATCATGACTTGTCTTTTCTACTTGTTTAAGGGTCGGAAAGTAATGTAAGTTGTATAAATACAAATTTAATGATTCAACGGTTAAAAAAAAATACGTTTAGCGGTTAATATGATCCCACCCCCACCCCCCAATAGAATAGCAGCGTTTGGTGGGTTTTACGGGTGATTTAAGGAGCTGTAGATATTAGTGGTTTTTTACTGGTAATTGATGGTGGTTGTTCATGATGGTTGACTAATAATTTTTACCATTGATTGTTGCTTTCACTTGTTATTATTACTTGCCACTAAAATCTACTATTAACCAAAATTGAAAACATTTTATGATCCCGTTATTAATTTTGACGGGATCAGTCCTGTCACTATCTAACAGTTCATATCATATCCAACCGTAATCAAATCGCTAAAATAATGAATATTTCAATTACTATATTTATTTTAACTGTTAGATGATTGACTGGATAGTTTCATTGACGAGATTGCAAAAGCCTTCCAAAACTTGTTGAGATTAGGGGTGGGACAAAAAAATGATTAAACCGAATCGAAATAAAAAAATCAAATCTAAAAAATATAGTTAACCAGTTCATTAGTTTCGATTTAGATTTGTAGTTTTAAAAAATTTTTGTTATTGCTTTTGGTTTTCAACCATGACAAATCAACTTATAATAATTAACCGATATATATATATATATAAATATATTATATTATATATAATAAATTTTTTAAAAAATAAAAGTACAAAAGATCGAATATTTCGAAACCTTAGATCCCTAATTAATTAGGGAAAAGGAAAAAAAATATTAATGTTTTTAAAATTAATTATGGAAATGCCATCGTAAAAAAATTATTCTCGATTTTAGGCAACATGGCCTCGTCTCTTCAAGAGACGAGGTCATCGGCTTAAATGTCCCACGCGCGTCTTCTTCCCCATTTCCCCTATTGCAGTCCGACGGCAAACCCTAAATCCCCAAATTCCTCATTTCGCAAATCGCGAATTCCCATCGATTTTTGGCGCACCAAATCCACAAATCGACCGTAATCGCTCATCCCCGATTTATCCAAAGTTGATTGTGTAGCGATTGGTTGGGTAGGAGGATCGAAAAGAGGAGATTTGAAGCGAGACCACCGATGGCGAACGGCGAACTTTGAGGTTGGATTTCTGCGTGTTTTCGTATTTTTTTTTGAATCATTCATGCTGCATTGTTGAATTAAGATTGTATGTGTTGTTAGAATAATTTTATAGTATGATTCGTACGCCAACAGTATATTGCTACTTTACTGTTATGGCGCGTTTGCTTAAAAATAATAAAGGAGAAATGAAGTAGACATAATGGCATTTTCAATTACAATCTTAGTTTAATAAGATTTAAATGAAATAAATAGTAAAATGTGTCATTCATACTTAGATATATGAATATGTGATGATGCTGACATGTTATTTAATAAGTTATCAACTTGTATCAATGGTAATTAGATTAATGATAATCGAAACTTAATAGTTGTTTAAGAAATACAACTCTTTTACTACAAAGACTGGTATATATTAAAACTTACACATATATACCCATCGCTAAGTCATATATCAACCATGCGAGTATAATAAAACTTATCTTCACATAATGTTGGCATAGGGAAGTGTTATTGATTATGACGCAGTCGTTCGCAGTTCTAGGGGGAGATGGTAAGAGTTGACTTCAAAAGATAAAACTTCGGTTTTTTTTTTTTTTTTGCTTGTCGTATGTTGTATAGAGATGTATATGTATAATATTTGCTTTGGAAAAAATTAAGTCATAAGTAGTTATTGTTGGATAATTATTTTAGGAAATTGAGTGTGCGGAAAAAAATTGAAAATAATTTCAATTGTCGTTAACGGGGTGTACTTAGGACCTTAGCATTGGTATGGCGATTTAATATGGCATGGAAAAATGCGATGAAAAAAGCAAATATTTGTAAGAAGCAGAAGAGATTATAAAATTAAATTTCAACTTTGAAAGTGGAGGTGCAGGTTTAGGAGTTATGTTAAATGTTACGAGGAATGCAATTGATAAGTGTGATTTTTTGAATTTGATACGTGGAAGCTAATTTTGATGAGATGGCAGGATTTGTGAGGAAATGGATAAAGCGAAGTTCATACTGTACGCTCATGGGAATATTGTGCAAGGGGATGATGGTTTTGGTTATGATAAGCGGCCTGTTGCTATGGTCAGTGTTAGTAGGAATTCAACATATGAGCAAATAGTGGAGATTATTTGCAATAGACTAAAGGTAAATAGGTGTACACATCGGGTGGAGCTATATCATAGGGTAGCTATTGGAGATAGGACGCTACGTTATGATATTATTCCAGTGACCGATGATGATGCGGCACAAGAGATGTTGCTATACACAGAAGGCTCAGTGGCTGTTTATGTGCAGATTTTGGAAATTGAATTGTCACAGGCACCTGCAGGGGAAATGGGCAATGATAGAAATATTGGAAGCCAGGGGTTTGTAGACTCCAACTCTACTCCAGTTCAGACAATGGGCAGTGCACAAGTAGAAATAGGTCACTTTGAATTTTGTGTACCTACATCAATAGGTGGTGATGATATGGATGCTGGGCAAGACTCATCGGCAAGTGAATCCAGTGAAGACTATGACGATGATGAAAATGTTAATGTTGAAGTAATTCCAACAATATGCATTGCCCGAGGTACAACGAAGGGGAAATAACTGGGACCGTTTTATTGCTCCTACTGACGTTGATGCAGTAGGGAGCTCAGCGGCAGTTCCGTTTTTCAATGCTGAAGTTGGCAGTACTTACGCAGCATATGATGATGAGCAGGAAATGAGTGCTGGGAATTGGAGCTTCAGTGATGAATTCAAGGTCGGGATGCGTTTTGAGACCAAAGATCATCTTATACGAGCAGTTAAAATGTGGCACATAACGAACCATTACAACTTCAAGGTAGTGGATTCGGACCCAAGAGCATGGTCAGTTAAGTGTACTGATATCCACAACAGAGGTTGTAAGTGGAGACTCAGAGGCAGCTATAAGAAACATGGTGGGTGGTTTCACATCACTAAATATGAAGGACCTCACACTTGCTTGGATGAAATCACTGGACAGGATCACTCTCAGTTGGACTCCACCAGCTTGTCCAGGGCCATAATATTGGAGATCCGCAATTCTCCAGATGTGAGGGCGAAGGATCTCCAAACGAATATATTAAAACAATTCGGGTATAATGTTCATATCAAGAGAATTCGTGAGGCAAAAAGAAAGGCCATTGAGCAGGTGTATGGAAGTTGGGAGTCATCTTATGTGGAGCTTCCGCATCTACTTAATGCAATAACTGAGGCAAATCCAGGAACAAAGGTTGAGTGGCAAACTCAAGATTCAAATACTGCCGGCCACGTATTCCTAGATAAGCTTTTTTGGGCATTTGGTCCTTGCATTGAGGCGTTCAACTACTGCAGGTATGTATTGTAATCATTGTTAAATTTTGTTGTAGGTTATTGATATTCACTGACTAAGTTACATATGTTAAATCATTGCAGACCTGTGATCACAGTTGATGGTACCTTCCTGTATGGCAAGTACAAGCACAAATTGCTTATTGCAGTGGCAATAGATGGGGCCAATCATATAGTACCGTTGGCCTATGCCCTTGTGGATGAGGAGAAGGCGGATACATGGAGTTGGTTCCTTGCAAAAGTGCTGGAACACGTAAAAGACCGATCAATATTTGCTTGATATCGGACCGGCATGCCGGTATCAGGAGTGCGGTCGAAGGTGAGAATGCGGTGTGGCCTAGGGGGTGGCCTTGGCGTTGGTGTATCCGTCATGTTGCAAGCAACTTTAATTCGAAGGCCAAAAGTAAGGAATGTAAGGAAATAGTAAAAAGAGCTGCCTATCAAACCCAGAGTCGCAAGTTCCACGGATATTTCAATGCTGCACTTCAAAGCAATCCTTGGACAGACGATATTTTCGTGAGTTGCCCCCATGCATGTGGACTTTATCTTACGATGAAGGTGTCAGATTTGGCCTAGGCACAACAAACATGGCAGAGAGTTACAATTCAGTTATAAAAATGCCAGGTGCTTACCTGTGGCAGCATTGGTAAAGAAAACCTTCTACAACTGCAACTCCATATTTAATAAGCAAAGGCGTGAAGCAAGCGATGCCATGAGTATGGGTAAGTTACTCACAGAATACGCTGCGAATAAGTTTGAGCGATGGAACAACATATCCAGTTCCCATAGAGTTACTTGTTTCGATTACCAAGAACGGATATACGAGGTTATAACTGCACCACGTCCAACAATGTATGGTCAGAAGGGGGACCATATACAAAAAGTGGAGTTAAGATCATGTAGATGTACGTGTAACAAGTGGCAGACATATAGAATTCCATGCTCGCATGCGATGGCAGTGATGGGGACAATGCACATGGATTGTGTTGCCTACGTAGGACAGTGGTACAGGTGGGACCACCAACTAAGAGTGTATGGTCGTTCCTTCATTCCCGCAGCCGATAAGGCAAATTGGACTCGGTTGGACTTACCAAAGTGGCACCCTAATCCAGGACTTATTAGAAAAAGGGGTCGGCCTAGGGAGAAACGATTCCAAAATGAGATGGACATTCGAGAGGGTCCCCGAGGTTATTCATGCGATTGTTGTGGGCAGCAGGGCTACAACATAAGAAGTTGTCCAAATACGGGATTGGCGAGTAGACTAGTTACGGGGCAGTCGAGTCGTGGTGGTAATGGAATTTCTTTATTCTCATATGTTTTTTTCACTGCACTAATAAGTCATGATTTAACGTATTTTTGTTATGCTTGTGTTTAATCAACATGTGTGGACTTTGACAACATATCTTCCTTTTTCATTCGCAGATGGATCCAGGACCGATCGATAGCTCATTACTGACACAGCAGCCCGTACACAGGTCCATTCTAGCTGGGGATAGATAGGTTAGTTCATTCTTTCAAATTCAGTGATTGCAGATTTGATGGCTAAGGTGAGAGTGGTCTTCAATTAATGCGATAACTTTATTGTAGGAGTATGAGGTTTTGCATTGCCGACGGCGAGAGACGAGGCTCAGGCGACCAGCAGGAGTACCTACAAAGGCTAACGAGCGGCTGTTGCCATTTCTGTCTCAAGCAGGGTTCATAGGGGCAGCCCAGATGCCTTTCATTCAGCTAGATTGGCATCTGCTTACAGCTTTGGTCGAGAGGTGGCGACCAGAGACACATACGTTCCACATGACCACGGGCGAGTGGTCTGTCACCTTGGAGGATGTTTCTGTCCTCACGGGCCTCCCTGTAGATGGATTGGCAGTGACGGGCACCGCTAGGCTTGATTATCCTGATTTATGCGAGGAGTTGCTGGGACTCCGGCCACAGCCTGGCGTTGATATGGATGGTGGTCGCCTGAAGATGTCGTGGTTGGATAGCCACTTCGGCGACCTACCTGACTTTGCCGATGATCTGATGATCAGACGACACGCTCGGGCATACATTTTACTGCTGCTTGGGGGATTCATTGTCGCAGACAAGTCCTCTAACTACGTTCATCTCATGTACCTACAGCTGCTCCGAGACTTCGAGACGGCCGGGCAGCACGCGTGGGGAGCTACCTGTTTGGCATGGTTATACAGGCAGCTATGCTTGGCTTCCCACATTGACACGGGGGACATGGCAGGACCGTTAGTTGTCCTGCAGATATGGGCATGGGAGCACTTCCCCCACATTGCCCCAGTTCGTCGCCTGCACACATCAGTTACCGCGGGCCGCCCGCTCATCAGCCATTGGGGTGCGACTTTCGACGTGACTCGAGTATCGACACATCTGCTGATTGAGTACGCGCATCTTTCGATCGACAGACGGCGCATCAGGTATGACATCGGTTCCCTCCTATACCTCAATTGTTTTGCAATGACTTCTGTTGTTACTTTGCTATAGTACGATGGTTTGTTAACGCAATATTTTACTTTTCCTACTGCATCAGGTGATGTGGGACCCATATAGTTCGATCTTACCCTCCCTGCCGCCATATTGCCTAGCGGGGAGCGATGTGTGGCGTGCACGGGTCCCCCTGGTATGCTTCTACCTTGTTGAGCACTACTACCCTGATAGAGTGCTCAGACAGTTTGGTGGCTTCCAGGGGATTTCAGCTCCCTCTGTCGACATGAGACCTCTCCATGAGATTGACATGAGAGGACGTTCCGAGTGGAATTGGCAGGTGGAGCATGCCAGGTGGATAGTTGAGTGGGATGCTCGGCATGATTGCGTAGTTGACCTGCCCGATTTGCCTGTTGGGACATCTGATGATTACTTCCAGTGGCATCATGCGATCACCCGACGCTGGATCGGACGCACGGGAGCTATCATACGATACATGGTAAGATAACTGTCTCTTCAAGCTTTTATATGGAGTTGTACTGGCTTGGCAGCTACTTACCGATATAATTTTTTGCTATTATTTGCAGGCTGATTTCATTTATAGCATCCCATACATGCCCCTAGAGCTCACTCCATCCACTGCATGAGATGTCTGTCGTGTGGTGGAAGAGTTTATGGGGTTGAATTTTAATGATCCAGTGCCACCAGCTTCATCATTACCTGAAGCACAGGGTGACCCACAGTCTCATACCTTACAGAGACGACAGACTCCTAGAGAGAGGCGTGGGCGGGGACGAGGACGAGCTCAAGCACCGAATATACAGATCAGAGATGAGCCTGAGCCGTCCGATCTACCTTCACATGATGAGCCAGGTCCTTCCCAGGTCATTCAGGACGAGGCTGGCCCATCATCGACATCTTACTATATCGGGGACACCCCCATGCCAGAACCGTCATACTCAGAGTTCCATACCCCCTTGGCTCCACAGAAGAGACGACCATCGCCATCACATGATATGGGGGAGGGGCTCACACAGGTTGAGCCAGACCCTGTCCCGTTCCACCAGTACAGTGCTGCTACTGGACATGAAGATACTACAGTTACAGATATTGTTCGACCTACACAGCATCCACATCTACGTACCCCGTTACCCAGGACGTACGTGAGGCGGGGTAGAGGCCGAGGACAACATAGGAGGGACACACATCAGCAGCAGTAGTAGATGATAGATTTTCTTTATTTTCATTGTTGCATACAGCTTCTTATTTTATTGTATTGTTTTTGTATGTATATTGTACTCCTTTTTTCTTCTACATTTCAAAAGAACAATGAATCAGCATTTCGTTTCATATTATCTGTTGCGAGCCAACAAATTCCCATATTTTCATTGGACTGTGCTGACAAACAATCACAATACCGCTGTCATTGAATGATTCAAATTGGGATTCAGCATGTATTTTTAGGCTGAATGGTATTATAGCCGTGTTGAATTTGTTTAATGGCTCGTATAGCCATTTATATTTCTACTTGACAGGTTTTATATATAATTTTTTGGGTTTAGCAGATAATAGATTGAGTTGGTGGGGGGAACAACTGACCTCGTCTCTTCAAGAGATGAGATCATATGCTGTGCAGCCTCGTCTCTTGAAGAGACGAGGTCACTATATATTGAGGCCTCGTTTCTTCAAGAGACGAGGTCAGTCACTAATGACCTCGTCTCTTGAAGAGACGAGGCCATGTTGCCTAAAATCGGGAATAATTTTTTCCCGATGGCATTTCCGTAATTATTTTTAAAAATATTAATATTTTTTTCCTTTTTCCAATTAATCACATTCATTCAGCAGTACTCATTCCATTTCCTTCTTTGTTGTTTCTCACTTTCTCCTTTTGGACTAGGCTGCGCCTCTTTCTGTCGTCGTCATCGGATCATCGTCCTCACTCCTCAGCTCATCATCATCATCCTCTAGTCCTCAAGAGTGGAATCGTCGTCGTCAGCTCATCGTCGTTGTCCTTAGCTCCTCATTATCGTCAACTCATCGTCTTCAGCCTCTCGTCATTGTCAGCCCCGTTGTCAGCTCCTGGTCGTCGTCATCCTCTGGTCCATGAGAGTGGAGTCATTTTCCTTAGCTCGTCGTCGTCCTCCTAAGCTCGTTGTCATCTTCAACTCATTGTCGTCAGCTCTTGCCTCCTAGTTGTCGTCAGAGGTCTCTTTCTCTCTAAAATTATTGAGAAAATATTGCTAGATCCAAATATGTTCAAATAAAGCTTTTTAATGGCTTCAATATTGAGGAATATGAAGTATGGCTAGATTATATCCAAATTCAATTACACTTAATTTTTAATTTATCATACAATAAGTCTTAAGGGATGTATGGCTTAAACTTGCTTACAATGCTATTAAAATCTTGCGGTTAGTGGGAATGAAACTTCACTCTTGCTCTAATTTTCTACGGCTGGACTCATCTATTATAGCATGTATATGATGTTTGTGTTGATTATTATCAACTATAGACCGATTGCTTCAAATGATTATTAGAGCTTATTGTATATTTGATCAAGTTCATAAAGAATTGTAATTTGATTAACCAACATTGTAACATATGGTTCATTACCTATTCACAAAGAGTTAGAAATGTTAAGATACACTTTGTAATTTCAAAGTTAACTGAGGCTAAAGTTTTGGATTCATTTGTAAATTTCCTTATCTTTTGCTATTGTTTTCAAGCTAAACATTTTAAGTTATTAATTGTATTCGGAGAGTATGGATGCTTTTGAAGCTATGGAGTATGGATGCTTACTAACTTGTATTTTTTAATATTGTTGACTTGTTATAGATGTTTAGCATTGGGGATAATGAAAAAGCTACTGACTTTACTTCCAACATTGTCCCTTGAGCTTCAAGTAATGACAAAATGTTTTAATTTTCTATGGACTAATTAGAAATATGGTTAATTGTAACTTTTAGTTAATCATTATATTAAATAGTTAAAAATCGAAAACTGAAAATATTAACCTAGAAAAATAATTAACCATTAAGACTACTAACTATTTATAATGGACCGATCTAGGTTTCTCATTTAAAAAAATTGATTATAATGATTACGTTTAAAAACCGGGATCATGAATTGGTTAATCAGTCCATGCTTACCCCTTGTTGAGATTAGTATGATTTAGTTTGGTTTGGTCTTATTACTTTGAGCCAATCCAAACCATGATCAGAAATCTTTTATCATTTCAAACTGAAGTATACAGTTTTGTTTGATAATTTTTGTTAATCATAGAAAAACTGGTATGGTTTGGTTTGGCTCAATTAACAATTCCAAACTCAAGGCAATAGGTCAATTTCAGACGATGGCACGATAATAAGACGTGAGCCTCGCGTAGTAGTATTATAATTTATATTAACTTTGTACGCTATTATTCTGACGCAGTATTGGCATAATTTCTTGACAGCCTTCATTCAGACAATGCAAACTCGGCGGAAAAGTTTGGATGGTATATTTTTTTATCTATATCTTGATTTGTATCGAAATAATATGTATAAATATATTCGATTTATATTTATATTTAATTAATTTGATTTTTTCGTGAAAATTGTCAAATTTTTTTTATTTGTATTTATTTTTTTATAAATAATTTATTAGAAAAAAATTAAAAAAAAATATTTATATCTATCAGTAAACAGTAACGCAACTTTTTGTGCCCATGGCGTTAGCACAAATTGTAACACTGAGGACATGATAATGTCCATGCAGAATACGGTAACGGATTGCCCGGCTCGTTAATCTGGAATTCATTATTTGTTCCGTTAGTCTGAGGTCTAAAATTGCTTTATTATCTTAGGCTGCAATTTACAAACTATTTGAGTGGATCAGAGATTTACATCATTTTGTTTGAGCTGGAGTTATGTAAAATATCAGCAAAAGCAAATCATAAAAAATCAGCAGGCAATTATAACAATACAATATTTGTATATATTGGATTATAACTTCGGGACCTAGACCTTTATAGCACGTTTAATTCGGTTCATGAAATAGGATTGGATTAGTTAAATATTCTCTAATATGGCAATTATTGCATTTGGTGAGTTTAAAGATCGATTTTTAGAAATATGCTTGCAAAGATCTACAGAATGATTTTCTTTGGTCATTCCATGCATATTTTCACACTTCACATATATAGCCCTAACTCACCTCATATAAGCTTAACGGCCAAGACTTTTTCTAATATTATTTATTTATTCATTCTTTTTTTTTTTCTGCTCCATTTATATTTCCACCATTTGTCTATTAACCGACTTTAACTTAGCCCACTGGCTAAGCAATGGAAATGCCTACCTAGTGGCACAACTCATACTCATTGAACCGCCTATCCATAAGATTCCACCTTGCCAATCAAACTACTCAGCCATCATCCATCTTGGCCCATGTGATTTAAGCCACCAATAACCAACTAAAATGTTATTAAATGGGTGGATATCCCCTCTTAGAGTGTCCATGCGATGCTCCATCATCTTTTATATCATCATTTATTGTTATTTTGGATGGCAACTAGCCCTTTCTTGTCTTGTTTTTTCAGATTTGTTCTGGTTCCAACATTCTCATAAGGAACGTCATCTTAGATATGCCATAACCCTTCATATTTTTAGGAGCTCAACTATTCTAATTAGTTTCGGTTTATCATGACCTCATCAAAAGAGAGACATTAGCTCTCAACTAGTTTGTCAGGGAGGCCATGATCGCTTTCAAAATTAACCTACTGCCCGAACAAACTACCTTGTTGATACGACTTGCAATGCTACATGCCTGAGTTGAACACTCCCACTAAGTCTCAACTCTTAGACATGTATCATTGCGAGCCTGGTGAAAGTGTTCAACTTGGGAAGTGTGCCCTCCTATGATGCATCTGCTGGGTCATTAGCCTATGGTTGATCAACCTCTTGAGATGTTGTAGGATCATGAGAGATCATATTAAAAGGCCCCTTGATTATTGTGTTGGAAGCGGATTTCTACAAACATCGTTATCATCAAGTTTTAGTTCATCATTGCAAACCTTCTCATTGTAGATCCTTCTTAATCTCCAACAATCCTTTGTCAGGGTGTCCCATCATCTTGTGGAACCTACAAAACCTTGCATCACTTCTCTCTTGCATCGTGGGTTCCCAATCAAACCTTGGTAATTTAGTAACAACATACTTGACCCATCGATCAAGGACAACATAAACTTTATTTATAGCACACGAAAAGGTAGAATTTCGGAGCGCCATCTTTTTTGGGTTTCTTATGACCCTTGATGCATCTACCTTAAGCGATGTTCATTGATGGCTATAGCTTTTTAAGGGTTACTCCTTTGTGGTAATTGAATTGTTTGTCCTTTATGCATTCTTTACTAATGTCAAGAAAGACTTCAGTGACAAAATCTCCGCATATACAACATATTCTGTAATCATTCCCTGGGTGCATATTTTGACAAGCTTCTTTTCATAGCACATGTCTTAGATATCTAATGAGTGTTCCCTAAAACTCTTGATATAATCCATGAGGGTTTCCTTAGGCGTTGTTTGATGTGCCCCAAATTTGTCAAAGTTGCTCGACCTAGGTTTCGAAGAAATTTTCAAGGAACTTCTTGCATAAAGTCCCCTATGAATCAACTAAGGGGTATGTTGACATATTAGGTGTATGCTTTCTTTATCAAAAATTTCTAACCTCCTTTAGTTTGAGATCATTCATCAAGTCCACAAACTTGGAGCATCTCAATAAATTGAGGGAGATGCTCTTAAGCACTACCTTACTTCTTGTTAAATTTGATGAACTTTAGACTAATATAGTACTTTGAGCATGGCTTCTCCATAATTCTTTGTGGGTACGAAAGCGTCAAGTTATTGATGCTAGTCGATGATGTCTCTCACACCTACCTCAAGTATGTTTTTAAGTCTTCCTTTATCACATAAGGTCCGAAAGCACACAGAGGATTAACTCCCACTTAAGGTGTAGGAACGGTGCTACAAGGTGCAACTATGCTGTCTATGATAGGCCCTATATTACATCTAGAGGAGAAGGACCCTCTAAAGTGAATCATTGCCTCTTCTCTAGTAGTGGGCATAAGATCCCTTGAAGTTGGAGGCAATAGTGCTTGTAGTCCTTCTTGCTAGTGTCCCTCTTCGTCTTCTATAGAAGGAAGATCAGTTTGCTCATATTGAGCATCATGTCGATCACCCTTTGGTATAACAACAACTAACACTGTTCCAGTTGCTTTCACCCTCAGTGTAGGTAAGGTTATTCCAGGAAGTGCACTTTTAGATGCAATAGTAGTTGTAGCCATACTTGATGGGAATTGTATAAAAACATTCAAAAAATGATTGATAGCTTGAGTATTCTCCTGCATGGTGCATATCATGAGTGTGTTGACAATTGTATGTATTTGCATAGCCACAAGTGCAATGTTGTCATTCATCACATGAACTTGCTTGACTACATTGAGCTAATTATCTTGATTTTGAGGGTTTGCTTCCTGTCCAACTCTCTTGTGTGCATGTGCCACTCTTATGAAGAATGTTGGTGATTATGCCCTAGGCTAATTACTGGATATTGTCATTCATAAACATTTCTATTATATTGTTTGCATGTTTACTTTACAATAGGATCCATGAATAATTTAATTATTCTAAATGTTCCTAGATGCTCATTATTGTGGGAACAATAATGAATTAAATCAAGCATAAGGTTTAATTGATAATCATGGGATGTTTATTTGTATGGAGATACAAATCAAACTCAAAGGTACATATTAGAGAACTATGTACTGAACTGACCCGATATGAGATCACTACATGGATTTATGTTATAAGTGATTTTCAAAATAATAATGTCATCATATCCTTAGACTTGAAATCCCCATGGATTCCAACATGAGGAATATTGTGTTTTAACTCAATCAAACGTTATCTTTAATCGGATAATCATAAAGGTTTTGATTGAACATAATGTGAATCATGTAGAGGAGGTTGAGTGATAATCCCTCTCTTTATGAGAAAGATATCCTTGAGCCCCTCAATCAGTGAGACTGACAAATGCATGGTCGTGCTCAAATAAATTGATGGTGTCATAAATTTCATTTGTCTTATCAGTTCACTAAGAGATCGAGAAACAACAAGATTGAATGATAGAAGGTCGACTTTATCCATGTTTTATTTTCAATCTAGATATCGTGAGACAAAAGGATGATGACATATGTTATAGAACAGGTAAAATCGGATCACCGATCTTCGTTTGATTTGGGTAAACATAATGTCTTGCTAGAGGCCACTTATGTTTTGTTTACAGAAAAATAGTTTTTAAGTTAACTGCCAAAATCAAATGAACCTATAGGGTTACACACAAAAGAATAAGCAAAAACAAGGGGATCATGGATTTTTTTTAAAGGTCCAATGGGAAGAATAAAATAATTAAATTGTTATTATGAATAATAGTTTAATTATTTTAAGAGTGTTGTTGTCATGTTTATCTCTAATGAGATTAGGTGTATTTAATGTCAGTTGAAAAATTGATATATTATAAATGAGACCAATAGCCTCTATTAGGGTTACGACTCTTTACTGTCATATTAGACAATTATAACTCTTTACTATCATAATAGATGGTAGAGAAACTTTGTAATCCTAATAGAGAGGAAAAATAAGACAGAAAACACGACAAAAAAACACTCGTTTCTTCCTAATCAATCTAGAAGAGTTCTAGATTGCGTTAGCATGCAAAGGTGATTCCTTTTTGGTGTGCTTGTTTGTGTGGACTACGTAGAGGGCGCAATTAAATCGTGGTGCCTTGTATATCCGAAGTGGAAGCAATTAATTCTAATTTTCTAGATACAAAATTGCAAGGTAACTTTTCAGATTTATTCCACTTGATATCTAATTTAATCAAAGCACATGGATTCCTGCTTTAGGGTTTTTTTTTTATTTTTTTATTTTCCGCTGCAAAGATTTTTTGAAAATTTGTATAAAAACCTTACAAAGAACTCACTCGTCCTCAACGAGTAACAGACATGCTGGTCAATCTGAAAGGATTCTTGAGATGATGACACATGTACATATGTTGTAGGGAGAGGTGTGTAAAGAGGAATAGATAAACTCGCTTTCTCAAGGACGCTAGTGTAATAGAAGATCAAATCAAGTAGATTAGTTGTTCTTTATTTATTATTCGCTAAATATATGTTTTGATCTTTTGCGAAGATATTTAAGTAAAGCTTTCACGTTATTCTTAATTTTAGCAATATATAAAATGCCCCTAAATAAGAAGAAAAGTCCATTATTTGTAGATGTTGGAGGTTGATACTAATCACTAGGTGTCATTTGGATGGATGGTTGAGATTAAACACTATAGTTCACCATTAAATCATTCTAAGGATTCAATGGTTGGTATTGAAGCCTTCTTTCCTTTAGTAGCAAAGTGAGCTTGAAGAGAGCCTGATGTTATATATATGTGGTGTGTGTAAAAAGTTTAATACCAATTTTAATATAAAATAGCATATGACCATATTTTAGCCTACATAAGCCCTTATTTGGTCTAACAAAGTCTAAAAAGATATTCTTTGAATCTACCTTTTCGCGTGTGAGAAAATCGAATAAGACTGAAAGCAGAATAAACTGGTTCAGGATCCCTATTCTGAGCCCATCAAGTCATACCTCCTTAAGACATCCTTTTGTTGGGACTTGGTCTAATATAATCTAATCTTTTTATATAATTAAATTTACATGTGAATATAATATTAGTTCTAAATATCAAGTTTGAAGTAATTTTGATATATGAAAATAAATGTGTAGAAATAGGTTTGATATATTATGTTTATTAATGTAAATTATTAATGTATGTGAGTATGTGTAATGAGATTAATGTTATTATTTTATGTATATTAATATGTGTATAGTATAATTAATGTTTGTGTCTTTTATGAATTAATATGTATGTGTTATGTTTAAAATTATCAAAACAACTTTTGAATTGCCTAAGGTTTTGTTAGTAGAATTTTCAAGAAGTTAAGCCTATTTTTCAAGCTCAAATTAAATTCAAATTAACCCCAAATTAAGCCAAATAATGCCTAAGTCATATATACCCCAAAAGTCAAACTTATGATAAAGATAAGTCTCAATTTAATCAAATAGAGCCTCGTTTGGCAGCCCACATTTTTCATACGAATTTTCCACTTTTCATTTCCTTCTCTTGACCTTTTTTCTTCAAAACATAAGCCTAAACCTTAACCAAAAACAAGCTCTTGGATTCAATAATTTCTCCAAGCCAAAGCCTCTTCATGTAAGTTAATGCAAGTATAAACTCTTTGTTTATTTTCTTTCTTGTAATATAGATGTAGAATCCATGTTAGGATGACTTTATTGTCATATGACTTTGAATGGTTTAATGCATTGATAAATGTTAGGTTGTGTTTTATTGTTATATGAACTTGTTTATGTGTTATGGAAGTAGTGAGAAGTGTTGATGAGGATTGAAGTTGATTTGAGTAGTTAAGTTTGAAGTGAAGAGTAGGAGAGGGTTTGTTGTGAATGAAGTAGTTTGATGTGTTGTTATGATGTCCAAAGTTACTAGGATTGGTTAATATGGATAGAATATAGTGTATGAAGCTAAATATGTGTTTGAAGAAGGATTAAAAATGTTATATGTTATAAATTTTCAAAGTGTAAAACAGGAGAAATAAACACTCTTCGAACATGTCTGTTTTTGAGTACACCGGCATCTGGTACTTCATGCGCTGGCGTAGAGGCGGTGTTGAATGTAATCAGAACCGATTTTTCTAAAGCTGCTTCAAATGCCACCGGCTTTTCTAAAGAAATTGGCTAGCGTTTATTTTTCAAATCGTATGCCGGCCTTCATTCAGTGTTGAATGCGAACAAAATCGATTTTTTTAATGCCGGGCTTAATGCCATCGCGTATAATTCAACACTGCTGGCGTCTAGCTCAATTTTGCCTGTGTAAATAGGCTGCGTATCCCTTGAGTTTTTACAAATTCAATATTCTTTAATTGTCATTCTTTATTCATATATGGTCTTCTAATGAATCTATAAGATATAAACATGTTTTAAGTATGAATTAAATGATAAAACTATATTTTAAGTTTAAGAATCTCCTTGTAGTTAACTTAGGATTGTGTTATATATATATATATATATATATCTACGTTCATTATTGCTTTGTTTTGATATTTCTTATTTCAGTTAAAGGTTCTTCAGTTGATTCCTCTCTGTGTGAATATAGTAATACACTATTGGGTACAGGTACGTAATAACTTGTTTGTTGTATGCTAAGAATAGGCATTATTAAATTTGACTTAATTCAATCTGATTTAATACTTTGATGAACTGGATGTCTATTACGCTGTTTAATCTGGTCCGAGGAGCAAAAACCTGTTATGATGCAATGACATGTTAGTTAGACGCTTAACCTAAGTCATGATGCAATGACTTTACCATGATGCAATGATACGCTATGATGTAATAGTGACTCATTTTTGGTTAAGCGGATAGCCGATGGGGAGAATAATATCCTAGTAACGTTTGCTTAAACCTAGAGGGAAATGTCATGGTTTAGTTTAAAGTTTATGGAAACTTGTGAACTAGGCTCATGTTATTGATTGGGTTTAAGTAGAGTTGGACAACGGCTTTTGAGCCCTAAATGAAGCTATTTCTTTATGGAATAGATATATGAGATATAAGCATTCGGACTGCTTGTATCAACCCTCTGAGTAGCTACTGTTACTTAGAACCCTTAAATTCCCAGAGCGTGATTCCGGGGTTTGAATACCCTACTATTGTTTTGTTAAAAGAAAACTTAACAAGATAATGACTTGATCGTTGATGTATTTCATTTGATTTAAGTTTGCTTGACAAATTTGTTTTGTATTTGTTATTACATACTATGCCTTCGACTCACTTTTGCTGCTTTGCAAGTAATGAAGATGAGTTGTATGATGATCTGGGACATGGGTGAGATATTGAGAGATTTTTGGACGGGTGGGACAAGTAGGACTCGAATGCCCTTGGATTTAGGAGAAGCTTTTGTTCAAAGCATAATTCTTTGTATAGAAGGCTTGTTAAATAAGCCTAAGTTGTAAAAGACCTTAAGATCTCTTTAGATTATTTTTTGTACCAAGAACAACTTGTAATTTTGTAGTGTCTTTGATTGACACTAAACTTTATACATATATTGTATATATGTGTGGATTACTTTTATTAGCAATCTTGTTTTATTAAAAGTTATTTATAAAATATTAGTAGATTTGATCAAATAATTTTCAAAAACTATTAGTTTTAGGACAACCTTACATATAATGTGAAAATGTTATATGTGGTTGGGGACTCAGTACTCTAAATCACGAGATTTAGTGGGTTGGGTCTTTACATGGTCTTTTAAGTACCATCACCAGCCTAAAAGAACCGTCCATGTCATTAAATTGAACTGAAAACCTAATTACCAAAATGATGCTCTACAGAATCATATTGCACTACTTGGCTAATTGATATGTTTTTAATTTTATCTTGGTGCCATTGTAACTCAATTGATGATATTTGGTATTAAGTTGATAGCTAATTATATATTTTTCATGGGATTATGTGGGGGACTCAAGTTCTGGCATAAATCAAATTAATGTGAAGTCAGAACAAAACTAATTATCAATACTTATCAGTCAACAGTTTAAAGTGCTCATGATCCTCATGGACAAGATTTACACCAGTCACAGAGATTGTTAATGGGGAAAAAATTTAATGGTACTAATATGTCATGCATTTATATGAGTGGTGGATAAGTCTTAATATATTTTAAATAAGTAGTAGAAACACAAATAGTTTCTATATAATTATTCACATGAAGAAATTTTACTGGTACTTATACATCATTAATGAATTTACACAACATATTAGCGCTATTAAAGCTTTTATCAAATTTTCTTTTTAGTTATAGAAGTGTTTCACATTGATTCAATCAATGTCATTGCTAATTTTTATGTTCATCATGTTTAATATAAACATTACAGTATATTTATTGTAATAATTTCTTAATGTATTTTCAATTGTAATGGAATGGAATCAAGAAAAAAAAATGAAATTTTAAAATGAATTAAGAATGGAAGGAAAATCTCCAAATCTTCATTTGGCAACTACTATAAAAATTAATTCAATTGATTAATTCTAATGATTAAATGTATTTATTATTATAAAGCAAAGACCTATTTGAATGGACTCCACATTTTGTTTTTTCAAAATTCCATTTTTTGTCCATTACTTGAATTGCTTATATTCCACGAACTACGAATTTCTAAGTATAGTATTATAATTCTCTTTCAAACTTTTAAGGATATTATTGTAATTTTGTTTTATATTACCATGTTTCTCCTTCTTTCTCTCTCTCCACTCTCCATTTCTACTAGGGGTGTGCACGGTACAGTTTGGTTCGATTTGCATCTCGAACCGAACCGCACCATATTTTACGATTCAGTTTTTCTTTTAAATTCGAACCTAAACATATGGTTCGATTGGTAATTTTTTCGAACCGAAAAAAAAAACTATTCGGTACGATTCTGTTTGCAGGTCGAACCATTTTTTCATAAAATAAAAAATATATTCTCGAAAAACTTCCATTACATATTTCTTATCACTAATGCAAGTATAAATAATAATATTTTAAATTAAACATTTACCAAATAAATATGTAAAACTTATAGGAAGGAAGGGATTTCATCCATTATCAAATTTAATTGTGAGTAGTCTCATTTTTTTGAATTATCTTGAACTATAATAATATACTAGACTTTATCCCAATATAAGACATAAAATTTAATTCATTGTATACTTCTAACTAACATATTACTAATTAGATAAATCAATAAGTAACTAAATAATAAAAGTAGACTAATTAGTAAGACAAATGGAAAAAAAAATATGCAAGAGTTAGAATACTAGAGGCTAAAATAAAAAATCTATCTTACTTATAGACAACATAACTATTAAGACATATTATGAAAAATCTAATTTTATTTTAATGAATAACACATATCTAAGTCACAATTTTAAAAAACAATTAATTTTTTTAAAAAAATTAAGAGTAAAAATAATATGTTTATTTTTTAATAAAATTAGATATGTATCATTAATAAAACAATTAAGAGTAAAAATAATATGTTTTTTTTTTAATACATAAAACGGTTCAATTCATGGTCCCAAACCGAATTGCAAATCGTTTGCTCTTCATCGAACCAAACCGCGAACCAAACTGTTTCGAAAAAGAACTAAAATTTTGGTTCGATTCGATCCTGTTCGGTTCACAGTTTGGTCTTTTTTTTTTTTTTTTTTTTTTTTTTTTTTGCATAGCCCTAGTTTCTACTTTCTCTCTCCCTTGATCTCTCTCTTCCTCTCCCTCCACTCTCCATTTCCACGTTTCTCTCTCATGATCTCATTCCACATTTGATACTTCCATCTCTCTCTTTCCCCTTCCCTCCCTCCCTCTGCATTCCGCAAGTTTCTGTATTCCATGATTTGCATTTTAAAATATCTTTTCATCTCTTATTTTCTCCCACTCTCTCCAATACTACTTACTTTCCCTTTTTTCAATTGATTAGAATGAAAGAGAACAAGTTTTATAATTATTTAGAATAAAATAGAACAACAAAATTAAACCTTTTATGTTTTTTAAATAGAAGGATTTTAATTTTCCTAGTCGAGATTCTTTTTTCTTTTTAATCAATTAAAGAAAAAATATATATATATATATACATATACCTTTTTTCATCAAATGGTTTTCAAATTTAGATTATAGTTTTCTTCATACTGGAAATTTTAATTTATTTTCTAAATATCCAGGTTCTAATTTACCTCATAGAGATTTTGTAGTTTTTTCCCTGCTTACTTTCCTTTTTAATTAATTAGAATGAAAAATAAAAATTTTTATAATTATTTAGAATAAAATAGAACAATAAATGTAACGCCCTAAAATAAGGCATTACAACCCGCTACGTGTTCTCTCTTGAATAGGACACGCTAAGGCTCTAATATTCACAAATTTTAAAATCACCTGTAAACACACATAAGGTATCTCCTAAAGTACTCAACACAACCTGTATAACTTGGAATACAGCTCCTGAAAAAACTACTAATTTAAAACAATCATACAAGTTAGCAATACCTGGCCAACTAAACCAAACCACCAATTCATAATGAAACCTTCTTTATAACCTAGAACTTCCTAAATATAAAATCCTAAAGATTTCACATAAAACATAAACAGATAATTTCCAAGTCTTCTGTAAAGACCCGACCCTCTAAATCCCAATACTTAGAGTACCGAGTCCCCAACCACATATAACGTTTTCACATTATATGTAAGGTTGTCCTAAAACTAACAGTTTATGAAAATTGTTTAATCAAAACCACTATAACTTTATAAAGAACTTTTAACAAAACAAGATTGCTAACAAAAGCAATCTATACATACATTTACATCATATAAACACTGTTTAGTGTCAATAAAAGACACTACAAAATTTACATGTTTTCTTAAATAAAAAAGAATCCTAGAAGATCTTAAGGTCTTTACGAAAAATAGGCTTATCTATCAAGCCTTCTATACATAACTTTTCCCTTAGAAAAAATTCTTACAAAAGTCCTGGGTATTCGAGTCTTATTCGTCCCACTCATCCGGGAATCTCTCGAAATCGGACCCATAGCCCAAATCATCATAAAACTCCTCTCCAATACCTGCAAAGTAACAAAAGTGAGCCAACGGTCCAGTACACAATAACAAATGCAGATACAAGTCATCAAACCAACATAAGTCCAATGAAATGCATTAGAAGACAAGTGATTATCTTTATTAAATTTTCTTTCGCAAATCAACAAGAGGGTATTCAAACCCCGGGTCATGCTTCGGGAATTCAGGGATCCTGAGTAACAGCAGCTGCTCAGGGGGCTGATATAAGCAGTCCGAATACTTATATCTCCTATATCTATTTCATGAAGATAATAGCTTCATTTAGGGTTCGAAAGCCGTTGCTCGACTCTACTTAAACTCAGTCCATAACATGAGCCTAGTTCACAAGTTCCCATAAACCTTGAACTAAACCATGGTATTTCCACCTAAGTTTAAGCAAACGTTACTCAGATACTATTCCCCCTATCGGCTATCCACTTAACCGAAAGAATCGCTATTGCATCATAGCGTACCATTGCATCATGGTAAAGTCATTGCATCATGACTTGGTTAAGCGCTTAACTAATATGTCATTGCATCATGACAGGTTTGCTGCTCCTCGGACCAGATTAAACAGCGTAATAGACATCCAATTCATTCAAATATTAAGTCGAATCAATTTAAGTCAGATTAGGAATGCCTATTCCTACAAACATCAAACAAGTTATTGCGTACCTGAACCCGTTAGTATATTACTATGATCTCTCGGTGAAGAACTAACCGAAGAATCCTTAATTGAAATAGGAATATTAAGATAATCAATAAATAAATATAGATTCCTCATTCACAATTATATATATATATATATATATAACACAATCCTAGATCAATTGTACAAGAAAATTCATTAAACCTTGCATAGAGTCTACATCAAATTCATGCATAAAACATGTTTATTTAACTCATATATACAATTAATCAACGAAATTCAAATAATTTAATACAAAATCATAATAAAGCATTTAAACATCCTATTATTTCCTAGATTGCTTAACAAATACTTAATTGCTCATATATCAAACTTCGGAAAATTTTGAAAAAAAGTTTTTAAAATTCAAAAGCGCATTGGATACACCGCACTCAAAGCCGACGGTTATGAGCCGATGTTCAGCACTATGAAAATCAACACTGCCAACGCTGGCAGCGCTCAAGAGTACGCCGGCTGCCTTCATTCTACGCCGGTGTAGAATGCAAATCCAAATTTTTTTTCAAAACTTCCAGAGAGGTACAAACCGGCCGCGTACATGATACGCTGGCAGCCTCTGACGATACGTCGGCGGCTTAAACTCACAAATTACCGACGGTGTTGCAAAGTAGCGTTAAGAATTTTACTTCCAACGCTGCCTCTACGCCGGCGACGTTGAATTCCAGATGCCGGCGTACGTTTAAAAAGGCCTATTCAACAGAACACAATCCCCTGTTTTTCCACTTCGAAATTTCTACCTATAACACTTTTAAACCTTCTCAACTACATTTTAACTTCATATACTCACTCCTATCTACACTACTCAATCCTAGCAACTCAAAACATGAAATCAACACATTTGATCACTTCAATTCCACTTCCATTCATTCTCAACTTTCCTACACAAACTATCTTCATTTCCTCCCAACACTTCATATCACTTCCCAATACATGAACAAACTCACACACTCACAAAACACATTCTAGCTAATCTCAATGCATGAACAAGCAATTTAGATAACATTTAAACTCATTTCATCAATACTTCACATAACCACTACAAGAAATGAAAACAAAACAAAAGCCATACTTAAATCAACTCACATGTAATGCCTTGCCTTGGAGAGAACTTTGATTTTCAAAGCTTGCTATTGTTCTTGAATTGGACTTGGAAATTGAAATGAAAGAAAAGAGAAAAGAAAGAAAGAAAAGAAAATTCGTATGAAATGGGCTGCCCAAAAAGTAGTCTAATTAAGCAAAATTAAGCTTAAACATATCCCAAATTTGCCCTTTAAGGCATATGCAACTTTAGTTTGCATTTGGTGAATTTGAGTTCATTTGGGCTTATTTGGCCTAATTAAACTTAACTACTAAGAATTTCTATCAACTAACTTAAGCAAAACCAAAGTTGATTTTTAAATCTAACTTAACTTAACACCTTAATGTATAAAAGACACAATTAATAATATTCTACACACTCATTAATACATATAAAACAAAATATTAATTTCACTACATATGCAAAATAACACATTTAGACTATTACAACACAACTATCATAATCCATGCTCATTCAATTCAATATTAAGATAAATAAAAACACATGGAAATTAAATAGAATTTAAATTTAGATCATTTCATTCTTCCCTTCTTCAAGAAGTTTCGTCCCCGAAACTTAACTCACCTTCTTACTCAAAAAGTTCAGGATATTTCTGTCTCATTACGCTCTCCACTTCCCAAACCGCTTCTCTTTCAGATTGGTTACTCCATTGGACTTTTACCATCGGTATGACTTTATTCCTCAATTCTTTGTCCATTTTTCCCAAAATTCTAATCGGTTTCTCCTCAGTAGTCAAATCTGGTAGTATCTCTGGTTGATTTGTGTCCAATATTGCGTCGGAATCAGATATGCATTTTCTAAGCTGAGACACATGAAAAACGTTATGAACACCTGACAAACTTGGTGGTAGCGCCAATCTATAAGCTAATGGCCCGATTCGTTCCAAAATTTCATATGGCCCAATGTATCTTGGATTCAATTTGCTCCTCACACCAAATCTAAAAACTCCTTTCGTCGGGGATATCTTGAGAAACACATGATCTCCAAGTTCAAACTCCAAAGGTCTTCTTCTCAAATCGGCATAACTTTTATATCGGTCTTGAGCAGCTTTCAATCTCTGTTTGATCATTTGAATCTTATCAACTGCTTGTTGTACCAAATCAGGACCAATCAACACTCTCTCGCCCACTTCATCCCAATGTAAAGGAGATCTACATTTTCTCCCATATAATGCTTCATACGGAGCCATCTGAATCGATGCCTGATAGCTATTATTGTAAGCAAATTCAACCAGAGGTAAGTGTTCATCCCAATTCCTTCCAAAATCTAATGCACAAGCTCTAAGCATATCTTCAAGAATTTGAATCGTCCTTTCTGATTGCCCAGTTTGTGGATGAAAAGCTGTACTAAATTGTAACTTTGTCCCAAGAGCTTCATGAAGACTTTTCCAGAATCGACTGACAAATCTAGTATCTCTATCTGAAGTGATGGTCATTGGTATACCATGTAATCTCACTATCTCTCGAATATAAATCTGAGCCAATTTTCGTGAATACCCGACTCTCAGTGGAATGAAATGTGATGATTTCGTGAGTCGATCCACGATGATCCAAATCATTTCATTCTTGGCTACTGTCTTTGGTAAAGCCGTCACAAAATCCATAGTTATCTCATCCCACTTCCATTCCGGAATTCTCAATGGTTGCAATTCTCCTCCAGGTCGTTGATGCTCATCTTCACTTGTTGACATACCAAACACTTAGACAAATCTTGCAATATCCTTCTTCATTCCTTCCCACCAAAAATGTCGCTTCAAGTCTCGATACATCTTTGTGTTTCCAGGATGATTGAATATGAGGAGGAATGCGCTTCTTCATAATTTGGTGTCTCAAGTCATAGATCTCGGGTACATAAATTCTATCCTTAAACCTGATAATACCTTTATCATCAATCCTCATCTCTTTTCTCCTCTTTTTACCTATCTCACTTTTCAATTTCTGGCTTCCAGGTTCTTCAAGTTGTCCTTGCTTATTTGATCCAGAATCGTTGGTTGCAATGATAAACTCGCTAGCATAATGTCAACATTTTCCATGCTATCTCAATATTCATCCTTTGAAGATCTTCTTGTAATTCCCGTTGAGTAGTAACCAGAGATTCCACATTCATTGGTTTCTTTCTACTGAGCGCATCTGCTACCACATTGGCTTTTCCCGGGTGATACAAAATTTCAACATTGTAATCTTTGATTAACTCCAACCACTTCGTTGTCGCATGTTCAATTCCTTTTGAGTGAAAATGTATTTCAAACTCTTGTGATCCGTGAATATCTTACACTTTTCACCAAATAAAGTATCTCCAAAGCTTCAATGCTAATACCACCGCGGCTAGCTCGAGATCATGAATTGGGTAATTCCTCTCGTGGGGTTTCAATTGTCTTGAGGCATAAGCTATAACTCGATTATCTTGCATCAAAACACATCCGAGTCCTTGAAGTGAAGCATCACTATAAATCACGAACTCTTCTCCTAACTGGTAGTGCCAAAATCGGTGCAGAAACCAATCGTTCTTTCAGCTCAAGAAAACTCTGATTACAATCTTCATCCCAATCAAACTTCACATATTTTCTTGTCAACTTAGTTAATGGTGAAGCAATTTTGGAAAAACCTTGTACAAATCTTCTATAATAGCTTGCCAAACCCAGAAAACTTCGTACTTCAGTGACACTTGTCGGTGGTGGCCAGTCCAATACCGCTCTAATCTTTTCCGGATCAACAGATATTCCTTCTTTTGTAATGATATGTCCCAAGAATGCAACTTCTCTCAACCAAAACTTGCACTTGCTAAATTTAGCATAAAGCTTCCTCTCTCTCAATCTTTGTAAAACAAGTCTCAAATGTTTCTCATGTTCTTCCACATTCTTTGAATACACCAATATATCATCAATGAAGACTATTACAAACTGATCCAGATAATCCTTGAATACCCTATTCATCAAATCCATAAAAGCTGCTGGGGCATTTGTTAAACCGAAAGGCATAACCATAAACTCAAAATGTCCATATCTTGTTCTGAAAGCAGTCTTGGATATATCTTGTTGCTTAATCTTGAGTTGATGGTATCCGGATCTCAAATCTATCTTGGAAAATAATGCAGCATCTCTCAGCTGATCAAATAAATCATCAATTCGAGGAAGTGGATACTTGTTCTTGATTGTCACTTGATTTAATTCTCTATAGTCTATACACATTCTTAGACTTCCATCTTTCTTCTTAACAAATAATACCGGAGCACCCCAAGGAGAAATACTTGGACGAATAAACCCTAAGTTTGTAATTCCTCCAACTGGCTTTTCAATTCTTTCAACTCGGCCAGCCATACGGTATGGAGCTTTAGAAATAGGTGTAGTCCCTGGTATCAAATCAATCCCAAAATCAATCTCCCTATCCGGTGGCAAACCGGGTAATTCATCAGGAAAAACATCAATAAATTCCCTTACTACTGGCACCATATCAACTCGGAGTTCTTCACTACCCATTGTAGTTCTCATATCCTTCTCCCACAATTCCATAGAATACATACTCTTCGGTCTCCTTCTTTCCAACACATGAAGCAGTCTTCTACCTTCCAACTCAAAACTTACTTCCGCTTTATTACAATCTATCAAGCTTTGTAAAGATTTAACCAATTCATTCCAAGAATAACATCAAAATCGATTAAAGGCAGAACTAACATATCTATTGGCATGCTTTCATCAGAAATCACAACATCAACATTCCTACATACACATGGCTCTTTGGATTGCACACCAAAAGGAGTATTTACACTCATCACTCTATCATACAACACTTCAGAAGACAAACCACACTCATTCACAAAGCTTTCAGCAATACATGCATGAGTAGCACCAGTGTCAATTAAAGTATATGCAGGATGATTTGCAATCTGTATTATACCTGCCAGTGTATCAACCGAAGGAGCTTTCTCACATTGTTGTAAAGCAAATACTCTAGCAGCTGTCATTCCCTTTCCAAAGTTCGGTCCTTCATTCCTAGGCTTTTCTTTACAATTCGCCACATGATGACCTCTTTGTTGACAATGAGCACAAAGATGGGCTTCAATTTAGGATCAGGACACTCAGAAGCTTTATGACCTACTTTCCCACATGCAAAGCAAGCTCCAGGAGTCCACTTACATTGAAATGATTCATGAGGCCCAAAACATATAGGGCATCGCCTATCAAATGGAATGGATGCATAGAAGTCTTCACCACTTGTCCCGAACTTGGTTTCTTACCCAGATATGGTCGCTTGCCTTTGTTAACATTACCAAACCTTGAATAAGGAGTGTATGATGTCACGATCTCTTGCCCATAAATGTAGCACGTCTATCCCTCTGAGCTTTATTTTCATTATTAATTTGTTCCACTAACTTTGCCTTGATTACTGTTTCAGACAGTGTTGACAATTGAAACTTCTTGACCTCACTCTTAATCTCCATGTTCAAGCCATCTTGAAACTTTTGAACCTTCATACTCTCATCATTGTAACTTGTACCGCAAATCTAAGCAATCTGCAATATTCTGCATGATATTCTTCAACAGTTTTATTTCCTTGCCTTAGACTTAACCAACTCGATATCATTTGTTCTGCACTGTGGATGGAATGTATTGCAAGAAAAAGGCTTCCTTAAATCTGTTCCATGGTATCGGTCTTACATATCCTCACTATTCAATCTCCACCAATTATATGCATCTCCCTTCAACATATATATAGCCAAATCAACTTTCCTATGCTCAGGTACTTCACAAGCAAATGCTTTCTCAAGCTCCACTATCCAACCTTCCGTTCTAGTCGGATCCAAAGCAGTTCCATCAAAATCAGGTACCAGTCTGACAAAATCATGCAACTTGACTTGATCATTCCGGTCTCCCATTGGTACTTGTGGTTCTTCTCTCACAGTTGGTGGATGATATTGCTGCATAAATTGTTGTTGTTGTTGATACATCATTTGTTGACTGTTGAACTATTGCAAACATATCTCGAAACATAGTGAACACATTATTCGGATCTCCGGTAGGCATCTGAGGCATAGCTGGATATGCTGGCATTTGAGGAGGCTGTGGATTTGGTGCAGTAGAAGCCGAAGCCGGTGATGGAGTCGAAGTAGAAGCTGGAATACTAGCTGATGCAGAAGCTGAAATAGTAGACTGAGAAGGAGGTGGCATACTTTCTCTTTCCGAAGATTGTCGAGTTACTCTTCGTGACCTGTCCATCTTTTAAACAAACATGCAACATATGTATGACATATAATAATTTTACAATGTCAAATCAATATCAAAACAATTAATAACCAATTAGACATTCAAACATAAAACTTAATATAAACAAGTCCTATATATGTCTAACTAAACTCACCGCATCTAAGGTCAAGTCACCACTATTTAATCAAACAATTTCATAAACATAGCTCTGATACCATCTGTAAAGACCCGACCCTAAATCCCGAGACTTAGAGTACCGAGTCCCCAACCACATATAACGTTTTCACATTATATGTAAGGTTGTCCTAAAACTAACAGTTTATGAAAATTGTTTGATCAAAACCACTATAACTTTATAAAGAACTTTTAACAAAACAAGATTGCTAACAAAAGCAATCTATACATACATTTACATCATATAAACACTGTTTAGTGTCAATACAAGACACTACAAAATTTACATGTTTTCTTAAAAAAAAGAATCCTAGAGGATCTTAAGGTCTTTACAAAAATAGGCTTAACTATCAAGCCTTCTATACATAACTTTTCCTTAGCAAAAATTCTTCCAAAAGTCCAGGGTGTTCGAGTCCTATTCGTCCCACTCATCCAGAATCTCTCGAAATCGGACCCATAGCCCAAATCATCATAAAACTCTCTCCAATACCTGCAAAGCAGCAAAAGTGAGCCAAAGGCCCAGTACACAATAACAAATGCAAACAAGTCATCAAACAACATAAGTCAATGAATGCATTAGACAAGTGATTATCTTTATTAATTTTCTTTCAAATCAACAAGAGGGTATTCAAACCCCTCAGCTTCGGGAATTCAGGGATCCTGAGTAACAGCAGCTGCTCAGGGGTTGATATAAGCAGTCCGAATACTTATATCTCCTATATCTATTTCATGAAGATAATAGCTTCATTTAGGGTTCAAAAGCCGTTGCCCGACTCTACTTAAACTCAGTCCATAACATGAGCCTAGTTCACAAGTTCCCATAAACTTGAACTAAATCATGGTATTTCCCCTAAGTTTAAGCAAACGTTACTCAGATACTATTCCCCCTATCGGCTACCCACTTAACCAAAAAATCGCTATTGCATCATAGCGTACCATTGCATCATGGTAAAGTCATTGCATCATGACTTGGTTAAGCACCTAACTAACATGTCATTGCATCATGACAGGTTTGCTGCTCCTCGGACCAGATTAAAACGTAATAGACATCCAATTCATTCAAATATTAAGCCGAATCAATTTAAGTCAGATTAGGAATGCCTATTCCTAGCAAACATCAAACAAGTTATTGCGTACCTGAACCCGTTAGTATATTACTATGATCTCTCGGTGAAGAACTAACCGAAGAATCCTTAACTGAAATAGGAATATCAAAATAATCAATAAATAAATATAGATTCCTCATTCACAATTACACACACACACACACACACACACACACACACACACACACACACACACATATATATATATATATATATAACACATTCCTAGATCAATTGTACAAGAAAATTCATTAAACCTTGCATAGAGTCTAAATATCAAATTCATGCATAAAACATGTTTATTTAACTCATATATACAATTAATCAAAGAAATTCAAATAATTTAATACAAAGTCATAATAAAGCATTTAAACATCCTATTATTTCATAGATTGCTTAACAAATACTTAATTGCTCATATATCAAACTTCGGAAAATTTTGAAAAAAAGTTTTAAAATTCAAAAGCGCAGGGATACGCCGGCACTCAAAGCCGACGGCTTTGAGCCGGTGTTCAGCACTATGAAAATCAACACTGCCAATGCTGGCAGCGCTCAAGGGTACGCCGGCTGCCTTCATTCTACGCCGGTGTAGAATGCAAATCCATTTTTTTTTTTTCAAAACTTCTAGAGGGGTACAAACCGGCCGCGTACATCGATACGCTGGCAGCCTTTGACGATACGCCGGTAGCCTCTGATGATACGCCAGCGGCTTAAACTCACAAATTGCCAGCGTATGTTCTGAAGAACAAACGCTGGCAAAATTTGCTGTAAAAGCCGGCGGTGTTGCAAAGCGGTGTTAAGAATTTTACTTCCAACGTTGCCTCTACGCCGGTGGCGTTGAATTCCAGATGCCGACGTACGTTTAAAACAGCCTATTCAACAGAACACAATCCCCTGTTTTTCCACTTCGAAATTTCTACCCTTTAACACTTTTTAAACCTTCCTCAACTACATTTTTAACTTCATATACTCACTCCTATCTACACTACTCAATCCTAGCAACTCAAAACATGAAATCAACACATTTGATCACTTCAAATTCCACTTCCATTCATTCTCAACTTTCGTACACAAACTATCTTCATTTCCCCAACACTTCATATCACTTTCACAATACATGAACAAACTCACACACTCACAAAACACATTTGTAGCTAATCTCAATGCATGAACAAGCAATTTAGATAGCATTTAAACTCATTTCATCCAACACTTCACATAACCACTACAAGAAATGAAAACAAAACAAAAGCCATACTTAAATCAACTCACAAGTAAATGCCTTGACTTGGAGAGAACTTTGATTTTCAAAGCTTGCTATTGTCTTGGAAATTGAAATGAAAGAGAAAGAGAAAAGAAAGAAAGAAAAGGGAAAATTCGTATGAAATTGTGGCTGCCCCAAAAAGTAGTCTAATTAAGCAAAATTAAGCCTTAAACATATCCCAAATTTGCCCTTTAAGGCATATGCAACTTTAGTTTGCATTTTGAGTGAATTTGAGCTTCATTTGGGGCTTATTTAGGCCTAATTACTAACTTAACTACTAAGAGCTTCTATCAACTAACCTTAAGCAAAACCAAAGTTGATTTTTAAAAATCTAACTTAATTTAACACCTTAATGTATAAAAGACACAATTAATAATTATACTATACACTCATTAATACATATAAAACAAAATATTAATTTCACTACATATGGAAAATAACACATTTAGACTATTAGCAACACAACTATCATAATCATCATGTTCATTCAATTCAATGTTTAAGATAAATATACAAACACATGGAAATTAAATAGAATTTAAATTTAGAATCATTTCATCTTCAATATATCTAAACACTTCTCTCCTTCCATGAACCTGTAAATTGCAAATCTAACTCTCAACTAGATAGTCAGGTCTACTATCATCGTCCCCTTGATCAAAGATCAGATCATAACCTGGAAGATCATATACAATGTCTTCATCACCTGTACCTGAAATTTTAAAAAGTGAGTTGCGAAGCCCAGTACGATAACTCCAATCCTTTAAAGCAATAACCTCACACATAGATCATCAGGGTGCCTCACCAGTATCACTGTCTGTTAGGTCTTTACTGGTTAAAGCCAAGCATAACCAGAAAAACAAATTAATCTAAATAGAATTAAGTTCATTATAAAGTTCTAACCTTACAACCAATCAAGCAATACTAATCTTACAAGCAAAAACAACAAGTAGGGATTGATCGTACCTGGATCCGCTTCAACTCCAATCTCACCAACAGTACTTCTATAAGAAAATAATTCCTAATCTTACAAGAATTCCTGATCCATAATATCTCAACCAATTTCGATTTCATGCACATAATAAAATCCTAACCCTGAATTCCATAAATTTTACTCCTAATCATAGATCTATAAAAGATCAACACACCTGTTCTTTTTGTTCTCAATTCAGTAAAATCTGCAAACACATCTTTCACCAAAATTCTTAGTTATCTTCACAATTCCTTCAATATATAGATTCTCAATTAATAAGACAATTACTAGAAAAGACTATAATTTTAGAACCACAAAGGTTTGTTTAGATCCACACTTACCTAGACCTGCAGATCTCACTTGAATAGAACCTTAATTCAAACAAATAATAAACTACGATCATAATCCTATAATTTGCTAATATTGAGAAATTACAAATTCTAAGATAGATCTTACCTTTGATTGATTCTAAATTCTATTAGATCTCCAAAAACCAGATCTTGAATCAGAATAGGGTTCTTCCTCGAAAGCTCCTTCAAAAACCACAAGCAGAATCCTAAGAAAGATGTAGATTTCTTGAATCCTTGAAAAATCATGATTAGATTTTCTTACATGAACTAAAATCTTGATCTCCTCTTGATGAAAATCTCACAATAAATCTTTGTAGAGAGGTTTTTAGGTTTAGAAAGAAGAGGAATAGGGTAAAGATATAAATAAACTTTTGTGACCTTTCAATTTCCATAACAGTTTTTAGAAACAAAAAGACAAGAAATCCTTCAATTCTTGTAACAACACAAAAATGAAAAGACATGAAATCCTTTAATTCTGGTAACAGCACAGGAAACGAAAAGACACCTCATGTATTATATGCCTACCATATAATACACATAAATAAAACTTATAAGGATGGACCATAAAACCCTCTTATTTTTCAACATATGCAACTTTTGCCCTTTATCATAATTTATTGAGGATTTACTATTTTTAAAGACTTGTTGACCATCATCAATGTGAGCGATGATTATTTTATATCTCATTTATTAGGAATGACCAAAATTTCTCTCTCCTTAATTAACAAATGACATTCTTTTGCCCTTTTTTGTAAAATATTTTTCTTTATATTACAATAAAAATATACCTTTTATGTTTTTAAAATGGAAGGATTCTAATTTTCCTAATTGAGGTTCTTTTTTTAATCAATTAGAGTAAAATAAAATATGCCTTTTTCCACCAAATGGTTTTCAGATTTAGGTCACTTTTTTCTTAATAGGAAATTTTAATTTCTTTTCTAAATATGCGGGTTCTAATTTTCCTCATAGAGATTTTTTATTTTTTTCCTTTTTTTAATTAACAAAAATAAAATAAAATAATTTTTAAATAGAAGAGTTTTGATTTATTATTTTAAATAGAAGGGTTTCTATTTTTCTTGTGGAGATTTTCTTTTCCTTGCTATTTTTAATTAAGAGAAAATTTGTTCTTAACTTTTTTTTAATCAATTAGAATGAAATAAAAAAAATTAAGTTCTTTTAGTAGTTTAGAAGTTAAAAGCTTATTTGATGTGTGTATATATATTTATTAGTTCTTTGTCTCTCTCTTTTGTTCCAAATTCAAAATGGAATTAAAAGCATTACTTTATCTTTCTTTCTTTCTTTTATATTTTTATGTGTTTTAGGCAATTTTATTAAAAGATCAAACATATATTTCATTTTGCTTTGTCCAATTTTGGTAAAAAAAATTTACACGTGTTCATATTGTTCAAATTATTTTAGTAGTATACACATTTTTACAAAAGATACTAGCTCCTACTATTTTATTATAGAATTTTTTTCAGTATTGATAATCCATAAATTTTATATGTTGTTGTATTATCTATCTATATTATTTAAGCCGAGTGAACAAGGTTTGGTATCTTTTTCTTTTTTCCATCATTGCCCTTAAATTATAATTGTTTTTTTAATTACATTAAGACTTAAGAAGATAATATTTACAATTTTTAAAATTTTTTAGTAATTTCCACTCTCACCATTTCTCTTTATAACTTCATTTTCTCTCCCACTCATACCACTTTTCATGTTTCCTCTCATTTTTTTTCCTCCTAAGTTGTTTTTCAAAATAATAATTGCTACTATTTCAAAATAATAACCTCTCAGCCATCCCTCTTTCATTATTGTAATTCTAACAAAACCACTCCCATTCTGTTTTTCTTCTAAAAAAAATACATTCAAATTTCAAATAATTATATAACAATTATTTTATTACATTTCTATTGCCGAAGAAAATTATTATCTAATCTAATACGTTATCTTGTATTTTTTTATCTTATATTTTTTTCTGCATATGTAGTGCAGGTACTTTCGTCTGCTAGTATTATATTAAGTAAAAACTTCTTCAATCCCGAAAAACAACTTAAAATCTTTTTATTTAATTTATACAGCTATAAAGTATGGGATTTTTTCTTCAAATTCCTATTTCCTTATTTTATCCTTCATGTTAAAAATGATAGTGACCCATTTCTCATTAATTTTCAATTCCCATCAATATTTTAGCTTTTTAAAATAATTAAGTATGTCCGCCAATTTTCCATAATAAATTTTGGCAATTTTCTTTTTAGCATTGGATTATAAAGCAGTAAAACAATTTACATGTTTATATATTTTTTATTAATTAAAAAACATATATTTCTAATTAAATTATCAAACTCTCTTTTATAATTCTTGGTGCTCATATAATTCATCTTAGGTAAATGCTTTTTTTAAAAAAAAAAAAAAATAAGGATTGTTTGTCTATATTGAAAGTACAATGTACGTGCTAATGACTTTGTAGTCTCGTGGCATTCGGTTTAGATGTTTATCCTTAAGATGTCGAGTTTGATTTCCTGCATTAGCGTTGTAATGGCTCTATATGGCTGTGTTATAATAGCCATTGTGATCATGAAAAAAAAAGTTATAATATACATGTCTCATTAAAATTAAATTAAGAAAACGAAAATGTATGCATTAAGCCGAACAAAATGAAAGCCATATCAATATGACTAATTGTGTTGTAGCTATTTTGAAGATAATGATATTCACCATTATGAACTACAGTTTTACTTTATCCAATGGATAAAGGGCATCAACAGCATCGTTATCTTTTAGATATGAAAATGTTACTGAAATTCCATCCAATATTGACTAGAGAGAAAAAGGAGTTGTCACCCCTGTTAAGTCTCAAGGAGCTTGCGGTATTTCATAATTTATTATATTTTTATATTCTAAATAGTATCTATATGCTTTTTTATAATGTACTTTAAGCCATTTATATATAATTCCTCATCAACTCATATATATATATATATATATATTCATTTCTTTTCCAATGAATTTCTGGAATAAACTTGACTGGCTATGCTTCATAAGTTGACATAACAACATCAAAGCTACTCCTTATATTTATTTACTTTTGGATAAATTACAAACAAAGACCTGCATTTGCAAATAAGTGACCTACAATAGTTTTTTGACAAAGGACTGACTAGTGTTATGTTTTGTTAAAGAAAAAAAATATTAAATGCCTTGTGTCAGTTATATATTAAATTAATAAAAAAAATTGAATAAATCGGCCACCTTCCCTTCTCTCAACCTATTTTAATAGAAACAATAGAAGAAAACACTTATCATCATCTCATTGAATCACTGACTTCATCTCCATCCTTAATGATTTCTCCAAAAAAGAAAAAAAAAATTCACATTCTCTTTCTAACTCATCTTTCTCCAAACACATCTCCTTCATGAGACGACTTTCTCTCTCTATATACCCATTTCCTTCTCTATTCTCTCCCTAAAATGAAAAAAGAGAAATACAAAACATCATAGAATGGAGGAGGATATTAGACCACCACAACAGGGTTGGGGCTTTTTTGGCTGATTCAATGGGGATTTACTTTGGTTTCAATGAGTAGTGAGTGGTTCAAGATCAAGGTGATGGAGAGTTAGATGAAGGTGGTTCTCGGTTGTAAAGACTCAACCTACTTAATCCCCTTATGATTAAGCATGCTAAGTCCCCAACCACATATAATACCTAAGTATTATATGTAAGGTTGTCTAAAAAGATAAAGTTTGTATTGATTGTTTGTTTAAACCTGTTATAGTACCCATAATACTTTCATATGATACTATTACTCAACACAAGTAGATCATCAAACGCACATATATATACATAACATTACATTAGTGCCTGTAAAGATCCGACATACTCAATTCTCAAATTAAGCACACCAAGTCCCCAACCACGTATAACTCTTACGAATTATACGTAAGGTTGTCTTTAAAGAAGGTGTTTATGTTGAACATTGCTATCTGATTTTAGATTGTGAAATCGTTTAATTAGATTCTGGCAGCAACTGGATTTAACAGCGGAAAAGTAAACTTTAATAAAAACGTTTCTACATGAAAGCATTTCAAACTTCCACTATTAAAAGTGGAAAAACTTTCACCTTGATAAATATTTACAAAAGCTTATTTACAAAAAATATGGGCACTAACAAGCCCTTAAAAGAAAATATAATTTATAAATATATCCAGTCTTTATAAAACAAAACAAAGAAGAAACAAAATACAAATATATCTCGGTCCTATTACATTTCACTCATCTCCCAAATCTTCAGAATTACCCAAAACCCGGGACAAACACCATCACATCAATCATCATCACCATCACCATCCTCATCATCATCAACATCAACAACAATAATAAGAACAACAACATCAACAACCTCCACATCATCATCGAGTCATCATCTCATCATCATCATCAACAACAATACCTGTAAAAAGAATAAAAACAACACTAATGAGTCGAAGCCCAGTACACAGTAACACAATCACACACGAAGTGGCACGCGAGCTTAACTAAATGCAATGCATCAATCCACAAGTTATTATCTTTTCATTAAAATAAACAAATCAACAATGGAGCACTCACACTCCGTAACAAGCCAATGGGAATCTGGGGATCCTGAGTAACGCTCACGACGCTCAGAGGGTTGATATAAGCAGCCCGAATACTTATATCTCCTAGATAACGTTACACTGAAAAAGGAACAGTAATCTCATCTAGGACTCATAGTCGCTACTTAACTTCACTTAACTCAATCCATAATATAATTCAATTCACATGCTCCCATAAACATTGAATTAAATCATATTACTTCCTCTCAAGAATAAGTAAACGTTACGCAGTTACCACATTCCTTATCGATTACCCGCCGAGCCTAGTCATTGCATCATGACTATTGGCCTAAGCGCCTATTATAATATTGTCATTGCATCATGACAACCCGCCGAGCCAAATCATTGCATCATGATAGGTGGCTTAAGCGTTTATTCTAACATTGTCATTGCATCATGACAAGTTGTCGCTCCTCGGACTGAATTCAACGACGAATAACACAACCAACACTCATCAATTATTAAGCCGAGTTTAAGTCTTAATCAGTTTAGGATACCTATCCTAACATTCAACACGCAACTTACTGCGTACCTTATATACGAAATCCAAACAGAGCCTTAGAAGGAATTCCAGAAGATAAATCAGAAATCCACTTCTGTTAAGGAAAGAGCTTGTATAAGAAACTAAAATAAACTAATCACCTACTTCATCAAAATCATATAGGAACTTAAGCTATTTATCCATTCATCTCAAACTCATTTTATTAAACCCTATTTAATCAGACACTAATGTGGAACCTCACTATGGCTGCGAATATCGCCCCGCCAAAATATGGACAGTTCTCCTTTGTCTATCAAAGAATTTCTTTCTCTTTATTTATAGTGTTTTATTACAAAAGCATAAACAAAGAATTCATAAACCAAAAACATTCATTTTCCAAGTACACACACATTTGAAACAACATATTCCCCATATTATTCAAAGATCATCCTAATTCATTCATTTAAGCTAATTAATAGCTATTGACCCATTTTAGCTTAACCTTAGCCAAATAAGTTAAACTTAATCATTTAATAAGCCAAGTTGTTAAACTAACTCAATCTAATTCATTTTATCCTATTCAAGTTCATTTAGTCAAGTTGAACCTAGGTTTATTAACTAAGTTCATTTTATAACTAACTTCTAGATTTAATCTAATTATTTGTTAAATCTATAAATCTACTTAACCCACGTTTAATTACATGAATTAATTCACTTAACACATCAAATATCACTTATCTATCTCATTTTAGCTCAAAAAGATTCATTTCCTAAGCAAAAACACATTTCACAAACAAAAACAAGTTTTTGACTTTGTTTTGAAAAGTGTTGCAGCTGGAAAGAATCAAAATTTAAGCATCGATAATTTTGAATTTTAAAACTCAAAACATAAAAATTGTAGATCTCTTTTCAAGCTTTCTAACGCAACTTGAATCACCTCAATCGGAGGTTGGATGAAAAAGTTATGGCTAAAATACAAACGGCTGCAAAACAGGGGAATGTTGCACGACCGAGTGCATGGCCGTGCTCGAGGCCGTGCAGAGCATGAAAAAGTGACCCGAGACAAAGTTTTAAGGATTTTAAGGCCTGCATGGGCATGTGCACGGCCGTGCATAAGGTTTTGCACACTGGAATGAGAAAATTACGAAATCCTTTGTTCTTTAAATGCATTTTACACTTCTCAAAGTTCTTTAAAATCATTCCAAAGTTTCCCAAAGCTTGTTATATGATCAATGTAACATTTAAACAACATAAATTTCACATTCACCACATCAACATCTCAAACTTCATCAACTTCCATAACCACTATTCATCATCTTCTTTCTCCAACCAAACCCCAACTTCCATCAACCATTAAACCAACAAATACATAAATAAACATCACTTTCAACCCAATTCAACATCAATTAATCAATTAGATAAATAAACAACAAAGATAACAATGAAATAACAACTTATCTTTTTAGAACACTTGTACACTGAGCTTTCTTTACATTTCTAACTTGTTTTCCTTCATCTAGCTTCTCTCCTAGCTTTGATTATTCTTCTAGATGGCTTTAATCTTGAGATTTGTGGAAGAAATTGGAAGAAAAGAAGAGAAAAAAAGAAGAAAAAAAAGAAGAAGAAGAAGAAAAAGAAAGAAAGAAAGAAGAGAAAAGAGAAAACGTAAAATGAAAAGAAAGAAACAAAAGGCAGCAAAAAGGAAAGAGAAGAAAAGGAAAGGATAAAACTAAATTTATATATTTTAGAAATAGGGTATAGGTTTAGAACTATCAGATCAATATCTATAGTTTCAGAAGTATTTAGAAGATGATTTTAGAACCGATAGGTTATAAATTAAGATCTTAAAATAAGAACTTAATTTACGAATCTATTTTGGATGAAAGATATTTAATTTGAGTTCGGGTTTAAGAACTGATATTTTTATTCAAGCAAATGAACTCAAATTTTGTAAAGATTTAGGAATTAGTGTTTTGGCTAAGAATCAAGAGTTTAGGAACCCTCTAAACATTTCAATGACTTGTTTAGAGAATTTAGATTTCAAATCTCAAAACCAACTTAATTATTAACTAATTAAATCAAGCCAACTTGTCTAATTAAATCCTATAATTCATTTGACTTATTTAATCTATCTAAACTCAATTTCTAATCTAGGTGAAGGTTTGGGGTATTTTAATGCCATTAGATGACACTTTAAAACCTTACAAGCTTACTTGGAAATAAAATTTATGAGGAACAACTTGTAACTTATATTATAAACCATGGCTTAACCAACAAGTCATTAACTATACAAAAATTTACATCTCAGAAGTCTTTTATACAACTTAAAGAACACATTCTTGATCATTAAGGGAATCCCTATCCATCCCACTCATCCATGAAGACTTTTCAGTCAGTTCCATAACCCATGTCATCATAATACTCATCGTTAACATCACCTGCAAAGCGGCAACATGAGCCGAAGGTCCAGTACGCAATAACACAAGCAAAAACAAATGGTAAGCATACTTAAACTAAATGCAAATGCAACAATCATCAATTTAATTATCTTTGATTAAGTAAATCAATCATCAATGGAGTATTCAAACTCTGATTTCAAACCTGGGGATCTTAAGTTACAGCAGCTGCTCAGGGGGTTAATATAGGTAGGCCGAATATCTATATCCCCTATATTTAACTGAAAAGAATAGTAATCTCATCTAAGGTTAATAGTCGCTACTCAATTTTACTTAACGTAATCAATAATATCTCTTAGTTCAATCGTCCCTATAAACGTAAACTGAATTATATCATATCCTTTTAAGAATAAGCAAATGTTACTCCGATACTATCTATCCTATCAATTACCCACCTAGCCATTTAAGAATCACCATTGCATCATGGTATAAAGTCATTGCATCATGACATAAGTGGCCTAAGCGCCTAAGTATCGTGTTCGCTCGGATAAGGTTGTCGCTCCCTAGACTAGGTTCAATGACTCAAACACAACCATTCAAACAATTTTTAATTCATCTTTAGTTAAGTTCATTAAAATGTGCCTAACTTAACAATCACAAGTAAGCTATTGCATACCTGTAATGTCTGACTTATTACGTAAAGAAGTTGTAATCCCCTTGATTTTATATAACCCGATTATAATAAATTTTATAAATAAAATATAGAATTATAAAAAAACTATAATAAAAATATCAAAAATCACTCCAAATTTTTCGCGGTATAAATTTTAAAGTATAAATATATTAGAATAAAGATTCTTTATCAATAAGACTTTAAAAATACATAATGATTCAACATAAAATAAATGAAAGAATAAAGAAAGCTGTTTAGTATTTAAGAACCTAAGTTTTAATATTCGAAATATGTCAATACCTTTAAGTTAAATAATTCTGATATAGAAACTAAAATTCTGATTTAACCTAGTAACTTATAATTAGTAAAAGAACTAAATAAAAAAAATTAAATAAATATTAAATTTCTAAATTTAATAAAACTTTAGAATAAATCTATAAATAATAATGAATTCATATGTAATTTCAAACCGTATAAATTTATATTAAAGTCAATTTAAGGTCAATATAATTATTAATTTATCAAAATACCACCAAACAAAACGTTTATATCAAAGTGTTCAGAATATTTAATATCGATAATATGTAAATTTTTATCCAAATATTATCGAATAAGTATTTATCATACGTGTCATTTAAACCCGCAAAATTGACTTTTTTCACAAGTTCATATTTTTCCCCACTCCTTACACAGTTGTTGGTTATAAATTCATCATCCTCCCTTTGTTTTTTCATTTCCATTCACCCTATCTCCCTTACATTTTTTTCATTGGCATAAATTTTGTTTGTATACGGTGCAAATTGCACCGAAATTTCGGTGGAAGATCCTTGAATTATGCCAGCTGAAATCCTTCTTCAACTTGCACAAATAATTCACTAAGAAAGCAAACAACATACACACACTAACTAATGGAATTAAACCAACAAAGCAAACTAATTAAATGCAACAAAAGTACAAACAAACACATGCAAATGCTGGAGTAATTCCCCGTAGAAGCAACCGTCGTTCCTCTTCTTCTTCTTCTTCTTCTTCTTCTATTTAAGTTCTTCATTTGCAAGAGAATAAGGACATTTCATAGCACCAAAAAAAGCTCTAACACACCTTAGAAAATCTCTCCAAAAACTACTTCAAATTAAACCAAACAAGAGCCAAATAACCCTCCTCAGACAATCTAAAAATCGTAGCCTAAAAAGATCAAGGACACAACTTCCGTTAACAAACTTCTAAGCTTGGAAAACAAGAATTTAAGGTAAGTTAAATTCATTTCAAGTTAATTTATGTATTAAACCTTAGTTTAAATCCTATTCCTATCAACTTAGGATTCGTACCAAGCTTGGAGATGAGTCTACCAACATCATAACAACTCAAACAAGGTAAATCTAGTCTTGAAACTCCATATATGTAATATATAAGAAACTATGAAATCATAGAGCATGATGATTATAGGACGTTATATGTATTGATATGTCACTTATAATACATGTGAAGTATAGAAAAACACTTAAAAATAGCTTAAACACAAGTTTAATATATAAATAAATTAAGAATAATAAGTTTGAACCAGAGGAAAAACGAGGAAGACGATGAACAATGGCAACATCGTCCCTACGCTGACAGCTTATACCCCAACATTGGCGGCTTACAAGGATAGGCCGACGGCATAGAAGCGGTGTAGTATGGAATAGAGGCTACGTAAATTTTGAAATCATGCAAATTCCATTCAACGTCGGCCTTTGGAATTCAAAGTCGGCGGCGTTTAGGGTTGACGTACGCCACGACACTGACGGTGATTGTTAAACACTGGCGGCCTTTAAGCCAGCGCACATGAGCGTTTGAATTGTGTAAAAATTTACACAAACACCGGCATTTGGGAATCAATGTCGGAGCGTAAGTGCCGGCGTACATGTAAAATTTTCCAGATTAAATCTGTTTCATCCAAAGTCAATATATATTATATATATTTACATATATGTGTAATAAGAGAAATAAATAAGATTTAGAAAGTAAATTCAACTAAAAAGATTTAAAGGATTAATAAAATATAATAAATGTAATTAGCAACTCGTAAAATTATTGGAAAATATTACTATTGATATTATCGCTAATATTAATATATTGTACAAATAGAAATGAATTATAAATATTCTAAATAATTATCTATTATAGATATATAAGAATGTAATTTAAATAAGCTAAATTTATGAATAATGTGATATCTAAAAATGACGAAATAATTATATAAAGTATATATAAAAAGAAACACGACGACACTAAAAGAAATAAATAAATACGAGTTACTATAATGGTTAGATAAAGAAGCAATGTAAAAATAGCAATAATAATAACTATAAAAAATAAGCCTACTAAATATCAGTTTTTCGAATACCCGATAGAAATATATACATATCTAACAAGATCAAGAAAAGCAAAATCAAAATAAATAATAAGTAGTAAATATTCAAATAGAAATAAAATTAAATATCAAGATAGAACAGTTAGACGATTATAAAGTTTAATTGCGTTATTTACATTATGTTAATAGGTATTTTGTCTTAATAAGTGATAATGAATTGTAAAAATATAAATAGCTAGTATATCTTAAATGAATTATCTACTAAGTAAAATCATATTAGGTTGATTAGCTAATTAAAGTAGATTTAGTAATTGAATTTGATTAGTTTCATCAACTTGGCTTAGATTGATATACTAGTAAAACTATAAAAAAAAGGAGTACGTAATTTCTAAAATACGTCTAAATTAGAATTAATGTAAATTGTATAATTATACCATAATTAATATAGTGAATATGTTGTTTCAAATATCTTATTTTTGGAACTAATAAAAGAATAGATTGGTTAAATAATAAATATATGTATTTCTTTTTTAAGGAAAAATAGATCAATTCTCGAATTTCCAGTAGCATATTCCGATAGTTTAACGAGGACCATAGGTGAGTAACTTTGACTTTATCACATTGCTTGTGCTTGTGGTATAACTGTATTTGTAATAATATATAATCAGCTGATGTGCATGCGGGATTGGATATAATGCATGATGATTGGTGTATGATTGAATGCCAAAATAATCAATATATAAGTGATAATTCTATTGTATGATGATTACTGTATGAAGTATATTGATATTTGTCTGTGAATTGTATGATCACCTTAAACTTGATTAAAAACTACTGGTACCATAAATAAAAATGGACATGCATTGCATTATATGCACATATTGCATTTTAAAAAGGAGGATGACCCCGCTCGTATTAACATTTCAGTTCTCTGGTGATGCGTCTGGTTTTTCTAGATGGTATTTTCTAAGTTCTTCCAGGAGCACCTTTGTTCTGTTCTGTTCCATAGAAACTAAGTGGTATCGAAGGAACACCGCTCGTGGTATCGGCATGAAATGACTAATACTTAATGGTATTTATTTGTTCCTAGGATAAGAGTGAAATGTTTTAAAGTAATTTGTGAGAATTTATGGTGCAATTCTTCCTTGGTTCTCTTATTCTCCTGGGCATGGTACATCGCTCGTGATGGCTTCCTTCCAACCCTGATGAGAGGGTATAAATTTACATCCTATTTGGATTCTGTTATCCAACTTGTATTTGCACATATGATTAATTGCTGCATAGCATATACTTGTTAATTAAACTTGTTTGTTCTTAATTGATGTGTGGTCTAGTCAGGTTATCTCACTGAGCCCGTGATTCGCTCACTCCCCAACAGTTTTGTGCAGGATTAATCCTAGCTGAAATCGGGCTAGGAATGTTTGAAGAAAGCTTCTCCAATAGACTTTATTGAAGATAGAAATATAGGATATGGTAAACCTAGAATGTAAATTAGATAAATTGTATAATAATTGAAACTTGTAAGTTATAAGTTTGAAAGCCCATTTTCTTTATTTGGTAGGGCATATTGATTCTCTGCGGTCTTGGTTAGAAGTGGAAAATTGGATTCCATAATTGAATTCCAGTAATATTATTATATGTAAATATGTCATTTAAATAATAGATATTAACAAATAGATAGAGTCTTATACACTCTGACTTGCAAGATGATTTTCATATTACAGGTGCACACGTTGTATGATAACTTTAGATTAACCCTACTAGGCCCCCTTTAGGGTCATGACAGAAGCAGTAGACACACTCATACGAGGATGAGAAGCTGTTACAAGAGATTCATTTTATATCAACATCACCAATTCTCACTTGAATATTAATCATAAATAGTTACTAAGTGCTTAACATTCATTAAATTCAAATAATACTCATATAAAGAACTTAATATTCATACATAAAATAGATCCGTACAAGCTTTTTAATTAATCATAAAACTAAACAATAAATAAGGAACAAATATAAAGAAATAAAATTACAACAAATAAATTTAATAAAGAAAAAAATTTTTAAAGAGGGCACGATACTGTTCATGCCCATATAGGGCCATTTTAAGGATCGTATGGATTATATGGGGCCGTTTGGAGGATTGTATAAATTAATCCATAATATCACTTAGTTCAACCAGTTCCATTAAATGTGAATTAAATTATATTATATCTATTATGTAAATACCATTAACCCTATCAACTATCCACTCAGCCACTTATAAGCATCATTGCATCATGTTAACCTTGTTAACAGGGTTGCCCCATCTTAGATTCAATGGCATACACACAAACAATTTAAATACTTTTTAAGTCATCTTTAATTAGAGTTGATTAAGAATATGCTTATGCTAGCATCTAACAACCAACTTATTACGCAGCTGATCGATTTGATATTCTTAGCAAAAGACTAGTAGTTAACTCAATGGAGTAGGAAAATTGATAAAAGATATCAATTCATAATCAAAAACTAACACATGTATCAATTATTCAATTTAAATATAATCATATTTAACTTAGCATATTCATATGCATAATAAACTCATATCTCATTATCTTTAACTTTTGAATTATCATTATTTATTTATTTATGTTAAACAGCACAAGGTGATAGATCACAAATCACAACCATGATTGAGGTTGTGTTCCCAATCACGTCCTCGATCACCTCGTGATCAAGGTAAAAAAAACATCATAAGAAATCATGAGTTGAATCACGCCCATGATGATCCAAAACTTTGCTACCCGATCCTACTGAGGGCAACATCATGCCCATGATAAAAAAAATTGAAATTTTTCAAAAATGACCTGAGGCTAGCAATGACTTGGTCATGCCAGTGATTCATAAAATTTTCCAAATTAGCATTTACAAAAAATCAATCGCGCTCGATAGCACATTTTTCCTAAAACATAGGCTAGCATATGATGATCACACCCATGACTTTTACAAAGTTGTTGAACCTAATGCTACAAAACCCATTGTCATGCTTGTGACTTTTGACCCAGTACCTAGAAATTATGTTTTCTTTCGCTCCGTTTTCAAATCCTTAAACTTAACTCATTTCAACTAACTTAAACACTTTAAAATCAACATCATTCACTTATTGCGCGCGCGCACACACACACACATAAACATAACCATAACCCAATCATTCTGTCATCAACAACACTTACAACTACATCTACTTTACTTCTTAAACCACACAACATACAATTATCAACTCATTCACTCACTCCCCAAAATAGCCTCAACACTTACAACAACTTATCCACCACAACTTCAAGGATCTAATTAACTCTGTAACTAACTTAGATCACCAACTCTACATACAACTCATATAAGAAACATTAAAATAGAGATTTCATGTTCATGAAGAAACAAATACATAAAAGATCATATATACAAACAAGACTTTACCTTAAGAAGCTTTAGCTTGATGACAAAATCTTAATATGAACTTTGGATGGACTGTTTAAGACAATTTGAGAAGAAGATCTGGGGTTTGTTTTTGTTGGTGAAGTATGGGTTTGGAGGTCTGTTTTTGGATTGTGTTTTTGCAAGATTTGTTTGGGTAATTATCATGAAATTTGCCTTCACTTTTAAGGTAGTTGAAGGAGAAGGAAAAAAAAAAAAAAGGCTTAGGCTTGGGTTCATTCTTGATGTTTGGGTTTTATAATTGGGCTTTTAAAATTTACATGGTTTGGGCTTGATTTTGTTTAAAAACTTGAACTTAAATTACACTAACAAACATTACAATGCAATACAAATTTATACCAACACATTAAATTTATCTAAGTAAAGATTTAACACCATTCCATATATTGATCAAACAAAACACATATACACACAAGTGAAAATTTAAATTATGCATAAAGGGTTAAGATATTTCACCACTCTCATTTGCATTTAGGATAATGACAAGTGTACTTCAAAACTACCAACCATGTCCTCATAGATTGTCTAAACTCCTATAACTTTACCTTCAAATAATTTTCAAAATATATGATTAACCTCTAAATTGTTGATAGAACCTCAAAATGATATCTATTAAAGATGATTAAAGACATGCTTTTGGGCTTTATTGATAGTTTTGATAAGTCTGCATATCTTCAAAAGTGATGGAAAAATAAATTCATATTTTAAAAGCTCAATCATTCCATAGGCACTCTAGTAGTTTAGGGTCCGTTTGAATTGTCATTTTCATTATTGTCTTATCTGTATTTAATCTGTATTTGTATCTTATCGTATTTTATTTATATTTGGTATGTTTCATATATTTATGAGTAAAAATACTGTTTTTCATATTATCTATTTCTTACAAACAATCTATTTTGAAAATGATAAAAATAAGATATCAAAATGGTCAGAAAAGACTACCAAATAGACCCATATGAATGTTTTTGCAATATATACTGTTCTTTTATTCATCTTTACTAAGTAGTAAGTTATCTTTGGGTTGTGTGAACTATTGTCACACAAGTCGACAAGTGGATTGATGACCCACTGTGGATACCATGAATGGCCACCTATCTCGCCTATTTTTCATTTTATAAACTTCTTCAATTTATCTTGCAGGCCATCACTTTTAGCGGGCAAATTACCCTTCTATGACGGCGGTTTACTCTCTCTATCCTCTCCATGGAGATAATGAAACTACCTATGTAGTTTCTTTTCCTTTTATATTAGGTTATATTGATTATGTGAATTTTTTTTATTATAAAAAGTATATATATATTTTGATGATTCTCGTAAAATACATAGTTCGATATCAATAACACTGCTCTTATGGTAGTACACTATTGTAAGAATTTAATTATATTTAGAATTCGATCGTAGAGGGAGGCAAAAAAAGGGTTCTAGAACTGGATTGCGAGGTAACAGCCCCAAACTGTTGTACCCTGCATTGTCAATAATTTACATTGTATCTCGATTCGTGTCCATTCTCGTCATGGTACGTGTATCTTGACTCCTTTCACCATTCATTTCATTCAGACGACAAACTTTATCTAAACTTTCATTATTCTTTCTAGTCATTGTACACACACGGTCACAAAGAGAATCTTCACTGTGCGACACAATGTATGCATGAGAATCATTTTTACCCTTTTCTTGGCCAAACATTATGGCTGTTTTCGAATTCATCCCTGAAGACAAAATAAAGGATACGCATACGTTCCTAATTATTGTGCTTTATTAGATATGTCTTGATTAGGACGGGACTGGAAAATGCCAAACTCATGATAAGGTACATTAAATTAGTAATTTATGTGGTATTTGTTTTTTATTTTGCTTTTCCTCTCCCACACCTTGGAAATGCTTATACATGTATTCCAGATAATTCATTGAGCGCAATATCCTAATTCCTAACTTTAGGAACTAACCACCTCGACTTCAATTCTTGTATTTAAGATAAATTTAATCTTTAATTAAATTTTAGATCATTAAATAAGAGGAAATTATGTAGTATATTAGTCTAAGATTACTTTTTGAGATTTAAAGGGGGAGTATTGATGAGGGCTGCTACAGATCTACCAGATTTTAAAATCTCATTATTATCTATAGTCCAAATTTTAATTCTGAATTATATTGAACATGATCCTTTCTAATAATAATAATATACTTTAAGGAAGAGGAAAAAATAAGGAAAATTACAAATAATTTTTCTAAACTTTGATCTCAATGTGTATATGCACATGAATTTTTGAATATTACATATAACCCTTAATTTTTTATAATTTGGCAACATAACCGATATTTGCTTTTATATAGTTCAAAAGGGGAAAAATTGTATTGTAATCAAAGTACAATGGGTGCTAAAATACAACATTTATATGCTCGATGAGTAATTTCGTAATAAAATTAAAGTTCAGGAGAACTTGTTGCACTTTTAAAAGGTTACTTGCAAAATTTGAAAATTTAAATGTATATATGTACTAAGAGCTTATAAGATTGATTGCATTTTTGCTAAAAAAAAAAAAAGTAATATTGGCTCATTAGACATTTATGACTATCAGTGAGGGGAAAATATATTGAACTTTTTTTTTCCCTTTTTAAATGCAAATAATCTCCTAAATTTGTTTCTCTAAATTTTAACCTTGGGGTGGAAATGCCATATCAAACTTATATATTTTAACAGCCCTCAAAAATTTTATTTTGGTGTGTTATTTTTATTTTTTTGGAAATATAAAATAAAAATCTCATATATTTAATTTATCGACTTATTTACAGTATTTGAATAAACAAGGATATTAGGTGATTGAATATAGCGTTGAAAATCTTAGTGACCAATTAATTTAATTAAAATGGCTTGATTCCATTTGTCCTCTGCCGGTGGATAAACAAGGTTATATTCCTAGTTACCACTGGCTTTTTTCACTATTAATTGTCGGAAATTATTGTAGATTTAACTGTACCTGATGGAGAATTCTTGTTTTCCGTACGGAAACATGCTGGCCTCCGGTTTAGTTGCCTACGACATTGCTGAATCAACTCCATGCAAATCCAGTCAAGATTCCAGCCAAAGAAAGAGGAACAAAACAAACTCGCAAGTCATTCGACCGGGTTCGATTGTCAAAGGAAAATTAGGTCTGTTTAGTTAACTTTTTTTTAGCAGAGAAAGATATTTTTTTAAACTTTTTTTTTCTAATAAATTATTTATTAAAAAATAAATATAAATAAAAAAATTAGTAATTTTCTAAAAAAAATTAAATATATATACAAATTAAATATATTTATATATATTATTTCGATATAAATATAGATATAAATAAAAAATAGATAATCCAAACATAATACTATTCTGGATTTAAAAAGCGTACCATTTAATATCTTTCTGAATTCGGACAATCAAATAAGATTGGACCCTGTTACTATCTTTCTGGTTTTTAACGTGTTGGACAAGAGATCGACCAATAACTCGTGTGCCCATATTCAAACCTTAATAGTGAGCTCCTCCCATCAAAGATCAATCTTTGTCCATGAACCTAGGGAGTCCGGCGACGCCAATGGTGGGTACACGATCTTTTCGAGGGGGCGAGGTAAAGTAAAAAGCATATGAAGAAAAAGTAAATTTACAAATACTTTGCATACACATATATATATGTTTAAAAAACTTTTAGATATAACCACGGAAAAAGGAAATCCAAAACAGCCAGTTGATAGAAAAGGTCTCGATACATTTCCCCATTGGAGATTGCTGATTGTGATTAGTGGCGGCTATAGTAAAGGAAAAACTTTAACACGTGAGAATTCAAAGCCATTCATGAATCTACGCCTCTGTTAATTTCCCTTTTTCTTTTGCCACTTGATGCGTATCATCTCATCAAAATTGAAAATGCAAAATTTTTTTTTTTTTCCCAAGTACATTGGCGCTTAGGACTTATCCTTCTCACCTGTGTTGCCAAGGAAATAAACCATTACGCCATAAAATGATGATAAGGCTTTACCTACTGTAAAGGGATTTAAAATTATAGATAATTATTATTTAGTTGTCTTTGACTCACAAGCTAAGTTGATGTAAGGTTGACTATCGCTTCAATTGTTTAAAAACTATAAAGTTGATGTGTGAGTTGTTACGCCCTTAAAGGATCTAAGACATACATAGTTTTGCCACGTATAATAGTTATGTGTTATACGTGCAGGTTATCCTTAATTAAGTGAGTCTTTAGCTAACTTTTAGTTTGTGAAATCCTCTATCAGATTTTGTAAATATATGTTATTGGGTCCTAAAATAAAGATTTGCAAATGATTTCCAATTGTTACTTCAAATGAGTAGATTGCACAGTATATTTTAGTAATGTGAAAACAATGTCACAAATCCATATTTGTAACCTAAATGTGTAAATCCTCATTATTTGAAGATATCTCACATAATAGTAGTAGATAGTCACTAGTAGATAACAAAATAATAGCTTGTTGTCAAACTCATCCTGCAACTCATCAATATCAGACCATAGCCCATATAATCATAATAATACTTATCAGAATCAACATCACTCGAAAAAGATAAGAAATGAGCTAAACCATAATACAATAGCAACATAAGTACATATTATATGATTACTCAACCCATTTTAATTGCAAAAACAACAACTAGTAAATTACTTTAATTTTAGTATAACAATCAATAACGGAGTACTCAGACTTTGGCAATATGCTTGAAGCCTGAGGATGCTGAGTAGTAGACATGCCCTCGAGGTGGTTCGAGTCCAACCCGCAACCCGAACTAGTAGGTCCAAGTTCGGAATTAGAGGACATGGAATCACCTTAACACTATGGTGGGGCGGGTAGGACCTAGGGACCCCCTAGGTCACGGGGCAAGTCCATCTCGGGTTGGACCCTTCTCGAAAAAAAACTAAAAATAAAAAAATCCAATTCCCCACACATTACATTAATTGTAATACTTATTTTCGATAATAAAATATTTTAATTTTAAGATACAAAATAAAAAAAAAAAACTTTTGGAAAAAATCAAGTACACCCTTCATAATCACATTATATAGTAATACGGTTAGCGCATTGTAGATGTGAGGGGGACAATATACATTACCTTACGTATATACATGTAATTAGAGGGAAAAAAAAAAAAAACATTGCAAAATACAATTTTTTTTTTTTTGTCGTCCAGGAGGTACCTACGTATCTGAATTTCGAAAGCAGACCTTCATAGTTCATGTAATTTTTAAATTTTTTATAAAATATTTATTATGTTCGTTAATTTTAATTGTCAAAATACGATGTCGACTTTAAGTGATTAGTAATTTTAGAAAAAAAATTTTGGTCCACATCATTTTGAAATATTCTATATTTACCTATGTAATTTGAAAAACACCATTTTCAATTTTCTAACTTTTGAAAATAGTTTGTTATAGTATACATACTATATTTGCATTTGAACAAAATTTGTAAGAACTACTCACCTTGGTTGTGTCAGGAGTTCCTACTGTAGTGCTTCCTCCCGATAAGTTGTAGTCGCTGAAGTACTCATCTTCCTTACTAGTCACCACGGTTATCACCTGCAGCCGTCTTTCTGCCTTATCCCAGTCATCAACATAAGTTACTGCCTCAACTGTTACTAGATTCATACGTGCTTGTTTGTATAATTTAATTAAAATAGATTTTGTCTCACGTACAACAGATGTATAATTAATAAAGTACATCTATGCATATTCTAACAATGTATCAATTTACTAGTAATACTCCTCAAGGAGTCAACCATGCCTTTCGAATTTGCGACGTGGTTCTAATACCTAGCAATATTATATATTATTGGGATGTGATGATAGTACGAAAGCCACTTTTGTGTCATGTCCTACACACTTAACCGTAACAGTCCATCGTATTGGAACCTAGCTAAAGTGCCTGCAATAGTAAGTGCTACAAGCAAAAACAGGTTAATGGTCGAAGAATACACTCGGAAAAATATCTTTTTACAAACTCAAAAAACTTTCAACACAAAAAGCAAATTAGAATATGTAACCCAATCGTTACGATGCAAGGGCATTTTGGCATGTGTGCAAGAGCAAATTAGCATAACAATTCTTTATATTCGATCATACTCATAAGAAGTTGGCAAGTTGAGTTTCACCTGCGCACCACATCTTTTCAAAATTTCTTAGGCCACTGCTACTTCCCAATAAATTGTTGCTAGCCTGATTAAATGCTGAACTTGGTGGGATGTTCATTTCACAGGTGTTTGGTGATGCTTCTATATCCCTCAATAGTCTTCCATGCTTAACTTGTAGTACAGTAGTTGTGATAGCCTTGAATTTTACCATATGAACCTTCGACTTTCCTGAAATGCACTGTAAAATAGATGATTTAAGTGGATGTAGTGGCTTACCTAAATTTTTGAGGGATTGTTGCATCTAGCTCTTCATTGTGGACCTTTGGATCCTCCTCCGCTACCTTTCCCATTAAATTCTCTATATCTTCTGGTTCTTGTGTCTCCTAACTAATGGGATGATATATAGGAGATCTTTACTCAAATCTAGGTGGGATAGCATGATATCCCTCTTGTTGCACTTCATTTGTACTAGGATTATCATTGAAGTCAAAGAAGTTGAGATCTTCATCTGTGATACGATGTCGCTGTTCGAAATCTGATGTTGAGGTTGAGGCTAGGGCCTTCCCTTTGTCCTTACTTTTTCTTGAAAAGCTATGTCGAAAGAATGATGACATATGGTGCAATGAAGATAAAAAAAATACAAGTATGGATTTGCAATAAAAAATATGAAACACCTACCATATTGAAATTTTCACAAATATTTGAAATGAATGGGATAAAAAATACGATAAGAAGAGACACCTAAAAACATTAAATACAAGATGTAATGAATTTTATGCTCGTTTTCATAATCTTAGTAAGAATTTTTTTTTTTTTTTTTGTGTTTGCATATTTGTAAAAAATTTATAAGGTTACATCTGTATTTATACATGATTCTTGCATTTACCTTGTCTATGCGTGGAAGAATAAATTTCAAAATTTGAAAATTTCAGCATTTGTGAATCTTGTTGCATTGCTGCTGTCCATTTCCCACATTTTGTACCTCAGTTTTGAAAATAAACTCAAACATTCACATGCCAATACAGACCAACATCAACTCTATATTAGACATAGCATTGTAGGCTTATAGGTACGTTACCATTACTTTTGCTTTCATTATTTTCCATTTGTCTTTAGCCTTGGTGATGTCCGTACCAATATTTCATCTTTAAAGCCCTATTCATTATTGACCAAAAGTTAAGATTCTCTTCTAAGGTTGAATGGTTGTTGCAGGTTTGTTTATTTTGTCTTTTTTTTTTTTTTTTAAATTGAAGTGGAATCATAGGGACCTGCCAGTTTTGGTAGGTCCACACAATCGAACCGGATAGAACCCGCTAACCCGACTGGTCCAAGACCTGGCAAGGCTTCCAACCTGATGGGTAGGTCCAATGAAGGACCCATTGTAGTTGGTTCTAGTTAGGTACCAGTTTGGACTCGACTTGAGGGCATGTCTACTGAGTAGTAGTTACTGCGTAAGAAATTGATAAATGCTGGTCAAAATCTTTACCCCCTTAACATGATTTAGTAAATAGTCTTATCTAGAGGTCACGACTCTTATTTAGTTCTTATCATCTTCAATTCACCACGTTATGTAATTCAACATAGCTTACGATCCTAAACTAAATGAATGCAACTTCTCTTCGATTTAGATAAGTGTTACCCTAATATTGTTTCCCTCATCAGGTACTCGCTGAGCTACCTTTGAGGCCCAAGTGCCTAATTACTGTGTTGGCATTCTACACAGCAAGAATGTCGTTCTTTGACCCACATTAAATGACCACATACACTCAAGCAATTAATTAAGCCATCTTTAAGTATTAGTTTGTTTTAGGTTATATATCCTACAAACAGTAAGCACGTCACTGTCTCCTAAACCCAGATACCTCATTTGTGTTGCTAGATAAAATTTAAAGTGTTCAAATTTGCTCATTAGTTTAGTTTTTAGTTAATTCACAATCAGATAGCTTAATCTAATATCTAATCTTTGATAACTTAGCTTACGGAAACATTCGAATACTTAATACTTAGCCATTAGCTCCTTGTTGTTCGACTTGGTCTCACTAGTATATTTGTTGCATACATACACGATTTACTAGCTAGTTATTTTATGCTTATAAGTAGAATTTCAAATTAAAAAGCATAGTAACACAATAGTTTCTACCGGACAGAATATCGAATCTCTGCAATAGCTTAGATAATAGACAAGAATATGAATAGGAGTCTGTTCAAAGAAAGATTATCTCATATAAAAATTAAGTATAAGGCTTAATTACCAAATGACACCTAATTAATCTATTAAGATAATGCCATATATGAGATAGGACTTAAATTCTAAATCTTTAAAGATAATGGGCTTAATAAATTTTATTTAGCCTACAAGAGTAGATAATTGAACCTAAGGATATCTATATAGGCTTGAGATATTAGAGATGATTTTAATAAGGAATAAGAGAATTTAGGAATTCGGCTCCCTAATTGGGATCAAGCTAGTTATAATTATACTTTGAATTCCTTATTTGAAATTATCGGGCCTTAAGGATCTTAAATCAAGCCAATGACATTGTAACTAACTGTTATTATATTTAGGGTAATGGACTTATAAAATTGTATTTAAGCCTTTTTAGAGATATAGTTTATAATTTAGGTGGATTTGGGTTTAAGTATCAAATTAAGTTAAATAAGAACTAATTTTTTATATTGGACCTTATATTTTTTATATAAGCTCAAAAGATGAAAACTAAGTCTTATTTAAGTAATTGAGCTTTAGTGATTTCCTAAAGCCCAATTTAACACTAACCATTAAGAAATGCATTTATAATTTCCTAAATAAACCTAGTATTAAGGTTTTTGGGCTCAAAGAATTTTATTTGAGCCCAACAAGTGTCTAATACTTAGAAATGGATATATGGACTTAAATAATTTTAATTTAGTCCTAACTGGAATTTGGGAATGGATATTGGGCTCATATTTTAGACTTAAGCACATAGAAATTAAGGTGATTCGCTTGGTATAAGATATTAGGTCCTAAATTAACTAAAGTAAGCCTAACAAGACTAGGAATGAACTAATAGGCTAGAATTGAGATAATGAACTTAGAAAAATTATTTTAGGCCCAAATTATATTTCTAGTAAAGAATTATTATTTTTTAATTAAAAAAGTTAGATCGATTCATTTTAATTCCACATGTTAAATGAGACTTCTTCAAATTAAGGTGGATTCAATTCATTATTGGACTAGTTCACCACTTCTTTTGGTAAAATGTAGTAAATTATGAATCAGTTCACTTCAACTTAGGTCGAATCAGGTTTGCATTGATTTTATTCAATTGAATTAAATTCGGTTATTACAAAATTATCATAAAACACAATTTAAATGTTCGATTTACCTCGATTATGGACTGGTTTAGCAGCTTATTCTCCACAGTAGATTAGAATTTCACCGATTTGGTATATAACCAACCCAATTGACGCATGCAAGGTTTAGTTCAGAGTCAAAATGGATCTAGTTCAACTACTTTTGACAATTATATGCAAAATTGATGAATATAAATTATTGGAGAAATGTCTCTTTTAGTGCCTGAACGTTGATGAAATAGACAATTAAGTATTTGAACTTTTAAAAAGTTCAATTTCGTACATAATTGAACTTTTCATATCTCTAAATATTATCTGCTCAATCGTTGTCTGACACGTGTTAACTACTTAAAGAAATAATATAAGAGTGGGGTAGTAAAAAGGGGCACATAAAGTTTAATTATATATGAAATTAAACTTTTTAAAAGCTACGATACTTAAAATGGGCACGAAATATTTAATTAGGTATAAAATTGGACTTTTTAAAAGTTTAGGTGCTTGATTATTCACTTCATCAAAGTTTAAGTACCAAAGGAGGCTTTTTCCTTAAGAAATATTTATCAATTTACCTAATTTTTCCCTAATTTAATTATTTAAATTTAGCTAATCATATATTTACACAAATTATAATTTATTTCATCATTTAATTTGCAAAATTAACAAATTAATCATAATAAAATATATGTATGTTGATCTTGGTTCACATGATAATTTAACTTTGACTATCAAATTAAAATTAAAACATTTGTTAATATACATAAACATGACTTGGCATTAATATATATATGTATATAATTATATTTATTTTAATTAAACTCATGAATCATCAAATTAAAATCATATTATCATTTATGTATTCAATTTGGGATATAAATATTCATTTAGCATTAACAATATGTAATGCCAAATTCCTTTAATTAACAAACATAAATCATTAATAATTTAATTAATCACATGATTCAACAAATATTATATGTATTTTCACATATAAATCTTGACTTGAATATATATAATATATACATATATAATTAACATGAATTTCAAATCAATAATCATTTAATTAAATTATCATGTATATTTTTATGATATATCCGACATATATTTGAACATATATCTCATCATCATTAATTTAAAAATCATTATCATTTATTAAATTAAGATATCATATATCTATATATACATGTAAATCCAGCACATATAAGTTCACGAAATATAAAAATCAATTTTAAAACAACAATTAAAATTTAGGATTAATTCATCATTTAACATGTAGATCAAATATCAAACAACACAAGTCAATAGTCAAAATCAAATGAAGCTTCAAATACTACTTCTCAATACTTTATGAAAGCTTGAATTCCTTAATCTCTTCTACTTCTCTAATCTAATATTCAATTTAGCTTTGATTTCTTCAAATTTTCCTAAAAGAATAAGAGATGAGATTAGAAATTAGATCTAGGAATTAATAGAAATTGATTTAGGTTATTAGATGAATAGGTACTTAACTTTCATTGTAGATGAACTTTGATAAATTTGAGAGCAAATTGAGAGGATTTTGAGAGGTTGGTGGTGTATGGAATTTTAGTGAAGAGGAGAGAGATTTTGATGATGCAAAATGAGAGAGAAATGAAGAAAAATGGGTTTATATAGTGTGGACTAAGACACCTTATATGTGTAGAGATGTGCTTGAGAGGTAGATGCCTAAACACTCTTATGATCCATTCAGTTGATTGTAATTACTATTCAATTACAACCTTATTTTTTATGAATGGTTATTACAACGTTTACTTATATTTTAAGCCCGTAATATCCATTCAGTAATGAATTGCTATTATCAAATATATTGAATAGTCATTCATTAGTTTGACCCCTGAATTGTAATTCAGTAAAGATTTAATTTCTTTTATTCCTATAATATCCCCACTTTAAATTAACAAATGGTGCTGAAAATTTTTGGGAAACAGATTTTTTTTACGAAAAAGATTTTTTTTGTAAAGAATCGAATATGATTTTGATTGGAGGATAATGTTTAGATTTGATGAAAAAGGTTGTTATTTTTTCCCCAATGGGAAGAGTGTTGTGTTATTTTGGTTTTTTTTTTTTTTTGTTTCTTATTCATGGTTTATTCATCATTAAAATACATTCAAGTAAACAAGGTAGTAGCAATTCAAACTTTATTATAGCTTTATTTCGTTACTCGGAATTAATATGCCTAAAGTGCCCTAAAGAGATTAAGGAAGGAGTTTAAGGCATGTAGGGGTATTTTAGTATTATCCTTAGGCAATGATTAGTGAAAACTTTGCATTAACTCTAAAACTTCCTTTATAAGAACAAATTAGAGAAAAGTATAAAATTTGAGTAATTATACTTTATTTTAGAAGCTTAGTGTTTTTAGAAATTAAATAATTGAATTTGGGCTTTTCGAATTAAAAATTTAGTAATATAGGTATTGAATTTTGGTAAACAATCTCATTTAAAATATTTGACAATGATTTAGATAATTAGATAAGATAGAATAGGAAATGGAATTATTTTTTTCTCTAATCTTACATTAATTTAATTACTAAATAAATTAACTTAATTATATCACAAATTATTTATTTTTGCAATTTAATTATATCATAAATTAACTTAGGCTAAACTGTATCCTATGGTTCTCATTCATTTAATTAACTTAGTCAATTAACTATAATTAAAAAATCAAATTCAAATTAAATTTTAACTGAGCCTATATTTTCATATTAATTAATATTACTTTTTAATTTCACTTAGTGAATTTTTAGGATATTGCACGAGGATATAGTCAAGCTTCCTTCTTTGTCACTTATGCATTCAAAACATTGGAAATGTTTGTTCCTTCTCCCTGTTATTTTCTCTGAGTCATCTCATGTCATCTAAGAGCAAGAAAAAGTAAGCTCCAAATGATCACACCACTTAGGAAAACTTATGAGCATCAGATCACCAAGCTACATTCATTTCAGTCTGATTCCAAGTTTAATTTGAAGAATGCTTGCGTTCAAATAGAGGAAGCATCGGAAGTATTGAAAGATCTCATGCAGGAGAGGAAGGCTGGCCTTAAGCCGTCGGTGTAGATGAGTTACGCTGTCGACCTTGGTGTGAAAGCCGCCGGCCTTTGTCTGGCATTGAGCTGTCCAAGATTTAAATAATTTTTAGGTTGCCTTCAAGGCTAATTATAAGCCGCCATAGGCCGCTAGTTTATATTTATTCGCTTCTTTAGTTTTATCTTATTGACTTTTAGCCTTCTTTTGGTTTTAGGTTATATATATAGACCTTGGTTCTTTTGTAAAGAAAGTTTTGGATATTTGACAAACGTGTTTGAGAGTTTTCTCAATATTTCTCTTATCAATCACTTGTTCGATTGTGGCGAGTTCCAGTTCTTTTCGATCTTGTGATAGTGGCGAACATCCTGTTCTTATCAATCTATTTGCAGATTGTGGTGAACAAATCGCTTCATCTTTGTTTGTGAGTAATATCAAATGAGAGTGAGCATGTTTCGAGTTGATTTGGTGTGTCATATCTAATATAAACGTCAATCATATCCTTTATTTTCATTATATCCAATATTAAAAAACCACAAAAATATCATCTTTATCAGATTTGATCAGACCTTCAATTTAAGATCACTGTATCTAGCGTTTTAGGCACATCATCTTTTTGGTATCAGAGAGTTCTTGGCCTTTTAGGCATATCATAATTTGGTATCAGAGTGTTCTTGGCTTTTTAGGCACATCATAATTTGGTATCAGAGCCAATCATCATTCTTAGCATATCATCTTTTTAGTATAGAGCATCGGTTGCAACAACAAGATTATTGGTAGGTGAAAAAGTTTTGATCTTTACTGTTGTATTGAGTTATTTCAAGGAATTAAAAGTTGTTGGGGTATCGTTATTGGTTTGTGCTGAGTTTAAGAAAATTAGGGTTTCTGTTATATTTGTGCTATTGTGATTTGGAGAAGAAAGTGAATCATGTTTCATGAGAGTGTGAATGCTGCTAGTAGGAATGATGATGATAGTCGAATTGGTGTGGGTCAAATTCGTCGCACTACAAATGATGGGAGATCCGTAGAAGACTAACTACAAGAATTACGTACTATGATGGCTAATCTTGCCACTCAGATGGGACGGATAGCAACAGGACAACTGCTAGTGGTTAATCCACAGGCACCACCACCAGTTATTAACCAGTAGGTAGTACCTCCAGTTGTTATTGAAGGAGTTAGAATGGAAGGAGTAGGAGGAGATTATAGAGGAAGACGAAATTGGGGTGATGACCATGCTTATCGTGAAGGGAGAGGTAACAATTATGAGGATGGTTATTACAACCATGAGTTTCGGCATTCAAGGGGTTAGAGAATGTGAAGTTACAAATGCCTTCGTTTACATCTGATAGTTTGGCTGATGAGTATCTTGATTGGGAAGAAAAGGCAGAAGGCTTATTTGAATGTTATGACATTAAAGATCATATGAGAGTTTGACTTGCTGTTGTTGAATTAACAGGTTATGCTACCTTATGGTAGAAGAATTTCCTTACCACACGAAGAAGGGATGGAGACGCTGAGATTAGAACATGGCAGGCTATGAAGCGAGTCTTGAGGAGGAGATTTGTACTCGAGCATTATAGGCATGATTTGTTCATATGTATGCACACATTAAGGTAGGGAGGTAAGACTATGGATGAATATGTCCAAGAGTTCGAGACCTTGATGATTCGCTGTGGAGCTTCTAAGGTACCTAAACAGATTATGGTGAGATTTGTGATGAGTTTAAAACATGAGATCTCCTGTATTATTGAATTGCAGAGGTATGAGACACTTGATGAAGCTATTCTGATTGCCCACAAAGTTGAGTGATAGAGGCATAGTGTTACCTATAGAACATCTCACAGAACTCTCTTAAAGCAGTTGAAGGTTATTTTAATTCCCCAATATCTGATAGTAGGGAAGTAAGTCAGAATGTTAATGATCATTATAATTATGGGAAGGAAGTGTTAATTGTTAAGCAAGTAGAGAAATTTGCTCATGACTCTGGTAAAGTTGTAGTGATCACTGAGTTTAAGAAAGATGTTGTTAGTGGTTCTGGGAAGAAGAGTAAGGAGGTGAAGTGCTTCAAATGTCAAGGTTATGGGAATATTGCTTCTCAGTGCCCTAACAAAAGAGTGATGAACATCACTGATGAGGGATTGGTTGAAGAGGATCATGGTGATAATGAGCTGGGTCCTGATGAGTTGCAAGCTATTATAAATTCTCATTATGAGGATAAGGAGGCCCATACATTTAAAACCCCAACGAAGGAGAAGTTTATGAGTTTGGTGCTTAGACATGATTCATCTTCTCTATCTTCAGTTGGCAAGAACAGAGGGAAAATCTTTTCTATACTGGCTGCAGAATTCAAGGACAGCTATGTATGCTCCTTATTGATAGTGGGAGTTACACCAATAAGGCTGCATTATCTATGGTTGAGAAGTTGCAAATTCCTACAATATCACATCCCAGTCCTTATAGACTTTAGTAGCTGAATGACTAAGGCTATCTCGTTGTTGATTCTCAGGTTAAGATCTCAATCTCTATTGGAGATAGGTATCAAGACGAGGTGACTTGTGACGTACTACCTATGAGTGCTTCTCATTTACTTCTTGGAAGGCCCTGGCTATTTGACAATCGAGTTATCCATGATGGATACTCAAATAGCTATACTTTTCAAAGGGGTGGTAAGGGTATTGTTTTACAACTTATGAAGCTTGAAGAGATTAGAATTGCCTAAGATCATATGCATACCATACAAGAGAAAAGAAATTTTCTTATGAAGAGGATGCATATGGGGAGAGGAGTAAGAAAGAGAGAGTTTCAACACTTGGATGGAGTAAGCAATGGTGAGGTTAATATTGTGTTACATTTGTCTAACTGTTCCTTGCAGCTTCAAGATTTGAGGGTAAATCTTCAACAAGCCTGGGAAGAAGATGAGCATCAAATCACTAAGTTACGATTATTCCAGTTTGATTCCAAGTTTAATTTGAAGAACGCTTGCATTCAGACAGAGGAAGCATCGGAAGTATTAAAGGATCTCATGTAGGATATGAAGGCTGACCCTAAGCCGCCGGTGTAGATGAGTTACGTTGCCGACCTTGGTGTGAAAGCCGCCAACCTTTGGTCAGCTTTAAGTTGTCTAAGATTTAAATAATTTTTAGGTTGACTTTAAGGCCACTTGTAAGTCGCCAGTAGGTTGCCAGCTTATATTTATCCGCTTCTTTAGTTTTATTTTATTGACTTTTAGCCTTCTTTTGGTTTTAGGTTATATATATAGACTTTGGTTCTTTTGTAAAGATAGTTTTGGATATTTGACAAATGTGTTCGAGAGTTTTCTCAATAATTCTCTTATTGATCAACTGTTTGATTGTGGTGAGATCTAGTTCTTATCGATCCTTGTGATCTTGGTGAACATCTTGTTCTTATCAATCTGTTTACAGATTGTGGCAAACAAACCACTTCATCTTGTTTGTGAGTAATATCAAACGAGAGTAAGCGTGTTTTGAGTTGATTCAATGCATCATATCCTATATCAACGTTGATCATATCCTTTATTTTCATTGTATCTAATATTAGTAACCCATAAAAATATCATCTTTATTAGATCCGATCGGACCATCAATTCAAGATCACTATGTCTAGCGTTTTAGGCACATCATCTTTTTGGTATCAGAGCGTTCTTTTTAGGCATATCATAATTTGGTATCAAAGCATTCTTGGCCTTTTAGGCACATCATAATTTGGTATCAAAGCCAATCATCATTCTTGGCATATCAAAAGCCAATTGAAAATTGCACTTGGAAGCTAATTATGCTCAAAACCCCCACCTTGCATCCACTTAAAGATTTAACATTACAATTCAAGTAGCTTGTTTATACTATAGTAAATGGCCAATTGTATTCAACATGCTTGAAAATACTGAAATTTAAAAGTTAATCCATGTAAATAAAAGATTAATCTCATAATTTAAACCAAGATTCTATAGTAATACCTAATATTGATAGCAGGGTCAAATTTCGCTTTTCTGACGGACCAAAATCTATTCTTACCAACTGAGTTTTTTCTTATTTGCCTTTTTTTTTCAATCATGTAGATTGTTGGATTCTCTATAAAGAATTTTTTATGATAACAAAGAGTAAAGGAATTTCTAATGAATCTATTAAGTGTGCAAAGATTTGAGAAGATAAATAATTTAATAAGTATTAGATTACCTAGAAGCTTATCCAAAATGTTTTGATGTGAAGAAAGTTAAGGAAGAAATCAATCCAAAAGTTAATCAAGAAACTATACTAGAAGACAACCAAAGAAGAAAAGACAACCTAGAAGGAACTCCAAAGTCTATACTATAAAAACAAAACAAGTTTATTTCTAACTAGAGGGAATTTAAGAAGGTATCTATTTTTCAAGTGCATGTTATGATTTCATCTCAGTTCAATCAGAGCGCAACACAAATCATCATTAAACATGTTTTTAAGGCCTAGCTCCAAGAGATGGATACATTTCGGTAATGTATTCATATGTTCCACTAAGTAGGAATATAATCCATGTGGATTCAAGTCAAACCTTTGAGTTCTTTAAAGCTCGATTTATATGAAGGTTTTATGAAGACCATATGAATTTAAGCTATTGCAACAGTGAAGATGTAATTATATGAAATTTTTTGAAGATATGAAAACAGATGTTTTTGACCAACAAGATTGTTTCAAAATTCAAGGAGTTCAATAAGGAAGTTCTAAGATTGTCATTCACAAATAAATGGGAAGTTTCGCAATTCAAATGTGATAGGTTATGGATTTGAATAATGGGCATCTGTTATAAAACGAATATTCTTTTTGAAATTTGAATACAAAATGATCAACACATCCAAAGCATGAGTTACAGTCATTGAAGATTGAGGAAGTCTATATATGTCGAAAATTTTCAAAGACAAGAGAGTGATACAAACATAGATATACAAGAAGAATAACAATAAACTACCTAAGAGAATTGGTCGAGATCTTTGAATTGAATTTCTGCAACCACAACTTTTTGCGAACTCTTTAAAGCTTGATTGTGTAGAGAAAGAACCATTGTATGTCCTTCAATTTACTTTGCATTACAAATAGAGCTCTGTAGTCAGTGTTAGCTCAAGGTGAAGCTCGAGAGATTGAGTACAGTTGAATGTACTATTTGTAATCAAGATTTTGTCTGGATTAGTGGAACAAACCCGTATGGATAACGGAGTCTCTAGCTTGGAGTTACAATAGTGGACATAGGCATAAAGCCAAACTACTTTGAATCATTGTCTTAACTTTTCTTTTTCCCTCACTCCTTTTTAATTTTGCGCATATATTGTTATTTGTTTTAAATGTTTATATTGCATATATTATTTTCACGCGAAAATTATCAAAGTAATCAAAGGGCATTTAGGTTTTGATTAAAAAGTTCTAAATTTTTAAAGTAACCAATTCAACTCCTTTTCTTGGTTACCTATTTGGGACCAACAATTGGTACCAGAGTAGGAATTTTTTATCATAATTGAGTGATCCAAAGTGTGGTTGAAAATAATGTTGCAATTAATCATGCACCATTCTTTTAGGATCAAATTTTCTTTTTTGGAAAATGCGCATAGAGACCTATGTAAAAGCTAATAACTTTCATTCTTAGCAGGTGATATAATTTGGAGATAATGAAGTTGATTACACAAGCTAATTAACACTTATTAAAAATGACAAGAAGCATATTTAGATAAAGAATAAAGCCAAAAATCTCCTTCTCATGACTATCACAACATCATAATTTTATTTAGTTTCATCTTGTAATGTGATTAAAGATATTTAGGATACTTTATGCGCAACATATAAGGGAACTAACACTATAAAAGAAACAATAGTTAATACATTAATGCAAAAGTATGAGCTTTTTAAGTTTTAAGCTGATGAGTCTATTAAAAATGCTTTTAATAGGTTCACAGCAATCACCAATGAGCTTATGTCACTTGGCAAAAAGATTAAAGATCCAAATCTATGAGGAAAATGCTAAGGATCTTGCCAAGGTCATGGGAGCAAAAAGGACAGACATTAAAGAAGATCAAGGCTTGAATAAAATCACTCAAGTCAGCTTAAGGAACAGTTAATGGCATATGAATCTCATATCATGACAATCCAAGATACAGAGAGTAGCAAACAATCCATAGCATTAAAGGCGAAGGAAGTAATCAATGAATCTAAAGATGGCAGTGGCGATGATGAAGATATTTGATGACTTGCATGAAGATTGAATAGATTACTCAAGAAGAAAAGAGGTAAGTAGTTTAACTTTAAAAAATCTGAGATTAAGAAAAATGATGCATGTAAAACTTACAAGGAAAAGGAGATTTAATGTTATGAGTGTAAGAAACTAGGACACATTAAGCATGACTGCCTAATGCTCATCAAGAAAATAGAGAAATATAGGAAGAAACATAGATCATTACTCGCCACTTGGAGTGGTATAGATGAGTCAGAAAATGACTCAGAACCTAAGAGTGAAGGTGAAGAGGATGCAAATCTATGTCTCATAGCCACACCCCAAGTACATTCTAAATCTAAAGACGAACTATCTAAAAGTGGTGTTTATGCTAAGATGAAAAAGCTTTCAAAAGCACTAAAATAAAGCTAATACCAAAATATCAAAACTAGTTACAAAAAATAAAGCACTAAGAATGAGTGAAAAGCTCTTAGTCCAACAAACATGTTATTAGCTGACTAAAATGATATTTTGAAAAAAATGAAGTTCTGTATGTTGATATTGAGAAAATGACAAAGGAAAATAATGCTCTTAATGAAAAAATTAGTGTTTTGAAAGTTAGAATAGATGATCTATCTAATCTAATAAAGAATGCATTCAACAAATTCAATGAAAGTGACAAATAGTTGAATATATTGATATTTTCACAAAGATCAAGTAATGAAAATTATTATTTAGGTTATGAACATAGATCTACTTTTAATACAAATAAGAAAATCGTGTTTGTAAAAGGTAAAGAAATAGTTAATAATGAATTTGCTATTGAAAAGAAATATGAAGCAAATAAAGATGTCAAAGATCTAAGTTATCCCATAAGTTACAAAAGAAGCTATTCTACAAGGAAATATGCATCAAAAGGTTACTGCAGAGCAAATACTACTTAGTACTATCACAGATATCCTAGGACGAATAGGTTTAGAGAAGTAAGCAGCATGTATGATGATAATCCGCCATATTATTTTTTTTATTGCAACAAAGTAGGGTATATAAAGAAATTTGCTTATACTCAAGTAAATGCTATTGATAACCCAATGTTAAATTTCAAATGGACCCAAGCTATTTTGAGTTCGTAAAAATGTGTAATTTGTTTGTTAGTAATTTCAAGTATTGAGGCAAAGTATAGATGAGTGTGGACTTGATAAGTGAGTACCTCAAACAGTAAAGCCAAGAATGTCTCTCATGAATGAAAAGAACGGTTAATTGTTTGGTGGTTTTAATCCAACTCACTCAAATGTTTTGATTATTTGCTCTTTTTTATCATAAACAAATTCACTTTAAATATACTGTTTAGTTAACATAAAATTCATTTATTTGGTATCATATTGATGTGGGATTTTCTCATCACAATCAATAAAATGAAATTAAAAACCCAATTCTTACTTTGCGATTAATTTAAGAAAGTGTACCTATCGATTGTAGCACCAGTGTAAGCACATGATCGTTCCTCTAGGACCTATAACTACTAGTACTCACCCTAATTCCACTATTTAGCCAGTTTGATTCGAATTATCTTAATATATCTGAACAACTAATTAATTACTAAACCCTAACAAAAGTGAGTGTCAACTCTTCTAATGATATCAGATCACAAAACTAACTGCGATCTTAATTCACCACTAATCCTATTTCCAATTCCTTACAAAACATTGATTAATGGTTGTTTAGGTTCTTGAGCTACAGGAATCCCTAATTTCATCAATCTCTCTTTTGACTAATTGAATTATAACCCTATATGTCTAATGGAAATGTCTTTTGTTATTAGATGCATACAAAATTCCATTCGAGCTCATGATTCCCTAAAAGATTCAATCTTTATGTAGTAAGTTCATGCAAGCTATGTCTAGAGTCACATTCAAACTTCACTATTTATGCTAGATCTATCTTATCAGCCAATCTTGTTGATTAAATTAACAAGAATCAGATTATAATCTAATATTGTGTATATATTAGATCAAGAAACAAGCGAAACACATGAATAGATTTAACAACTATGAACTTCCATCAATAAAACAATTCAATATTTATATTAGGATTAGGATTTCTCAAGACCTAGGGTAAAAAGAATATATTTTTCCATTTGGAGATGATTAGAATAACAAGACATGGAAAAATAGATAGTAAACATGCATACAACCCTTAAAATAAAGTCTTGTGATCTTGAAATAGCTTGGGCGTTTTCTCTCCTTAAAGCACTATTTTTCTCTCCTCGAGTTTTCTAAGAATGAATGATCATCCCAAATGGTGAGTCCAAGGCTTATATTTATGGGAAAGTGGCAAAATGCTCCTATACGACCACCTACGCGACTCGTGTTCGAGGCTGTGTTGATTGAAAACTTGGCGAAGTTTAATAATTGGAGAGCCACTTGACCCTAATCACAGGCCATGTTAATTGACTATATACTCTGAAAATCGTTACTGCCTATTTTCGTTCCACTACATGAGCATCCTACATGGCTGTGTTCGATCCTTGTGTACTTTCAAAATGCTTGTTGGTCATTTTTCGTCTCCAACACCAGTATTCTACACAGCTTGTGTAGAAAGGTCATGTATGTTGTAAATATTCACTTTCCTAAGTTCTTCATCAAAGTCTTCCTTAACTCATCTAAAAGTCTTCATTAATTACTCAACACCTTCTTTCATTGTTGAAATTGATAATTTAACCAAATAAATATCATTTTCTTAATGATTCTCATAAGATCTATATATTATCATATGAAAATAATGTGAATAATAAGAGTTTTTAGACACTTATCAAACTTCCCTACACTTAACCATTTGCTTGTCCTCAAGCAAACAAATAAGGATAAGATAATCCATAATCAATTATACTTAAGAATTATTAGAAAACTCAATTCAACAAAGCATTCTTTCAATTCTAAATTAGTGATTTCCTAGTGCCTACCACTTAATTTACCATAATTGTACTTGTACTTGATATACTAAAGTTAAAATTTTAAGATTAATCTAGGTAAATCAAATTGTTACCCTCACCATTTAATAACCGCTTCTAAGTCATAAAAGAAACACAAAGTCAAATAAAGAAAAATTGGCTTTGTTACATCTCACCACTTATTAGAGAGCATATAAACCATTTAACTACCTCTCTAAGCATAATAACCTAGAATGAAATTATATGGAATTCATCATTCCCCTAGAATTTTTTCATCTTTAATTGAAATCTCTCAAAATTCTTTTGATAGCCTTTAGAGGGACGGGTTTTAGCCCTATCTTTTCTTTTTCGTCTGGACAGGTTTTTGCCTGCATCTTTTCAATTGTTTCTCTCTCTCTCTCTCTCTCTTTTAAATCAATTGGGTATAAGAAGCTTGTATAATCAATAGCGGAGTCAGACTTTGCTCTTCTAAGAGACCAAAGCCTGCCCGTATTAACTAAGCTTTTATATATTCAGTGTAGCACAACAATTGATTGATTTTTCAAAGAGATTAGAAAAGAAGAATCACTAAGAGATTAATTTCATATATCCCTTTCACTAAAGGTTAGTAGGATTCTTAAGGTTTTTGAAAAGCAAATATACTAACCAACAAGCTTAGAAACACAACCGTTTTACTTAAAAACTAGGGACTTCAACCTCTTCCACAGCCCTAGATTCAGTCATCAAATAACATGTAAATTTACTCTACTTAGATTTCATCCACTAAGTAGACTAAGTACAAAATAGGTGAGTAAGACACATAAAATCACTTTCACTATAATATTTGAATGCTAATTCACATTTTAATGAGTACAATTTTGGGATTTAAAAAAAAAAATTCTTTTCAACAATCCATGTCCACTAAGTGGAGGACTTTTGAATACAAGTGCATAATTCATTAAAGTATAAAACTAGACCAATTAACCTAATCTTCCTAGTTTATCCCTTCCCCACACTTCGAATGAGACATTGCCTTCAATGTCCACTAAAGTAGATAAAGCCCAAAAAGGAACAAAAAGAAAGAAAAGAACCGAAACTTCCTCGATTTAAGATTGAAAACTTTGCAAAGCATCAAGAAGTCATGTAAGTGGAGCCAATTTTAGCTGCATCTTAGAAAAATAAGAACCCAACCTGATTTCATGCTTAAAGCCATTATAGGGATCAACTCTTCTCCACAAATTTTGACAGTTTAGTGTGTGCATCTACAAAATAGAAAGCAAAGACTGAGAATATAGATTAAAAAAATAAGAAAAAGGAAATAAACATACTTGTATCAAACATGGGCTGCTTCCCATGAAGCGCTTTGTTTTAACGTTGGTAGCTCGACTTTAACCATTCCACCTAGATCCCATGGGAATGTGTCATGCTCCCACAATTCTAAAGTCAACTCAATAAATGAAGAGAAATTGATATCGTTAGTTTCTATCTCATGCTCATTCTCTTCAAAAATCTATTATTCTGAGGTAAATAGAGGAATGCCCTCTAGATTTGTGTTCTCAAGGAATAGAGCGTTAGGAAAAGAATTAAGATATAACTCAATAGTTTCCTCACAATCATCCTTTTCTTCAGTAGACTCTAACTCATCTTCATGACTGTTTAGATCTACCCTAAGTTCTATCAAGCATTTTCCTTCTCCACCAAATCATCCTTCACTTTTATTGTCTTCTCAAGTTGTATATCTGGATCATTTTCTCCTGATGCATTAAGGGACTTATAATTATCTCCTTATTTACTCTCTTATGTCTCCCAAGAGTTTCTAAAGATTCAATTAACCTAGATGTCCACTCTTGAGATGGCCTTAGAAAAGTGGTCAATTCTTCTAAGCTTATGAGTTTGTAAACAATAGGAGAACAAGATTGCCATGAGTCTACTTCAAAAAGTGCTTGCATCATCCTAACAAACAAATCTAAGTTATCATATCTTGAATCAATTATCCTTTCCAAAATAGATTTTTCCTAAGGATCTTTTTAAGTATGGCTCAAAGAGGAAGATGATGTGGTCAATGTGACTAGAATATGGTCATAATATGAGTGTTGAGAAAATTGTGAGACAGGTCTCATGCTTTGACATTCAAAGGTCTAATGTCTACCACCACACTCCTACAAATCATATCATCGAGAGTCATAGGGTTGTTAATTGCAAACTCTTGATAAGGAGCAATAGGAGAAAACGCATTTGTATAAAACAAGTTAGAGGGACAATAATATGAATTAGGACATTCATAGTACTCATGATCACCTCCACAATACAAACACATAAATTCCATACAATTCAAAGTTCAAACAGCAAGAAAACTCAATAACACATTCAATAAGGTGAATAACCCCCAAAATATATAGATATATTATACAAAATTTAGATAAAATAGTAGACTTCAGGCATTTTTAATATTGCCAAGTCCCAACAACTGTGCCAAAAACTTGATGTGGAATTTTTTCATCGCAATCAATCAAATTAAATGAAAAACCCTATTCTTACTCTGCGATTAATCCTAGGGAAGCATACCTATCGATTGTAGTACAGGTATAAGCACAAGGGTCATTCTTTCAGGACCTATAACGACTAGCACCCACCCTAATTCTACTATTTAGCCAGTTTGATTCAAATTATCTTAATATATCTAAACAACTAATTAATTAAAAAACCCAACAAAAGTGAGTGTCAACGCTTCTAATGATATTAGATCACAAAACTAACCTTAATCTTGATTCACTACTAACCCTATTTTCAATTTCTTACAAAACATTCATTAATGATTGTTTAGGTTCTAGAATTGTAGGAATCCCTAATTTTGCCAATCTCTCTTTCAAGATAATTGAATTCTAACCCTATATGTCTAATGGAAAAGTCTTTCATCATTAGATGCATACAAAATTCCACCAAAGCTCATGATTCCCTAAAAAGATTCAATTTGTATACAGGACGTTCATGCAATCTATATCTAAAGTCATACTTAAACTTCACTATTCATGCTAGATCTATCTTATCAACCAATCCGTCGATTAAATTAACAAAAATGAGACAACAATCTAATACTATGCATATATTAGATTAAGAAACAAGCGAAACACATGAATAGATTCAAGAACTATGAACTTCCATAAATAAAACAGTTTCATATCTACATTCGGGTTAGGGTTTCTCAAGACCAAGGGTAAAAAGAATATATTTTTCCATTTGAAGATGATAAGAATAATAAGACATGGAAAAGTAGATAGCAAACATGATTACAACCCCTTAAGATAATGTCTTGTGATCTTGAAATAGCTTGGCTGTTTCTCTCCTTGAAGCACTATTTGTCTCTCCTTGGGTTTTCTAAGAATGAATGATGATCCTAAATGGCAAGGTAAGGCTCATATTTATAGGAAAGTGGCAAAATGCTCCTGCAGACCACCTACACTACCTATGTTCGAAGCCGTGTTGATTGAAAACTTGACGAAGTCTGATAATTGAAGAGCTACACGACCTCGATCACAAGTCGTGTTGATTGACCGCGTACTTTGAAAATCGTTACTGCCCATTTTTGATCCACTACATGAGCATCCTATATGACATATGTTTGATCCTTGTGTACTTTCAAAATGTTTGCTGGTCATTTTTTGTCTCTAACACTAGTATTCTACACATCTTGTGTAGAAAGGTTATGTATGTTAAAAATCTTCACTTTCCTAAGTTCTCATTAAAATCTTCCTTAGCTCATCCAAAAGTCTTCATTAATTGCTCATCATCTTCTTTCATTCTTGAAATTGATAATTTAACCGAATAAGTATCCTTTTCCTTAATGATTCACATAAGATCTATATATTATCATATGAAAACAATGTGAATGATAAGTGTCTTTAGACACTTATCATATATTAAGGAAGAGGACGATTTCTGAAAGAAATTTATAAAGGGGGAGAAGACAAAAGTAAATGAATATGATTTTTTAGCTATTTGGCTTAAAGAAAATTACCTTTTTGAAATAAAAATGGGGAAAATGTGTGGAACAAAAATAAGTAAATAAAATAAATGTGTTGAAGTTGGTTTATTATGTAATTTTTGTTTTTTGCATGTCAAAAGAACAAAATTATGCACCTATCTACAATATTCTACAATTTTCTACATCTTTTGCGATTTGTGTAAATCTTAAAATTTCTATATCATTAATACAAATTTTGCATTGTTTATTGTTACTTATATAAATTTTACTATCCTAAGAAATTTGTGCAAACAAATGTTAATATTAGGACTACTAAACATACATAAAAAAGTGTGATCGTCTTTTGGATAAATGAAATTCATCTTTAGTCATATTTTATTCTTTTTCAAATTTATATTTTGCTGATAACAAAAAAGAGGAGAGAATTATGAGAAAAAAAATAAGAAAACAAAATCTTCTCCAATGTTCTTTAAATTTCAAATCTTATTTTTGTTTGAGAATGGGGTTTTGTTATCATCTAAAAGGGAGAGAATGGTGGATCCTCCATAAAGAAGTTTTGATGATAACAAAAGGGTAGAGGAATTACTAATGAATCTATTAAGTGTGCAGAGATTTAAAAAGATAAAGAATTTAATAAGTATCAAATTACCTAGAAGCTTGTCCAAAATGTTTTGATGTTAAGAAAGTAAAAGGAAGAAATCAATCTAGAAGTTATTCCAAAAATTATACTTGAAGATAACCAAAGAAGAAAAGACAACCTAGAAAGAACTCCAGAGTTTATATTATAAAAATAGAATAAGTTTATTTCTACCTAGAGGGAATTCTAGAAGATATCTTTTTGTCAAGTACAAGTTACAATTTCATCTTAGATTGATCATAGTGCAACACAAATTATCATTAAACAAGCTTTCAAGGCCTAGCTTCAAGAGATCAATACGTTTGTGTAATGTATTCATATGTTCCACTAATTAGGAATATAATCCATGGGGATTCAAGTCAAACCTTTAAGTTCTTAAAGTTCGGTTTATAGGAAGGTTTTATGAAGATGTTATGCAGTTTTTTAAAGTTGCTGCAACCGTGAAGATGTAATTATATGAAGTTTTTGAAGACATGAAAATAGATGTTTTTTATTCAAAATTCAAGGAATTCAACTAGGAAGTTTTAGAATCTTCATTCACAAATAAATTAGAAGTTTCACAATTCAAATATGATCGGTTATAGATTTGAATAATGGGAATCAGTGACAAAACTGATATTCTTTTTGAAACTTGAATACAAAATGATCAACACATTCAAAGCATGAGTTATAACAATTGAAGATTGAGGAAGTCTATATATGCCAAACATTTTCAAAGATAAGAGAGTGATACATGCAAAGATATACAAGAAGAATAACAATACGCTACTTAAGAGAATCAATTGGGATCTTTGAATTGAATTTTTGCATCCACAACTTTTGCAAACTGTCACGCCTCAAAAAAGTGCCTAGTAGGATTATTCTAAAGTTATCATATCATGTATGCACCTGCAATATGAGAACCATCTTATAAGTCAGAGTTTGCAAGGCTCTACTTAATTATTTGCTTTATAAGTTTCAATTATATAACTACATTTTTTATAATTAAAGAATTTGATTTCCCACAATTCACAAGAATCGTAGAGAGTTGGTTTTCCCTATTGAATAGTAAAATATATTAGATCACCTACATAAAATAAAACTCATACTATTATGCAATTAATCTAATTCATAATCTAAGTTTAATTTAGATAAAAAAAGTCTCGAATAACTATGTAGTTAATCTATTTCTTATTCTAAGTTTGTAATTCCATCTTCCCATCTTCAGGTGGTTTAATGAAGGAGCACTCTTCTTACAATCCTAACCCATTCTTAGCCTGAGTTATTCCTGCATAAATACTATAGGGGTGTGAGCTCAACCATAGCTCAGTGAATAACTAGACCAGACCACAGATCAGACAATTTCAAAGCAAGTATAGTTAGCAGGTATATGCAATGCAACACTTAATCATATGAGACAAGCATAGTTTGGATGACAAAAATCCAAACCAATGGAGAATTACGCCCTCTCGTGGGAGTTGAAGGACCAACTTAAGTAATTCATACTCAAGAGAGACAAAGAACTAAGGAAGGAAAACATTCTCTTCATACTTGTTTATATATGCATATATGTAATACAATCTCAACTTCTCCTTAGAACTTAGGAACTCCACTAAGTATTAGCACCTCCATGTCAGTCTCACATAGGTGATGTCCTTTAGTGTCTACTTAGTTCTTGGAGGGCTTATAGCTCAGTGTTAACCTACCATGAAACCAGATTCATTGGGATTAACTTAGCATTACCCTAGGGCCAAGATGCTAATACGTGACATAAATACCATGCTAATGCAAGCTATGCTATTGTGTATAACATGTCCATTTCACTTAAAGGTCAATTAAAATTTATATCAGATTATTTAATGACCATATAATGTTCGAATAGTCATCAATATACATTGTACAACAATATCAAACAAATAGTTATCACTTCTAATATTAAAGTTTGCCATTCATCCAAATACCATATAGAATGCCTAGTTCCCATCCCCATACATAGCCAATTATATTTATATTAATACATGTGCAACTATATTACAAGTACAGACAATGTGATAATGTCGAAGTTATCAACCTATCATTCTAGCTAATTTATAGTAATCTACTGGAGAATCCAAGGTTTAATCCGTTTATCCTATGAAAAAATATAATAATTACTCTTTACTTTTCTTAATGTATACTTCATTAAATTTTAGCATTCAACTCACTTTTAGTTCATTATCTTACACTTGATTGAAACATAGACTTATATTTATTTTCATCATACTTCTCATAATCTTACTTTAAGTATATATCTTTAGTTAATGTGATTATATGACTCATAATTTCTACACTTTATACTAACCTATACTTCTCATCCTTATTATCTTGTATATGCCAAAATTAATGTCTATAGTTTTAAAAGTGTTTTTTTAAGTTTAACCTCTTAATTGTAACCTATATCATTATATTAGCTATTAAGTATTTAATTTATTTTAGTCTTGCTTTAGGAACTTCATTCTTCCTATATATATGTTGAAACATACATATACTTATATAGACTTATTCTTGAGTTTTATTCACTAGAGTCAAGGATAAATTTAATATTGGAATTATATCATATTGAACTTCAAAATTCTAATTCCCTTAAGTGAATCGAAAACTATATATGCATACACAATCATATTATCTTAAGTTTAACTACTTGATTTAAAGCTAAACATCATTTGATAAATTGATACTTAAGTTATATTAAGTTGCATTCTCAAAACTCTAATTTCCATATCTGTAAACTAAAACATATATATCTATTAATAGTTACCTTCTTAACTCTTTATTGATTTAAGTATATGTCTTTTATCCAATTCAAACAAAGATTTCCTATATTATTCATGATTAAGCCTATCATATTATAATTAAATTATTTCTATGCCATTTACAAGTTAAGTATACTTTAACTTTAACTTAATTAAATTGATTAGACTTAGTCATTTAATTCAATTACTAAGTCATATTCAATTACCTCACTAGATCATCATCATATATCTTATAGATCTTAATTAGTGTAGTTCATTTTAGCTCAGTGAGATTTGTTAAACTTAGGTTTATTAACTAAGTTTGTTTTATATTTGAAATCTATGTTAAGTCTAATTAGTTATAAATCCTATTAATTATCTTATCTCATTCATTTTTATACAAATACTAACATATATATCATTTTATTTTATTTATTTATATGAATAATGTTAGGGGACGGAGCACACCCGTGATTTGGGTCGTGATTCTAATCACACCCCTAATCACTATTGTGATTTAGGCCATGATACGAACTTTAGTTGAAAATCACATCCATGATTAACCTTCAAAATTTGATTAATGTGTACTAAGGCCCTGTCACGCTCGTGATTTTCTTCAAAACATAGATTAGGTTGTATCAAGGGCATCATCACGCCCGTGATTGTCCAAAAATTTTTAATCTAAGCCTACTAAGGGCTATTTCACGCCTATGATTGATAGAGCGTCTATTATTGCAATTTTATCTATTTCTTTTACCTAACTTTAACTAATTTTTTCCTACATATTTTAACAAATAACACCATAAAGTAGCATACCCATCCATAAACATAACTTATAACATCTATGTACATATTATTACATCTTATATCTTCAATTCATGTCATGATTTATCTAACCCATACATATATTAGCATAACCATAATTTTTAACCATACATATTCATGCATCACTTGTTTACTAATTTTATCACATATCCTACTTATTTCTAGTACTAACTCATCATTTACTTGGATCTACAATAATCAAAATAAAGAAAATAACTTAACTTACATGTATGACAGACTTAGGCTACTTGATCTTTATTACTACTCCCCTCTTTATTTGATGTAGCTTCTTTATGAATGTTCTCCATCTTCTATCTTATTTTTTATCTTCAATTTCTTCCATGATCTCTTTGAAATTGAGATTTAGCTTTTGATTTTAGAGAGAGGAAGAAGGAAACCTAAAAAAAAAAGAGAAGAGAAAGAAAAAAGAAAAAGAAGAAGAAAGGAAAGGCGAGGAAGGCAAGTGGAATAAGGAAAAAGAAAGAGAGAGGTTACGGTTTGAAAGGTATTTATAGGCAAGGAGTTTTGCTTAAACTTTTTAAATGATTATCTTACGCATTGAAAATAATTACGAATTAATATGGGGATATATAGAATAGAAATTAATAACTTAATTTGTGAATCTAGTTTAGAAATTCAATTTGTAGAAATTTGATATTTAGTTTACGTTTGAACTTAAAAGTTGATATTTATAAACAAGCTAATGAATTCAAAATTTATAGGGATTAAGGAAATAATATTTAGGTTAAAGTGGCTAAATAGGGCCTTCTAAAAATTGAAATAATTGGACTTGAGAAAATTGGTTCATTTGATAATTATTAAAAAAAAAAAAAAAGAAATTCAATTCGATAGTTGAAAAGAAATCGAATAATTTGGTATAATTTTGGGAGTAGAAATTAAATAATTGAGTTGGACATTTAGTTTAGAATGAAATAAATAAATAATTTTTTTAATATTTGGTTGAAATTTAGGAATTTAAGACTTGGAAATTGATATTTTTAAACATACAATGGAATTCAAAATTTATGGAGATTTTAGAAAAGAAAATAAAAATAAATTTTTAAGGGCTTAAGAATTTACTAAACATTAATTTATTTAAAAGTTTAGGTATATGAAATTGAAAGAAAATAAATTCAAATTGATGATTGGAAATGAATTGAATAATTTGATTTATAAAACTAACAATTATAGCAAGTAAATAAATGGAAAAAGAATATTATAAATCTCAAATTTTAATTTAATCCATTTACTAATTTGATTTTATTAATTTATCTAATCATAAACTATAATTTATTTTACGTGAACTAATTAAATTATCTAAGTTTAATTTTCACATTAAGTTTAAATCAAGGTTCAAAATTAGCTACTTAATATACTATTCGGTTAAATCATTTCTAATGTTGCCTTTTATCTCATGATCATAACTTTAAGATGTTGGTTTTAGTCAAATTCTTAATTATTGACTTATCTTGTGATATTACAATAGTTCATTTTGTTACTAAAGTTTTTATTTCTATAATATTATTTATTACCTATTGAGTTTTATAATTACATACAAATACTACATGGATAAATTACTATTTTTAATTATGATTTCTATTTACGAAAATTTTCTGAAGTTTACAAATTACTAATTATTATAAAGCTCTTTATATTTACTAAAGCTCTAAAATAATTATTTTGTTTGTTTGTTGAGTTATTTTTTATCATTGATTGTGATAAATTACGGAGAATTGTATTTTAAAAATTTTATTGACAACAATTCTAATTCTTAGATGACAATTAAAATTTTTTATATTATAATATTCTTAAATTACGAAAAAAATTGGAAGTGATCTTTGTGACTTTTCTTAAAGTTTTTTTTTCAAAATTTATACATTATATACTTGTTGATTATCAAATTCATATTATGCAAATCTGGATATTTACATAAACTCTTTAAGGTTTGATTGTGTAGAGAAGGAACCACGATGTGCTCTTCAATTTGCTTTGTATTGCAAATAGAGCTCTATAGTGTATGTTAGCTTAAGGCGAAGTTAGGTATGGTGAGTAAAGTTGAATTGTGCTATTTGTAATCAAGATTTTATTTGGATTAGTGGAACAAACCCATGTAGATAATGAGTTCTCTAACTTGGAGTTGGAAAAGTGGATGTAAGCATAAGGTCGAACCACTTTAAATCATCATCTTAGCTTTCTTCCCTTACTTTTTCTTTTTAATTTTGCACGCATATTGTTATTTGCTTTAAATGTTTATATTGCATATATTATTTTCACGCCAAAATTATGTAAGTAATCAAGAGGCATTTCGGTTTTGATAAAAAGTTCTAAATTTTTTAAGTAACCTATTCAACCCATACCTACCCCCTAGTAGATAACAAAGATTGAACCATTGCTCTTCTAAGGGATTAAGGCCTGCCTATATCAATGGGTTTTCAAAGGTTTTTTTTTTTTTTGTTTTTGGGTCTATTCGCATTATGGGTCAAACCTGTGATACCCTTCAAATATAGATCGTGGAACTTTAATCATAGAAGAGGCGATTTTTGGTGTAGTATCTTGGAGTTCGTTGGAACTCCAAAGTTAAGCGTGCTCTGTGCAGAGCAATCTCATGATGGGTGATCCTCTAAGAAGTGTTGGCACCAAAAGGACAAAACCGTGCGGTGTGTAGCCAAAGCGGAAAATACCTCAGTGGGCAGAGTTCCGAAGGCGTTACAGGTGGTATTAGAGCAGTTCATCAACCGAAAGTAGAAGAATATGTCTTCACTGCCTAGTGTGGTTTTATACCTATGTAACGAAACTACGAGGACGTCAGTTTTATAAGTGTGGGAGTATATGATACCCCTCAAATATAAATCAAGGAACTTTAATCACAAAGAAGATGCTTTTCAGTGTAGTGGCTTGGAGTTTGTTAGAACTCTAGAGTTAAGCGTGCTCTGTGCAGAACAATCCCATGATGGGTAACCTTCTGGATAGTGTTAGCACCAAAAGGACAAAACCGTATGGTGTGTAGCAAAAATGAACAATATCTTAGTGGGCGGAGTTCCAGGGCGTTACAAAACCTTGCTTTTTCGAGGGATTAAGGCCCGTCTTGCCAAATAATTTAATTTGGCTCCATTTAATACTCTTAATTAATTGTACTCTAATTTATGAAATTCACTTGAACATCAATTAGAAATTATAATGTTCTCAAGAAATTCAAAGAATGAGCATACTTAAAAGTCAGCTTAAAATGCAACTGCTTAACCCTTGTCTAGTGATCTTGGCCTAATTTCAACCCTAAATTTCAAGTAACTTTACTTCACATAGATTTTACCATTCAATTCCATTAAAGTATAATAGACATAAATAATTGAGTGATTAAATTTGTAGAAAATTGAAAAAATTTTGACCAACTTTACATTAATTTTTCAAGTACTTTCTAGTAAATGCAAGATTAAATCATGTAGTTCCTAAGTGTAATCAAGTTGGTTTTCCACTAGTAGCATAAACAATTTGATCTAAATAAAACAATGCTTAAGTTTATGCAATTAAAATGCATGATAAACCTTTGTTTCTTCTTAATTCCTCCCTTACACTTAATATTAACATTGTCCTCAATGTCACACAAAATCACATTGAAATGACCCAAATATCAATCATAAGATATCAAAGTCGTTTAAAGTTAATGGAGCCAATTGAAGTCATGTAGAAGCTCAAATGACTAAAATTGTCAAATTTCTAATTTTGCTCCAAACTGAGAAGCCAAATTTTCAAAACATAAAAAAAAGTTGAAAAAAATATTAAAACAAAATAAATTAGAACTTAAAAATGGTTTTAAATGAAAAATTTACAAGGAAAATTAGAACAATATAACTATAGTGCCACCCCCACCCCACCCCACCCTTTTTTTTTTTTTTTTGTTGAAAAATTTGCAATTTTGTTCTTAATAGGGTTTTGGGTGAACTAAAATTTCAAATCTAATTAAAATAGATAAGATAAATTGACTTAAGTAATCAAACTCATAAATTTACACCTAAGTTGGATTAAACGCCTAAAATAACTAAATTGTCAAATTCTAACATATGTAAAGATAGATGTATAAATGGTGCTATTTATTACCATAAGATTAAAACAAGGAAACCTCATACTCTCCTCATCCTCAAAAATTCATATGGCTACCCCCAACCCCTCTTTTTCTACATCTTATCTTCTCATTTTCTTCATTTTTGTTCCTCAATAAAACCTCCTTAAGACTCATATAAGGTAAAATGTCTCCAAAATCCATTTTAGTCCATATTTAAGCTAGTATAACGTAACATTAAGTTAGAATTAGTTTTCTCCTTCTTTTTCTGAAGAGAATGAAGAAGACATGAACATCTTAAAAGTATAAAAGCTGCAAAATTAGTAATGCCCAAAACTAAGGTAAGAAAAGTATACTAAACTTGAGTTTTAGCTTATTTTAGCACTTTATAAGCTGCCTTAGTGATTATATTATCCTTGGGGTGGTAGTTTAAGGTTAGAAAATGAAGGAAATGAAGAGAGAGAAGTTGCTCATGGTTCAACAAAATTTGTGCTAAGATAAGACCCTATATTTTAAGAGTGTTTTTGAGAGTTTTTTGAGTTTTTAACTACAAAAACTAATATAGGTACTTGGGTATATGTTTGAAGTAGTTCAAAATCATGCTTTAGAAGATTTCAAAGATGTTTATTTGAGATTATTAGGGGTGGGCATGGACCGGTTAACTAGTCCATGACCTCATATTTTGAACCAGTCCATAATAATTGGTTTTTTAAAATCCTAAACCTAAATCGGTCCACTAATAATGGCTAACCCCTTTTTTGTTAATAATTTTGATTTTAGGTTTTTAACCATTTAACATAATAGTTAATTAAAAGTTACAGTTAACCATATTTCCGACTGGTCCATGAAAAGTTAAACACTTTTGTTTCATAAGTACAATCAAAAATTAAAAATTAATAAGTTAAAGATGTAAAGTCAGAAAAATGATCAACCTAGTAACAAGTTTTATTAAAGACAACTTTAAAACAAAAAATGGCTAGGATGCATTATGTCAACAAACATTAACACCTTGTCATTGCTCAAGATTTGTAATTTACAAGAAAACTTCAAGTATTTATTGATAGCTAGATACATTATGCTTTAGCACTGAAGATAATAACATAAAACAAAGCAAAGATCTAATACAAGTGTACTATAAGCTATATTATACTTATCCAATGTTAAGTTTTGCATGACATTTTACCAAGTTTAGCATGATTTATGCTCTTTATATTTAAAAAAAATTAATTATATATAATATGATATATTTATAGATATCGATTAATTGTTAACCATCAGTTTTTTTGCGGTTACTAATTGGAACTGAAAACAAAAAAAAATTAAAACCATGAACCTAAATTGAAACTGATAGACTGGTTAACCATATTTTTCGGATTGATTTTTTGATATAGTTCGGTTTTTTTATTTAGTCGTTTTTTTGTCTACCCCTAGGGATTATTGCTGGAAAAAAGTGGTAAAGGTGCAAGAGAAAGCAAGTTAAGTACCTATACTAGCTAATAGAGTTGAAATTTGAAAAATGTATGGCTGTTAATTGTATAAGTGACATGTAGGACTTGAGGATTTGAGTTTGAGCTGTTGGGTATTTATTATTTATTGATGAAATTGATGATTAATTAGTTACATGTATGAATTATTAAAGGAAATATGAATGTGGGATGAACTATGATGTTGGTTGATGATCAAGAGTTGAAATTGATGAAAACTATGTTGGGTATGTATATATGTTGGTTGGTGTGATTTAAAGCGGGAAAGAATAAAGTGTATTAAATCTAAAACTTTGACTAATTATGAGAAATTAAACATTTTGGTGATGAATTAGTTATTGATTAGTAGAGCTGATATCTAAGTGGATGAACATGTGAAAATAGTGTTGATAAACAAATTGTATGGAATTGTAGTATTTAATTGAAAAACTTGATTCAATTGGAGTAATTTAAGGACAAAATTAGGGTCAAAATTGGTGAATAATAATGTAAGGAATTACAGAAAAATAGTATTTTAGGAAAGGAATGGAGAAAATGTTTGTTTTGAGTTATAATTTGCTTAATTAATCAATCAGGAAGTTTTTAATGAAATAATTTGATTGTAATAGGAAATTAATGTTTTGATAGAAATTCAATTGAAGATGAAAATTAAATTAAGCATATAACCTATTATGTGGCACTATTTGAGGTTAAATTGCTAATGAGTTGTTGTATAGAGAAACTTGATTATCTAATATTGAATGAGAATTTGATAAAATAAAAAGTATGATGATTAGTTGTATGATACTTGATAATAGTAGGATGACAAATTGTTGAATGATAATACATTTGGTGAGATAGCAATTGTGGTTATAAATAAATAAATGGATGTCATTAAATAACTGGAAGCACATATTGAAATTTAGAAGAAGATTATGTGGTTTATGTTAGAACTTGAATAGGATGCATGTTTGAATGCTAAATCTCAACTAATGTTTACATATAAGTTATTGATGAAAGTGTAAAGATGTAAGCATGAAAATTTGTTAGAGTATTCTTCATTGAATACGAGATTGATGGATATGCAGTGTTGTGTCAAAGAAATCAACTATCTAATATTAATAATGAGTTTGAATATATGGAAAAGTGAAATGAGTTGTTATATGGATAATTGATGATAATATGATGAAAAAATGCTAAATAAAGTTTTAATTGGTGAAATAGCACTTGCATGTAAATTTTGCATATTTATGGTGATAAATGACTTGTTGTATTTGACATTATAATTTTGGAGAGTATGTTGGAAATTTGGAGAATTATTGTTTTGCTGATTATACTCCATGTGTAGGGTACATGTTTGAGCTTAATGTGTCAAGTATCCTTGTATATGAGTTTTCAATGATAAGTAAGTAGAAGAAATTATGAAATTTAATTTAAGATAGGTTTATTGAGTATGTGATTAGTTGATAACTTGTTTGCATAAGTAAAATTTAGATTTGAATGATGAATTTCTTATCCATATTTTATTTATCCTGCCCTTCTAATGGTTGATCATGGATGGCTTGAGGCTAAAGGTTATGTGGGAAGATTTTTGAGAAGAGAATAAGGACGAATACTTATTGTGACCATCATATGTGAACTAAGAATCGTAAATAAATCATAATCTCTTAAGCAAGATAAGGGCCTAATAATAGTAAGGATAATGATTGATAAATTTAGGACACAAGGACATAGGTGTATGATTAGTGTTCCTAGGTCACTAACTCTTAACTAATTAAGATTTGGTGACTGAAAAATAGATCACTAATGAGTTGGTGTATTAGAACCCCTAAGCCAACTTAGACTTAAATAATCAATTGGGCAACTTAGCTAAACAAAACCAATGGCATAGAAAATCTTAGAAAATATCATTTATCCATAACTCAGACTTGATATACATAAATGAGTTGAGTCTTAAACTAGGACCCATGACCATGTGGATCCTAACCCAAATTCAACTGGTGAGAATCAAAGATAATTGACTAGAACTATTTGAAATTTTATCATAATGCATGTATTTGAAATTATGAACAGTGAAATGCATTTAAACTTGAAAAAAGGAAAGAAAAAGGCTTTTAGAATGGTTAATAGGTACATGGTAAATGTGTTACGCCCTGATTTGGGTCAAGGTGTGCCATCTACCACATATAATCCTTATGTATTATACATTAAGGTTAAAATAATCTACAATTTATCATAATCATTTCTAAATAAATTTTAGATTATGAAATTATTTAGTTAGATTATGGAAATAACTAGAATTTGCAGCCAAAAAATATAAACTTTTGTAAAAGACTTTCAAATAGACTACTTCCATGAGTATACTAACATTTATATATAAATATCATACCATCAGGTATCCCAAATACACTTTGTCTAGTATCTAAAAATACAGACATGAGCTCATAGATATGCCCTCATCAAATAAGTTTAAAAAGATAATTAATAGCTTCCATTAACAGCATGAACAATTCAACATTCCTAGCTGCCCAACTCATTAATAAGCTCATTTAGAGTTGTCCCATACTCGATAATTGTCTCAAGCATCTAGATCATCACTTGAAAAAGAAAAGAATGAGCCGAAGCTTAGTACAACAACAACATAAGAACACACAAGATAGACATACATACCTTTTTATATGCAATGTAACAATCAATAGTTTATATCTTTAAATTAAAGTATAGCAAAACAACAGTGGAACACTCACACTTTGGTAACACACTGGGGACCTGAAGGTCTTGAGTAGCAGCAACTACTCAGGGGTTTGATATAAGCAGCTCAAATACCTATATCTCCTACCTCTACAAGTAATAGCCTCGTCAAGAGGTCACAACCGTTATGCATCTCTGTCCATATTAGTCCATTATAATTGTAAGCCCCTGAAATTTTCATAATTTTTAGAAAATAATCCTAAAAGTCTAACACTGAAATCGAAAACCCTGAAAATCAACCCAAGTTAAAACCAAATTCTAAATTAGGTCAAACACGAGAATTCTTAATCTTGACAAAAGAGAACCCTAAAAAAATAGAAAATCCAACTATCGGTTGATTTAACATACATACACCAATCAAATCAACTATCTAATTTCTAATATGCAAATCCAGACGACATATCCAAATAATACTCGACAATGAAATACTAAGATCTTAAATCTTTCGGTAAATTTTAGAATAAAAATTTCAATTTTCACCAAAAATCAAACTGAGTCAACCTATAACCCTAAACTTGGTTAAAAGATCACAAGAACTGAAAACTATTTAATAATCACAAATAAAATGAGATAAACTATAGATATCGAACTAAAAATATAATACGGGAAAAACTCCAAAATTTTATGATCTTACGAATAACTCAACAAAACCGGAAGTCAAACTAGAACCCTAAAAGTCAACAAAGCTTATAACAAACCTTAGTGTTTAAGATCCGGCAATCCCGCACTTTTAAACCCTAAATAACGAATGGAAATAATTGTTGAAAATAGTTTGTAATAATATAGAGAAGCTTAGAAATATCAGATTCGCGAATTTCGAGTGACCTTCGGATCCGAACGAAATCAGTTTTCAAAAAACAGTACCCCGTTATATCGGATGGCAAAAATATTCCGTTAATACCAATAGACTCGTAAAAATATAAGGTTTTAAAAAATATCATTTTTAGAATTTTTCAGTAGTTAAAAATTACAGATATCGCATTTATACGCGTATTTTTATTACTATCGGATATTGTAATTATTTAGTTTACTATTCATAGTACTTTTTTACTATTCATTACTATTCCTTTATCTCTACTTTTTTTACTACCTATTCTTACAAACTACATACCTATTTCTTGCAATTTTCTTTTCCCATAAAAATTCTACACCACATATTACTAAACTTCTCTTACACTTTTCTTCTAAAATTAATTTTTAATCAATTTTCTCTCTCCCCTCTCCACTTCGCCGTCCACCTCCTCTCTCTCTTACTCTCAATTATTTTCCTTTTCAATTAATTTAATTACATCTAATTTTTACTCCAAAATTCTATAAATATCACATTCCTCCTTCATTCTTCACACAACTATTTCACTACCAAAACTCTCCCAAAATCTCTCCACAAATCCTCCCTCCAAAATTTCTTCCTATCAAAACTCTCTTAAATCAATTCTTCACAAAAATCCTTCTTTATACACAAATTATCTACCACATATTACTAACAACATAATCTCATATTGTAAACCTCCGAAAATTTTCATAATTCATAGAAAATAATCCTAGAAGTTAATATTAAAATTGAAATCTCAAAAATCGAATTAAGTTAAAACCAAATTCTAAATCAGTCAAACACAAAAATTCTTAGTCTTGAGAAAACGAGACCCTTGAAACAAAATATAAAATCCAACTATCGAATCAACATCCGTACGTCAATCAAATGATCTACCCGATTCCTAAAATGCAAATGATATATCCAAATAACACTCAACAATGAAATGATAGGATCTTAAATTCTTCGGTGAATTTTGGAATCAGAAATTTCAATTTTCATCAAAAGTCAAATTGAGTCAACTCATAACCCTAGACTTGGTTAAACGATTCCGAGAACTAAAAACTATTAAATAAACACAAATAAAATAAGATAAACCAGAGATATCAAGCTAAAAATATAAAACGGTCAAAACTCGAAAATTATATGATCTTACGAATAACTCAACAAAACCGAAAGTCCAACCAGAGCCCTAAAAGTCAACAAAGCTTATAACAAACCCTAGGGTTTAAGATCCGGCAATGCCGTGCTCTTAAACCCTAGAGAACGAAATAAAAATAATTGTTGATAATAGTTTGTAATAATATAAGGAAGCTTAAAAATATTAGATTCACAAAATTCAAGTGTCCTTCGAATCCAAACGGGATCAGTTTTCAAAAATCATGTCCCTGTACACCAGATGACAAAAATATTCTGTTAAATACCAATAAACTCGTAAAAATATAAGATTTCCAAAAATATCAGTTTTAGAATTTTTGGTAACTAAAAATTACAAATATCGCATTATTACACATATTTTTATTACTACCGGTACTTTAATTGTCTAGTCTACTATTCATAGTACTTTTCTACTATTCATTACTATTTCACTTTCTCTACTTTTTCTTACACCTATTTCTTACTACCTACATACCTATTTTTTACTTTTTATATTTCCAATACAACTTTATTCATATCAAACCTTACACATTACTTCTTTTATTACAAAACAAACTGAAATAAATCAATTCTCCCCCTCTACATCACCAAACTGGCGCCTCCCCTCTCTCTCTTCCATCAAATTGTTTTTCTTTTTCAATTTATTTTATTACATCTAATTTCCACTTCAAAAATCTATAAATACCCCATTCCTCCTTCATTCTTTCAGACAATTCATTTCACTACCAAAACTCTCTCAAAATCTCTCCATAAATCCTCTCTTCAAGAACTCTCTCTACCAAAACTCTCTTAAACCAATTCCTCACAAAAATCATTCCTTATACATAAACTATCTACCACATATCACTACTCACATAATACCCTTTTCACCTACCATCTTATACCACATAAATACTTTAATTTAAACTTCTTCCAACCATTTATTTACCCATGTCATGTAACTTAACATGACTATGGTGTTGTTTTGAAACTCATATGAGTAGTAAAAGTAACAACATATTCATGTTTTGTTCTTGCCCATGAACTTCCTATTTTATTATGTTATTATGTTGATTTTATTATTCATATCTAACTAAATATATTTATATATATATATATATATATAATCTTTAGAGCATATAAGCTCACTTGTTATTTATTTATTTCATGCTTTGCAATTTATTTATTTCATGCTATTTCTTTAAGATTAGTTTTTCTAGTCTTAAACTTGTCCATATCAAGTCAAAACAATCTTTTATTTATTTTCTTTAATCTTTTAGGACTAGTCCGTTCTTAGTCTTGGGATGCCTTGATGAAGCTAAGGCTCCCAATACTTAACCTGGATACCTTGATGAAGCTAAGGTTCCTAATACTTGATATTTTATTTTCTTACTTATTATTTGTTTCTAGCATTTTCTTATGTTTTTATTATTTACATGCTCATAATACTTGCATCTACATAATGATATTGTCTCAACTAGTTTGAAATTGGAATTTACTTTACTAAAGGAACTTAAAACCAAATTTTCTATTATGTGATTTGTCAAAATAATGAAGTTATTATCAACAACATAAATATAAAGTAATACAAGTTTTCTCAAAGTTTTCTTAAATAAAAAATAGTTTACCAAGGAAACAAGAAATAAATATTTTCTTTGTATATTATGGTGACCTAAGTTTTAATAAAATAATTTGTTAATATTAAAAGTTTTTACAAAAAGCTTAAGATTTAAACTCATTTTCACTCCATAACAAAACTAAGAAACAAACTAATTTTTAAAGTTAACTGAATTCAACCCATAAAGTTATAAACCCATGTAGGAAAAATAATGATTTTCAAATTTCTAAAGAAGAAACTTATTTTCAAAGAATATAAATAAGATAAAATTAAAAATAATGGATTTTATCAACAAAAGAATTCTTTTTAAAAGAAATAAAAAAACAAGTTTTAGAAAACAAAAACTTATATTTTAAAATAATAAATAAAGGAAGACAAGACTCATTTTCTAAAACCAGTATAAATAGAAAAAGGTTTTCAATAACCTAATACACTTTTGATAAATTTGATCTTTAAAAGTGAAATTTATACAAGACTAAAGGTTAAAAGAAAATTTACTTGTTTTTAGAAAAAGAATGAAGAAAATAAAATAATAATATGCTCATTTATAATACCCTATGAAAATATAAAGTTTCTTCCGAATACTTGAAAAAGAAATTTATCAAGATAAGTTTTCACACTTTAAAAAGAATGGTTTTATGAAATAAATTGTTGAGACACTACATTAGAAATTTGTGCATATAAAGTGAGCTTATATATATTCAAAGGATTTATTAATTATATATACATATATATATATCTATATTTTTTACTAAAGGATTTTTGAATGAAGTTGAGTTAGAAAATGGATTTGCAAAAGTTTAGAAATATTCGTTTTAAATTTATACTCAACGTTTTCGGAACTCAAATGACCTTATATGACAAAGATAACCTTAGAAATGGATGGATCTTTACGAATAGGTAGAAAACGGTATATTATATGCGAAATTCCGAGTTAAAATGAGCAAGTTATGGCCATTTTTAATTGGAACTTCATTCTATACGAATTTGACGGACATAGTGAAATAGAATTAGAAAGTTCAAGTAGAATTTTTATGAAATACTTATCCTAGGTATTTCTTTTGTCTAGGTGACGAAAGATACGAGATTACCCTTTCTGAGTATTACTACGACTAAGAAGATCGCGAAATGGATGAGTGAGTTATTTTTCTTAATTTCGTTACCTTACTTGTGCTTGTAAAGTAGTAGTATTAGTATTAGTATACTAAGAGAAGATAAAAAATGGATATATATTTAGGGATTTCAGGATTATGAGTATATATGTGATTTTATGTTTATGCGTGAAATGAGAATTAAGAATATCGCAACTTGAAACTGCTTGTTTAAATAATTTTGTTTACTTACTTGTATGACTGCTTATTAATTGCTAAATTGATTGATCACCCCCTAATAAACCTTAATAATGTTTGGCTTAAGAAAAATGAAACACTCACGCATAGCATCCATCGAGTCACATCTCTTTCGGAAGGCTGCTACTCCTACGCGTAGAGTTGGATTGGTTGTGATCGTGCGGTGACACGGGCCATGTTTCTTCCTAGAGGATCCAAATCGCCTTGGGAATACAACTCTAGGTTCGGAGCCAAGCCAACCGAATGCTGTGAGTGAGGACCTAGGGACTAACAGTAGAAGATCGAGGATCTTCAACCCCGATTCCCTAACCTTCAATATGGAGGGGTAAATCCGTTCTATATATGGGTTTCAAATAACTATGTATATTTGCGTAATCATGTGATTATTGCATTGTATGCATAGCATATGTGTGAAAATCTAAATGAACTTGTTTGAAAATATGGTGCGAATGAAAAGGAATATCTCACTAAGCTAGTTGTAAGCTTACACCCTATAGATTTTGTTGAAACAGGTATATCCGTAGCTTAAATTGAGGACCATGATATTAAGAAAGTCATGGAAGGATGTTAAGCTTCTATGAAGGAAATGGAAACATAAGATGAAGTAATTTTGTAAGGTTCTTTATATGTAATGAATTCTATGTTAGTATTTAGGAGATTTTAAGATGTATATTTATTTGAAGACAATAGAGGGATATGAATTGTAATTTAATATGTTTATGTTTTGTGATAAGTATTCTCTTTTCCTTGTTACTTATTTATTATCAATATAAATTACGCTACTCCGATGCGCCTTAGTTGTGATGTACACCTTGTACATGATATGAAAGCCTTTGCGTGACTGAGATAGTCATTCCTAGGCTTTAGTATTGTGTACGGCGGACTACCACGTTTAAGGTACCCCTTGGGGCGTGACACATATTTATATTCTACTTTCTACCACACAAACACTTTAGGTAAAGCTCATATTCCTATTTATTTATCCATGTCATGTAACTTAACATGACTCTGGTGTTATTTTGAAACTCATATGAGTAGTAAAAGTAACAACATATTCATGTTTTGTTCTTATACATGAAATTCAAATTTTATTATGTTGTTATTATATATGTTGATTTTATTGTTGTTATTATGCTAACTTCTTTTCATATATAACTAAATATATTTATATATCTATATATATTCTTTAAAGCATATAAGTTCACTTGTTATTTATTTATTTAAGCTTTGCAATTTATTTATTTCATGCTATTTTAAGACTAGTCTTTCTAGTCTTAGACTTGTCCTCATCAAGTCAAAACAACCTTTTTTTATTTTCTTTACTCTTTTGGGACTAGTTTATTCTTAGTCCTAGGATGCTTTGATGAAGCTAAGGCTCCTAATACTTGACCGGGTTACCTTGATGGTGCTAAAGTTCCCAATATTTGATATTTTTATTATCTTGCTTATTATTATTTGCTTCTAGTATCTTTCTTATATTCTTGTTATTTTACATGCACATAATACGTGCATCTACATAATGATATTGTCTCAACTAAATTTAAAAGTAGAATTTTACTTCATTAAAGGAACTTGAAACTAAATTTTCTATTATGTGACTTGTTATTAAATAATGGAGTTATTATCAACAACATAGAAATAATAATATAAGTTTTCTCAAATAACAAAAATAGCTTTATCAAGGAAATATAAGAAATAAACACTTTTTTTTTTATAAAATGGTAACCTAGGTTTTAGTAAAATAATTGTTTGTATTCAAAGTTTTCATAGAAAGCTTAAGATTGAACTCTTTTTAACTCCATAACCAAACCAAGAAGCAAAATAGTTTTCAAAGATAAAATAAAATCAACCCATAAAGTTATAAACCCACTTAAAAAAATAATCATTTTGAAGTTTCTAAAGCATGAACTTATTTTCAAAGAATATAAGTATGATAAGGTAAAAAACAAAGGATTTTATCAATAAAGAGGATTCTTTTCAAATAAAATTTGTAGAGGAAATAAATGACGAAGTTTTAGAAAACAAGAACTTATATTTTAAACAAGAAATGTAAAAAGAAAAGACCCATTTTCTAAAACCATTCTAAATATAAATTTATAAATAAGTTATCAACAACTTAATAAACTTTTAATAACTTTGAACTTTTATCACTAGAAGTAGAAATTATAAAAGACCAAAGTTAAAGGAAAATTTACTTGTTTTGGAAAAAACAGTGAGGAAAATAAAATAAAAAATATACTCATTTATAATAACCTAGGAAAATATAAAGTCTCTTCGAAAATACTTGAAAAGGAAACTTGTCAAGTTAAGTTTTAACACTTTAAAATAAATTGTTTTATGAAAGAAATTATTAAGACACTACCATTAGAATTTTTTCATATAAAATAAGCTCATCTATATACTCAAAATATTTATTAATCATATATATATATATATATATATATCTATATTTTTATTAAAAGAATTTTTGAATGAAGTTGAGTTGGGCAATTGTTTCGCAAAACCTAGAAACATTCGTTTTGAATCTGCACCCTATGGTTTCGGAACCCAAACGACCTTATATGAAAAAAATAGCCTTAGAAATGGATAGATCTTTTTGAATAGGTAGAAAACAGTATATTATATGCAAAATTCCGAGTTAAAATGAGTAAGTTATGATCATTTTAAAATTTCATTCTATGCGATTTTGACGAACATAGTGAAATAAAATTAGAAAGTTTAAATAGAATTTCTACGAAATACTCATCCCTGGTATTTCTTTTGTTTAGGTGACAAAGGATACGAGATTACCCTTACTGAGGATTGCTACGACTAAGAAAATTGTGAAATGGACAAGTGAGTTATTCTTCTTAATTTTGTTACCTTGCTTGTGCTTATAAGATAGTAGCATTAGTATACTAAGAAAAGATAAAAATGGATATGTATGGGGAATCTGGGGATATATATATATATATATATGTGATTCTATACTTATGTGTGAAATGAGAATTAAGAATATTGCAACTTCAAATTGCCTATTTAAGTATTTTGTTTACTTACTTGTATGACTGCTTATTATTTGCTAAATTGATTGATTGCCCCCTAATAAACCTTAATAAGGTTTGGCTTAAGAAAAATAAAACCCTCACGTATAGTATCCATCGAGTCACATCTCTTTCAGAAGGTTGCTACTCCTACGCCTAGAGTTGGATTGGTTGTTATCGTACTGGGACACGGGCCATGTTCCTTCTTAGAGAATCCAAATCGCTCGAGGAATGAGACTCTAGGTTTAGAGCCGAGCCAACTGAACGCTTTGGGTGGGGACCTGGGGACTAGCAGTAGAAGGTCGCGGATGTTCATCACCAATTCCCTAACCTTTGATACGGAAGGGTAAATTCGTTCTATATATGGTTTCCAGACAACTATATATATTTGTGTAATCACGTAATTGTTGCATTGTATGCATAGCATATGTGTGAAAATTTAAATGAACTTGCTTGAAACCATGGTGGGAATGAAAAAGAATACCTCACTAAGCTAGTTGTAAGTTTATACCCCATAGATTTTGTTGAAATAGGTATACCCATGGCTTAAATCGAAGATCATGATATTAAGGAAGTCATGGAATGATGTTAAACTTTAATGGAAGGCATTGGGAACATAAGTTGAAGTTACTTTATAAGGTTTCTTATATGTAATGTATGCTATGTTAGTGTTTTGGAAATTCTAAGAAGTGTATTTATTTTGATTTGAAGACAATAGAGGGATATACTCCTAAGAATTGTAATTTACCATGTTTATGTTTTATGATAAATATTCTCATTACCTTGTCACTTAATCATTATCAATGTAAATTGCACTACTCTGATGCGTTTCCTTGGTTGTGATGTATGCCTTGTATATGATATGGAAGCTTTTGCGTGACTAAGATAGTCATTCTTAGGCTTTAGTATTGTGTACGGTAGACTGCCCCGTTTATGGTACCCTCGGGGCGTGACAGTAATTAAGTAGAGTAACAGAGCCTATATATTAAACTGCTTAATACAACTTCTTTTCTATATGAATAAATGTTATCCACTACTATTCGCCCTATCAACTATCGCCAAGCCACCCATGATAGCTTAATCGCCTAACTACTGTGCTGACACCATCTAACAAGTTTGCTACCCCTCAAACCAAGTCTCAAAAAGGGCCACGCACAAGCACCAAGCAATTATTAAAGTCATCTTTAAGTATTAGTTTATTTAAAATGCCTACCATAGTATGCAACACACAAGTTATTGCATACCTAGTACAAAATCTGTACTCTGAACAAATAGAAGATAGTTCAGAAGGTACCTCAGAAGGTAAAGCAGAAGGCATATTCAATGCATGTAAATATCTGCTCAGGACATTAATCCATATAAGAATTTAAATCAATTATCGACTTATATCAACTCATATTAAATACCCATGTTTTTAGTAAATAATCATTTGAAACAACATTCTCCCTTTACTCTCCACAGTTTAACCTAACATATTAATCTAAGCCAATTACAAGTTAATATAATCATATAGTGTTCACTAGTTTAATTAATAACTAAACATAAATTGTTAGTCTATGAAAAATTTGTTAAGCCAATATTAGCTAATAAATCTATATTATCTTAATTTAGCCAATTTGGATATAATTAATCAATCAAGTTCATTATGTATTCAACTTAATCTACTAAACCCATTTTATGATAATTAGGTTTTTAAAATGGTATTTTCAATAACATATCCTATGTTAAATCTAATAAACTTTTTATTAAGTAAAATAACTTATTTAAATATAATTGTTCCATTTATATTATTTATAATCTATTTTTTCATCTAAATATGCTAAATAATTCAAACTAGTTTTCTATTATGTTTATATTATCTTATAATGCGATATTTATTCATATTTTATTAAATAAATTTGTAAAATTATAATAATTGATTATTCATATTAAAATTTTTTTAATATGTGAACACATTATTTACATTTATTTCATATTTATTTGATTAGATATAATTTATTTTTAATTCTAATATTTTATTTCCTATAGAAAACTAGTGTGCATCTTAACTTTAATAAATTAGTTCACTATCTTAAACATGGGTTCTTAAGCTCAAATTTTTATGTAAACTTCATAAAACATATATTTACATTTTTATAAGTTCATTTGGCCTAAAATAATAGTTAATTATGGTTTTAACTTCAATTACATCTAATCTGGTTGGAAGAGGGGACAACACTGGCGACTGATAGGTTCAATCAAAATTGAGGATGATCCTGACCGGTTCTTGGCTTGTTCTTAATACCATATCAAAATAGACTTCTTAAGATTTCAAAAAATTATAATTTTACCCAAAAATATGAGGAAAAAGTCACCGGTTCAATCCTATACATTCATGTCACCGCTTTTGCCCTGTTTTTCTATATTGTAATTTGATTTTTCAAAATAGTAAATGTATTTAAAAAATTACCAAAATTTTCAGTTTACATATATACATTCTAAAACTACAATTTTTACAAATTTTATACTATAATAAATTCATTTAATATTTTACTTAAATTTTACAACCTAAGCTGTCCAACTTACGTATATATGTATATAAATTGATTTTCCTTATATTTAAATTATATAAATCATGTTTAATTTATGTTATTTTATCTATTATATATAGAGATTTATATTTCACAAATTAAATCACAAATCATACCTCAAATCATTATTATCAATACTAATTTCCTTAAATTCCAGCATATTTCAACAATAATATATTTATTTGACAATTTCATTTCAATAAATCATATCAATTCAACATATAATATACATATATTCATACATATATATAAGCAAATAATTTCAAATACTTAATTTTGACACACATACATAAACATATGCATATTTCGATTTCCATGCTTATATATACATATATCAAACAATACTTAAATCTAAGTTTAATTTTAGCAATTTACATGGATTTAAATGCTATCAACATAATAATTATAACTACTTACTTGACAAGCAAAACAATATAGAAATCTTCACCACTACTAATAGCAAATTGATGAAGCTTCTTTAAGCTTATTTTTCTAACTTCAATATTTCTTTTAGTCTTCAAAGCCACCTAGGGATTAATTGAAATAGTGTCACGCCCCAAAGAGTACCCTAAATGTAACAATTCGCTACATGCTAAACGGGATTAAAGAATCACTACCACAGTTATTCAAAAGTCTTGTATTAGTATGAAAGGCATTCCCTCATGACAATAGAATACATAAACTGTAAACCCCCTGAAATTTCGGAATCAGTTTAGCATAAAACCCTAACCGGAAGTCAAACGGAACCTTAAAGGCCAACAAAAACCTAGCTTACCGTGTTAATCTAAATCCGGCATTGCCGTTTTCTTTGGCCCGGAAAACGAAGTTGGGATAATTAGCTCGAATAGTCCGTAATAACCATAGGTTTTAATAAGTTCAGTTTCGCGAAATTCGGATGTCCTTCGAACCCGATCGAACACAGTTCCCGAAAAACGTGTCCGGGAGCCCGGAATAGTAAAACTATTCCGAATATACCGTTAGACTCGTAAAAATATAAGTTTTCCAAAAATATCAATTTCATAATTTTTCGGTAAGTAAAAATAACAGATATAGCTATTATACGCGTATTTTCTTACTACCTACTTTAATTGTCATATCTACTTTACATTACACTATTCATTACTATTCTACACTATTCTTTTATCTCTACTTTTTCTTACACCTACTCTTACACTCTACATAACCTATAATCTTAACTTTTTACCTTTCCCATAACTTTATATCATATCTACCTTACAAAATTACATCTTTTATTTATCAAAAGGAAAAAATAAATCACTCTCTCCCTCTCACACTCAATGGCAGGCGCACCCCACCCCCCCCCCCCCCCATGCCCACATGCCTCAATTTTGCTTCAATTTCAATTTATATTTAATCACACAAAAAATCCTCCCCATTTCCTATAAATACCCCCCTTCTCTTTCACTTCTTTCACACATTCACTACTCACAAATTCATACCAAAACTCTCTCAAATTTCCTCTCAAAGCTCTCTCAAATTTCTATCTCAAAACTCTCTCAAAATAATTCCACAACAACTTCCACCAACAACAAAAACCCATAACCACATAACCATATCAAAATCTTAGGTAACTCATTTGGAATTCTTTCTTCTTCTTCATTCATGTAACTTTACATGACCATAGGTGAGTTTCCAAATACTACAAGTTGTGGAAACTACATTATGTTCATGTATTGTTCTTGTTCATACCAATCCATTTATGTTTATATTTAATTATTGTTTATTATCTAACATATTCTTAGAACATATCAAGCTCACTTGCAATTTATTTATTTCATGCAAAGTAATTTATTTACTTTTCCATTGCAATTTATTTATTTATTCATTGATGAAATAAGACTAGTCTTTAGTCTTAGACTTGTTCTCAAGTCAAAACAAGCTTTTCTTCTTTCATTTATATTTCTTTATGGGACTAGTTTATTTCTTAGTCCTGGGAGCCTTGAAAAAGCTAAGACTCCAATACTTGACTTTATTCTTTTATGCTTTATGTTATTTTGTTTATTATTATCCTCATAATCATGTTCATTTAGATTGTTGTCCAAAAAGCTTTATTTTCTAAAGATAATCAAATAAAAGAAGGCTTTTTGTCACTTAGGAATAAATTTTTGTGAACATAAAATATAAGATAACAAAATAAACTCATTCATTTTCAAATTACAAAAAGAATTCACTATGAATTTAGAAACTATTTTTACTAGAAAGCTACTTAAATCTTCGTTACTCTACCTTGTTTTTCAAAAGAAAATTCTTGTTGACAAAAATGGTTCTTTTCATAAAGAAGGAGAGATAAGGTGGATGACTGAGGAAATTTTAAATAAAGACCTTTGCAAACAAATAGACAAAGAGAATTTATGATTTGAAAATAATAAAGTTATTTCTTTTCAAGTTACAAGAGGAAAATAATAGAATTATAGAAATTAGTTTTTCTACAAAAATCCTTAAATGTTCCACTTTGTTTTTATAAAGAAACCAAATTTTTCATGCATGAGTAATTGTTTTCGGAATAGAGAAATGAGAAAAAGAATGAGAGATATCAAGTAAAGATTTTTGCAAAACAATTAAACAAAGGAATTTTACACAAGAAAATGAGGAAAAGAATATTTTCTAGAAAACTTCAAAAATATTATTAGAGAACTTAGAAAGTAAAAATTTTATTTTCAAAAAATCACTTAGAAAAAGATAAAAAAACCAACTAAAACGTTTTTAGAAAATAAAGAAAACAAGGTATTCATTTCAAAGAAAAACAATTTCCGAAAAACTTCAAACCAACATTGTTTTACTTAAGAAAAATACATTGGACAACAAGGCACTTGAGCATGCTTAAATATGAGCTATATAGTTACAAAAAGAGAATTTTTCAATATATAGATAACTAAGTTATTTATCAAACAAATTTCGATTTCTTGAACCAAAGTTGTTTTTATTTGGAAATCCGTGTGAATTTTGTCGCCACTTTTTTAGAGCCTATATGACTCTGTTTGTGGGAAATAATTTTAGAAATGGGTAGATCTTTTCGAGTAGATAGAAATCGGTATATTATATGCGCGATTCCGAGTTTAAAATGACCAAGTTATGGCCGTTTTAAGTTGGAACATTCTTCTATACGAACTTGACGTTCCAATGACATTGTTTCGTCAAAATTCAAGAAAATCTTCAAGAAAACTCATATGGTATTTTCTTTGTTAGGTGACCCGAGGAAGGATTTCTTCACCCCGAGAACTATTACGATTAAGTTGGAGTGTGTGAACGACTCATCCTCTTAGAGAATAGACGACATGGCATCGTGAGTTAATTCCATTAAATGCTACACTGTTGTGCTTGTAAATTAGTTGCACTAGAGTTAGGAAAAGACAAACCGATATGCATGTAAAATAATTCCTTGAAAGAATTCTAAGAATATCGAAGCCCGAATTGTTCTAAGTGATTGTTTTAGTATAATATTGATTTGTGTGAAATTCCTTGATCACCATAAAGTGGAAAATAATTATGTTATGACTTTATAAATTAATGAACTCATGCATACCACGAAGTGAGTCACATTACATGGTTGGGTTATTATCCTTGGGTGAGAAGGATAGTAGGCTCATGTCGAAAGCAACACTTGGCGGAAGATCCGAAAGCGATTGCTTGGCGGCTTAATGGAATATGCTTGGCGGTTGATCCGAAAGCAAGGTCAAATCAAGTAGGTTCGGAATACTTGGCGATGAGTGCTCGCAAGTATAAAAGTTTTTATTGAATGCTTGGCGATGTGTGCTCGCAAGCTTAAATTTTCTATTATTAAAACTACTTGTTTTGAGTATCACCAAACCCCGAATGGAGGGCGTAAATCCATTCAACATATAGTTCCCGGAAAGCTATATGATTGTTTGCCCACGTGTTTGATGCATTACATATGTGTGATTATCCAACTTGTTTGAATCTTGTTACAAGAAGTTATTTATGGAAATATTTCTCACTAAGCCTATTAGCTTATACCCCGATAGCTACCTTTTGCAGTTCCCGTACTTATGGCTAAGGCCACGTGGACCTTGTGGGCAGGTAATCCCTTTTGTATATTAGAATTTTAAATAAAGAGTAGCTTAGCTTTAGCATGTTAATATGTGTATAATGGATTAGAAATTTAGGGAGTTGTTCTTAAGTTCGTAAAATTATGCCATGAACAAATAGTTATGGTGATTCTTTTTTCTTAATATGTTTTTATATCTCCTTAAGCTACATAATTCCATATATGGTCCTCTAAAATTGTGAAAGTAAGCCTTACACTTAATATAAAAGCTTTTGGAATGACTAAGGTTGCCATACTTAAGCTTTAATATTGAGTGTGGCGGACTGCCACGTTTAGGGTACCCATTGGGGCGTGACATAAACAATTGCAGACAGATAATTTAATTTGATAGGATCAGCGTAAAAATATAAACCACAGATATCTTAGGATCAGTTACAAAGTATTAAGGGGCATTCCCCTACTATACATAATTTTAGGTATTATCCTTTTTGGTAACAATTGATCTTTTTATGTTCACTATTAAAAACTATACAAACTAATCATAAACTTCTAAGGAGATAACTCCTAGTCTCTCATTACCTGATTTGGCCAGGTTCGGGGACGCAGCCATAAGTACAAGAACTACATTAGAAAGAAACTGTGGGGGTATAAGCTACGCTAGCTTGGTGAGTTCCACTTCCCAAAATTAAATGTTCCACAAGTAATATATATATTAGGCAAGTTATATTAACAACCAGATGAAATGCACAAGTACATGAGCATATAATACATAAAACCATCCGAAAGTCTTATGTTGAATAGATCTGCGCCTTTTATTCGGGCTTAGGTGTTTCAAGCCCATACGACCATTGATTTCAATTTTTTCTCATTTATATTTTGGTTGATACAAATGTCCACCCACACACATTTTCAATTTTTGCCCCTACGCCAACCTTCGAGTTTACAGGCCCTTCGTTACCCAGCTATTATGCCTTCTTCCTACAAAGGTATAACAACCTATGCAATATGACTCACATATGGTATGCATGGCCAATCTGATTATAAGATCATGGCATATTAATTTAACAATTTATGGGTGATCATAGATATTGCAGACACTTCAATTCTATACTAAATCATACAAATATTTACAATAAGCTCATTTCGATATTCTTATCATCAATTCACTCAAGTAGAACTCATATACACACAGTCAAATTTTTAACTTGCCTTAATTCTAATGCCACTAACATTATAAGCACAATCACAAACATATAATTTAAAGATAGTGAACTCACTCGGCCATGGTCTCCGGCCTCTAATGATAGTGATCCAGAAACACGAATTTTCCCTTATTCCAAAATCACCTAAACGAAAGAAATACCCCTATGAGTATTTCATACCAAAACTAATTCCAAAATTTTCAATTTAAATTTTTTAAATTCGTAATTTCCATAGTAATTGGAAATTCTAACTTAAAACGGCCATAATTTTATCATTTTAACTCGGAATTTCGCAAATAAGCTATCGATTTCTATCTACTTCGAAAGATCTATCCATTTATGATCTTATTACTAAATTTTGAAAATGTTTAGGTCTCGGAATGTTCAGATCAGATTTGATCAGCAACTAAAAGTTGAAATTCCATAATTGTTTTGTGAAATTTGCATTGTTTCTGACAAATAGATTATATGTACATGCAATATCTACAAGTTATTTCATGATATGAGCTATCGACATGATATTCCTAAATGATTCTGCAGTAAAAAGAATTTTTGCAAAAAGTTTTTCCTTGTAATAATGTCATGAACACTTGTTTGAGAAAACTAGCTTTATTCCTATGAAAATCATGCATATTCTTACTATAATAAGGCTTGATGACCTATATACCTGTTACCTTCATTATCTTAATAGATTCCTTATTTAAAAGTTGGAAAATAGATGTTTTAAAGTGGATTTTTTCCTAGTGACTAATTTTGCATAATTTTTGGAAAGGAAAATATTGTTTGATCTTAGTTGGAAAACTTTTCGTTTGTTTTAAGTTTCTACTTTGATAAAACACATTTACTCTTATAAAAATCAAGTCTTTATTATATCTATTCCCTAAGACTTCTATTTTTCTATTAAAATACTCATTTTGACATTTAGAAATAGGTGTTTAAATAGGGATCATTTTTAAATCCAAATTTTGGAAATTTATTTTTGGAATGGTTTCTTGTGAAAAACTCATTTAATCTTTCTAAAATTAAGTCCTAATCAATCCTACTCCCTAAGGCATCCATTTATTTAATAAAACTCTTGTTTTAGGATTGAAAAATAAGTGCTTTCTTAGCATTCACCCTAGTTACGAATTTCTATATTTTTGTTGGAGTTGAATCATAGATCTAACTTAACTTTTATAATCATTTTCTTGTTTTGAAAAGTTCTCTTAGTAAAACCATGATCAACTTATAAAAATCACTACTTTATGATACTCATTACCTAAGCCCTTCATTTTACATGCAAAACCTTCATTTTGAAGTTGGAAAATATGTTTTCCAAATAAGTCTTCCTCAAGATCCGAATTTTAAAATTACTTTTGATAGTAACAAAATGGATCTTGAGTTTTGATAAACACTTTCCTTAAAATATCATGTAGCAAGTCTATCATGCATGAAAAACAAGTAACTATGTCATTTTAACTATTCTAAACAATAGATCTACTATACTATTCATGTTATGAATGTAAATGCATCATGAACATACGTAGGAAAGAGTAAATAATGGAAATATAAGCATAAAAACTTCATAAGAACAATATGTAACAATAATATAGAAAAATACTAGTATATCAACTTTAATAGTAAGATCTACACATTGTGATGGCAAGAATATCATGTTCTAGTGGTTCCACATCGCTAGCATGAAGCTCATGGGACTTTTTAGTAGAACCACACATGTATGACCTTGCCATTACATGTGTTTATGGTGGTAGGGTTAAAATCTTTTACCTATTTAGATGTGTAAAGTAAGAAACTTGAAAAAAAAAAATTTTGTGTGTGTGATAGAGAGGGACAAGGCCTCACGGCCCATAAGGGGAGAGAGTGGAGAGAAAAACTTTTCAAAAGTTTGATTTTGTGAAAAAGTAGAAAAGGTGTAAAGTGTAAAGCTTAAAAGGTTTTATATAGAAAATGAAATTAGGGTTTGTGTGAATAAAAAAAAGAAGAAAAATAAAACAAATTGAGGGCATATGTGGCAGGGTTTCACGCTTGCTTGGAGAGAGAGAAGAGACAAAGGTGTGTTTTGATTTGTTTTATGTAATAAAATTCAAACTTAATATGTAATTTAAGTAATAAAAGTTGTATTGGAAAAGAAAATGAAAGGAAGATGATGTGAGAATGTAAGAATAGGTTGTAAGGATGTAAGAATAGGGTATGGGTGGTTATACTTGATGAATAGTGTGAAAGAAAGCAAAAAGTTGATTAGACACTTAATTTATCGGTAGTAATGAAAATACGATAAAAAGGTTATAATTGTAACTTTTATAACTCGAAAAGTTATATAACTGATATAATTAGAAATATTAAGAAATTACGAATCTAACGGTGCTAATATAATATATTTATTATCCTGAGCCCCGGGACATGCTTTTCAAGATTTGTATCCGATCGGGGTTTGAAATAGGTCGAAAATATACTCATCTGATATTGTTAAGCATTCTAATATTAGTACGAGCCAATCTACACTTCCCACTCATACTTTGACTTCTTGGTTTACGGACATGGGTCTACCTGATCTAAAATGCTAGGATTTTTTGAGATTTTGTTTACTTAGGACTTTCAGTTGACTTTTGATTTATGGTTTTACTTTGGAGTTAACTCATTTCTATTCTTTCAAGGTTTCAATCTTAGCATTGCTGGACATAGGGTTTCTAGGTTTGATTGGTCTAGAGATATTCTTTTAGGATTTCGGTTTCTGGTTTTAAGTTTTTTCAAAATTGAGGTTTGCTAAGAAAACGAGGGTTTACAACCTACCCCCCTTAAACAGAGTTTTGTGCACAAAACTAAAACTTATATATATATATATATATATATATCCCCTTTTTATTAGCTCGAAATACTTACTCCGAATTTCCTCTTTAGTCTCTTAAATTGTCTCCCCAGTTGCATGGTTCGTCTTCAATATCTTCACTTATCGAGTCTCTTGGTTAAGCAATTCTTGCATCCTCGCATCCATGCCTAGCATTAGATGTGCCTCTTGAGTAGGGTTTCTTTTGACTGAACGGTGTCAATTCCATGGTTATTTCTGAGCCTGGTATATATTTCCTTAGTACCGAATCATAAGACACGTGGTATGTTTCTTATGAAATTTGGGATACAGGACCAACCAATATCGCTAGACCTCCACTTCTTCTTAGTACCTCAAGGGTCCAATGTATCTCGAAAGGTACAACATATCTCGGGCTTATCTTTCCTTGTATGTACTCTTCGTACTTCCTTAATGGGATTTATCTCTAAGTTCAATTTGATATTCGAGAACTTATCTTTCCAAATGGGCCTAACTCCTTTGCCCGTCTTGAGTTTCCTTTTTCTTTTACTGTTTCATCCCCACTTTATTAATTGTCTTCGTGTCTTAAGCTTGACTCATTGTTAAGCTTTTCTATGTCGTTCTAAAATAGAGGTGCCTCATGACGCCATCCATACAAGGTTTCATAGAGTAGCATCTAAGTGGTCGGGTGATAGCTATCATTGCAAGCAAGTCTCACTTAGTGGTATGTGATTATTTCAATTCCCCTTGAATTTCCGAAACATATGCTCTCAATCATGCTTTCTAAGGTTTGAATTGTCCACTCAGACTGTCCATTGGTCTAAGGGTGATAAGCGATGCTAAGTTATATCTTGTATCCAAATTCTTTCATAACCTGATCCAAACCCATAAACATTGGGTCTCGATTGGGTATAATTCTCATGAGTACATCCTGTAGTCACACTATTCCTTAGATGCAGAACTTGGCTAGCTTGCTTTTAGGGTGTATGATGTTGATTAACAAGAAGAATGCTGATTTGATTAATCGATCCATTATAGCCCACACTGTATTGTAACCTTTTGAAGTCTTTGAGGTAACCTTTCTTGAAATCCATGGATGTTTGATTCCATTTCCATTTTGGGATAGGCAAAAGCCTTAGTATTCCTCATGACCTTTGATGTTTTATTTTCTCTCATTTACATGTCCTACATTTTTGCCGACACATTGTGCTATATTCCCCCTTTGTACTATTCCATCGGTAGTGACCTTATTCAGCTTCTCCTCTCAATTCCTCAATCATCCGTTATATATAGCCGTCCTTTCCTTCCAACCACATCCTCCTTATCCATTACAGGGTCAGAGTATTTTGCTTCCTGAAATTCTTTCTCAAACTTTTTGCATTATTCTCATCATATTATTATTATTTTTTAGCTCCCTTGATTTTCTTAACTAAGGTTAGTTCCAACATTAAATTTAGATATCTCTAATTCCTTACTTTGTGTAGTGAATTTAAATCCACAATTCCTCTAATTTCCTTGTTAATTCCTTTTTGGCTTATGATCTATATTGTCACTTTTCCTTAACTTTTCCCGTATAGTATTTAATTTCCAGTCATCATCTTCGATCAACTCCAACCATCCTCTTTGTTTCACATTTAATTCTTCCTGTGTAAACAGATTCCTAAAGCTTTTATGATCTGCACATATATCTCACATTTTTGTCCATATAAATAGTGCCTCTAAAGTTTCAAAGCAGAGGCAATTGCGGCCAGCTCCTACTCATGCGTAGGGTAGTCCTGCTCATGTGGTCTCAATTATCAGAACTATAAGTAATGACTTTTCCTTCCTTCATTAATACATATTCAAAGCCATTCCCTGGAGTGCCACTATGCATTGTATGAGATTTCTACAGGTTTAGTAAAATCAAGGTCGGTGCTGAAACTTGTTATTATTTTAATTCTTGAAAGCTTTTTCTTTTGCTTCTATTCATACAATTTCTCATTCCTCTGCGTTAATTAGGTGTAGAGCCTAGCTATTGTTTCACAAGAAAAATTATTTTACGAACTTGTATCCATTGTCAGCTTATTCCAAAAAGATTCTTACTCGGGTCACCATCTAGGGATGTCTCCACTCCACAATGGTTGTGATTTCCTCGGATCATCCAAAGACCTTTTCCAGGCACATCTTGTCTAAAAAGGATATCCGTTTGTAGCAAACGACTTATTTTCTCTTAGAGCTTGTATTGTCATCCTAAGATGCTCCTAATGTTGTTCATCACTTTTTGGGCATATCATGAAGTCATCAACAAAGAATATTACATATTTGTCCAAGGGTAATTTATACACTCTACTAGTAAGATTCATGCATGCTGTTGGAGCATTATCAAATCAAAAGACATCTCCAAAAATTCATAGTGCCCATACTTGGTACAAACAGCTGACCTTGGTACATTCTTGGGTTTTATCCTTGATAGGTGATAATTCAAGGCATAAATCAATGCGTGCAAACGTGCAAACTCCTTGCAGCCAATCAAAATAGATCATTGATCCTAGGAAAAGAAAAGGTACATATTCCTGATTGTAACTCATTGAGTTTACCAGAAATTCAATACATAGCCCCAAGGATTCATCTTTCATCTTCACAAGCGAGAAAAGTGCGCCCTATGGTGACACACTAAGCCTTACGAGCTTCCAATCCTACTGCTCTTGCTGCTAAACTTTCCACTCCTACGGTTTCAGAAGTGTCATCCAATATGATGCTTTTGATATGGTCATGTATGAGGGGTCCAATCAATTCTCAAAATCAATCTTTACCTTATGGGTCGACCTAGGCCATATTCTGGGATTACATCTGAGTACTTATCCATCATTGGTATATCTTTTTTTTTTTTTTTTTTGTGATTCTTCCTTATCCAATGTACCCTCAATAGGCATTATGTCTTCATCCTTTATCCTTATCTCGCAAGAATTTAATTTATTTTCCTGAGGTATCATGGTTCCTTTTAACAACTTTGCCTTTTGCCCTATTGTTCATAAAAGCTTACTATTTTCTCTCAATAATCCACAATAGCTTAAATCGTGGTTAACTTGCTCACACTTAGGGATAACTTCGTACTTACTTATTTCTAACACTGTCAGCTCTCCTTTTTGAAGAGGTGTTTTGTTATCTTTAATGAACAAACTTCGATGTCTCCTGAGTTGACACAATACTTCCATTTATTTAGATTCTATAATAAGACTTACATCTCTTGCCTTTGAATTTTGCACATGATATATTTGTTGAGAATTTAGAGGTCGAATCGATGGATTTCGCTGCGGAATTATAATTTTTTTAAACCTTAAATTCCTAAAACGGATCCATGCATTTCAATTAAATAGAAATCAAAAGGTGATTCGAAAATTTACCTTTTATATGAGTTCCGAAATTATCTCTTGATGCGGATCTATAGACATTGCAATGACGCAAATGTCCTCTACGGTATCCACACACGAATGAATATGATTCGGATCCTCCCTCTTGCGTGCTAACGCAATCTAGAATGTTTCTAAATGAGATTTAGAATGGGTCTCCAAAGTCACGATTTTTCTCTCTCTTTCTAAGGTTTCAGACGTTGACAACACATGTCATATATCCTTTGAGGAGACCATCATGTTCTATTTATAGGTGTCATCCTTTATCCTAATCTTATTAGGGTTTAATTAATTAATTAATTTTATTCAACAAGGATATGTACCATATAAAAATACGATTTTTATTTTAATTATTATTTATTAATCTTAATCTAATTTAGATTAATAAATAATTAAATTATTCCTAATATAGTTATTCAAAATAACCTATAATCCGATTTATTCATTTTTTGTGTGTGACTCTGTAGGTTCACTTAATGTTAGCAGTAGCCCTTAAACATATTTTAGGGCCTACAAGACATAATTGGTCTTTAGCAAGATATTATGCCTACCCAAATCAAGCGAAGATCGATGTCCGACTCTACCTATTAACAGTCAGTTATTTAATCCCTTTGTCATGTGATATCTTATGATCAAATATAATGTGTGGATCAACACACACTTATATTGTTTAATCATCTATTTCTTGAATCCAGAGTTTGATTAACTTAAACAAATGACATTGATAACTCTTTATCAATTCATTTGAGCACGGCCATGCATCTTCCAGTCTTACTCAACAAGGGGCCCAAAAGATATCTCTCTCAATTTAATGAAATGGACAAATTCCTTCACAAATACTCATATTCCTCCACATAACTTATTCTATATCCAAGAACAGTCTTATAATCACCCATTAAAGATGATAAAGAACTGAATTAAAACATGGAGCTTGATATGTAAGAATCCATTGTGTCATCAGGTCAAAGGACTTAAATAATCACTGTAGTGAGAAATACTTATCATATTGATCCATATAGTATTCTCATAATTGGTCATTCCAATACAATATACTCTTACATGTATCTATGTGTTGGAACGATATCTTATATCCATGATCAGTAAAACATGACCATCATCCAGCCCACATACTAGTTTTAATTCATTATTATTCCATATAATGAACGATTAGGGATAATTTAGAATAAAGTTATTTTTTTGCTTTTATGGTTTTACTATTAAAGTCACATACTTCAACGACATAAGAAATAACAAATTTACTCATGGAATTATTTTATCAAGGTAAAAAGACCAATAATAAACCTTGATAAAAGGCATGACTTATAATATAAAGATAATAAATATCCAAATGACATAAAATCCATATGGCCTAGGGCACATTACTAGCAATATTAAATGGACTTTCCTCAACATCTTTTCTTTCCGCCATTTGAGATTTTCCTTTTTCCTTGCTCCTACAATTATCCAAACCTTTTTCTAAAATCTTCAAATTTTCACTTTCATTCCGAGTTCTTCCAACTTAATTATTCAATCTTTATCTAGACCTCTAAATAATTCTTGTCTTTCCATTTCTTTGCCATCTCTGAAAGTTTCAGATGTATATGTTGTAGAAGGTATGTGAACTTATTTTCACATTACTTATCCGTTCTACCTCCTTACCTTATGAGGAGAAGATCTGCACCATGTCTCACCTTCTAGCTAAAGAGAAATGGTCTCCCGGAACTTTTTAACAAAACTTCTCAAGTAACTAAGAGCATAGATTTCCTCTTCTTAATTCTCATTATATTCTAATATCGTATCCATGTGTGTAAGTCCCATAATCCGCAGAAAATATGATAGAACTTCTTAAGCCACAAAAGATTTCTAAATTTAAGCCAACCAATTCCCTTCATCGTTTTCACCAAAGGTTCTATTAATACATGAGTCACTCCTTTTTAAAGTCTGGTATTGGGCTTTGTTGGGTTCTTTGGTAATATGGCGGTGGTGGTGATGTGGGGTCTTGCACACCTTGGATCTTATTTTAGGTTTTTTTTTTTTTTTTTTGGTTTGGGTTTTAGATGGATGTACTTAGAAGATTAGCTAGTTATTTGCTCGTACTTATAAAGCTCACTTGCTAGTGCTAAGGTAAAATCCTTAGTCATTCTAAGGTAAACACAGGTTGGTTATTTTCTTAGACTAGGGAATTTCTTTGCTATGGTTTTAATTTCTTTGGATTCATCCACTTGTACTTTGCCATTTAGATTTTAAGATTTTTCATTACGTTATCCCTTAAACACTCAATCATAAATTGCAGAAATTAAGTAATCAATCGAAATTTCAATAAGCCATAATAATTCAAAGTCAAGAAATCCAATTCAAGAAAATTTAGGAAATATTAAATTTAGAATAGGAATCATAACTCAATTCAGGAAATCAAGCAAAAGAAATCAAACATGATGATTTGATGGGTGCAATGATATGCATGTATTTCGTTCTTAATTATGACTTCCTAAGAGCATATTAGATATAATATTCCTTATTAGATGCATGCTTGATGACATTATTCGTTAAGAAAAGAAAATGTTCTTCCATAAACAAGCACATGTTAAATTTCATTAGATCATTTCAAGGTCATACATTCGACCGAGTCTTTTACATTATACTTACAAAACATCAAATCATGCTACTCGATTGATTTAGACCTATCAGAATTACAATTTCTTACTAAGCCAAGAAAGGAAGATATAAAACAAGGAATTAAACACTTAACGTAGTTGAATTTTTCCTAAAGACATTACTAAGGTGATTTGGCATCCCTCATTGCCTATTACAAAATTTTTTGTTGGACTGTTGTGGGTTATGCTTGTCACCACTAATTCTTTCACTCTTGAGAGTCTCCTGGGGTAGGGGTGGAGGTCAATCTCTACTAGAAGAACTACTGTCGTCCCTTCTAACAAACAGACTCAGATATTCTCTCACTACCATTCTCTTCTTCTTAGGTGGCTAAGTTCGCTCCTCCTGCCCGGGTTCCTCCTCTTCTTCCTCTTCCTCTCCTCCTCCTCCTCCTCCTTCTTCTTCTTCTTCTTCTTCTTCTTCTTCTCCTCCTCCTCCTCCTCCTCTTCTTCCTCCTCCTCTTCTTCCTCCTCCTCTTCAATCCTGTCCTACATCTCTCGATCCTCCTTTCCAGTTTCTTCTAAATTCCTCTCATCATTCTCTTGGACTTCCCTCATCATAACATCCTCCGAATGTTCATTCCCTATAGGATCAACATGTGCTTCATTTGTCATTCTCGAGCCTTCTCCCAATACATATATGTCCCTCCACAGACTAGGATCGTAATCAAGTTCTATCCTATGGCTATCCAGAATTTCTAAATCTTGGTCAAAATCCGGATTGGGCGGGTTTGGTTCATTACTTGGTTCTTCCTTAATTTCAGTTGGTTGAGGTGCTCTATTTCCTTCTGCTTCTACCCAATTCGGGTCTTCCTCAGGGTCTTCTTCCTCCTTACTTTCTACCTCATCTTGATTTTCTACTACTAGAACAACTCCAAACTGTATGCCTACTTCATTAGGAGGCGGTGCCTGAATTTCTGACGGTGTCTGAAAAATGTCCAGATATATGCTTCTCCAATAGAAATGGTTGTTTGCATCGGCCTCATGCCATTCTCTATGAGTCATCAGATCATCATGGGCATATACATATAAGGGTCCGATGTTCCTCTATACTCTAAAATCAGGGTAGGGTGGGTTATCTTCCTTCTTCAAAATAAATGTGGCCTCCCTCAAGATTGGCTGATTTCCATAATCAACCGTGATCCTTTCCACCGCATAAATTGTTTCTAGCATAGACCATCTCCTTCTCCTGATTGGATCATATCTAATTTGATCAACTACTTTTTCCCATCGGGTATATTTAAGACCTCTTTTCCAGATCACATATACCTCCTTGAGAGTCCTAGGTCTCTCGACCAAAACAAAATCCTCACAAAGATTTCTTAGCCATAATATGTAGTCAACAAAGGTTTCACCAGTCCCCTTTAGAAATGTTCTAGCTTTTCCCGAGTTTCACCTAGGGATACCTATACAAAAAAGAGATTTCTAGTTAGATTCAACTTTCAATTTCATTCTTATCCTAAGATTTATTTATTTTTATATTTTAGGTTATTAAATTCTATTGCCATGCTTTACATTTTTGCTGCTCTGATACCGACTTAAATTGTCAGCCCTAAAGGGTACCCTAAGCGTAACAGTTCACCATATGCTAAACGGGACTTAAGAATCACTACCACAGTTATTCAGAAGTCTTGTGTTAGTATGCAAGGCGTTCCCTCAGGACAATAGAATACATAAACAATTGGAGACAGATAATTTAATTTGATAAGATCAGCGTAAAAATTATAAACCACAGATATCTTAGGATCAGTTACAAAGCATTAAGGGGCATTCCCCTGCTATACATAATTTTAGGCATTATCCTTTTTGGTAACAATTGATCTTTCTATGTTGACTATTAAAAACTATACGAACTAATCATAAACTTCTAAGGAGATAACTCCTAGTCTCTCATTACCTGATTTGGCCAGGTCCGGGGACGCAGCCATAAGTACGACAATTGCATTAGAAAGAAACTGTGGGGGTATAAGCTATGCTAGCTTAGTGGTTCCACTTCCCAAAATTAAATGCTCAACAAGTAATATATATATCAGGCAAGTTATATTAACAACCACATGAAATGCACAAGCACATGAGCATACAATACATAAGACCATCCGGAAGTCTTATGTTGAATGGATCTGTGCCCTCTATTGGGGTTAGGTGTTTCAGGCCTGTACGACCATAGATTTTAAATTTTTCTCATTTATATTTTGGTTGATACAGATGTCCACCCACACACATTTTCAATTTCGGCCCCTACGCCAACCTTTGAGTTTACAGGCCCTTCGTTACCTAGCTATTATGCTTTCTTCCACAAAGGTATAACAACCTATGCAATGTGACTCACATATGGTATGAATGGCCAATTTGATTATAAGATCATGGCATATTAATTTAACAATTTATGGGTAATCATAGATATTGCAGACACTTCAATTCTATACTAAATCATACAAATATTTACAATAAGCTCATTTCGATATTCTTATCATCAATTCACCCAAGTAGAACTTATATACACACAGTCAAATTTTTAACTTGCCTTAATTCTAATGCCACTAACATTATAAGCACAATCACAAACATATAATTTAAAGATAGTGAACTCACTCGGCCATGGTCTCCAGCCTCTAATGATAGTGATCCAGAAACACGAATTTTCCCTGATTCCAAAATCACCTAAACGAAAGAAATACCCTTATGAGTATTTCATACCAAAACTAATTCCAAAATTTTCAATTTATATTTTTTAAATTCGTAATTTCCATAGTAATTGGAAATTCCTACTTAAAACGGCCATAACTTTGTCATTTTAACTCGGAATTTCGCAAATAAGATATCGATTTCTATCTACTTCGAAAGGTCTATCCATTTATGATGTTATTACTAAATTTTGAAAATTTTTAGGTCTCAGAATGTTCGGATCAGATTTGATCAGTAACTAAAAGTTGAAATTCCATAATTGTTTTGTGAAATTTGCATTATTTCTGACAAATAGATTATATGTACATGCAATATCTACAAGTTATTTCATGATATGAGCTATCGACATGATATTCCTTAATGATTCTTCAGTAAAAGGAATTTTTGCAAAAAGTTTCTCCTTGTAATAATGTCATGAACACTTGTTTGAGAAAACTAGTTTTATTCCTATGAAAATCATGCATATTCTTACTATAATAAGGCCTTGATGACCTATATACCTATTACCTTCATTATCTTAATAGATTCCTTATTTAAAAGTTGGAAAATAGATGTTTTAAAGTGGATTTTTGCCTAGTGACTAATTTTGCACAATTTTTGGAAAGGAAAATATTGTTTGATCTTAGTTGGAAAACTTTTCCTCTGTTTTAAGTTTCTACTTTGATAAAACACATTTACTCTTATAAAAATCAAGTCTTTATTATATTATTCCCTAAGACTTCTATTTTTCTATTAAAATACTCATTTTGACATTTAGAACTAGGTGTTTAAATAGGGATCATTTTTAAATCCAAATTTTGGAAATTTATTTTTGGAATGGTTTCTTGTGAAAAACTCATTTAATCTTTCTAAAATTAAGTCCTAATCAATCCTACTCCCTAAGGCATCCATTTATTTAATAAAACTCTTGTTTTAGGATTGAAAAATAAGTGCTTTCTTAGCATTTCACCCTAGTTACGAATTTCTATATTTTTGTTGGAGTTGAATCATAGATCTAACTTAACTTTTATAATCATTTTCTTGTTTTGAAAAGTTCTCTTAGTAAAATCATGATCAACTTATAAAAATCACTACTTTATGATACTCATTACTTAAGCCCTTCATTTTACATGCAAAACCTTCATTTTGAAGTTGGAAAATATGTTTTCCAAATAAGTCTTCCTCAAGATCCGAATTTTAAAAATTACTTTTTGATAGTAACAAAATGGATCTTGAGTTTTGATAAACACTTTCCTTAAAAATATCATGTAGCAAGTCTATCATGCATGAAAAACAAGTAACTATGTCATTTTAACTATTCTAAACAATAGATCTACTATACTATTCATGTTATGAATGTAAATGCATCATGAACAATACGTAGGAAAGAGTAATAATGGAAATATAAGCATAAAAACTTCATAAGAACAATATGTAACAATAATATAGAAAAATACTAGTATATCAACTTTAATAGTAAGATCTACACATTGTGATGGCAAGAATATCATGTTCTAGTGGTTCCACATCGCTAGCACGAAGCTCATGGGACTTTTTAGTAGAACCACACATGTATGACCTTGCCATTATATGTGTTTATGGTGGTAGGGTTAAAATCTTTTACCTATTTAGATGTGTAAAGTAAGAAACTTGAAGAAAAAAAAAATTTGTGTGTGTGATAGAGAGGGACAAGGCCTCACGGCCCATAAGGGGAGAGAGTGGAGAGAAAAACTTTTCAAAAGTTTGATTTTGTGAAAAAGTAGAAAAGGTGTAAAGTGTAAAGCTTAAAAGGTTTTATATAGAAAATGAAATTAGGGTTTGTGTGAATAAAAAAAAGAAGAAAAATAAAACAAATTGAGGGCATATGTGGCAAGGTTTCACGCTTGCTTGGAGAGAGAGAAGAGACAGAGGTGTGTTTTGATTTTTTTTATGTAATAAAATTCAAACTTAATATGTAATTTAAGTAATAAAAGTTGTATTGGAAAAGAAAATGTAAGGAAGATGATGTGAGAATGTAAGAATAGGTTGTAAGAATGTAAGAATAGGGTATGGGTGGTTATACTTGATGAATAGTGTGAAAGAAAGCAAAAGTTGATTAGACACTTAATTTACCGGTAGTAATGAAAATACGATAAAAAGGTTATAATTGTAACTTTTATAACTCAAAAAATTATATAACTGATATATTTAGAAATATTAAGAAATTACGAATCTAACGGTGCTAATATAATATATATAATATCCCGAGTCCCGGTACATGCTTTTTAAGATTTGTATTTGATCAAGCTCATAATAGGTCAAAAATCTACTCATCTGATATTGTTAAGCATTCTAATATTAATACGAGCCAATCTACACTTCCCACTCATACTTCGACTTCTTCGTTTGGGAACATGAGCTTGCCGAATCTAAACTGCTTTGGTTTTCTATGATTTTGTTGACTTAGGATTTTCGATTGACTTTCTGATTTAGGGTTTTACTTTGGAGTTAACTCATTTCTATTCTTCCGGGGTTTCAATCTTGGCATTGGCGGACATAGGATTTCTAGGTCTGATTGGTCCAGAGATATTCTTTTAGGATTTTAGTTTCTGGTTTTAAGTTTTTTCGAAATCGAACTAGGTTTGCTAAGAAAACGAGAGTTTACAAATAGAGATTAGACTTATGGAAGAAATTGAATGGTTAGATGATGGAGAAATCATGAATTTCATTACCTATTGAATGTTAGCTTTAAAGAGGGACTATTGATGAATTGTTGGTGAAATTTGTGTGTTTTGAGAGATGTTTCTTGAGAGAATTTTAGGGATTGGGGCTGTTAAAAATGGAGGAGCAAATTAGAGTTTTCTAAGGCTTGTATTTATAATAGTTCATGTCTTGTAATTTCCTTTGGGGTTAAAGACATTTGGTCATTTTGCCTGAATAGATTGGGGGTATTTTAGTTATTTCACATGCAAGGAATTCTCTAGATTTAGAGATATTTTTCTTGTGTTCACATTGTGCAGAATTCTCTAGGTTTAAGGGCATTTTGGTCATTTCACACACTTAGAATTCTCTAGACTTTAGAGTTTGATTGAATGTGTATGTGTGTGCATGATAATATGATGGTACATCGCTTATGAGTTTAAGCCATAGGTATTGGGCTTGGTTTATTGTTTATGGGCTTTAAAAAATTGGAAAAGGATAAAAAGAAATTGAAGTAGAATTATTGTTAAATGCATGTTCTTGTGGGCTTAGCTTCATGCGCTTATGGGCTTGGACTCATATTAATGGGTTTGGACTTTAATGTTAATGGGCTTAGGTTTTTAGACGACGAATTAGGCTTTTAGGTTATGGGCTTTTAGGAATTAGAAATGGATTTAAGAAGTAAGAAAAAAAAGTTTGATAATTACATTAGAAATTGAATCCAGGAAATCTAATTAAAGAAAAATTAATATCTCACTTGAATTTAGGGGCTTAAGAATTGGAATTTGAAAGCAAATATTTAGTTTCAAATTTCTAGTATTTAAGGAGTTGGAATTTAGGCTAAAATGTCTAAATTCGATATTTAGGATTTTAGGTGATTAAACTTGATGGATAAAGTTCAATTGATAATTGGAAAGAATTAATCAATTTGAATTTGTTGAAATTGGCAATTGATGTAGTTTAATAGGTTAAATTGGGTTTTTACGGTATTGAAATGTCTATTTTCAATTAATTTATTTTACTAGTGCATTTATGTTGAATTATCTAGGGTTTTCACTTACATGATTAAGGTATTTAGGCCCGATAGGTCAAACTAGGATGATATGCTCAAAAGAATCTAAAAATTCTAAATTTCATGATTATGTATTCAAAATTTTTATTCGAGCACTAATTTGGTAGATATTAATCAGTTTCTATTTCTATCACGTATATGTCAACCCTAGCGATTCATCTTTAAACTATTGTTTACCATCTAACAAACCCTAAAAATCAATCGAGTCATTCTACACTTAATATCTATAGTTGTAGGTGTATGATTAGTGAGTTATTGATTCATGTTTAATAATCTTATCTTTGGTATTTTTCACTAGCTAAGGAAATATCTAATCGAGTCTAATACTATAAATGAGTTCAGTCTTATCCATGTTTTAATTCATAGTATCTAAATGCATTCCACTCCTTTATCTATTATGTGATTTTTAATTCCTAAAAGTTGAACTTGAGAAGTTGAGTTCAAGTCTATAATTGGAAAGGATTAAGTACATTAGAGATAAGAAATTGAGGTAATTTAATAAGTTGAAATGGGTATCTGTGGTATTAGAATTTCTAATTTCAATTAATCCATTTACTAATCCAATTATGTTAAATTTTCTAATTTACAAAATTCAATTATCTATGCCATCTAAATTCAATTACTAAGTTAAATTTAAAATAAAATTCAAAACTACCTGTATTTTTATGGTAGTTAATTATCACATTCCTTATTGAAGTTGGTAAAATTCAGGGTATTAAAAATGTGTGTTGATTGTTAGGATAGAATTAATAACCAAACCAAAAATTAAACTTGATTTAAATTTGTGTTGGTTGCTACTTGACCACTTACTTTAGGAAGTGACACTCTTAGATTAGGTTACGAGCCTAAGTGTTGGTTGCTGCTTGGCCACTTACTTTAGTAAATGACACCCTCATATTGAGTTGTGAGCCTAATCACAAACCCAGAAAGATGCAATAGATTAGACACTTAAGCCTCATGAATGTGTGGTTGGGTTTGAGGGTAATCCATATGGGATTTTTTGAGATCGGATGATTAATTAAAGCAGAGACAAAGTTGCAACGAGTTATACAGGGGAGTGGGACTTTATATAGACTATACTCATTGATGGTAAGACATGAGGAGATGAGCCAGATGAGACTACTTCTTTCTATTTCCTTTTCAATAAGTTCTAAAGACTTATCAATTCCATCCTCTTCGATGGGTGATTTGAGGGGGGACCCCTGTTGTTTGTTATTGCTTGGTAGGAGTCATGAGTACTTCTGTATGTGTTTAGTGTTTTTAAGAAGCTGGAAATACTTGCATGTGGATCTTTAATTAAATAACTTAATTTGTGGATGTTACATTAGAATAGGTGCATGCGACATGCGTATTTGTAATGCCCCAAATTGAATCAAAGTATGTATAATCGCCACGTATAATACCTTATATATTACATGCTCAGGTTTTTCTTAAAAGAAGATGTTTATGTCGAATATTGCTAGCTGGTTTTAAATTCATAAATTGTTTAGTTAGTTTATGAAAACAACTGGGTTTGTGAAAACAATCTTAATAAAAACATTTTTAGTTTCCACTCCTACAAGAATAGATTAATTTTCTAAAAAATAAAGCTTTAAAAGCATATCACAAAACATTTAGGCTTTATAAGGCCTTTAAAGAAAATACATACTTTAAAAGATAAATCCAGCTCTTTAAATAATAAAAAAAAGAAGTAAGTCATCGGCCCTACTTCACTTCACTCAACAACTCTTCCCACTTCATCTCGAGCCGAAACAACATCATCATCAACATCACATCATCATCAATACCTAGAAAGAAACAATAATGAGCCAAAGCCTAGTATATAGCAACATAAGCACGCACAAGATGATACACAAACTTAGGCAAAATGCAATGCAATAACAACAATTTATTATCTTTAAATTAAAGTAAACAAATCAACACTAAAGTACTCACACTCCGATTACAATCCTAGGGGATTAGGAGTTCAAAGTAATAGCAGTTACTCAGGGTGTTGATATAGATAGCACAAATACTTATATATCCTATATAAACTGAAAAGGAAAAAAAGCCTCATTTAGGGTTTACAACCATTATGCATCTCTACTCATCTCAGTCCATAACATTAGTTAGTTTAGCCATGCCCATAAACGTGAACTGAAACATCTTACTTCACCCCAAGTCTAAGTAGACGTTATTTTGATATCGTTTACCTCATCGACTACCCACCAAGCTATTTATAAATGTCATTGTATCATGATAGCGATGGCCTAAGCGCCTAAACTATCGTGCCCAGCTTCGAACAAGGTTGTCACTCCCTCAAATCAGATTCAACAACATAAGCACAAGCAATACTCAATTATTATGTCGTCTTTAAGTTTTATATCTTTTTAATATGCATGTCTTAACAAACAACAAGTACGTCACTACATACCTTATACATTCAAGATCCATACATAAAACAGAAGGTAGGCTAAGGTTATCTTAGAAGATAAATTAGGTATCCAAATATGTTCAAGAATTAAACTATATAAGCATTTAATTTAATTATCCATTTATTTCAAAATTATTTTCAAATCCTATTTGATCAGACACTAAGTAGAAACCCTGCCATGATTGCAAAAGTTGTCATGCCAGATACAGACTGTTCTCCATTGTCTGTCAAATTATTTCTTTTCTCTTTTTTTTTATGATAATTTATTAAAAAAAATCACCAAAGTATTCATATTCAAAACACTCATATTTCTTAATAAACAAACATTTGAAACAATATATTCCCTATGCTAATTATGATTTTAGCCTACACATTAAGCTAAGCCAAATTACAAGTTATTATACATACATTATCTTAGCCTTAAGCAAGTAATTAATCATTTAATTCAATCACTAAACTAAATTGATTAAATTAATCAATCTAATTCATTTTAGCTCATTGAAGTTCATTAAGTCATGTTGAACTTAAGATTATTAACTAAGTTTATTTTATATTTAACTTCTATGTTTAATCCAATTATTTATTAATCTATAATTTTTTTAACTCACTCATAATTGTCTAAATTATTATCATAACATATTAACTATCGTTCATCTATTTAATTTATCTTTCTTTCTTTTTCTTTTTCTTTTTATATATATAAATAATATTAGGGGGCAAATCATGTCCGTGGTGGGGACCATGATCCTCATCATTGGCCTCGGCCACCATTACGGGCCTCGCCACACTTGTGATAAGGAGATAACATCCCTTGTTATAGCCGTATCTAAGCTATTACATATGAAAATCCATGATCAAAGGGTCACAGCCTTCATCATGCCTGTGGTCACCCTATTTCTTCATTTCCACTTTTATCACCGCTGCAATATAGCTGCGATGCACAAGAGGATCAAGTTACGTTTTTTCTTTGTCTTTTACTCTAATTTTAACTACTTGTTTTCAAAATACATCAATAAAAAAAATCTTATTATTAGTATACCCATTCATAAACATAACTTATAATACTTATATACATACTATTACTTCCATAATCCGATATCATTTCATTAAACACTTGATATACTCATGCATCAACATACCTAGGTTTTAACTTATGTGCTCATATACTACTAATGTATCAATTTTCTTAAAACCTCACATATATCTAACATCAACTCATCATTCTCATGCATTTACAACAAATAGATTAAAGAAAAAAACTAAACTCAATTGTTTATCCGAATAAAGCAAACAAAGACTACTACTTCTCCTCCTTCCTAGTTGATGTAGTTTCTCCAAGCTTAATTCATATCTTCTTTCTTGTCTTTCATCCTTAATTTCTCTTGTAGTCTCCTTGAAATTGAGATTTAGGGTTTGATTTGTTGAAATGAAAAGAAGAAGAGAAGAAAAGGAAGAAGGAGAAACATGGAGAGGAAAAGAGATATGAAAAGAGAAAAGAAAGGGCAGCAAAAGATAAACAAAAAGGAAAGGGAAAGCCAAAGGAAAATATTAGGATAAAAGGATATTTAGGGATAAAGGTATTAGGTATAAACCTTTTAGATGATTATATTTAGTTCTGAAAATAATTAGAAAATAATTTAAGAATCTATATAATAGAAATTAATGTATTAAACAAAAAATCTAGTTTTGAAAATAAGATTGATGAAATTATTATTTAGTTTGGATCTAAGCTTAGAAATTGATATCTTTAAATAAGTAGTTGAATTTAGAAATTATAGAGATTTGGGAAAAAGAAAGTTAAAATAAAATTAAAGGATAAGAGTTTACTAAACATTTAAATTGCACATTTAAGAGTTTAGGATTTAGAATTGAAGAAAATGGATCATATTTGAAAAAGAAAAAGAGATTATGAATTTAAATTTGTCAAAATAGACAGGTAAAACAATTAAACAAATTCCAAGGGAACATTTGAAATATCAAATCTCAATTTAACATATTTGCTAATTTAATTATACCAAATTATCCAATCCTATTCCATTATTTACTTCTTTTATTCATTTAAACTATCTAAACTATATTCAAAATTAACTACCTATTATATTGTTCAACTAAGCCATTTCTAATTTAAGGATTTTGGATATTTCAGTATGTGTGCTTGTTTACTATGTATAGGGCTTCATTGCTCATTCTTTAACATTTTAGGTGTTGGTGGTAACCTATATGTGGTCTTATGATTTGCGACGCTTTGGGAATGATGACTAGGAGGGTAGAATCGACTAGATGATGCTGCTTTTAATATGTTATAACGAGATTTTAGAAAAACTTTATTAATACTTTATACTTTGTTGGATTGTTGTAATCAATAACCCATATCTCCTCTTAATTGTTTCGAGCCTTATGCCAAACTCTTTTATTTTCGGTTAGGCTTTGCTCCCATGGTATGCTTGAGTAGGCTTGATATTAAAAAATGTTTATCTTAAATTTTATTACCTTAATATGTCAAATTTTATAGGCTTTGTGATAACTTGAATCATGAAAAAAACAGAAGGAACTCCATCGAAATTTTTATAAATTAATAAAATTTATTAATTAAATTTTGATTAGTAATCCACCTAGCTCGATGGATGCCTTATAGGTATCACTCAAGTGATATATGTGTCTAAATTGCAACGTCTTGTGCACTTGGGGCGTTATACACGCAATGGGGAAAAATATAAGAAGAAGAAGAAAGGGACTTCCCTAGTTTAATGGTAGCCAGCCAAAAGATAATAAAGCTCATTGCAATATTCGATGAATTTAGCAATTGAAACATGTGCAACTATTATTTTAGTAAGTCAAAAGCGTAGGTGAAAATAGGGGCAAGCTGCAAAAAGTCACAAAAACAAACAAAAGAACAAAAGGTTAGAGGCTAGAAAGAAAGTTAAGACCTATATTCCCTGTGTACCCCAGGTTGCTTTAAGGACAATCTTCCAATTAAAAAAAATCAATCTCCCTAATAATCGGGGTCTTCCTCCTTGTCATTATAATGCTTCCTCTTAGCTTTCGGTGTTTTAGGAGGTGTCTTATCTCCTTCCTTGTGCTCTCAGCCTTGTTCTCTTCTTCATTCTCATCCTCATCCTCCTCCTCCATCTTAACTACTATCTTTTGCCTCATTCTACAAAGCATTCATGTTAGAGATGCAAGAAACACAACTTAATCATAACAAGTGTGTGATTTCTATGGTATAAGACATGAATAACATAGTAAAAGAAGGTATACAAAAGCATATGTTAATAAAAAAAGCACAAAACAAGAAGATTTGAAAGTGACATAAGGAAGACAAATCATGTCTTTTTGACAACATTGTAAATAGGGAAAAATGGCAAAATTGAAGAATGCATGGCTAAATATTTAAGACATGAATAAGATAATGAAATAGGTATATAAAACTATATGTCAACAAAAAAACACAAAACCAAGGGATTTGAGAGGGACACAAGGAAGATAGATCATGTCTTTCCTTATGTCTTTTTAACAACATTGTAAATTCTGAAAAAGAGCAAAATCGAAGAACACAAGGTTAAACATTGAAGTTGTTTCCTAAGATATCTTTTCCTATAAAATAGATATGACCGAGACAAGTTGTGTCGCTAGTCATATCCTGGCTCATGACTCAGACAAGTCAAGTTGTTTTGCATGTAGAATTTTGTTTCATATTTGTAATAAGAATAACACAACTTAGACAAGTCGTGTCTCTTTCCATGTCACACTAGAATTCAAATTTTGCTATTTAGATGCGCTTTACTCGACATGACTTGGGAATATGGTCATGTCTTCCTCTTGTTACCTATAAATTGCTTCCAAACTTCATATTTTTGGCCCAAAATTTTTTCTTTTCATAACATCTCTCTTGAAGGCTTGAAAATATATTTTCATGATCTTAAGTTCTAAATTCATAATAATTATCAATAAAAATGACCAATAAAAACATATTTTAGCACTTATAAATTAGGAATGAATTAGGTTTATCATCATCTCCTCATCAACATATTGAAGTCACACAAGACACGAGATCTACGTGATACATGTATGATTACTCTAGGAAGAACTCCAATCTAATAGACTCAAACTATTCCCATAAAATTATCAATTGCATTAAGCAAACATCCATAGTAATAATTATACAATTTATTGGCTTCCCTTGTAACATTTCATCCCACATCCTAGCACAGATTTAAACCCTTATATTTACTCATGAACGGTGAAAGATCTTATCTCACATGACAAAACCATTTAGCACTTACATTTGTTCACGTCTTGCATCATATAGTTTTATTGCAAAATCCATCGCCTATTTATGCCATCAAAATCCTATTCACTTAGTGCATAAGCCTGTTTTTATTTTTCAAACCCTTAAGTCCACATCATGACAAGAATTAAATCCATTAACAACTAAAACTAACACCAATATAACCTAGTCTATATGGTAACGTATGCTACATAAAAAAAATTAATAATGATAATTTGAACAGTTCGACTATAATTTTATAAATAACTATCATTGACCAAGCAAATGAGTCATAAGTTGTTTAGACAGTTATGGGTTGGATACTATTAAAAAGAAGGTTAGGAAATTCACTTATGAGTTGCAACTACTTGCTTATTCGAATATTCACAATATCTTTCATGGTTTGGATCCAAAGAAGGCTTAAGGGAATCAACTTTCTTTCTTAGAGTTACCTAAGAATGCTATTCAAAGTTGTCCTTTGTTCATACTTCAGGAACTAAGTTTTGAGTGATATGGTGCCTCCGTACCATAGTGGGAGGGTCTATAGCCTAACTCTAGTTGGTAGGATTCGAACTAGAGTTGTGTAAGTGGGTTAAGCGGTCTCATCAGCTTTAACTTGCTTTAAACTTGCAACTTAAGTAAACCAACTTGTTTCGACCCGCATAGGGAAACAAGCTAGAATTTTAAGACAATAATTTGGCAACAATTAATTGTCACTTAGCGCCAATAAATGATACACCATATCATGAACCATTATCAACCAATTGTTTTATATTTCATTCCTTTCAATTAGCGACATTTGAATCGACCCATCGACTATCGTGCCATAATTTCAATTGATTGACTTGGCCCTGAAGATAAACTAGACCGTATAGCATCAGTCCTATCCAAAGCGACTAGCATTACAACTAAATACTCTTAACCAAAACAAGCAATTACAGCTCACTTCCTATCGTTTATGTAGAGATCATGCTTAAGATCATCGTCCTATGGCATTCCTTGTCTGGGCACATGAAAGTTTGACACTTCAGGAACATGTTTATGCTTATTCATTTAAACGAGTAAGAATATTAATTAAATGTGTGGTGTCCTCTAGTCACCAATTATCCCTAATGGTGCTTTCAATCTCTGGGCAAAGACTTGCATTGTTCACTGTCCATCCTCTTGGCTAATGAAACTGACCCGGATCACACAATGTATTGGGCTGATTGACCAAAGGATAAGTTTATGATTAAACCATAAATGGGAATTGTCATCCATAATATATTTTTATCATAGGCATATGCGATGAAACTTTTTTTGTAAGTACTAAAAAAAAAAGATATGTAAACTACAATAAATAAATGCGATAGTTAATGATATATTTTTTACAAAAACAAAATGTCTATATTTTATCACTTTCAATATGAATACACCAATTAATTGACTTTTGACAAGCGTCAACATTTCTCACCACCTACTATTGGGATACATTAATGTTGTCATTTTACGACATCTACCTTGCGATGGCCTTCACATTGCCACTGAAAAAGCAACCAAGCTTTCGGCAAAGGATCTATAGAAGTCAATGCACTGTAAAAAGATTAAGGACGAAAAATATATCGATAATTCAAAGCAATAAACGCCCTACTTTTTGTTAAAATTTATGTGGGATTTGATTTTCTTAGTGCGTCAAAGATAAATCCTAAACTTCTATCAAATCATAATTTGGATTCTATCTTTGGTCAAATGAATTTGGTGCAAGATCTAAAGATGGCTTCTTCTTCAATCGTGAACCTTTTCTCTCTGGTCCTTCAATGGTCTAATCTTGCACTGAATCTACCCCAAATTACCCAAAGGAATTATGAGAATAAAGCAAGGATGACTTTCAAAGATGGCTTCCTCTTCAATCGTGAGCCTTTTCTATCTGATTTTTCTTTTCTTTTGGTTGGGTATTCAGATTTGTGCATGACTACATTCATATACTTTCCTAAGCTTCAAAGTCAGGGGAGCATGCAGGGCCGCCCCAAAGTCTTCACTGCAAAAGATGTTGGTACTTTCGCGAGAACCCCACTTTGCTTGTATGTTGCTTTTGGAGCATTATGTCTTGCATTAATATTAACATATTCCAAAGTGCAGAACTATCGAAAATTTTTTATTTAGTTTCTATTTGATATAGGGCCTATTATTTGGTTTTTATTTGTATCATATTTGTATCAAATCAACATCTATAACTTATTTATATCATGTCTGTATTATATCTGTCTGATCTGTTTATAAATAAAACTATTAGTTTTTAATCGTTATCTATTTTTTGATAAATATTTGTTTGAAAATGATAAATTATGATACGAAAATGCCATACCATATTTTCAACTAGCAGGAAGGCCTCATATGAACTAATTTGAACCTCCAAAGTTTTGAAAAGAAAAAAGTACGACGAGAATGTGAAATTCCTTTATCTCCTTCCCCCTTCCTTCCACCCCCGCCCCCCGCCTCTTCCTTTTTAGTTACTTTCCAACGTTCGAACACGACATTTAGATTATAAAACTATTCTTCTTTGCCATTGTGTCTGCATAGGTCGTGTGGCATACTACATAGAAAGAAGTTAAAAGGCATTTCAAAATATAGAATACATTCGTACAAATTAAAAAAAGTAGATGGAGACTTCACATTTCAAATGCATAATTTTATAATAATGTTTTAATGTTAAAAGTATGAATGGAAGAATCACGGGCACTAATCGACCAAATTAATTTATCGAGTTAGAAGGTTTTATAATGGGTGTTAAAGGTTAGTGGGCATATTTAATCTTATAGCTTTCGAAACTCTTCAATATAGAATAGGCCTTCTCACCACCTTAGAACATGTGCGAAACTATGCACATTCAATTCCATAACACCAGCATTTAGTATTATATACATAATAGTACGTACAGATTTCAAAAAATATCATGAAATAAAAGTATTAAACAAGACAGATATAGCATTCTTTTTTATTTTCCCCCCTTCCACTATGAATTTTCAATATCAAAATATTGTATCAATTGAACTCATTACTACAAAAGCATTCATAAACGAGAAAACATAGATAAGTGGCTGGAGTTATCAAAATGATCAGATCAATACATCCCTTCAAAAGTTAAATTTTTCACCCAAAGGATAATATTCCCACATGAAAAAAGACCCAGTTTATTAGTGTGTAGAAATAATCCCATAATAGAGATGACATTCTACATAGGGGATGACAATAGAAGGGAAAGAAAAAGTGATAAATACATAAAGTTTAAATTTAAATTAAATTGCTTAAGAAGCCATTAATAATCCAAAATTTCAATTGTCATAATCTCTTCATATTTAATAGATTTTGAAGTAGATATATGATGATGGGTTGTGTTGAACAAATGATGGTGAAAATGGTTAAAAAAAATAATCTAAAAATTTCTACTCGATGAAAAGAACGGAATTTATGGATATTGAAATCACCAAAGATGAATGTGCAGTTTTAAGAAGTTAAGGGAGCCCCTTAAATGCTAAGGATTAGTGAGAGCTAAGATTTTTTTTTTTTTTTTTTTTTTGGTCCAAGTCAATCTTGTTTAACTAACATAAGTAATTTTACATCCATATAGTCAATTGGACAAGCAAATATGTATAGCTTAATCAACAATCGAACTCCTTCTCACACCATGTTAACTCAACTCACTATTATTTCATAAGTTTATTAAAATTTTGTCATGGTTTATGGTTTTTAATAAACATTGTGTATGGTATCGATATGATATGGCATAAGAAAATATTTCATCTATAAATTGACTTATGACCACTATTGTTTTTAATAAAAAAATTATGAGAATTTATTGGCTTCTTAAAATACTCTATAATCTAAATATTCCATTGAACATAAATTTTTAACACTACAAAAAAAAAATTAATCTTTAGAAACAGTAATCTAATGGCAGAAAATTGGTAAAAAAATTTATATTTTTACAAAAATAATTAATAATGATGGTCTTTACAATAGAAATTTATGTTTAAAAATAGAAATTTTGTTTTTAAAACCTAATTTTGTTTAGTATGAGTTGTTACAGCAGTTTATGATAATTCATAATTTAGGTTCTAAAATTTGAGGGTTGTAGTCATTGGATAAGGAAAAAGGTTAAATTTAGCTACCATCCTACAAACACATATTTCTGTATCCACTTAACTAAGAATGGTGCCAAGTGGTGTGCTAATAAAGCAATAAGAAAGTTCCAACTTCCACTTTTGTTTAATGAATAAAGAGCATGCATGACGTTTTGATGTTGGGGATCTAAAAGATTAAAAGTATTTTAATGTGTTGTGCAATAAAATACAAAAAGTAGTTGGAGATAGTGGAATTCGCGTTAAGGTGGTCCATGTACTTATGGTTGTAAGAAATTATTTAATGGGTTTGATGAGTATGCCATAGAAAGTTCTTAAATTTGTTATGTAGTGCGCAGAACCAAAAGACGTCCCGCAGTTGGGTGTCCCATGCGTGTATTCTGTTGAGAATTGTTATCCTTTGAATGGGTCTTCCGAGGAAGGTAAGAAAAAAAAAAAAAAATAAGACATTAAAATTTTAAAATTAACACGAGAGTGATATTAAAATACTTAGTTTGTTGCATAATCACAATGCATTTAAAATTACCCATGCATCATGATTGAACCATCTAGCTAGCTTAGTGTTATATTTTATCGATCTAAATTAGGGACAAGACATATGCATAACAAGTCAAGAGACAGCACATAGAGACACGAACTTAAACCTACAAAACCTCAGGATGGTATAGAAAGGTTACGAATGAAATGAGATTAACCGAGTTGAGTTTTGAAATGTTTGTGGTTGGTTTTAAAAACTATCAAGCTCAAGTTAAGATGAAATTTTATTGAGCATAAAATGTAGGTTTGAACTTAGCTTAATCTCATTTACAAATTAGGCTCAAGCTAAGCTAAATTGAGTTAAGTTTGAGTAGCTCACAAGTAACTTGGTAATAGTTTTGGTAATTCTTGTTACCGTACCGTGTTATATCTCATATCCATGTCTAAATAGGTTCACGCATGAAAAACCTCAACTCATGGTTCGATCCATTTATTAATCGTGCTTGACACCTGGACCCGTGATCCAATCTATTTATATTGTGTCCCATGTCTCGTGTTTTGTGTTAACCCATTTATTGATTGATAAAATATAAATATATATATATATATATATATTCCATCAAAATTTAAATATTTTGTATTATCCTAGAAAGTTAATATTTTCAAATAGCTATTATCTAGGGTAGACATAAATAACAAATTATATATGATATATTACTCATATATAATTAAAAAAAGATAAGAAATTATAATATGTGACTTAATGCATTGCTAAATAAGTGTGATATTAGCAAATAATAATTGACGGCGATAAATAAATAAATAAATAAATAATAATAAGGCATATATTTTTAACCAATAGATCTATAATACATAGATCATGATAGTTATTTATAATATATGATAGGCATATCTCCTATTATATATGTTTCATATTATACGTTTGTAATATATATAATCTATAAAATATATACGTCATATATTATATATTAATATAAATTTGTATAATATGTTCCAAATAACCTATATATCATATTGTGAACATACACACATATAACATATTCAATAACATAACAAATAAAATAAACACACACATATATATATATATATATATATACACCATATATATTTTATATTTATAACATAGAGGTTTTACACATATACATAGATAGATACATTATATACATACACATTTTATGATGGATATATATCTATATGATATATTTTATAAATAATGTATGGTTTATATATATATATATACATATATATATTCTTTGCAAACTATAAAAGTTATATATAAATTCTATAGTTTAATGTAGATATATAATCTATATATATATATATATATATAGCATATTCATTTTATTTACAAATGAATTATAGCACATATATGCATATTTTTAGCATATAAATTATGCATTTATAACCTATAGATCTTATATATGTATGAAAAAGTGTATACATATATACACACACACATATACATTATAAACATTTGTTATATATATATATATATATATTAAGTGACATATATATATTATGTTATATATATTTATGCAAGCTATACGATATGTAGTCCATACTTTATATGTACTCTATTAATTATATGCATGTATTATATATATATATATATAATATAATATAACCACATTATTAATGTTCTATACATAATTTCTATTATATGTATAACATATAAATTTTATTATATGTGTGTTTTATGTCTATACATTTATTTGTTATAGCCAATAAATCTACTATATATTAATATTACATAGCCTAGATTTTGATTTTCAGTTAAATTTCTTTTAATATGATTTATACAGAATCCTAACCCTTTTAATATAATTAATTGACTAAGAATTAAGAGAAATTTGAAATTAAAAAAAAAAAATGGACTTGCCACTCAACTATAGTCGAGAAAAAATTAAATCAGGATTAATGAGTAGGTTGATCTTAATTTAGCTACTGATTTACGAATTTTTTTTTTAAACAATAACAAAAAATTATTGAGTCCAAGGGCTATCATATTAAAATTATAAATATACCACCTTAATTCTCTAATTGTGAGATATTCCCCTAATATCTTAAAGTTGAATATTCTATGAAATATTTAAAAAATTAGTCAATTTCTTAAGAATTTACAAAAGATAAAATTATAACAATATTTTCAAAATTACGTCAATTACAAAAAGATAAAATTTATTATATTTTAAATCACTAGGCGCCTACATACCCATTAATTAGGATCAGACGATATATAGTTTTTTTTTTAATGAAAACTTTAATTTGTTGATAATTTTAAAATTTGAAGTCTTATCGCTTTAAATTTATTAAATTTTTTTAATTTTGTCATTATTAGTTATTTTGATGAACCCTAAATATTTTCAATTTAAATTTTACAATGTCATAAAAATTGAATTTTTTCTATGTGACAAAAATTTTCTAGTAGACAAGGTCACATATGACAACATGAATCCTATATCAAAGCATCTCACATGTTATTCAAATCAAGAGCACAATATCAAACATACTGATTGATCAAGACTAAATCATATATTATCATGGCATAATCAAGGTTCAAATATTATACTATTTTGAGTATTATCAAAATTACATCATTACAAGTGACATTATAACAATATCTCAGTTCGTATAATTTCACAATCACACACACACTATAATACATATCATGATAAAATCAAATATTCACAAAATTCAATACTTTCAAAATCAAGACTATCGTTTTATTATAATATCACAAGACAAAATCATGGAATAAAGGAACATTAAAAAATTATCTTAAACATTATAAAAATATATGACAATTTATCTATTATAGATATAAAATTTTGATGTAATACATATATTAATTAACGTATATGCTATCATTACACTAGGCATTAATCATCATCATCATCATCATTATTATTAAGTAATAAGATGAAAAAAATAAAGAAATTAACTTACTTGAACAGTGGTATGTGCGTAACTTGAAGGAGCAGCGGTAAGTCAGGTTGTGATCGGAGATATGGCGGTGGCGAGGTAGGTATCGACTGGAGATGGGTGGTAGGATGATTGAGGGGCTATTGGACCAACTAATGGGAAGCTAGTGAACTCTCCAAAGGTCCTGAATGTGATTGTAGGTGGCGGTTTTGGGCTCTTAAAGGTGGTCAATGGCACCAGCTATAGTGGATGTGTGTATTTTCCATTGTGCTATTTGGTTTTTTTTTTTTAATTAATGTATGCACAAAATATTACTTTAAAGCTTATAATTTGGGCTCATTTAAATTAAGTGGCTATTTAAATGAATCATAAATTAAATATGTGAAGACATTATATAATATTAAACTTGAATAATTTTCTAAGGCTTATAAAACATTATTTTCATCTCATTTTCATATATTGAAATATTAAAATGTTTGATTTTGGGTGTATATATATATATATATATATAAGCTTTATTAAGTAAAAATGAAGTGTCTACAATATTATATATATTTTATTTATTAAATAAAATCTATATTTTAAATATGTTATAAATTATATATAAGATGCTATATATTTAATTGATTTCTTATGTGAATAGCTTTGTCATTTTGTAATTTAATTAGCGTAATAATATTATATTTTAACAAAATAAGAATATAAATCAATAATATTATATTTTAACAAATGCATGGGTTTGTAAATGAATCTAGATTCTAAACCCGAACTCAAACACGTTTAAATTTATGTTATTTTGACCTGTTTATTATTCGTGTCAATTTTTACTTACCTAAACCTTTTTATAATAGTGTCGTGTCCACGTTCATGGGGTAGGTCCTAAATAGCTAGTGTTACTTGACAACTTGACTCATGTTAAATCTAAGAAGTTGGATATATAAAATGAATAAATATACAAATAAATGAATGAATAATCAACAAAACTTTGGTTATATGTGTGTATATATATAGGTTTTTGTTTTAATTATATATATCATCATAATATGTAATATAAAGGATAATTGTAATATTTAGTGCCTAAACTTTAACTATTTTTATTATTAATTATCTGGAATCTAATAGTATCAAATTGATAACTAATTTTACCTACTTTTATGATAAATTGCTTGAAGTTACCAAAATTTTGCAATTAGCTACTTGGACTTTATTTATTTTTGCAATTAATTACTCATGTAGGTACCATAAATGAATTTGAAAAGTTGGTAGATGATAAATAGATATTTTTAAACTTTAGGTAGATAATTGCATAAATTGGCAAAGTTCATGTTTCGAATGTGACATTAACCTTAATATATAACCTACCAGCCTGTTTATAAGTCTAAATAAGCTTATTTGCAAGTTTTAATGCACTAGTTTATTGTCACGCCTCAAAAGGAGGTCTAGTAAAAGTATCATAAAGTTGTCATACCACGTGTGCATCAGTAATATAAGAATCGTCTTGTAAGTCAGAGATTACAAGACTCTACTTATTTATTAATAACTCTTATTTAAACGATACATATACATACAATAGTATTATTGAAATTCAACTATGGAATCCGATTTTCTACATTTCGCCAAAATTGCAAAGAATCGATATCCCCAACCAAATAGTAAAGATAGGGTTTCAATCCTACAAAATGTAAATTCTCTATTATTTGTATAATTTTATTCAAATTGTATTCTAAGTTCATAGTGGTCTAACTATCTAACTTCACAAAGGTCTGATGGATGATAACTCTTCACACATTCTTAGCCCGATCCCGATCAGCATCACGTAAGTTATCAAAAATTAATTAAACATTCATGCAGATCTATCTATACGCAATAAGAATACACACGTGATGAATGCAAACAACACATCTATGGGAATCCGGAGCCATAAACAATGTAGATTTAAGCTGTGTACACATATGTTGTTTCCCAAACTTACCAGCATGTTACACCCCGCTTTACTCAAACGGGGTTACCTGGTGGTAGAATTTATCCAGACTCGCCCAATGCTTACTCATCATTGGTAAAAAGTAAATATTCCCCAATGTGTATGCATTTTACATTGTTTAATATTTTAAATTTGACTATCACCAAATAATAGTGAATCAAATTGATCATCACCAACTAATGGTGAATCAGGCAGGTGGACCCCAACTTAGCAACATCTACTACCAATACTGACCATCACCTAATTAAGGTGAATCAAGCTAGCCATTACCAAATAATGGTGAATCTGGCAAGTAGACACCCAACTCAGGTAACATCTACTGCCAAACAAGTCTCAGAAATGTCATAGGTTTTTTTTAATAGTTTCATTTGGAAAATCTTCATTTAAAAGATGAATAGGGAGCAATTTGAAATTTTCCAAGTAATGTTCTTTGAAAATACATCTCAAAAATATTTTCAATTGCAAATTTCGAAACATTTCCTATAGAGAATTTCAATCACATGCGATGAGTATATCCAATTAGTTTAGTCAAGTGATTATATTTATCCATTTATTTTGGCGATCATGTGGATGATAACATTCACAACAATCAGTCATTTATCATATAAGTAATATAACCACCAAGCGGTAACAAACATAAGCAAATAGTAGATCATCAAAACTTTCTCACCTGAGCATTCTTGTTTGTTTGATATAGCTGTTGGAAATACGTGGGGTTTGAGAATTCGAGCTCAATATCTTATATGAAATAAAATAAAAATTACTCATGATCATATATATAGTTTTGTAATAATTCTTATTGGTGCTTAAGTGGCTCAAACTTAAATTTTACTATTATTGACCCATTACTTATCTAGATAGGAGTTTTTGAATCTTATAAGAATTAATTTTCTTTGATAGAGTCACAAAATTAGTGTAAACTTATTTTATGTAAGAAAAGTCTCCCTAAAGGTCATGGATATCAGTTTTTATCATATAACTTTAATTTAAGCCTATCATATTCATTCTAATTCTAATTTTAGAATATGAATAGATGTTGGAAAGCTTATCGAATGTAGTTTCTAATTATTTAGTTTAATAATTTATTTTGCATACTTCCATCGATGTTGTATTAGGGATTCAAAAGGTGTCTTTATGATGCCTATTATTTTTGTTTTGTAATTTTAATCCTTTTTTCAAATCTACTGTTTTGTTTTATGTATCTACTATTAAGTTTTAGTGATTAAACTTGCTTCAAGTCCTTTGATTGACATTTGGTAAAAATCTATGTTATAATTTATTTCATTTTTTTTGTCTTGATCTTAATTTAGATATACATCTAGAATTATTTTGATCATATTATCTAAGATGTCTATGGCTTATACTAATCTTAAACTTTGTGACTTAATGTCCTATAGATGCCAAGACCTATATTTATATTTATGTGAGTGGTTCTTGGGCTAGACCTTTTAATTTAATTTATATCATTATATTATCCAACATACACTCGAACCGTATCAAGCTTGTTCTAGAAATTCCTAATCATATATGCATGCTACACCATACATATGTATATATATGAGTATATTCCTTAACTTAATCTATGAATAGAAAATTTGAAGCATATAAAATTTTCTATTTTCTAGTTTTAATGTAAAATTCTTATTAATGAGTTCTATTATGAAAAGTGGTTTAAATAGTCTCCGTTGTCAATTTTTATTACGTAATATTTAACTAAGCCTATTATACTTATTTTAACTAGGATTTTTACATATAACTATGCATTAGAAAACTTGTTTCAAATACTATATAATGGTTAATTTAATTTTATTGATTCATAAATTTTATTTAATCTATGAATGATAGATTTTATATGGTATTTCTAAATCTTATTTTGTTTACTATTTTTATTATTTATACGGGTTTTTAATGTGATGATTATAGGATAGTTAATATTTATTATTTATTATTTATTTTCATTTTGTTTCTTTTGATTCTAATTTTTATTGATATTTCTATTTATGGTGATTTCACTTTCCTAGACTTTCTTTATTTCAGATTTCTATTATTTATAGGGTCATATCTTATCATTTAATTGTTAGTTTTACTTTTCTAATGAGTTTATGAGTTCATATAAATTTCATTTTGTATTTAAATTATTGTATGTTCCTATGAACTTGTTTTTGGCCGAAACTTTATGATTGGTGTCTTGGAATTATTTTAGCTTATTCAAGTCTTTTACTCCAATTTTTCTATCAGTATTACTTTTCTAGGATGCCTAGGTGGCATGACTTTCTATCATGATGCCATACCTATTTATAGGGTCAATATTCCTTATAGGTATCCTAATGCTCATATTCGCTAGGTTTTGTTATCTAGATGGTGTTATAAGGATATTTTACTTAATGTAGGATACGTTAGTCTATAAAACTTGCATGGTAACTTTGAAATCTTTTTTTTTTTTTTTTGTAGGACCAATAATCTAAGAGGCTAATCCATGGCATCAAGTCCAAGCCCATCAACATAAGCCTAAGCCATTCCTAGAAAGCTCACATATCTTATGAATCAAGCCCATTAGACCATGCTCTTATCACGTACACACACACATTCAATAAAAACCCTAAAGTCTAGAAAAATCTAACAAGTAAAAAGAGTAAATTGACCTTAACCACTTAAAGAAGGTTTCTACACCTAAAAAAAGACCAAAATGCCCTCAATTAATCAAGCAAAATTACCAAAATACCCCTAAACCCTAGAAATTCTACATAATTCTACACATAATATAAAAACCCATCCCAAGAAGGAACCCTACCCATTCTCCAGGAAATTTGCAGCTCTTTTCTCCCCCAATTCACTCTCAAAAACTCTCTAAAAAACACTCCAAAAATATACAACAAAATCCTCTCCAACATCAACACACATAAGGTAAAGTATTAGCTAAGTTTATGTCTTTTAATATCCTCTTTTATTCCATTAATCTAATCTCTATTTCAGTCAATTTCTTGGGTGAAATTTAAGACTAGAAACAAGGTTGGAGTTAGAAAAATAAGCTTGAAGAAGCTTCATCAACTCTTGAGTGGTAGAAGTAATAGTAGAGACAACTATTTGGTTGATTTTGCTAATTCAAGTAAGTAATTGTAATTAATATGTTTGATTATGTTAATGATAATATATTCATGTAAATTACTAAAAAAAACTTAGAATTAAGTATTAATCAATATATGTATAAGTGTGTATGAGAACCTAAAAGAATATGTAAATATGTATGTTATAGTAGTTGTTGATTTAGTGAAATTGTTGCAAGTTTATACACACACACACACACACACACATGCATGTGTGTTGAAATATGTATATGTGTATGATTTTGTTAGATTGATATGTTTTATTGAACTGAAATCATCAGACAAAAATCTCGAGTATATGTATGTATGTTTTGATACATAAACCGGAAATTAGGTAAATTATGTTGATGATGATTATTTGAGTTATGATTTGTGATTTAATTTGTAAAAAATGAATTTAAGTATGAACTAGATGAAAAAAGATATATTAAACATGTTTTAGGTGATTAAAATTGGTTAGAAGTTGAATTAAAAAAAGGAAGTTTGAAAAATCATAAAACAGACTTAAAGCAGTCTTAACGTTGGTACTATAGTAATGATATTGGTGGCTTGATTAGCGACGAAATGACCTCTGACGATGTCGAGACATTATCAAAACAATAGAACCATGTGTCTACTTCATAAATCGGTGGTGAACTGGCCAAGAACTGTCGTCTTTATGGTTAACTTTGAGTCAAACCGATTAGTTGTCGTGCTGGTTCCCTTGTTTTTGTACAGATTGCATGTAATTAAAATTAAAACCATAATTAACTAATTAATTTAAGAAAAATGAACTTATAAACAAGTAAATATATGTGTTAGGAAGTTTACATAAAAATTTAAGCTTAAGAACCCGAGTTTAAGATAGTGAACCGATTTATTAAGTTAGGGGTACACACTAGTTTTCTATAGGAAATCAAATATCGAATTTAAGGTAAATAGGTTCTAATTAAATAAATATGAAATAAATGTAAATAATATATTTCATATAAATTTATGAATTTAAGATGAATAATTAATTATTATAATTTTAGGAATTTATTTAATAAAATAGGAATAAATATGACATTATAAGATCATATAAACGTAATAGGAAACTAGTTTATATTCCTTAGCATATTTAGATGTAAAAATAGATTATAAATGATATAAATAGAATAATTATATTTTAAATGAGAATGGTATTTACTAAAAATTTATTAGATTTAACATATGATATGTTATTTAAAGTACTATCAAGGAACTAATTGTTATAAAATGGGTTTAATAGACTGATTTGAATATAAAATGAACCTAATTGATTAATTCTATCCAATTAGGCTAAATTAAGCTAATATAAATTCATTAAATAATATTGGCTTAGTAAATTCTTCTTAGTAAATAGAAACAAACAATTTACACTTAACTATTACTCAAACTGGTGAATTCCTATAAGACCATATTAATTTGTGATTAGCTTAAGATAGACTATGAATAATAAAGTGAATATATTGTTTTAAATGAAAATTCACTAGAAACATGAGTACTTTATGTGAGTATAATATAAAACGATAACTAATTTAAATGCTTATATGAATCAGTCTTTTAAGCAAATATGTGTTAGGAGTCTACCCTCTGCTTTAACTTCTAGTCTATCACCTATCTGTTCACAATACAGATTTTATACCAGGTATGCAGTGACTTGTATGTTGCTTGTTAGGATAGACATTCTAAATGGATTAATACTTAAAGATGTCTTTAATAATTTCTTATTGCTTATGCGTGGCTGTTTTTGAGACCTGGTCTGAGGGGCGGCAATTTTATTAGGTGGTGCCAACACAATATTTAGGTACTTAGGCCACCATGGGTGGCTTAACGGGTAGCTAATAAGGGGAATGGTAATAGGATAATGTCTAATCATATAGATAGGCTTGTTACTCTGCTTAAACACAATAGACTAATATTGATAGAGATGCATAATGGCTTTAACCCCTAGACGAGGTTATTACTTGTAGAGGTAGGAGATATAGGTATTCAGACAACCTATATTAATTCCCTAAGCAGTTGCTACTATTTAGGACCCCCAAGTTCCCAGCATGTTGCTAGAGTATGCGTTCTGAACTGTTGTTTGCTATGCTTTAATTTAAAGATATAAACCGTTAGTTGTTACATTGCATCTAGAACAAGCATGTGTACCCATCTCATGTGTGTTTGTGTTGTTGTCGTACTGGGCTTTGGCTCATTTCCTTTCTTTTTTAGTGATGATGATTATGATGATGATACTTATGACTACAACAAACTTTGAGGAGTTTCTCGATGAATGGAGTGACTAAGATCCACTGGATTGTTATCTTGTTTCTATTTTATGAACTTCACTATTAAACTTATGTTTTAATGTGGGCCTATATATAAATCGATGGTTTGTATTTTGAAATACTTGAGACTCTTTATTCTGAAATACTTAGTGGCATGGTATTGTTATATATATTGGTTTACTCTCTACTAGCCTATTTAGAAAAATATTTTGAGAAATTTATTTTCTGTTGCAAATTTCCAGTTGTTTCCACAAACTAATTCAATGATTTCATAATATAAAATTTGTTTAATCACGATAACCATATACTAAGTTAGCCTTAACGTATAAGGCTTAAGTGTTATACGTGGCAAAATGGACGTGCCTTGAACCAATTTAGGGCATGACACATGGTTGGGTAATATAGTTTAATGTTTGAATTTTGTTTGATCTACTTGTAGGATTTTATAGTTTGGAATATGGGGAAGAAAGTGATATTTGTTTTGTCATGTTTGACTTGTCTTCTTATTGTGGCTTACGAAAATTTTAGGAATAGAAGGATGTTGATTTGCTTTTGAGCTTATCTTATATACATGTAGGGAAATGGAGTTATGGTTTGGGGTTGGGAGGAGTAATTGATTTGTTTGTTTCTAAATTACAAGTCTTGTTTGTTGTTTTATGAAGGTGGGGCATGAGGGGCTTCTACATGGCCTTAATATGGAAATTTTGTTCAAGTTATTGACTAGTCTAAGGTTGCTAAATCCTATAACAATTCACGGTGAGCATGTGGGAAATTTCTTGTAGCATTTTACTTCTTAGAATTTCGATGAAAATTGGGATAAAAATATTGTCCGTTTATTCAAGAATAATGAGTCACTAGGTTGCATTTAAAACTTGTGTTGTTTGGAAACTAGCTATTGGATCAAGTGTCATTTTCATGTTGACTTGTTAAGCTAACTTGTTCCTTTTTCATAAGCATGTTATAGTGAAGACTTTCTCAAGAAGGCAGTTGATACGTTTTTCCTAAATTTTTATTGTGCAATATATATTTAGATTATAGATCAATTATATAGTTAAATATTTAGGTTATTTCCTCCAATACTAGCTCACACGCGTATAATTATATTGTTGTATAAGAGTTTTATCTCTAAAATTTCATTTACGACTCCTACAATATTCATAAATTATCCTCGAGTTTAAATTTTGAGTTTAAAATTTACGTGATTGAGTAGTTTGAGAGTTCTATCCTATGTGATTAGGGTTTCTAGGTCCAATAGGCTAAACCGGGGTTTTAGTCCCTATGGATTCAAAATTTTCTAACTAGCTTAATGGTGTAATCCAAATTATTATTTAAAGTCTAGATTTGTAGTTTTGGATTTATTTTCCATTTCCATCATGTATTTATAACCCTAACAGTTCGTTTTTAAATTATCGTTTTCCAGCCAATAAGCTTTATCAATTAATCACTTGATATTGCTCTTGAAATTTAAGGTGAATTATATTCATGTATTGGTTTTTCTATACCGGTTACGAAGTATTATCTTTGGTATGTTTTTACTATCTAGGGAATTTTTATTCAGGGTTTGAAGTTATAGAGGAGTTCATGACTACTCATAGTTTCAGTATAGGGTTTTCTGTCAGGTCATAGATTCACTATTTACTGTATAATAACCATTATATTCATTTTACTAATATGGAAATTCTCGGGGATTACTAGGTCAAATTAGGGTTTTAATCTCCATAAACTCAGAATTTTATAACTACAATGTTGGTGTAATCTAAATGTTTATAACCAGTTGATTCTAGAAAATTAATCATCTTCTGTTGCACTTGAAATCTAAGACTAACAACAATTGTTTATGGGGTTATTGACTCGTGTTACGTAATCTTGTCTTTTACCGTATGGAATTTATTTCTTGTTATTATTGGTTATAGTAAATTTTCTAGTGCTACTTTCGAAATGCTAGAGACATTTTGATAATCATTGTATCATCATCTAATGTGTGTATATTTTATTTTCCAATTATCGAATTTAAGGTAGATAAATATTGGGATTTACAGTAAAAATTAATCTATTATCAATCGTTGATTGTCTAAAGTTATGGAAGTTACATTTTATGTTTCAGAATTTTATTGATAAAAGGTTCTAAGCTTTCTAACTATAAAATTATTCACACTTTAATATTCTATAAATCACAAAAAATCAGGACCGATATTTACGACTTTTCCCAAAGTTCCTTATGATTCTATATTACGTTTTTGGATAACTATTATAATCAGGTTATGTAAATTTAGGGGGATTACATTTATGTGTCTATATGCGAGTTTGATTTTAGCCTAATTTAATTTATCTGCAAATTTTGTTTTGACCTTAAATTAGTTTTTTTACTAATCAAGTTTGAATTGAGTTAAGCTCTAGTAGCTTACAAGTATTTCGACTTAATTATAGCCTTAAGCATAGATAAAACTATTATCAAAATCTCATGAGTAATGTTCCATACCCAATTGCATAATTATATCATTTAATATATTTTAATCTACTTGATACATATAATAGCATACAAACAATGTTATAAGAAGCTCATAAACCTTATTACTAATTATAAAACATTATTTTGGCACTACAAAGAGAATTTGTGGAACTATTGGATTTATACATGAAAATCCTAGAAAATGAAGATCCACGCTAGTCAACTGGAAGCACTTGATAGTTGACTATTACCTATTATGAATAATCATCCAATGTTGTTGCTTCAGTCTTGCCATGGCTTTTATCACATATTTAACTATTACTATATTCTTATTTCTTATGCAATTTAAAACATACGTAATAGCAGTGATAGTTATTAATAATTGGTAGTTATATTGTCTCAACTAAAGTAGTGTTATAGGATGATGTGATATACTTGGGTGTTAATACTACCATGTGCATGCATTTTAGTGAAAGGATTATGGACTAGTGAATCATTGTGATATGCTTTAGTTTGCTAGCAGAAAACTATATCATGTTAATATCTTATGATGTATTTATGGATAGTTGTAGTGGATCAAAAGTCCTAGTGATAGATCTTGATGAGGCAAATTGTATTAGTTAGAAGTGTTATGAAATACTCACACCATGTGTTTGGTTTTGTGTGTTAAAAATTATCCATAATAATAGCATATGTATTTACTATTAGGATATAGATCCAACTCATATGGGTCTATATCCAATGACATCCTAAATATACATTAGATATATTTATAAGAAGATTTGAAGATAAGGTATTTATAAAATTCAAAGTTGTTCAACATAGAAATTAATGGCATAATAATGAGAATTTAATATAGCTTTAAAACTGTCGGTTTTTTGAATGCTAACTTTTAAATGCCAATTTATGTGGCTTTTGAATTTCCTTTTGTAATATTCATTATGATAGTCTTATAAATTGATTGAGAGAGAGAAAGAAAAACAACACTATTTTTTATATTTTTCCAAAACTTAGAGAGAGATCTAGAGAAGGAATTATTGAAAATCTACCGATTTATGGTGAGATTGTGTGATCCACTAGTGGAACTAGTGAAAATTGTGTTGTATTCCATTATTTCAGATAGTGGAGGATTTTAGTGAGGCAGTGGTCCCGTGGTTTTTTCCTACATTAGGGTTTTCCATGTTAAATCCTGGTGCTGATTGTTTTATTTTTGTTTGAACTATTTGTTAATCGCTTTAGCAAAAGAAAAAGGATCAAGCTTTTCCTAACAAAATGGTATCAGAGTGCCAGGTTCTTAAAGAAAATTAGGGTTTCGTTGCACTGAGGTTAGGGTTTCTTAATTCTAGACACGGCTGAATCTTCAGGTACAATGATCAAACTTAGTTATTCAAATTACTCTATTTAGAAATCTGTGATAGAAGATCTTTTATATTGTGAAAATCTGTATTTGCCTTTGGGGGGTGATACTACAAAACCCCAAGATAAATCTAATGCAGATTGGATGATACTACTTAGGAAGACTGTTGGTTATATCCGACAGTAGGTTGATCGGAGCATTAATCATCATGTTGCTTAAAAGACTAGGGCTGATGTTTTGTGGAAGAAGTTAGAATCTATGTATGAAAGGAAAACACCTTGAACAAAACCTCATTGATTAGGAGAGTGGTTGATTTGAAATATAAGGAAGGTTCTAACATGATTGGGCATTTGAATGATTTTCAAGGGCTTGTAAATCAACTGACAACGATGAAGCTTGTGCTTGAGGATGAGACTCAGGCACTTTTGTTGCTAAGTTCATTATCTAAGAGTTGGGAAACCCTTGTAGTATCAGTTAGTAATTCTGCTTCGGATGGAACCTTGACACTTGCCATGGTCAAGGATATTTTGATCAATGAAGAGGCCAGAAGGAAAGATCTGGGTATTGGTTCAAATTCAAGGGATCTTATTGCAGATAAATCTAAAAGGAAAGGTAGAAGCAAGCATAGAGGGCAGAAGCAAGCATAGAGGGCAGAATGATAAATATGATAGATCTGACAAGTCAAGGGGAAGATCTAAGTCAAGGGATAAGAGAAACCTTAAGTGTTTCTATTTTGACAAGCTAGGTCATTTCAAGAAAGCAAAACTGTGGAAGAAATAGCAGGATAAGGGTAAAGGTGATGATTCAGATGAAGACACTACTACTACAGCAGCAGATGGTGAGGTAGTAATTACATGAGATGAGGGCTGTATTAGTCTTGCAGGTCATGATAATGACTGGGTGGTTGATTCTGGTGCCTCCTTCATGTGATTGCACATGGTGAGTTATTCTGATCTTACATTGCTGGTGATTATGGCAATGTTAGGATGGGAAATAATGAAACTTCAAAGATTATAGGCATTGGAAATTATTGTTTTGCAAACTAATACAGGTTGTAGACTCATTCTCAAAGGTGTGAGACATGTACCAAATATCCGCCTGAACCTGATTTCAATAGGAAAGCTAGATAATGAAGGTTACCATAATCATTTTGGTGATGGTAAATGGAAGCTCACCAAAGGCTCCTTGATTGTAGCTAAGGGAAGGAAGTGTAATACCCTTTACTTAATGCCAGCAAAGCTAAGTAAAGGAGATCTGAATTTGACAGATGATGCTACTATGGAGCTGTGGCACAGACAGCTTGGCAACATGAGTGAAAAAGGGCTTTAGAAGCAACTTCTACCTGATTTCAAAGGTACTCCATTAAAACCTTGCACTGACTATCTTGCTGGTAAACAATATAGGGTTGCTTTTCAGAGAAATCCACCTAGTAGGAGATCTCATATATTGGATTTGATCCACACTGATGTGTGTTATATGAAAGACATGACAATAGGTGGTGCATTATACTTTGTTAAATTTATTGATGATTACTCTAGAAAGCTTTGGACATATGCTTTGAAGTCCAAAGATCAGGTGTTGACTGTATTCAAACAGTTTCATTCTAGAGTGGAGCGTGAAACTAGCAGAAAGTTAATTTGTGTTAGGGCTGATAATGGTGGGGAGTATAGACGACCATTTGAGCAGTATTGCATAGATCATGGGATAAAATTGAAGAAGATAGTTCCCAAGACCCCACAGCAGAATGGTGTTGCAAAGAGAATGAATCGCACAATCACTGAGAGAATAAAGTGCATGTTATCTCATGCTAAGCTGCCTAACTCATTTTGGGGCGAAGCCATGAGAACAGCTGTGGATGTGATAAACCTTTCTCCCTCATATGCTCTGGATGAAGATATCCCAGAGAAGGTCTGGATAGGTAAAGATATTTCTTATAATCACTTACGTGTCTTTAGGTGCAAGGCCTTGTGCATATTCCAAAGGATAAGAGAGCAAAGCTTGATGCTAACTCCAAAGTATATTTTTCTTGGATATGCACATGATGAATATGGATACAGATTGTGGGATTCTGTTGATAGGAAGGTCATCAGGAGCAGGGATGTGGTCTTTCTTGAAGACCAAACAGTTGAAGATATTGAGAAGGTTGAGACGTCATCATGTAGATCCTGCACCTTCTACTGATACTACTGATAGAAGAACTATAGAAGACATAGGTGAAGAGATCCAAGAGCCTCAACAGCATATTGAATTGAGGAGATCTTTAAGAGACAGAAGACCATCAGTTAGGTATAGTCAGATGAGTTTGTGATGATCACTGGCGGGGGAGAACCTGAATGTTATGAGGAAGCCATGACTCATGACAAGAAGAAAGAATGGTTAAAAGCCATGCAAGAAGAAATCAATTCCTTGCATGAGAATAAAACTTATGATTTGGCTCAGCAACCTAAGGGCAAGAGAACCCTGAGAAATAAATGGGTTTATAGACTGAAGACAGATGAAGAACAGCTTACAGCCAAGGTACAAGGCAAGACTGGTTGTGAAAGGGTTCAATCAGAAGAAAGGGTTTGATTTTGAAGAAATTTTCTCACTTGTGGTGAAGACGTCATCCATCAGAGTTGTGCTCAGCATTGCAGCTAGTTTGGATCTGGAGATTAAGTAGATGGATGTAAAGACAACATTCTTTCATGGTGATTTGGAGGAAGGGATCTATATGGAGCAACCTGAAGGGTTCAAGATCAAGGGGAAGAAGAATCTTGTATGCAGATTGAAGAAAAGTTTGTATGAGCTGAAACAAGCTCCAAGGAAATGGTACAAGAAGTTTGACTCCTTCATATTTGATCAGGGTTACACCAGGACTGCCATAGATCATTGTGTCTTCATTAAACGGTTTTCCAATACTGAGTTCATTATCCTTTTACTTTATGTTGATGATATGCTGATTATTGGCAGGGATACCAAGAGGATTAAAGAATTGAAGATTGCCTTGAGTAAATCTTTCTCCATGAAAGATTTAGGACCTGCTAGCCACATTCTTGGTATGAAGATTATTAGAGATACGAAGAGCCAGAAGCTGTGGTTGTCACAGGAGAGGTATATTGAGAAAGTATTGGAGAGATTCAACATGAGCAAAGCAAAATCTATTTGTTCTCCACTTTTGGGACATTTCAAACTGAGTTCATTTCAGTGTTTTAAAATTGAGGCAGACAAAGATATGAAAAAGGTCCCATACGCTTCAGTTGTTGGGAGTCCAAGTATGCTATGGTATGCACTAGACCTGATATTGCTCATGTTGTTGGTGTTGTGAGCCGGTATCTCTCAAATCCAGGTAAGGAGCACTGGCCTGGAGTGAAATAGATTCTCAAATATCTTAGGGGCACTTCCAGATTTTGTCTATAGTTTGGTGGTAGCAGTAAGCCTGTGTTAGAAGGGTTTTCAGATGCTGATATGGCTAATGATTTGGATTCCAAGAAATCCACATCAGGTTATCTGATCACTTTTGTAGGGAGAGCAATGTCTTGGCAATCAAAGTTGCAAAAATATGTTGCACTTTCCACCACTGAAGCAAGTATGTTGCTGTAACAAAAGCCTGCAAGAAAATCTTATGGATGAAAAAGTTTTTGGAAGAACTGAGTCAAGAGCAGAAGACTTGAAGTTGTTTTGTGATAGCCAGAGCACCATTCATCTCAGCAAGAATCTAATGTTTCATTCAAGATCCAAACATATTGATGTCAGGTACCATTGGATTAGAGATGTTAAGTCCAAGCAGTTGAAACTTGAGAAGATCTATATTGATGACAATGCATCAGATATGACAAAGCTCTACCCAAGGAGAAGATTGTTTGCTGCAGGAAGATTGTAGAGTGATGGAACTCCCCATATGAGTTGGAGGGAGAGTTTGTTGGGATATAGATTTAACTCATATGTGTCTACATCTAAGGACATCCTAAATATATTGGATATATTTAGAAGAAGACTTGAAGATAAGAAGTATTTATAAAAGTCAAAGTTGGTCAACATAGAAATTAATGGCAGAATAATGAGAATTTAATACAACTTTGAAACTGCCGATTTTTGAATGCCAGCTTTAAATGCCAATTTATGTGGCCTTTGAATTTCCTTTTGTAATACTCCTTATGATAGTCTTATAAATTAATTGAGAGAGAAAGAAAAACAACACAATTTTATATATTTTTCCAAAACCTAGAGAGAGATCTAGAGAGGGAATTGTTGTAAATCTACCAGTTTGTGGTGAGATTGTGTGATCCACTAGTGGGACTAGTGAATATTGTGTTGTATTCCATTATTTCATATAGTGGAAGATTTTAGTACAGCGGCGGTCCTGTGGTTTTTTCTCACATTCGGGTTTTCCACGTTAAATTCTGGTATTGATTGTTTTATTTTTGTTTGAATTATTTGTTAATCGCATCAGCAAAAGCAAAAGGATTAAGCTTTTTCTAACATGGTTGTGCATGTATGCCAGAGACACACGAACTACTTTAAGTGTTGGGACACCAAATTTGTGTTGTGTGCTAAATCAAAATGAAAACAATTACTTTCAAATGTTGCAAATTGATATGATTAACCATTCTATTTGCAATGATGTAGGTGTTTGTGGTTGGTGGTGGTTATATATTGGGCTATGGGATATTTTCTCAAGTATATAGGTAATATGAGTAAGATGATAGCAATCTCAACTATTATAATGATAGAGGATATGGAACTAAGATTATGATTATGTAGATTTGATTTTCATTTTTGATAGACTTACTACATTTTATGTTACCTTTTACGTTCTTCGTTTGAATTGATTTTATGGATGTATTACGTCGATTGGAATTTGCTTTATAAGAGACATTTGTGGATATTAGGATTGTATGAAGGTTTTCTTTTGTGAAAATTTAACGGAATATTATGTTTTATTATGGCATTTAGCAGTTTTTAGACTCTTCACTTATTCATGCTACAGTAAAAGTACGTGGTGGAGTTGTCGCATCCTAGGTGGCGTGTGGAAAAAAAGCTAAGATAACTTTTTTTTTTTTTTTTTTTTTTGTGGCTGTTAACTAAGATAATTTATTTGGCTAAACTTGCCAGGGAATCTTTCATGATTCACGACCTAAATCTAGGCTCTTCTTTTCTTTGTGTGGGGCATTTGGCCGATTTTTATTATTTGTCTCAAGCAACTTACCGAATGCCGCATAATCTCTACATGTATATGCACCACCGACCAGTACAGATGATTTTGAGAGCATGGGACACACAAAACCTTAGTGCTCTCCAGGATAATGGGTACAAGAAAGCCTCACTAGAAACAAAAAAACTTCAATTATTTACTCTTGCTGTGGCTTAAGACTTCCGGTTGAAACCAGTGAAATCAGTACAAAGTTTTAAGTATTGGACGGTCCTTGGCCGGGGGGGAAGGTATTGGACCATTTAAAATACCCTCTTTTATGCTATGTAACTTATTGATACACAGGTTGATTAGATGATTTCAACAATTTAAAATGTTCGATTAGATGAAAATAGAGGTGTAAATGAATCAAGTTAGTTCATAAACTACTGATGCAGCTTATTATTTACTCTTATTTGATTCGAAAATAGTCAAGTCGAACTTGAACCACTCAAATAATTTATCAAGCCAAGCTTTAGCTCGATTGTAAATGTTAATTGAATTTGAATCGAGTTCAGGTATTAGTATTATTTGAATTGTAATTAAAATATATATTTTTTAAAATCTAGTTTAAACGAGCTTTGCTAAGTCGAGTTAAAGTTTGTGAAATGTTACATAAAGCCGAATTCAAGTTTAGAATTTAGAGCTTAAGCCAAGCTCAAGTTTTCAAATTTGAAGCCGAACTTGGCTCGAAATCGGTACTATACCGTCCGATTTGAGTTGTTCATATCCTTAGTTTAGAATAATAAGAAAGTTAAAAAAAAATTTAAAGGAATGAATGGGCAAGATCGGGCCGCTTTCTTGATAGATATTGTCGTGGCCATCACTGTTCTCCCACTGCACATTATTATGTGATGATTAAAGTGAGGTAACTTGAAAACAAAATTAGAAACAATTAAGGAAGCTCAATTAATGCAAGGCAAGTAAGGTTATTAAGTACAACCGACCCTCCAACAACTTTGGCCAAATGTCCCAACCATGGTAGTCAGAAAATGTCAATACATTTATAGCCCGCGGCTCCGGGAAGTGGAAAACCTTGCATTTCCCTGACTTGTCTCTTCTTTCAACACCAGTTCCAACTTCCAATACGTCTTTGGTTGCTTTAATTTGTCCAATAAATGCACAGCACGACCATCCGCGCGAGTCCCCTTCAATCTGAGGAGACAAAAGCTAGAAATTCACCAGAAGGCACCGATGGTTTTCTTTAGTCTTGTTTTGAACTATAGGGGGCTCTTTGTTTTTTTTTTTTTTTTTAATAATTTAAAACCTGCCAATAAGTATAATGAGGTACTAAGTCTGTCCCAATAATCTATTTGATTTTCTTAAATATATTTTAAACTACATGAGTTTTCCTTTTTAAATTTAGAACCAGCCAATAAGTCTAATAGTGTATTCCAACCTAACGTGATCTTACTCGAAAGCCAATATGAGATACATCAAATCAATTTAAAACAAAATATATTAAAAGTTTCCTTAGTAGGTTCTAATTTTCAACTGACTTCAATTTAGTCCAAAAATGTAGATGCAAAATCAGATAAGGTATCATCAAGAAAACCCCAAATCCATCACAAATTTCAAATAGTATAATTATTGGGTCGAATGGGTTAGGCATACAATAAGAACCTATCTGATGTAAGACTATAAATGAGTCGAGACAGTACATTATTAAACTGAAATTGGAGCTTAACTTGAAATTTTAAAACTTGAACTTGGCTTGAAGTAACACTAAACAAACTCACTTGATTAAGCTTGTTTAGACTTGATTCATTAAAAAAATATTTTCTATTATAATTAAAGTAATAATAACATTAAAGTTTGAGTCGAACTCAATTAACATATATGCTGGACTAGAGTTTAATTAGACTTACAAGCTGATTAAACTAAATCTTATAAAGCTCATGGTCGATTCCAAAAGCTAATCAAATAGTTCATGATCAAGTTCGACTTAACTATTCTCGACTCTAACTTGAATAAAAATTAAGTATAATTTGTAAACTGGTTTGATTCGTTTACATCCTTATCTTTATGAATACATATACGTTGAGTGATAAAACTAAAAAATAATAATAAATTAATAAATAAAATGTTGATAAAATCTTCTAAGTTAAAAGGGATGCCCATTACCATGCGCATTGTCCATGATCCTTTTGGGACCTTAAAAGAAATATATGATCTTCGGTTGTGAGTCACAATAAGTTCCAATTATAAGACATTCCTCCTAAGTCCTATAGCAACACTGGGATATCATCTATATTGATTAGGGGTGTTCATGGTTCGGTTAATCAATCCGTGGCTCTATTTTTTAAACCTAACCGTAATTACCGGTTTTTTAATATCTCGATCCTAAACCGATTCATTATAAACGGTTAACTGCCTTAACAGTTAATTTTTTCAGTTTTTGGTTTTTAACCATTTAACATAGTGGTTATGCAAAATTTATAGTTAATCGTATTTTTCAATATGTTCATAAAAAAATTGTAGTGTTTTTTTATAGTTACATTAAAAACTGTAAATTAAGAATGCAAGACTTGTGAAAGAGTTGTCAACATGTATCGAAACCATCAAGATAATCATTATAATAGCCTTTTGCTCCTATACTCTTATCAATCTTGAACAATTGAGCTATCTCAATAAAACACCACTATTCCAATTTTCAAATATACATGCATTTGTTTCTTCTTATCTCAACCATTCATTTCAACATAATTCATATTGATAGCACTATTAAACATACAATAACAAAAAGGTCTTCAAGAGTAGAATTATTATCAAATTAAAACATGATTGTTTCGATCAATACATGTTTGGAATTACAATAGTATAATAACTTAAAGTTGAACACTTCCTTGTGAGCTCCATCACTTTCTTGTATTCCTCAAGAAGATAGGGTTTCACATTTCAACATGTAGATATTTAGTATTTATATATTTTTTAAAATATAATTATATAAGTATATTATAAATTATATATATTTATAAACACGGATCGATTAACCGAAACCATTAGTTTTTTGATTCTATAAACCAAAACCGTAATTGAAAACTGAAAAAATCAAAAGTGCAAATCCTAATCCGAAACTGATGGATCAGTTAACCTTCTTTTAGGATTTGTTTTACGGTTTTGATTCAGTTATCCTAAACGTTCGATTTTTTTACACACCTCTACTATTGATACTTAAAAAACATGTTGTGTTGAATCAATTAATGGAAATTGCCTTGGAGAAGACTTTAATTATTCAGCATAGAAAGATAAGGAATAGAGAAAAAATGTATTGGAGACGAAGATCACATATTTTTTTGAAAGAAGGGGACAGAAACACAAAATTCTTTCATTAGTTGACCCTAATGTGTTGCAAGAGAAACAAAATCATGTAACTAAAGGGTAAGAATGACAAGTGGCTTGAGGATGAAGAGTCTATGCCTACATTATATTTATTCTCCCCTTATATATGTTTTCACCCTCTTGAAATTGAGAACTTAAACTATTTAAGTAAAAACCTACTCATGTTGATTACCTAAAATGGTTTAATATAAAAAAAGGTTCTTAACCATACAATTACAAAAGCAAATAAATATTGTTGCTGGGACTAGGTAGGAATGAAAATAGAAAACAAAAATTAACAATAACAATCGATTAATGAAGATTTATGGATTAAGCATAAATTTTGATTATAAGCACCAATGTAGATATATTCTCCAAATCTAGAAAAAAAATAGATCTAACTTATGAAAGAAGGGATATAAAACTAAAATATAGAAATTACTCAATCCTAAAATCTATAACTTGATAATCTAGGTTCACGACTTGATCAACCAATTTCTCTTTTCTCTTTCCTTTGGAGTCTCCTTTTGGATCGATTGTATGACCAACTTGGTTATTTGAGTGGTCAACTCTATTCTCCTTTGTAGTCTAGCCAATCAAATTACAGTTTCCATTAACCTAATTCAACTTTTTTTTCATCTTATTTTATGTCTTTAAACTCTTTTCAATCTTCTTTTACTTCAATTTATATGCTTGTTACTTATTGTATTAGTCTTATCCCAATGTACAAGAGAAATATTTTTAAATACTTTCACATTCCTTATGTCCCTTTGTATGCAAAAGTTACCTAGAATAGTTGTCCATTACATTATTGTCTTGTGTTTTTTGTTTACTTTACAAAGGCATACATTGGATAATAAATTAAGTTTAGGTAAATGTCAAATTCACTACCCGAACTTTGTAAAAAATGTATAATTAAGCACCTAAACTTTTAAATTGTGAATTTACTACTTGATTAAAATTTTTGTGGTTGTTTTTAGTGCCACCATCAATGCCCTTAACTCTGAAAAACTGTCCAATAATGCAATAACACTGTGCTTTCTTAGAAATAAAAAGATACCGTGTATGAAATTGGATAAAAAAAGAAGAAGAAGCAATAACTCAACTTTTGTTAATGACTTAAAAATGAGACCCTAAGCCCCTTAATTTTAAAACCCTTACTCCTTAACAGAAACAACAACAATCCTAATTAGCTAAAGATTTTGTGGAAACCTTAACCTTCTAATTTAGAAACGCTTACTCCCTAATAGAGACAATATCAATCCTAATTAATTGGAGATTTTGTAGGAACCATAACCCCTTAATTTCGAAACCCTTACTCCCCATTAGAAACAACATAATTCTAATCGATTAAAGTGTGAAGGAAAAGCCTAACCCCTATTATTGCTAATTTGAATCTACAATTGCAAGACCCTCGTGGGAAGAGATAGAGGTAGGGTAAACATGTGAATATGTGGAAAAGAGACAATATTTCAAGTTCCTTTTGATTTTTAAGTTTGAACTCTATTTTTTGAATTTTTTTTTGGAAGGTAACATGCTCTGTTAAACCATAATCGCAACCTCCTTAGTGAAGAGGCAAAGCTATGGTCAAATGCATATTGTCTAAACTAATAAGTTTTTGTGATGAGACGTTGGCATGATGAGATTAATGTTGTGATGATGCATAGTTTTCATTAATGAACGAATCTAACATATATAGAACTGAGATGGCAAAGTCAGGTGATGCATCATTTTCATCTTCCAATTTATTGGTAAACAGCACATTCGGTTATGTATTATGCAAGTGTAGCTTAATGGAAAGAATCTCAATAGCAAAGATAAATATGAATTGAGGGAAGTTGTTTTATAGATGCTTTAGAAACAACATAGTAGTGTCATGGTATTGTCTTTTATGCTCATGTTGACCTCAACTGATTGCACAAAATATGTGATTGTGTTGTGCAATTATTTGATAATCATGGGTTGTTTGATTTATAAGATCTACTTCAAGTGGGTGTTCTATAGTAGGACAATGAGGAAGGAAAAAAAATAATGTGTCATCTCGTTGAAATGCTGAAATATTAAATGAACTAACACTTTGCTGAATGGAATAAAGGGGGAATTGAATTCTAATTCAAAGGGAATGTAATAGAGTTGTAATGACTATTATAATATTCACTTCGTATAAAATATAAAACAAGTAATTACTAGAGTTAAATATAATATATTTGTAATATCCCCTCTATTTATTACAAAGAGAGGATAATTGTATAGGTGTTATATTCAAGATAAGGGTATTTATGACAAAGTTGAAAAATAGCCCATTGAATGGCAATTTATGGGGTGGAGATATGAATTGCTATCTATCATTTTAAGTAATAACAATTCATTATGAATTGTCATTCCTTTCAAGTAAACACCGTAATGTTAGCTTTACGTCAAACAAGGAAGGAATGAATTGTCATTTATGTTAAGTGAATGAACTCTAAGTATGCAAAATGGTCTTAATCAACTTAGCTTGAACAACCTCGAAATGAGAACTAACAACAAGCTAAGATCACAATGTCATGATATGCCACAATTGATGTTTTCAGCCTATTGCATAAACATAAGGGTATATTACATCGAAATGTGCCAACTTTTGATGGTAAGTTTATTTAAGATATCAAGTTTTAAGTTATAAAAAAGAGGAATAAACATTTAGGGATAAATTCATATAAGTAATTAAAATTTTACAAAGTGAGTCAAATAAGATATTAATAATTGAGTGTTAGTGAAAATTAAGAAAATTAAATTAAAAACTAATCGAAACATTAATACCTTAAGTGAACTTTGCAAAACGTTGATACCTCATTTGATTTATTTTGAGAAATGTTAATTCCTCTTTTTAACCACTTGAAATGTTGATACCTTAAATGAACCTACCCTAAAGTTTTGACACTTTTGGTCTAATTTACTTAGTTGTGACAAGCTAAGATCATGTTCCTTCCCTAGTTACTAAGATCCCTTATTCTTCTTGACTTGTTCTCCACGTGTTTCTCTGTCTAAAATGCTCTCATGTTTACTAAAAAGATCTTTTTAATGAGACATGTTTGGTATTTATGAAAACCCTAAAAATTAGCTCAACACTGTATGTCAACACAAGCATGTTGAATACCCCATGTTGAATTTAGAAAATAAATCTCTAGATCCCCACATGCGTTCTGATTCAAAATAATCATCCAACACTAATTTGGTAATTGACTGTGGTGGATTTGACCTCAAATTTTCTTTCCAAAATGGTTGTTTTCAAGCATCATGTTAGGCTTGCTTCCCTTTTTGGTTCAACACGACCTCTTAGCATCGCCATGTATATCAACATGGTGAGCTCATTTGTAATTTCTTCACTCTAGACTTCAGTATACCATCCTAAAGTGGTCATGCTGACTATCATGCTAAACTCAATTCCTTCAAAACTCTTCAAATCCCTCTTAAACTTCATCAAACTTCTTTCACATACTCTCGTTCAACTTAAAAACATCAAAAGTACCTTAAATCAAAATTTTAACTAAATGAGTACCATTTTCTTCACTTTAATTATTAAAATATCCCAATAAAGCCTAAAACAACCTATTACAATAAGAGTCTTTTCACACCTATCATTAACCTCTTCTTGAAAATTCTCTTTAGAATTTGGGGTAGTGTGCTACAAAGAGTAGCTTTAATAACTCATTTGTGTAATTTAAATATGATATGTTTGTTTTTAGATTATAGATCTAGAAATGCTTTAATTTCTCTATAAATTCTTTAGCATGACCTAAAAAAAATGCCAAACTGCAAGTATAACTTTTAATTAAGGCAAATTACATTCTTATCTTTTGATCATGTGTGAACATTTTTAAAACATAAAGATTTTTAACATTGAAAATACACAATATTTGTTGTAAATTTTTACAAAATAATGACCCAAAGGATTTGAAAAACTCAGAACCTTAATTCCTAGAAAATCAACCTTACCTAACTTTATTCTATTCATAAGTACATAAGCACATGCGATAGAATAATAATTGTTTTTGAGTCAAGTATGCCCAATAATATCTTGAAGTCGATTTCTACTTAGCCCAAATAACACCCAGAATATTAATTAGAAAATCTCCATGGTTCTCTTATGTCTATAAATCACTTCACATGACTTTTAGTACTTCTCAATGCAAACTTAGAAGGAACAAAACAAGATAAACTAGACTTAACAATAATTCGACATAACGCATGACAAACAACATCATACATTGTATATAAATTTTACACACAACAAGTGTTATGGGGATTATACTTTCTACATTAGTAATAAAAGAAAATAAAAAAAGATCAATCTCCAATTACTAGGAAAGCACATCCAAGACAACTCCCTATAATATCATAAAAACACATATACACATTACCTTTTGCTATTACATATTTTCCAATGGAGAAATATACAACGGAAACACCTAGAACGAACCTAAAACATAGATGTTCATGCTACATTAAAGAGAAAAAAACACACACGCATAAACAGAAGCAATTGCTTAACACTTAAGATGCATGACTTGCCTACTCCAAGCCAAACAAACTTAAGAAAGGTAACTGTGAAAGTTGGTATTAGTTCTTGCTAGGTGTATGGCCTAACCATTAAAAAACAAGTAAAAAAAAAAAAAATGCATCACCACTATGCCAATTACATCCACTCAATTCTTCTAGTGAAGGCGGCTCTCTTATGTAGCAATAATGCTAATCGCTTTAGCATCACAATTAATATCTAAGTTAATGTGTGTTAGGATAATCCACCTTTTTTTTTGTATGTTTTAACAATGGATATTCACTCGCTTTTGCACACAGGGACTAACTTCCCCCTAGCTTTGTTTACCTTGACATGATATATTGTGTAAGCTCCATTCATGTTAACCCTCAATTGCACTTGCAGTGTTGTCATCTCTTTTATCGATAACCCATCATGCTTAGTCTTTAAGTATGTCCTTTTGATCCTCAATTGACTTGGTGAACGGCAGGCATTGTTAATCATAAACTATAGGATATGCAAGCGAGTAGTATAAATACACACTGTATAAATAAACACCCAACTACACTTATATCCATAGTCAATTGAAGCACCATATACTTGCAACCAAGTTAAAAGGAAGTATCAAACATAACTTTGACATTTCATTGTGCAATAGAGCTCCACTGTACAACTTCTATTTGAGCACTTAGTATTTCAATAGAACCTTGCTCATCGGTTGAGGATATCGGAGGCTCGATCTTAACCATAACATGCTCTTATTACTGGTGATTCTTTTGAAGCTCTTAAGTAGAAGGGGCTGCTATTGGAAAAATTAAAAAATTATAAAAGCCCAGCTAGGCTTGTTACGTGCACATATGTGGAAGCAGAAGCTACAAGTCAGGTTTCTAAACCACTTTTAAACTCACTTAACTAACCATTATCTCTTAAATCATTTTACGCATAATTACAACAATAATAATAAAGAGATAATGGAAAGAAAAGATTACACTAGATTTAACGTAGAGCTCGATGCATCCCCTAGTCTCCACGACCCACAATTTGTCTCACTCAAGAATGACTTCATATTTCACTCAACACAAAACAAATACTTCATGAAGAGGACTTCACATTGCCTCAACACGAGGACTTCACAAATACCCCATAATCAAGGACTTCACATTGCCTCAACATAAAGGACTTCACCAATTGTCTACACACACGTAGGACTTCACAAAGGCCTTACCAAAAGGACTTTACCAATTGCCTAGATACACGTTAGACTTCACATAAGCTCCTTAACTCATGAGAACTTCACATAATGCCTTACAACCGAGGATTTCACATTGCCTCAATACAGAGGACTTCACACAATGCCTCACAACGAGGACTTCACATTGCCTTGCACACAAGGGCTTCACCTATTTCCTATACATACGTAGGACTTCACACAAGTGCCTCAACAAATAAGGACTTCACTTATTGCCTCAAACATAGGAAGACTTTACTAAAAAATTCATACAAAACATGTGAATAGTGCCTTACAATATTAGCTCACCAATATCACGAATGATACTATTCACTTAACAAATGCAAACATGAAATTAGAAAGTATTTTTACATAATCTATGCAAGTTAAGCTCTACAATCTTATCTCTCTCTTTCTATTTTTTTTTTTTGGATAAATTACATTAGAATGTCACAACGTTTGGTGATAAATTCATTTTGAGTTACAACATTTGGAGTGATTAAAAATATGTCACAACATTTGAAAGTAAGTTTATTTTGGGCTACAATGTTTGAAAAAATGATTCAATGCAAGTCTCTATGGACACGTATTAATAGGAGAAATTGACACGTGTCCATGGGATCCTAAATTGAATCATTTTTCCAAATGCTGTGATCCAAAATAAACTTATCCCCAAATGTTGTGATCTTTTTTTAATCACTTGAAACATTATGATCCAAAATGAACTTATTCCCAAACATTGTGACATTTTGGTGTGATTTTCCCTTTAAAAAAAAAACCCTAAAATACTCTCTATATAGTAGCTTTGAAAATATAGCCATTTCCCCCCTACAAGAAACTTTAACAGTCGAATTTGAAAATCTGCAATGGCTAGTTTTTAAAATATTGTGCCCTAGACTTATCACGCTTTAGACTCTTTGCACCTCAATTTACCTCATGACCAAGTCTGTTCTTGTCAAGCCTTAGATTCAAACTTATCCACCCTAGAGTTTAAACCTTTCGAACACTCGACATGACCCGCAACCAAGTCTGTGCATCTTGTTCTGTTCCACTCGTTGCACCTTGTACTTACATCTCGATTGGATCAATCCAACCTTCGATGAAATCCGCGATCAAGGCTACAATCAAGACTGTGCTTTCTCTTTTTATTTCACTAGTCGTATCTTTGATCAAATTTGTTAAGCTCTCGATTTGGCCCTTGATCAAGGCCACAACTAAGACTGTGGCACTTAATTTGTTCCTGCACAATCTGCAGAGAACAATACACATACAAACACAAACATATATATGCACAATAATGCTTAAACATATCAAAAATAAGTTTTTCTTATTAAATGTAGCTTAATTAAGTTAATGAGCATTTGTGTAATATATTTTTTCATCAAAACAAGATTGTAACCAATCTTGGTTCATTAGCTACTAAGGAAGACAATGGTGTAGCTTTGTGGGTTGTAAGGCCTGATGACATCCATAAAAATTATTTGTCTCTTTTGACTCTTACTCCGCTAACTAGTGTCTTAATCTAATCCACTTGTTGCTACAATTAAGTTGAATCGAATAAACTTATAAAATGACTTCATTAATCTTCAAGACTAATATGTTCATGCTATAGCTAGAGATTAATATACAAATGTGCAGTTATTTAATAGGGTAAATTATATTGGAAGGTCCTAATGTTTAGGAGTAAGTTCATTTAAGATTCTAATGTTTCAAATGGTTCAAAAGAGATCCAAACGTTTGGAGAAATTAGTCAATCAAGGTCTTTTTAACATGTGTCAACAGGAGAAATATTTAGTTAAAACTTAAAAAACTCATTACGTTGTGACACGTGTCAATGGAGACTTTAATTGACCAACTTCTTCAAACGTTGGGATCTCTTGTGAACCACTCCAAATGTTAAGATTTCAAATGAACCTAGCCTCAAATGTTAAGACCTTCCAGTGTAATTTACCTTTATTTAATACTAGTAGTTAACTGGTTGATGTAAATATTTCAATTGCATTACTCACAAACCTTATCCTTGTGGTATTGTTGGCGGCCTTTCACATCAACTGAATGAATTGTGATCTACCTTAGTATGTGGTTTGTTCCTTCTCTTGATTGCTCGAAATGAAAGAAAAATGTCCAATTATCATATTTTGAAAATACTTGGTTATATTTCACATTGAGAAACAAAGGGATACTAGACCATGAAGTACCATACGGTTAAATGAGCTAGTTTGCAGTTAGATGTTTGCCATAACAAAATAAAATCTTACATTCACAAGTCTACACTAGATGTTGAATTGCAAATTACTTGGGTAGCTTCCAATCATGCTTTTGGCCCCTCTACTATCACGCCTCTCTCGACATTGTTGCTTCCACTTTACATCAGAATAGAATAAGAAAGATGGCATGGAAGTTTAAATGAGGTGATACATACCACTAATGAAAGAGAATAATACAACCTACTTTACTTGAGTTTTTCCTAAGGCAATGTGGCTCAAAAGGCCATAGATTTTAAAATACATTACTCATGTAGGACGCTAGTAAAATTGGCTTCCGCTAACTCCCTTTCTATCCCTTTTAATCTTCAGCCTTCTAGGCATCTTCTTAGGAATTAAAGTGAGCATCTTCTCTTAATCCATCTTCTCTTAAAATTTAGCACTTGGTACAAGGATGATGATAGCCTTTCAAAAGAACAAAAATAGAACTAGCTAGACTTATAAATGATAGTGTCTATTCTTATGGTTAAATAAGATGTTTACTTGTAAGTTTTTAATTTTTGTTATAGCAACTTATTATTATGTCATAAGGGAATTGACTTGATATTTTAGATCTTTGTTATTATTTATTATTTTCATTACTACATACTTCTCTATACTTTATATAAATTTCTAGAAATTCTTTTCTACTATTGTGATTTTAGTTAGATTATTTACTTTCATTATTCCTTCAATATTATGATGTTTTAATTCAAACGCAGAGCATGCTAGTACTAATGAAGTCACTTTACATCCTAGAAACTGGTGAGACACTTATTATTAACATATTTAAAATGTTTTTGTTTACATATTTCATCCATCATTTTTCTAAGGCTTCATTATAGGATTATCTAATATGATATAAGTTTAAGGTTAGAAAAACTCATATGGAACTACATGAAGGATTTATAAGAGGGAAGACCTATTAACATAATACTTTAAGGTTTTGAGTTATATATGGTGGCAAGCCCATTAGTCTATTCTTTCATAAGGTCTATTTATAAAATTTCTCTCTATTAAAGGCTCCTCTTCTCCTTAATAGGTGGTATCAAAGCCAATGGTTCTATTAAGAAACTTCTATGGTTAGCCCTTCAATGTGAAAAGAAGAGTTTTGTAGTGGTGACTCATGAGTAAAACCCATGTTGTAAGTAGATTGGTAGTAGGTTTCTCATAAAAGTGGTTTAGTGGAGTCAATTCTACAAACTTTATATAAGATGACAAGGTATACAATCCAACTTAAGCCTATTATAAGGCTTACACTTGAGTGAAAGATTATTAGGATACAAGTGTGAGGTTAGATTAGTCCCACATGATAAATATGTGGATCATGTGAAAGATTTATGAGAGGAAAGATCTATTAACCTAATACCTTAAGGTTTTATATCATATATGATATCAAACATATTGGTAGAAGATTTTTTACTAAGGCTTGTTAGGTTAAAGCCTCAGGTTAATAGGCTCTAATGCCCACTAGTAGCCCTCAAGAGGCCCAATTCACAAAGGCCTTAAGGGGACACAATGCCTTAGCCTCGCTACCAAGCTCTAAGAGGATCTTGACCCCAAAAGCAACTAAAGACCCCCACCTTGATTGCAACTCCTTGAATGGAGACCTATGGTAATGAGGTCGTGTTGGTTGTGACCCTCGACCTTAGGGGAGGCCATGGCAACTCTATATCTATATCCTCCTAGAAATTCATGCCAAATTGGCTGCCCTCCATACCTAACATTTTCATACCCTATCCTTGATATGTTTACATTCTATGCCTAGCATAGTTATGCTCTACGAGTCATGTTAGTTAATGGATTTGGGGAATTCACTGTTTGGAAAGAAGATCTCTTGTGGTCCCTCGAATCCCATTGTGACCATCTCATATAAGGAACCCTTAGTCTGGAGGTAAGCAAGACTTTTTCCTAGATTATAGTGTTACTTCTGATTATTCTTCTTTAGCACTCTTACGAAATCACATGTAACTTAACTATTGGAGTGGCCACGCTAGATGACCCCCGAGTATACCACTAGTTTAGTTTTTGTGTTCCTATTTCTATGATGCAACCGTACCCATTCTCAAAAAACTCTACTAGTGATTTGGCACATGTAATAAAACTAATTGATGCATTCTTTCACATGGTCAATTTGTGGAATTTTTACCCCGTTGATGGCTTCCTCCTTTCCTTAACATCATCTTCAATGTATTAGTTATGATGGGTTGAAGCATACTTTGAGTCATTGCTTTTGAATTTGCATTTTATAGACCCTTTTGGTATATTGCTAGTTGAATATACTTTAATTAGTTTTAGTGGTTATTAAATTTGCTTCTACATTTTTATCCTAAGAGATAACTCATATGTGTTTCCAATGGTTCAAACTATTATGCGTTAAACCTGAAGGGTTTAGCTGGCTTAAGATGTGATCTAGTTAGTGAGAGAATGCAAACCTTGAATTTTTACCCCATTGATGGCTTCCTCATCTCCTTAACATCATTTTCAAGGTATTAGTTATGGTGGGCTAAAGCATACTTTGAGTCATTGTTTTTGAATTTGCGTTGTACAGACCCTTTTGGTATATTGCCAGCCGAATATACTTTAATTAGTTTTAGTGATTATTAAATTTGCTTCTACATTTTTATTCTAAGTAATAAGCCATATGTGTTTCCAATGGTTTAAACTATTATGCCTTAAACCTGAAGGGTTTAACTAGCCATAGATGTGATCTTGTCGCTTAGTGAGAGAATGCAAACCTTGAATTCTATGCTTCCAACTTTCTAGTTCAATAATGTAACTAACAAAGAAAAGCAATTCCTAGAAGGGGTTAAAAAAAATGCCCAATGAGCAACTATATTTCAAACATATACAAGCATACAACAAGCTCCATGCAAACCTATACTACACACTAATGAAACATAAGCAAACATTCAACACATGCTTATGAAACTAGTTAACTATCACAGTCCATGGTGGCGCACTCTTCTACCAGTATGACTATTCAATTTCTCTTTGGATTATTTGATAACCTATTATATAGTAAGCCATGCCAATAATCTGTATGTAAGGATTCATTGCCTAATACTATCACATACTATATCTTATATGGTCATCCCATTATATGTGATAAACACCAAATCTATGATTGCTTAACCTGGATGGCTGCAACTTTATGAAAGCAAAAGTAATAGTCGTTCAATTAATTAAAGGCTAGACTAGTCCTAACATAGACATCCAAACAATCAAATAGAATAAGAAGTCACTTCGTTTTCTTAGTAACTTTTATTTGTTGCTCTTTGTTCTTCCATTATATGCTATAATTTGATAATAATTTTATTGCTTTCATTATATTGTATTTAAGATGTTTATAAATTGTTCTTTTTCACTATCCTAATATTTATAGAAATCTCCTCATCAATTTAAAATAATCACTTTAGTCATTCAAATGATTAGGTTAATCTTGTCGCAACAAACAAGCAGACTTACCAACTTGGTCAACTAAATCAATATTGTGGTCAACCTTGTTTGCATATGAAACTCAACACTTTGAAGGACAATATGCAAACCACCAAAGACAACTACAACCAAGACAAATATTAAATTATGATCTTGTGAGGTGTTTTTATTAACCATTCAACTAAAACTATTTCTATTATCATATTGCTAAATGTTGCTCATTACTTATAATTTTAGATCTAAAATAAATAAAAACTTCTTGTAAGAACCCTATTGTTCTAATCATAAGCTTAGTTGTTGTTTCATCTAGCCTATAATTAAATAACACCTTTATATCATTTGATCGTATTCTTAAGATTTAGTTCTTGTGGCTTGATCTCATAACTATAACTTAATTTCATCTTGTAAATCTCATATCTAATTGTCTAGGTTTCCCAAAGTTTTGAAACTATTATTTATAAATTTTAGTTCTACAAATCACAAATATAATATTTAGGGTGCTTTAGTCTTATTCCATATTTCTTAGCACTTTCATTTCATAATTGAAACTACTATTTGTTTAGTGTTTCATGTTCAAATCTCATACTATAGTCTTGGGACACTAATTATTAATGGTAAGTTTTCTGAAGTTTAAAATAAGTTTATTAATAAGTTATTATTTTTTATATTTATAATATCTATGATTATAATCTTGTCATAAATAATTCAAGTTGTTATTCCTAGTTGTAAAGATTCAGGGCATAGAACTGACATGAAATAAACTGATTCCAGGGTTTCTTCTCTCTCATATTGCAAGAAGTGGTATTTAACTCGAATGAATTGTGAGGTGAACATAAGGTCCTATTCATGGAGCTTAAGACATGATTTATGTGAATCCCATATCAGGAAGTCTTTTGTTTATTTAATTATCTTTTTATTTTAATAACTCGATTTCCTCTCTGAATTCGCTCTATTATTTAAGTTATATCTTTTACATTATGCAGAGTTATGTCAGCAGTAGAAGTCCCTAATTTATTAAATGTCCCTTACCTAAATTTACTCAAATATATGTGTATATTCCAGTGAATTCGGTATATAATAGTGTCATTAGTTTCATTATTTACACTTATTTTTTCGTTAATATATAATGTCTATACATTATATTATTATTTAATTTCTAGCTTTGAGGTGTTTCCATAACAATGTAAATATCAAAATTCAATGAGAATTCAATCGACCTAAGTTTTTCAAGCTAGTAATGCTAAATATTAAAACTCATACCAGAGCCCATGAACTACTGGGATAACTTGGTCTCGTGCTTAGGTATAATTTTGTGCAATTAAAGCTTAAATAAACGTTAAATTAAACTATTGACGAGAAAGTTTCACTCGTTCATATTAATCTTTGCGAAAATTATCTGGCAGAATCGCTATGACTAGTTGCGAACCAAGGCTAGCTGGTGCTATTAGATTCAAAAGAGCTTTGCTGTTTTTAGTGGCGGTCACTAACAGGACACGTATGCATTCTGTAAAAATCTATCGTATCGATACATTTAAGGTTTTCGTCGTTGTCATGTATGTCGCTTTTCTTAAGGTAAAACAAGGGAGCCACAAGGAATGTGATTGATCCGTTGCTACACAAAAGACGCGTTGCCGTCAAGAAACGACTCCCTCGGTTTAAAGGGCATGGAAGCTGCTCGAACCAAAAAATTAGAGGAAATGGGTTTCGTATGTTAATTGCGTGAGCTTTTGAGTCTTGAACCTGTACGAAAATGCCAGCTTACTTTACAAATATAACCACCATTGAAATTGAAGAGCATCTCCATATTGATGTGGAAAGAATAAAGAGCATCTCCATATTGAATTAACCTACTTCAACTTTTTTCTTTTGCATCTTATTTTATTTCTTTATACATCACTATGTAGAAGTTGCCTGGCGTAGCTTGTTCATTTCATCAATGTTTCGTGATCTTTGTTTATTCCATGGAGGACTACATCCGAAAACAAATCGACTTTTGAGGTTCCCAGGATTTATTCATACGTATATATATTCATGGTTATTTTATTTTTGTCAACATATTTCTTTATTTTTATTTATTTGTATTTTATAGCTACAAGTTGGTGTATTATCACCGCTTATCCACATAATTAGAGAAGAAATTTTTATTTATCTATTTCTTAATCAGTCTTTTTATTAATATTATAATCTATTTGAATTCACCAATTATACTACGATTGCACTAAAGTCGCTCTGATCCCAATCTAGTAGTCAAGATACGCTCATCACTTAAAAACAATATTTTCAAATGAGTGAACTATAAACCTTAACATGTGACCATTATATTACATACAAATATCAAAACTTAACTGAGCCTTTAATTACTAAATGAGATAAAGAATATTCACAAAGTTGTTTTATGGAGTATAACAAACGATACAATCCTAACATCCTAATATTTAAACTAACTCAAATTCTAGCACATATAATTAAAAACATAGGATTGTGAAGGGTCTCATGAATCAAGTTTGTGCAACATCACAAATGAGGATAATAAGCGGGTAAACCACTAACCCCCAAAAAATTTGCCCCTCACCGAGTTCTCCACTTATAGCATACCATCAAGAGTATGGTTCATCTACAACATTAAAAAATTAGCCTCTTGCCACTGATTCGCACCATTATACCTTCATCCCTATTCAACTAACTTGTATCAAATGCATTTTCTCTCGTATTGACAATTTGCCAAGCCAAAAATATTGGCCTAAGAACCAAACAAATCACATCATCTCCAGAATCTAATCCTTCTAAAGCTATGAAAATGCACCCATGATTGTCTATCCTTAGATAATAGCTTAGGTCATATACATAATTATCATGCATATTTAACAAGTTGAATGGTTTCTAGTCTATGTCTTTATATTTTAATTACTCTCTTGATAATAAGTTTATTTGACTCGTAAGAGGTCCCTAGATGGTCACTCGATTGACTTAAGGTAGAGAGCAATAAAGCAATTAATTACTTTGCATAGTATAGTTAGCTTATGTCTTTTATAGTGTGTTATTTTGGCTTTCAATCCCGAATTATAAATTTCATAAAAAACATAAGTGTCTATATCCATAACTATGGCTACATCTCCAATTTTATAACTAAAACATGACTTATACTTATCGTCTTTCTATGATTATTAGATTTGATTAATTTCTAATCTTTCAACTATTATTTAACTCATAAAAGATGTTAATAAAATGCCAATTAATACTAAACTTTTAAAAAAAAAAAAGAGGAAAATCAACTCTTCTTCATAGATCCCCCTCCAAGAGTGATTCTACAGCAACCGCAAAAATTCACTTATTTAGAAAGATGTAACAGGATTCTATTGATTAATAACATATTTAGGGAGAGGAAAAAAATGATGTGAAATCTATATCAATATGCCAGAGATTCCTTGCTACTCTTTATGTTAAACACAAAGTAAGGAGGGTTTTATATCATGACATTATTTATCTAAAATATATAATATAATTATTTATTTAAAATATATAATAATATAGAATATGAATTTTAGGAAACTTTAACTTATCAGGATAAAACATGCACTATCATCTTTAAAATATGCATAATAGCATAAGAGCAAGTAACATGAAGGTAGTCAATGGCATTGTAGTCTACCGACATCTTCCTAGTTTTTCAAGTAAGAGGTTTCAGGTTTGAATCCTCCTATTATAATGGCAAAAAAAAAAAAAAAAAAAAAAAAAAAAAAGAGAAAAGTAACAAGAAGGCGACAGTTCAAAGAAAGAGAGTAGTAGGAGATAGGGTTTGGTAGAGGGATGATGGTGCATAAGAAGGGTAAGAATGAGGGACGGGAAGGGAGAAGAGCCTAGGATTTCATTTTATCTTAAGACTGTATGAGTATGAAATATCATCTATTATTCAAATTTAAAAATGAATTTCTATGGCATTATTATCAATTATCATTATCATTTCTACTACATAGATTATATTATGTTGTATTATATAATACTAATACTTGATTAAAACATTGAAAATTTAATACGTTGTTAAATAGATATGATATTAGTCGATGAATATTGAGGGTGATATATTTTGAATCAAGAGATCGTGTATATTCTCATCAACCAATTCTTAAGTGCACAGTTGAAGTTATCACCTTATTAGAGAGTGCTACCTAATGATGAAAGTGAAAAAATAAAAATGAAATTAGTAAAAGATCTATAAAATTTTACAAAAAGTATAAGAATAAATTTAAAAGATTCGTATAAGAAACTCCATCCAAATCTCCCAATAATGCCAAAACATATAATATATTAAGGGGAAAAAATTGATGATTTATGATCTAGCACGGCACACCACTGGACAAGTGGATATATCACTATTTCTTTGCAAGAAATCTCCGAAAAAAATTGTCTTACTTAGTCAATGGATTTGAAATCCATTCGGACCCTTTGAATTATCGGATTTTTATCTATATCGAATTTATATTGATAGCTTCTCGGTATCAGATTGATATCACTTCAATATTGATTCGGTTTGATCAATTTATGAATAAAAATATTAATTTTTTATCGATATAATATCTATATCGATTCAGTATCGATTCGATTTAAAAATAATACCAAACCTACAGTCTAAACAGAAAATTTCGTATAATCCAAGAATACAACAACATGCTTTTAGATCTGGCATCAGTTCTGCTTTAATAAAATTTCACAGTCAAGTATCATGCAGTTAAAATATTACATAACTTGAAAAATGCTAAAAGTTCAAATAAAAAAATAAACAAGGTCAAAGATTAGATAAAAGTTAGGTTAAGCTGTCCTTTTCCAAGTCTGATCTGTATTGGACACCTCATATCGAAGTACGGACAGGCAAGATTGTATTCTCGCACGAAAACCATCGAAACCACATATAATCTCCTGTAATTATCAAAAAATACTTATTCAAGCTTTTTACGACTGCTCTCTTGATGAAATCCTAGTACATCGAATTCTTTTGGTCTTATCATTGTCTTATCACAGTTTTGATATCCTTATGTTTTATAGGGAAACAAAAGGAAAGAAAATTTGTTCTGGCAATTTTAATTCCATCCAAGCGAGAAATAGAAAGAAGGATCTATAACATGAGTTATAATCGCATGTTTGTTTTTACATTGCAGGAGAGAACCAGAAACATCTATTTCGCTTTCGAAAAATCGCCTTCCAGTAGGCGAAAGTTGACAAGCACCAGTCTAACCATGACTAAACATTTGTTGTCTTCCATAGATATTTTCTGAAGCATATCGATGAAAACTAGAAAAACTAACCCACCAATAACACTATACTTGTGTTAATAGAATAGATTAGTATTTCATTTTTATTTCTGTGAAATGTTTATTTTTTGCTTAATTTATAAAAAATTTTATTAAAAGAATGTCTATTTCATGTAATATGGAATAGATAAGAAATTTACATTCATTTTCTTTACTAAAGGAATAGCTATTCCTGATTAAAAAATATATTTTGTTCTAAAAATACTCCTAACTATAAAATAAGTAATTGCTATTCTTTTCAAGTTTAATTCTATTCCAATAAACCAAACATACCGTAAATATATTAACTTAAGAAAAAGGTTCACCAAAAAGCTAAATTGCATATAATTTTAGCCCTTCTAATATAGGTAACCCTGGAAATTGAATCATAATCTTAAATAAATACCAACAATCAAAGTGTCAAATTTTCATATTTGAAAAGGATAAAAATAAAAACTTTAGCCCAAGCAAACTTAATAGGCTCGTAATATAGAAACCTAACCAGAACCAAATGTAAACAATTATGTTATGATTGACAAAAAATGAAAGAGAAATTCAACAAAAAATAACAAATTGAGTTTTTACTTCAAGGAGGATTGTCAAGAAATTGAAGATCATATTTCTCGAATGTCATTTCGGCAATTGGGCTCTAAGCCGAATTTAATGTCAAAAACAAGTCTTCTAGGCCAAGGACAAGGTTTAGAAGATCAAGTCCAATAAGGAATATCGTAGGGAGATTTGACTTGGTAATCTCAAAACCGTGGTCCTCGAATTGGTTCATTTTGTCTCTCGACCTAATTCGGTTTTATTGTGCGTGAAAAGTAAACTCCAATAATATCTTTCTAGGTTAATTTGGGATTTATTTGACTACAATAGGGCTTATGTAGAATAAAATAAGCCTATTTCTATTTTATATTAAAGATGTGCTATTTGAATAGGAAAATAGACTTCTTTTATATTATAAAAGCTCTCATTCTATTCCTGGTCCATATTCAAAACTCATGCACATATATATAAATGAAGGGATGGATTTTGGCTGTTGGATTGATGGAAGAGATCTGGCTGTTGGATTGATGGAAGAGATCTGACTGTTGCAAGTAATATTTCATCTCAACAGTCCATCTAAATGTCATCTATTGACTACCATCAATATCCAAAATCTATAAATGAGAGGCTTCTCTTCTCATTTAGGGATGATTCTGCGTATTGTTAAGATTAAAAGTAACATAGCAATTCTATTGAAATAGCTTTATAGATTTATCAAAGCAACTACTTATTGAAGAATGAGTAAAAAATGATCAAATCTATCTCATTTTATCTTCTGTTACAATCACGTACTTGAGAAATCATGTTTGTCTGTTCCTCCTTCCATGCCTCTTTCTACGACATCTTATAGATGTCATCAATTCAGAACTCCTCTCAAGTCAACCGACATGCTTGTCACACGTGATCGACTAGCTACAATAACCCCACCATACAGTATTAAGGTTTGAGTCCTTAAGAAGAGAGAAAGTGTGTATACCTTTTAAGGTTTAAGCAAGGAGAAAGAATGAGTAAATAAAGAAGAATTGATGGTTTTCTAGGTAGGGTAATCTAATCTCAATCATTGTTGCGATAAAAACTATCCAATCTTTATTTAGTACAAAATATAATTATAAACGATAATATACTTTAGTAGTTTCACAGCTCGAACCAGGACCTAGTAACTAGGATATGTTTAATAGATGGGTTCATAAACAAGCATGGGATCTAAACCTAAACTTGAATACGATTAAATCCATGCCGTTTCATGGTTTGACCCGTTTATTACTCATGTTAACTTTTGCTTGACTAAACCCTTTTATCATCTTGTTATGTCATGTCTAAGTAGAGCTATGTAAGTGGGTCAACTTGCCTTACCTCACTTTATTCCTCGAGTTATGCTGGCTAGCTCACTTTGACTTGCATACTAAAGCAAGCAAAGAATTTTAGCTCAACCTACCTTGTGTAGGTTGCCGTGTTATGTGAACAAGCTCACCTACTCGCTATATATATTTTTTCAAAAATTTAATATTATGATATAATCTTATTTAAACTAAAAATTGTTTTAAATAAAAATAAAAAAGTATTTGCATATAGGGTAAAAACATATAAATATTGGAAAATACATATAAGAATAGAATAATAAATTATTATTTAATATTAATGTGTCTCTTCTTTATTCTTTTAATTTATTCAAGTTATTTTTTCTTTTTATTTTATTTTATTTTAATTCCATACCTACATATAGTTACTTTTTGTCATGAACTCTTTGTTTATTTTTTTGACTCCTAAAGGTTTGCCTAATACACACACACACACACACACACATCGCAAGTTTATTGGACCACTTTACCTGAGTGGTTCACCTACTTTAACTTACAAGTTATGAGGGTGGGCCTAAAGGTTCATACGTTAAAGTGTGTTGAAAATTTTAGCCCAACTTATTGTTCTTTTTACTTTTTTTCGTGTTAGACTGATTGACCCACATAACTCGTCCCAATTGCACTTCTAACTATAATTCATGTAAATAAAGTGTTTTCCAGTGTTAAAAAACATTTCACACCCCCATCATGTTAAGATAATGTACAAGCATTATACATAAATTATTCATGTTTCTCATACATGATTATTAAAAACAAGCTCTGCATATATCAAGCTTAGCTAAATCTAGGCACTTTTATGGATTAGGTTTATATATTTCATAGTAAAAGGCCACTTAAAAAAGTAGACCCTTGTCTTAGTTTAATACCATGGATCTGCCTCTTGAGCTAGTTACGAGGTTGATGACATCGAGTCAAATTAGGGATGTCTTAGAGAGATTTGATTTAGTAAGCTTGAAATAAGGATTATTGGACCATTTTTGTCTCCGCTTTAGCCTTACTCAGTTCTCTTAAATGTAAAAAGTAGACTCTAAAAATAACCTTTTAGGCTAATATATGCTTTGTCTGACCATAAAAGGGTTTTAGTGGATGAAACTAGGTCTTAAACTTGAAAGGACTAAAGGTAAGAAAACTTACCTAATTCTTTGACTCTTGCTCTTCCTTGAAGCTTATACTACCTTAAGGGAATTTTGAGGTTAGACTCTTGTGGAATTACTATAAAAAAATACGTATCTCTTTTATGTGAGGGATAATTGTACTTATTTTATTAAGAAGTATTTATGTGTCCTTTTATTTAACAAGATATGATATCTATACCCTTCATTATAAATTATTTTACTTTATATTACATCTCTTCCCCCCTAAAAGAAACTTTCATCATTGAAATTTACCTTGATCATTGGAAGCTCTTGATACTTGTCCTCATTTCTTCCTTAGCTCTCTAGTAGCTTCTTGTTCAGATTGATTCATCAATTGCACTTTTACATATTTGATCACTAGCCTTCTTAAAATCTACTTTTTGTCGTCAACAATCCTTACTAGCTTCTCAACTTTGGGGAGATTTGGTTATACGTCTACTGGTTCCAAGGCTACTATATACTCAGGATCCTTTACATACTTTCTTTACATAGAAATATGGAATACATTGTGTACCCTATCCAAACTAGGCAGTAAAGCTAACCTATAAGATACATCGCCTGTTCGCTCCAAGACTTCAAAAGGTCTCACATACCTGGGGTTTAACTTGCCCCTCAAACCAAACCTGACAATACCTTTAACTGGTGAGATCTCAAGCAGGACATGTTCTCCTTCTTGAAACTCTAAAGGTCTTGTCCTCTTATTTGCATAACTATTCTGATGGCTTTGAGTAGTTCACAATTTTTTTCTAATTGCTTTGACCTTGTCAATAGCATCCTATACCAACTTTGGTCTCATTATCTATCTATCACCTACTTCATCTAATGGATCGATGACCTACACTTTCTACTATACAAGACTTCATAAGGTGGCATCCCAAGTGATGTTTGATAGCTATGTTATAAGAAAACTCTACCAAATTTAAGTGCTCATCCTAGCTACCCCTAAAATCTAAAACACATGCTCTTAATATGTCTTCCAAGTTTATGATGGTCCATTTAGATTGCCCATCTATCTGAGGGCGATAAGTAGTACTAAAGTCACTTGTTGGTCTTTTATGCTCAATATTGATCAACTAACAGGTATAACACTTATATATATATTTTGCTATCTCTTTCTTCATATTATTTCACCAATACATCTTTTTCAAATCATGATACATTTTGTTGCCTCTCAGTTGGTTAGAAGAAATGGACTAATGTGCCGCTTTCAGCAACTCCTTCTTAAGGTCTCCCTATTCTAGTACACAGAATCTCCCTTTATACCTACAAGGAACTTCGTTGCTTTGCCCACTTCCATTCTTTTCTTTATCTCTTGGATACTTGGATCATCCACTTATATGGCTTTGATTCTTTTTATAATAGTAAGTTCAATCTGCAAGTTGGCCAGTCTCGCTTCTACTCATTTGGTTACTATTTCTAATTCCAGTTTCCTCATATCATCTACCAATTGATGTTCAGAAGTAATCAAAGCCACTAGATTCTCATTCCCCTTTCTATTCAAGGTGTTTGCTACTATATTTGCCTTCCTAAGATGGTACTGAATATATACATCATAATCCTTTATTAATTTTAACCATCTCCTTTGTCTCATTTTTAGTTATCTTTAGGTAAAGATATATTTTAAAATTTTATGATCAATATACGCTTTGCGTTTCTTTGCTTATAGATAGTGTCTCCATAGTTTCTAGTCATGTACTACTACTGTTAGTTCCAGGTTATGTGTAGATTAATTGCTTTCATAGGGCTTCAGCTGTCTAGAAGCATATGCTATCACCCTGCCTCCCTACATTAACATACGACCTAACCTTTCCATGGACGCATCACTATAGAAGGTATACTCCTCTCCACTCACTGGTAAGGCTAGTATTAGTGCAGTTACTAGCTTTTCCTTTAGCTTTTGGAAGTCGTTCTCACATTTTTTATCCCAAACATACTTTACTCCTTTCTGGGTTAGTCTGGCCAAAGGAGTTGCAATCTTAGAGAAATCCTCTATAAACCTTCTGTAGTAGCTCGCAATTCCTAGAAAACTTCTAATTTCTAATACACTTTTAGGAGTTGGCCATTCAACCACTACCCTTACTTTCTCAGGATCCACTGCTTTCCTATTTCCATCAATAACATGCCCCAAGAAAGATACTTACTCTAATTAGAACTCAGATTTTTTGAACTTAGCATACGACTTCTCATCTTGCAATCAGCTCAAAACTAATCTTAGATACTCTTCATGTTCTTTCTTGGATTTAAAGTACACTAAAACATCATTTATACAGACCACTACAAACAAATCTAGACAATCTTTGAAGACTTTATTCATAAGGTCCATAAAGATAGTTGGTGCATTTGTAAGATCAAATGGCATAACTATAAACTCATAATGCTCATATTTGGTCTTGAAGGTTGTCTTCTATATGTCCCCTGATTTAATCCACAACTGGTGATACCCCGGTCTAAGATTGATCTTTAAGAACACTTGTGGTCCTGCTAACTGATCAAATAGATCATCTATCCTTAGCAGAGGGTATTTATTTTTTATAGTCACTTGGTTCAGCTCTTCGTAATCTATGCATAACATCATGTTATCGTCCTTTTTCTTGACAAACAAAACTGAAGCTCCCTAGGGCGACACACTAGGTCTAATAAACTTCTTATTAAGTAGATCTTCTAACCAAACCTTTAGCTCTATAAGTTCCATTAGTGTCATGCGATATGGTGTTTTGAATATAAATGTAATACTTGGCTCCAAATTAATACAAAACTCTATTTCTCTTTTCAATGGTAATCCTAGTATATCTTTTGGAAAAACATTAGGGTATTTACATGCTATCAGTACATGTGCAAGGTCTACTTCTAGTTTAACTTCTACTATCGTGGCTTCCACTCATAAGTTGGAGGTCTTTGCACTTAAAGTTTATATATAAACTAGTCCCCATTTGGCACCCTAAATTCCATTACTAGGTTGTCACAATCAATTACAGCATGGTAGTTTACTAATTGATCTACTCCCAGAATTACATCAAATTCCACCATATTTAAAACTACTAGGTCTGCAAGTAGATGCCAACCCTCTATCTTTACATCCACATTACTACAAATCCTGTTTAGCATAGTTCTACTCTCTGAAGGTGTGTTTACAAACAAACATTCAATCATATTTTCAACACACACATCACACACAGATATTAACCATTCAACAATGCATAAAAGCTTGTGCTAGTATCAAAAAGCATATAAGCACTACGTAGGAGTATAGAGAGCATACCTACCATAGTATCTACACTGGATGTATCCCGGCATTGGAGGGCGTAAACCTTAGCTAGTGCTTTGTCTTTGATCACTACCTTAAGGTTATCCTATTTGAATCCTTGGAAACACTTATCTATCGAGCTCTTTGCAGTCTATGGCACTGTGTCCTCATTGCCTACACTTGAAATAGAACACTTGTGGAAGAATTTCTCTATACAGAATTGATGGCTGTGTCCAACCTTGCCACATGAAAAGCAAGCATTCTCAAGCCACTTGCAAATCCTTTAGATCATGCGATTTAGGGCACCTAATACATTTCCTTTCAGTTCTTGAGTTGTTCATTTAACCTGTTTTGTGATTAGCCTTTTTCCCTTATCTTGGGTAAGGATATTAGTGGCAGGTCACTTACCTAAATCGACTTGACTCCTTTATGCTTCCTAACCCTTTATCTTATTCAAGCTTTGCTCAACTATCTTTGCTTTATTGACCATAGTAGAGTAGTTAGTCAACTCCATTAGATTCACATGATGTCAAATCTCAGGCTTTAGCCTTGTGACAAATCTGCTCACTTTGGTATCTTTACTCTCCTTTAGAGGATCTGGCAATTTATTCAACTCTACCTCATATTCCTCTACTATCGTACGACCCTGTTGTAGAGTACAATACTCTTACAACATCTAATGTTTAGTGCTTTCAAGGAAAAATCTCTATAGAAAGCCTGCTATAATCTATCCAAGGTGATTACCCCTACCATCTGTCTTTTGGTGCTCATCTACTAGCTATTTGCTCTCCCGATTAGCAAATAAGAAGCATACTCAATATTCTTGTTTTCAAGGATATCTAGAGCATAAAAAGTTTTTTTTTCCTCTTCTTCCATCCACAACTAAGCACCAAGTGGCCTCCTAGGCTTTAACTCAAACTTGTAAACCAATTCTACAAACTTTTTCGGACTTAACACATCAACATGTCTGACCCCTTTGCCGCTATTGCCATTTTATCTCTGGTTCTCTTGCCTCTAGGTCTTAACATTGGCCTATATCACTTGTACATCCTAACGCATTTGATGGTATTATTATATAACTACCCTTAGGATGGTATTCATAGTCTGTAAAAGCTAAGCAACATCAATTGGTACCTGTTGGCTTATAGGTGGAGGCGGTGGTGGTGGTGATAGGTTATGAGGTAACTGGTTCAAGGGTTGTTGTTCTCCATTAACTTCTTCCTCACTAGTCTTAGAGGAACCAACATTAGAGGCTCTTCTTCTAGGTGGTATTCTATAAATATAAACACATAGAACATGAGAAATGAGATAAAGCAGACTAAAAAGATCAAAACACTTTAGAAAACTACTAGATAACAACAATACAAACTAGATAAGCAACCCTAACTATTTGCTACCTCACTCATCATTGCTCACTGTCCCAAGAAGTTCATAACCTAGATCTAGTAAGATTCATAACCTGAGCTTTAATGCCATTTAAACTATAACGCCCTAAACTAAGAGCATTATCAGTCCACCACGTGTCCTCATTAGAGATGGACATGTAAAGGCTCAAATTCTACTAAAACACAATTTAAAACACAATATAACTCCGATGTGTTGCATTAAAGGAAAACTTTTAAACAACTCAGTTGGTATAAACCAAGCGCTAACTTAAATCAAACTAAAAACATCTTGAGAAAAGTCTTAAAATATAAGGAATCATAAAATATGCTATCCATAATCTAGGAGTTCATAACTCTAGCTATCTCATAAGTCTATTCATTTTAGAAATCAGCTAGAAAATCTACTTCACTATCGTTGTCCCCATAATCCATATATAAATGGTAACTAATTCAATAAAAAACCACTAAATCATCACCTACTCCTAAAAAATAAAAGGAATGAGCACAAGGCCCTATGAACAGACAATTTATAGATTCACATGCAACATAGTAATACACGCAACACTTACAGTTTATTATCTTTTGGTTAGTTAGGTAAACAACACAATCTAGAACCATTTACAACTAACCCTAAACTCAGTATAACTCATGACTCTATAAAAAGCATATATATATATATATATATTCCTATGTAGATACCTATGTATATTTTGGTGTTGGGTACTCCCCATACACCCTATGTACTGTACTCGTACCACTCCTAGACTACCGGAATACTCTCTATGTGTAACTCCACTCACTACAACTCCATACACAGATCATTAAAGTGCCATCCTATATTGGTACTATTGGTCCACTAAACCCAGCCAAACACAAGCAATAAACAATTTTAAAGCTAGATAGTATTAAGTCCATTTGCAGTTTCTAAGCCTATAATCATAAGTAATAACCAAGGTAAGGACGTACTTGATATCAAGCTTGAAACAGTTAATTCAACAAAATCAAGATCACCTTGTCACATATAGCAAAAACTAACTCAAAACTTGTTTTCCAAAAAAAAAAAAAAAACTTCTAAGGTCATCTAACCTCCTAAGCTATTCAAAGCTACAGCTATTCTAGGTTTAGATCTGCTTTACTAATTGGACTTAAGTGTATTAGATATTAAGTTAAGAGTTTAGATGCTTAGGAAGGTCAAAACAAGGGTTAAAAGAAGCTCACAACATCCCTCTGATGATCACTCCCATGGTGGAGGGTGTGATAGGCTCTGGGAAAGAAAAACACGTTGAAACTCCCTAGTTAGCCTCGTTACGGAGGGCATGACGACCATCACAACCACTATCACGGCCGTGATAGAGGTGGTGATGACCATGACAACAACTGTCATAGCCATGATGGGGATGGTGTTGGCCATTACGGCCTCTGTTACGATTGTGATTGGCTAAAAATCGACACTCCTGAGGAGGTTATGGCTCGTGTCACAATCGTGACTCCTATTCGTACCTTGTTCACTCCAAAACATGAGAAAAGCTCATAAACATTCTTTTTCTTGATCTTAAACCATATAAAATTCCAAAAAGGAATAAAAAAAATTTAAGCACTTTTATAATTAACATACCTAAATGTAAATGTCCTTCCTTTGCTTTGATCGCAAAAATAACGAAATCACCAACAAGGAACTTAGGGTTTCCTAATCCTCCTCTAAAAAATCAAATCCCTTCGACACCAATGAAGAAACTTAGGAGGATAATCTTTCCTAATCCTCAAAAGGACCAAAGGTAAGATAACTTACGTAATACTTTGACTCTTGTCCTTCTTTGAAGTAGATACTATCTTAAGGGAATTTTAGAGTTAGACTCTTATGAAACTGCTGTAAAAAAATACGTATCTCTTTTAGGTAAGGGACGACTACACTTATTTTATTAGGAAAGACTTATTTTCCCTCTTCTTTAATAGCATATGACATCTATGCCCTTCATTATAAATTATTTTACTTTATATTAAAATATATGATAGATAAAGGTAAGATCAATCACATATTGGAATAAGCATTTTGCTTTGGTGAGTACCCATTACTTGTTTTCCAAAGTAGTAAAAAATTCATAACTTACTTGTTGTTTCCATGGCTTGAATTTTATGTTGAGCTTTGATAACATGTGATGTAAATAATATATGTTGTCCTATAATTTCCATCTTATGGTGACATGATTTTGTAATACATAGTGCAATCATTGTGCATTGATTTTTGTAAGTGGATAGTACGCTTTTAATAGTAGGTTTATGTTTACTAATGTTATGTTTAGTGTTTATTTTTTATATTGAGTTTATTATGGAAATATTCCTTAATTAGATATTATTATGTGCTTATGGTTTTTGATCTCATGATAGTGACTTGGAAACTTCTATGAAACATATTAATATTATATAATTCACTTAGGTGAACACCTTGTTGAACTTAGGGTTCAAATTGAACTTTGTCGAGAAAACATATTGCAGAATTACTAGTTTGTTAGAGTTAAGCTAAACTTGATCGTTAAAGTATGTTTTTGATATGTTGAGATTGTGTTTGTGTGTTTTATACATTATGCTTGTATTTGTTTGTAAAGTTATAAGATCTAACTACAGTGCAACATGTATCTGAATACTAGTATGATTAGTGGTCTAATCGTGTGAACTATAAAATGTTTCTGATCATGTTGTAGTGGGATAACATTTAGACACTAGCATTGGTGTTTAGATACTAGTTGGATTCATAACATTCTATGGTTGGTGTTAGTGTCCGTAAAATAGCTTGTGGCATTCTTATGCTTGTTAACATAAAACTAGTTATTAGAGCATTTAATGCAACGGCAATTTTGAGAGAATATAGTCAATAGCCGAGGAAAATTCTATAGTCCTGTCATTAATTTTAATGGGACCGGTCTCGTCACTATCCAACAACTCACATTATACCTAACCGTGATCGAATCATTAAAAATATTCTAATTACTATATTTATTTTAACAGTTAGATGATTGAATGAACGGTCCCATCGATGGGACTGTAGACGCTTCCAATAGCCAATTGACATGAAGAAACTATATATAGAGGATGTTGAGTAGAATAAATGGTGTTGGTTAAGCCATTAAGATTGAGATTAATTCCTTTATTGCACTCTATTGCTGAAATTCACTCTTGTACTCTTATTGAATTATTCCTTTGAGAGAAGTTAAGTGGTACCATTGAATGACAGTTGTCAATTTTTTAATACTCAAGTATTTATTGAGTGATTTAATGAGAGTAAAAGTTCTAACTTAAGTGTGTTTTGTAATTTATGTAAAAGGAACAACTTGAGTCACACTTGTGTAAGAATTTTTTGAATGTTATGGTGTAGCCCCTTGAGAGTAAAATTACTGTTAATTGATAAAGTGTTTGTGAAGTTTGCCATTAGGAGGCAAGGGTGTAACCGTAGAGATTAAAGGATAGATTGAACTCTACATTATATCACTGCTTGATCTCTCTATCTCTTCTCCTTTTAATAACTACAATTTATTTTATATAGTTCATATATTGATTAATTCATTGAATTGCATTATTTAGACATCAAAATAGCAAAAAGGGATAGAATAGTTGTAAAACTCAAATCACCTTTCTAGTTAAGTTTTAGTTTAGGTGTTAAATTGATTTTACACACCTATGCTTTTCTCTTGGTCAAAATGATTTGAATATCATTTGGCTTTACTAAACAAAGTATTTGATTTGAATATCCAAGTTCCTAAAAAAGTTAGATTTTATTGAACAAAGATGGTCTTATAAAAGTAAAAATGTTTTTAATGAGTAGATTACTCTAATTTGAAAATTAACATGTGAGATGCATTAATCTCCTTTTAGTTACTCCTTGTGGTCGTTACATATAGTCTAGTTTAGGGGTCTTACTCATAATGTATTTTGAGTGGCCTTAGATACTCAAGTTATCCATTTGGATGCCTATTGTTATTGACCTATTGGATGTGGATAAATTAGAAACTTAAGGACTATTTTAATATGTTTTGTTATGAATGCTGATTTAAGGACTATTTTAATGTATATTGCTATGCTATGCACTCTTGTTGTATGAATCTTATTTAACCTAAAGTATTGAAAACATGGGTTTAGGTTATGGGAGCATATAGATCGAGAATTTGCACAAGAGGTTTAAATGAAGCATTAAAGGAAGATAAAATTATCCTAGAGATTGTTGTGTTATACTAGGAAAACTAAAATGTGAAGGGTGTGAATATAATACTATGTATTGTACATAATATGTAAGTAGTGATAATAAGAATAGAAATTATGTTATGTAATGTTTATGTTGTGAGATCTTTTATATGAATAAAATGGAGCTTTTAAAAAGGATATTAGTCTTTATGTAGTTTTAATAATTGTTATCTACAATTTAAGCCTAATCTTCAACTCAAAGGCAGCAATATCAGTTATCTCTTAAGCATTAAGAGTCTTGAAAAGAAAACGGAAAAAGACTAACAAATGTCTAGATAGACAAGTTGCCATAGTGGTGAGATGATGTTGTAATGGGAAAATATCAGTAGTGAATATAAGATAGCATAAATATTATAACTTCCAAAATCACTATTTAGTATAATATTTGTAAATAACATATAGCACAAAAGAAGTCATTCTATTGTACTTTGTGCAGCAAGCATAGTATAAAAAACTTGTGTTGTATAGTTCTTAGTTTTTTTACTATGTTGTGCTGTACTTATTATTTTATACCTTAATAAACATATATGTTGAGGTTTAATATAATGTTGCAAGGAAAAGAAGACCCATAAATTACAAGTATAGTTGAAACTTAATAGTTATGCTAGATTTGGATGATAACTTTCAATTGAGCATGTGAAAAGTAACTAATTAATATAGTTGGAATTAAGGATGATATATTTAAAGGAAAGAAGTCTAATCTTTATAAATAGAAGCAAAATGGGTTTTAAATAAACAAAGCTAGGTTAAAAGAGGATGAGATGGTCATCTATATATGTTTGAATAAACCACATAATCACTAGATCGACTACAACAAAACCTTATGGGCTACAATTCCCTATTGTTTAAACAAAATGTGTTTTATTCTATTACTAAACCTATTTCTTGACTTTAAACTATAAAATAATTAATGAAAATGTTAGAATCCCCACAAAGGAAAACAAAAACTGAAAATAATTTAATATAGTTTTATATTTAATTGAATAGTTTTTACATTATATGGACGTTATGTTTGTTTGGAAAGAAGAATGCAAATGATCGCAAACAAGTAAAAATAAGTGAAAATTGTTTCCCTGTTCATCATACCTGTTTGTATTGGATTATACAAATGAGTCAATTATCATTTGATCATTAACAATTGTTGATTACTTTTTGTGTGTCCAATGTGGAAAAAATATTCAATAGGTAATATACATAACTTGATATGTAATTACTAATTATATTTTATCACGTAGAAAAGATAATATGATTTTTTTATAAATAACTATTATTCATGATTTATTTATGGATATAGTTATATGTGAAAATATAATTAATATAATATTTGATGTATATTACATCTCAAACATTTCTAAGAGCATTCACAATCCGCTAGATCTTCAAGAGGTTCTTAAAATGCCATATTAGAATTTTAAGGACCTCACTTTTTAAAGAACCCTATCACTTTATTCTTAAGATCATTCGTGTAAAGTTTTTCCCAATTTTTTAGAATTTTACAGTCCCACGTAATAATAAAAATCACATACAACATCACAAAAAAAATAAAAAATAATTTTTAACAGTAGGAACTGGTGCTTGTTAGAGGCCCGATTCTTCGTTTAAGCACCCTCCCTATCCTGGAAGGACCAAAGGATAGGTCCTGCACCCCTGAAATTGCTGTCAAGATACTGGATTGGGGATGCCCCATGTAACTATTCTGGATTTACAGGCTATAGTTTGCGTACTCATTGCTCTTTGTGTGACGACACGTACCTGCAATGATAAGATTTATAGATTTCAGGTATATGAAATGGAGTTGTCAACAGTTTGAAGTTTCGATATGAATACAATTAAAGGCGGAGATTACGGTCGTGAGCCCTCTTAGATATATTTTTGGTAAATTAGTAGATATCATGTGTTGGCCTTTGCATATTTGGTATGTTTTATGCAAAATCTTTATGTATTCTCCTACATTTAAATAGCAATTATTTTGGGATGCGTAATATTGTTATTTGTAATATTGCTTTTAGTCAATAAACTTTAGATTGTATCTTGCGGCATCGAACGCGTGTAGGTAAAATTTTCACTTGCCTGACTTTATGCTACACCCAATTGAGAGTTTTAAAAAACATTTCAAGTAATAAAATACTTCTATGTCCAAAAAAAAAGTAATAAAATACTTCTATGTCCAAAAAAAAAAGTAATAAAATACTTCATATAATGAGAAATAAAATCGAAGACTTCATACCATACTAAAGAATAAGATAATATTTTGATTGTAAAAGCTGGATAAGACAAGATGGACTAGACAACACAGTAGAAAAAATATTAGATATTATAATTTTTTTGTACTATATTTAGCATGTAAAGTATGATACAACCATGGATAAAACTTTTATCAAGAGATTTTATTTCTATCTAGTTATAATATTTTTATATCATGAAATATAAGAAATAAAAATATTAAGTTTTGTCCTCTCATAAATGCTTTTTGTAAACTAAATATAGTACAACAACTTTATCCAATGGAGTACCTTAAAAAATTGTAGAACCAAACAGTGTGTAAAGGCATAGGATGAAGCATCATGCTTTTTGGATACATAATTAGTATTCCAAAATATAAATAATAAACTTAGATGCGTTATCTTGTTCAAATTTTATTATAATTGGAAAATGGTCAGCGGCTAAACAGTCGCAATTTTTTTATCTTCATTGGTTTGACATGAATTGTCAAGTTGCCACGCAGATTGCTATGATTTTCTTAATCAAATAATAAATTGGGTTTAATTAACCATAAATATGTATAACTCCGCAAGTAATTGCTTCATGTACACATCGCATTGGGGATTGTCAGAGGACTGTCTAGTTTTATACTCCATATAAAGTCTATATGAGATCTTCAAGCTGATATTTTGCATTTGTGTCCAACCATAATCACAATAACTTAAATTCAATAATGTTTGTTTCAAGTATCTATTTAGTTCCAAATACCCTAGATCCGCTCCCTAAGATTAGTGATTCATTTATTATCAACACTTGTAGGATCCAATGATTGTCCCTTTTTAAGATTATAATAACAACAAAAGAATAAATAAATAAAATAGAATAAAAAATCCCAACTATACTATATTAAAATAAATAAATATTATCAAAAGTCGAAATTTGTAAAGCACGCTATTGTTTCCAAATTCCAACCATATCATGTCCTTTTCAGTTGAAATTGAATAAGCAAAACATATACTAGTTTGGAAAGGTACGGGAACTTCTGCTCAACGAAAATAACATAAAAAGCCTCAACTGATGAAACTTGTGGAATGACAGCAATTTAATTAAACCCAATTTTCTAAAGTTGGTTGTATCATCGAATCCCACAAAGAATTTTTTTCAAGGTTTTTTTTCCATTCTAGTTCATATGACGATAGGGATCGCTTAACCAATGTTATGAGATTGTGTTTGGAGGATCATAGTCATATAAATTAAATATTACGATAAACATAGGTTTGACATAATCCGGATTATAGGATGACGTACCTCGTTAGACATGACACATATGTGTATGTATATATATATATATATATATAAACTTTTTCCAGCCCTAATCTATTGTACATGATAGTGAGATTGTTTCATTCTCTCCTAAACTATAATAATTTTTCATTTAAAGCCGCAAAGCAAGATTAATGATTATTGGATCACTTATATCCAAGAAGATCGGAGATCTTAAAAATAGAGCAATAGGTAGTTAGCGTAGATATTTCCCAAAAAGTTCGAGTCAATCATATACCGTCCTAAGTGACATTATCGATTCACATGGATTTCGTCATTTTTTTTTTCCTTTTTTTGATTTCCGGGAAATGAAATTTTTATAATTTTTATTCTTTTTAAGATTAATTACAGAATATAGACAAAGGAGGAAGAAGGAATAAAAAATGCTTTGAGCTAATGAGTTGGTGTTGCGAACCACTCATAATCAATGCTTCTAGAATGTTTAAATAGAAATTTTATAAATTTAATAGGTAATCATCATTTTTTTTTTTCACTCTTTATGCATCTATAGGTGGCACATCCCACATAGGAGGATTAGGATCACCACATAAAAGCTCCAATGCCAAGGTGGTGCTAGCCACTATCTAATGCTATCCGTATAAGTAGATATAGTCATAGTTCGGTTTCGAATAAAAAACCGAACTGGAATCATTACTGGACTGGTTGATCGATTCTAGAACCAGCTAAAGAACTATCAGTTTTTCGGTTCTTAAGTAGTTTTACAGTCAAAACCGGATGAAATCGACGGTTCTAATCGGTTTCACTAAAAAAAAAAAGAAAATAATTAGATAAAAATTTAAAAAATTATATTAAATATAGAATTATTAATATTTATACTATTTCATATGACTAGTAAAATTTATTATCTATTTATAATATTTATTGTTTTATTATCAATAATACAAATAAATATAACTTAAAATTATATATAATTTAGTTTATATAAATTTCTCCAAAAAAAATTCATTCCTTAATAACATGAGACTATTTTTTGTATTATAATTTTATTGCTATCCTCTATAGTATTTTATAATATCATATTACTAATTGTAATTGATATTAGTTGTGCTTATATATAAATAAAAGCACATCTAAACAAATTTTTTAAAAATTTTGGATAAATAATTTAACACTTTCAAATCTAATTATAAATTATTTTGATTTTAAAATTTATTTTTTTACTTGAAAAAAAGATGGTTCTATGATTCTAAAATTGAAACCGGGAACCGTCGGTTTCATAGAACTAGACCGAAACTGTAGGAAACGGTTTTGATTGTGGTTCCTCATTTTTAAGACTCAGAATCAACAGTTTTGGTTCCAGTTCGATTCGGTTCCAGAACCGTATTGATCTTTATATATAAGTGATATATGGGTTACCTCAAGTGAACATAAGGAATAAATTTAAATTTTTTTTTCCAAATTTGAAAATGTTTTGCTTTCTCTTGATCTAATGAGATTTTTTTATTATTTATATTATATTAATTACTTAATTGTTTATTTATAGACAAATAAAAATCAACCAGATAATGTCCATTGATTAACATTTACATGTATTGATAAAAATATAGGTATGTCAAGTGTGAAACACAAACGTATTAATATATTGGTCTGTTTGGTTCATCTTATTCAAGTCATTCTGACATCTTATTTTTGTTCTTTTCAAATAGATTATTTGTCAAGAAACAGATACAGATAAAAAACAGACATCTCAATAACAGATGAACAAACTGGATACAAATTAAATATATATCAAATACAGATAAAATATATATGTAGATTAGATACAAATAAGATACATATAAAAATCAAATAATATACATATGCAAAATGTAGAGCTTTTCCTTATAAAGATCCAAGCTCTTTTGAAAGATTTGTCTTATGAGTTTGTTCTCATTAATAGATTAGCTTATAGAACTGCAGATTGGATTGCTTCTTGTTATAGGAAGAGATTGTGTCCATATGATTAGTGTATCATCACCCCATTCTTCCTCCCGAAGGTCCTAGAAGAGGATTTGAGTTCTTTTCCTTTTTCTGACGTTGGTTGTATGTCTTGTAAGTCCTCGGACTACGATTAAGTATCAATAATATATCACTGTTTTGATGGAAAAAAAGACATATGCAAACTATGATTCATCTATCTTCTGATTTAAGATCAGGAAAAATATCTCTAATTAACTACTTAATTAATTATATGATTGGTGAGGATTATGATGATAATCAATTTTTGTACAATTTACCCAAGAATTACAGACCTTCATTAAAATCATTTCAAACGAATTTAGTGTCCGAACTTTATGGGTAGAATCTAGCTTCTACGGACGTATCGATAGAACTATCTAGTTAATCATCTAACTATTAAAATAAATATAGTAATTAAAATATTAACTATTTTAATGATTCGATTTTCATTAAATATAGTGTGAATCATTAGATAGTAATAGGATTGATTCTGCTAAAATTAATGAGACCATAGAATTTGCCCAATATATATATATATATATATATGTATACCATGTTGGTTGATAATTGCATTATACGGTGGAAATCTTTGGCTATACTGTACATGGTACACATGTACACCTCGAAAGAAGATCATTAGGATTTTCTCGCAATTATTGGCTTGATATGTGCACGGCTGTTCACAATACACGTCACACTAATCATAATTTGTACGACCAAAACGGAGCCGTACGAAGGCAGGTAAATGAAGACCAACTCTTCGTATAATGTAGAGGGATTAATTATATATGGCTCGAAGCACAGCAACGTAATTTTTTTATATCGTCCTCATATAGAAGAAGCTTGCAGCTTCTGTCACTCTGTGTCTTTGGTGCATCATGTGGCCAGTTCTCAAAGTCAGGAGAAACCAGGAAAAAGAACTAAGAATGTAAAAAAACTGACTAAATCGAAAATCGAATTAAAATCGAGAAATCGAATTAAAGTGGAAAAATATGATTAATTAGTTTATCGATTTTGGGTTAGGTTTATCGTTTTTATTTTTTTCGATTTTCGGTTTCGATTTCGTTTTGTAACTGAAAAAAATCGATGGTTAACAGTTAACCGATATATTTAAATATATAATATTATATATAATTAATTTTTAAAATATATATATATAAGGCTAAAGTGGTAAAAATTAAAATGCTAATGTAATCACTAACAGTTTCCACCACATTCTTTTCCTTCTAGTTAAATTACTTTTCAATTCCAATTTCTACCTTTGTCTTAAATCTTCACCTTGGTCTAGTTGTCGACTCATTGTCTTCACTAGTCATTGTCTTCTCTCTAAATATTTTTCTTATCCAACTTATTTGTAAACTAAGCTAGATGCTCAATAGCCATTGGTGACTACTCTTCCATGACATGCTCAACAATTGTTGGAGCCTTAGCTTTTCTCCTATGTTCAGTAATCTTCAATTGCATCTGATGTCTTCAAGTGAGCCTTCCCAATATCTTCTCTATTATTATCTTCTTCAGTGTCTAGCTTTTTTTTTTTTTTACTGTTTGAGCGGCCTCTCTCAACTTTTTAATCAAAATCTGGTCTCTAAGAAATAAGAACTTCCTCATAAGGACATTCCTCATACCATCAAGCATTGCCTTACGATCAAATAATCATGGTCAACCCAAATATAGGTGGCAATAACTAAGAAAAATCACATCATATACAATGTTAATATATACTAGAAGTGATACAAGCTTACACAATTGTAGAAACCATGTAGAATTGCAATATCATGTGGCAATAGGAGGAACCAATCAAAGAAAACAGTAAGCAATTTCACGAATAGAAAGGAAAAAAAAAAGTTACACAAATATGATTAATCGTAACTTTTAGTTAACTATTATACTAAATGGTTAAAAACCGAAAACCGAAAATATTAACAAAAAAAAAAGGTTAACCGTTTAGACGATTAACCGTTAATAATGGATTGATTTAGGTTTGATATTTAAAAAAACCGATTGTAATGGTTAGGTTCAAAAAATAGGATCTTGGACTTGTTAACCGGTCCATGCCCATCCCTAAAAAGAACATAAATATATATATATATATATATATATATTAGTTAACTTATATTGTATATATAATTGAATGTAATAAATAAAGTCAAATACCGTAATGTTGTGTATATCCTCATTAATTTTCAAACCTAGTTTTCACAAAAAACGATGACAATATATTGCTATATATTAAAATATAGCTGGCCTTATATTTTTATTTGTTGCTGCAGGAGCGTTCTAATATCAATCTTTCACGTTTGTTATGGACTTTGATTATAAATCAATATAATAACAGTATAAATGAGATAAATAGCGAGGAAATATAAGATGCATTTTAACATTATTATTAAAAGGGCAGATAATACCAAATTTAGGGTTTTTTTTTTCATTTTCCTTTTTCATTCTACTTTTAGCCACTAAACTTGAAAATCTCTAAATGGAAAACGAGTGTCATTGTGCAATATACAATGTATATTTGCGATTGGGTCGATGGTTGAATATTTCAGTCAGTCACTTCATCCAAAAGTCAATGTAAAATCATAATTCAACTTATACGTGTGGAATACTCCTAGCCCATGTATAACAATGCATAGTGGATGAATTCCTAAAGACAGCGCACTTGAAATTCTCTGAAAATATATGGACATCCATTTTGTTTTTCAAATAACAAACTCGTGTCTTTCAAAGTGCTTATTATTATCGCATCGTCATGTTGTGAAAGTACAGACGATACCGTAGAAGCTTTGTTGAAAGTGTTAACTCCTACTATTTTTCATATTTGGATCTGTTTGGATTGTCAGATTTTTATTCGTATTGTATTGATATTAGATCTGCATCTATAATTTACTTATATCATATCTATATCGTATCTCTTTGATCATTTTATGAGTAAAATTGTCAATTTTTAATCTGTATTTATTTTTTTACAAACATATGTTTCGAAACAATAAAAATATGATACTAAAATAACCGGAATATCACGAAACAAATAGAACCACATTCTTTAAAGATTTGGAAAGTCAGAGAGTACCAAAAAAATTGCGATGCATTATTATTTATGTAAGAATTAGTATATTCTTGCAATAACACAAAAACTAATCAAAGTAGTTAAATATGCTATCTTTAAAATGATGTTTTTCATGGAAATTTTTATATAAAAGTATCTTCTTATAAATGTTTTTGGAGATTATTTCATGTTTAACCATCATTAAAAAAGAATTATATAAATACAATTTGGATAAAAATATTTTACTACATATTGAACAAGTGATATACGGTTTTTTTTTTTTTTTTTATCTATTGTATGTCGATAATGTGTATTCCATGACCAACATGTGATACACATTTATACCTATATCTCTTCTCCACACGCTATAAAACTATTTTTATAAATTTGACTCAGTACCGTTATTGTATCTTTTCTCCACTATGCGATATAGATGTGACAATTTGGTTTTTTTTTTTTTTCAAAATTTTTATTTTTGTATTTTTTTTTGTAAGAATGGTAGACATGTTTTTCGCCCATTGTTCTTGACAGATAAAACCAATCCTTTATGACATTTATTATGTCATTCCATATTTGTTTGATAAGATCAATTTATATATTGAATAGTCCATGTTGAAAATTCCTTTTAACAACCTGTTCATGATTCTTAAAGAAGATGGTCTCTTTTAAGTCATTCATTTACCACACTAAAAATCTTATCAAAGTTGTTACATATAAAAACAACCTACAAAAAAACAATAAAGTTAATAGTTAATAACATCACGAATTAGAATTTCACCCCATGTAGCTGCTCCTTTTTATGCATAATCAACCTTCATTTCCAGTGAAATTACTGATTAAAATTGTCTCTTTTATTGTGCAAATATCTTTTGATAATTTCATACATACATATATATATATATATATATGCACGGATATCAATTCATCAATCAAGTGACCCAATTTACTATATCTGATATGGTAAAAATTATATTATTTGGAGAAGAGTCGGAATATACAATACTAAATTGTGCAACATGGAACACTTTTTAAGATGAAGTGTTCTTGCTTACCATCAAATTGTATAGCCAGACAATTTTTTTTTTTTTTTTTTTTTTTTTTTTTTTTTTTGCCCAAGTATAGCCAGACAATTTACGGCACATTAATATCAATATAGATAGCTCCTTTTGTACTAGGAAAAAAAGAAAGAGATATTTAGCCATTATTTGTTATAGATAGGATAGTTCAATCATTGTCTTTAAAGAAGTGTTAAGCGGTACAATTAGCTAAAAAATATAGATAACATTTGCTTGGCAATTGTAATTATTGGGTGTGGAGAATTACATCTTACAATAATTGATGATCTATATTTGTCTCTTCAAATTTAATGGTATGAAATTATTAACTAATTTCAGAAATTTAACTTCAAATATATCCCTACGTGTTTTTCCCCTCTTTATATCACTATAATATGTAAACTCTCATAAGTAATCTTATAATAAGCTTTAGTATTTTAAAATAAAATGGGTAAAGTGATCTACAGTGGTTACCCCAAAAGTCTATTGCATGAATTGAAATCTGGAAGATGACAGTAAAATAAAAGGGAAATAGCTGTACTTGTACTATAGAGAAATGGAAATGCGCGTAACAATAGAATTGACTAATCAATCATTTATATAGGCTATGTATTGATGTATATAAGGAATAAAAAAAAAGTAAAAATCATATTTATTATTCCAATCATGGAAAAAAAATTAATTGAGTAATCAATCAAAAAGTGGAGGTGGAAGAAGTGGGCGATGGAATTGTGAAACTAGTCATCATTAGTCTGAGTATAGGAAGGCAGAGAAGAAGACACTCTTTGCTGGGAATGAAGACGGGGAAGATGACGAGGCTGTGTTTAAAGCAATGGGTAATGGAGGACCTATTTTTGACGCTAAATATGTTGAGGAGGAATTTGGAACGAGAGATGGTAGGGAGAATTTGGTAGTTAGGAGATCTTGTATGACTCCCAGGGCAGTTGAGGAAAAATGGCTTAGGAACAACATTTTTGTAGTCTACTTGCACTATTTTGAGTAAAGTATGTCGGTTCATGATTGACTCAGGAAGCTGTGAATACACTGTGTCTACAGAAGTTGTGCAGAAGTTGGGCATTAAGCTTGAGCAACACCCGAAACTTTACAAGCTAACATGACTAAAGAAGTGTGGCAAGGTAAGTATCTCTAAATGAGCACTGGTTACATTTTCCTTTGGTTCTAGATATAAGGACTCTGTCTGGCGTGTTGTTGTGATGATGGATGCCTGCAACTAGTTGTAGACCTATAAACTCATCTTATTTAGCATTTACATATATTTTTATCACAGCCAATTGTAGATTGATGAATTTATTGATCCTCACATCCCCATTGTTGTCTTAAATCTTAATGCCTAACACTTTGTTTAATTTGATTGATTACAGACTTTGAGCAAAAGAAACCAATAAATTATATTCGGAAGTCCACAATTAGTTGAAGCTAGTTAAACAATTAAACTACACAAACAATAAGCCACTAAAATAAGATAGTTACCGAACTTACTAGGGAATTTTTGGCATTCCATAATTATTTAGGATTTATATTACAGTTATAAAAAAAAAAATAATCTTAATGTTCGATATAAGTAACTGGCTCAGACAACAAAAAGAGGATAACCAAGACATGTTGTCGTACACATGGCATTTGGCTTTAGAAGGGTAAGACTCACCCGGTCGACTAAATCATCTATTTGATAGACTAAGAAGTCGATTTCCACCCTTAGACAGCTTCATTTTACCCATATCCTCATCTAAATACTTTTAAATCCAAGTCTCCTAACACATTATTAAAATGCATTTTAACATTATTATTAAAAAGGTGTAGATAATACCAAATTTAAGGTTTTTTTTTTCTTTTTCATTTTTATTTTTCTTTTAGGCACTTAACTTGAAAAAACTTTAAATGGAAATCCATCTAGAAACAAGTCTTATTGTGTAATATACAATGTATAATCGCGACTGGGTTGATGGTTGTATATTTCAGTCAGTCGCCTCGTAAAAGAGTCAATGTAAAATCATTATTCCACTTATACGTGTAAAATACTCCTAGCCCATGTATAACAATGCATAGTGGATGACTTCCTAAAGGCGGGGCACTTAAAATTCTCTAAAAATATATGGACATCCATTTTGTTTTTCATATAACGAACTCATATCTTTCAAAGTACTTATTATAATGGCATCGTCATGTTGTGAAAATACAAACGATACCGTAGAAGCTTTGTTAAAAGTATTAAAACACTCCTACTGTTTTTCGTAATTATACTCTCCGAAGATTTGGAAAGTCAGAGAGAGTGCCAGAAAAAAAGTGCGATGCAGTATGATTTATGCAAGAATTAGTATGCTCTTGCAATGACACTAAAACTAGTCAAAATAGTTTACTATGCTATCTTTACTATGATGTTTTTAATGGAAATTTTTATACAAAAGTATCTTGTTACAAAAGTTCTTGGAGATTATTTTATATTGTTGGGTTATAGATCCACCCAACTCATATGAGTCTATAACAAAAGGGAGTCTAAATATATATCTAATATATATTTAGAAAACTTTGGAATCAAATTAGAAATGGACCAGCACGCTTTGAATAAGGAGATCCTAAATATATGGTTATATATATTTAGAGGATATTCAAATCAAGGATATCCTAAGTATATGAGATATGGTTGGAACATGATTGAACAAGGAGAATTTTTTATGCAAAACAAGGATGATCTATGATGTACACTAACCTTTGGAACTTCTACACTACTGGCCTTCATTGATTCAAAGCTGACGTTCAATTTTGAGAATTCTTGCCGAGAGCATGCTGGAGACTACACTAGCTTCAACGGTGCTGGTGTAGGCGGGTACACTGCTGGCATATGTTGGTCCCAAAACAGCGGCGTTTCAACACCACTTCTATGCCACCAATCTTGGTTTATATCATGCCAACCTTTGTGTTTTGCATATAAATAATTCTTATTGTCCTAGGGTTTGCAAGAAACAAGTGGTGTGCCTCTTCTCAAGCCTAGATAGAGAGATCTAGAGAGAGATAGAGAGCAAAGTGAGGAAAATACTAAACAGAGAAACTCTAGAAGAAAAATCTTGCTCCTGTTTCTAATCCATCGGTTGTGGTGAAAATCTGAGAGGTTCACTAGTGTTATCTAGCGAATAACAATTGTAATCCCATTATATTGTTTATGGTGAAATATCTAAGTGTTGCAGGTCCCGTGATTTTTCCCACACTAGGTTTTTCACGTTATATCTTGGTGTTGTCTATTTTATATTTCCGCATTGTTTTATTACTTATTGCTTTGGCAAAAGGAGATTTAACTTCTGATTATAGGTTGATTAATTGTTTGATTGATTGGTTTTGTTATTATCGTGATTAGGGTTAGGTTTCTCCTAACAAGTGGTATAAGAACCCAGGTTTTCAAAAAGAAAATGAGGGTTTTATTACAGTGTAGATATGGAAGAATCTTTAGGTATAGTGATCAAATTGAATTCAACAAATTATTCCATATGGAAATCTATCATGAAGGATCTGTTGTATTGCAAAGATCTATATTTGCCTTTAGGCAGTAACAATCATGCATACGAGCACTGTCGGTTATATCTGACAATGGGTAGATGACAACATTTATCACCATGTGGCCGAGGAAAAAAGAGTGGATGTTCTATGGTGGAAGTTGGAATCCATGTAGGAGAGGCAGACGACCTTAAATAAAACCTTCTTGATCAGGAGAGTTATAAATCTGAAATATAGGGATAGAACCAACATGATAGAGCACTTGAATGATTTTCAAGGGCTACTGAATTAGTTGGGAGACATTGGATGTGTCTGTTAATAACTCTACCCCAGAGGGAACGCTTACCCTTGCGATGGTGAAGGACAACCTGATGAATAAAGAGACTAGGAGGAAGGATCTTGTTACAGGATCTGATTCTATGTCAATTGTTACTGGTAAGTCAGAAAGGAATGCTAGAAGCAGATATAGAAGTCATCTGATGAAGATGATGGATCTGAGAAATCTAAGGGAAGGTCCAAGTCAAGAGAAAAGAAAAATTTTAAATGCTACCATTGTGATGAGCCAAGTCACATGAAGCGAAAGTGCAGACACTGGAAGAACAAGAAACATAAAGGTGAAGAAAAGAATATAGACACAGCAGCAGCAGCAGTAGCAGCAGATGATGATGAGATCTTCATTGCTCAGGATGAGAAGTGTGTTAGCTTTGCAAGTCAAGATGATGACTGGGTTGTTGATTCTGGTCCCTCCTTCCATGTGACTTCACATGATGAATTCTTCTCAACCTATACTGCTGGTAATTTTGATAAGGTTAGGATGGAAAATGATGGTAAATCCAGGATTTTTGGCATTAGAAACATAGTTTTAAAGACTAACAGGTTGCAGGCTCATTCTCAGAGATGTTAGATATGTTCCAGATATCCACCTTAATCTTATTTCTGCAGGAAAGATTGATGATGATGGCTATTGTACCTACTTTGGTGAAGGAAGATGAAAGCTCACCAAGCGTTCTCTCATTGTGGCAAAAGAAAAGAAGAGGAATACCTTTTACTTAATGTCGGTAAAGTTAAGTAAATGAGATATGAATGCTATACTCTCATATGGAGGTTCTAGTGATGGTAAATTGGGGAAGGTTCATGTAAAGAATCTAAAAAGCCTCATCAACAGTTTGAGATGAGAAGATCTACAAAAGATAGAAGACCATCAGTTTGATTCAATCCAGATGAGTATGTGATACTCAGTGATGAGGGGGAGTCAGATGATCATAAGAAAGCCATGGGAAATGAGAAGAAGAAGGAAAGTTTAAAGCCATGCAAGATAGACTGAAATCCTTGCATGAGAACCAGAAAATTGATTTGGTGAAACTACCTAAGAGCAATGGACCTCTGGAGAGCAGATATGGATGAAGACTGATGATAAGAGCTCACAATGGAATAAGATAAAAGCTAGTTGTGAAAAGTTTCAGCTTGATAAAAGGAGCTACAGGAAGGCAACAGGATTGGGGATATCTCCCATATGAGTTGGAAGGAGAGATTGTTGGGTTATAGATCCAACTCATATGGGTCTATAACCAAAGGGAGCCTAAATATATGTCGAATATATATTTAGAAGACTTTGGAATCAAAGTAGGAATGAACTAACACGCTTTGAATAAGGAGATCCTAAATATATGGTTATATATATTTAAAAGACATTCAAATCAAGGGTATCCTAAGTATATGAGATATACTTGGAAGAGGATTTGAATAAGAAGATTTTTTTTTTTTTTTTGCAAAACAAGGAAGATCTGTGATTTACATTCGCCTCTAAAACTACTGCACCGCCAGCCTTCATTGATTCAATGCCAGTGTTGAAAATTGAGAATTATTGCCGAGAGTATGTTGGAGACTACACCAGCTTCAATGCCGCCAATGTAGGTGATACGTTACCAGCATTGAGGCAGCGTACATTGGTCCTAGAGTAACGACATTTCAACGCTGCTCCTACGTTGCCATACTTGGTTTATGTCATGCCAGCCTTTGTGTTTTGAATATAAATAGTCGTTATTGCCCTAGGGTTTGCAAGGAACAAGTGGTGTCCTTCTCAAGCCTAAATAGAGAGATTTAGAGAGAGATAGAAAGAAAAGTGAGGGAAATTTAAGAGTGAGAAACTCTAGAACAAAAATCTTGTTCCTGTTTGTAATCCACCGATTATGGTGAAGAATTATGAGATCCTTTAAAAGAATCTAGTGAGGAAAACTTGTAATCCCATTATATTATTTATAGTGGAAGATTTGAGCACTACTGGTCCCATGGTTTTTCCTGCATTGGGTTTTCCACATTATATCCTAGTGTTGTATGATTTATATTTCCACATTGTTTTATTGTTTATCGCTTTGGCAAGAGGAGATTTAACTTCTGATCACAGGTTGATTAATTATTCGATTGATTGGTTTTGATATTATCATCATTAGGGTTAGGCTTTCTCTAACACTTGTTTAACCATCATTTAAAAAAATCACATAAATACAACTTGGATAAAAATAATTATATAATTACATCGCTATATTACATATTAAACATGTGATATAAGGTTTTTTGTGTATCACATATATACTTGTAATTATTCAATTTGTATTGCATGACTAATATACAGTACATGTTTATACCTATATATATTCTCCGACATGAAATACAACTATTTTTATAAGTTTGACTTAGTAGTGTTGCTATATCTCTTCTCCAACATGTGATATAGAGGTAGCAATTTGATAATTTTCTTCCCACAAATTCTATTTTTGTATATTTCTTTTTCAAGAACGGTATACATGTCTTTCATCTAATGATATCAACTAATAAAGGCAATCCTTTATGATATTTATTATGCAATTTCATATTTATTTGATGATATTAATTTATATATTGAAATGTCTTTGTTGAGAATTCTTTTTAACAACTAGCTCATGATTCTTAAAGAAGATAGTTTCTTTAAGTTATTGATCTATCACACTAGCTAAAAATCTTATAAAAGTTCTTATGCATTGACGCAGCGAGTTAATTAGGGTTTAATGTCATGATCCATTGATTTTCAGAATATTCGAAAAACGATCATCAACTATCTATTGATTCTAGGAATACCTAGATAATTGGCAGCCAAATTTGAAAATAACAAAAATATTTGAAAATTTGGGAAACTAAAGAGCATGATGGCTTAATTCAGTATTACTTATTTGATAAATGATATTCTCATTACCCTATGATACAAGTCTAAAAGTTGTCCAAAAAAAAAAAAAAAGACAAAAAAAGATATCTTATTATACAACATTAAATGATATTAAAAAAGGGAATAGACTAAAAAAAGACATCTTATTAAAAGACATTAAAAATAATATTCAAAAGGAAATATACTAAAAAAGAAGTCCTATCAACATGAATTAAAAAATCCTATTAAAATACATTAATGAAAAACTATTAAATATCAAATTAAACACTAATAAAAGATACTGAAAGAATATAATTGCATCATAACAACCTATAAATAGTAATAAAGTTAATAGTTAATAATTTCACAAATTAGATTTTCACCCTAAATAGCTGCTCCTTTCTATGCATAATCATCCTTCATTTCAAGTGAAATTAAACTAAAGTTTTCTCTTTTATTGTGCGAATATCTTTTGATAATATATATATATATATATATATATCAATTCATTAATCAAGTGACCAAATTTACGATATTTGATATAGTAAAAATTATGTTATTTGGAGAAGAATCGAAATACACAATATTAATTTGTGCAACATTGAACACTTTTTAAGATAAGTGATATTGCTTTCCATCAAATTGTATTATATTATTTGGAGAAGAGTTGAAATACATAATACTAATTTGTGCAACACAGAACACCTTTTAAGAGGAAGTGTTCTTGCTTACCATCGAATTGTATAGCTAGACAATCCATTGCACATTAATATAAAAATAAGTAGCTCTTTTGGTACTAGGAAAAAAAGCAAACAAAAAGAAAAAAAAATAAAAAGAAAGAGCTATTTAGTCATTATTTGTTATAGATAGGATAGTTCAATCACTGTCTTTAAAGAAGTGTTAAGCAATACACAATTAGTTAAAGAATATAGAGAAAATTTTCTTTACAATAGTAATTATTGGGTATAGAGAATTATATCTTACAATGATTGATGATCTAGATATGATTGAGAGGACATTTCCATAACCAAGAACTCCAATAAAAGTAATCGTGAGGGGGAATTTGCAAGTGCATAGGCTTGACATGATACGCAAGGCATGCGAAAGAAAAAACAAAGGCATGAGCATGCGTAGGCTAACATGTAAGCACACAGGGGTAGTTTTAGGATTCCAAGGTTTTAAAGTGGCTTTTAAACCCTTACGTGTGAATTTAAAAAAGTTCCAAAGGTCTTTGATAAAGAAACAAAAGTTATGAAAAAATAGTTTTGTACACGTATGCCAACATTTACAAAATTCCCACCGCCCCCGAAACCCCCCCCACCCCCATCCTAAAAAAAAAAAAAAAAAAAACTTGCAATTTTAACGTCATCCTTTATAAGATAAGTTATCTCTTATTCCATTTTTATTCTATAAAGGGTATGTTTAGATTGTTTGATTTTTATCTTTATCGTATTTATATCAAATCTACGTCTATAATATATTTGTACCATATTTGCATTGTATCTGTTTGGTCTATTTATGAATAAAATTATCAGTTTTTCATTGATATCTATTTTTTTTACAAATATCTGTTTGAAAACGATATAGATATGATGCCAAAATAACCAAAATATGATGAAACAAATTTGTCTCTTCAAATTTAATTGTATTAAATTATTAACTAATTTGAGAAATTTCAACTTCAAATATATCCCTACGTTTTTTTTGCCCTCTTTATATCACTATAATGTGTAACTTCCATAAGTAATCTTATAATAAGCTTTAGTATTTGAAAATAAAATGGGTAAAGTGATCTACAGTTGTTACCCCAAAAGTCTATTGTATGAATTGAAATCAGGAAGATGACAATCAAATAAAAGGGATATAGCTGTACTTGTACTATAGAGAAATGGAAATGCGCATACCGATAGAATTGATTGATCAATCATTTATATAGGCCATATATTGATGTATGTATATGTATACATATAAGGAATAAAAAAAGTAAAAATTATAGTTATTATTACAATCATGGGAAAAATTAATTGATTAATCAATCAACGTTGTCTTCTTGTTACCGAAAAAAGGGAAAAAAAGGCAAAAAGATGAAAGAAATCTACTATGTTTAACCTTTTTTCGATGTGTAAAACTATTCTTATGTTACAATTAAGACACTCATTTATTTTATTTAATAATTTTAATTAATTAAGATTATTTTTTATTATTCATAATCAGTAATGCTTATATTTTTTAACTATAGCTGTATAATAAGAATAATAGTGAAAAATGTAATAAATAAAAAATTAAAGCAATATAAATAAATATAAGAAATTAAAATGTCAAAAATGAAAGGGAAATTTTTCAAAGTCTATGTATTGATTAAATAAACAGTTAATTTTGTCAAGTTATGACATTTTACCCAAGATAATTGGGAAGAGCGAATTCAATTGTTAGGTGAAAGTGAAACAAGGGGCAAGAGGGAGGGAAAATTTATGATATTGTGTTAATTTTGATAGAATTTTTTTTATTATCATTTAATAGCTCACATTATATCTAATCATGATCGAATCAATAAAATAGTTAATATTTTAATTATTATATTTATTTTAACGACTAGATATTTGACTGAACAGCCCCATTAACGGACATAGAAGCTCCCTAAAAAGGAAGGCAGGATTTGATGCTATAATTTCTTTTCTTTTTTGTTTTTTATTAATATCTTTGACTAGCAAATTTTAACCATTTTGAAAATGTGTCATCCAATGAAACATACAATTAAAATGTGAATTTTTATAGTATATTAGAAGGATCTAAATCTTTTTCCAAAATAAAGACTTATACCTAACCGGATTTGGATATTCTAAATTTATTTAATTTTCTAACTTTTCCAAAATTGAAAATCTATATTTGAGAATACTTATCATAGTGGAATATTTTATGATATTATTATAGTATAATCTTTTTCTTATAATTTGAATAATGAATTATACGTAACCAGAGCTGAATTTAAAAAGGGAAAATAATTATTGGTTATCAGCTAGTTTAGTAGTATTACCCCTAAACTTTCAAGCAAGATGAATTCTTCGATTTTTGAAGAGAGATGAAATAAAATAAAATAAAAAAAGATATTAAAATAAAAATTTAGAGATATTCGGACGTAACAAATGGTTTAAGACTAATTAATCAAGGAGGGCAGTTTTTTCAACATCAGCCGCAAATGAGAGTGCGCAAATCCATAGGAAGGCGACCTTAAGCCCTCTACCGACCACTTATAATATTTCCTCCGTCATTTGAAAAATCTTAGTCAAATCCTCCTCGCCAAACATGCCTTTTTGCTTTTTTAGATTTCCTTCCCTTCTTTCTTTCTTTCTTTCTTTCTTTCTTTTTCTCCTCTCTCTCCTTCCTCTCTCTCTCTCTCTCTCTCTCTCTCTCTGTTTGTGGCACCTCACAACGGAGCAAGTTCCCCCTTCTCCGTCCCATGATCATCTTGACCCACATTTCCACTTCACTCCCACGTATATGTATACATATATATATACACACACACACACAACCGCACTCAACTTTCCTATTGATCAAACCATTTTCTCCTTCCTCTCTCTCTCTTTCTCTCTCTCTCTCTCTCTCTCTCTCTCTCTCTCTTTTCTTGCCTGCTACTGTTGGTGGACAGGACAGTAATAATGGCCTGCTCACTTAACATGGCACCAAAACCCAGCTTACGCATATCCACAACAGCATCATCCTTCTCAGGACACAACGTTAAACCAGTGTCTCATTCTTTCAGACATACCCTCCATACACCTAAATTCAGTGATGTCTTGACAACCTCTTCCTCCCCCTCCTCTTCTCCTTCTTCTTCTTCTTCTCCTTCTTCTCCCTCATGCAATACTGGACCTATCTCTGCAAAAAGACAAAGAGTGGTTGCTTCAGTCCTAGCACCACCACTATCAACAACTGCCATTGAAACAGCCTCTTACAGCTCCAGCTCTCCGAGCTTATCCCATTTCTGGAGAGAAATTCAAGGTTGCAATGATTGGGAAGAGTTACTGGATCCATTGCACCCACTTCTCCGCAACGAGATCATCCGGTATGGCGAGTTCGTATCGGCCTGTTATGAGGCCTTCGATCTCGATCCCAACTCGAAAAGATACTTGAACTGCAAGCACGGAAAGAAAAGCTTGCTGAGAGAAGTGGGGTTGGAGAATTCGGGCTATGAAGTGACCAAATACATCTATGCCACCCCTGACGTGAATCTCCCAAATCTCCCCATAGGAGACTCATGTGGGAGGTGGATAGGCTATGTTGCGGTTTCAAACGATGATGAAGTTAAGAAGATAGGAAGGAGAGATGTTTTGATTACTTTTCGAGGTACCGTCACCAATCCTGAATGGATGGCAAACCTAATGAGCTCTTTAACTCCTGCTAGACTTGATCCACAGAATCCTAGACCCGACGTTAAGGTCGAGTCCGGGTTTCTTAACCTATACACCGCAGATGAGAGCATGAATTGCAAGTTTGGAGTTAAAAGCTGCCGGGAGCAGCTCCTTTCGGAGGTGTCAAGGTTGTTGAACAAGTATAAAGGTGAGGAAATGAGCATAACCCTTGCAGGTCATAGCATGGGAAGCTCACTAGCACTTCTTTTCGCATATGATATATCCGAACTCGGGTTGTTAAACCCCAGCAGTTGCATCAGTAGTTGCAGTAATTCGAGTCACAGGGAAGATAAAATCCCTGTGACCGTTTTCTCATTTGGAGGACCCAGAGTTGGGAATTCCGCATTTAAAGAGAGGTGTGAGGAAATAGGTGTTAAAGTCCTAAGAATAGTTAATGTTAATGATCCCATCACAAAAGTTCCCGGGGTTTTCTTCAATGAAAACTTTAGGGTTTTGGGTGGGTGGTACGAATTCCCTTGGAGTTGCTCGTGTTATGCTCATGTCGGTGCTGAGCTAGTACTCGATTTCTTCAATGTCCAAAACCCTTCATGTGTTCATGATATCGAATTCTATATCAATCTATTAAAGCATCCTAATATGAAGTCAAGTCCAACGGTGATCCAAAGAAATTTCGACAATTTGGTTCAAAGAGCACGCGAGTTTGTACTAATGAATGCACAAAATTTCGACATGTTGCAATGGAGGAACGCCGCGGGCAATGTGATGAACTTGATCCCAACACAAAGATCGACAACTATATATTAACGCTTCGATCTTAAGAGAGTGTATTCAACTTGTACATTTTTGTATCTTACTCTTCATAATCAAAACATATATATAGAAGTGGTTGCTTTTGTCATTGGGAAGAGCTTAGGTACATATGATGTTGTTTCCTCTTTCCTATGATTTAGGGCAATGGATAATTTTGTATTATACATATTGCATCCGATATTTTGCTATGTTTTATGGATATTATGCAAACTTTACCCATCTTCAAGAAGAGCAACTTGACCATATGTTATGGCCTTTTATAATACACTTCATCCTCCTTGAGTGAGTTTGAAGCACATCTCCTTAATTAGTATCCTCCTTCTTTCACACAACTGACAACAATTAACATTAAAAAGAAAAAAGGAAAAAGAAATTGAAAATCCAAGTATTGGCAAATACATCTAATCAAGTGTGAGTGGACATTGAAGAGGTGAGAATTTAGGTATGGAAAGACTTACTTTTCTACATGCAATGATGGAAGATGCACACAGAGAAAACGAAAAGAATGGAAGTGGAAACTTGGCTGGAGCTAAGAGAGAAAGTGGAGAATGAAAAGAGAGAGAGAGAGAGACAGGGATGGAGGGAGAGGATGAGAGAGTAAGTGGAGATATTGAAGTGAGAAATAAAACTAATAATAGAATTAAAAGATTTTGATTCCATTGATATTACATATTTGAGCATGAAAGTTGTGTTAATTATAAAATTGATCACCTTCAAAGCTTGGAAATGGAAAGGGTAAGGTACGATTAGAATTGTAATTCTAAGAAAACCAAAGGAATAGTTGATTATTTGGTCCCATACCAATAAAGGACTTGCAATTCCTCATATAATAATAATAACAATTACATATTGCCTATTATTTTAATTGTTGAAATCCTGAGTTGCATTAATATGAAGAGAAAGTGCAATAAATTTACTAATGATATATTTATTTGAGTTCATAGAATTGAATTGATCAGGGTTCAATTCTCATCTCTCCAAAAAGTTGTCGTACCATTGTCATTGGAAAGAAAAAAGAAAGGGTTAGTCTGCAGAGGAAATACTTATTCCAAACCGTTATAAACTTAACCAAACATATCATTAGTAAATTTTATGCACTTTCTAGTATGTCATTATTAAGTTTAATGCACTTGCTCTCCACATTAATAAAACTAAAATTTCAACAGTTTAAATGATAGGCTTGTTGACATGATCAAAGAATAGCCTTTCCTATCCATTGAAAATTATATTTTCTATTCTCTATATACAATTCCCGTCTGAACAAATAAAGGTAACATGTACAACTGATCCCTTAACTTTTCGGTGAAAAAAAATATCCCTAAACTTTCTATAAATTATTTCCAAACAAAAGGCGATATGTTGGATCAAAGTTTCCAGTATGGAATTTGTGCTGTGTGACACTGGACTTATCATTTTCTCCTCATTTTTTATCGCTTAACTTTTCAGGAAATGAAAAAATCCCTCAACTTTCTTTGGGTTTCCCAAAACAGAATGCTGCATGTTAAATAAAAGTTTCGTGTATAAAATTTGAGTTTAGTAATAGGACTTGGCGCTTTTGGCTCATTTTCAATCCCTTAACTTATTGAGGAAAAAAACAGAAAAAATCCCTCAACTTTGCATAGGTTTCTTTTGAAACAAAAAGCTATGTGTTGGATCAATGTTTCCTGAGAATCATTTTTAGTGTAACAAAGGACCTAGAACTTTCTTCGCATTTTGAATTCCTTGGCATTTTCAGGGAGTAAACAAAATCCCTCAACTTTCTTCTCATCTATAGGTTCTTTCCAAACAAAAGGCTTTGTGTTAGATGATGTATCCTGTATATAATTTGTATTGTGTAACAAAGCACTTAGCACTTTCTTCTCATCTCCAATCATTTAACTTTTCGGGGAAAATAATAATTAAAAAAAATATCTCAACTTTCTATGGTTCTTTGCAATCAAAAGGCTTTTTGTTGGATCAAAGTTTCTAGCATGGAATTATTGCTGTATAATAACTAAGGACTTAGCTTCTTAGATCACTATTTATTTCACGTGTTAAAGTATGATTGATAATTACCTATCATATGTACATATATGTGGTGTATAATACCTATTGAAGATTTTTTTTGTGATATATAAACTTAATACATGACCTATCATGATAGTAAAATAGGGTAAATTATACCAAAACATATCAATGTTTAGTGCTAATTTTATTTAAGGCATCAACCTTTTGAGTGGTTGACAAATGAATCAACTCATTTAATGTATCAATGTTTTAATTAAATTTCCTTAATTTTCGTTAGTGGTCAGTTAATAATACCTTATTTGACTTATTTTACAAATTGTTGGTACATTTTTTTTAACTACCTAAAACGTTGATGCATTCAATGAATTTATCCCGGAATATCAATTCTTTTTTTTTTAACTACTCAAAAAGTTGATACATTAAATAAACTTATCATCAAATATTGATATAATTTACGATAGTAAAATATTTACTAGTGGCAGCAAAATCTTCCACCTATCAAAATTTTATTTGGTCATATCTATCCTTACAGCGACATATTTTGTGTTGTGTTGTATTGTCATGGTTTATCCGCATTTACACTTGCCACAAAATCACATCAAATTTGGTATGGGAACGCCATCCGTATATGTATGTATTTATCATCCAGCTTATAAGATTTTTGGGCCAAAAATGAGCTGGACGGTGTATTAGATAGTTTAAAATATGTAGAATTATTGATTGTATTATGACTATTTTGAATTAATCTATATATATATATCTAACACGAGAGGAGAAAAATTCTGGGGGAGAAAATTAAGATCCACGACGCCGAGTTTGGTTTTCCATTGGTCATAGGAGTATGACACATGAAATCAACGGACGTTAAAGACAGTTTCACATGTTGGCATGCTGCCTTTAATCTTGGAATGGTGAATTTCGTTAGAGTCAACTCCTATGTTCACCATTAACCAACACTAAAAGTAACATAACACATATCCATGTTAATCACGTCCGTTGTTTGTGTCGTGAATCTGCGTTATAAAGCAATCCACTAATAATAATAATAATAATAATAATAATAATAATAATAATAATAATACTCTGAAAAAATTATTAGTGGTATAAATACTACTCTTCTAACGAGATAAGTCAAATTCAAATAATTTGATTTCCTCCCTCTAAAGCTGTAATATATTAGTGCAAATAAAATCTTTAACACATATGGTCATCAAACTTGTAGTTTCCATAATAATGAGTATTCACAATTTGCTCACCTTATATATTGAAATTTTATTGATATTTGTATTCCATTTATATATATAATACTTGGCATGTAATTCTCCGTTATTGGGCTTGTCTTTTCCATTATTTTTCTTTTACTTTTACTTTTTTTGGCATAATTAAGAATGGAAATGGGAAATTGAAGTTTCTCGTTAAATGAAATGCTATATGTGAAAGTTCGACCTTCGAAAATATTTTGATCTGTATAAATGTAGAAAATCATAATATACTAAGTCGTACACGAGTTTCTCATTCCATGCCGTGTCATGTTGAAGAGAAGAAATAAGAAGATTTAGTGACAGTTGACCATAAATTAATTGCTGATGTTGCATTTTAGAAAATATTTTCTATGATAGGGCAGAGAGAAGAAATCATACTGGCATTGAACAAAATTATTCTTCACTACTTAATTTATGAGTTTTTTATATACACCATATTGAACCACTGAAATAAATGGGGCTTAATGCTAATGGTAGTTAAATGATTACAACGACAGTAATCATGATAGTAACATTTTGTGAGTGCCTTCATCTAGGTGTATGATACTGTTCAATTAGCAAAGAAATCAGAATTCAAATAAAGCCAACATGGGAAGGATGTATTTCATATTTGGTCATCAAGGAAAAAGATTACTTAGCAAGTTGTTATTATTATTGTTAAAGTTTGCAAGTGAGGATAAATTTATTGTGTATTATATGTTACATAGATGTGTGAATGGTGAGGAGATAATCATAAAATTTAGATATAGTTTTTAAAATATGGATGATACATTTTTAAAATATATAGTACTAACCTATTTTTTAAGATATATGTGTAGGGTATGATACACACTCAATAAATCATTTTATTTCAACAAATTCATAATTCTTCTATACTATTGATGGTAGTGGTACCACTACAGTTTACCCTATAATAAAGTATTAGCTAAAGCTCATTCCGTACTTATTATCAACTTCTAAACGCGCACACAATCACTTCACATCTTTATAAGCCAAATTATTGATTTTTTTGGACCCACACCCTTCCAACAAAAATTCTATGTATATATTTTGCAACTTTAGTATTACTTAAATCTATTCATATTTTCGCCATCCTCATATTTGTTATTACATTAAATATAAATTTAATTACAATTACTATCACACTATAGGGCAAAATTTGCATTTCAATCATAAAAATTCTTCTCTCCCATTGCATGTATAATCTCTGCTAGCTAGCCCTCCTTCTTTTTTAAGTCATACTTTCTCTCACTCAATTGATTTCTTTCATCATCTCTGTTGTGATAGTTTCTATTTTGTTCCTCAAGTTTTATCCTATACACACAGGTAAATTTTGAGTATTTCACTAATATCATTTCAATTTCTTTTTTTTTTTCCGTTGTAATTGTTTTAAAATTAAGACTTTTATATTTTTTTTTCCTTTTAATTTGAAATAGTCAAGAATTGATTTATGTTAATGCTATAATTGCTAAAATAATTAGGGTTTTGATCATGTTTAGCAAATAAGTATCTGGAGGTTATCTATCTAATTGCATCCATAGAATTAGACTCTAGAAAAATTATGGATCCCTGGATAGTTCTCGTGAGTTTTAATCCTGGTATAAACTACAAAGTTCGGCTTCCAAAGGGGAGCCTACATAATTTTTCTTTTTTTTTTTTTTTTTTACCAAAGCCACTAATGTAAACTACATTGGAATCCCACAAACATTCAACAACACCTACCTTATTTTTATCATCTTTGAAAGCTTCATCAACATTAAATTTTAAGGTTTCTTGATTCGATTTCAACCTGAAAGTTTTCCTCTTCTCGGTAGTATTCATATGCCTAGACCGTTTCATGATACTCCAAAATTCGTGTGCACTTATTTTGACAAGTTGTTTTTAGTCATGTCTAATTCCACCACTTTTAAAGATACAACTGTTTTAGGGTTTTCTAATGTACCAGATTGCAAAGCAGCAGATAGTATCCTAAGAAGGGGATTTTATGCTTTTGTTAGATGCTCAACTCTTTGCATTCACCAGCAAGTCTTGTAGGAAGAGATTAAAAGAAGCCTAAAACATAAGTTTATTGTTTAGATTCAACCACTTATCCTTTTTCCATTTGCATTGTCTAATGTCTTCATATTCTTCTTTACATAGTGGACATAGTGGGTCCGCATTCGTTTTTTGCTTTACTAAAAGGTCACATGTGATAAGCAATCCATCTAGCATCTCCTTGGACTTTTGGGTATGTATTGGTCTTCTAAATCCACTCATTACATTTTAATGTGCTAATAACTTGATTTTCATTTACAAGGCATCCATATGTCAACTTTAATGTAACTTCTCCAATTAAAATATCATTTTCATTATTGTTTGAAAAAAGGTGAGATCCAAGTTTCATTGGAATGTCTTTATCAATAAAGTATCCAATTATGTCCTCCTTCCAACTATCTACATCGATCAAGACAGATGCTACTCTAACTTGCAACATCTCCTTTGTAAATTGTCCATAAATGAAATTTGTGGTGCACAATTGTCTGGCCAGTTAATGGTCCAAAAGTAGCATAAATTACCACTACGTAGTCCGTAGATACTATACGTATCGGGTAAATTACACTAGAATGTTATAACGTATGGAAGTGAGTTCATTTGATGTCATAATATTTCGAGTGGTTTAAAAGGTGTCATAATTTTTAGCGAAGGGAGTCTCCTCATTAGCATGGTCACAGCATATTGATCTTCTACGTTTAATTAAAATTTTTTCATATTGACATGTGTCAACAAAAACCCCAATTAACCCACTTCTTTAAATGATGTGTCCTCTTTGAACCACTTGAAATGTTGGGAACTCAAATAAATTTACTCCCAATTGTTGTAATCTTTTGATGTAATTTACAATATACTTATCTATTCATTCTATGGAAGCGATAATGCTTTTTCATTATTTTTTATCCACTAATGATTCCATCTTATTTATATTTAGCCAACTTCTTTTTAGCCAAATTAGTCCAAATTAAATGCTTCATCTTCATCTTCCAACTTAGCTTTGCTATACACACCCCATTCTTCCTATGTAGACTACAATCCTAACAATTGTTAACCTTTAGTTTTGTTAATCCATGCTAATTAATTTCATGGATTCTCTTATTTTCACACTTGCCCAGAAAATGCCCAGAAAAAAATTTCTAATAATTCCATTCACTTTATGTATAACCTTTTTTAGAATACAAGACGCCTACATATAATAGTCGAAGATTCCCTCTAAAATGGACTTGATTTGCACATATCTACTAGCCATCAAAAGGTGTATTGAATTTGAACCTACAAGTTTACATCTCGATTTTCCTAAAATTTGCTCAATAGCTATCTTGCTTAGATTTCCCTGTTTCGTGAGGTTATGCCCCAAACATGTCCTAAGATTATCTCTAATACGCATGTTGGTTGTTTAGTCAATTCCTTCCTTAGTGACTCATTAGCTTCCACGAACCCATGTTAATCGTAACTTAGATCCATTAACTCAGTAATTCCATAACCATAATAAATAAATGTGGGGACATAGGGCAACCATGGCACAAGCTGCGGGTTAATTCAATTTACTTAGACATGAAAAGTCTCTAAGGTATTATGGATAAGCTTCCATTCTAATCTATCATATGACATCTCTAAGTCAAGCTTCAAAATCATTCACCCCTTTCTATCCCTTTTACGTGAACATAAATTCAATGATTCTTGCATGAAAATGACCTTTTTAGCAACACATCTTATAAGGATAAAGCCAATGTGGGATGAACTAATTAACTCATCTAGATGTGGTCTTAGTTGATGAACTAGGATCTTAGTAATAAGTTTATATGCAGTTGTGCATAAGCTTATCAGCCGAAATTCCTCTAGTCTTTTTACACCATTCTTCTTGTGGATGAAAATAGTAAGGTTTTGCTAAGATCCTTATCTACAGTCCCATTTAGGAAGCAACTGCAAAGTTCTGACTACTACATCACTAATGTTGTCCTAGCGATGTTTATAAAAACTAGCGTAGAGGTCATTTTCTCGTGATTTATTTGATCCAATACATTTAAGAGCCTCACATACTTCCTACCGATCAAGAATACAAATCAACTTTGCTTTTGTAAAATCATCTAAAATTGGCATGCCTATTACTTGAAAGGATTCTCTAACTCACCCTATATTTTCTCAAATGTAAACAATGATTTACAATGATGTATCACCTTGTTATCCATTTCATTCTGCTACTTAATCTGGTTGCCACTTTTATCGTCTAAAAAGAGTGTTTGTGATTCACTCCGCCTTACCATAGTGGTAAGATGGAAAATTTCAGTCTTCTTATCCCCGTGAATGATCCATTTAGATCTAGCTTTTCGTGCCTATAGGAACTCCTCAACATCAAGCACTTTTCACTATTCATTCTTAGTAAAATACAATTGGTTTTGAAGGTCTCTTAGTTATGTTGTGCATTCAAGTTTCCCTCCAAAATTATTTTTTTTTCTTTTAATTAATGTTCCTAAAAACTTCACGGTTCCATTTTTTTTAGTTCTCTATGAAAGTGGGTAAATGGGATGTAATCACAAAAGACTCTTTCTCCCAATTTACACAAACAAATTCTTCAAAGAAAGGATGATAAAGCCACATGTTCTGAAATCGAAATGGTCCTAATGCGAATTTGATAGCTCCAAGTTAGAGCTGACCAAGTTCAAGTTCAAGTTCAACAGTCAATTTCAAGGAATTAGAGGCTCAATGGCTGGAGTTTCAAAGAAAAAACACAAAAAGTGAATTAAGGGAGCTTATAAAATAGTTTAGGACATGAAAGATTAAAGCTTGAAGCCTCGTACGTTGGCCTTTAATTGTTTTGATGTCTTTTCGAATTTCTTTGTTTTTATTAATGTAGGAATTATTTACACAACTACCACAATTACATTTCTTTCAGTTACGTTGTATAACTGCCATAAATATGTTTTTCAGTTACGTTGTTAGTTATGTAACTGCTACAATTATATTTTTCAGTTACGTAATTATTTTGTAATAGGCCTATATATAAAGGCTAGTAACTACTCAAGATAGATATAGAAGTTTTTATGATATCTTTTGAGATATTTGATAGCGCTTTTAAGTATCAAAACCCTTTGTGGTGATTTTGAATATTAAGTTTTGATCTTCTTTATTCTTGAATTCTAATCAATTCTTGTATCATATAGAATTATAGTGAACCCTATTATTAGAGTCTTGTGATTCTTTTAACATTGTGATTAATTTATAGGTCGTGGTCCCTATCATTTTATAATCTAATTACAAACTAGTTTAATTTTATTGTTCGTGGATTCTATCAAACAATAATTTTATCCATATCATTTGTGTTGGAAAACCCTAAAAATTAAGATCAAGATTCAACCCCCTCAAGCTCACGTTAGATTTGGTGTCAGAGCAAAGATTTGAAGAAATTGTTGTTTGACTTAATTTATTACAGGTTTATCGGGTTTGTCAGATTTTGTTGATCTATTTTCTTAGTGTTCTGTTAGAAAAATCGTATTTTTGGTTTTTTTTTTTAGAGAAATTTGGGTTTTTAGATCTAGGGTTTGATTTTAAAAGACGAGTAAATTACAAATGAATGTAGGTCTATTGAGGATTGATGTTGATAAATTATCATTTGATTCTAAATTTATACTAGATGCTATGTGAATGAAAAGATGTATAGTTTGAGGATTGACAGTGGGTGTTGTATAAATTTTGTTAGTACCTTGTTAGTGGAAAAGTTAAACTTTGAAGCATCAAATGCCTTATAGATTACAGTTGTCAAAAGAGTGTGAAGAAATTTAAGTGGCCAAACGGGTATTGATTGCGTTTTCTATTGGAAAGTACCAAAGTGAAGTCTTATGTGATGTGGTACCAATAGAAACTTGCCATATTCTTTTGGGACAACCATGGCATTCTGAAAGGAAAGCCAATGGTGATGAAATTAGGAATCATTGTACTCTTGTTCAAAACCCAAGATGTATAAATTTAAAATTTCTCAATTCCTTTGAAGGGTATGAGGATCTAATGCAACTTCAGCAATCTTTTACAAAACATAAGGAGAGTGAAAATTTAAGAGAAAATGAGAGACCAAAACAAAGAGAAAAACAAAAGATTGCTCTGGAAAAGATTGAGAGTGAAGAAAAGAGGGAAATTGAGAACAAGAGTGATGAAAATACACTGGTGAGTAATGACAGAAAAGAATTAGAGCGTGAGACATAAACACTTCAAAGTGATCTTGATAAAGTAAAGATATTTGTTTTTCCACTAATGAGTTTTCTATGCCCAGTGTCGATGTTTTAATAATGCAGGATTTTAAATATTTGTATCCCCAGAATCTTCCAGATAGAACTGATCATCTAATTGATTTCATTCCTAGCAAAACAATGTATAGATGTAATTCAGAAAAGTTTAAGAACGAAGATTCAAAGACGAATCTTTTCAAAGAAGGAGAAAATAATGCAAATCTAATAGCATCAAGCTTAGAGCTGACCAAGTTCAAGTTCAACAATCAATTTTAAGGAATTAGAGGCTCAAGCACGAGTCAAGTGAATTATGGAAGGTTATAAAATATTTTGAGACACGAAAGATTATAGCTTGAAGCCTTGTACGCTGGTCTTTAATTGTTTCGATGTCTTTTTGAATTTCTTTTGTGGTTTTTTGAATTTCTTTGTTTTTATTAATGTAGGAATTATTTACAATTATGTTTTTTGGTTATGTAACTATCATAATTTTGTTTTTTCAGTTACGTTGTATAACTGCCACAATTACGTTTTTTAGTTACGTTGTCAGTTATGTAATTGCCATAATTATATTTTTCAGTTACGTAACTACCTTGTAATTAACCTATATATAAAGGCTAGTAACTACTCAAGCTAGATATAGAAGTTTATATGATATCTTTTGAGATATTTGAGAGCACTTTTAAGTGTGAAACCCTTTGTGGTGATTTTGATTATTGAGTTTTGATCCTCTTTATTCTTGAGTTCCTATCAATTCTTGTGTCATATAGAATTGTGTGATAAACCCTGTTGTTAGAGTCTTGTGATTATTTTAATATTGTGATTAATTTATAGATCATGGTCCCTATCATTCTATAATCTAATCACAAACTAGTTTAATGCTATTGTTAGTAAATTCTATCAAACAATAATTTTATCCATATGATTTCTATTGAAAAGCCCTAAAAATTTAGACCAAGATTCAACCCCCTCAAGCTCGCGTCAGGTCCAGTATGACATCCTTGGTTAAGTATTAAGGAGGATTAGTATATGATCTAATTGGATACTTTCCATATATAATAGTTTGGTTTTTAGAAAAATTTGCTACCTTTGCTCATTAACCTAACCTTGATCAAGTCCCGACTTAATAAACTAATTTCCATATATAACTCTAGTCTAGTTTACTCGGGCTCCCTCCCATCTATCCTCATGAGATATAACCTCATTGAAGATAATCGTCCAAGGACCATTAATTACACCGGAAACTTTCCTAAGATTCTCCCAAAGGAGTTTGCATTTGGTAAATATAAGACTAGCATAAATAAGAGTAACAAAGAAAGCGGAAGATAGAGGAATTACCGGTACAATGAGATGGATCTCTTGCCGTGATGAGAAGAAAGTTTTTATGATGGCATCCTTTTCGTTCTATAAATTTATGATACGCCCCTCAACCCAATAGCATCCACACATACTACTTTGTTGAATCCCAAAATAGTTCTAAGTCCTTTTGTAGCCATATGCTCCATTCAAGCAAAATTAATAGATGGGGATTATGAATCTTCTTTTAAGTCCTTCGATGCTCTCCTATGTTGTGGTGCATTCACTCCATGAACGTTCTACGTGATTATTTTGAAAGGCATATTAACTAGTGCTTGATTTTGGAAACCAGTCATCATTTCATTTAAAAGAGTTAAATTGGTTATACACTAAGAATCATTAGCCTCCAAGGGGTGCTTGAGGCAATATACTTCCAATCTGAACATTTTAGCTTAAAGTTGGCCTCTATCATTACCAGTGTTTTCTCCATTGGTTTGAAAGCCAACAGAACAATTTCCCCCACTGATAATGTTTGCACCTTTAGGATTAGGGTTTGATGAATTGACACGTTGTCCTCCATCAGTAAGGCTTAGGCCAAATACAAGCAAATGATTCTCCATTTTTGTGGCACTATTACTAAGATGGAGAATGCTTAGTGTGACCATGCACCTAAACAATTTTGAGAGTGCCCTCCCGCCTCATTCTTATTGATACGTCGTTGAATTGAACGACTTTTCTTCTCATCTATAACAATATAGTATTTCAGGCTTAAAACTTGATGGAAATTAAGTAATGCATTTGGTAATGTAAGTGTCCCTTAAAGTTTACTTACAAGTCCGCTAATTTGAGAATTTCCATTGGAATCATCGATAAAGGATGAAGTATTTTTAGTGCCAATAGTATTTTTATGTTGTGCACCATTTTTACGAGCTTGAGTTTTCATAAAAAGAAGGTGCTTTAAAGTGTTGCGCATAGATTTTGTAATATTTAACTTTTGAGAAATGAAACATAAAGGGAAATTAGGGTTTTAAGTTCATAGCATTTAAAGCTATCATTTTCTCCTTGGTAAAGTTTTGGTTCCTTGGGAACTCGATTTAAATTAGGGTAGATACCATTTCGTGTAGAGTTGAGCATACGGTTACCCATGTCTGAACTAACCTTTTTATTTCTATTTATACCCATGGCTAAAGATTACGTATCAAAATTTGCTTTAGTGATTGGGACCACGTAGATCAGTTTTGAATTTACTTCAGTTTTCAATGGTTGTCTCTAGTGTTCTCTTAAGAAGAATAAGAAGGAGAACAAGAGTAAAGAGAATCACGTTAAGGAGATGGGTTTAAGTTATAATTAGAATATTGAATCATGATGAGTTTTGTTAGATTATAAACATATCTTTGTGTTTTTTCAGTACATATGTGACTATCATGTGGCTATACTAATAGATTTTTAGATGGAACAAAACAATGTGTAATGTAGATAAGTTCTTTGTCCAAAAAAATTAACACAGATCACTTAATTGCAAAAGTACAAAAGCACAAGTTTGTTTTTTATAGTTTACCCATTGAAGAATCAAAATTTGATCAGTTGCTATTCTAAATTTAGTTACATGGACTTCCTTTAAAGTTATACTCATCAAATAACGCTAGAAGAATAAATAAATAAATAAATAAATAAGGTTTAAGTATTTAATGGTATTGCGTAATTTTTTACATGTTAGAATCGCTTTTTTAGTTGGATCAACTAGCCATTAAGGTTGTTGATTTAATTTTCTTAAAAAGAGAGAATATGGGTAGAAATAATATATGAAATATTTATCAATATTTGTGTTGCATGAGGATTAATAGGCCACCTTGACAGTATGTGAGAAACAAAGTTCCTTTCTAGTTTTGTCTTTTAAACTCTGGATGATATTACTCAAACTAGAGATTCTCAGTACATTCCCACTCCATCTCCTCTTCTTTGTGATGCGTCAACCTTGGAAAAATAAATCTCGAAAGAGTTACCCAGTTGATCGTGAGCAGAGAAATGATATTCCAAGAGGAAGGTGCAATACAAATTCATTGCAAAATAATTCTCTAGTGACTCAGACGGGATTGCTTAATCAATCTAAGGTTCCCCTTTCGAGAGATACTAATTATCAAAAGGAGTTAAACAAGGATAATGAATTGATCTTTAACCTCTATCATCGTGCAAGCTCTCTTTTGTTCAATATCACACAAGAAGAATGGAATATGAGCTAATCATTAGCTCCTCTTTTTGCACTAAAGAATGATACTGAAGTGGAGAGGGTCATACATAGCCAACTTTTGATAGAAAATTTATAGTAGTGAAAAATTTAAGCTACTATAAATCGAGATATGGACCTTACTTGATCCATATTTTATAAATTCATCCTCCACCTTTTACTTTATACAAGAACTAGAGATTCCTAACTCATCTGCTCAATATATAGCCCATCGTTCATTTACCATTATGTTACTATCTTCCCAAAATGTTAAAAATTATGACTTGCCCTATTAGATTAAGAAAGTCTCACTAGAAAAATCTTCTTTCTCACTCATTTGCCTACTAAAAATCATTTCACCAAGCCTTATGACAAACATACACTTTCCATCCTCTATAGCTAAATCTCCTAATAGCCCACATGAATCTCCTACACCTAGCTCTACAAAGACTGTACACATCCCATACCCTATAACCAAATTGATTTGCTTTCCATCAAGAGATTAGGAGAGTAATGTCAATTTTCTTAACCCTCTTCGAAGTCATTGAGACTACAATTGCTGCAACAATTAAAAATATATATAAAGAAAAAAGGAGGGATAAAAATAAGCAGAAAACCAAAAGAAGAGGGGACATCAATGAGAAGAAGATGAAGCAAGGTTAAGGGAAAGTTGGAATTTCCAGAAGAATTGATAGAGTTTAAGATTGTATAAGTTGATAACTCTAATGTTGTGGGTTATGGTAACTGGTGACTAGTGACTGGTGTCAAGTAGTCACCCATGAACCATAATTGCCTTAAGTTGGAATTGTTAAGGCCTAAGGCAACCCTTGACAATTACTAAAATCAAAAGAATGATCCTTAAAAATAACCCTCAATCAATTTTCTTAATGGAAACTAGGAAAAAGTCTTTTCATGTGGAATTTACTAAAATGATGATGAGGCTTGATTATAGATCGTATGCAGATTAATTAGGTATTAGGGGAGATTTGTCAATATGGTAGAATAATGATCTCGATATGAATATTGACAATTACAAAGTTAAAAAGATTGATCTTTAAAAATAACTCGCAATTAATTTTCTTAATGGAAACTAGGAAAAAGTCTTTTCATGCGGACTTTACTAAAATGATGATGAGGCTTGAATAGATTGTATGCAGAATTAATTAGGTATTAGGGAGATGTCAATATGGTAGAATAATGATCTCGATATGAATATTGATAATTACAAAGTTAAAAAGATTGATCTTTAAAAATAACTCGCAATTAATTTTCTTAATGGAAACTAGGAAAAAGTCTTCTGATGTGGACTTTACTAAAATGATGATGAGGTTTGATTATGAATTATTTGTAGATTAATTATTAAGGGAGGTTTGTTAATATGGTGAAATAATGATCTCAATATGAATATTGGTAATTACTAAGTTAAAAAGATTGATCTTTAAAAAAAAAACCTTAATTATTTTTCTTAATGGAAATCTTTTGATGTGAACTTTACTAAAATGATGATGAGGTTTGATTATGGATCGTATGTAGATTAATTGGATATTGAGGGAGGTTTGTCAATATGGTGGAATAATGATCTTGATATGAATATTTTGTTTTTCGATAAAAATTTAATTGAAACTAAAAACAAATGTTTGAAAAGGATAGAAGAGTTCAAATTATATGGTGTTAATAAAGACCCAAACTAAATGGGTAGATTAAAATTGTAAATAGAAAATAGGCTTTGGAGAACATGTTGACTCGACCTAGTTGCTATGTAGAGATTTAAATGAAATTGCTAGATCACATGAGAAATCTAGGGGGAAAGTAAGGCTTCATTCTAAGGTGAGACAATTTAGAAGAATGATACCTAATTATGCCTTGATACACATCAAAAGTTTGGGTTCACCATTTATGTGGTGCAATGACTATACCAACAAAGTACTTGTGAAAGAGAGACTTGAAAAATGTCTTTTTAATGTTCATATACTTATGTTGTTTCCAAAGTCTGTGGTAGTGAATTTTCTAGTCCATGGAAGCATAATTGTCAAAATTGACTCGAGTATAAAATCATTTTTTAAGAAACCCTTCCGAGTTGACTCGTATATAAAATCAACTGAGCCACATGTAAACTTTGTAAAATCTTATATTATTAATTGAGTTTATCGATTTTAGCTATTTGAGTCAAATATAATAAAATAAAAGATACGATCATGTTTTTTTAACAAGCTCATTAACTATTTAGAAGTTATATTTTTCTTACCATATTATAACTTTTGTTTCCACGCTCTCTCCTTCATAATTTGAAGATTTCATTTAAGTCGAGTTATAGTTGTAAAGTTTATAAGAAAACTTATCTATTTAATTTGCATAATTAAAATTTTAATATAGATGGAAAAGTTTGACTCTCATTCTATTCACAACTTATTTCAAACAAAATAATAGAAAAGAACTTAATTATGAATGTACTTGCTCTTTTTCATGTATATTATATTATAGATTAAGAGTTATTATTAAAAAAAAAAAAACCTATTGTCTTTATATTTTTTATATCCATTATGTATTTCAAGTTTTTTATGTTTTTTATAAGCATGTCTATCTTTTTTCAAAGCTATTTTACATAAATTATAAAAACTTATGTTTCTACGTTTTGATCTATAACATAAGTTTGATAACCTTACATGGAAGCAATCACTCCCCTTTAATTACTCCATGGTATACTATGGCACCAAGCCCAAATTATTTTGATATGAACAAACATAGCTGAATCTTAGGAGCTATCAAGAAGTCTTCATGACTCATTGTAGCAATGTGATTACTTCTATAAATTTATTTGGCCTGATGAATAAACTCAATTAGTGTAGACAGGCATTTATTAGATGAAGCAAAAAACATGTTTATAATAATGTGTAAAAAACAGATGAATTGCATCATTAGCTCTCTAACTCTAGTTGCTAGGTGTAGAGAAATACAATTTCCTTATGATGTAGAAATCCACCAATAGTTAAATTTTTATGAACAATAAGAAGAATTGTTTTGGTAGCAATGCAATGCCTAACAAACATGGGGCTTACGCATGATCATAAAAATATTACATTCTTCCACTGATGTAATTGGAAAACAAGAGCAAAAAATGTCATGAGGTAAATAAGAAATATCGATAGGCAAATTTTGAATGAAGAAGAGGAAATAGAAATGGCTATCCTTAATAACTATGAAAATCCTTTCTCTTCATGTTTTTATGACTGTTGATGAGAGCCTACTAGATAGTATTGATGGTGTTATTGTGCTAGAGATAAATCAACAGTTGTTTCGACAGTTAGATGTAGAGGAAGTAAGAAAGGTAGTTCTTAACTTAGGCACTTGAAAGCATCGACGCTTGATAGTTTTAACTATCTCTTTTTTTATACTCATCGGGCTTTGATGGAAGCATTGTGATGGAGACAATCATAAACTTGACAATTTCAAGTTTGATCCCATTAATTTTAATTCTAATGATATAGTTTTTCTTATAAAAGTTTCATATCCTAAGGATATATCTAGATATTGTCCAATAAGCCTTTGTAATTTTGTTTATAGGATTATTTTGGAAATGTGTTCTTACATATTGCAGCCCGTTCTTGATAATATAATCTCTAATTTACATATTACTTTCATCCCAAGATGGTTAATCCTGGATAATATCATTGTGGCACATAAAATTTACCATTTCTTAAAAGCCAAAAAGAAAAGAGAAAAACATGACTTTTATGCTCTAAAAATTGATACGACAAAGATTAATGATAGAGTGGAGTAAAATTTCCTAAATGCAATTTTCAGTAGTTAGTTTTTTTCTTCTAGGTAGATTGGTTGGGTTATGTGTTTTGTTCAATCTATGGCATATAGTTTGATGGTAAATGGGAAGAGAATATGGAGCTTTACACTATTGATAAGAATAAGGTAAGATGGTTCTAATTCTCCTTATCTATTTCTCTTTAGGGTAAATTATACTACAAGATCTCAATGTTTGAGGATAAGTTCATTTAAAGTCCCAATATTTCAAAAAGTTCAAAAGAGGTCTCAATATTTGGAAAAGTATCTTCCAAATTTTAATTAAATGTTTCTCCTATTGATACATGCCAATGGAGACCTTAAAAGAAGAATTTTCTGAGTTTTAATTAAATATTTTTCTTATCGACATGTGTTAATGAAAACCTCAATCGACCCACTTATCCAAATGATAGGACATCTTTTTGAATCACTAAAAAACGTTGGGACCTCAATTTACCCGTTTCTCCAAATGTTATGATCTCTTTTGACCCAGTTAAATTGTTGAGACATCAAATGAATTTATCTCCAAACATTGCGATCTTCCAGTGTAATTTACCCTTTCTCTTTATTGCTAATGTATTTTATGAAAATGGTGTATCAAGATAGACTGCAAGGATGCATAGAAGAACTTTAAGTAAAAGCTAGTAGTCCTGTTATTACCCATCTAATATTTGTTGATGATGCTTTATATTTTCTAAAAGCCTCTTAATTAAATTTGCTCAGATTGAATTGAATATTGGTTGTCTATTATTTAGCTTATAATCAACTTGTGAATTTCCAAAAACCATACATGTATCTTAGCTCCTTTGCATCTGCATCAATTAGAGTTGTTTGTTATGAGTGCTTTTAGTATTGACCCCTAAACGCCTTGGGTAATTGTCTTGAGATTCTAACATTTTATGGTTGTTCTAAATACAGAGTGTTAAATGTCTTTTAGATAAAATATTTAAGAAGCTTTAAGAATGGAAAAATTTATTACCATCCATAAGAGGGAGAGCGATACTCATAAAGTCAATAGCCTATGTCATTTAAGCTTATTCTATAAGTTTTATTATTTTCCCTAAAAAGTCATGCAAACAAAATTCTAGATTAATTACAATTTTTTTGTGGTTGTGATCACAAAAAAGATAATAAGATACATTGGAAGAGATGAGATATTTTACTTCTAACCATATTTGAAAGGGGTCTAGGTTTTAAGGATCAATAGCTTTTTAAAATATCACTATTAGGATAGTTAGCTTGCAAAATTATTCAAAATCCAAATACTTTATGAGTAAATATCAAAAATATGTACTTTCATAGTATGAATTCTCTTGAAGTAGGTAATGGTGGAATGGCTTCATAATTATGCCAAAATACACTTCTAGGTATGAATACGATTTTTGAACACTTGATGCGGTCTATTGGAAAAGGAAATGGGATTAATTTTTGGAAAAGTACTTGAATCCCTTCCATTCCTCATTATAAGCTTAAGCATCAAGTGGTGAAAGAACATTTGCAAAATCTAAAATTGGATGATACCCTTGATAGAAATACCTTGTCGTGGAACCTACATAGAGTGGGACACTTACTATATAATGCTAAAAAAAGTGCTATTTTGTTATCCTAGTTGGTAATTGTGATGGGTTAATGTGACCTAGTTTTAAGGATAAGGTAAATTAAGTTAAGACATGTTACTATATACAACATAAAGTGATTGTAACGAGTGACACAGCCAGATATATAAAGCTAAGCGTGTATAGTCCCCTAGCCAAATGTAATTCTATAGTATTATATATAAAGTTAACTCTAAAGAAGGAGTTTGTATAAACGTTTGTCTAAATATACCATAAGAACCATTTCAAAAACTACTCATTAGGTGTAGCATAAAATATACTATTGCAAAAGCTTTGTTGTCCTTTCAAAACATTATATAAAACTTTATACATACATATATATATATATATTACATACCAAGGCTTGATATCAAGCCTTAACAAAATACATAAAACATTGAAAAGATCTTTAAGAAACGTTACAATATCCATAAAATACTTTTTCTAATCTATTACAAAATAATCGCCATCAAGATCGGGGTCCCTAGTCCTCCCACTCGTCCAAAAAGTTCTCAAAATCAGTCTCATGACCCAACTGAGAGTAAAACTCATCTTCATCAACACCTAAAATTGGAAAATCATGAGCCAAAGGCCCAGTATGCAAGTAACACAAGCAAATACAAAGTGACAAGCATACTTAGGCTAAATGCAATGCAATAACTAATAATTTAATTTTCTTTAATTAAGTAAACCAATCAGTACTTAAGTGTTTAAACTCCGATTTCAAACTTAGAGAATCTAGTGATCTTAAGTAATAACAGTTGCTCATGTGGTTGATATTGGCAACCTAAATACTTATATCTCCTATATCTAACTGAAAACAAATAGTAGTGTCCTCTAGGATTCACAGCCATTTCTCATATTTACTTAATCTATAATATCACTTAGTTCGACCAGTTTAATAAAGGTCATCTAAATCATATTATTTCCTTCTAAGAAATAGTAAACGTTATATCGGTACCATTACTCCTATCAACTATCTGCTGAGCCACTTATAAATGACATTACATCATAACAATGGTGGCCTAGGTGCCTAACTACCATGTTAACCTCATTGACAAGGTTACTGCTCCCCGGACCATATTCAACGGCACACGCACAACCAATTCAAACATATTTAGATTATCTCTTATATTAACTTATTTAAGAATGCCTGACCTAATAATGATCAATCAAGCTATTGCGTACCCAAAAGATTTGATATATTAGTTAAATTATCAATAGACAAATTTAAGTTGATAGGAAAATCTATAAAATAAATAAATAAATTTAATTCATATAACTCCCAATATTAATAACAATAAAAACCAAGCTTTTTATTTATTATAAAGCTTAAATAAAACTCATATTTAATTATGACATAACATTTATACATATATCTGTATAACATATTCCATTATTTGAAATTTTGAAACGAACTGAGGGTCGAGGGTAGCTTAGGAAGGGTTACAAAGTATATTGCTACAAGAAAACCATGTCGCACCTCAACACACTGGGGGTTACATCCTGCATAAAAAGCTCACGGCTTGTGTCTAGGCACGTCAATAACTCAACATTAGGTTGCAATAGAAGCTGTGCTCCAACACTTAAACTTATTTTTAGGTATGACATCATTCAGTGTCTATTACGGGCATATTGAGAGCTCGACTTTAGGTGGTGAAAGATATTGTACATTAAAATTTACCCCTCCATACTTATACTAAGTTTACCACTAATCCATCTAGAGGGAAAAACCAGGTCGCAACATCAACAACAAACAAAACAACCTCCAAAATGACTTCATCTCACTACAAACTCTTCCATAACCATTACTAGCATCAAAATACACACAAAGACAATTCCAATACAACAACTTCTAGCAACTTACTAATCAAACATAAGACTTATCATCATAAACTCATCTCTAGATCATCATAAGAGCTTAGATCAGAGCATTTTGAGAAGCATGATCAAATACGAATGCTCATGTTTTACCTATATTTCTCTTCAAGTGGCATAACTTCAAGGGCTTAATGAGAAACACAACTAAAACATCTCCCTGTGTTTCCCTCGTGTTTCTCCTTTGTAAACAAGGCATATATATATATATATATATATTTTTTTGGAAACTTAAACATCAAATTTTACTTCCAACATCTTACATCACAATACTAAACACACATAAATTCCATACTCCCTTCGTCAAACAACATCCACTTCAATAGCATAACATCCCACAATTGCACCAATTCCCCTATTTATAAAAACATCTATAACACTTCCAGACACTCCATTTCTACAACATCAAGAATCTTTTTAACCCTAAATCAACATAAATTATCAATAATTCATTCAATTCTTTACAAAGGCATTAAAATAGGGGTTTCATATTCATGAAGAAAACAAATGAAGGGATAATCATATATGCGTGTAGAACTTCATCTCAAATGATCTTAACTTGTAAATGAGATCTTGTTGATGATTTTAATGAGGAAAAGAAAGAAAAATCGAGTCAAATTTGTGGAAAACTTGCCTTCTTCCTTTTCTCAAGGAAACAAATTTTTAAAGGTATGTTTTGGGTTGACATTTTCTAGAATAAACCTTGTGATTAACCAATATTTACTTTATTGACTTTTGAGACAACTAATAATATTTGTTTTGTCTTAGGCTTGGGCTTAGTTAGTGTGTGAGTTTGGTTTTGGTTTTTAACAAAATCTATTTTGGGTATAATTTATTTTAAGGAAAAACATGGACCTTTACACACAACAAACAATACAATACCAACTATAAATCATATTAACACATTCTAATATGCAATACAATACAATTAATAAATTATGCTAACACGTCATATTTTATTAACTAAATATTTACTATTAATTGCATATTTCAAACAAACAAAACATATACATGCAAATAAATTAAGCATAGGGGTTTAAGATATTTTAGTGATATTAAAGGTTAATAGCTCAAAAGCTTCTTTATCTTACATGGTTGACATGAAATTGTGAAGTTTATTTAGAGTATCTAGTGTAAACCAAAACAAAAGCATCATTTGTGGTGGTTATGCTAATACTCTTTGGCAACTATTCATAATTTATTTTGCATGAAGGTATGATCCAACATAACACTTGTCATATGTAGATTACATTATGAAACGATTAAATATATGGTATTTCATTATGAATGGATACAACACATTTGGTTCATTTGTTGTTTTATAAAAAATGAGGAGCATGATACATTGAGGCTAGATAGAGAGTTGGTATCTTGGATACATTGCAAATAATTTACAACTTTAGAAGTTAAAGATTTCTTAACACTTTATGTTGTAATGTTGTGGCATCTTCAAAAGCAAAAGGAAAGAATGTGCCTTTAATAATATTCATTCCATGCAACAAAGAGTCGTCAAAGCAATTCAGCTAAAATTTTCATGTTTACTAAAGTTGGAGACCAAACAATGCACATCAATAAACCGGCTTGAGGAATAATAACAAATTAGGATTATTAAACATGATATTGGAAAATTTACTTTTAGAAAGTAGAGATTGTCCTCTTTGATAAAAGCAAATACTTACAAGATAATAATAAGAGAAAGTGGGCATGAACAAATCATGGAATAATTAAAAATTAGGTAAGGAAATTATGTTCATGAATACTTGGAAAGCACGTTCACTTAGGTGAATTTCGAAATCTTGTAAAATTGCTCGTACCTTTTTTTGGGAAATTCTATAGTTCGGTGATTAATTTTGATGGGATCGGTTTTGCCACTATATAATGGCTCACACCATACCCTACCGTAATTGAATAACTAAAATAGATAATATTCCAATTACTATATTTATTATAATGGATAGATGATTAACTAGACATTTCCATTTACAGAACCATAGAAGCTTCCCTTCTTTAAAAATGTTAGTAGATTCTAAGAATAGTTGTAGATCCTACTTTTTAATGTGTTAGGGTAATCCTCGAGAATTTTTCCTATTCTAAATTTAGCAATGAAAACTTCAAATCATAAATGACATTAGGTAACAAGTATTAATTTTTCACTTAGAATTTTTTTTTTTTACTGTACCTTATATTGTGATAAGTAATTTTCTCAGCTAGTAAAAGTACCAAAGACAAGATTTCATGGCACGAGTCAATGACGTGATATCTATTCAATTGTAAGTCATGAAATCAAGCCTAAAATATAACGATAAGTTTATAAAGCTTATTGTCTAATAAATTATAGTCAAACGTCAAATCGCTAATGATAAGAGCGTATCAGTCGTATCAAATAATAAATAATAAAACTCAATAGAAATCCTACGAAAAGCTCAAGGCAACACACCTATCAATTTCATAATAGAATTACTATAGGTACCGTCCTCTAGGATCAGGATATCAAGTACTAGTATTACTGTTTTTCTACTATTTAACCTAATAATTGAGATGATATTATGACTATTACTTATCTAACTAATAATCATAATAGTTATTTATGTGCCTTTTTAAGATAATACAATCACAAAATAATATCTCTATCTTGATCTACCCTAAATCCTAATTTCTTATAATAAATGATTAATTAACGAATTATTTATATCTTGAACTACAAGAATCCCTAATTTCATCAACTTCTCTTTCAAGATAATTGAATTTTAACCCTACATGATTAATGGAAATGTCTTTCATCATTAATTACCTATAGAATTGAATTATTATTCAAGATTCCTAACAACGATTCAATCTTTATGCAGAAAGTTTATGTAGTCTATGTCTAGATCCACATTCAAACTTCTCTATTCATGTAGACTTATTTTATTAGATGAAATCTCTTTTTATCTAGAAGAAATAAACATGTAATCAATTCTGGCCATAAATTAATCACAAGAACAATAAAGAATGCATGAATAGAATCAAAAGCATAAACTTTCATTAACCAAACAGATTTAGTACATAGATCTATGGTTTCACAAGACTTATGGTGAAGAAATCTACTCCTTCATGGATTTTACTATTATAACATGAAATGTAGAAAAATAAAAAGTAAACATAATGTACAATAACTCCCTTAAACAGAGTTTTTTGTGATCTTCAATAAAGCCCTGACACTTCTCTTCTTGAAGTTCGTAATTTTCTCTTTAGGGTTTCTAGGAATAATGTAGCATATGAAAAAGATGAGCTAAGACTGCTATTTGCAGGGAAGGGCCAAAGTTAGTTTTATACGATCATCCTACGCATCTTGTGTTCGAAGCTTATGTAGAATGTAAACTAGTGAAATTCGATAAATTTAGGGCTACACGACCACGAACACAACTTGTGTAGGCAGGCCATATACTTCCAAAATCAGTGCTGGTTGTTTTCCATCCTCTACCTGAGCATTATGCACTGCTTGTGTAGCTTCCTTGTGTACTTTGAAATTACTTACTGGTCCATTCTTGCCTCCCACACTAGTGTTCTACAGAGCTTGTGCTAAAACAATCATTTTCCATTAGCTTATTTCTTCATTAAATCTTCTTCATTAACTCATCCAAAAGTCATCATTAAGATCAATATCTTTCTTTTTCCCTAAAATTGACATTTTAACCCAATTAAGTATTTTTTTCTTTAATAATTAAGATAAAATCTATATAATCTCATATTAACATAATGTGAATAATAAGGATCTTTTGACACTTATCAAACTTCCCCACACTTTACTTTTTGCTTGTCCTCAAGCAAATAACAAAGAACAAAGAAATCCATGATCAATTACACCCATAAGCTCAATGGAAATCCAAATCATATAACAGCATTCAGATTTTCAATTTCTGACATAGTAACTTCAAACCTTGTGTCTTTCACTTAAACCTACTATACATGTACTTAACATACCAAAATTAAAATTCTAAAACTAATCCAGGTAAATCAGACTTTACCCTCACCATTTAATAGTAGCTTCTAAAGTTACAAAGTAAACACAAAGTCAAACAGAGCAAAAGAGACCCAGTTACACTCCAACTATCTACTCAAGAGTATATAGTCCCTTCAACCACTTCTCTAAGCATACTAATTAATAGTGAAAGTATTTTGCATCCATTTTTTCCCTGGATTTTTCTCTTTAAATTGCTTCAAAAAATTTCACCAAGCAAACATCTATTCAAGGAATTAAATTCATTTTGAGATCATATTTGATCAGATTCTAAGTAGGAACCCTACCATGGCTGCAAAAATTGCCCTGCCAAGGTACAGACAGTTCTCCATTGTTTATCAAAGTTTTTTTTTTTTCTTTGTTTATAATCTCCTATTACAAAAGCATCAAAAAAACTTTCATATACAAAAACATTTATTTCCTAAGCAAACACACATTTGAAACAATATATTCCCCATATAGAATATGGTTATTCCAACATATCATTCTAATCCAATTATTAGATATTAACCCATTTTAACTTAATCTTAACCAAATTGATTAGAAATAATCATTTAATCCAATTACTAAGTCATTTTGATCAAATTTAATCAATATAATTCATTTTAGCTTACTAAGTCTATTAACTAAATTTATTTTATATCTAAGATTCATATTAACTTAAGACTATATTGACTTAATCTTAACCAAGTTGATTAAACTTAATCAATCTAATTCATTTTAATTCATTCAAGTTCATTTAGTCAAGTTTAACCTAGGTTTATTAGCTAACTTCATTTTATACTTAACTACACACATTTAATAAGTAAACACAAGTTTTTAACTTTGTTTGGAATATATAGTAGCTGGAATCAATCAAAATTTAAACCTTGATAGTTTTTGAATTTGCAAAAACTTAAAACATGAAAGTTGTAGATCTCTTTTTAAGATATACATATCATTTTGAATCACCTCAATCCAAGGATGGATAACAAAGCTATGATCAAAATACAAAACAGTATCATAGTAGAGGAAAACAAACGGGGCCGTTTCATGGGTCATTTCAACCTAGGGGTTTTACTCAAAAACAATCCATGAAACACCCCAAATCTTCACCTATAGTAGAAATTGGGCTTAAATAGATTAAATGAATTATAGGGTATAATTAGACAAGTTGATATAATTATAATAGTAATAAATTAAGTTGAAATTAAGATTTTGGATTCCTAAATCTCTAAACATGTCATTAAAATGTTTAGAGGATTCTTAAACCTTCAAACTATAGCCAAAATATCAATCACAAATCTCTATAAAATTTAAGTTCATTTGCTTGAGTAAAACTATCAGTTCTTAAACCCGAATTAAAATTAAATATCCTTTTATTTAAAGTAAATTCTCAAATTAAGTTTTCATTTTGAGTTCTTAATTTCTAACCTATTAGTTCAGAAACCATCTTTTAAATACTTCTAGAACTATAGATATTTATCTGGTAGTTCTAAACTTATACCTTATTCGAAAAATATCTAATTTTTAATCTTATGTTTTCCTTTTCCATTTTCTTCCTCTACCTCTCTCTTCTTCTTATTTTCCTTCTTTCTTTTGTATCTTTCTTTCTTTCTTCTTCTTCTTCTTTTCCCTTTCTCTTCTCTAATTCTCAAGTTCAAGAGGATTAAAAGTAGAAATCAAAGTTAGAAATAACAAATCATGGTAGAGGAAGCCCCATACTAAGAAAGAAGAGGAGTTCATGTTCCCTAAAAGCTAAGTAGATTTGTTATGTGTTGTTTTGTTTATGATTTTGAATTTAAATGATATATAGATGTTAGAAAAGGGTTCAAAGTGTTGTTTACATATATGATTCTTGATTGATTGTATGTTGGAGGTTGGGATTGTGATGAAGAAGATGATGAACAGTGAAGTTGGGGTTTATTAGAATGATTTGATGTTTGATATATATGATGAGGGGAATTTGTGCTTTTGATGTTGTTTGAAGTATATAATATGTTACATAAAGTTTTTGTGATGTTTAAGTTGTATTAGAACATGTAAAAGTTGATATATTGTATAAAGGAAACATGGATAATGTGTGTATTGCTTTCAAAAAATTTTCCCAGATTAGCACTACCTGGTACACAAGTGTGTACGAGCTTGTACTGATCAAAATAACCTCCCGGATCACTTTTTCAACCTTTGCCTTACCTTGTACATGGGTGTATTCGAGCTTGTGCTGACCAAAATATGCTCTCGGATCACTTTTTAGTGCCCTATACGCCCCCAAGCACTGCCACGTACCCAGTGGAGTACATTTCCCCTGTTTCGCAGCCTAATTGTATTTTGTCCATAGCTTTTTGATCCGATCTCCAATAAGGTGATTTAAGTTACGTTGGAAATCTTAAAAAGAAATGCTTAAATTTTAGTTCTTTCTAGCTATTGTGTTTTCTTAAACAAAGTCTAAACTTGTATTTGTTTTATAAATATTTGTTGTTAAGTGTAAATGAATCTTTTTAAGTTAAAATGAGATAGATAAGTGATATTTGATGTGTTATGTGAGTTAGTTGATATAATTCAACATGAGTTTAGTAGATTTATAGATTTAATAAATAATTTGGATTAAATATGGAAGTTAGCTATAAAAATGAACTTAGTTGATAATTCTAGGTTCAACTTGATTAAATGAAATTGAATGAGTTAAAATGAATTAGATTAATATAGTTTAATCACCTTGGCTTAGTTTTTGAGTTAAATGACTTAAGTAACTAACCCTAATAAATTTGGCTAAGATTAAATTAAAATGAGTTAATAGCTAATGAGTTGGATAAACCTTAATGAGTATGAAGCGTATGTTGTTTCAAATGTTTAATTATGTTAATTATAGTTGTATATAGATATGGATGCTTTGTATAAGTTTATGTGATAAGAGATTATAGTTAAAGTGATAAGAAATACTTTGACAAACAAAGGAGAACTGTCCATATTTTAGCGGGGTGATCTTCGTAGCCATAGTGGGGTTCTAAATTAGTGTGTAATCAAATAGGGTTAATAAAAATTCGAGAAAAGTGGATGATTAGTTTATTTTAGTTTTTTATATGAGTTCTTTCCTTAACAGAAGTGGATATCTTATTTATCTTTTGGATTGTCTTCTAAAATTCTTCTGAAGCTATATTTAGATTTCATATTCAAGATACACAATAACTCCCATGGTGATTGTTAGGATAGGCATCTTAAATGGACTAAGAACTTAAACTCGACCTAATAATTATTTGAATTGGTTGTCTATTCCATTGTTTAAATCGCCCAATATAGCATATCGGTATCTAGCTCGGGGAGCAGCACCCTGCTCAGATTGGGGGCACGGTAGATTAGGCACTTAGGCCACCCCTGTCTTTGATAAAACTTTCTTAAGTGGTACGGTGGGTAACTGATGAGGTAAGCGGTATCAGCATAACGATTGCTTACGCTTAGAATGAAGTAGCATGATTTAGTTCAAATATTTATGGGAATAGTTGGACTAGGTGATGTTATGGACTAAGATAAACGAAGTCGTGTAACGACTGTCAACCCTAGATAAAGTTATTTTCTCTTTATCGGATATATCATCTAGGAGATATAAGTATCCAAGCTACTTATATCAACCCCCCTGAGCATCCAGAGCATTACTCAGGACCCCTAGATTTCTTGTTGTCTGGAGATTGAATACTCTCATGCTATTTTTTCACTTTAAAGAAAAGATAATAATCTGTTGTTGATGCATTGCATTTAGTTAAGCTCGCGTGCCACTCCGTGTGTGATTATGTTACTGTGTACAAGGCTTCAGCTCATTCTTGTTGTTGTTTTTCTTTTTACAGGAGTTGATAAAGATGGTGATGATGAGATGCTGAGGATGTTGTTGAGTTGTTATGGTTAATGTTGCTGCTGATGCTGTAGTTGATGATGATGCTTGTTTCGGGTTTAGAGGTGATCCAGAAGACCTATAAGAATGAGTGAAGTGTGATAGGGCCGTTGATTTTCTGTATTTTCTTTCATTTTGTTTTATTTAGTGAAGACTAGATATATTTACAAATTTGTAATTTTTTTGATGGGGCTTGTTAATGCCCATATGTTTTGTAAATGAAGATCTACCCCTAAAAGTAGATTAATAAATGTTTTTATAAAGTTTTACTAATTAGAAAGTTGGTTTACTCTAAAGGGAGTAGAGTTTTATTAAATTGTTTTTATAAAGTTATTTCTTCGCTGCTAAATCCAATTATTTGAAAATCTAATTAAACAATTTCATAACCTAAAATTGAGTAGCAATGTCCAACATAAACAAAATCTTTTAAAAGAAGCCTAAGCGTGTAATACTTTAGAGTATTATACATGGCGATAGCACCTTAAGTTATTAATTGATCAGATTAAATTTTTAGGGCATTACAATCCGAAAGTGAAACACCCCTCCAAATAATCCGTTTGACATGATGTAAGGATCTTAGCAACTTCCCTTGATTTCTTTCTTACTTTTTACAACTTTTCACAGATTCTACTTGAACTTAAGCACCATGAAAGCAACATACAAACTCATTTTCATTACTTTTAACACTTCTATACCTATTCTACTTCATCAAAAATCTCTAATCACTTCATCAAACCCTCCTTCCTCTTTTCCTTTTTCTTTGGACAAGTTTTTGCCCGCTTCTTTTAAGCTCTTTTCCTCTCTCTCTCTCTCTCTCTCTCTCTCTCTCTCTCTCTCTCTCTCTCTTTTTAGCTTTTGTCAACAGTGGGGTTAAACTTCACTCTTCTAAGCGACCAAAGCCCACCCATACTAACTAATCTTTTATATTATCAATTATACCACATCATCTAATCAAATCATTTTCAAAGAGATCATCAAGGAGAATCACCAAGTGAATAATTTCATTTTCCCTTTCACTAGAGATTAAATGAGCTCTCAAAATTCTTGAAAAGAAAATATACAAGGAAATAAGCTTAGAAACATAACCAATTAACTTTTACTAATGACTTTGATCCACTTTTAAATTATTAAATAACAAGTAAGTTTGCCTCACATAAATTTCATCATATAATCTTGACTAGGTATGCCAAACTCAAAGTAAGTGAGTAAAACACAAAGTTGCTTTTAATTATTTAAATGCTAAATTGAATAAAGAACAAATGAGTGTAATTTTAGGATTTTCAAAATTCTTCACAATTCATATCACATAAGTGGGGGAGTTTTGAATACAAGTGTATAAAAACATTGAAAAATAGTCAAAAACCATACATGTATCCTTCTCATGTATCCCTTCAAAACACTTAGAGTGAGACATTATCTTCAATGTCTACCAAATCAAATCAGCCCAAGAAAAAACAGGAAGAAAATAAAAAGAAAAGGAACCGAGACTTCCCCGGTTTTCCAAAAATTGTATCAAATAACATCTACAACCGGTCATATGAAAACAAAGTGTAGCATCATAATCAGTTTACTTGTGAACCCATTAGGAGAAGTTTATGCTTCCAAGGTCTTGGTATCAGTACTTCCCTACACTTAAGATCAAACTCTCACTCCCTTCAACAAGGCATAAACACATCCTAACAAAAACCTACAATTTTGACAAAAAAAAAATTAGATATTTAGGATAGTAAAAACAAAATAAACTTAAATTACCTAGGTTAATCATGGGTTGCCTCCCAAGTAGCACACTTTTTTAACATCTTTGGCTCGACGTTTCGTGTTAACATTTCCACCTGAATCCTATGGGAATGTGTCCCACTCCCATATTTCTGAAGCTAACAAGGGGAATTCCCTTCTCATTCTTGCTCCAATTCTTTTAAATTTAATTCCGCTATTCTCAAATATCATGGGTATTTTATGGGAGCAAATTTATAAATCGGTGTTGGCTCAGACTCTATGATATAACCTATAAGATCCAAGTACACCTCATGAGGTTCATCAACTCCCAAACACCCAATCAACTCAATACAAGGAGAGAAATCAATATCTTCAATTTAATCTTTTGCTCAATCTCTCCAAACATCTCTTCTTTTGGGGTAAGTTAAGGAATGTTCTGTAGATATGTGTTCTCAATAATTAGAGCACTAGGGAAAGAATTAAGATATAACATATTAGTCTCCTCACAATCATTCTTTCCCTTGGTAGATTCTAACTAATCTTCATGACTATGAAAATCTATCTTATGATCTTCAATTTCATTTTCTTTATCCACCAACTCATCCTTCACTTTTGTTGACTCCTTAAGTTGTAATCTGGATCATTTTCTCTTGATGCATTAAAAGGACTTGTAATTATCTCCTTATTTACTCTCTAATGTCTCTTAAGAATTTCTAAAGATTCAATTAACCTAGAAACCCACTCTTGAGATGGTCCTAGAAGAGTGCCTAATTCTTCTAAGCTTATGAGTTTGTAAATAATAGAAGCACAAGATTGCCATGAGTCTCCTCTAGAAAGTGCTTGCATCGTATTAATAAACAAGTCTAAGTTGTCTTGAATCAATGATCCTTTCTAAAATAGATTTTTCTTGAGGATCTTCATTAGTATGGCTTAAGGACAAGGATAATGTAATCAATGTGGCTTGGGTATGGTCGTAATGTAAGTGCTAAGAAAAATGTGAAATAGGTCTCTCACTTTGACATTCAAAGGTCCAATGTCTACCACCACACTTCCTACAAATCAAATCATTGAGAGTTATAAGGTCAGTATTTGGAAATTCTTGATGAGAATCGATAGGGGATAATGCATTTTTATAAAATGAGTTAAAAGGATGATAATATGAGTTAGGGCATTTATAAGACTCGTGATCACCTCCATGATAAAAAGACATAAATCCTATGCAGTTCATAGTTTACACAATCACAAAAACTCAAGAACACATTCAGTCAAAACAAATTACCCCAAAAAGTATAAAAATAAAAATTAGCTAAAATAGTATATACTAAAGCTTTTTCTAGTAATAGCTGGTCAGATCCTAGCAATAGCATCAAAACTTGATAAGAGCATATCAGTCGTACCAAATAATAAATAATAAAGAGAGTTTTATATTTTTTATTTTTGTTGATTAAATGAAGTAATAAGTAAGGTAGATGTGAAATAAACCTATGGGAATGGTAAAAAGTAAAGGTTATAGGTTATGGTGTTTGTAAGAGTAGGTGTAAGAAAAAGTAGAGATAAAAAAATAGTGTAGAATAGTAGTGAATAGTATAATGTAAAGTAGATATGACTAATAAAGTATCGATAGTAAAAAAATACACGTATAATTGCGATATCTGTTATTTTTACTTGCCGAAAAATTATAAAACTGATATTTTTGAAAACCTTATATTTTTATGAGTTTAACGGTATATTCAGAATATTTTTACTATTCTAAGCCCCAGGATACGTTTTTCAAGAACTGTGTCCGATTGGGTTCAAGATGATTTGCAGTTTTACTAATCTGATCTTTTTAAGCTTCCTCAGGTAATTATGCACTATTCTACATTCTAAACTCTTACTTCTCCGAGTTGCTTATTCGGAATTGCCGGACTTAAGCTATTACGTCTACCTAGGGTTTTGTTAACTTTAGAGTTCCGGTTGACTTCCAGATTAGGGTCTTAGGCTAAACCAATTCCAAAAATTTGGGGGTTTACAACCTACCTCCCTTAAAGAAAGTTTTGTCCTCAAAACTTTGAATTTTATATATGCAGCTTCAAACATCTTGGGTACTTGGGTTTCATCTCATCCAAAGTACCTTATGTTACTTCTTTAGGAAAGAGATTTTTCTTACTTGATTTTCTTATTTCTCATCTTTTGAACTTTTTGGCTAAAGATTTGTATTAGGTATTCCTTATAGGGGAGATCCTTCCTTAAGAGTATTAACTTTATCTCCAAAACTGATCCCTTGGTCAGTCGTTGTATAGAGATTTGGAATATGTCGCATACTTCTAACAAGTTTAGATGACAAGCTAAACTTCCAACTTGTTTTATTATTTTCAAAAGATCCAACGAGTGCACACGATGTACATTCTTTGTCCTTAAGTACACTTGATCTCCGTTCTAGTTTTCTAGGGTCCTCATTTTCTGATCAATCTCACCCTTTTATCTTGCGCCTTTCTCATTCTTTGAAATCTATGATATATACTCTTAACTATCTCTCCAAAGTTTGAATTTTTCTCTTTGTTCGTCCGTTATATAGCATCAAAAGGTATTTCTTGCTAGCTCAACACTTAGGTACCATTCTTATGCCCTGAGTTGTTATGATTCTAACTAGGACTCCTTGCTTTCATAACAATTTCTTTTATAAGGCTTTGTCAGCTTGTACATGGAAAACGTTATATTGGTCGATTAAGAAATGAGCTAACTTGGTTAATCGATCATAAATGTCCTTGCCTTCCTGTTGGTACTGTTGGAAATCCACAATCTCAGGAAGTCTAATTCTATTCTTATTCTGGTATCAGCAAAGGTTTTATAGATCTTCTGTCCTTTGGAGTTCTTACTTTCTTGTCGATACTTTGTTTCTTCTTATCATATTACTAACGTTCTTTGAAACTTTGGTATATCTGAGTTCTTGCTTGAATGTGCCGTTAATCCCAAGTTTATGGATTGTACTCCTGATTTTTCTTTACTTAATGCCTTGTTCTCCATTCACACAAAATCATCCCTTAATTTCCTTAATATTGTCTTTGTTGTCTTTCATTACACTTTTCTTCCTATATTACCTCTTATTCCTTGTATCTTCTTATCTGAGCGTTTAAGCTTCTTTATTCCTTCCCTTCAAAGTTGGTTTTAACATCGTATTAGCTATTTCCTCTTTCATACCTTGTTTCGAAATCTCGAGACTCAACTTCTTAGTTCCTTTAAATCACTTCCTGGTACCTAAGGTCACAACCCTAAGGTCACAGACCATGATTTTGCCAATTTCTTACTTATCCAACAGAGACTTATATTCTTGGTTTGAGTTGAACAATCCAAAAAGCATTATTAGAAACTTGTGATGTTTATATCTGGTTCAAAAGCATTCCTCCAAATCGTCTTTAGATTTGATTCCTGATTGTTGGTATGTTGATCTTCTCCTTGTAGTTGGTCAAAGATCTTTAATTCCAGGGAGTGGGTATTCACTCTTGATTGTGACTTTGTTCATCTCCCAGAGTCAACATATAAACTTAGGGGTTTATCCTTTTCTCCTATTACAAGTCGAACTGGCATATTCCAGGGTGGTATACTTGATTGCGTAAAGCATTGATCCAAAATTTCTTATAGTTGTTTTCCCAACTGCTTTTGACTCTTTTACGATTGTTTAGGGGCCTATTAGTCCAATCTCAAAGTTGATCCTTCTCTTTGGATGCGATCCAAGCTGTCCATCCAAAAAACTTCTTGAAAAACTTGTTGAAAATCATGAATATCTTCAAGGATAGGTTTCTCTTTATTTTCTTCTGTGTCATCCAGGTAGTCATCCGTTCTCTTTGGAACTTTATCTATCAACTTGAAGGAATATCATTCCTCTTTCCTTATCCCAACATTATCTTCTCTTCTTATGGGTTTAAGAGTTCTATGTTCTTTAACCCTTTCTTGGGGACTTATTGAGAGGTAAACATCTCATACCAAGGATCACTTCTTAATTCCATTACTTTTAAAGTCACAAGCGACTGTATGTCCTTATATCTTTATTAGATGATTCTTCAACGCTTCTTGGGTTTCATCATCCTTTCTCGTGGGGATTTTAAATCTTAAAACTAGGGGTTGACGTTTGTTTAATGGTGGTCTCAACTTGTTATCTAGACTAGGTATAACAAAAGAATGTGTTGCTCTGAGATCCAAAAGAGCAAAAACATTATGGTTTCCTAATTGTAAGCTTCTTGCGTAACCGATGGGGGGATTATTACTTCTATTTACATATCTACTTATCTATAAAACTTTAAACTCTTGCATTGCTTGAGACGAAGCAAGTAATAACAAAGAGGGTTTGAGGTTTATCTATTCCCATGTCGCAGCTATATCCTTTATTGCATTCCAAGACAGCCAAGTCTCCATCCTCTTCATTTATTTCTTCACTTATCCATTGTCATTCCATGTTGTAGATTGGAATTCCTGAAGCAGTGGATCCTGATCTGCTTTCACTTATACTTAAATTCCCTTAAATTCCCTTTCCCAATCCTTATAGGAACAGCTCCTCGTGAAGGCCTTGTCAGAAGATTCTTCCCTTGTGGACCATCATTGGCGAAATGCCCACTTTGCTTGTAGACATGGCAAGTATTCTTCCCTTTCTTTGGACATTTTGATATATTATGGTCTGCATTTCCACAGAAGAAACACTTTCCAAACAACTTAGGGCACTTCTTTGGGTAGTGTGCCCCATTGCACTTTCAGCACTTGACATCTTTTGGTGAGAATCTTTCACTGTCATCATTGTTCTTATAGTTGTTGGAGAACTTGAATCTCTTTTGTGGGGGTATGAAACTGGATCCATCATAAAACTTCTTCTCAACAATAGGGGTTTCCTCTTCTTCTTTTCTTTCTCTCCTTTTCCTTGCTCCTTCTATAATTCGAGCTCTTTCCACCAATTCTCGATAACTCCTTATATTGAATTCTTCCAACCTCATTCTTAGGTCTTCATCCAATCCTCCTATAAAGACTTGTCTTTTCAATTCCTCGCTGTACTTGTAGGAGTCAGGGGCATACTGCAGCAATCTACTGAACTCGATCTCGTATTGCTCGATAGTTCTTCCTTTCTGAGCAATTTATAAGAAGTCTGCACTATACTTTACTCGTAAACTTCTTGGGAAATAATTTTCTAAGAACTCATGTCTGAACATTTTCCAAGTGATTGGAGTTATTAGCTCCCTTTTCTTTGACTCCCACCATATTCTAGCGTTTAGACGAAGCATGAATGTCCCATACTTGATTCGTAGGTGGTGCGGAACCTCATATGCATCAAAAGACATCTCGCTTTAGGCCAGCCAAGCTTCAGCCTCCTCCAACTTATCATAAGCTCTCTCAAAGTAGCAATTACTTTTGATGAAATCGAGCAACATACTCTTATATGGCCTTAGCGGTGGGGGTAGAGGTAACAACGCATTTTGGGAGTGCATGTTCCTTTGCACAAATGCCTCAGTTGATACTTGTTGTTGCAGGGTTGTTGGTGCAGGTGCAGGTACCGGTGCTGGTGTGGTTTCAGGTACGAGCACGGGTGCAGGCATGTTTTATCTAATTGCTTCTAACATGTGGGTCAAAGGTCCTAATGTGGCGTGCAAGTCCATTTGAGGTGCAGCGGCTCCTTCAGTGGCAGATTGCTTAGCTTCAACATCTGGTTGGTTGGAGGCACTTTACTCCTCCCTACATCCTCTTCTACCTCGGGTGTTTTAAACTTTCCTAAGTTAGGTTTTTATTGTTTTGATAACTTAATCAAATTTTGCCAGAAATTTGCGGATATAACGGAAATTTTCCATGCATAAATAGTTACTGAAATAAAATTCAAATCAAGATAAATTTTGAAATCATTCATAAAACATAAGTTCATTTAGGAAACTGAAATTAACAGGTATAGGACCCTTACATGGAAATAAATAACAAGGTGCATTACAACAATTATGAAGAAAATAACAAACACCGTTTCAAAACTAGAAAGATAGACTAAAATCACGGATATAGTCTTTGATCAGAAAATTTAAGTTAGACTATAGGGGATATGCTCGGTTTCATCCTTTCTTCATTCTTCGGGCGCATCTCCAAGATTATTGCTGGATGACCCAGGGTTTCTCTTCCTCATAAACTGCTCAAAGTATTTCTTCCTTTTTCTGGCTGCATCCCTCGATCTTTCATGTATATTGGTCAGCTCTTCTCCAGTCAGCTCTGGCACAATGTCATGAATGGTTCTCCAAGTAACAGCCCCTTTTGTTTCCATGCTATCATTCTCATTGGATGGAGCATTGTCTACGTCCATGGTTGAGTACGCTCCTTGTCTCCTTCGAGCCTGCCATTCCTCCAAATAGCGGATGATTTTTGCCTCTTCACTATTCTAAGGTACATCGACTCCAACATCAGTCTGGTCTTCTTCTTCTTGTTCCGATCCTCCTTCATTGTCTTCTTATGGGTCTTCTTCGGAATCTTCACTTTCTTTTTCCATTGGCTCTTCTCTTATCACCGTCCCATCCCGGCGTAAAAGTAGGGCCTCGTTCCTTCTCAACTGGATTCCGATGAATGTGGGTGGCTCGGTGGACACTTAGGTTGGTGGTTGCAGAACTTCTTGGTATACTCCATGCCAATGGAAAATGTCGTTGAGGTTTGCTTCCATCCATTCGAGATGGTCCGTCAAGTTGTCATGGGCGTAAACAAACATTAGTCCAATTCGGGTCCAAGTTCGAAAATCTGGTGAAGTTCGACCTCCATCTTCTCTAAGGATGAAAGTTGCTTCCCTCAGCATCGGTCGGTCTTCCGCGATGGCAACAATTGTTTCCACAGCATACATCATTTCTAACTCAGTCATTTTCTTTCCTATAGGGCAGTTGTGGATAGTCTGTACTACTCCCTTCTACTCGGTTTGCATCATTCCTCTTTTCCAGATCAGGAACATTTCCCGGATGGTCTTAGGTTGTCCAACTAAAGCGAATTCTTCGCATAACACCCTAAGCCTTAGTCAGAAATTTTCCAGATTCTCAAAGGGTTCTTTTCGGAAGTTCTTAGCCTGCAAACGGGCTTCATCTATGGTAATCCATGCAAAAGAGAGAGAGGTTAGAGAGCTTATTCTACCCATTCTATCTTTCGAAGTCTTTCTTATTTCTATTCTAGTTTATTTCTTCTTAAGTCCAATTCTATACTTATGATTCCTAGTTTCTTAACCATGCTCTGATACCAACTTAAACTGTCACGCCCCAAGGGGTACCCTAAACGTAACAGTCCGCCACACTCAATATTAAAGCTTAAGTATGACAACCTTAGCCACTCTCAATAGCTTTGATATTAAGTGCAAGTCGTGCTCTCACAAATTTAGAAGACCATACATGGAATTATGAAGCTTAAGAAGATATAATAACATGTTAAGAAAAGAGGATTCATAATATTCATTTACTTATAACAATGATCTCACATACTTAGAGACATTTCCCTTATTCACTAATCTATTACAAGAATATTTGTATATCTTATCCAACACTAAACTTCATCTAGGAATTTCTTATTCAAAAGAAAATACCTGACTGCATGGTCCTCGTTGCCTCAACCACAGATAAGGGAACTGCAAAAGATATCTATAGGGGTATAAGCTAATAGGCTTAGTGAGAACTATTTCCATAAATAACTTCTTGTATCAAAATTTCAAACAAGTTGTTTAATCAAACAAACAGAATGCAACATACACATGGGCAAACAAAGCATATCGTTTTTCGGGAACTATATGTTGAATGGATTTATGCTCTCCATTCGGGGTTTGGTGATACATAACCTCAAAATAAGTAGTTTTTGTAAAAAAAAAAATTATGCTTTCAACCAATATCGCCAAGCATATGAAATCTACTTGAATTGCGCCTTGCTTTCGGATATTCCGCCAAGCATTTCCTTAATGTCGCCAAGCAATCGCTTTCAGTCACTCCACCAAGTATTGCTTTCGACCCGAGTTATAATCCTTCTCACCCAAGGTTAATAACCCAATGCAATATGACTCACTTCATGGTATGCATGAATCCATTTATTTATGATGTCATAACATTATTATTATTACCAGATTTAAGATGATCAAGGAGTTTCATACAAATCAAGCGTTATATTGAAACAAACATTAAATCAATTTTGGCATCGATATTCTTAAGATTCTTTCAAAGAATTACTTTTACAAACATAGTCTTTTCTTAATTCTAATGCAACTAAATTACAAGCACAAACAAGTAAAGCATTTTAAGGAAATAAACTCACGATGCCATAACGACGATTTCTCTAGCGGATGAGTCGCTCACACACTCCACTTAATCAAAATAGTCTTCGGGATATATGTATTCTTCCTCGGAATCACCTAACCAAAGAAAATGCCCAAGATGAGTATTTCTTGATAATTTTCTTGAATTTTGACAAAACAATGTCATGAGAATGTTAAAGTTCGTATAAAAGAGAATTCCAATTTAAAACGGTCATAACTTGGTTATTTTAACTCGAAATTGTACATATAATATATCGATTTCTACCTACTCGAAAAGATCTACCAATTTCTAAAACTATTTTTAACAAACAATATCATATAGGCTCCAAAACAGCGGCGACAAAATTTACCACGAATTTTCCAACTCAAAATAATTTTGGGTTCAAATATTAAATCATTCAAAATTTGTTTGATAAATACTTAGTTATCTATATAGTTGAAAATTTTTCTTTTTGTTAGCTACTTAGCTCATATTTATTCATGCTCAAGTGTTTGTTGTCCATTTAGAAAACTATAGTTTACAAGAAATTTATTTTTGTAGATCTTTTTATATTTTTCAAAGAATCACTTTATGTTTGACTTAATATTTTTCCTAGATGACCTTTTTCGAAAAGTAATTTCTTCTTTTCTAAATTCTTTATATTAGTGTTATTTTTCCTATTTATTTTCTATACAATTTTTCTTTGTCCATTTGTTTGAAAAGATCTTTAATTGAAAATTTCTCATCCTTTCCTCATGTTTTTCATAGAAATCATTTTGTACCAAAAATCATTTTTTTTTTGAAAAACAAAGTGGGATAATAAATGATTTAAAAAAAAAAAGCTTTTCATAACAAAAGTAGTTTCTAAAATTGTAATGTGTTCTTTTAGTAACTTGGAAAGAAATAACTTTATTTTTGTTAAACCATAGATTTTATATTTCATATAAACTTATTCCTAAGTGATAAAATTTTCTTTTGTCAATTATTTTCAGAACTTGAAATTTTGGACAACAATCTAAATGAACATGATTTATGAGAAATAATAGCAAACAAAAATAACATAAATAATAAAGTCAAGTATTGGGAATCTTAGCTTCTTCAAGGCTCCGGGATTAAGAAATAGACTAGTCCCAAAAAATGAAAAAAAGAAAAATTTGTTTTGACTTAATGAAGACAAGTTTAAGACTAGACTAGTCTTAAAATAATAAGGAATAAATAAATTGCAATGGAATAAATAAATAAATAAATAGCATTGCATGAAAATAAATAAATTGTAAGTGAGCTTATATGCTCTAAAGAATATGTATATATATATATAGATAATAATATAATAACAATAGTAAGAATAATATAAACATAAATGGAGTTTCATGAACAAGAATAATACATGAACATAGTGTAGCTTCTATAACACTTAGTCTTTGGAAACTCATACTATGGTCATATAAAGTTACATGATATGAGGAGAAGAAAATAATAGGAAAAGTTTACCTTAAAAAAGGCTTTGGTAGTGTTATGTGGTTATGGTTTTTGTTGTAGATAGAAAATGGCTTTGTGATTATTTTAAGAGAGTTTTGGGAGGATATTTGGAGAGAGTTTTGAGAGGAGAATTTGAGAGAGTTTTTGTAGAAAATTTATAAGTAGTAAATGTGTGAAAGAAGTGAAAGAGGAGGGGGTATTTATAGGAAATGATGAGTAAATTTTTGTATGATTAAAATAAAAGAAAAATAAAACGAATTGTGAGAGAGAGAGAGATGTGTGTGTGTTGGGGGGGGGGGGGGCAGTGGGGTGTGGGGTGTGGGCGCTGGCCATGCACATAGAGAAGGGAGAGAGAGTTTTTATTTTTTATTTTTGTTGATTAAATGAAGTAATAAGTAAGGTAGATGTGAAATAAACTTATGGGAAAGGTAAAAAGTAAAGGTTATAGGTTATGGTGTTTGTAAGAATAGGTGTAAGAAAAAGTAAAAATAAAAGAATAGTGTAGAATAGTAGTAAATAGTGTAATGTAAAGTAAATATGACTAATAAAATACCGGTAGTAAGAAAATATGCTTATAATTGCAATATCTGTTATTTTTACTTGCTGAAAAATTATAAAACTGATATTTTTAAAAACATTATATTTTTACAAGTTTAATGGTATATTTGAAATATTTTTACTATCCCGAGCCCCAAGACACGTTTTTCAAGAATTGTGTCCGATCGGGTTCAAGACGATTTGCAGTTTTACTAATCTGATCTTTTTAAGCTTCCTCAGGTAATTACGCACTATTCTGCATTCTAAACTCTTACTTACTTTCTCCGAGTTGCTTATTCGGGATTTTTGGACTTAAGCTATTACGTCTAACTAGGGTTTTGTTGATTTTAGAGTTCCGGTTGACTTCCAGATTAGGGTCTTAGGCTAAACCGATTCCAAAAATTTGGGGGTTTACATTTCTTCTTGAAGTTATAGGAAATGGTAGAGAGTATTTTGAGAGAGATTTGTTGGAGAGAGGTCTTGAGAGGAAATTTTGGTCGAGTTTTGTTATGTAAAATGGATGTGTGAAAGAATGAATGAGGAATGGGGTATTTATAGAATTTTTTGAGTGAATTTTTGATGTAATAAAATAATTGAAAAAGAAAATAAATGAGAGGGAGAGGGAGGTGATTTGCGTCAGCCATAGGGAAGAAGGAGAGAGAGAGAGAGAGTTGATTTTGTTTGTATTTTGTAAGAAAATAATTAATATATAAGATATGATTTGATATAAGATGTATTGGAAATGTAAAAGTGTAAGAAAATAGGTATATAGGTAGTAAGAAATAGGTGTAAGAAAAAGTAGAGATAGTGAAATAGTAATGAATAGTAGGAATAGTACTATGAATAGTAGACTAGACATATAAAATACCTGTAGTAATAAAAATACGCGTAAACGAGCTATATCTGTTATTTTTAGTCACCGAAAAATTGTGAAATTGATATTTTTGAAATCATTGTTTAATTATGAGTCTTTTGGTGTTATTGGAATATTTTTAGTATTTCGAGGTCCATGACACGCTTTTCGAGAACTGATCTCGTTTGAGTCTGAAGGACACTCGAAATTCGCGAATATGATATTTTTATGTTACCCTATATTATTACGGATTATTAAAAGCCATTAACTCAATTTCGTTTTCTAGGGTTTGAGAATGCAAGATTGTCGAAGTTGAAATTGTTTGATTATCTTGATCTTTGTTGACTTTTAAAACTCCAATTTGACTAAGGTTAGGATTTAATCTAACTTTACCCTAGAAAATGAGGGGTATACCTCAACAATTGGCTAGATGGACTTTCTCATGCTCGGATTTTGTGCCAAATGATTATGAATCTTCTCTTATGAAATCCCGTGATCGACATTGATTAAGGTTTGGTTTCAACTTGGGTCAGACTTTAGGGTTTCGATTCGGTATTCCAAAACCATTCTCGAAAATTCGAGGGCATATAGTGCAGCTTCCTTGTGTACTTTGAAATTGCTTGCTGGTTAAGTTTTGTATCCTATACCTGTAAAGACCCGACCCATTAAATCCCGAGATTCAGAGTGCCAAGTCCCCAACCACATATAACATTTTCACATTATATATAAGGTTGTCTTAAAACTAACAGTTTATGAAAATTATTTGATTAAGTCTACCAACACTTTATAAACAACTTTTAACAAAACAAGATTGCTAATAAAAGTAATCCATACATATATACATTATAAGTACAAAGATTAGTGTCAATATAAGACACTACAAAATTACAAGTTGTTCTTGGTACAAAAGATAACTTAAAGAGATCTTACGACCTTTTACAACTTAGGTTTATTTAACAAGCCTCCTATACAGAGAATTATGCTTTAAACAAAAGCTTCTCCTAAATCCAAGGGCAATCGAGTCCTACTCATCCCACTCATCCATGAACCTCTCAAAATCTGACCCGTAACCTAGATCAACACACAACTCATCTTCAATACCTGCAAAGCAGCAAAAGTGAGCCAAAGGCCCAGTACGCAATAACAAATACAAAAATGAATTGTCAAACAAACTTAATTCAAATGAATTATATCAACGATCAAGTTATTATCTTGTCAAGTTTTCTTTTAACAAAACAATAGTAGGGTAGTCAAACCCCGAAATCATGCTCTGGGAATATAGGGGTCCTGAGTAACAGCAGCTGCTCAAGGGGTTGATACAAGCAATCTGAATACTTATATCTCCCATATCTATTCCATAAAGAAATAGCTTCATTTACAGCTCAAAATCCGTTGCCCGACTCTACTTAAACTCGGTCCATAACATGGATCTAGTTCACAAGTCCCCATAAACTTTGAACTAAACCATGACATTTCCCCTTAAGTTTAAGCAAACATTACTCGATACTATTATCCCGATCAGCTATCCGTTTAACCATAAACAAATCGCTATTACATCATAGCGTACCATTGCATCATGGTAAAGTCATTGCATCATGACTTAGGTTAAGCGCCTAACTAACATATCATTGCATCATGATAGATTTGCTACTCCTCGGACCAGATTAAACAGCATAATAGACATCCAGTTCATCAAAGTATTAAATCGAATTGAATTAAGTCAAATTTGATAATGCCTATTCCTAGCATACAACAAGCCAGCTATTACGTACCTGTACCCAATAGTGTATTACTATATTCTCTCGAAGGGGAATTAACTAAAGAACCTTCAATAAAAATAAGAAATATCAAAACAAATCAATAATCAAACGTATAACATATATATATAACACAATCCTAAGTTAACTATATAAGGAGATTTAATGAACTTAATGTATAGTTTTATCATTTAATTCATACCTAAAACATGGTTATATAGCTTATAGATTCATTAAAAAACCATATATGAAGTAAAGAAGGATAATTGAAGAAGGTTAAATTTGAAAAACTCAGGGGATATGTGACCTATTTATATAGGCAAAATTGAGCTGAACGCCGGTAGCATTGGAATTATATGCCAGCGGCATTAAGCCCGGTATTAAGAAAATTGGTTATGCTCGCATTCAATGCCAATTAAAGGTCGGCAACGTTAAAACCCTAGTAGTCGGCGTACGATTTGAAAAATAAAAGCTAGCTAATTTCTTTACAAAAGTTGACGGCGTAATAAGCAGCATTAGAAAAATTGGTTCTGTTCACATCCAACACCGCCTCTACGCCGGCGGTGTTGAAGTACCAAATGCTGGCGTACACTAAAAAACAGACTTGTTCGAAAAGTGTTTATTTCTCTTGTTTTGCACTTTGAAAATTTATAACCTATAACACTTTTAATCCTTCTTCAAACACATATTTAACTTCATACACTATCTTCTATCCACATTAATCAATCCTAGCAACTTTGAACATCATTTCAACACATCAAACTACTTCATTTACATCAAGCCCTTTCCTACTCTTCACCTTAAACTTAACTACGGAAAATCAACTTCAATCATCACCAACACTTCTCCCTACTTCTATAACCCATAAACAAGTTCATATAACAATAAAACATAACCTAACATTTATCAATACATAAAACCATTCAAAGTCATATGACAATAAACTCATCCTAACATGGATTCTATATCTATATTACAAGAAAAAAAATAAACAAAGAGTTCATACTTGCATTAACTTACATGAAGAGGCTTTGGCTTAGAGAATTAGTTGAATCCAAGAGCTTTTTTGTTGCTAAGGTTTAAGGCTTATGTTTGAAGAAAGAAGGAACAAAGAAAGAAAAGAAAAGTGGAAATTTCGTATGAATTTTGTGGGCTGCCAAAAGAGGCTCTATTTGATCAAATTTGGGACTTATATTCATGCTAAGTTTGACTTTTGGGGTATATATGAGTTTGGCTTAATTTGGAGCTAATTTGAATTTAATTTGAGCTTGAAAATGGCTTAACTTCTTCAAAAAATTCTACTAACAAATTCTTAGGCATTTCGAAAGTTGTTTTGATAAATTTAAGCATAGCACATATATATTAATTCATAAAAGATACAAACATTAATTATACTATACACACATTGTAATACAAAAAACAATTACATTAATCTCATCATATATATACACACACATCAATAATTTACATTAATAAACATAGTATATCAAACCTATTTCTACACATTTATTTTTATATATCAAAATTACTTTAAACTTAATATTTAGAACTAGTATTATATTCACATGAAAATTTAATTATTGAATAAATTAGGTTATTTCATTCTTCCCTCCTTCAAGAAGTTTTGTCCTCGAAACTTAACTTACCTCAAGTCTCTAAAGAGTTCGGTGTACTTCTGTCTCATCACACTTTCTACTTCCTAAATTACTTCTCTCTCGGATTGATTACTCCATTGGACTTTTACTATCGGTATCACTTTGTTTCTCAATTCTTTGTCCATTTTGCCCAAAATTCTTATCGGTTTCTCCTTAGTAGTCAAATTTGGTAGTATCTCTGGCTGATTTGTATCCAATATAGCATCGAGATCAGATATGCATTTTCTAAGCTGAGACATAAGAAAGACGTCATGAACACCCGATAGACTTGGTGGTAAAGTGATGTAGATCGTATCAACTCTTAAATTTATAATTCCAATTAACTCTTACGACCTAGTTAGGCAGTGTACCTATCTATAGTTGTATAGGGTCAACGGATATCGTCCACAAGGATCTTTAAGACAATTACTAGAATTAACCGGTTTTCCACTATTTAGCAAATCTAATTAAATGCATTTATTACTAACAACTACGATTCACTATTTAACTAATTAACTCGCAATCAATGTATATTCACAACCTTAATAATTCAACAATCACAAAACAATACCCTAGACCTTGATATACCCTAACCCTATCAATCTTATTAATAACATTCATCAATGCAGCACGTGTTCTTGAATTGCAGGAACCCTAATCTCATTAATCTCTTTCTCAAGATAATTAAATCCTAACCCTATATGTCTAATGGAAATCTCTTCCTCACTAGATGCATATAAAGATCGCATTAATGATCACAATTCCTCATAAAGATAAATTCTTGATGCAAAAGATTCATGTAATCTATCTCTAGATTTACATTCAAACCCTTCTACTCATGCTAGATCTTTCCTATTAATTAATCCTTCGATTCAATTAACAAGAATCATACAATAATCTAATATTGCGCATATACTAGATTACAACAATCAAGCAACATGAATAGATCCAAGAACAAGAACTTCATTCAACAAATCAATTCAATCCACATTAGGGTTAGGGTTTCTCAAAATCTAAGGCATATAGATCTAAGCTTCCATTGTAAAATAATTGCAAATATAACCCATGGAAGAATAATCATAAAACATGATGATTACACCCTTTAACAAACAAATCTTGTGATGGAAAATTATTAGGAGTTCCTCTTCTTCTCGTATGTCTTCTTGCTCCTAGGGTTTCTTTTCTTCCAAATTAGACCCTCTCCACAAAGAGTGGTTGGATCTATTTATAAAAGATGGATTTGTCTTCTACACGGGCATTCTACACAGGACGTGTTCGAGGCCGTGTTGCTTCCTCATGTTGGCTATTTCCTCGGATTTGTTACGAATTGGAGTCCTACACAAGCCCGATCACAGCCTGTGTTGCGAAGTCGTGTATGTTCCATAAAGCATTCTGTCCATTTCTTATCTCTAATATAAGCATCCAACATAGCTCGTGTTGCTTCTTTATGTTCTTTACAATAGCTTGCTGTACATTTTTAAAGGCTAACACTAGCATTCAACACAGCTTGTGTTGAAATCTCATGTATGTTGAATTCTTCACTTTGCACTTTCTTCATCAAAACTTGTTGTAATTCGTCAAAACATCTCCATAATGCTTATTATCTCCTCTTAATCCTGAAATTAACATATTACTCAAATCAGTATCCTTTTCTACAATTATTCACATAAAAATCACTATAATATCATACTAAAACCATGTGAATAATTAGGGTATTTTGTACTTATCATAAAGCTAATCTGTAAGCTGCTGGTCCTATCCGTTCTAGAACTTCATATGGTCCAACATATCTTGGGTTCAATTTGCTCCTTACTCCAAATCTAAAAACTCCTTTTGTCAGGGATATCTTGAGAGATACATGATCTCCAAGTTCAAACTCTAAGGTCTTCTTCTTAAGTCGACATAACTTTTATAATGGTCTTGAGCTGCTTTTAATCTCTGTTTGATCATTTAAACTTTATCAATTGCTTGTTGTACCAGATCAGAACCAATTAATGCTCTCTTGCCCACTTCGTCCCAATGCAAAGGAGATCTACATTTTCTCCCATATAAAGATTCATATGGAGCCATTTGAATCACTGTCTGATAGGTATTATTTTATGCAAACTCAACTAGAGGTAAGTGTTCATTCCAGTTCCTTCCAAAGTCTAAGGCACAAGCTCTACGCATATCTTCAAGAATCTGTATTGTCCTTTCTGATTGACCATCAGTTTGTGGATAGAATGTCATATTGAACTGTAACTTCATTCCAAGAGCTTCATGAAGACTTCTCCAAAATCGACTGATAAATCTCATATCCTGGTCAGAAGTGATAGTCACCGGTACACCATGTAACCGCACTATGTCTCGGATATAAATCTGAGCCAACTTTTCTAATGAACACCCAACTCGTAGTAGAATAAAATGTGACGATTTCGTGAGCCGATCTACTACGATCCAAATCATCTCATTCTTGGCTACTGTCTTTGGTAAAGCCGTCACAAAATCCATAGATATCTCATCCCACTTCCATTCTGGAATCCTTAATGGTTGCAATTATCCTCTAGGTCGTTGATGTTCAATCTTCACTTATTGACATACTAAACATTTAGAAACAAATCTTGTAATATCCTTCTTCATTCCTTCCCACCAAAAATGTTGCTTCAAGTCTTGATATATCTTTGTGTTTCTAGGGTGAATCGAATATGAAGAGGAATGAGTTTCTTTCATAACTTGTTTTCTCAATTCATAGACCTCTGGTGCATTAATTCTATCCTTGAATCTTATAACACCTTCATCATCAATTCTCACATATTCTCTATTTCCTTCTCTTATTTCACTTCTCAATCTTTGGCTCTCTCGCTCTTCTTTTTGTCATTGCTTAATTCGATCAAGAATCATCAGTTGTACAATTAAGCTCATTAACAATACTTCAACTTTTTCCAATGTTATTTCAATATTCATTCTCTGAAGATCTTCTTGCAACTCTTTCTGGCTTGTAATCGTAGTTGCTACATTCAATTGTTTCTTTCTACTCAGTGCATCAGCCACCACATTGGCTTTCCACCGATGGTATAAAATCTCATCGTTGTAATTCTTGATTAGCTCCAACCATCTTCGCTGTCGCATATTCAATTCTTTTTGGGTGAAAATATATTTCAAACTCTTGTGATCAGTGAATATCTTACACCTTTCACAAAACAAGTAATGTCTCCAAAGCTTCAACGTTAATATCACTATAGTAAGTTCCAGATCATGAATCGAATAATTTCTTTTTTGAGGCTTCAATTGTCTAAAGGGGTAAGTTATTACTCATTCATCTTGCATTAGAACGCATCCTAGTCCTTGAAGTGAAGCATCACTGTAAATTACAAATTCTTTTCCACTGACTGGAAGTGCTAAAATCAGTGCAGAAATTAACCGCTCTTTTTAACTCCTGAAAACTTCGATCACAATCTTCATCCCATTCAAACATTACATACTTCCTTGTCAACTTGGTTAATGGTGAAGCAATTTTGGAAAATCCTTGGACAAATCTTCTATGATGACTTGCCAAACCTAGAAAACTTCGTACTTCCGTCACATTTGTAGGTTGTGGCCACTCTAAAACCGCTTTAATCTTTTCCTAATCAACAGATATTCCTTCTTTGGTAACAATATGACCTAGGAAAGCAACTTCCCTCAACCAAAATTTGCACTTGCTAAATTTTGCATAAAGCTTCCGTTCTCTTAACCTTTGTAAGACAAGTTTCAAATTCTTTTCATGTTCTTCCTCATCCTTTGAATACACTAGTATGTCATCAATGAAAATGATTACAAATTGATCCAGATAATCCTTGAACACACTATTCATTAGATCCATAAAGCCTATTGGGGCATTTGTTAAACCGAAAGGCATAACCATAAACTCAAAATGTCTGTATCTTGTTCGGAAAGCTGTCTTCAAAATATCTTGTGGCTTTATCTTGAGTTGATGGTATCCGGATCTCAAATCTATTTTGGAAAATAATGCAGCATCTCTCAATTGATCAAACAAGTGGTCAATTTGGGGAAGAGGGTACTTGTTCTTAATCGTAACCTAATTTAGCTCTCTATAATTCACACACAGTTTTAAGCTTCCATCCTTCTTCTTCACGAATAACATTGGAGTAACCTAAGGTGAGATATTCGGACGTATAAATCCCAATTTCTGCAATTCTTTTAACTGACTTTTCAACTCTTTCAATTCTATAGGAACCATTCGATATGGAGCTTTAGATATTGGTGATGTCCCTAGTACCAAGTCAATGCCAAATTCAATCTCTCTATCAGGTGGTAGACCTGGTAATTCTTCAAGAAAAACATTAATAAATTCTTTCACTACTAGCACTGTATCAACTCTAAGCTCTTCACTACCAATCTCCATTCCCACATTATTCTCCCACAACTCCATTGTATACATGCTCTTAGGTCTCTTCATCTCTAAAACATACCACAATTTCCTATTCTCTAACTCAAAACTCATTTCCGCCTTTCTACAATCTATTGTAGCTTTATAAAGATTTAACCAATTCATTCCAAAGATAACATCAAAATCAACCAAAGGCAAAACTAACATATCTATAGGCATGCTTTTATCAGAAATCACAACATCAACGTTTCTACAAACACATGGTTCTTTCGATTGCATACCAAAAGGAGTATTAATATTCATGATTCTATTATAAAGCACTTCAGAAGATATACCACACTCATTCACAAAACTTTCAGCAATACATGTATGAGTGGCCCCAGTATCAATCAAAGTGTATGTAGGATGATTTGCAATCTATATAGCACCTGCCAATGTATCAACTGTAGGAGCTCTCTCACATTGTTGCAAAGCAAACACTCGAGCCATTAACATTACTTTTCCAAAATTCTGTCCATCATTCTTAGTTTTTTCTTTACAATTAGTTACATGATGTCCTCTCTGTTGACAGTGAGCGCAGAAAAATAGGCTTTAATTTAAGATTAGGACATTCAAAGGCTTTATGACCTACTTTCTCACATGCAAAGCATGCTTCAGGAGTCCATTTGCACTGAATTGATTCATGGGGCCCAAAATATATAGGGCATCTCTTATCATATGGAATGGAAGAAATAGGAGTCTTTGTCACTTGTTCGAAATTTGGTTTCTTCCCCATAAATGGCCACTTACCTTTGTTAACATTGCCAAATCTTGAATAAGGAGTATATGAGGTAATTAATCTCTTGCCAATAAATGTAGCACGTCTATCTTTCTAGGCTTTATTCCCATTTATAATTTGTTCCACTAACTTCGCTTTAATTACCGCATCAGACAGTGTTGATAACTGAAACTTCTTGACCTCACTCTTGATTTTCATGTTCAAGCCATCTTCGAACTTTTGAACCTTCATACTCTCGTCATTATAATTTGTGCTAGCAAATCTAAGCAACCTACAATACTCTGCATGATATTCTTCAACAGCTTTATTCCCTTGCCTCAAATTCAGCCAATTCGATATCATTTGCTCTCTCACTGTACATGGGATGTATTGCAGGAAAAAGAATTCCTGGAATCTTTTCCATGGTATTGGTCTTGCATATCCTTCACTGTTCAATCTCTACCAATTATATGCATCTCCCTTCAGCATATATATAGCTAAATCAACTTTCCTATGCTCAGGTACTTCACAAGCTGCAAATGGTTTTTCAAGCTCTACTATCCAACCTTCAGTTCTAGTCGGGTCCAAAGCAGTTCCATCAAAATCAGGTACCAATCTAACAAAGTCATGCAACTTGACTTGATCATTCTGGTCTTCTACTTGTACATGTTGTTCTTGTCTCACAGTTGGTGGATTATATTGTTGCATAAATTGTTGTTGTTGTTGATACATCATTTGTTGATATTGTTGAACTATTGCAAACATATGCCGAAACATAGTAAACACGTTATTCGGATCTCTTGTAGGTATCTGAGGCATAACTAGATATGCAGGCATTTGAGGAGGCTGTGGATTCGGTGCAATAGAAGCTAAAGCTGGTGATGGAGTCGAAGTAGAAGCTGGAATACTAGCTGACGCAGAAGCTGAGATAGTAGACTGAGAAGGAGTTGGCATACCCTCTCTTTTCTAAAGACTGTCGAGTCACTCTTCTTGACCTATCCATCTTTAAACAAACATACAACATATATATGACATATAATAATTTTACAATGTCAAATCAACATCAAAATAATTAATGAATAAAATAAGCATTCAAACAAAATACACAATTCGAGCAAGTCCTATACGCATCCAACTAAACTCACATCTAAGGTCAAGTTACTCCTATTTGACCAAACAATTTCATAAATGTGGCTTTGATACCATTTGTAAAGACTCAACTTACTAAATCCTAAGATTTAGAGTACCGAGTCCCCAACCACATATAACATTTTCACATTATATGTAAGGTTGTGCTAAAACTAACAGTTTATGAAAATTGTTTGATTGAGTCTACCAACACTTTATAAACAACTTTTAACAAAATAAGATTGCTAATAAAAGCAATCCATACATATATATACATTATATGTACAAAGATTAGTGTCAATATAAGACACTACAAAATTACAAGTTATTCTTGGTACAAAAGATAACCTAAAGAGATCTTAAGGTCTTTTACAACTTAGGCTTATTTAACAAGCCTCATATACAGAGAATTATGCTTTAAACAAAAGCTTCTCCCAAATCCAAGGGCATTCGAGCCCTACTCATCCCACTCGTCCATGAACCTCTCAAAATCTACCCGTAACCCAGATCATCACATAACTCATCTTCAATACCTGCAAAGCAGCAAAAGTGAGCCAAAGGCCCAGTACGCAATAACAAATACAAAAATGAATTGTCAAACAAACTTAATTCAAATGAATTATATCAACGATCAAGTTATTATCTTGTAAGTTTTCTTTTAACAAAACAATAGTAGGGTATTCAAACCCCGAAATATGCTCTGGGAATATAGGGGTCCTGAGTAACAGCAGCTGCTCAGGGGTTGATACAAGCAATCTGAATACTTATATCTCCATATCTATTCCATAAAGAAATAGCTTCATTTACAACTCAAAATCCGTTGCCCGACTCTACTTAAACTCGGTCCATAACATGGATCTAGTTCACAAGTCCCAATAAACTTTGAACTAAACCATGACATTTCCCCTTAAGTTTAAGCAAACATTACTCGATACTATTATCCCGATCAACTATCCGTTTAACCATAAACAAATCGCTATTACATCATAGCATACCATTGCATCATGATAAAGTCATTACATCATAACTTAAGTTAAGCACCTAACTAACATGTCATTGCATCATGATAGGTTTGCTACTCCTCGGACCAGATTAAATAGCATAATAGACATCCAATTCATCAAAGTATTAAATCGAATTGAATTAAGTCCAATTTAATATAGCCTATTCCTACCATACAACAAGCAAGCTATTACGTACATGTACCCAATAGTGTACTACTATATTCTCTCGAAGGGGAATTAACTTAAAAACCTTTAACAGAAATAAGAAATATCAAAACAAATTAATAATCGAATGTAGAATATATATATATACAACATAATCCTAAGTTAATCATACAAGGAGATTCAATGAACTTAATATATAGTTTTATCATTTAATTCATACCTAAAACATGGTTATATAGCTTATAGATTCATTAGAAGACCATATATGAAGTAAAGAAGGACAATTGAAGAATGTTGAATTTTGAAAACTCAGTGGATATGCAACCTATTTACATACGCAAAATTGAGTTGAACGTCGGCAATGCTGGAATTATATACCGGCGGCGTTAAGCCCGACGTTCAGAAAATCGGTTCTGTTCGCATTCAACGCCGATTAAAGGGCGGAAGCGTTGAAACCCTAATGGTCGGCGTACGAATTGAAAAATAAAAGCTATCTAATTTCTTTACAAAATTCGGTGGTGTTTTAAGCAGCATTAGAAAAATTGGTTTTGTTCACATCCAACACCGCCTCTACGTTGGCGGCGTTGTAGTACCAAATGCCAACGTACACTCAAAAATAGACTTGTTCAAAAAGTGTTTATTTCCCCTATTTTGCACTTTGAAAATTTATAACCTATAACACTTTTAATCCTTCTTCAAACACATATTTAACTTCATACACTATCTTCTATCCACATTAATCAATCCTAGCAACTTTGAACATCATTTCAGCACATCAAACTACTTCATTTACATCAAACCCTTTCCTACTCTTCACCTTAAACTTAACTACTCAAAATCAACTTCAATCCTCACCAACACTTCTCGCTACTTCTATAACCCATAAACAAGTTCATATAACAATAAAACATAACCTAACATTTATCAATACATAAAACCATTCAAAGTCATATGACAATAAACTCATCCTAATATGGATTCTATATCTATATTACAAGAAAAAAAATAAACAAAGAGTTCATACTTGCATTAACTTACATGAAGAGGCTTTGGCTTGGAGAATTTATTGAATCCAAGAGCTTGTTTTTGGCTAAGGTTTAGGGCTTACGTTTGAAGAAAGAAGGAACAAGGAAAGAAAAGAAAAGTGGAAATTTCGTATAAATTTTGTGGGCTGCCAAAAAAGGCTATATTGGAATAAATTTGGGACTTATATTTATGCTAAGTTTGGCTTTTGAGTTATATATGAGTGTGGCTTAATTTGGATCTAATTTGAATTTAATTTGAGCTTAAAAATGGCTTAACTTCTTGAAAAAATTTCTACTAACAAATTCTTAGGCATTTCGAAAGTTGTTTTGATAAATTTAAGCATAGCACATATATATTAATTCATAAAAGAAAAAAACATTAATTATACTTTACACACATTAATATACATAAAACAATAACATTAATCTCATCGTACATATACACACACATCAATAATTTACATTAATAAACATAATATATCAAACCTATTTCTATACATTCATTTTCATATATCAAAATTACTTCAAAGTTAATATTTAGAACTAGTATTATATTCACATGAAAATTTAATTATTGAACAAATTAGGTTATTTCAATACCAGTATTCTATATAGCTTGTGTAAAAACGGTCACTTTGCATTGGCTTATTTCTTTATTAAAATCTTCTTCCTTACCTCATCCAAAAGTCTTAATTAAGCTCAATATCTTCATTTATCCCTAAAATTGACATTTTAACCCAAATAAGTACCCTTTTCTTTAATAATTTACAAATAATCTATATAATATCATATCAAAATAATGTGAATAATAAGGGTCTTTTGACACGTATCAGCTAAAGATGAAATCATGGTCGTCAAACTCGAGTTTCTACCTAGAATTGCTAAGGGGTCCGTAGAATTGAAAAGCAAAATCGAAACGTAGAATCGTAAGATTCTACAACTAATGTAAATTTGCTTACAAAAACTATTGATGTACTTACTAAACTAATAAAACTTTAAATAAATTATGAAAATAAAAAATTTAGTATTAAATTAGTTATGTACAACCAAAATTTAAGTTTTACCAATCATAATTCACATACTGTCATTAATATATTTAGTGCAAATTTATAATTAAAATAATTACTTTTATTTAATGATGATTCAAAATCTATAATTATTAAGATGTATTGCAAATCATTTAAATTATCATGTGTGAGTAGCTAGTTTTGTGCAATAATGAATATTTTCATGTTCACTATATATTTACACAAAAAATCATTACATAAAAAATCATTATATTTATGGAAAATAAATTTATAGATAGAAAATTATTAAAAAAGGAAAAAATATAGCACTATATATATTAGTTTAATTTTCATTCAAAATGTTCAAAATATATCATAGTATATAACCTAAAAGAAATAACTCTCTGAAAAATACAAAAAAAGGAAATAAAAGGAAAAAAAATTAAAAAAACTAAAATTAAGTTAGATTAAGATAAATATCAAGAACCAACCCCAAAAACCCTAAATTTAAATATATTAAATTAATTGCATTTTTAAAGTTCAAATACAAAAAAAAAATTGTAAAATTACAACTTTACGATTTTACTTACGATTCTACTACCGATTTTACCACCGATTCTACTCATGATTCTATGATTCGACTTACGAGTTTACTCAAAAAATGATTTTGTCTGCGAGTTGAATCGAAATATCATCATCAACTTGTAAACTTGTAAAAACGTACGAGTAGACTAACGAGTTTGACAACCATGGATGAAATATATGCAATATAACTAGAAACAGATGAATATTTAAAAATCTAGAACTCAAATAAAAATTCTAAAAACATAGTCTTGAAACTTATAATTTTCTGAGTCTTATGAGTATAATATCTCGAATTACTATTCCAGGCTCGAAATTCTTAATAGTGTAAGAGAAAAACCTAAAAATATTTAATCGCGTAAATTTTAAATTTTAAATTTCAACTCAATAATTCTCTAAGAAAATTATAAGAACTTTAGAAATAATTTAAACATACTTTACTTGAGATAACTGATCTAATTACACACGTATGGTCCTATATTCTACAAGATAGCTTAGATGTCAACCCTAGATTATCAAGAACTTATGAAATTGTAGCATATGAGACATTTTCTTTAATTGGAACTATTAAAACCGACCCTTAGCTCTAGAATTGGGATAAGGTGCCACTTGCATTTAAAGATAAGGAGTCACTTTCGATGACCCACCAAAGCTTATGTGAAGCTCACCTCATATTGATGTCAAGTGAGGACCACTTGGGAGCTTCTTAACCATTCACCTTGATGCATAAGTGGGGAAATTTCTTTCTACATCACTACTTGTCTAGTTCTAGAAGCCAACGAAGGGAAAAATGAAGTAAGCCCTAGCTAGATCAAGGAGCCACAATTTCACTAGTTTTTCCTTTGTGACTATGAATAAAAATGCTAGCCAATACCAAGTCTTCATTTAACTAAATTGCTTTTACTCCTAAATGTGTTAAATAATGAATATAAGACTGGTTAAAGTCCTTCTCAACCTAAAATAAATTTTAGTATGAATGCATGAACTAAGTTAAACCCTCATCTAAACAAATTTAAACTTTCCTAACTAAATGATAGATAAGAGAAAGACTTGTTAGAAATCCTAGTTCATATAAGAACCAAGCCATGCTGTGAACCTCTAAGTAATGAGTCAACAAATGTTAACATCAAGTTCACTTCTCAATTCAACATTTCAAGACTTCATACAAAGGATAGGAACATCCTAGAAATTCCCATGAAACCGTAAACCAATATAAGTCACCTTATCCCCATCAAATCAATTTATTTTCTCTTCAACAACTTTCCATAATAATGTACAAAGATAACAAGACAAGTCAAGCTTAAAAAGGACCACTTGTGTTGTAAAGACCCGGCCCATTTAACCCATATATTAAGTATGCCAAATCTCCCGACCATGTATAATACCCAAATATTAGGAACAATATTCAAGTATTATACGTAAGGTCGTCTTAAAAAAAGGTGTTTATAATGGCTACTTGTTTAAAACAAACATAATGTTCACATGATTTGAATTAAAAAACATTACCACTACACAAGTAGTAGGTCATTTCTTATATGCAAGTCGTACATCATAAATATATATACATTACAACTTCCCAAGGATCATATAAACATAGGAATCTTACTTACAACCCAACTATATCACAAATACAATTCAAATCAAAATACATTCCAAGGCTTAACAAATAAGCCTAAACACTTCATAAAAAAATTACATCAAAAGGAATCCTAAGCATATACTAGGTCTCTCTCTCTTAGTCATCCATAGAACCCTCCCAGTTAGTCCCATAGCCCATATTGTCATAGAGCTCGTCATCAAAGTTACCTGCAAAGTAGCAGCATGAGCCAAAGGCCTAGTACACAATAGTGTAAACAAATACATATGCCATGCTCACTTTACTAAATGCAATGCAATAAATCACCACAACTTCATTATATTTAATTAAGTGAATAAAACAACACTGGAGTATTCAAACTCCAATTCAAGCTTAGGAATTCTGGGGTCCTGAGTAACAGCAGCTACTTAAGGGATTGATATAAATAGATCGAATATCTATATCTCCTATATCTAACCGATAAAGAATATTAATAGCATCATTTAGGGTTCACACTCCACTTATCCCGGTCTATAACATCAATTAGTACAACGGTCCCATACCTGTGAACTAAAATATATTATTTTCTTCCGAGCCTAAGTAGAGAATATACCGATACAGTTAAACCTATTAGCTACCCACTTAGCCAATAAAAGAAACCACATTGCATCATGGTAAACCATTGTATCATAGATTTGAGTCATTGCTTCATGACATAGGATTGGGCTAAGTGCCTAAACTATCGTACCATTGCATCATGACAAGGTTATCACTCCCCGATTCCGGATTTAATGAGGTAAAGCACAACGAATTTCAATATCTCTTATTATTCTTTGATTAAGGTCAAATTGGTATATGCCTATCCTAAGCAACAATCAATCAAAGTATTGTGTACCTGGTTAGGATTGGGAATCGACGGAAATCTTCAACTAAGTATCTATCTCTGTTCCACATAAATCAACTATATCACATTACTATCCTAAGTCAATCTTATATTCACTAGATTATAACTTAGGAAAATTATTGAACCTTATGTAAAAACAATCCAAAGTCATCACATAATATATATATATATATATAGCAAATCTTCTATCAAAAAGTCTTATATCATGTATTAGAAGATGTTGGAAGAAGTTAGAAAAATTTGAAATTTACAAAGTTCAAGCCGGCCATTAATGCCGGCAATGCAAACCTTAACGCCGGCAGTATAGAATCATACACTAGCGACATATAAGTCGGCATTAAGAAGTATGCATTATATGCAGAACCTTCGAGTCTTTATACTAGCAATTTTAACCTCAACGCCGGCGGCGTTTAAGATAATTTTCGAAGGATCGGAAATCAAGATTCTAACACCGGAAAATTTCGACTTCAACGGCGGTGGCATTTAAGATAATTTTCAAAAAGATCAGAAATAAAAACTCTAATGCCAGCATGCACGCCAGCCGGCAGCGTACGAGGTGGCGTACACTGCAATTTGCATTGCAGATTTCCTCTGTTTTCTAAACACAAAAATTTTTACATTTTAACTCTTCCAACTCAGAGATAAAGCTAGTTTTCTCAAACAAGTGTTCATGACATTATTGCGAGGTAAAAGTTTTCACAAACTTCTTTTTAACCATAAATCATTAAGGAAATACATATAGATAGCTCATATCATGTCATCCATGATAATAACATGTAGATAATGTATGCACATATAATATACTTGGTAGAAAAATGCAAATTTCACAAAACAATTTCCAAAATGCAAATTCTAGTCACTGAACAGATCTGGTCTAAACATTTCGATACCTAAATATTTTCAAAACTTAATAATAACATCATATATAGATAGATCTTTTGAAGTAGATAGAAATCGATAACTTATTTGCGAAATTCCGAATTAAAATAACCAAGTTATAGCCGTTTTAAATTAGGATTTCCAATTATCATGGAAATTACGAACTCAAAGAGTTTATTTGAAAAGTTGGAATTAGTTATGGTATGAAATACTCATTGGGGTATTTCTTTCATTTAGGTGATTTTGGAATCGGAGGAAATTCGTGTTTCTGGATCACTACCATTAGAGACCGGAGACCATGACTGAGTGAGTTCACTATCTTTAAATTATATGCTTATGAATGTGCTTGTAATGATAGTGACATTAGATTTAGGGCAAGATAAAATTGGATTGTGCATGTGGATCCCAATTGATTGAATCAATACTAAGAATATCGAAATAGGCTAGTTGTAAATCCTTCTATGATTTAGTATAGACTTGGAGTGTCTGCAATATCTATGATCGTCTATAAATCGTTAATTAATATGCCATGATCTTATAATCAAATTGACCATGCATACCATATATTGAGTCACATTGCATTTGTTATTATACCTTTGTGGGAAGAAAGCATAATAGCTAGGCAACGAAGGGCATATAAACTCGAATGTTGGCGTAATAGCCGAAATTGAAATGGTAGTGGTGTAGGCACTTGTATCAACTACAAATAGTGTGTGGGTGGGCAACTGAATCAACCACAATGTAAATGAGAAAAATTGAAATCTATGGTCGTATGGGCCTGAAACACCTAACCCCGAATGGAGGACGTAAATCCATTCAACATAAGACTCCCAGAAAGTCTTATGTATTATATGCTCACGTGCTTGTGCATATCATATGGTTGTTAATATAACTTGTCTAATATATATTGCTTGTTAAGTATTTAATTTTGGAAGTGAAACTCACTAAGCTAGTGTAGCTTATACCCCTACAGTTTCTTTCTAATGTAGTTCTCGTACATATTATGGCTGCGTCCCCGGACCTGGCCAAATCAGGTAATGCAAAACTATGAGTAATTTCCTTAGAAGTTTATGATTAGTTTTGTATACTCATTAGTAGTAAACCTTAAACGATCGGGTTTTTCCTAAACGATAATACCTAGACTCTTGTGTAGTAGAGAAATGCCCCTTAATGCTTTGTAACTGATCCTGAGATATCTGTGGTTTTTATTTTTATGCTTATCCTATCAAATTGAACTATCAATCTCCAATTGTTCATGTATTCTATTATCGTAAGGGAACACCTTGCATGCTAACATAAGACCTTTCAATGACTGTGTTAGTGATTCTTAAGTCTCATTTAGCATATAGCGGACTGTTACATTTAGAATACCCTTTAGAGCGTAACATATGTAGCAACTCGAAAGGCCATTAATGGTGGTTATCCAGCATTTGACTTACATAGCGTTTGATGGATATGGAGATTGTACGACAATGTTTGGCATTCTATCGGTGTAATTTTCGCGTGGATCGTGGATGCGATTGGTTTAAAGAAGATGGGTTTTCAAAATGGGTTTCTTTTTTTTCTTTTTTTTAGATTAACTTATTGAGTTTGATGAGTCACAAAGTTGGTGGTTTGGCTCCGGTATTTTAATGATGGCTCACCGGTGAGTTAGTTTTCCAAGTTTCTAGGTTGGATTCGATGAAGGAGGTGATTAGTGGTGTGAAGCTCCTAGTGTCTCACAATGGTTTGGTGATGACGAGTTGGTGGTGTTGTCCCAACCGGCGTGTTTATGGTTACACGACATAAGGGAAGGGGATAATGAAAATGGAGATGTTGAGGGAAGTTTAGAGAGAGAAACTGGGGGGAGAGAGAGAGAGAGAGAGAGAGAGAAGGGAATCGAGTTGAAGATGATGTTGCTGTTTCTAGGTTGGATTTGATGACAAAAATGTGATTTATGGCTACTGATTTAGGTTAGATTTGAATTTTTTGTGTTCTATTTTTTATCATTTGTTTTCGTCTTTAGAGAGAGAAAGGAAGCAAAGAGAGAGAGAGAGCAAAGAGAGACAAAGATAAAGAAGGGAAAAGGGAGAGAGAAAGAGCCTTTTTTTTTTAACAGACACGTGTCAGACACTCATTTGTTGAAAAATCCATGTAAGATAACATTGTTAACAGTATTAATGGAGGTAGTAAAAAGACACGAAAGGTTTAATTAGGTATAAAATTAGTCTTCTCAAAAGTTCACATACCTAATTAACCATCTTGGCAAAGCTTAGGTACAAAAGCAATTTTTTCCCTTAAAAAAAACACAGAGAGCTATGGGATAACTGAAAATCAAAAGTGGAAGTTAAAAACATGTATATATATATATATACACATACATATATATATGAAGCAGGAAATATTTACAAGATTACACCTGGTCCATACTGTTGCGGCAACAAGACAACATATTACCTCATTTACTGTTGTGCTTTTGAGCTTAATTTAATGTTTTTAATTCAATTATTAAGTATTATAAAAAAAAAAAAAAACAGAGACAAGATGACCATCATAATATGTGACATGGAATAATGCAAGGAAATGAATCTTTCAGCAATAGTTTAGAAAGTACAAGACAAATTGGTCTATTCAGTATCATAAAGTATTTATGTGACAACAAACTTACTTCATCAGGATATTCTACATTCAGTTTGAAAAATGACTACTTCAATTTACTTTATTTCATCAACAAATACAAGAAGTATTGATTATATTAATGTAGAACACAACTTTGTGTCAAATGCAACTTCTTCGGATATTCTACATTCAGTTTGAAAAATGACTACTTCAATTTAATTTATTTCATCAACAAATACAAGCAGTATTGATTATATTAATGTAGAACACAACTTTGTGTCAAATGCAACTTCTTCGGATATTCTACATTCAGTTTGAAAAATGACTACTTCAATTTACTTTATTTCATCAACAAATACAAGAAGTATTGATTATATTAATGTAGAACACAACTTTGTGTCAAATGCAACTTCTTACTAGTGACCAGCACAAATTTAAAGAAAGCCTCTACTCAGTGGAATGCCCAAGACCCCTTTTATGGCTTTCCTAAAGGAGATTTTGGTTAAGGAGACAAAATGTAGAGGGACATTTCGGTTATTGGGCTTAAAGCCCAATTTAATGCCAAGAACCTGTCTTTTGGGCTAGTGACAACGCCTAGAAGATAAGTCCAATAAAGGATATTATAGGGAGATTTGGCTTGATAGGTTCGGAATAGGGATTATTAGACCAGTTCATTTCGCTCTTAACAAAATTTGGTTTTCTCGTGCATGAAAAGTAGATCCTAAAAATATCTTCCTAGATTAATTTGAGCTTTATTCAAATAAAGTAAAGCTTTTTTGGAAAAGGATGCTTCAATATTAGCCATCGAATCATTATAAAGCAATCTAATTATCACCAGCGACACTTAATCTCGACCGTTTGTTCGAATGCTATCCAATGGCTAGTATTCCTCCCCTCATTTGGGAGATTTTGTGTATTACTAAGATTGAGAGCAATGCGAAAATCTGCCTAAATAACTCTAAAAAGAATCAATATAACTACTTCATGAAGAACTAGTATTAAATGATCGAATCTATCTTATTTAATCTTCTATCACACTTATACACTTGAGATACCAGGTTTGTCTATTTCTTCTCCTATGCCTCTCTTTACGACATCTGTATATATGTCATCAGTTCAGGACTTCTCTCAAGTCAACGCCACGTTTATCGCACGTGATTGGCCAGCTACAGCAACCCTACCATACACAATTTAAAGAAACAACAAATTTTAGAACCATTTACACACCTTCATTACAAAATTCATTAAGAAAATCATATCTAATTAAAGTAAAAATAAGAGAAATATGATAAAATGGGTTTATCTCTTGCAAGTATGGGTTCTTTTTTCCACACTATAAATAGAAAAGAAATAAAAGTATTCAATTTTGGCCAAAATTTACAATAGAAAAATTACAAGTTTTTTTTTCCTCTTTAGGACCCATGCCTACCAAGTTCTTGAATTATCTCTCTATATTTGTTGTTGAAGGATGGAAACCTTAATTTAGTTGTTGATTTTCATGCATTTGCACTGACTAATTTGCTTTTTCATTGATGTAGAGTTCATGTTCTATTTTGTGTGACTATAATGCTTTAAATTAAAGCATTCTCAAGGATTTCCATTAATCAATTGAATGCTTGTGATCTCCATCGTAAAGGAAGCAGGGCTACTGTATTTCCATCACTAGATTGGTTTGTTTTTCACATAACATAAAATGACCTAACCTTAGTTTTACTTTGTTTCTATAGTTATAATCTAGAAAATAACAAAAGATAAAATGTATAAATTATCATAAAGTAATTTCCTACAAGCATCCCAAAATTCGTAAAACGAATCTCCTATCACATCATATTGTACTTATCATTCTTCTTGCCAAATGAAAAGTAGTGAAAGAATAAATAGAAAAATCAATTTATAAAAGTCTTAATTTCATTCATGTGACTTCCTTGTGCTTTATATTTTGGAGAAATTGAAAAAACAACCTCCAAACTTTGAGGGTAGTGCATGTTGACCACTCCAACTTTGAAAGCGTGGTTTTTTACCTCTTAAACTCTCATTTTTATGTGCTATTAAGAACATGTTACATTTTATGTTAAAACAAAGAGAAAAATGGTGCATATTCACCCCCTAAATTTTTCATATATGTTCATATTCACCTTATAAATCTTCATCTACATTAAATTAAGAACATTAACAATACATTAGCAATAAGATAGACCAATCATCTCTCTTTTGAAGATCATGCAGCATTAAACATTAATGTACGCCTTAACCCCATTATAGAGCCCCAAATCATGTCTTAACTTTGGCCCTCACCATCTTAGCTCCACATTAAGTATATCTACCCACTTCATTTTCTTCCATGCAATGAAGGAATCACAATCTTAGACGTCAAATGTGGCTAATCAAAAGCTTGGACATGTAATTGATGAATTATGATGATATTATTTGATTAAACTATTTATTATTAGTCAATCATAAGATTGCATTTATAATTGATAGGCAAAATTTTAGGAGGGCTTAATGGAAGCCCTCTTTTGCAGAATTTAGAAAATATTTAGGGTGTAAAAAAAATCTAGTTAAAAACTCAACTAAAAAACAATAAAACATCTAGGATGTTGATAGGTCTTTTCAATAATGGGCTCTCGAAACCCAATCAAACTTTTTTATATCACGATATTACCTATTAAGGCCTATATCTAATCTCTTAGAAGCACTTAGAAGGGCCTAGAACATGTCATGAGGAGAAATTTCCAATTTATCAAACCTATCTCAATAGGTTGACCATTTATAGAATGGTAAGGCGAATTTATCAACCTCTTCTAGCAACCTTTTAAAAGTCTTAAAACATGTCATGAGGAGAAATTTCCAATTTATCAAACCTATCTCAATAGGTTGACCATTTATAGAATGGTAAGGCGAATTTATCAACCTCTTCTAGCAACCTTTTAAAAGTCTTAAAACATGCACTGTGAGGAGCTTTAACCTAGACAATCTCTAGAGTGCTTGTCTCAATCAAGACAATCACCCACAATAACCACCAAAATCAAAGATAACCGCTCACAATAACTATCATAATTAATGACAGCTATTCTCAATAACTATACTCCAACCCTTTCTATAAACAACCCCCATGGAGCTTTGGTATGGATCATCTTGCACTCCTGTCACTCACTCTTTATTCATTTATACTCTGATATCTTTTAATAACTTAAGCATTAGGGTGGTCACACTAGGTAACACCTTGATCCGCTAATGTTTTCCTTTACTTATAGATCTAGTCGTTTAAATCTAATAGCAATCCTTTACTAGTGAAAAGCAAAGTCAAACACATCACTACATAAATATTCTTTCCTTTGGTAAATTTTACTCTTTGAACATTTTACTCACTCACTAGGAGTAATAAATAGTTATGATGTGTAATAGGCCACAAAAGGTGGAAGTACTAATTGTACTTACAATTTCTAACAATTTAATGCCTAAATAGATCTTTATTATAATTTAGTACTTGTTTCTTCAATTTAGTTTTAGAGTGTCTCCATTAATGGGAAATTAATAATGTCACATTTGTTTGTATTTTAATGAATCTACTTTAGTTTTATTGTAGTTTGTTGTTTAAACACATCAAACACTAATGACTATAGATTAATTAATTTTTATTGCTTAATTCATCAAACATTAATTTTTTTTATAATTGATACATTTTTAAAAAATTAAAATTTATTTTTGTCCAATAATTTCAATCGTACAAAACTTTTGCATGTGATATCTAACTAGTAGAATATTATATAGTTCAAAAGCTCTTAGCATCTACTTTAGTCGAAAATAAAATCTACTATGTATTCAAAGACTAAAAAAAAAAATTAAATTGTTATCATTTGTAAATTAGGTTTGATTTTGCCTTGTAACATGAATTTATACTTTCTAATTATACATCTCTATATGTTATAATATTTTATTATATTTTCTCTACCGCCTAGATATTTATTATTATTATTATTATTTCAACTTGCAATCCTATAATTTGCAATAAATGTATATAGTACTTTTTAATTGTCATTAATTAAAAAACAAGGTAAAGTAATAATTAAAAAAAAAAAGTAACTTGAGACGGAGGCTCTTGGAAGCAAAGCAACTTAGCCATTGAGGATAAGTATAATTACCGTTTCTTAAACAATAGAATCTAGGGTTTTGGGAAAATGAACTAGACGTCCCTCCATTCTTTACATGTGGTCACAAAAACTAGAGTAAATGATATTAGCAGTTACCAAAATTAAAGTGATAAGACATTTTATATAATAATGATTTTATTTTTGTCATCACAATAAGAAAAGGAAATTCTAATCTAGTATCTCTTACTTGAGAGATTAAAAGTGATATCACTAAGTTATAAGGTCATTGGCATATAATAACAAAATTGAGTTGATAAAATTATGTCTGATTGCTTATAGTTGGAAACTCGAGATTCCTAAAGAGAAGACATAATGGTATAGAAGAGAACTGCGAGATACATTTAGAGTTAAGAAGAATTTTTACAATCCTAAAACAATAAGGAACTCTTGGTAATCTTGTAATAAGCGATGAAACTCTAAATACAATAAAATCCAAAATTATTGAAAGCCTAAAATGATTAAAGAATGTCTGATTTAATTATTTTAATGTCATTGGGTGGGATATCATGGTTTTTTCATAAAAATAAAAATAAGAAATAAGAAGAATAATGGGTGATACAATGAGTTAGGCACCCCCCGTTCAAAATCCATGTATTTGTGTTAGTATATCAATCTTTGGCTTCCAATCTCCCAAGTCCACCACCTGTCTCATGAAACTAAACTAGCTGAGGAATTAAAGTTCAAGTCACATTAACTAATTCAACAATTTTAACTAACCAAACTGATGGTCTATTTTCTTCCACTTAAATTGTCACGTGTGACTCTGAAGCTGTATTCCCGTAATACTTGACTTCTTTACTCAAACGAATACACGTTGAAATCAATGTTTTTGCACTACCTAATGTATACATATATGAAAGATCAAAGCAAACGTATCATCAAATCTATTGATTTATTAGTATTGCATCTGTATCATATCTGTATCGATTTTATTTAGTCATTTTATGAGTAAAACTGTCGATTTTTCATCGATTTTAGTTTTTTGACAAACATCTGTTTAAAAATGATAAAAAAATGATACCAAATTTATTCAAAAATGATAAAACAAATAAGTTAATTCAAAGATGACAAATAAAATTATTCCTAAACCTAAGCTACGAATTCTTGAAAACAAGACTTACAAAACCCAATAACTTATAGCCCATGTCAATAATGATCTTACATTAATCCTAAAGTATATCTAAATTATATTAAAAATAAATCAAAACGACCAAAAATCCCAGGAACATAAACATATGCAGGTTAACCTCCACAATTTATTAGCTTTAAGGCCATGAGTTTACATGATTGGTATAATTATTAAAAATTATGAGTCGATTCATACAGTTTTATGAGTTTATCAATTTATGAAATTATTTCTAATTAAAATGAATGTATAATAATATAGGTGTAGATTCTTGGCAAAATATAATTTAAGGATATACTTTTATATGATTCCATTAACTATATTATACTTTAATTTTCGATAGAATTATGTCATAACCTAAATTTATAACTAATACACTGAAATTGATCGGGCATAGACATAAGAAGCATCTTCAGTCGTGCAAAATTAAGACCATGAAACATATTATTTCTCTTTAAAATTTACACAATAGTAACGTTTTTTCTCTTTTTTTTTTATTTGGATAGAAACCCACCCACGTGTAGCTCAATTGGACGGCACCACCTTAGGCAGTTGAAGTAGCTAATAAGTGCAAAACAGCAATCAAATGTTGTCCTGAACAATAACAAAAAAAAAAAAAAAAAAAAAAAAGGCATACTACCAACTTAAAAGGACTCATTGAATTGACATTGAAAATGTGGGACGGAATAGCAATAGTTCACATTTACGGCTCATATCATGGTTAGTATTTGAACAACCGATATAACCGACCATGATGAAGTGAATATAAAAACGTGCCAGTGTCTCTGTCTCTCTCATTCGTCTTTGACTGAATCTCTTTTCATTGGTTTGAGAATCCAGAAGCATGTCAGATAGACGAACAAAGTTGGAAATGAAGACAAAAAGAATATCTAAAATTTCGATAGGTTTGACAAAGCATATGATTGCATTTATCGTATCAAGAAAAGTGCATCCTTGGCTGGTCCGTAAAAGATACCTTAGAGATTTAGTATCCGGTCGGACCGTTCCTGTTGAATGGGAACCCCAACACCAATGGTTAATTACTTGTCGTATACTTCGCCAAATATGAACTATATTTATATATATATGTGTGTGTGTGTGTGTATTACAATAGTAGATATCTTGCAATAACGTTGAATTAATATTAAATAATAAATTTTATGTCAAACTTATTACCAATCACATGGATCGGATGTATTATTAATGTCTACGGCTTATTAGTCAATATGAAAAACAATATTGCAGTTGGCGAGATGAATCCTCTCTATTTACTTTTTTTTTTTTTCCTTTTAATTTTCTCGATTCATTCTTCTAAAATAAAATTACATGCAATAAATACTTCAAAATTATAAAAAAAAAATGATAATATCATGATCATATCATAAAATATTTTGAAAATTTAGATAATTTCAACTATTGATATATAAAGAAAATTTAAATAAATAAATAAAAATTAAGGAAAAAAATTTGAAGGCTTCAAATTAGACTTCATGACCAATCCTATATGTTTAATGGTTGTAATAATTCACGTATGAAACCAAGAATTATATATTAGTCTAAATACCGCTGCAGCTCTCTCAATTATGAGATCAACCAAGGCCCATTTCTCTACTTTTGCCGTATATGAATGCGGCTGAGGGGAAAGAAGAAAATGGTTCTATATATGCATATATATTATATTATATATAATACGAACTTTATTCGTCGAATTACATCACAATAATGCAAGTATATATCTCTCTTACTTTGAAATAGCTGACATAAATCGAAACATTAAACTGATATATCTTTGTGATATGATATATATGAATTATGTTGGGAGTATTGCAAAACCATAATTGATTACTTTATAGTGAACGGAATACATAAATTATTATGGACACATGAATAAAATAATTAAAATATTAAATCCCTTGTCTAGCATATTTACCTTACTGAACGTACGATTCTATCATCCCAGGGAAAATTTTCCATTTCATAATGCCTGTATTGCAGATCGTAGTCCAAGTCTTACATGCAGTAATCTTATAAGATAATGTTAAAAATGGTATATAAACTTTCACAAAACGTATATAAAGTTTGGTTTTAAATAATTTGGTATCTCAAGTAAGTTTTCGTATACATTTTTCTAACTAAAGATTATTTTTTAATAATTTGATACCTGAAACAAGTTTTTGTATATATTTTTCCTACCTAATGAAGCAAGTTTAATCAAATAGGAAAATATACACGAAAACTTACCTGAAGTACCAAATTATTTAAAATCATATTCCAGGTACCTAATTGAAATTTTTTTGCAATAGTTTAGATATCAAATTGTTCAAAACTAAATTTCATATACCTTTTTAACATTTTCGTAAAAGATTAGATACCATTTTTCGCACTAACTATAATCTTATATATAGATATCGCAGTACATAAGATATAATCTATGTGCTTTGAAAATATTACAAACCAATATCTAGTAAAATTGGTTATGATAAATACGATGTTTGATATGTAAGAAAAAAAAAATTTTGTTGTTGTTTACAATCCTTCACATAAATAATTAATTAAATAAAATTTCATTAACAATAATTACCAAATTACCCTTACAAAATCGCAACTTGAAAAGAGGATATTAAAAAATACAATGTATCGCATAAATAAGATGCAACTTGTATGTTACAAGTGCGGACAAATATCGCGCTTTGCAACTGCAATATAGCTATGGTATTCAAACTGCATAACGCAAGTAATACTTATGATTTGTATATAAATTTTCATATCTCTTCTCATAGATACGATTTTGCAATGTATTTTAACTAGGTTTTAGATATAGAATTTTCGTCTCTAAAAGTAAACTTTTTTCACAAAAATCATCATAGTTAATGCTATTTATAGATGTATAACTTCTTTTATCAAATTTTCATCACAAAACTTATGTCTTTAAAGGTCAATTTCCTTGTATTATTATTATTATTATTATAATATTAGATTCTTAAAATGTTTATCAGCTAAATCATAGTGTAGGTGTATTAGCAATTAATGTTTCCTCTAACATGGATATGCAAAGTCATTCCGTAAACTTAGATTGTTTACACTTTTAGGGATCGTTTATGTTGTTTTACTTCTATGTGTTATACTTTTAGAGACCATTTATTTGCATCACTGCAATGCGATAATGGATTCTAGTACATGATTAAAGTCCCATTCTTTAGTGTAGTAGGCATCTTAATGTATGCAACAATTTGTACTCGTCCAAATTTGTCTTTATTTAGAGTTTTGAGTCAATACATGGCTAATCCTATTAAACCTAATCGGCATTAAGTAAAAGGATATTGAGATATTTAAAGGGGACCAGTAATATGTGTTTAAAGTTTAGGAGGAATATTAGTGATTTAGTAGGATGTATCGAGTTTGATTTTGCTAGTAGTTTAGATTGAAAAAAAAATCTCTTATAAGTTATGTTTTCTCACTAAGAAGTTAAGCTACAAGTTGAAAAGCCCCATTACAGCCAACTATAGCTTTATTTACCACTGAGGCTAAATATAGGTCTGTTTGTTTCATCATATTTTAGTCATTTTGGTATCATATTTTTGTCGTTTTCAAACAAATATTTATTAAGAAACAGATACCGATGAAAAATGTAAAGACCCTACCTACCTAATCTAGCTATCAGGCATGCCTAGTCCTCAACCACGTATAACTAGAGCTGGAAAAATGGGCCATAACCCGTGGGTTGGCCCGTTTAACCCACTTTTAAAACGGGTTAGGGTTGATTTTTTTTCAACCCGTTTAAAAGCGGGCTAAAAAACCCAGCTCGTTTAACCCACGGGTTAAAGCGGGTTAACCCACAACGGGCCGGGTTGGCCCACTCTTTCTAGCGTTAAACTCTATGCTGCTTCAATTGAAAAGGAGGGAATTTTTTCACTAACCTAAAAAGCTACAATCTTCATGTGCAATACTTTTCTATGCAAAATCATGATTTATTTGTTTATCAAGTTGATCAGATCCTGTGGTCAAATTTTATTACTTGCTACTGCCGAAATGCAATTTGGTCTACAATCAACGGCCATTAAAATTATCATTTCATATTACAACACACTATACTTTTCCTTCTTTTTTTTCCCATTGTGTGTGAAAGTAATGCACTTGCAGTAGACTGATGAAACTCTTTAGCCTTAATTAACTAATTGATGAGAACAGCTTCAGGGCTATGGGGGACGGAAACCATCCATCTACAGTAATTACATGGAGATATAATATTGTTCTTTTGTTAAATTTTAAATGAGTCAAGTTAGTGGGCTGGCCCGTTTAACCCACCAGCCCGTGTGGGTTGGGTTAGGGCTATAAATTTTGGCCCGTTTATTAAAGTGGGTTAAAATTTATTGGCCCATTTAACCCACCAGCCTGCATGGGCCGGGCCGGGTTGGCCCATTTAACCCACTTGCCTAGCTCTACGTATAACATTTAGGTATCATACATAAGGTTGTCTAAAAAGTTAATATTTATAATGACTACTTGTTTAAACCTGAAATAACTTCATAAAACTTTCATATAAACTGCTTAGCACATGAGTAGATTATCTTTTACAAAACTTGGAATAACTTTAGTGTCAAACAAGTGACACTTCAAAAGATTACGAAGCTTGCTCCACATAAAACTTAAAAGAAAAACTTAAAATCTTATATTACAAACAAAGGCTTAACCAACAAGCCTATAACAAAATTACATTTCATTTTCATTTGTCTTTTAGAAAACTTGATTAAAACATCCTTGCTTGCGCATAGGTCCCTAGCCATCCCATTCATCCATAAAAGCTTCCTAATCAGTCTTATACCCCAAATCATCATAGTATTCATCATCAACAACACCTATAAAGCAGCAACACGAGCTAAAGGCTCAGCACACAATAATAAAAATGAATGCGAATTGATAAGCACACTTAAACTAATGCATTATGATACCCGAAAATTTGATTATCTTTTATTGTGTAAACAAATCAACACTGAAGTATTCAAATTCTGATTGTACTCATGGGGAATCCGAAGATCTTGAGTAACAGCAGCTGCTTACGGGATTGATATAGGTGGCCTGAATACCTATATTTCGTATATCTAACCAAAAAGAAAAGTAGCATCTTCTAAGGTTCATAGCCATTTCTCATCTTTACTTAACTTAATCTATAATGTCACTTAGTTTAACCCGTCTCATAAACGTAAACTAAATCATATTATTTCCTCTTAAGAATAAGCAAACGTTATACTGGTACCATTAGCCCTATCAACTACCCGCTAAGTTACTTATAAGCATCATTGCATCATGACTAGGGTGGCTTACTCACCTAACTACCATGTTAACTTCGTTAACAAGATTGTCACTCACTCAACTGGATTCAACAACACACACACAACCAACTCAAACACATTCTGGTCATCTTTAATATTAGTTTATTCAAGTATGCCTAGCCTAACAACCATCAATCAAGCTACTGTGTACTTGTATCATATGTTATATTAGGAAAATGATCAACAAACGAATTTAAATCAATAGGAGAATCTGTAAAACAAATAGATTCCATTTATATAACTTATAATATTAAACCATCAAAATGAAGTTCTTTATCTAATGGAAAACTTAAATAAAACTCATATTAAATTATAATTTATTATTCATATACACATAAATATAATACATTCCTTTAATTTAAATTTTGAAAATTATAATTAAATTATTATTTTTTTAGGGTACAAAGCTAGATACACAGCCGTGTACATTCCCATGTTTCCCTTACAAGAGAAACATGGTGAAAACAATCCTTATGCTTTGAGTTTTGTAAAATTAATCAGAGAGAAACACGGCTAAATAGGTCAGTCCATGTTTCACCCATGCTTTCCTTTTAAACGAGAAATATGCCCAAAAACATTTAATATGTATCACGTCTTATTTTACATATACAAAACCCTTCAATAATCAGTGAGAAGCACGATGGATTTGCTTATGTCGTGTTATTGACATGTTTCAATTTAATCAAATACATTTCGCAATAAGTGAGAAGCATGCAATGGCGCATGGAACCGTCTTTCACCCATGCTATCACAATTTCCTCTTCATACCAATCATAATGAGAAGCATGGTTAGAAACACTTGCTCGTGTTCTATCTGTGTTTCCTTATGAAAACTTTATTTTCAAAATCAGTAAGTTACACGACTTAAGCACTATCCCATGTTTCCCACATGTTTCCATTCGAAAATAGAGCATATAATTTTCAAAAACTTGACATCAAATTTTTCACTTTTACAAGCTTACATACATTCAATACATATACTTATTAACTTCAAACATACATGAACTCTACATTCTCATCCTTAAACAACCCTTACAAGATCATTTGAACACATCACAACCATCACCATCTCGTTCATCGGCTCAAAATAACTACAAACATATGCACCTTCCATGTGTCACAACTTTAAAAGCCTATTTATCTTCATAAACTAACTTAGATCACTAATACCTCATACAACTCATTAAACAACCATCATGACAGAAATTCATATTCATAGAGAAAACAAATGAGTAAATGATCAAACATATATGCCAAACTTTACCTTAAGTTTCTTTAACTTGAATACAAAGTCTTGAAAGTGTTATTGATGAATTGGTGAAGGAAAATTGGATCAAATGAATGGGTGTTAGGGCTGGTAGAACAAACGTCGGATAAGGTCTGTTTTGGATTGTGATTTTTTGCTAAATTTTTACTTTGTAATTGCCTAATTGCTTTTCGACTTTAAGGGGAAGCTAACTTGAGGAAAGAAACGGTTTGAGCTTAGGCTTGGGTTTGGGTTTCAAAATTGCTAAGGCAAGAAAAATGAAGTTTGGGTTGTTTTTTTTTATGAAAAATAGTGCTCAACTTACACAAAACAAACAATACAATACAATTTAAGTAACTTAAACATACATAACATATTCACACACTAATCATGCAATTCATATGTATATAAATTAATTAAGCATGGAAGTTAGGCTATTTCAAAAAACCGACAGTTTACTCATAAATAGACCAAATAAGTACGATACAATTATGATACAAATAAGTTGCAGATGCAAATATGATATAGATAAAAATCAGACAATCTAAGTAGACCCTATATGACAATGACTTAAGCAAATAATAAGACATTATAATTGAAGGGTTTGAGGTATAAGTTTATATTTTGGATGAGTGCACCATTATATTTTGCAACAATTAAAGTGGAATCTCACCAAGGATTCCATGTATGATGAATGCACTAAACACGTTGATGTGCATTTTCTTTGTTCTTTTTTTTTTTTTTGGATATTGTGAGTCGAGGTGACATTCAAGAGAAAAAGATTAGCACCCATAATAATCCAGTAGACATGTTGACGACGACGCTTCCTAGTGACAAGTTTAGCTTGTGTTTGAACTTGATTTTTGTTTTAAAGAGATTTACTTAGATCATAGCTATCTATTTGGCAAGTGAACACCGAATGTTTTATTACCTTGACTGTAATTTTAATTTTTATACTTTTGTTTTACTTTTAAAGTATTTGTGAGTATTTATCACCCACTAGGTGTGTTAAGTTTGAGGTGCAGTTATGTTTGAAATTGTAAGGCAAAAAGGAGGAGATTTGTTGTGTTTTACCTACTATTTATTTTCTCATCATCCTATGTCAAGCAAGATATTCTCACATCTCTCTTTAAAATCTTCAAAATGTATCGTGTATATTTCATATAATCTTATTGTATCCAATCTCTTGATTTATCAAAACACCAATAAAATTCCTAGAAAGAGGGTTTCACTAGGTTCATATATTTATAGATCTGATAAACGCATGAGAGATTGGAGATTGGATAGCTTTTCTTTATAATTTGCACACTCCAATCTCATAAAGATCCTTTTTTTTCCTCCTTACCTGTATATATTTTACTCTAATTAGGAGGTTTTCCACGCAATTATTATTATCTATTGCTCTTTCTCTCTTCTTTATTTTATTATTAATACTATTTATTGCTATCAATCTTTGAATATAATCAATCTTTGTTCCCACTACCCAACAGTTGGATTATCATGGCATCAAAGGAAATTTTTTAGGAGTTACAATGGCTCATCTATTACTTAACAACTTGTGCTTACTTGATTAGGTTTACAATGAGCTTCACATCGCCAAACTTACAACCACATGGGTTTAGTTAAAGATATTTAATCAAATGAAACCCAATTTCCTTCTAATGAAATCATCAAATAATGGAGGATGTTGTGTATTGATGGTGATCCCATATTTGAAGGGTAGAAATAACCAAATTCTTATTGGATGGGGTCGTAGCGCAGTGAAGGATTGATGATTTAGATGACAAGGGGGACGATATGAAGTGGGATGTGAATAAATGGTGATTTGTATGAAGATGGGAAAATCGGGTTGTACCCTAGTTGTTCAAAATCCTCTTTTCTATCATCTTTTATACTCATATTGAATTTAAATGTTGGGGTTCGAGAAGGGTTTGCTATCCCAGAGTAAAAGATTGTATTCAGTGGTTATAGGCGTCGTCATTCTTTGAACCCTCAACCTTGGAAACCCTCTGAATTCGGTGATAATAATGAATCAATATAATATTTCACTATGGACAACAATTTCAAAATCCCAGCATCATATTCAACCGACGATAATAAATGAACCGCTCGAACAATGTCTTCATTTCGATAGTACTATCATTGGTGCTGTTCCTGTGCTGGCTAGCATACATATATAATTTCTCAATCACCTAGCGATTTCAACCATTTTGAAAATTGTTTTTCCATGCGATGAGACGCGTCTTCAATAAAAATCATTCCAGCTTTTCCCGACATAATCAAACCATATCAATCAGGTCCAAAATTTGAACTATGGAATATTGTGTGATATTAAATATTATTTTTCTATTGAATTTTTACACATACAAGAGTATACTACTAATACTTTCTCTTGACTCCTTGAAGAATTTTGTCTATAATACTGTAGATTTCAGATGGAAAATGGAAAAATATATCATTCATTACCAAGGGATAAACTAATTAAAATAAAAATAACAAGATAGCAGATGTAAATTATCATAGATATTTTAAACAAAAAAAATATCATCAATTAATACGGCATAGTTTCACGTTAACTCTCCCATATAAATCTAAGCTTGGAAAATGAAAAAATAAATAATCGCCACGTCACTGGATCAAGGGATAAATTAACTAAATATACTCTAAGAAAAAAAAAAAAATAGGTTAATAAAAAGACAAGTAACTCTTTAATTATATCAATTTTATTTCTAGGGTTATGTCACTATATCCTGACCTCCAGCTCAAAAAGGTAGGTTATAAAAGTGGAACCCTCATAGGGATATGGTATCATTATTACAATGTATGACCCGATGGAAATAAATGAGGCGGGACATCTGGTGACGACGCTTGTGCTACGGCCACTCAATATTGGCAGTTGCCAATAGGAGGACAAGATAAAATGTCGAAAGCGCGAGTAGCCCACCTCGGTATCTGGCCCCAACAGATTGTTAGATTGTTTTTTTTTTTCGATGATTATAATAACATTAGCAATATGAATTAATACAATACAAGAAAGTGGGCTCGGTACCTTAAGAGTAAAAATCATATTTAAATATTACTAGATTATATAATGATTGATCAGATTGTTAGATTTTATAGTTTATATAAGTAAAGAGTAAATTAGACACTTCTAGAAAATATTTCCTATGGAATGTGGTCTCTATGTATTCTGTATAATATCAATAATTTGGATTTATTTCATATCTCGTGAAATAATGGAACCAGATAAAGTAAGAGATGGTATCAAGTTGTCTAAAATTAAGATTATTTTTATCCCAATGATAATTTCATAATTTTTTTAAATTTTTTTTGCCAGGTTTCATTAACTACTACTTAATCAAAATAAATATCCATCAATATATTATTTAATGAACATACTTTAAAATTATAAATAGTAATTTCTTAAAATTTAAAAATAAAATAATAAACCACCAAAAATTAAAAATTATGGGTAATAAATAAATAAAGGCAGCAAAATAAATAAATTAAAGAAACACTGAAATTTATCAGTGGTCGAAAATTGAAAAAGGCATAGTGAAAAAGACAGAAAAAATAAATTAATTAATTAAAGATAAAGGGACAGAAAAAAGTCTAGGGATAATTATGAGTTGAAAGGCTCCAAAATAAATGGAAGACGATCTGATGGAAGGACCAGTGGACCACTTTTTCATTATTCAGGAACTACCTCCATTCAAAATCATTGGAGCTCTCTGTTCATTTGGAGGCCATGTACCTAAAAAAAAATGCAGTCGTCGGAAAAGTAGCAGAATTCTTTATGTAGATATGACATTTTCGAGTCTTCACTATTTTCAGTTACTGGATGGCCCAAGCTTTGTGTCCAAATCCTAACTTGGTAACGTGGCATTTGTAATATATCTTGAGATTATTATTTAATTATTTATTTATTTATTATAATCCAAGAGAGCAATAGAGAGACGACTATGAATTATGAATAATGTGTATTTATTTTATAACAACTCACATGATCTGCATGATTTGATTATTTTTTCTTAGGTCTCCAGTCAAAAGTTGGCGGAACCCATGCGTAAAAAAAGCTTGGAGTTACTTCTATTACCTCAAAGATAGGATTGGATCAAAAGCTTCATTTTTCACATGCAAGGATGAAAATTTCTCCAGGAAATTGTATGAATATCTACTTGCTAAATAAAAATTATAGAAATATAAATTATATAAAATTAATTGCTAAATATTTAATATAAAATTACATATTTAACATGTGATTTACATATTTATATATAAGTTGTATATCTAAAATGCGATGATATACAAATATGAATTACATATTAAAAAAGTGATTCAGCGTGAATTGCATGTTTAAAAGGCAATTTACGCTGAATTACCCTTTCAATATGTGATTTAGCACCGTATATGCTTCGCATGAATCATATTTTTTAAACATACTTATTTTGTTAAATCATGAATCTCGCCTTGAAAATGTGAATTATCGTTGAAAATAACGTAATTAAAATCACCTTGTTTGTATTTAAATAAATTTTTTTTTCTGAAAGATCGGTAAGCATGAGTTTGATCCGAAATTCCTCGCCTTAAAAGAGGCCGGCTTGGAAAGGATATAATAATATAATATATATATCACTGTTTGCTTTCTTATTTCCGTCCACTGGCTAGGTCTTGGAGACTCTTATTAAGGATTAAGAGATGATGATACTTTTATATTTTTTTAGTACTAATTATAAACTTTATAAAAGATAAATATATAAGTCATAGAAATATAAGAAATATTTTTTATTTGGTTTACTAACAAGTGTCCACTTATTGATTATTATTATTCTTTTTTTATAACCGCTTATATAGAGATATACTAAATATGTTTTATTTGGTTTATTAACAAGTGTCCACTTGTTGATTATTATTATTATTATTATTATTATTATTATTAACTCTTAGACCATGTTTAAATCCCAAGGATCCACTGGATCTTTAAAAAAAATAATATCTTTTTATTTCATTTACGAGTCTTACAATCTAAAATTAAACAAAAGTAAAGCCAAAAGAAAAGAGAAAAAATTAAAAAGAAAAGTGACTTACTAAGATCCTCATATAAGAATTCAAAAAATAAAACGCCCGACCTATAATTGAATTTTCAAAAATTTATGTGAAAATTCTTGCATTAAACATGTATGTTTGGTTTATCTTATTTTGATTATTTTGTCCTCTTATTTTTATCATTTTTAAACAGATATTTATTAAAAAACAGATACAAATAAAAAATAAACATTTTTACTCATAAACAAATCAAATATAAATAAAATATAGATGCAAATCATATACAGATCAAATACAAATAAGATACAGATGAAAATCAAATAATCCAAAGAATTTCTCTTTTCATCTGTATTTTATTTACATCCGTATCTGATCTGTTTGATATGTTTATAAATAAAAATATCTAATTTTCATCTGTATATTTGAAAATAATAAAAATAATATTTCAAAAACGATCAAAATAAAACGAATCAAACAAACCCTTTTTATGTGACTCGACACTCAGGCTAAAATGAATGAATTGTAAATTGCACAGCATTAGCTTAGTGATCTACAACTAAATTATAGCTTCTCTGAAAATAAGGCTGGCTTTCGAATTTGTCCTCGATAAATGATTACAGAAATTTCATCAAAGGGATATTCCACTTCGAGTGAGTTGTATAGCCAAGAAATTAGAACCATCGAGTCCAACTGTACATCCATAATTTATAGAAGATATCGTCCCTACCAATTCATCTGTGATGATGTGACGACACCACCATGTATTCTAAACCATGTATTCTAAACCTAAGCCTAACAAACAACGATCAATAAACTCATACTTCTATAATTTGGTAATTCTTTGGTTTTTGGGTCTTAATTTGATTATCCTAAACATTTGGTCTCTTTTTACCCTCCTAAACACAAACATCCAAAAGAAAATTTAGCCGCACTACGTGTGAATTTATACATATCTATAATATATATGCAAATGACATTTTTGTGATAGCACAATTGCAAGCGGGCCACGTGAAAGTGGCGCTTGATCGGATATGATACGATAACCCCAATTACGACCATGATGCGACCCACAAAGGGAAGAAAAGAAAAAAGGGTGAACAACCCCCGTTTTGGGAATTTAATGCGATTGGAAGCCATACCTTACTTTTACCTTCTTTGTGTTTGCACCCAAAGGAATGGATCCATTTTCAATTTATATTTGGATTCTCTCTAATTTTCCTTTTTTAAAAGAAATTATAAATAATTAATTGAGATTGTCTCCAAAAAATTTAAATATCTTATGATATCACCATGATATCATCCACTTTCTTTTAATCTCAACATTAGATACCGACTATAGTATGATGAATTAAAAAGAATTGCGAAAGAAAGTAAATAAAGATGAACCATTTTCAAGTTTTTCTATTTTTTTTAGCCATTAAAATAGAGAACGAAGGATTCAAATCTAGTATCTCTCATTTGAGAAATCAAATTTGGTTTCACTAAGTTATAAGTTTATTGATTATTTTAAAGTTTTTTTAGAATATAATATTTGCAACATAAGAAACTCCCTCTTTAAACATTTCCATTTTATTTTAAATATTTTCATCCTATTTATATTATTTAATAAAAAAATGTGCTGTTGTAAAGCAACAGCTAAAAGAAAGAAATATGCTTCGTAGAGGAATAAGGAACGAACTATTTGAGAATGTGTGACAAAAATGTTAGTAATAAGAAAAAATAAAAATAAAAAATGAGGACATCCTTTTTGAAACAGACCAGGGCTTCTTTTGATACCCAGCTTTCTTTTCCACGAAAGACCTTATGCCAAGAGGGTCAGGCCCAAGTAACCATTTGGAAGCCCTTATAATTTCGTGGTTGAAATGAAATATTGGGTAAAATCATGAGCTTATGGAATAATTCTAAAATTGTTGGATATATTTGTAAATTAGAGTGGAATTACAAACTTTTACGAGGATTCACGAATTTTAAAGTAATTTGACAAATTTTGAATAAAATTACGAATAATAAGTAATGTGATGAAATATAAAGTATTATTACGAACAATTCAATTTATAACATTACATGTCCATAACAAATAGTATGTTATAAAAAATTTCAGCGAAGTCACTATTCTTTAGTGCTTTTACAGATATAAGGTATATTATGAAATTGGTTTAGTGCAACGAATATTTAATCGAAACTAAATTAGAAAACCGAATTTACTTTAAGCACATTTAGGACATACATCGAGATTTTTAGTGGGAAAATGCAAGTTTTACGACTGGTAATAGACTTGACAAAATGTAGAAAAGGAATTACATACTTTTATATGAAATCATAACTATAAAATCAGAATATGAGCATAAAGCATTGTGAACATGCAGATTTACAAAATATTAACTAATTTTAGGTCAATTTACGAACTTCTGACATTTTACAAATCTCTCAATAGAGTTATAAGATACAGATGCCTTTATTTACAGACTTATGTGAAACTACAATGTTATAAAATTTTTCAAGGATAACTAATTATAAAAATTTTAAGTAAATTTACAAACGTTTAAGTAAATAGACATTAGAGGCTTTTACTAATATCAAAGGTTTTTTTACAAACATAAAGCAATTTATGAACTAACGGAATTCAATCTTACTTGATGCTTCATATCCAATGGAAAAGACATTTATATTACATAATGTATTTTCCTTGAGATCTATTGATTGTTTTTCCTAGAATATGAAAGGTGATTTTCCTTCCAAGCTTATCATATCTAGAGTTTGACAATTTTTTCCTTTTGGCAGTGCTTGCAAATTGTGTTGGCATTCAAATTTGAAATTATGAGTAGATCACCATATATGTAGAGGGATGTCAAAAGAGTTAGCAATCGACAATACATGTATGAGGGTCGCATCTAAAGTCATATCATATGGGTTATATAAGTCTTTAACCACTCCTAGAAACAAGTTGACATGTGAAGGGATTTCATTATAGGTTTACCATTTACATAACTCAAACGGAGGTGATGATTCTATATTTGTGGTGTCAAGTTTTTTAACTATTTCGAGAAAGTATTGTAGGAAACACCAAACTTTTGTATTCACATTATGCTGCCCACAAATGGATGGGCAAGTTGAGGTAGTTTTAATATATGACCATTCTTCTACATGTTGTTACTCCCTAAAAAAATGAAAAGAAAAATTATTTCATAGTAAGAATGTTTATTACTTTATTGAGTTTGCATATAATTGTAGTGCGCATTCTTTTAATAAATTTTTACCTTTTCAAATTGTTTAAAGATTTAATCCTTTTAACTACCTTGAATTTGCTTCATTTATCTACTAATAAGCAAGCAAGTTTATATGAAAAAAGGAAAGATAAAGTGATAAAAACAATCCATGATTGAACTAAACAACAAAAAAAATGAGCAACATATGTAAGTGAAAAGCTACATTTTATCTATTATTCGATGTGGGTACATATGAGAGATGAGGGATTCCCAACTTAATAAATGTCCAAGTCACGATCAAGTTATCAAGAAGATCCATGACAACACATACAAATGAGATCCTTAAGGTAAGTATAATGTAAGTTCAATTATTAATTGTTATGATTTATGTCATTCTATTGTAGGTAAAGATCTCGCAATGAATCCTTTTAAGAAGAGAATCAACGACAGAGATTAAAAATTACCAAGCACGTTAGCCCAATTACAAGTACCTCAAAAACCCATCATAGTGATACAAGCTATGGAATTATAAGCTATATTTAATAGATTCAATGGTGAACCAATGAAGATTATTGTAGCATATTTTAAAAAAACTTAATTATAGATTCATACTATTAAGAGATTCATTCTTTTGGTTCTTTCAAGAATTTGTTAACTTATTATTCTTAGTGTTTAAAACATTATATCAAGGTTTTCTAGTCAGTCCCATCCAATGGATCAAGCTCTTATCTTTTTTTATTCTTTGCTCTTCACAACCAACAAGTTAAAATATCTTTTACACTATAATGCTCATATAGTAAAAAACTTAGGGTTCCTAATATAGCTTTAGCTTTCCTAGGTTCGATATCAAACTATTGGTACTAGGTGTCGAGATTAATTCTTTGGTTCTCATAACCTAAACATAGGATCAAACTTTCTAGATTTTTCTAACTAGTGAAACTAATGAACACAACCATTGGAAACTTAAGTGAGGTAAAAAAGTGGATTGAAGAGCTAAGAAAAGCCTTTTGTCTTGTATGATGTGATTAAGGATAAAAGGGAAATTTATACATTATTCCTTTTAAAGGGTGCTAGCATCTGATAAGTGGAAAGTGGCTAAGGGAATGATAACCTAAAGAGCCACATGGGATGCAATTTATATAAGATGGTATCAAAATACATCTACATGAGTTAAGGAAATAAGTGATTAAAAAAGTATGATCCAACCTAAATCTACTAATAAATTTTAAGACAAAAGTTTTACAAATAAATGAAAAGTTCAAACTCTATAATAGTTAACTAAATGGATTACACGAGTTCCTAAAACATGAAGTGAGATTCTTTAAGCTCACCATGTAGTCAACAATAGTTAACTAAGAAAAAAAAAGTAATAGAACACAAATAAGGTAGCTAAAGGGGCATGACAATCATAAGACCCAATTGGTACTGGGAAAGAGACAAGCATTAGGTAGTATAACAAGTTAAGATAGAGTAGATAGACCCAAGATAATGTGGCTAGAAGCTTAGATTGATTAACCTACTACCTTAGAATAAGATTTCCCTATCTAGTATTGATCAAAGATGTACAGCCTACTTAGGACCCCATAAGAAAGAAAAATGCAAGTGGAGTATAAAGCATACTACCAACCATACGTGAAATGAGTCGTCAAAGCTTAGCTGACCTAAAGCTAGTGTTGCCTCTAGTTTCAATATCATTATAAATAGAGAGGGTAGAATATAAACAAATATAAAAAGCTAAATTAAAAGAAAAAAAAAATCTGACTCCAACAAATAGACTGAACATGTGACTTAGAAGCGTAAAAAGTGAACATAAGTAAGTATCGATAAGACATCCTAAACATTGACATTAAAGCAAATGTGCTATTAATCTTATCTCATTATGTCTATAAACTTTTTTAATATCGGTGTATTGCATCCATGTTTATCTAAATTTTTCCTATTTGCATGTGATGTTATTGGAGGCAACTTTAGATGTAAATTGCTTCTAAACATATTACTAGCCAAAGGCTTAGTATTATGCAAAGTCTACAAGAACAATGAAATAGGATTTGTTAGAAGAAAGGTGCGAGCAGATTTGATATTTATGCTCAATTGATCTCTATAATAAAATCAACTCAATTAACTATTCAAGTAACTTTAGTTTGGTGTAATGTCAATTAAAGGTTGTAATAATATCAATTATGCATTTTGATATTAACAATCTTCTTCTCATCTTCACATGATATAAAACAAAAAGAATTATTTTTAAACCCTTTTACTCTGTCATTCAATCGACTGATGATTGAGTACCAAAAACTAGGGGGAGAATTATTGCATCTTTGATACCACAATGGAAGTAGAAGCATATTACCATAGATTTTATGATAGTACTCTCTAACACAATTTTAAGGCATAAGGCAGTTTGGTTAATAATGAATAAACTGGCAATCAACTCATTCCATAGCATTCAAAATGGGATATCCTAAAGAAATTAGCAAGCTATTGAGTTTAATAGGGACACATTTTTTGTGAATAAATCTTACACAAAACCCTAGATAATTAGTTGCAATTTAGTATCGCCTTTCACCCATAGCTGGATAGTCACTTAGAAATAACCATATAAATCCTAGAGAACATATTATCGACACATGTCCTAAACTTAAAAGGAAATTGGAATGGTCCTCTACCACTAGTAGATTTTACCTACAACAATAATAGCTATTGATAACCCTACATATGGCTTCATATGAAATATTATATGGAAAAGATTATAAATCGTTAGTACATCAAGAGAAAGGAAAATTTTGGGTCTAAGTTAGTATAAGAGATAGTCATGACCTACAGATAATAATAAAGAGAGTGATAACAACATGAAGCTGTAAAAAAATGTTATGTAAACAAAAGAGATGATCCTTTGTATTTTAGGTAAGAGGTCGCATCTTCTCTATTCAAATAAGTCTCTATCTATCAATATAAATCTCTGCCTATAATATCTATATGTATATATCTGTTATCATTTTTAGGTAATCTATTATTCTCTTTAATTAGCTAATCATAATAAGAAGTCTCCTAATTTCTAGGAGTTGAATTAGCTTTTTTATTATGATATATGTGTATATATACTCATCTTGTATCACTTAGCAAATTGATTAGGCAAAATAAATTGAATTACACATATTTCAATTTGATATCAAAGCCTAGATATGTATACCTATGAAACAATGGGTGATAGAACTAAAACTTCAAATCCTATTCATATCCCTATTGTGGTTCAATTTGAAGGTGCCTTCAATGCAGGTATCATTCTCACTTAATCTAATTGCGATGTCTAGTCACAATTGATGAAAATGCATGTTGTAGAGAGAGAGAAACTCTCCTATATTCGTGGAAAACCTGAACCACCTACGAAGTCAGAAGAAGGCTATAAAAATGGTACATAGGAAATTAAAAAGTTAAGAGATAACTATTGATGTCTATAACAGCAAAAATTATGAAGCGTCATGTACGCCTCCATACTGCTTAGGCAATCTGGACTGCTTTATCAAAAGCGTTTTATGATAATAGTGATGAACCACAAATTTTTGCATTGAATTAGAGAGCGTTTACCTTGAAACACTAGAAATCCCTATTTGAATATTATGGAAACTTAACTAAAATTTTCCAAGAGTTAGTTCATCAAGGTAAAGTTATGAAGGATTCCAATTATGTCGAGGCATATTAGAGATCTATTGAAAGCCTGCAAGTGCATATTTTCTTAACAGAATTTGATGATTGTTTTGATCAGGTTCGTAGAGATATTTTAAGAAAGGAATCAATTCCAACCCTTAAAGAATGTTACGCCTTGGTCTAATAAGAATCAACTCGTTGCATTACATTTAAAGGAGAGTTTGAAGCAATTGAAACTACAATAATGATGACTAAAAACAATTCTAAAACAATTGGTGCAAATAAGTCTACCTACAGGTATAATTATGCAACCAATATGGACATATCAAGGATCATTGTTTTGTCATTGTAGGTTATCCAGACTGGTGGGATCAAAATAGGGAATCAAGAAGAAAAAAATTGAAAAAGGATTCAACCCACTACTACAGCTATAATTAAAACAAATTCCAAGGGTGATGTTGCAAAGACAACTACAGCAATGATAGTCGCATCAGACAATGAAAGTAAAAGCTTCTATGCCTCTATACCTGTTAGTGATAATACATGAATAATTGATTTCGGACAAGTCACTAAAGTCAAACCTTCTACATAGAGATTTGTCTCAACTAATAATAGCAATGAGGCTCTAGTCGTTGGACAAGTATCCTTAACTCATTCTAACACCCTAAATTTTGATTCTATTTTAGTTATTCCTTCTCTAGGCTGTAACTTGTTATCTATCTGTCAAATCACAACAACTTTGTCATCCATTGTAATTTTTTAGTCTACTTTATGTGTATTTAAGGACATCTAAACAAAGGAGATGACTGGTTAGTAATAAAAGAGGAAACTTGTGCTATATAGAACTAAGGGAAGAGACTTTAGACAAGTTGAATCAAGTTTTGGCAGTAAATGGTTCTAGGATAGAGAAGAATAGAGTAGAGATCTGGTTACAGCACAAGAGATTAGGACATGCATCTTTCAGATACCTTAAAAGGTTGTTTTCAAGTTTGTTTCAAAAAATTGATGTTTTTAGTTTTCATTGTCATGTTTGTGAACTTGTAAAAAGTCAAAGAACTTCATTTCCACCAACTTTAAATAAAAGTCATTTGCCTTTTATGATTATACATTCTGATGTTTGGGGACCTTCAAAAGTCCTAAATTTAAGTGGATCATGTTGGTTTATTACTTTTATTGATAATTGCACTAGGATGACTTTATTGTGGTTAATGAAATCTAAAAGTGAAGTGAATTCATTGTTCCAAAAATTCCATAGTTTTATTAAGACTTGGTATAGAGCAAAGGTTCAAGTTCTTAGAAGTGATAATGGGGGAGAGTACCAAAGTTGGGAATTAAAGAATTACCTAGAAAAACAAGGAATTGTTAATCAAACCACATGTGTGAACATACCTCAATAGAATGGAGTCATTGAGAGAGAAAATGGCATTTACTTGAGGTGTTTCAAGATTTACTGATTCAAGATCGTATGCCATTATCATATTGGGGACAAGCTCTTTATACTACAGTATATCTAATCAATGTGACCCCCTCAAGTTCACTGAATTTTAAGACACCTTTTCAGACACTTTTGTAATCTGTGACAGCTCCTTCAGTGCCAAATTTGCCACCTCGAATATTTAGGTGTGTAGTCTTTGCTTTCATTCAAAGACAATGTAGACATAAGGTAGAACCTTGAGCTGTTAGGTGTTTTTTTTTTTTTTATTTTGGTTAGGTTCCGGGGTGGGTGGAGGTATTGTTTGGTATGCTTTAAATCAAAAGGGATGCAGGTGCTATCATCCTCCCACAAAGCGTATGTTTATAGCCATTGATGTTGTCTTTCATGAAGATTCAATGTATTTTTCTCCAAACCTTGAACTTCAAGGAGAGAGACAAAGTGAAGTTAGGACACTTGATTATAAAATATAGAGGGAATATCATATTCTAGATAGTGTTAGTGGTGCCTTGAACCGTGATCAATGTGGTGATGTCCTAGATAGTACTAATGGTGCTTTGGATAGTAATGATGAATTATTAAACATTAGTGACGTCTACATCGGATAGTGGTGAAGGTAGTTGTAATGCCCTAAATTTAATCAAGACAATATCGCCACATATAATACTTCATGTATTGCATGCTCAGGCTTCCTTGAATAATATATTTATATTGAACATTGCTAGCCAGTTTTAAATTTTGAAATTATTTAGTTAGATTAGCAAATAACTGGATTTAATAGCAGTGAATAAGACTATAAAAACAATTTATAAATTTCTACTTCCACTAGAGCAGACCAACTTTTTAAGAAAAAAAATTTTATAAGATCATTTTATTATCTACTCTCAAGAGTAGATTCAAAACAAAGCTTTTAAAGATATTACAAAACATTCTATAATTTACTCTCATGAGTAGACTAAAACCCACAAAATAACTATATCTTTAGGTATCTTATATACCTTTTAATGATGGTATACAAGGCCTTAAAAGCTTTATTTATAAAACTCGGGCTCTACCAGGCCCATCAAAAGAATATTACAAACTTAAAATATAAATCCAACTCTTAAACAAAACACAAAACATATATAAATGAAAATCTACGATCTTAACCCACTTTAGTCATTCAACATCACCCTAGAACTTAAGCTAAGCATCATCTTCATCAATACCAACATCAACATCATCCAATCATCAAGATATCATCATCACCATCAACCATCATCAACAACAACAATATCATCATCATCAACATCATCTTCTTTATAAATACAACACCTAGAAAAAAAAAAAAAACAACAACAACATCAACAATAATGAGTCGAAGCTCAGTACACAACAACATAAGCACACACAGAGTGTCACACAAGCTTAACTAAATGCAATATAATAAACAACAAGTTATTATCTTTAATTTAAAGTAAACAAATCAACACTCGAGTACTCAACTCCGAAACAATCAAAGAAACAATTTTCCATTCCTGGCCCACCACCACAGTAATGGAGGAGCATGCCAGTAGCCCCTACAGGCGACTACCCCAGGGCAGGAATCTGAGGGTCCTTAGTAACCACAACTACTCAGGGGATTGATATAAGCAGTTTGAACACTTATATTGAAAAAGTAATCTCATCTAGGGTTTATATCCGTTACATACACTCTACTCATCTCAGTAAATAACATCATCTAGTTCAGTCGTCCTCATAAAATGTGAACCACATTTTATTACTTCTTTTCAAGCTTAAGTAGACGTTACACTAGATGAATAGGATGGATAGGGACCCGGATTTTTGCTTGTGGCTTTTCAAGAAAGTTTTTGTTTAAGATGTTTTGTTAGAGAAAATGTATTTTGTATTTTGTTAAAAGGCTTGTTAGTTAAGCCTTATGTTATAAAAGAAATTTCAAGTTTATTTTCCTTATTAGTTTGAGACAATATGTAAGTTTTGTTGTGTCATCTATTAGCCACAAAGTATGTAAATATTTCCTTATATAAATGTTTTATATGTGTATAGATTACTCATGTGAGTAATCCTTTTGTGAAAAGTTTTTATATGAAGTTTCAATGGTTTTAAACAAACAATTTACATAAACAGTTAGATTTAGGACAACCTTGCATATAATATGAAAATATTATATGTGGTTGGGGACTTGATTTACTTAATATTAGTATTAAGTAGGTCAGGTCTTTACAAGTCTGAAGCAGCCTCCTAAGGCACGGTTTGGATGATGTACAAAGTCTATGATAGCCTTTCGATATTATTAAAGTAATTCAGATCATAACTTGTTCCTAAAAAGGAGGTCTAATAAAATTACAACTCTTATTGTATATGTCGATGATATGGTGGTTACAAGAAACGATCCAGAAGAAATGAAGGCCCTGCAAGCATACTTGTTCAAGGAATTTGACATGAAAGATTTCGGCAATTTAAAGTATTTTCTTAGGATTGAAGTTTCAAGATCAAATAAATGAATTTTTCTATTCCAAAAAAAGTATAGTTTAGATTTGTTGCAGGAGACACACATGCTTAAATAGCAACCTACTGATACTCCAGTTAAACAAGGTTTGAAGTTTTGCATTAAAGCAAATCAAGTTCCAGTTGATAAAGGCGGATACTAGAGGCTTATAGGAAGATTGATGTACTTAGCATATACAAGACCCGATCTTGCTTATGCAATGAGCATTGTGATTCAGTTTATGCATAATCCTAGAGAACAACATATGAATGCAATATGTAGATCTTGAGATACTTGAAATCTGCACCTGAGAAACAAATCATGTTGACGAAGAATTCAAATTGGTAAAACCTTGATGTTTATACTGATGCCAATTAGACTGGTGCAATTAATGATTGAAGGTCCACCTCTGGTTACTTTGCCTTTGTTAGAGGTAATATTGTCACTTAGAGAAGTGAAAAAAAAAGAATGTTATTGCTCGATCTAGTGCAGAGGCTAAATTTAGAGGAATTACTCTTGGTCTTCGTGAAGCCTTATAGCTTAAATTTTTTTCTGTATGATTTAGGTATCCTCCAAAACAACCAATTTAGTTACACTATGATAGTAAAGCTGCTCATGACATTGATCATAGTCATGTTTAGCATGATCGTTCTACATGCTGAGGTAGACAGGTTCTTCATTAAAGAAAAGTTCGACAACAAAATTATGGAGCTATCCACAATTGAATTTGAAGATGAACTGGCTGATATTCTCACCAAAACAGTGTCTAATCAAGTATTCTCTAAGTACCTAGATAAGTTGGGCATGTATGACATCCATGCACCAACTTGAGAGAGAACATTCAAATAAGTCTAAATCTATCAATATAAATCTCAACCTATATATCTATCCATACAAATCCGTTATCCCTTTTAGGTGGTTTTCTATTCTCTTTAATCAGGTAATCCTAATAGGAAGTCTCCTAATTTATAGGAGTTGACTTAGCCTTTTAATTATGATATATTTGTATATATACTCATCTTGTATCACTTATCAAATTGATTAGAATAAAAATAAATTGAATTACACATTTTTCAATTTTCTCACCTACTAAACATGATAGGGGTAAAATTGTAATCCATTTAAGTTTACATAGCCCGATTATAATAAATATTATAAATAAAATATAGAATCATAAAAGAACTATAATAAAAATATCAGAAATCACTCCAAATTTTTTGCAATTTAAATTTAAATATAAACAAATTATAATAAAGAAAACTGTTTAATATTTAAGAACCTAAGTTTTGATATTCGAAACATATCAATACCTTTAAATTAAATTATTATGAGTCTATAGAGACTAAAATTCTTATCTAACCTAGTAACTTATAATTAGTAAATAGAACAAAGTAACAAATATAGAATAAATATTAAATTTCTAATCTAATAAAAACTCTAGAATAAATCTATAAATAGTAATGAATTCATATGTAATTTTAAACCTTATAAATTTATAATAAAGTCAAATTAAGGGCAATATAATTATTAATTTATCAAAATACCACCAAACAAAACTTTAAATAGATAAAATATAATTTATAATAGCAGGTATAAAAGCTAAAAAGTAAAAAGTCTTAAACTAAAGATTCATATATATCATAGTGTTCAGAATATTTAATACCGATAATATGTAAATTTTCATCTAAAAATATTATCGAATAAGTATATATCATACATGTTATTTAGACCTACAAAATTGACTTTTTACACAAGTTCATAATTTTACCTACTCCTTACACAGTTGTTGGATATAAATTCATCATCTTCTCTTTGTTTTTACATTTCCATTTATCCTATCTTCCTTACATTTTTTTTATTTCTTTTCACATTCTCTCTTTCTCTTCATTTTTGAAACTTCTCTGTAGGCAACCAACACCTCTACAATAACACACATACATATGTCTTTAATAAAAGCTTTAAATAAATTTTTGGAGGCAAAACTCTTAAAATAATTGACATATTTTTACCCGTTTAGCTTAATAAACTATCCTAAAACAAAGATAATTACTTAACTAAATAATATGATAATAATTTTCGTTATTAGTTGGAGCAAATCGGTGCAACTTGACCAAAAATTGTGGATGAAATCTCCTTAAATTTGTTGCAGCCGAAATCTTATTCAACTTATCCAATAATTCGCAAAGAAAGTCAACAATTTACACATTTGAGCCAACGAAAATTTCACGACTCAGCCACTCATTAAATGCACAAATTTCACACACGAACAACAATGAGTCGGAGCTGCCTTCTTCTTCTATTTAAGTCCTTCATTTGCAAGAGAACAAAGACATTTATTTACAACAAACAAAGCTCAAACTCTCTCTAAGAAACCCACTCAAAACAACCACAAATTAGACCATCTAAGAACCAAACAGACCCACTTAAACAAGATCAAATATCGCATCAAACAAGACTCCACAATCTAACCTCCATTAACAAACTTCTAAGCTTGGAAAACAAGAATTTAAGGTGAGTTGGATTCATTTTTGGATAAAATAATCGTTAAGAATCGTTCTAAACAATGTTTCTTATTATCCTAGGTCCGAAACTAGTATTGGAAGAGAGTTTAGAACACCCAAACTCGGATCAATAAGGTAAAACACATAAAACCCTAATTACACTCTTTAACTTCATACAACTCAAGATTCTATACATGTTGATAGGTTTTATGATGTTATATGAGTTTATATATTATGTATAAACACTTAGGAATACTTTGGAAACAACTTAGACGTGAAAAATCATGCAAATCAAATCAAAACTAATGAAGAAGACGATGAATAGTGGATTTCCAGAGGAGCACGGGTAGAAACATAGGCCATATAACCCTCGTGTACCTCTTGGCTTCAAATTTTGGATTTGAAAACTAGAAGAGCACGGCTGGTACACGGCTATGTACCTAGCCGTGTACCTCGCGGATCTTAAAAAAAATTAAAAATTAAAAAAATCAAATTTGTTTAATCCAGATTTTATTATTATTATTATTATTATTATTATTATTATTATTATATATTATTATTATTATATTGTTGTTTAATGTTGTTGTTGTTGTTGTTGTTATTATTATTATTATTATTATTATTATTATTGTACTTTATAAATGAAGATAAGGTATAGTAACTGTAAATACATATTTCATACATAAGAATGGAAATTTAAATAAGTTAAATTTTTTAATAATGTGATACCTATACATAACACGAAAATTATATAAAGTATATGAAAAAAAAACACGACGACACTAAACAATAGCAAATAAATACGAGTTACTAGAAGAGGTCAGATAAGGAACAATATAAAAATAGCGATAATAATAATTATAAAAATATAAGCTTACTAAATACAATTTTTTCAAATACCCAATAGATATATAATTACCTAACAAGAACAAGACAAGCAAAATGAAAATAATATACCTAGTTAACAATTATACAATTAAAGTTAGTACCTATAAAATTAGGAAGACTTCTCTTACAGAAAATGTATTCAAACAGATTTTCAGACAATGACAAAAAGGACTAACCTATATAAAATTCAAAACTCCTACCTTGAAAAATAAAGTAAATTTAAAAGAGTAAAACTTAAATTAGGTTATAAAAAGTACAACCAAAAGCTTTATAGATAATAGTAAATAATAAAATCTGTTATCTTATTTCATAAGAATGATAGATCAGTTCTTGGAATTCCAGTAGTTTATTACGATAAATTAACAAGGACAACAGGTGAGTAACTTTGACCTTATCACATTGCTTGTATTTGTAGTATAGTTGCACCTGTAATCATATAATAAACTGACATGCATGTGGGATTGGGTATACTGCATGCCGCTTATTGTATGTTTGGCTGTCAAAACACTATATTGTAAGTGAAAATTCATTACATGATGTTTAATGTATGAATCATGTTAGTGTTTGTCTGTAAACTGTATGTTCACCTTAAATTTGACTAAAAACTACAGATACCATAAAGGAAATGTTCATGCATCGCATGCATTACATAAATTGCATATATTGCATAAAGCGTAGCCACATACTCGTGTTAATATTCCGAACCTCTAGTAATGCTTGGTAAGTCTAGGCCTATAAGGCTAATAGTCATACGCAAGGTTACCTTAGAGTCTACTAAAAGGTAAACAAAGGAACGTCGCTTATAGTATTGCTTGGAATGACTAACACCTAGTGGAGGAGTCTAAGGCAAAAAACAAAAAATGAGTGTTAAATAAATGAGAAATTAAAGTAATAAATAAAGTGAGGATTGTTGTTTTTCTGTAATCTTGGTCTCCCCTGGATAGGTAAGCAACATAGTATTGTGATTCCTTCAACCCTCAAGAGAGGGCATAAATCTCCATTGGTTTGGATTCTGATCATCCAAATTGCGCGTGTCTCATATAGTTTCTTATTGTATTTCATATGTTTGGTAATTATACTTGTTTGTTATTGTTTGATGTGTGGTTTGGTCAGGTTATCTCACTGAGCCCGTGGTTTGCTCACTCTCCAACAGTTTTTGTGCAGGAATAATGCTAGCTAGGATTGGGCTAGGAATGTATGAAGAGAGCTTCTCCAACAGACTTTATTGAAGATAGAAAAATAAGACATGGCAAACTTAGAATGTAAATTAGATAAATTTTATAATAATTGAAATTTGTAAGTTGTAAGTTTGAAACCCGATTTTCACTATTTGGTAGGGAATACCGATTCTTTATGGTCTTGGTAGAAAGTGAAAATCGAATTCCATAATTGAAATATAAATATATAATTAAATCCACATATATCATTTAGATGATAGACAATAATAAACAGATAGAGTCTTGTGTACTCTGACTTACAAGACGGTTCTTATATTACGGGCGCACACGTGTTATGATAGCTTTACATTAATCCTACTAGGCCCCATTTTAAGACATGACAAAAATGCAATTCAGAATGACAAGTACTATTCTCCCTAAGCTTATTGATGTCGATTTCAATAGTATCATAATCCATCCTGGAAATATGCAATATTGATTTTTAGTGGTATTCTTCATAAGTTCATCATTTTATGCCCTTTATCTACTAGTAATGATCTTTAGATGGCTATTAGTTTATTGTAATTTTTATTAACCTTTGTAATCATATTGGTTCATGAAATGATGCAATATGCATGATGAACAGCTAGCACTATCTTGGATAAAAGAGTACAAAAATCGTAGTGAGTGTTGTTTTTTTCATGATATTAAAAAAAAAATGCATCACTGAAATAAAAAATGAAGAGCATCGGATTTTAAAGCACACCAATTCATTCACATCAATGCTCAATAAATAGAGCTGATACATAACAATAACATAATAAACCTATAAATATCAAAGCATATCCTAACTAACTCTTAAAAATAGGTTTAAAAATAAAAGTACCTAAAGATTTGGTCAAATAACAAATTATTCAACTACAAATCAATTATTTAGCTACAATTTTAAGACATATAATCAACAGTGAGAATCCTTTATCCACTTTTAACGACTTCACTTTTTCGTAATATAAAATAATAGATATAAAGTTATACATATCATATTTGGGGATCCAATCAAATACTAAAATTGTCTTAACTCTTTATTTGAAATTTAATAGGGCTTTGGTCAATAATTTTCTAACAACCCATATGCAATCTTATAGGAAAATTTATTTTATCCATTAAATATATTATTTTTGTTTGAATTCAAAGTAATGATGCTCTTGAATTTAAACAAAAATTAATATATTTTCTTTTTTTGTCTTTATTATAATAAAGGAAGAATTTTATCAATGTTATTCTCCCAATACCACTCTATTGTAAATTATGAGTTGATGTTACTAATAATACCTAAATTTAAAAATTGATCAATTTAGTACTTGAAATTTAAAATTAACCAATTTAATACCTAAAAAAGCTTTTTGTGCATGCTAAGACTATCTCCGTTAAGTTCTTTCAGATACTAAACTGATGAATTTTAAAGTTCAAGTATCTAACGCATAATTTATCAAAGTTCAAGTACCATTTATAACATCATCTCTAAAACTTAATATTGCGCCTTTCTTTTTTAAACTAATTAGAGATCCTATATAGAATTGTTTTGTTTTATTTTTTTAAACCAAGTCCAATTAAATTCTGAGTTCGCTTCTTCTGGAAAACCGAAGATTGTTCACTTAAAATCGAACATAATAATTAGAAAAGATTAATCACTTTTAGCGTATCTACATATTTTAATGAGGTGGTGTATCATTGAATTAGGTGGTATCGAATAGGGCATGGGAGAGGAAAAGCTGAAATAATTTCAAGAAGGAAAGGTGTAAGCTGATGCCATGATTCCTGTGCTGATTAACTGCAATTCAAGAACTACAGTGCCCGGCAAAAGGTTCCACATCCATATATTCTCGGAAAAGGGTTTTAATTTAAATTTCACCTTAAAATATGAGTCTTACACATATCTATCATTATTATAATGAATAATTATCAAAATACAAATTGGATGATATTAATTATCGAAATAGGTTACAAATTCATGTTTATGAAATGAAATTCAAGTACTTGTACACAAATCACAATTAACAAACCCGATTTAACATTTGTCTACCATCGTGATATCACATTATAAAAATAAGATATAGCATTTAACCCGAAATAGGGTATACCTTAGTTGGTAAGTGTGAGGAAAGATGAGGTTGTGGATTTGATTTTGGCAATAGGCATTACTTATTGCGTTTCACATATGCGATTTGCATTGGATATTCTTATATCACATTTTTTATTGCAATGTCATATTTTTTGTTTGTAAAATGCAATTTTATGGTTGTATTTTAGTAATTAATTTTATTGAAACCTTATTTAAGTAATTAATTTTAAGTAGGACATTCTCTTAGTGTACACAATTATTATTTGCTGGAAAAAAAAAAAGACAACTATTTGTATTATAAAAAATAATGTTATAATAATAGTACCAAATTTTATAAGAATTTAAACATTTTACGAGGTTGCCAAACTTGCCATCCGCCTTAAATCATTCGAAAATGCATAGATTCGAAATATTAAAAACATAAGTTTTTACAGCTTATGTAAAATATCTTTTTAAAATTATATATATTATTATAGTAATAAAAAAAATCTTTGAATATAATTATAAAAAAATCAACGGTGATGCTAAATTCTTTTATATAAAAACTTTTATGTTACATTTTGGTATACAATAATAACTAGAAATAGAATGGATTAGCATGAGAGAAATGGAATCCATTCTAGACATGCAATTTATTGAAAATACCCTTAATGATAAATGGGAGAATAAAAAATATGTTACAAGATAAAAAAAGTAATTATAGTAATAATCATTAATGAGGATAGAATTGAATCGTAATTCTAATATAGCATTGAATTCTCCCTTAAAATCAAAATCATGGAATCCCATAAGTCTTGATTCCTCCTTTCACAAATTTATCCAAACATTAGAACCTAAATCATGATTCTATTTTAAGTCTATTCCCGCAAAACAAAGCTGACATTAATTCTTAATCTGAGATGCATAAGAGAAGGAGAAGTAAAGTTGAAACTAACTTTTGATTTCATAGTTTTGTTTCAAGGATTGAAAAAAAAAAAAGTTATGAATTAAAATAACTAAACCTCTTTAACTCTTCTTAAGTTATTGATGGCATAAAGTGGAGTAAATAGAATCTTTTATAAACTCTTAAATCTCATGCTAAAATTTGAATGAAGTCAGAATGTAGAATAGGATAGAGTAATATGGTATGGTGCATTAATTGTTAATGGGCTTATGAAATCTTTTAGAATATATGACTCCAATGGGTAAAATTTTTTGAAAAACTCCACTAAAACCCAAACAAATTTACCAAACTTGATATGTAGAAGCTCAATTCTACTAGAATTTACATTAAAACGATATTTACATGAATTAAATCATAAAAACCTATTAAATCATAAACTTATAACATCCTACCAAACTCTCAATTATAACAACTATTCAATCATTCATTTACAAATTTGCAAAATAAAAATAGAGGAAATAAATTCAGAGAATCCAACAATTGAAGATACGAAACTTTATGCGGTAAAAGTCATTATCACATAGACTAACTGTATTAGACAATTAATACAAAATGATATGGAGCATGCTTGCCTCCTAAAGTATATGTAACAGCTTTCCTTTTCCTCATTAAAAATAGTTGATGGGCTATTTCCTTTAATTTATCTGTCCTCTGGATCTATTCAGTCAAATATCAATTATGCATTTCATCATATAAACACATATTATATATAGGGGCAAGAATCACATGATCCTTGATTTATACGACTAGCAGGTCACATTTCTGCTTTCCTGCAGTAATATCTCGTCGTAAGAGGCGCCAACCCCGAAAGCATGGTTTTGACAAGGTTACAGCTCATACGTCCTTTTGCTATTATAATATATATATATATATATATATATATTAATTATATTCTCAAAAGATCTTTGTTTATTTTTTCAATAGAAATAGACATCTTTTTGAAAAGGTCTTGTGAATTATTAAATAATCGAATAATGTCATGAATGATATCTAAACTTTGATAAAATATTTAATTAAAAATTTAAACTTTAAAATTGATTAATTTTTTATCTAAACTTTGTACTTGATCAATTTAGTATATAAAAAAAAAAAAAAAAAAAAAACTTGACGAAGATATTATTACCACAAAAAGTTCATTTAAATATTAAATTACTCAATTTCAAACTTTAGATACCTATTTGCATATTATGTTAAAGTTCAAATATCACTTATTATATTAACCCTTAAATAATTGTGGTTAAATAGAAGTGAGAAGATACAAGATGAGTATATAGATAGCAATTATAAAAATTTGGAACCAAAACTTACTCCGTAATGCTACAAGTCGGTGGGAGCTTCTAAGGTCCAATCGATGAGATCATCATATCAACAATCTAACCTTTAAAATAAATATAGTAAATGGAATATTAACTACTTTAGTGATTCGACTACGGTTAGATATAGTGTGAGACATTGGATGATAACAGGATCGGTATCATCAAAATCAATTACGGGACCATGAATATTCCTAAGTCAATACCTTTTAGAACCTACAAAGTTTGAGATATCCTATAAAATTTTTTCTATTATACTTTTATGATATAAATTTTTCAAGGTAAATTTTCAACAACTTAAATATATATTTATATATATATATATATATAAAGTCATAACAATCTATTCTTTAATATCACATGAGAATGCACCTTCCAAAAGTTTAGGAAAGTGACATTACAAAATTTTTTACAAAATTTATCTCATATAACATCATGTATCTCATTATCAACAAAAATCACATTAAGATATAAAAGTGGCAAAACAATGCTTATGTGAAGAAGACACACCTTAATGTGTAGGGCTGCAAACAAGTTGAACTCGTTTAAAATTTAGGAAGCTCGAGCTTAAACCGAGCTTTTTGATGAGCCTAAAATTGAGACTTAAGTTTGGCTTGTTTAGTTAAACAAGCTCAAGTTTGAGCTCAAACTCATCTCGTTTATAAAAGGAACTTGAGCTGAGTCAAGCTTTTATCAAGCTTGAAATTTAAGTCCGAGCTTGACTCATTTAGATAGCTTGTTTTTTATTTTTTAAAACCTAAAATATAATATATAAGTGTGGCCATAATATATATATATATATAATTATTAAATAGAAATTAGTTTTTATTATACGGTTATAGATAATATATCATGCATACAAAAATTCGCATATTTACAAACGAGCTTCATCGTGAGTTTATTCATGAGCCTAAACAAGCTTATTCACGAGTCGACATGCGAGCTTAAATCAAAACTCGAGCTCGGCTCATTTAGGTACACGAGCTTTACTTTGGGTTCGAGCTCAACTTGTTTACTAATCGAGCCGAGCTCAAGCAAGTTCGCGAATAGCTTGGCTCATTTGCAGTCCTATCCATGTATGCAAATTTTATAATTTATTAGGGTCTATTTGATTAAAATATAAAATACCAAATCCATTACATGAAATTTGTAAATAAAATACCCAAAGAAATAAGCACAAAAATAGGAAATTGAAATGTATTGATGAGAGTACAACAAAGAGACTAAAAGATATGAAGTTGAATAAATTTGAAGGTTACATACGGTTGCTGAAATGACCTAAATTAAATAAATGAATAAATAATATTCGAAAAAAAAAATAGATTGAGAACAAAGGTGTTTTTCTATATCTTTAGACGATTATTGACCAACATATTTTATTTTTCTTTCTGCAGTTATATTTCTATAACCACCTGTCTTTCTTTCCCAGTGCATCAACTTTGAAGAACCTCCTCGAAGGTAAGACAAGTTTCCATGAAAATACGACAGATCTTAATTTTAACTATACCCTAAAGTTAAATTTTATGACGATTTTAGAACTCTAGTGACTAAATGAATTGGAGTATGTATTTCACAACTTTTTTGTGGGATGATTGGTAAGGTTTAAAAAAAGTTAATAAAATTATGGTGGAAACAGTGGCCTTTATGTCAAGGGAAGTGTAAATTATTAATATTTAGTAATGGTTATAAGGTAAGTACAAGTTACCCTGGAAGTACAACATAACCCTAAATACTGTGAAGCACAATGTTTAGGTGGATAAATGGTAAGAGTAAATTGTGTTGATACCCGACTCTATGAAAGTATGTTTTAGAAAATTATATCTAAAACCCAACCTACGACATTTAAAACTTAGTCAAATTCTATCCAATCGAACAAGGTATCATATGGTACAAGATATAATAAGGTTACTTGGTCATCTCTATTTAACGTTATATGATAAGTGTGAATAGATATCCTAAATTTCCATATTTTAATTCCATACCCAATAATTTTTAAAAATATCCATGTACCTTCTAAATTATTGATAAAATGCTAAAACTGTCATAAGCATATTTTTTTTATTATGAAGAGAGGAAAATATGTTCTAAGTTTATGGGGTTTATCAATACTTGACTAGATTTTCTTTTGTGTATTTATAATTTGTTCTTATATTAAATGTTATATCGTATATATTACTATATATATTTGAATCATGTTATATATACCACCATCACCACCATTGCCATTATTGCAACTAAATTATAACCATTATAATTATTGCCACTAACTCATCCATTGTTATACCACAACCACCACAATTGATACCAACACTACCCACAAGTCACCCAACATCCCATGCCACTCCAATAAATGCAATAACCATCACATTGCTACCATTAGAACTGTCCCCTAGCCCTACAACAATGTTGACACCATATCACCACTGCGCTTATCACCATCATTGCAACCTCTATTACCATTTTACAGCTTCATGCCATCACATCATTAATATCACTACACCAGCACTTCCAACTCTACACTATTGTCAATATTGTTAACAATTCTCCACTACCACCACTAACACCACTATACTAACACTAGTAGCATCACCCTCATAGCTTCCATCCCTACACTACCACCATCATTACTACTCCATTGTTTTTGCGACCACCATCACAACACTGCCTCCACCACAAGAACACCACCATTACTACCATCACCAATGTCATTACACAACAACAATGCAAATAGTAATGTTCCAGGGTGTAGGAATGGTGGTAGCAATCATGGTGATTATGGTAGGTATGATCAACGTAGTGTAATAATGGTAGCGGTGCAATGATAGTAGCAATAATGGTGGTGCTTATGATATTGGTGGTGGTCATGATGTTGGTGGAGGAATAGCATAGCAATGGTGGTGGTGGTCATGATAGCATTGGAGTAATAGTATAATGGTAGTAGTGGAAATATGGTATCAAGATACAATGGGGGACAAGTATTGGCAGTGATGATCATGCCAATGGTTGTATATCTTACCAAACAGGCACATTAATATATATATATATATATACATACACACATTTCGTATTCATTCTCGACCATTTGCTATAACATAGTGATATCTAGTGAGTCTTGAGCCATTATTCCTTAAAAGATTTAAAGAAGAAAAACATAAAAAAGGGGCGTATTTTTATATTTTTTACATTCTACTTGCGGCCAATTACTGCAACACAGTGATAAAGGAGGCAATTAAGTCAGTATTACCTTAAAAAGAAAAGAATCCCACAAAGCAAGAGCTATTCCATAACTATTCCTGACTGCAGTTACTCTCCAAGAACCTATTATTTTCTTTAAAATTAACAGGTCTTAGGGGGGTTGAAAGAGAAAGATTTACTTTCATTAGAACCAAAAGAGGATAGAATTTCTTCTACAGGGATGGGAACAGACAGAAATAGTTTTACAATGATTCACAAGTGGACTTGAGCAGGAGAGAGGGAGATCTGAATGGTTAAGACTCCACATTACGCACTTGCCCCATCTTATTATATTCCTTATCCCTTTCAATGATTCAGTCAAAATTTTTTAAGCGTGACTTTTAAATCTTTTCAGTTGATGAAAGATAATGTCTCGTCCATACAAAGGTATATTGGCCAAATAATAATAATAAAAATAAAAATAATTGTTTTGCAATTGTAACTTTTAAGAAGTTAAGATTCAATTGACGGGGGAAAAAAAGCCGATTAATTTATGCTTTCCATACAGCAACCTTAATTTTCCATTGCTAGGAACAATATTGTAACTTGTAAGAGTATGTTAGAATGGAATGACTTTTTCATTCCCTCCAAAACTACGGAAACCACTCGACGTGAGTCGAGCGAAGATTATCCTTTCACTTCTTTCCATCTTCTTTCCATTTCTTAGACAATACCCTAAATGATGATAAATAGATAAACAAGAGTAGCACCCACGTTTTCTATCTTGCAAATCCCTTGTCCCAAAAGGAATGCAAGGTTTCAAAGGATCTATCTGCAGATTATCCTTAATTTTGGAGCAAATTTCTAAATGTTGCTCCTGACTTAGAAGTATCTAAATACATTCCTACATGCGCTTTTCATTTATCCATTTTCCTTCTAGCCAATAGCCGACCAACCCAAAAATGAAAGCTAGGTTTTGAGTGTGTGTGGTTATAGTATCATTTTGACAATCTGCATGATGCATCCCACGTACACCGCTTTAGTGAATTGCAAATCTGCTACATGCTAAGGAGTAGAGAAGTCCTCATCCAGCTTATTCGTTTGGCATTTCTTTAAAAGATGGAGCTGACGCCGAAGGTGCAATACCTGCAAATGTCAAATTCACAAGCCTCTTATTGTGTTGTATACCATATATAATAAATGAGAAAGGTTTTGATCATAACTTAAAACCCAGAGTCGCTTTAAATTATTAAATGTAATTAAAAAAAATTATACTAGTTCAGCAGCAAAAGTGCTTTGTTTAAGGATTAAATCTATGCAGCATCGTAGCATTCTTCTTAAGATTAGATCTACAATTAACCAATGCAAAAGCGTAATATAGGTGTGCATTATTTTGTGGCACTGACCTAGACTAAAGCCCATTAAACAAAATTATTTAATGAGGAGTCGCATAATAATGTGGGGACTTAAACTACCTGCTTAGTTCTGTACTAAATTAAGATCCAAAACACTCAACACTACAGCTGGGATAGATGTTATTGTGAAATATAAGTGTAGAATAATTGTATTTTGATGTGATAATTATTTCTATACATACAAGGAGATGTATATAGACGATGTGCTCCTAGTGGTCGGTACACTATATTAACAATTACAATAATAAATACAATATTATCTATTTATTCTATAACACTTCCCCTCAAGCAAGAGAATAAATATTTATCATGCCCTGCTTATTACAAAAATAAGCAACTTGAGTCTCACTCAATGCTTTTGTGAAAAGGTCTCCAAGTTATTCTCCAGTCTTCACATAACCTTTGGAGATTAAATTTTATTGTATTTTTTTATGAACAAAGTTGCAATCAATCTTAATATACTTAGTTTATTCATGAAATATAGAATTAGATGCAATATGAAGAGCAGCTTGATTATCATACCACAATTTTATTGGTAAAAGAACTTTGAGCCCAACCTCAGAAAGAATTTGGTATATCCACATTACATCACCTATAGATTGAGTCATAGCGTTATACTCTAATTCTACACTACATTTGGATATAACATACTGCTTCTTACTCTTTCATGAAACCAAATTTTCTCCAAAGGAAACACAATAGCCAGTAATGGAGTTTCGATCTTCCTTAGAACTAGCCTAATTTGCATCTGAAAAACATTATATATGAAAATGACCATGATTTTGATATCGTATACCTTGTCCAAGAGCACTTTCAAATAGCACAAAATCTATTCCCAAGAAAACAGTGATGAATTGTCGAAGAAGACATAAAAATGCTCACAATACTAACAGAATATGCAATATCAAGATGAGATATAATGGGGTAATTCAATTTCCAACCAATCTCTATATTTCTCAAGATCCTTAAACAACTCTCTATTCTTAGTAAGTTGTAGATTAGGTGTCATCAGGATCTTGCATGGTTTTGCTCCTAACTTACCCATTTCAAATAACAAGCCAAGTACATATTTTTGTTGGGACAAGAAAAAACCTTTCTTATTCCCCATCACTTCAACTCCTAGAAAGTACTTCAAAAACCCCAAATTCTTTGTTTGGAATTGACTATGAAGATACTATTTCAAATAAGATATTTCTCTTTCATCACTTCTAGTAATAATTATATTATCTACATAAACAAGAAGAATAATTCCAGATGAAGAATGTCCATAAAACACCCGAGTGATCAAACTTACATTTGATCATCCCAAACTTTTCAACTGTCTGACTTAATTTTCCAAACCAAGCATGACGACTCTGCTTCAACCCATAGCAAGATTTATAAAGACGGCAAACTTTCCCTTTCTCAGCCTAAATTAACAAACCCAGTTGGTTTCTCAATATTGACTTCCGCCTCCAGATCCCTATGTAAAATGGTATTTTTGATATCTAACTGGTGTAAAGGCCAATCATGAGTAGTTGCCATAGAGATAAATAATTAGACAAGTCTCAACTTAACTACGGAAGAGAAAGTATCTGTACAGTGTACACCATAAGTGTGGGGATATCTCTTAGCCACAAGGCGAGCTTACCAAATTCCAAGTATCATTAGCATCTAAGGTATGCATTTCCGCTATCATTGCAATACGCCAGCTTAGATGAGACAAGGCTTCATGAAGAGTACGAAGGATGAATACAAGATCTATAGAGGCAACATAGGAACATGAAGAGGATGCTAAACAATTATATGACCCAAATGAAGAAATGGGATAAGTGCATTGTCTTTTACTTTTGCAAAGAACAATCAAAAGGTCCAAATCATTGTTAGGCTCATGTTCATCCAAATATGTGAGCCTCAATATAAAACAAGGATTTTTTTGAGAAAAATAATCTTATAAGAAATCTTATCGTGAAGAATAGATGATGGCATACGATTAATCAAGAAACAAGCTTGAAACAGCTTCTACCCAAAACTTTTTGGAAACATATTTTGAAACAAGTGCCCTGGCTGTTTCAAGAAGATATCTATTTTTCCTTTTAGCTATACCATTTTGAGATGATGTATCAATATATGAAGTTTGATGTAATGTATTGCTTTGACATATAGGATTTGAATGACTTAAATAAATATTCCTTGGCATTATTACTTCCTAGAGTATGCACAGAAGTATTAAAATGACTCTTAATTTTAACATAAAAAGCAGTAAATTGAGAAAATAATTCAGAACGGTGATACATTAGATAAAGTCAAGTCATGCGAAAATAGTCATATACAAAAGTAACAAAATAATGAAATCCAATTTTAGACATAATTAGATAAGGACTCCAAACATCTGAATAAACTAACTCAAAAGGAGAACTATCTTATTGACACAAGACACATAGGACTAACGGTAGTGTTTAGCAAATTGACATAACTCACAATTTAATAATAACACATTCTGAAATTCAGGACACACTTTTTTTAAAGCAGACAAAGAAGGATGTCCGAATTGACAGTGTGCTTTAAAAGGAGTCAAAACACTTGAGCAAGCAATGAATTTAGGTACCTCTACATGAATATCTAATTCATGCTCTTTACCAATAATCTTCTTCATCATAAGATTCTGAAACAAACAATAATCTAGAAAGAGCAAAACTGAACAATTTAAACTATGAGTAATTTGACTTACCGACTTGAGATTAAAGGAAAAGTTTGGTACACTAAAGACAGAGGACAAAGAAAGTAACAGAGTCGGATGCACTGTGCTAGATGTGGAGCATCCACTAAGGTAACAAGAGAAGATGAAGTATGCGGTTTAAAAGTAGTGAAGAGATTTGAATTACCTATCGTATAATCAATAGCATCTGGGTCAAGGAACCATTGTGACATGGAAGAGAGAAGGCACTTATTTGAAATTACCTAACTCGGTGATAGTAGTGATAGATTGAGATGAATTTTTTAATGCTTCCTGATACTAACGAATTTGAGCATATTCATCTGTAGAGATTGTAATCATACTTGCAAACCCGCTACACCATTAACCAAATCAGCTGCTTACTCTCCAAGGTGAGGTTTAAGAGTTAGCGTTGCTCACTAGGGAAATAAGAAGTAAACCCTAATTCAAAAAACCCTAAGGCTCTGATACCATATGAAATATAACTATAGATAATTGTATTTTGATGTGATAATTATTTCTATACATACAAGGAGATATATATTAATGATGTGCTCTAGCCGTTGGTATACCAACACCCATCTACCACTATATTAATTATATTAATAAATACAATATTATCTATTTATTCTATAACAGTTATAATTTGTATCCCAACAAAGCAAATTACACAGATACATGCAACTGCACAGCCTTAACTACATGTAAAAGCATGACAGAAGAAATGCTGCCTGTTGCTGTTATACTATAAATGCAAAAAAACACTTTCTAGCTAAGGTCTCAAAGAAATATTTAGCAACGAAAAAGAGACGGCAAACTAGAGACCCAGAGAGCTTACTTTAAGATAAAATGTATTACCTCTTCTTGAAGTAAAGTAGGAAGGTTTTCACTTGAAACAAGGCCATGTACTTCCTCCAAAAGTTTATGATCTCTAATACTGCGCCATGTATCTGGTGTCAAAGCCAGTAGCAATGAAGTTAAGATCTTGCTTCCAGGAGGATGCTTTTTGACACAATTGCTAGAGTCTGCTGCATTGCAGCTGAGTTTCATCAGAGATGGTGGAACTAGCATGTCGACCTTTTCCTCACTCTTCCCGTTCACTATTGTTGCAGACAGAATTTCAATAGGCAGGTCAATATTAGATTTCAAGCATAAAAGACAAGTTTCACGACAGTAAGAACATACTGAGGTATGCGATTTCCCACCCAAAATATCTGGACCTTGGCAGCAAACATTAGCTGCAATGTCATGCAGATTTTCATCACTCAAAATAGATAATCTTTTGCAACACAAAATTGCTGAGGATAAATAATCCGTCACACATCTATAAAGGCCAGTCTCCTGCAGTTGCATCAGAACTTCTTCCTGAAAAAGTAAAATAGCTATAATCCATCTACAAACACAAATAGGGATTTTGTTCCATCAACACTGAAGAGAGAAAACAATGTGGTTCAGCACACCTTCATAGAAAGTCTTCTTTTCTCCTCCTCACTTATTCCGGCACAACCATCCTCTTCTATCCGAACTTCAGCAACCCACTGTATGAATTTCCCAAATCCTGGTGGCAGCGAAGCACAAACAACACCAAGAATCTTTTTTAAATCTTTAATATCTTCAGCCTTCAAAAGTTCAGGGACATCATCCATTAAGTACTTTGCAACAGCACCCCAATTCTCATGCCTGCAGGTCTGCATAGATTTTCATGCACACACCAAGTCATTGTAATGCAAACAAAAACCAAAAGTTAGAATATACTCTGGAAATTCTGTGAAATATGGAGGTGAGTGGTGATAAACAATGCTGGTAAAGTAATCCAAAAGTATGATCACCACATCACATCACTAAAACTCGGCAGAAAGAAAAAAATAAATAAATCCTCCTTCAACCTTTGGCAAGCATAATCCATTCCCAACAACACAAGCGACATTAATAAATGTCAGATTCAGAACTTCTCATTGTATTCGTGAGATTAGACGATGTTTAGTGACTTTTGAGTCTTCTTGGAAACTATAATGGTCCTACAAAAGTAGAAGGTAGTATTTTCAGCATCAACAAAGTTGATATTTTTGTATAGTTTCACTGGGAAAATTAAATGAAGCATCACCTTATTTTGGAAAAATAGAAAAAGAAGCTATTATGAATATATATATATATGTATTTATATATATGATATGTTGCAAACAATTATCAGACCATGCTCAACAATAGGAATAGCACTGCTTACAGCACAAAAATTGAAATATGAACGGTCAATGTGCACAGGCTTCAGATTGAAAGCTTCAGAAAAGGAAAAACCTCTATGTTCAGCTAACGAAAAAGGGAAGAAAGGTAGGGATTCCTAATTTAGATAACCAATTGCAACATGCATAAAGCAGTTCATCTGCATTTTACTCGGCAGACACAACCAACAAATTTACTAAGCAATACTGCTCATAAAACGGGACAGGCCAATTAAGAATAAAGTTTGGGTAAGCATACCAATGTGTAAAGTAGTCCTGGCTCTCTTTGAGGCCGTGATATGAGCATAAACCTGAAATGATTGAAACATCCCTATCACCAGCAGGAAAAATGACACAGCTTTCAACAATTGGAAAAATTCAAATAGCATATCACATGCCAAACAACAAATTAGATGAAGGGCACGTTTGTTTCATCTGTTTAAGTTAGCATCTTATCGGTATTTGTTTTGTGTCTATCTTGTATTTATTCTATATAGGATATGTGTTATTTAGCGTGAATTTCATTTCGTGCATCTGAGTTTTCATCCTTTGATGCTTTGCATTGTGTTTTCATTTTTGACACTTTACATATTGTGTTTAATATTCAGCATTATCAATCAATGGACATTAATAAATATAATAAAATAATATTATTAAATAAATTTAATTAAATTATATAATAAATAAATTAATCAAAAAAATGGGAAAAAAGCATGATCCTTTTTTTCTTCCTAACCATCAAGCCACAAGTCATGTTCTCTGGTGCATCATCTTGCAAGACATCTCTGTCCACTAGCGCAAATCAAGACAACACCTAAGAACTAGATCCACTACTCTGACATAAGAATTGATTTTTCCAAATGTAATGTATGAAAGAAAAAATAGGTTACATATATGTTGGAATCCCATTAAAAAAGCAAGATGTTGCATTGTTGCTTTGTATTTCTAGACATTTCAATGACTATCAATAAAACATTGTGCATGTAAAATGTAATATTTTTCCTAATTGCTATTAGGTGAAAGCAAAGATGTAACTCAAATTTCAACACAAACGAGTAACTTTGGAGGTTTTTTTTTTATTTTATTTATTTTTTTTTTTTTTTGGTAAACAACAACATATATTACAGCCCAGAGATTGTTCATAGTCTTTAGGTAGATTGGAATAATCTGGCAAATTTAATGGCAACAGTGGAAGAGATAAAATAGAAAGAAATAGAAAACTAAAGACAGGAAATAAAAGATTGCATAACTTTTCAAATCACATCAATTATTATGCCATTAGTCTAGTATCTTTGGTTTAGGAATATGTGCCGCTGGAGAAGGTGGTTTATTGAAGAAGATAACTCATAGGCTTCACACACTATTGGGAAAAAGAAGGGGTTCAAGCTTTGTCCTTCTTTTTCAATTGATTTGCATTTTAAAATTATATTATTTAGATGAATAAATTTAATAACATTATTTTAATTAGATCAGTTATCATGAACTAATGAGAATATGACTACTAATTTAAAATGACAGGTAGGTTAAGATACAGGTATGTAAAGTGTTAAAAACAAAAAACACAAGAATCTAAAGTGTCAATGAGTGAAAACCCAAGCATGTAGAGTCGCATTTACCCTTTTATTTTATTTGACTTAGTTACCTTTTCTTGCCAAGCACCAGTGCCAAACTGATATAAATAAGATGCAAAATCAAGGAACCAAAAAGACCCTAAATTTAATTATACATGGAAAATCCTGTAGTAGTCCAACCACCAGTTCAAGTGTGACTGAATATTGGGCTGGAAAAAGTGGGGAAGCAGAAACTGCTGCAGAGCCTAAGCCAACATATTAGAAGGATGATACCTTAAAAAATTTTAAAGGAAAGACATATAAGGATATTTTCTTATTGAATTCTCTCCGCAGAACCAAGAGATCTTGCGCTTCTCAGCCCTTTAAACCGTATAGTAGTCAGATAGCTCACATTCTTTTCTTTTCTTTTAACCTTCAAAGTGGTCCTAATTTTTTAATTCCCAAGAAACAAAATATTTTGACGCTTTGAATAATATCATTTGTTTTAAATGCAGCCAAGCCATATGCTGCTATTGGAACATGAGGAGGTAATCATAGACAAGATACTTCTGCACTAGGGGGAAACTATGACTTGAGTCTTTGGAATCAGATAGAGATAGATCAACATGATAGATATTTGATGATTTCTGAAATGTGAAAAACTCATTTCTTTAATATTTTGACAAAAGTTAGAGCTTTGTAAGAAGATTTTTGCTGTGTAAGAAATGCTTTCCATGATCAATGGTGCTTCTTCCCACTTATTAAAGGGATTATTTATGCCAAATACGTCAGCTGAAATTTATTAACCACTTCCACAAGTGCAGAAATCAAGGGCATAAATTTATCCTGTGATAAAAATAGTGGCATGATATGAAGAAATCAACAAGTGTCCAGAGGCCTATTTTTTTGGTCTGAAAAATTACATCAAAATAATTACATCAAAAGGCTTAATCCCCGTACATCGTCATTCACATACCTACAACAATGGTATAAAGGACCTCAATGACCAATTTAGCTCATGAAGATACCTCAAGGTAGATTAAGCCAGCTTTAGCATACAGATAGAAATTATAGATACTGATTTTGACTGAATACTGCAAGAAAGCAGGTAAAGATAATAACTCACCCTCTTCGTTGCTCCGTTGTCACATCAACAGTGTCCATGGCTTCCCAAAGAAGGCTGAGGGGTACCCAATGTGGCGGATACTTGAAGCGTGCGACATCCAATATTAATACCATATCACTTGCCTCATGATAACCACCTAGAGGTGAAAAATGACCAGATCCTGTCTGCAGATGAAATCTGATTAACCATCACTTATTATGTAGTTTAAACTTCTTACACATCATAAAACAGGAGGAGGGAAGATGCATTAAATGAATAGACATATATAACTGCATGCAATGTAACTGATGCAGACTGCACTCAACATAGAGATCATAAAACCAGAGAGGCAGAATTTAACAGATATCACTAACTAAAGAGGCTTCACCATACCAGAAATGACATGGAGATAGAATTTGCTATAAAAAGCAAGATAAACTTTTGGGGTTCAAGCACTTCTTATGCAACTAACTTCTCTTCATAAGACTGAGGAAGTGCACTAGCACTAGTAGCACATTTTATTCCCATCTAAATGGGAAAAAGATTTTAAGGTAAAGCTAAGATTGAAATTGGTTTATCAACGTTCTCAGAATACAGGTAAAATCAACTTGTATTTGATTTTATCTAGGGTTAGAAATTTGAGTACAACATGGGAAATATTCAGTAGGCATGAAACCTTATTCTGTTTTCACCAATCATTCTGCATTGCATAGTCTTGTAGAGGAAATTTAATTAACTCTATAATCAAGAGCAGAATCTATCAGCATCTGCCAATCTATAAATGGGAAAAAGTTTTAATGACAAAGTTTGCCCTCTATAGCACCAAGTAGGTGACATCTTTCCACAGGACCTTTTAGTGCTTGCAATCAAAAGGAAACCATTCCATCAATCTCATATCCTCACCAAACACTTTTTTTTTTTTTTTTTTTTGCGCCCTTTTATCTTTCAAACATAGCTCGAGATTCAAGCTAAGCACTAGCTTGTTCATATTTAATTTAGACAATTTCAGTCCTCATGTCCTACCTGTTTAAATACACCTCTATGATAGGAAGAGACAACGTGACAGACATCAGATGTTGAGCACCTCTTGACTTGATCACGAAACTGATATATGGTTGTTTGATTTGTGCGAAATGCCTGAACTTCTGCTCCAGCACATTGAGCCAAACAAATAACTTTCCCAAATGAGATACCTTTGGCTTTTACTTTTTCCAGAGGTTCACAACAATCTAGCATAGATTCATCAAACCATCTCCATGGGCCTGAAGATATTTAGAAGCATACGACAAGTGGGCAAAAATCAATACAGCAACAACAAAGATAATAAATGGAGATCTTCCTTCAGCTATACAGCATTGTAGTTCACAAGTACTTGCAATTTTGTTAAAGCAGCCAATGCTAGAACGCTTCTCACAACTTACCATATAAGCACCTAAAACACTACGCCTATTTTATTGAAAGAAGCATCTTTTAATGCACTACATATGAGATAACAAGCATGTCTTCAATACAGAACCTTTATAATTTATTTAAAAAAAAAATGATGTTTCATATTCGTATAGCCTTGCTTATTTTAGTTTCTTATTTGTATCATGAAGGGTTTATGACTGTTTATAAGGTTGATGAGACTCCCAACAATTGTTTTACTAGATGTAGTGTTTGCAACATGCAAAATTGAGATTGTTGGATGGCTTTAAGTGAGGAATGAACCCCCTATTAACTTAACCAGTCACTCATACAGGCTCTGCGACCCTATGAAGGAACGTTGTATGATCTTGGCCAGTTTTAGGTAGATATAAAACTTCTTACAACAGGGTTTAGGAACATTTAACAATTAACATCCCAAAACTATCGTGATGCCATTGCTACATGCATATCATGTTTCAAAGGCTAATACTGGAACCAAGCAACAAAATACAGAGATATTGCCCAATGCCCATGAGTTAAAGCAGAGCATATACTACCTTTCCATTTCCGTTTGGGGTCAATAGCAAGAGCATTCAAGACCATAGCTAGAGTAGCCAATCCACAGAAAGCTGGCTCTGACTGAGTCTGAAAATAGGACATCAACTTATAGAATCCTTCCATTGTCCCAGCTTGAATGGCCTCAATAAAAAGTTTCTACAGGTCAAACAAGATAAAAGTATGAATTAGTTATTCCAAATATGGCGCATGCTTTGGCACCATTGAACCGAGAGAATTCATGGGTGGGATGCTACAAACTCAGCACCTATCGTGCATGTCTAAAGAAAGTTTAAAAGCGTATGACTTTCAACCATATCCAGCATATCTTAAGGAACATTTGCAATTTGATCTTTCCTTTTCACATTGGATACCCATATCTATAGGGAAGCACACCTTGCCTAGACAAATTTTTGCAATTAACAACTTAAAACCATACTGACTAAGCCATTAGACACAAACACCAGCAACAGGAAACTACCACCAACTTCGTTTCGTCTGATCACGACCTACTGCTAAGTGCTGCTTTGCAACCTATTCAAAATGCTTCCTTATGAATCGAGAATGCTCCATCTCATGATCATCACATCATGCAATCGTAGCCATTCATTAAAAAAATAATAAAATATCTTTTTTTCCCCATTAAACATTCATCACACTGCATTGGGAGAATCGTTCCTGCTGCACTGGAACAACAAACCTCCAAAACTTTATAAAGTACGTTCTCTGCAACAACAAATGTACTTTCCAAAACTGAAATCATATTTTCTCGAAAAAGTATATGTATATATGTATCCACGACAAAGACTCGAGCTGAAACGGGAAAAAAAAATTACCTTTCCCTCAGGGGAGGCAAAGTCAATAGCAGGAGGAGAAGGAAGGGCTCGTCTATACAAACCAGCCATTGCCATTTTAGATTAGAACAAGAATTGGGAGTTCTTAGAAGTTTAAAAACACAGAGTATAGTCGTTGTTGTTGACGAGACTTTTCATGGATTAAATAAAAGACAAAGAGCGTTAACGACTCCAATAATGGAGTTCCTGCACTAAAAGACCTTACCACTTCTTTGAGAGAGCGAGTTTTAAGCTTTTTTTTTTTTTTTTTTTTAACAAATAACAATATAGACAATAAAAAAAACTAAATAGAAAATATTTAAATATTTAGAGCCTGCTCGGTATTTTTAATTTTTCGTCCTTATCTAAAAATTTGTATATTCTCATTGAATCTGTTTCTTTTTTATTTTTTATTTCGAATCAATCAAAAAAATTTTATTCGATGGACTTTTTGGTAGTTGAATGTTTTGATTGGTTGTATCATGCAATTTTATATGGGATTTATTTTTCATAGGGGTTTCCACTTTCGAAGTGGAGTTACCATTATCCTTTTTATAGTGATGAATATTATATGTGTTTCTAACAAAAGAAAAGGAATTTGTTTCTTTTTTTTTTTTTTGGGTATCAAAGGCTTGTGGAAAGTATATTGATTTGGTATCATTTTCAAATCTAATCCATATTAAACCAATATAAATATATTACAGATAAAAAATTGACAGTAAATCAAACCGATATTAAATTAATATTGATCTGATATGAATAAATCATCAATACAAATTTAATACAGATAAAAATTCTACCTTGTGAAGAAGATCTTTAAAGAAAAAGATATTTTAAGAAATTGATATAAAACATCAAATAAAATCTTACCATTATACATATAATAATATTAATTTCGTTTTCATTTTCCAAGGTTATAATAGGTTATAATTTAATTATTCCTACGGGAATCCATTAAATTCTATTGGAAATTTGGAACATGGGAATCCATTGCACCGCACATAGATGGGCCCTATTCAAAACTTGTTCACCAAGACATGAGAGCTGATTTGCCACTTATCGTTTAACTTTTAAAGGTGTAACCAACCAGCAACCCCACCCCCACCAACAGCCACACAACACCCACCCCCCCCCCCCCCCCCCCCCCCCCCCTATTTCTTTTGTTTATCGTTTTGAAATAATTTTTTTTTTTAAGAGACTGATACATATAAAAAATAAATATTTTTATTTATAAATAAATCAAATATAAATAAACTAAAAAACATAATACAACTATAGATACATTCATATAAAGATCAAACAATCCAAATAGAACCTAATCATAATTGTTCATTTTTCCAATAATTTAACATAAAAGAATCACCATCATTAATACTATATTCTGAATATAAATATTAAATTTGATATCTAAATTTTATTTAAAAATTACATTTAGGTTTTCTTTTACTAAATTCTTAGTATTGTTTGCTTACTCGTTGAAATGGAAAAGCTTAGTTTCTCATTTTTACCCTTTCCTAAATTGTCTACCATTGATAAGATGTTTCTTTTATATCCATAAATGGAACAAAATATATTAAATAAGCTAGAAAAAATAACTTTAAAAAATTTGATTAAATATCAAATTAACTATTTCAACATTCAAGGACCAAATTTAATTTTTAAAAAAAAGTTAATTGCTAAATTTAACATTTTCCCTGTTTTAAACATTTTTATGTATTGTGGTCAAAAAAGAAATGACTTTATGCATGATATATTTATCTACTATATTTATTACTTTAAATACTTAATAATACAAATATAATATTATTAATATAATTAAAAGGCTAACTTTTGAACAGAAATATTGATATCACATTAATAATTACCAAAAAAATTGAATATATGATTAAGTAAGAATCTCATCATCTTACTCATATTTCCTGAAATTATCGATTCATATTAATCTAATGAATTGCCTTATTCATTAAAAGATCTAATACTCCAAACTACGAATGCAAATGAGCCAAGTCAAACTAAGCTATTCATGACTCAACCTCAACTTGTTTAAAAATTATCAAGCTCAGGCTGAGTTTTTTGTTAAGCTTGAAATCTATGCTCATGCTCGAGCTCAGCTCATTTAAGAATCAAGTTTGAGCCATGTCGAACTTTTCATCAAGCCTAATGAGCTTTTATCGAGCCTAAAATTCAAACTTGAGTTTGACTCGTTTAAGTAGCCTCTTTTTTCATTTTTTTTAGATCTAAAAATATTATATGAAAGTTGCTAAATATATATACATATATATTAAGTAGTTTGTTATTTTAATTATATATTAATATATTATAAACATAAAACTTACGAATTTGCTAACAAACTTGTTAACGAGCTTACTCACGAGCCTATAATGATTTGTTCACGACCTGACTCGCAAGCTCGAATCAAAATTCGCGCTAGACTCATTTAGATAAACAAACTTTATCTTAGACTCGAGCCCAACTCATTTACTAAATGAGCTTGAGCTAAGCCAAGCTCGAGTAAATCACGAGCAACTCGACTCATTTGCAACCCTATTCAAAAGTCAAAGCCCTATTGTTGATGATGGAACATAAGCCACAGTCCACTCAATCCACTTCCATCATAGGCCCTGAGGCCTAGGATATCACTAGTCTTACCAGCCCAAAAAGGATCCATGTCAAATGATACATTAGGTCTCAACCTAGTGAAGAAACCTGTGATGTTACTTATGCCGCCAACCAAAGTGATCGGAAACTGACCTCTCCATGAGTCCAACCTCGAGATAATTTCATAAGCTCGCCCCCGACCCACCTCCATAAGACCGAGCTTGCTAACAATCAATCTCTATTACTTACTCAAGCCCAGTAGTTATGAATTACCCTCTTCCTACCTTAGAACCAGAGGATATAATTAGTTCGGCCACACTCCATACAATGACCACTCCTCTACCTTGGGCACCTCCATCACTTTGGGTGCAAGGTCAGCTACTGAATGGAGTTTCGCTCTAACGAAAAAGACTCGGTGGATCCTACTTTAGTATGGTCATAAACTATAAATGAACCCCCTCTCCACCCCCCCTTCCCTTCCCTTCCCTTCCCTTCCATAAGGAGAGAGAAGATAATTTTTTTTACCTAAGCGAATATTCTTCTACCCACGAACTAACTTAAGCATTGGAATGATTGTGTTGGACCATAATAGTGCACCTCGACCACTTTTTCATGTTTATAAGGAGCCAATCTCTATCCGTAGGATCAACTCATGCATCAACTATAATAATATTATATACTATTACACAAGGATGATTTTAAATATTATATACTATTACACAAGGATGATTTTAAATATTCATATGAACTTTGGAATTCCACGCTCTCATATGAATAAATACTTGTTTTTGGCGACATTCTTTATTAAGGATGTGCTAAATTAGATTATGGAATCACATATTGTAAAGACCCGACATGCTCAATTCTCAAATTAAGCACACCAAGTCCCCAACCACGTATAACTCTTACGAATCATACGTAAGGTTGTCTTAAAAGAAGGTGTTTATGTTGAACATTGCTAAACCAATTTTTGAATTTATGAAATCGTTTAGTTAGATTTCTAAATAACTGGATTCGGCAGCGGAAAATCAAATTTTAAAAAACAACTTATAAACTTCTACTCCCTACAGAGCAAACCAGTTTTCTAAGAAACCAACTTTATAAAAACACTTTATGATATACTCTTAGGGGTAGATACTCATTTACAATCAATTGGGCATTAACAAGCCCTTAAATCAAAATACAAATTTATAAATAAATCCAGTCCTCTTACAAAACAAAACAAAAGAAAACAAAATACAAGTAATATCTCGGACCTATTACATTTCACTCATCTCCCAAATCTTCAGAATCGCCCAAAACTCGGGACAAACATCATCACATCAATCATCATCACCATCACCATCAAACTCATCATCATCAAGTCATCATCTCATCATCATCATCAACAATCACAATTCCTGTAAAAAGAATAACAACAACAATAATGAGCCGGAGCCCAGTACACAGCAACACAATCACACACGGAGTGACACACGAGCTTAACTAAATGCAAATGCAACAGCCACAAGTTATTATCTTTCTTTAAAGTAAACAAATCAACACGGGAGTATTCAAACTCCGGACAACAGGGATCGCGAGGGGACCTAAGTAACACTCGGACGCTCAGGGGGTTGATATAAGTAGTTCGGGTACTCATACCGTCCTAGATATCGTTAAGTCAAAGAGAAAAGTAGCTTCCTCCAGGGTTAATAGCCGTTACTTAGCTCTATTTATACTCAGTCCATATCATAAAATATAGTTCACCCGTTCTCATAAACGTTTGAACTAAACTATGGTACTTCCTGCCGAGTTTAAATAAATTTTCACCGATCTATACCCCCCGTCGACTACCCGCCGTACCACTTAATGAAAGTCATCTCAAATGACAGGAGTGGCCTAAGCGCCTAGATCTACCGTGCTCAAACCGAGCAAGGTGCCGCTCCCCGAACCGGATACCAACTTCCATCCCAAACTCATCAAACTATGAGGGGTCGCCGTTAGGTTCATACATGACCTGGCGTAGGAATTGGATTTTAACGGCATAAAGCACAAGCAACAATCACATTTTAAGTTTTCTTATTATATATTTAAGTTTTATAAATGCCTATCCTAACAGAGACAAGCAGGTTACTGCGTACCTTGAATATGAAATCCAAACATAGCTTCGGAAGGAAATTTCATAAGATAATCCAGAAGATAAAATCAGATATCCACCACTGTTAAGAAAAGAGCTCGTATAAGAAACTAAACTAAACTAATCATCCACTTCATCAAAATCATATAAGAACTTAAGCTATTTATCCAGTCATTTCAAACTCATTTTATTAAACCCTATTTGATCAGACACTAATGTGGAACCCCACTATGGCTGCGAATATCGCCCCACCAAAATATGGACAGTTCTCCTTTGTCTGTCAAAGTATTTCTTTTCTCTTTATTTATAGTGTTTTATTACAAAAGCATTAACAAGGAATTCATAAAACCAAAACATTCATTTTCCAAGTAAACATACATTTGAAACAACATATTCACCATATTATTCAAAGATCATCCTAATTCATTCATCTAAGCTAATTAATAGCTATTATCCCATTTTAGCTTAACATTAGCCAAATTGATTAAAATTAGTCATTTAAGTCATTTACCAAGTCAAATTGATTAACCTTAGCCATTTAATTCAAAAGCCAAGCCAAGTGGATTAAGCTTAAGAAATCTAGTTCATTTTAGTTTAATTCAGTTCATTAAGTCAAACTCATTAGAATTAATCATTTAATCTAATTACTAAGCCAAAGTAATTAAACTAACTCAATCTAATTTATTTTAACTCATTCAAGTCTATTTAATCAAGTTGAACTTAAGTTTGTTAACTAAGTTCATTTTATAACTAACTTCTAGATTTAATCTAATTATTTGTTAAATCTATAAATCTACTTACCCCATGTTTAATTACATGAATTGATTCACTCAACACATCAAATATCACTTATCTATCTCATTTTATCTCAAAAAGATCCATTTCCTAAGCAAAACACATTTAACAAACAAAAACAAGTTTTTGACTTTGTTTTGAAAAGTGTTGCAGCTGGAAAGAATCAAAATTTAAGCATCGATAAGTTTCGAATTTGTAAAAACTTAAAGCATGAAAGTTGTAGATCTCTTTTTAAGATTTCCAACGCAACTTGAATCACCTCAATCGGAGGTCGGATGAAAAAGTTATGATGAAAACACAAAAACATGTCAAATCTGGAAATTCAACTTTTCAATGGACACGACCAAGGGACAAGTCATGTCTCCAAAATGTCGACCTGGCAATATCACCACAGCCAACGACACGACTTGGGGACAGGCCATGTCTCTAAAATGTCACTTAAAATTTCAAAGAAAAAGCCTTTGACATGCTTTGTGACATGGCTTGTCACAAAAATGTCTTTTTGACAGCCCGTGCTCTTTTGAAAAACGACTTTTGAAAACATTTTTATCAACTTCAAACATCATCTTTAAACACATATACAACTTCAAACATGAATATACTTTACTTTCAACATATCAAACACTTCAAATATCATTTTAAACAACTCAAACGCTTCAACACTTCCAACAACTCCATCAAACTTCTATTCTCAATTCATCATTTTCCTCATCACAATCCCAACTCCCATCAACCATGAATCCAATAAATACATATATAAACAACACTTTTAACTTATTTATAACATCCATACATTATATAAACATATAAAGAACAATTAAAGTAAAAGATCAATTGAAATAGAAAACTTATCTATCTAAGAACACATGCACACTTGAGTTTTCTTTATACTTCTAGCTTGATTTCCTTCTCAAATCCCCATTTCTAACTTGATTCTCTTTTATTCCATCTTGAATTTGAGATTTGAAGAGAAGAATTTGAGAGAAAAAGAAAAAGGAAAGGAGGAGAAGAAGAAATGGATACGGGAAAAGAATAAGAAGAAAAGAGAGAGAGAGAGAGAGAAAAAGGCAGGCAACAAAAGAAATATAAAATAGAAAAGATAAATATAAATATATTTTCAAAATAACGTATTAGATTTAGAACTACCAGATCAATATCTATAGTTCCATAAGTATTTAGAAGATGATTTTAGAACCGATAGGTTACAAATTAAGAACTTATAATAAGAACTTAATTTAGGAATTTATTTTGGATACAAAGATATTTAATTTGAGTTCGGGTTTAAGAACTGATATTTTTATTCAAGCAAATGAACTCAAATTTTACTGAGATTTAAGAATTAGCGTTTAGGCTAAGAATCAAGAGTCTAGGAATTATCTAAACATTTTTAGAACATGTTTAGAGATTTTAGGAATTTCAAATCTCAAAACCAACTTAATTATTAGCTAATTAAATTAAGTCAACTTGTCTAATTATATCCTATAATTCATTTTAGTCATTTAATCTATCTAAACTCAATTTCTAATCTTAGTGAAGATTTGGGGTATTTCACATATGAAGCTATAAAGATTCTATAATCTCATTTAACACACGTTGAATAAAAATAATCTCAAAAAATGGGTGGTCTGTTTTTCCATCCCTTGAGCTTTAATTTTATTTTTTAAAACATATATTTCATCTAAACCTAAATCTTTTCCGAAATAAGCCGCTCAACAGCAATTTAAGTCGGTTTTGCTTATTCAACTTCGTACTTTAGCATATCCAAGTCAAGCAAGCTCGAAGTGCTGTGAAATTGACATGTTGCAGGGATATGGCATTACCATTAGGGGTATGCACGGTATGATTCAGTTTGGTTTGCACCTCGAATCAAACCACATCATATTTTACGGTTCGATTTTTCTTTAAATTCGAGCCTAACCATATGGATCGGTTCATAATTTTTTCAAATTGAAAAAACGGTTCGGTTTACGGTTCGAACCATTTTTTTCATAAAATAAAAAATTTATTCTATAAAAAATCTTCAATTACATATTTCTTATCACTAATGCAAATATAAACAATAATATTTAAAATTAATCATTTATTAAATAAACATGTAAAACTCATGGTAATGAGGGATTTCATCCATTATAAAATTATAATCCTGACTAGTCTCATTTTTTTTAATTATTTTGAACTATAATGGTATACTAGACTTTATCACAATACAAGATACAAAATTTAATTCTTTATATGCTTTTAACTAACATATTATCAATTATATAAATCAATAAGTAACTAAATAATATAATTAGTAAGACAAAGGGAAAAAAAATTTATAAGTTAGAATACTAGATGCTAAAATCTAAAATCCATCTTATTTATAGATAATATAATAATTAAAACATAATATAACAAATCTAATTTTATTCTCATGAATGATATATATTTGAGTTACAAATTTAAAAAAAAATTAATTTTTTAATAAAACAATTAAGAGTAAAAATAATATGTTTAATTTTAATATATATATATATGTAAAAAGGTTCGGTTCGGTTCAGGGTCTTGAACCGAACCACAAACCATTTGCTCTTCACCAAATCGAATCGTTTAAAAAAAAAAAAACGAAATTTTAGTTCAATTCGGTCCGATCCGATGCAGTTCACGATTCAATTGATTTTTTTGCAAAGCCCTAATTATCACTTATTTGGCATCCAAGCGAAGTCGCAAACTTTTGTTTCTCCTTTTTTTTTTTTTTTTTAAGGTGATCTTCTACTTGGCGGAAGATGCAAGCACAACTAGTTTAATTTACTATGTTGATACATAATATTCTTTCCTAATAATATTTTATATTCTTCAAAAGTTTAGTCTTTTTCCTATGTTTGTTTATTTTTGTAAAAATATATCAAACATATTTTCTATATCTAACTCACAAAAATTATACCATCCATAATCCTATAAAAAAAATTATTTACCTAGAAAATATTTAAATATTAAATGGTGGTAAAAAGAAGATATTTAAAGAGGAAGATATTTTAGGAAATTTATATAACACGTCAAATAAAACCATACCATTATACATCTAATAATATTAATTTCGTTTTCATTTTCCAAGGTTTGTAATTAACCTATTTTAATTATTCCGACTTGGATATCCATAAAGTTCTATTGGAACAGGGATGTCCGTTACTCGAAAGTTTTTCACCAAGACATGAGAGCTTGTTCCCTATTTATCATATAACTTTTCAAAATCTACCTCCCATATAACTAATAAACTGTAGATGTTTATTTTTCCAAATATTCGAATATAAGATAAATCATCATCACTAATACTATATTTTAAATATGAATACCAGATTTTAAATTTAAATTTTAAATAAAATTTTAATTTTAATATTTGAATTTTAAAGTGATAAATTTAACATCCAATCAAACTATTTATTATTATTTTTATTGATATTCCTAGCATTGTTTGCTTTTTGTTGAGATTTTCCTAATATTGTCTTGCATTGATAAATTATTTTTTTCATATCAACAAACATAATAAAATAAGTTAGATGAGCTACTAAAAATAATTTTAAAAAGTTTGATTGGATATTAAATTGATCATTTTAAAATTTAGATACCAAATTGAATTTTTATGAAAAAATTCTATACTAAATTTAACATTTTTCCTATTTTAAACAATTTTATGTATAATATATTTATTATTTCAAATAGTTAATGATACCAATATTATATCATTAATACAATTAAATGGTCATCTTTTGAAAAAGAAAAAAGAAAAAAATTGTTATCACGTTAGTAATAATAAAAAATAATTGAATACATGCTTAAATAAGAATCTCATAATGTTACTCATGTTTGTTGAAATTATTATTTTCCATTTTCAATCTAATGAATTAATATATTCATTAAAAAAACTAATACTTCAAACACTCTAATAATATTATAAATACTATTGTATATTTGGGGAAAAAAAAAAAGGAAAGGAAAGGAAAACTCTATCTTCGGAGAATCTGAATGCATAAAGGCATCTTTATTCGCAAAGAATTTTAATTCTGGTGGGCAAGAGAGTGCGGGGTACCTTCTCTTTCCTCGGGCTGCCGTTTATTCTTTTTTCTCTTTTTTTTTTTTTTTTTTGGCCATAGCTGCCGTTTATTCCAGACCATGGCATGTTGGGAAAAAAGACTGCTAACATTGCTTATTAAGAGTATACTAAATAATAATGTAATTTTATATTTTTATGTGATATACTCTAGCTTTAACAGGTGGTGTTCTCAAATATAGATAGCTCAAGCTTTTTTGCTTTTTACTTGACAATTGACATGTTGGGGAAAAGGAAAACGAAAATAATAGTTTAATAACAAAAGTTTTAAATTTGCGACTAGAATAAAAATAATTTCAATCAAATATAACTTAATCCCATCTTTTAAAGAGAAGAGTTAATAAACGACCGATCTCATCTCTTCAAATGACAAGATGTATATAATTTTATTAACCTTGTCTCTTAAAAATATAGGCTCTATATAATTTTACTAACCTTATGACCAGGTCTTATAACATATAGCTGAAAAAAGAGAAGTTTGATACTGTGTACCTAACATCGAAATGTCAGTCAATATTTATCTACATTCACTATTGAAAGGGAAATTCTTAGGTGAAGTCGCTACTTTTTGTTGTACTGCGACTTGTGCACAAGTGGTGATCCGGTCATCCAGTGAAAATTTACCTAGAACAAACACACACCTAGAATAAATTATACAAACCTAGAACATCTACTAATCTAGGACAAATAAAGGACATAGGACATTTCGAACTCGTTTATTCCAGGTCAAATATGCCAAGTTATAACATATGTTCTAGGTCGTTTTGGAAGTTCCAAGTCATCGTACACCTAGAATAAATGCGAACACCTAGAACAAATTAAGAACACGTGGGACATTCGTCAACCTAGTACAAAATAAAAGGCTTAGAACATTTCAAACTTATTTGTTCCAAGTCAAATGTCCTGGGTTATAACATATGTTCCAGGTCATTTTGGAAGTTACAGATCATCGTACACCTAAAACAAATGCGAACACCTAAAACAAATTAAGAACACCTATGACATTTATCAACCTAGTACAAAATAAAGGACATAGGACATTAAGAACTCGTTTATTCCGGTCAAAGGTCTTAGGTTATAATATATGTTCCAGATCGTTTTGGAAGTTCCAGGTCATCGTACACCTACAACAAATGTGAAAACATACGACATTCATCAACCTAGTATAAAATAAAGGTCCTAGGACATTTTGAACTCGTTTGTTTCAAGTCAAAGGTCCTAGGTTATAACATATGTTCCAAGTCGTTTTGAAAGTTCCAAGTCATTGTAAACCTAGAACAAATGCGAATATCTAGAACAAATTAAGGCACCTAGGACATTCGTTAACCTAGTACAAAATAAAGAACCTAGGATATTTCAAACTTGTTTGTTCCAGGTCAAATGTCCCAGGTTATAACATATGTTCCAAGTCATTTTGGAAGTTCCAAGTCATCATACACCTAGAACAAATTAAGAACACCCAAAACATTCGTTAACCTAGTACAAAATAAAGGACTTAGGAGATTTCGAACTCGTTTGTTTCATGTCAAATGTCACAGGTTATAACATATGTTCCAGGTTTTTTGAAAGTTCCAGGTCATCATACTCCTAGAACAAATGTAAACACCTAGAACAAGTCAAAACACTTGTGACATTCGTCAACCTAGTACAAAATAAAGGACCTAGGACATTTCAAGCTCGTTTATTCCAGGTCAAATGTCTCAAGTTTAACATATGTTCCAAGTCGTTTTGGAAGTTCCAGGTCATCATACACCTGGAACAAATACAAACACCTTGAACAGATTAAGAACACCTAGGACATTCATCAACCTAGTACAAAATAAAGGACCTAGAATATTTCTAGTTCATTTGTTCCAAGTCAAACATCTCAGGTTATAACATATGATGATCCTTATTTTTTAACATTCATCCAATGGCTATGCTTTACATTTGTATACAAGCCTATTAAAAGAGATTAGATGTAAGTGTAACACTTGTTGAAAGATTTTATATGATATTCGTGCTCCTTTTATGTAGTTAAAGTATTATTATTTTCTTTTCTTTTTTTTTTTTTAATTTTCCCAATCCCTGATAGCCTAAGGAGAATAATAAATGAATAGTTAAAAGTTTGATGAAATCAAATGAAAGCATGGACTAGTTGTAATTCACCTAATCTAATGCCCGACTCTCCTCTCGTGGTTTCCATTTTAACTAGTGTAAACATATGTTATATGTACTTCGTCTCTTTAAAAGATGAGATCAATAAAATACTATATACCCTATCTCTTCAATAAATAAGTTTAAGTTACTTATAATTAAAGTTATTTCGTCCCAATGACATTTTTATAATTATTTATTAAAAGTATTATTTTATTTTCCTTTTCCTTGATAAACTCGATGGAGAAATTTTAAACTGAATAATCAACAATTAAAGATGGACAATTTTAGTCTAGGAATGTGAGAGGGGAATTCATTGATTAACTTAGCAATTATGTAACAAGATCATAAACTTAAGCCGTAGGAAATTTAGTCTACATTAGTAATTACTTTTAAAATCTTAATAATTACAACAAACTATAATGAGAAATAATGACACACTTATTATAGATAATGGATTTGAAATGAAATTGTCATTTTAGCTATCATTCCCTTTTCTATTTTCGAAAAAGCTTGTAGAAGATAAAAACACTAGTTCCACAATGGAATGGAATTTCAATAGGAAGGAAGTGGAGTCAATGATTCTTGCTCCCTCTTTAATTGAATATTACTAAATTAACCTTAAATTGGTTTATGACTTAAAACAATGCAAAGGTAGTATAGATTAATAACATAGTTGTAGCACCAATTAATATTCCAACTAGTATGTTATTGATTGTATTTGTTTAAGGAGTTTAATATCCAATTTAATAGTTAGCCATAGTTTTAAATTTGTAAAAGTTAAATCTCTGCTGATTGGCTTAACTATAGGCGAAAAAAAATAGTTGAGAGGTTATACGACCTTTTCTAGTGAATATGGTGAGACTCGCCCATTATACAGGTAGGCTATTTGCTTGCTAGTTGATGCACTATATGTTAGTCTTTTAGAACAAAGCTATTGGCTACACTGGTGAAATGAAATTCCTTTATAGATAATTTTGGCAGATCAATTGAGTTGCATTATTGGTTATTACTGGTTATGAATACAAGATGAAAGGGCTAGCATTGGTATTAGTGTTAGGATAAAAGAGAAATGCTAGCAAAACTCACTTTCAGCACTCTCGTCTAACACTTTTTTTTTATTCGTCTATTTTATAACTAATTTTAAATATACTTATAGTAGTTTTTTCCCCCTTCTTTACTAATGTTTTAATATTTTCCTTCTCTTCATTTAACTCAAAAAATTAGTATTACCTAATTCATAAAGTTTTCATATTCATTCTCTTTTCCTAATGGAGGGAAAACCAAATAGGTATAAATTAGAAAAAAAAAATTACATAATACAATTTAATGTAGAATATAAGTCAAAATTAACATCAACAATCATTTCAAGTCGATTAAGTAAAATAACAAAACAAAACCTCTAAAAAAGCATAAAATGAATCTAATTTTTTTAACAATTTTTCATTTTAGTTTGTTACATCACTAGTATGAAGCCATTTGCATAAGGTTTTAATTGGTATTACATGTCACGTGTAATATACGTACAGTGTGTAACTACTAATGAGTTTATAACAGGTGGTATATGGGTCGTAATTACTTAAAATACTACCTACTATCATCTCCATGTGTTAAATTATAATTGCTAGTTACCCACCATGTGGAGATACAAGTACTATATAATACTCATTGAATATTTTTTCATTTGGAAAAGTGAAAAAATGAAGACTAATCAACATTTATATTTTCCTTTAAAAATTACAACACAATATTTTAACTATCTAAATTCGAGAGTGAATCAAAACCTGAATTGATTATTTTATTTCTTTTTTTTTTACGTCCTTTTTGTATGTCAAATTTCATTCTCTTAAGACTAAATATTAAACTATTTTAGAAGTGGATAATCAATAAATCACATATTATTCTTAAAAATAAAATAAGACTAAATAATTTTTATGCGTAAAAAAATTAGCACATGTACTAATACTGAACTATGCCAATATTAAAAACATCTTAACTTATAATTATTTCATTAATATAATATTAAAAATTTCAAATATGCATTATAGATTGGGAAAAAAATTCCGTCTCTCTAATGAAAAATAAAGTAACTGCTTTTATTATAGAGTACTTCGTTAAATAAATTTTCAACAAGACATACAAGAAGCTTTCACTTTGTTTTTTTTTTTTTTTCCTATTTCATTTTTCTCTTCATAAAAAATAAAGTAAAGTTTTGGAGATGTATCAAGCAACACTAATGTTGAGGTTGAATGAAGAAAGAGAATATAATAAAACATTAATAAAGAAAGAGAAAAAAAAAACTACTATAATTATATTTAAGATTAGCTATAAAATAGACCAATAAAAAAGAGAGTATTGAGGGTGGGTGTTGCTAACATTTCTCTACGATAAAATTCCCTTCGCATATGATTGGTATCATCAATGTAAATTGAATGATCCTTCTCCATATATATTACTCAAAATCTCAGTGCACTAAGATTATTTTCTTTACATCACCTTAATTACATGCTAAATAAATTAAATTTTGATGTATTTAGCAATCTTAAGTTTTTATTTGATATATGATTTGCATGCATGTAAGTGGGTATGATTTGACATGCATATATACGGGTGTAATGTAGATGTCTCATTGGGACTTATTTAATGCCCCCACCTTTTAAGCAATACGTCATCCCTAAATTAGATACTAGATTCAAACTAAGTAGTTTTATCTTGTAATTCACACATACTAATTGACCATAACTTATAATACATTCAAATTGATATTTCTATCATTTATAGAACTTTCATAACCAATAGATCATTGTTACCCTTCAATTCAACCATAATAGCAATCCATGCTCTGTATTTTATTTCTATATAACATTATATGAATATGAACTTAGAAACGGTGTTATTATAACCGGATCGAGGGTTTGACTAGAACATGCCAGAGGGTCAAGAATTGGGGGGTAAACCGGGTTCAACCAAGGATAAAACCAGGATTAATAGAAAGTAAAAATATAAGACATGTTTTAATTAGGAAAGATAAGCATATATGACATCATTCAATTAAATCCATATTTAGATAAAATTTACTAATTAGCTATTAAATTTATATAAGGCATATACCTTAAAAAGAGAAGAAAGTATAACATAATGATTATATTTTATAAATTTATTGTAAGGACCCGCTATCACCCCTAAATTTTAAATAAGTGATAACAGTTCCCCAACCACATATAATCTGCAGAATTATAAATAAGGTTGTCCGAGAAGAAATGTTTGATAAATTGTTTGTTTAATTTCACAATATAAGTCATTTTGAAAATTGTTTACTTAATAGCTTACTTTCAAATCACAATACCATATATATATACAAACATTATAAGAAAATAGCTCAGGTTATACAAGCTAGGTTCATACATACATGCATATATATATTACAACCAAAAGGCTTCTTACAAGCCTTAGCAAAACTACAAAACATATAGTTCATCAAGAACTATATAAATAACTATCCAACCTATATCTAGTCTATTACAAAAAGATTGGGCTCCAACCAGTCCAGGGCCATCTCTAGTCCTCAAACTCCTCCAGAAAATCCTCAAAATCAGGACCATAACCCAAGCTCGCATAAGACTCATCAAGATCCTCACCTGAAATAGATAAAATATGAGCCAGAGGCCCAGTACACAAGTAACGAAAACAAAAGCGAGATGAGTCACACAAGCCTGAACTAAATGCAAGATGCAACAACCATTCAATTATTATTTAGTCTTTAGTTAGTAATTCAACATGGGAGTATTCAAACTCCGGGCAACAAGGATAGTGGGGGGAATCCTGAGTAACAACCTTGACGCTCAGGGGGTTGATATAAGTAGCTCGGATACTTATACCGTTCTAGATAATTTTACAGAAAACACCTAAATCTACCATGCCCAATTTGAGCAGGGTGCCGCTCCCCGAACCGGATACCAATTCCACCCCAGGCTCACCCAATCTGTGAGGGGGCGCCCCTAGGCACTCATGCCACCCTGGGCAGGGATTGGATTTAACGGCGTAAAACACAAATCAACACTCACAATTAAGTTTTTCTTAATAGATATAGTTTTCATAAATGCCTATCCTAACACAGAGACAAGCTAGTTACTGCGTACCTGATATAGCTCGGGAATTAACGGGGTTGACTGGGCAAGGATCTATCACTGTTTAAATCAATATTAAATTTCACATTTAGCCTAAGTACTAATTAACTAATATAAAAGATAAATATATCAAAGAAATCCAAATAAATTAATAAAGGTCATAATAAAGCATTTAAACATCCTAATATACCCTAGATCGCTTAACAAATACTTAATTGATCAAATAACAAACTTCGAAAAATTATAGAAAAAGTTTTTAAAATTCAAAAGCACAGGGGATACGCCGGCAACCAAAACCGGTGGCTTTGAGCCGGTGTTCGATACTCTTAAAATCAACACTGCCAACGCTGGCAGTGTTCAAGGGTACGCCAACTGTCTTTTCATCCTACGCGCGGTGGCCTTGAGTCGGCGTAGAATCCAAAACCAAAATTTTCAAAAATGTCCAGAGAGGTCTAAGCCGTCCGCTTACCTAGATACGCGGGCAGCTTTGACACATACGTTGGCGGCCTTGATTTCCGCTGCCAGCGTACAATATGACAGAATGAACGCCGGCTGACTTTTCTAGCGAAAGCCGACGGCTTTCATCCAACCTTAAGAATTCTGAATCCAACGCTGCCTCTAAGCCGGCGGCGTTGAATTCCTAGGTGCCGGCATACGTTCAAAAACAGGCCTATACGAAAATTGTTTTTGATTTCCCCTGTTTTACTACACTTGTTCATTTTCAAAAATTTTCCAAACTTAGTCAAAACTTTCTAAAGCTTGTTATATGATCCAAATGCTATCCTAACAACATGAATTCTACTTCTAATCATCAAAACACTAATCATACTTCAATTTCACATATCTACTACTCATTCCTTCAATTTCCTATAACACTCATCCCCACATATCCACACTCCTATAAGATGCAAATTACCACTCCATTAATCACATAATCTCATCCAAACTATCATACATGCACTAATTCAATCTCATACCAATCATCACTTCAAAATCATATATTTATACTAACATTTACACACAATTCAACATAGAACATAAAAATAAAAGATAGAGTTTGTATTACACTCACATGGTAGAATCTTGGCTTGGAATGATATTCAAATCCTTAAGCTTGTAATAAACTTTGGCTTAGGGTTCAAGATTTTGGGTTAAGAGAAGGAAGAAAGAAAGAAAAAAAGAAAAGAAGTAAAATTCGTATGAAAAATTTAAGGCTGCCAAAAGGGAGGGTTAACTTGTCCAAATTAAAGTCAAATGTCATTCAAATCTCACCATTAGGGGTATATTTGTCCTAGGTTTAATTTAGGCAAATTTCAAATGCATTTGGGTTGAATTTAAGCTCAAAAAAATGGATCTAAAGTTAGCCAAAATTTCTGTCATAAGTCTAAGAAATTCAAAAGTGAATTTACTAAATTCTAAACATAACACATGCATATTAATTTAAAAAAAAATACACACACATTAATTACACTATACACACATTTAGAGATATCAAACAATAATATAAACTTTATAAGACTATACACATATAAATTAACACATTCACTAATTACATTAGCTAAGCACACACACACACACACACACACACACACACATAATATATATATATATATATCATTCTAATAACATATTAGCATGCAATTTAAGGAATTCATGGCTATTTCATTTATAATATAGTATGAATATATATATAAAATTCTTGTAAGTTTTTTTTTTATTGCAATTCAACCTAGGACACGTCAATCTAGCCACGGTCTAATCATTTAAGTCAACCAAGTAAATCCAAGCCAAATGCATGGACTGACTCGTTGTCATGGTCGTTTCCTATTAAAGTCAAAACAGTCGAGCTAATCCACATTACTTAAGAGCACGTCTTTAACGATTCATTGCATTATGAATTCCTTCACACCAGTAAACTATACACGTGATTAACCTTTCAAAAGTGTTGCCCACTATGTGAGTTTTTCTTTTTAAGTGATCAGAGGTCTTGTCTACTAAGTTCAACATTTTACCTAAACTCGGTTCTTACCCCTAAAGCAATTATATAACATTATCTCCATTAAAAATACATCATAATAAATCAACATTATAAAACCAAAAGTTCAAATCTAGGACTCTTGTATGACACAACTAGCTAAGGTCTTAACAACTGCTCCCTTGCAAGCCAATGTCATCCCTTATAACTTGTACTACAGATTAACAAGAAAAGAATGACCATTCAGTCCACAATTAAGTAAAGTAAGTACTAGAGAATAAAATAACAAAGAAAACACACACACCTAAGTGGATCAATTAATTGAAGTTAAGGACATAACACTAACCTAAATATATTCACATTGTTGTATAATCTAGAAATCAAACCATCGATTAGGTTAACTTGATGCATTTTGCACTAGTTTTTTTTACCCTATTTTGTTAGGGTTTGACTAACCCAGCTTCTCAAAGCATTTTATTAAAAGAGCCTTTTTATCCTTAGTATTAAACTAAGTCAAGTGGCAATAAACCACTCATACCAATAGCATCTCTTGTTATCGAACACATCTAGATTACACAATGGTTTCCAAACTAATTCATGATCCTAGTCAAATTCAGTAGGATCCATACTTATAATCTCATTTTGGTGTCATTTGGTATCATTATGTGACATATAAAATGTAACATGTAACTATCCAATTTCACAAAAAAGCATACTTTTCAAGCTTCCAAACTTATCAGCCAAAAAAAAAAAAAAATTTCCGAACTCACTTTCATATTTGACACCTCAGCTATTAGGAGAAGTCTATTTCATCAATGATAACTTTATTATACATTTATATTCAATCAAAGGGTCAATGGAATTAACCAACCATTTAATTGATCAATCAATCGGACAATTTCCGAAAACTCACTACAATAATTGCAACGTACAGTCTTTAGCATAGCCTTAACAATCAAATGGTTGGTCTACACCATCAGCGACAACATATCATAGCAATTCCAACGAAAAGAGGAGGATGTACATATCTCGAAGGACTAAATATTTTACAAGCAAAGTTCCTCGATTAGTAGAAAATTTAAATATAAAATAATTATTAAATACATCAATGTTACTAAAAGTTGAAATAAGGATAAATTTTATCCATAAAATTAAGGAGAATGGCAAATTACCAACACATATCTCGAAGGACTAAATATTTTACAAGCAAAGTTCCGCGCATTAGTAGAAAATTTAAATATAAAATAATTATTAAATACATCAATGTTACTAAAAGTTGAAATAAGGATAAATTTTATCCATAAAATTATGGAGAATGGCAAATTACCAACTTTTAGTAAGGGCATATTTACTCCTTAAATTTTCAAAGTAGACTTTTGAACATTCGTACTTTTAACAATTGACACAATTAATAATAGTTAACATTTTTAGTTAAAGAAGCTGTGAGAAATTGCAAACTTTTGCCTCAAACTTTCACATATGTATAGATTTATCCTCAAACTTTCACCTATATACTGATTTGCCTTTGTTAACCTTTCAAAGTGCAACTTTTTTCTTTTTTAAATGGAAGATGTTACTTGTCATTATTTATGCCCATTGTTGAAAATTTAGGGGTTCTAAAAGTATACTTTGAAAATTCAGGAGGTAATTTATAATTTTTCTCAAAATTAATTATTGACTAAATTACATGTTAAAATTATTTAAAACTAATAAATATAGATGGTGCAATTAGATATTGAGATATTGAATAAATTTATCCATTCTTTAAAATTGTCTTTAATGTAAATTTCAAAGTTTATCTAACAACATTTACAAAAGTTACCGACATAATTTCAAAATCGATAAGACTATAGCTGCTGTGATAAAATTCAACCATAAATATTGAAAATAAATATGTTTTTCTAAAAATAAATTAAAATAAGCTAAAAATTTGATGGAAAAATTCTGTTCTCATAATTGTATTCTAATTTAAAATGAGCTCCGTATCAAGGCACATGATGAAGGCACCAAAGTGATTTATACGGTAATAATATGTAGAACACAACAAATATATATATATATATATATTTTAAATTCATATTTTGCTTTATTGACATGCAATCAAAAGTGAAAAATAATAAGACAATAAAAAACTGAACAATGAATAGAAATTTTTAAAAATATAAACATTTAATTCTTTTTCTTTTTCACCGTTTTCCCAAAAATATTTCAGTTTCCAATTCCTACCAGAGTGGGAATGATTTACATTCAATTTGAATAAATTACTTTTTAATAATTGTTGGTGACAACATAGGAAAGAGAATAATAAAACCTTGGTGAATATGTGAAGAAAACGTGTAGATATTACAAAGAGATAAGGAAATTGCTTCCTTAAAAATTACAATTTTCCAATAATTGTGTGAAGACTCAAGAGCATATTAATGATTGAAAAACAATTTATTATTACAATGGACTATCCAATCCTTATAAGAAAGACTTTCTAAATTAACAATTAGAAAAAAGTGATGGTTAAAATATAAGTCATAAATGAATGAAGAAGGTAAAGATATAAGATATAAGATATAAAATGGAATCGAGTGTTTTTTTTTTTTTTTTTTTGTCAATTACAATAGGAAAAGGAGATTCGAATATGAAGCTTCTCAAATGGAACCAGGTACCTCGTTGCAGCACAAATTAGATGTTGATTAACTTCGTTTAATGATGAAGGTTATTACTTAAGCCTTATCTTAGTTCATAGTGCTTATTAGTCCTATCTATTATTAAGCATTTGGATACTTAAAACTAAAATAGCCATTAATTAACTATTTAACATTTATCGTTTATTATTATTCATTTAATTTATTCAATTTATATTATCTATTATGTTACATGATACTTCGGACAGGTGCAAAATCTTATCTCGAAAATATTCAATAATTAGATAAAAATCACATATAGAGCTACTCAATTAAAACAAAACGGATAATGTTGCATTTCATTATATAAACACATACATAAAAACATCTTGCTGATTTGTTATATTACAAACTTTTTTTAGACTATTGACTTCTAATATCTCTATGTTTGGTGACGTTCAGTACATTGAATTGAAATTGGAACAAAGATTTCAATATGTATTCATCGTTAGTCATTTCTTTATGATTATCTCTTAAAATGCTTTATGGACAGAAAGAATCTTGAAGAAATGATGTTTAACATTGAACTTTATTTTACTTGCACGAAATCATAATAGATTTCAAGACACCTTAACAACCGAGATTATTATGGGTTTTGTGAGTTGGATGTGCATTTTATGTTATGAAATTACTTTACTTCCCCCATAACTTATATAACTTAAGCTTTCTACTTATGACACAACACTTAAATTAATAAATTACCATATTTCCAAAACTAGGGAGCATGATAACTTATCCCAAAACATCAAATTTGTCTAACGGAACTATTATTATTATTATTATTAAACTACCTACTTTTCTCATCCATTAAATTGGTATAAGCATAGACATCAAACAAGTCATTACCAACTGTTATTATTATTTTTTTCCCTTATCTAAGAATGTATATCTGTAAATTTTTAAATCAAAGGAACATAACATTATTTATATTTTTGGAAATTTTGCTAATTCACCGGTTGAATTGAGGCCATTTCTAAAGATACTATTAAAATTCATGGTAAAATTAAAAAGAATATAGATTTAGCACATTAAAGTAGTAACAAAGTAAGACATACCCATAATTTATGAGGTTGTCTAAGCAAGGCTTCTACATCTAAAAATCTGTTTTCTTCTTTAGCTGGAAACTATGAACACAATTTGCAACCTTGCTCCCCATGTTTACCTCCGTCAGTTCAGTTGCCTCAAGATAAGTAGATACGATATAACTTCTTAAACGAAATCCCATGATGTACCCTATATTATTGTTTAACATTCCTCAGTGTGTATTTCAATTGATTATATAGGTCCCATGATATATCTCTAACATTATATTATATCTCCGAATTCAAAATTCGACTTTCCAGTAAGCAAATCAATAATTATTACCTATAATTTATACTTATAATTGAACTACTCCATTTATAATATTTATTTTGTAAAACTAATTTTACAACCTCGGGTCATATTTTGTGAAGCTTGACCTAAGTTGAAGATTTTCAATCCAAGTCAGTCTTTATCTTTTTTTTTTCCCACTACAATTGAAAAAAAAGAAAGATTCGAACCTAATTCCTCATACTTAAAAGATCAAGAGAGATAAGGTTAGATTACATGACCATTGATTATCCAAGTCTTAATTTGGTATAGCATGTTGGACGTCAAAGGTGTCACATATTTTTGCTCACGTCATTTTTGGAAGATATTTTCCAGGTAATTTGTAATATTTGGACTCCAAAGGCTAAGAGCATGAGTTTGAATATCGCATTGCCTGACCAAGTGACATAGATATTGGATATTGGGCATGTCCTTCAACTTCAGAGCATGAGAATAGTGCTTTATGACTTTACATCGCTACAAGTTTTTAATCAACATTTAAGGTGTGATCTTTCTTCCCCACTAAACGCCTTACCTTGTTATTTCCAAGTATCATAACATTTAGATTTTAATTCACATTATGGATGTAGATTTGGAGTTAGGGTTTGATTATAACATTTAGATTTTAAATCACATTATGGATGTAGATTCTCGGTTATTGTTTAATTATAGCAATAAAGTAAATTCTATGTGTAATATTAAGAATTAGTAAGAAGGATTAATAAACTTCCGCATAATAGTAAATATAAAGATACAATATAAAATTGGAATTAACCATATTATATTGTTAAGATCAATAACTTCAAGATGACATTCAGGGAGTAAAAATATGATTTCAAGATGAAACTTTAAGATGGAAATGGCATTATAAGCCTGACTTGGAAAATCATGTCCCACTTGATAAATAGGAATCGTTCAAAATTGAATGAATTGAAACAAGAGAAATGTTTCCATTCTTTATTTGGATATATTATAAAATGAATGTAATCGGTATGATATTTGTTAAAAATATTCTCATTAAAAAATGTAAATAATAAACATATAAAAAAATAAAAAAATAATTATAATATAATCATTAATGAGATGAAATAAAATTATTCCAAGATAGAATCAACTTCCCCCTCAAAGCTAGAATCACGATTCCATTTTGAATTCATTCCTATGTACCAAACATGACATTAGTATACATAGATCAACCTAATTCAAACATTTGACTAACCCAGGCGAGACAATCGACCATGAGTACAACCAGGACCACCAGGCTGAGGGGAAAGTATTTGGTCGACTTAGCTCACTAGGAGGTCAAACATTTTCATCTCTTTGATATTTTACTTCGGTAAATACAAGGTCCATGAACACTGCAAACGAAAAAGAGATGGAACAAATCCATTTGTCAGTTTGTTATTCCTTCTTTCTTCTTCCCTTTTTTTTTTTTTTTTAATTTGTTAGAATTTACATGCTTGCTTAGTTTCTAATAAGCAGATTTTTTAACCTAAGAAAGACACCGTAAGTGCAACAAATGAAAACTCATCTGATGCAAGCGAAAAACGTACGTCACACAGCTTTAATTTACTCTTCGTTTGTTGTTCTTTTAGCAATTTGCACGTTACATGCACAGCTTTAATGAAATGACAACTCCAAGGGTTTATATACATGGCCCGTTTGAATTGTCGGCCTGGTTTCATTTTCAAACCGAATTAATACTGATATAATATTGATAAAAAACTAACAGTTTTACTCAAAAATTGATCAAATCGAATAGATATTCATGTGATAAGTTACCAATATAAATAAAAATCCGACAATTCAAACCGGCCATAACATATATACAGAGAGAGAGAGAGAGAGAGATCTGCTAAACGCTGGGGGCAGAAAGGTCCTCGTCTACCTTCTTCTCTTGGCACTTCTTTAGAAGGTAAAGCTGACGCCTTAGATGCAAAACCTGCAAATACCAATTCCATAAGGAGTAGCCCCTTGGTGCGTTGTATATCAACCGAACTTAATAAGAAAGATCATCATGAAAATCAATCAAAAGGTATTTACGCGAACTTAGTACCAAAAGATACTTAATTTTGGAATTATTTTATAGGAGCGCCATGTAATTTATATTGAGTTTAAATCTACAACCAGTTAATCAAAAAAATTTTAACTAGGACTGGTTTCAATACTGCTAGCATGTATGGACAGAGGGACATGAACTAAAACTAGTTTATGCATCACAGAAGTAGAACAACAAATGGCATAGCCTTGAATGCAAATAGAGCCATAACCTAAGCATAGCACCTCCTGGCGAAAAAAAGGTTTTAGTTATAAAAGAGGGAATAATGTAAAAATCTATACTTGAGTTGAGTTTTGAGTATTTCTCTCAATTTTACACATGAAATTTGAAGTAACTGGATGCCATACCAATCAAAATTTTATTTGTAAATTTTACAATGCCACCTATTCTCGTACTATTTGACCAACAATTATTTGCCATGTCATCATTTTGAAGATGATGGAAATGGTAAATTTGACAGACAAATTTTCAATTAGTTATGATTTAGTAACTTCAAAATTCAAGTGTAAAATTTTGAACGAGTATTATATTTAGCAACTTCAAACTTCCAGTATAAAATTAAAATCACATGTAAAGTCAAAGCAGTAATTTTGACATTATCCCATAAAGAGGAGGTGACATAATGGAGATCTAGATAGAATAGTTTTATAGGAGCGTTACCTCTTCTTGAAGTAAAGCTGGGAGGTTTTCACTCGAAACAAAGCCATGGAGTTCATACGAAAGCTTCTGATCCTGGAGACCATGCCATGTTTCTGGTGGCAATGCCAGTAGCAGCACAGTTAAGATGTTACTTCCAGCAGGATGCCTTTTGACACAACTGCCGGAGTCTGTTCCATTACAGCTGAGATTCATGAGAGACTGTGGAACTAGCATGTCTACCCTTTCCTCATTTTTGCCATTCACCACTGTCGCAGATAGAATCTCAATGGGCTTGTCACTGTTGACTTTTAAGCATTTGCGACAAGTCTCATGACAGTAATAACATCCTGAGGTACCCGATTTCCCAACCAAAATATCTGCCCCTTGGCAGCAGACACTAGCTGCTACATCATGGAGATTTTCTTCACTGAAAGATACTTTTCTGCAACATGAAATACCTGAAGATAAATAATCTACCACATGTTTGAAAAGATCAGTCTCCTGTACTTGCTTCAAAACCTCTTCCTGGAAAAGTGAAATAGCTATCAGCGATTTATCTGGGCAAAAATTTTCTCATTCCATCACAGAAAAGAGAAAAAAATAATTGCACGGTCTAGCTCACCTTCATAGAAAGTCTTCCTTTCTCCTCATCACTTATTCTTACACCACCATCCTCTTCCCTCCGAACTTCAGCAATCCATTGGATGAATTTACCAAAATCAGATGGAAGTGATGCACAGACAACACTAAGAACTTTCTTAATATCTTTCACGTCATCAGATTTCAAATGTTTGGGAACATCATCCACCAAGTACTTTGCAACTGCAACCCAACTTTCATGCTTGCAATTCTGCATTGATTTTCACCAAAACACAAAGTCATATCTATGCGAGCAAGAGAGCATGTCATCACAGAATTGTGTATGCATTTACAAATTCAAAAAGTAAGCCTAACAGATCAAAGCCACTGAAAGCAGGAAAGACGGTGTCCTTTCATATTTGGCAAGCAAAATTAATTTCCAATAAAAGTGCACATTTTCAAGATTCAAACTTGGAGCTTGTTATTCATCTACAAGACAAAAAAAATTCTTTCCGACTTTGACCTTTCCACCACATTTAGAATATTCCTCAAATGTGCAAAAGGTAAGTTTCTCTTATCAATGAATACCCAGATAGTGTATGGTTTCAGTGGAAAAAGTGAACGGAGAATCAACTTGTTTAGGAAAACATAATTCAGTGAGAGTCCAAATAACATTTTCTTCCCATAAGGCAATGCATGTTCGTTTCGAGTAATCAGCAGCTAAAGTTAGATCACATGAGTCTGAATTTGTTCTTTTTGAGCATGTTTTTGCACGAAAGAGAATGATCCTCTAGTGGGATTTATTCAGGAGCTTGCTGTATGCCTCTTATATGCATGTGTGTTGTATGTGGGACATGGGTTTGGTCTGTTGTTTTTAAGACTGTCTGTATAAATATTATTTCCATGTGGGTCGGCGATGTGATACGTTAGGAGCAATTGCAAGTAAGTTCTTATTTGCCTTAGAAAATGTGATGCAGTTGGTGGTGACTGACATGCTACCCAGGCAAATGGAAGAGAACAGCTCCAATTTTCAGAAAAACTCTACTGCCATCTGGATCATTGGATTCTCGAATATGAGCCCTTAACTTAGTTGATGAAACAGTAAACAAGGAAGAAAACCCAATAAACACAAGTTATATATAGATTTCTCACTTAGTAAACCAATAACTAGGGATTGCCTTCAATCTCTTAAGAATTTGGTGTCAGTTAAAGACCAATAAACTAGGGAGTAACAATAATCCAGGCGGGTTGGATTGGTTATCCTTAAAAATTCTTGAAACATTTTAAAATTAGTGCAAACTGCTTTTAAGAACTCCGTTGATCACTTACCGTGTTATGGCTCAACAATTAGTTTGCAATTTCAATGTTAAGTTTGTTCAACAGTCTAACTAAGGGCTCGATAACAAAGAGAACCCTAAGATATCTTCAGATACAAAAACCTGATTTTTTTTTTTTTTTCTGCTGCAAAATAAGACTTACATTCCATTAGCTAGTATGAATATATTAAGCATTAGCGGCAGTTACCAAAAGTAACTACAAATTCCCTAATTAACCTCCCTTTACGACACATAATAAATCACCTTATAGCTTCCTACCTACTTATTTGACACACATTGACAAGAAGTTATAACACACACATCAGCACTACACAAGGGTCTCAAACACACAACAAAAGAGGAGACTAACTCTGAGACTGGGTCAGCCCTTTAAGGGACATAAGTAGTCATTAATGTACTAGTTCACTCTTAACTAAATATTAATTACAAAGCTATGCTTGTGGAATAAGTACGTGTGCGTCTCCTCTTCAACCAACGATAGATAGCATCCACTATGATTTGCTAAATCCCACGAGACCAACCTATCTATGTTAATATTAGTGCTACAACCATTTAATCTAAAAGGAGGAAATTGTATGATTACCAGCCCCTCAAATAAAAATTACTCAAATTCTAATTACATAAAATCAATTACTAAAATACTGACGCAAAATCGCATGCTGAATAAGCATTTCGAGAATCTACACGTGAATCTCAAGTTGAAGATGCAATTCATGAAAAAATATGAATCACTTATTAAAGATGTGATTTATGTGCAAAATAAGTGAACCGCCTTTTCAAGATGCGATTCATCTTAAAAAATTACGAAACGTCCTTTAAAAATGCGATTCAGCATTGTATGATTTTGGTTAAATCGCATTTTCAAAGGGCATTTCATATGAAAATCTATGGAACGCCTGTTTAATATACGATTTTGCATAGGTATTTGTATAATTATTTTTGTCTAATTTGTATTTGTGTAATTTTTTTCTACAAAATTGATAGACACATGTTTCACCCACCTAAAGGTATAAACTTGTCGATATGGTTTGGGCTTCTATATTTACTATATGACACTCCTCCTCACTTATGGATCGAGACTTTAATTGAGACCCATCAAATAGACAATTTAATCTAATAGGAGTTATAATAAGTGCATATGGATTTGAACTCTTAACCTCATACTATATTACAGTTAGCACTACAACCATCTAATCTAAAAACTTAAGTTTGTAGATATGATTTAGGCTTTTATAATTATTATATGACAATCCAAAGTGTACAACTTATGTTGTACCATAAGCCAAAGAATAAAAGCATGACCTTGCTCTATACTGTTCCTCCAAACATAGGCACAAAGAGATGATATGTGCACATAATAGAATACAGCCTTAATATATATAAACGTACAGTAAGCTTATTCTTCCCCACAAACTCATCCCTTACAGTACTTGGATACCTTCATGTGATCCCACATGGCTCATGATGGCTACTGCCATTGATTATCATGTATCATCCAGCACAAACAAGCTACTTTGGGCCATGAAGAATTGTAGATGGCTCTCTCAGCCAACCAATCCCATTGAGGACCAATAGGATGCAATTCGTCATACCAAGGTCAGATAAGACTACCATCCCCTACTTCCCATTTAAAAGGACTTCTTGCCAATGGCCAATCTCACTAGCAACAACTTCCTCCACAGCCAAGAGACACTACCAGGAATTTTGTAACCCAAAATTTAGTCTCTTAGGATCTTAGCATTAACCCAACTCGATCACAAAGAGCCTTCTACATTCATGCAAAGGTGCTAGGTGTATTTTAATTACCCACTTTGTTCCAAGAAGAAATATCAATAATACCCAGGCCACCTTCTTGATCAGGTTAATAAACATCTCCCCAAGCCACCTTCCCTTTTGCTTTACTCTTTAAGCCACCTTCTTGATTACTTCAAGAGTTGTTCAATGCTCGTTATTTCTCAAAATTGGACCTTTTCGTATTTACCATAGCCACAAAAATTTTCTAGTGATAACATTTGACCTCACTAATGCACCATCACTTTCTAAACACTAATGAATCATGTATTTGAGGAATGTACAAGGAAATTTATCTTAGGATTATTTACTGATGATCTATAGTGAATCGTGAATGGAGCATCTACAACACATGATGTTATATCTTTCATACTAAGACAGCTTGGTCTCTACTTAAAGCAATCAAAATATACTTTTGCACAAAGCATAGGTGGCCAATTATTGCATTTCAATTCTGAAAAGGGAAGTCAAAGCTAATTCATCAAAAGTAGAAGTAATATTGTTTTGTCCTAAACCTACTACTATAAAACATTACAGGGGGTCCTTGGTTTGACTGGTTTATATCAGAAATTTGTGTAAACTTATGCAGTAATAGCAGAGCCATTGACGAAGATGTTCTGCAATTTGGCCTTTTTTTTTTAACCTTAGAGAAGCTATGATGAAGCCTCTCGTTTTAGCTCTACCCTATTTTAGGTAAACTTTGACAATAAAACATGACGCTTCAAACATGGGTTTAGGGGCTCTTTCACAACAATGAGATCAGAAAATTGAATCTTCCAGTCATTCCTCTTCCTCAACATCATAATCTTCCGGCTTATGAAAAGGAGGTAATTGGATTAGTTAAGGCAATCAGACATTTCAACTCCTACCTACGAGGGCAGGAATTTTCCGTGCATTTGGGATCACTATAGTCTCAAATTTCTTTTGGAGCAAAGGGTTACAAGTTCATACAATAAGACTGGATTAGCAAGTTCTTTGAATTTTAGACTAGGCAAGATGAAAACAATCTGAAACTGAAAAGTGATAATTTCTTTGCAATTACATATGTTTTACTTATGTTATGTATAATTCACTAGAAAGGAGTAAGGTTGCAAAGGAATATCAATTCCTTTGTTTTATGATTAGAGGCATTTTTTTGGGGGGGAAATGATGTTTCTTGTAAGAAATTGCAATTCCACTTAAGAACTGAAGAAATAAGGTTTTTTTATCTATTCCACAATATATGGAATAGACATTAGTCATATTACTTATAATAGAAATTTTTACAAACCACATAAGGGTATAATTATTTTGCGGTAATAAAATTAAAATACCAATTTCATTCAACTAAACCAAATGCAACGTTAATTTGAGGAGAAGTCACCCATTCCAAGGAGTTACACTTGTATGAAAATAGAAGCAGCCGAATGAATGGGTCTTATAGTTTTAACCATGAGAAGAGTTTTTAGGAGAACAGAATCTATTTGATTGAAACATGACCTTTATGTTCAACCAGAGCGGAAGTTGTTGACAATCAATATCATTAAGGCTACCAAAAAAAAAAAAAACCTTATATTGGGTAGCTAAGGACTTCTATCGGATTGGAATAAAATGAATGCAAGATTTTGTGTATGCCTGCCCTATATGCCAGCACAACAAAAAATGATGTTTCTCGTAAGAAATTGCAATTCCACTTGTGACGCGAATAAATAGGGTTTTCTTATCTATTCCACGTTATATGGAATAAACATTAGTCACATTACTTATAATAAAATTTTTTAAAAACCAAATGGGGGAATAGTTATTTTGTGGTAATAAAATTAGAATAACAATTTCATTCCAATAAACCACACGCAACGTTAATTTGAGAAATCACCCACCAAGGAGTTACAACACCCCGTATGAAAATAGAAGCAGCCGAATGAATGGGACTTGTACTTTTCACCATGAGAAGACTTCTTATGAGAACAGAATCTATTTGGTTGAAAGATGACCTTTATGTTCAACCACAGCGGAAAGCTGTCCATGATCAATATCATTAAGGCTACCAAAAAAACCTTATATTGGGTAGGTAAGGACAACCATTGGAGTGGAATAAAATGAATGCAAGATTTTGTGTATGCCTACCCTATATGCCAGCACAACAAAGTGGAATAGCTTCAACCCACTGGTTTCTTGCAGCCACTTTGGACAAATTTGGTCTGGTTTGTCTAAGGATTTTGCTGATGGACTTCCTCAATCACATGAAAATACATATTGTTAGATTTTTAATATATACCCACTTTTTGTCTATGAGACATCCCAATACAGTAGCCACAGTTGCAAGATCTTCTTTGGGTAATATTTTTCAATAGTCACTAATTATGATTTTACATTTATTAAACATTTACTATTGCATTTTGAAGAGATTTATTTAAGTTGAGGGGGATTCAATTATCTCTCTCATCAACCTAGCATCCACAAAAAGACCAGTCAAATTGATACTGTAAATTGTACAACTGAGGTGTAGCTAAAGAGTTTCAAAAGCAATAGTCTTATAACAAGCGAAAGTCACTAATTATGATTTTACATCTATTAAACATTTCCTATTGCTTTTTGAAGAGAGTTAATTAAGTTGGGAGGGACTAAATTATCTTTCTCATCAGCCTGGCATCCACAAAAAGACCAGTCAAACTGATATGGTCAATTGTACAATAGAGATATAGATAAAGTGTTTCACAAGCGATATCCTACTAATGGACTTCCTCAATCACATGAAAACATTTGTTGTTAAATTTTTAAAATATGCCCACTTTTTGTCTATGAGACATCCCAATATAGTAGCCACGGTGGCGAGGATCTTTTGTGATAATATTTTTCAGCTCCCGAGTTACTTAAAACAAAGGTCACTAATTATGATTTTACATTTATTAAACATTTACTATTACATTTCGAAGAGAGTTATTTAATTTGAGAGGGACTCGATTATCTCTCTCATCAGCCTAGCATCCACAAAAAGACCAATCAAACTGGGTTTGTTTGTTTCATCTTTTTCTCTAATCGTTTTACCATCTTATTTCTATCTTTTTCAAATATATATTTGTGAAGAAACAGATACAAACGAGAAACAGATATTTTTACCCATAAAAATATCAAACAAGTCAGATACGGATAAGATACAGATGAAAAACAGATACAGATCAGATACTGAGAAGATACAAATGAAAATTAGACAATCCAAACAAACCCATAGTCAATTGTACAATTGAGATGTAGTTAAAGTGCTTCACAAGCAATGGTCTTATATATTGGACTGAATGGTTTTCGTGGATTGAATATTGTTACAACACATGCTATCACTCAAATCTCAAAGTTACACCCTTCCAAATGGTCTATGGTCGATTTCCACCATGCTTAATTGCTTGGGAAGCAGTGAAATTGGCAGCAGCAAAGCAAGCTTTGGTTGATAGGGATCAATCTTAAAGTGACTCATTAAAAAGGATGTCACAAGCTCAAGAGTTAATGAAAAATCACTACAATGCTAATCATAGAGATGTCAATTATCATGTGAATATCTCGGTGCTGTTAAAATTTCAATCATATGGTCAGACATCCTTAGCTGCAGAAAACGACCAGTAATTGTCACCAAGATTTCATGCCCTTTCTACATTTAAGCATGAGTGGGCTCGGTTGCTTAGAAGATTAAGGTATCTCCACTTAAAGAAATTTCAATGATCTATGCCTTCCAGCTTCCACTTCTTAAATTCAGCAAGATCAGGTGGTTCTAACCCCAAGCTATCCTTGAATTTAGACAACTAGTATGATGCTGGATATTCCAGTTCAATGGGAGGGATATTCACCAGCTGAGGCTTCTTGGGAATATGCAGATGCAATCTGTAGCATATCCTACAAGTAAGCCAGCAGCTAAAGTTAGATCACATGACTATGAAATCACTCCTTTTAAGCATGTTTTTACACTAAAGAAAAAGAAGCTCCAGTAGTGAATGTTTAGGAGCTTGGTATGAGTGTTGTATGTGGGACACAATTCTGGTCTGTCGTTGTTTTTACTGTGTCTGTATTGTTGTCATTTTCATGTGGGTCAGTCATATGGTGGGTTAGGGGCATTATCAGTCAGTTTCTATATTGGTCTAGAGAATATGATACCTTTACTGTTTTGGTAACTGGCATGCACTTGTACTGAGAGAGGCAAATGGAAGAGAATGGCTCCTACCTTTCAGGAAAAACTCTGTTGGATATGATATTTTTAGGTTCTACCAAATGAACCCTAAACTTCATAGACAATCAAAAGAAGCAAAAGATAAGAATACAAGTTAGATTTAGATTCCTGAATCAGTAATTAGAAATTACCTTCAATCCTGTAACAATGTTTTACCAGCAGCATTATTGAAGGGATCATTTCCTTTCGAAGTTTCACACACAAATAGATTCTCGAAATGGTCTTTTGATGCATTATTATTATATTCACATGTAATGTAGGATTAAAGTTCAAGGCACCGATTACTCCTGGAACCAAAGCCTACAATTAGGCTCTACTACAACTTCAAAAAGTTAAAGAACCTTGTCAGTGACTTACTTAAATGGAGAAGCTGCTCTTTCCTAAAAAAGACTGGTTAAATAATAAGATCCCGTCGGCCAAAAAAAAAAAAATAGATCCTTGCACAAACTGAACGTTGTACACAAGTATTAATGAATGCTCATCAACAGGACAGGTGTAACATTACTAGTGGCAGGCATGCGTAAGCTTTGCAGCAGCAGAAAAGCAAGGCAACAAAAGGCAAAAGAATTTTAATAAGGTTTCATCACATAACTTAATCCAAGAGAAACAATATCAGCCAATTATCTGCATCTTGTCCAGAAGACTCGACCAATGAAATTTTAAAAGTGAATTTATACATGGGTAAGGAATACCAGATTGAGAATTCAAGGTTTCAGATAAACATACCAATGTGTAAAGTAATCCTGGATCTCTTTGCGGCCTTGATATGAGCATGAACCTAAGAGACCATGATTTCCATTAGTTGCAGAACAAAAAAATAAAATTTCAACCATGTCGTTTGAGAGCTCCACAATATATTGATTGTCAAAGCGCTGAATTAAATATTATATAGCAATATTACAAAGAAAGATATAATTCTATTCCTTTGGCTCAGAAGTTTTTTGCGTCGAAGCACTTTCAAGTGTGAACCAGCAACTGTCCAGAGTCTGAGCCAAGATTTGGGTGTAAAAATGTAAATTATCAGAACTCACATGTTATAATATTGATGTCCAAGTACTTAAAAAGACAATATATATATTACTCTCTGTAGAACTGACAAGAGAATGCACTTCTCCCTCATTTATGGCAAAGTTGCCAAATTTTTTCATTCCTGTTAACTGTATATGAGACTTTGAACAGCAGCCTTATGTTTTTGACAATGATAATAACTGGACAAATGCTTTCAATGGATAAATGCAAAAAGTATACATAGTTCGTATCTTTCTTCACCTCATGAAGAAGACCATCTGAGTTAACATTTATATGATTGGAGGTAGAGAAGTCAGTGCAATTGGTACCTGGAGGTTCTTAAACATATCTACACTATGCTAAGATATGATCTCTGCAATGGGCAATACTTCTTCATTCTAAATGAGATTCCTAAGGCAGCACCATTAAGTTTGATGCTATTACTACTTTAACTTTGAAATCAAGAAAGCCTGTCTATCAACAATGTTATAGTTTAGGCATGACATGAAGAATTCCACATGCATTGTATATTGAAAGGCTAATGCAAGAATATTCACCAAACAAAAAGATTGCCAGAATAAAGACCCGACAGTCCTCTAAGAAGAGAATATCTCTAGGTCAGGTAGAGTTGACATGGCCAGTGTCATAAGAACAAAAGATGGTCTGTAAATACTGACATAAAGCAAGTAAGAAATAAATGCCTACCCTCTTTGTTGTCCAGTTGTCTCATCTACAGTATCCATGGCTTCCCAAAGAAGGGTGAGGGGAACCCAATGTGGCGGATACTTAAACCGCGCAACATCCAATATCAATACCATGTCAGTTGCAGCATGATAACCACCAATAGGCGAAAAATGACCACTTCCTGTCTGCAGGTGAAATATGATTAACCACCATCAATGGTGTAACTAACTTCTTTACAGGAAAATTACACTACAAAAGCCTATGTTTTGCTGATATTTCTGTTTTAGGTTCCATATTTTATATTCTATATTTTATGTTCTTTTAGAATTAATATAAATATAAAAGGGTGTAAATATTAGAAAAGGTTTCAAAAAGGACCTTTCAAGAGATATTATGGAAGCCCCCCCTTTGAGTTGTCTTCTACAACACAGATCTCACTTTGATTTAAAAAGAAAAAGAAGGGAAGAAGAAGAGGAGGAGGAGGAAGAAGAAGAGGGAGTGAGAAAAAAATAACTAAACCTAAAACCTCAACCAAAAAACTTCTAATAGCAAAAAGATATCCTTGAGGGAGGAAAAAAGTGCTTATCTAGTAAACCAATGAAACATAGAGGAAACTATTTTTTACAAGACTCAACAAGTAAAAAGGGATTTTAAAGCTAGAAATGAACTTGACCATGAAGTTTGTCAATTAACTTCTGCTTTTCCTATAAATAACTAAGTACAGTTTCCCACAACCTTAGAAGAATATCTAGTAGGAAAAAACAAGATTGATAGCGGTGCAGCACATCCTCCAAGCATAAGTGAAATAAATTGGTCCTTGATTTTATATAAGGTTTCAAGCTTCAAAAGAGAGCAAAAGAGAAGCATCCAGCAGAGCCATCAAATGTAATTTTGTGTCACTTATCCAAGTGGATCCATATGATCTTCATTTTTTGTAATTCAATCAATTGTTTATAAGTATAACCCTGGAGCAGAACCTAGCTGCATCCACCCATCTATCAGAGAAAGGCAATAAAGGAACTTATCTTCTGTAGCAACAAGTATCATCTTTCCACACAATTTTTTTACTGCTCATAATCAAAACAAAATACATGCTATCCCACTATTTCTGTATTTTTAGAGACATTTTTTTTCTTTTAAATCATGAATGCAGATTCAGGTGAACACTAGTTTGCTCCTCATTAAATTCATTAATTTGAGCACTTTTTGTCCTACCTGCTTAAATACTCCTCTATGATATGACGAGACAACATGACAGGCATCTGATGCTGAGCACCTCCTCACATGGTCACGAAAATGATCTATGGTCGTTTGATTTGTACGAAATGCCTGGACTTCTGCACCAGCACATTGACCTAAACAAACGACCTTCCCAAATGAGATGCCTTCAGCTTTTACTTTTTCCAGTGGTTCACAACAATCTAGCATAGATTCATCAAACCATCTCCATGGTCCTGAAACAAGATACAAACATATTACAAATGGACACAGCAAATAACATAAGGTAGTACAATTAGTTAAGCAAGAAGGAAACAAAAATGTTAAAAGATAATCAGCAATTGCATTAAGTCATCCAACATTATAGTTCCAAATACTTAAATCTTCACATACAGCAAGTGCTCAAATCATTATCACGTGTTGGCATGTAATCCAGTATGCTATGTGGACACATAGTTCCATTACTTCTGGTATCAAAATAATGTGGCCATTAAATTTGGGGTGATATCTTCATTGAGCAATTATATGGGATGGCAGGTGGGTCAAGCACAGTAGGATCCTCCCATGAACAGGATAAATTTCAAGTATTGCTATTCTCCCCCATATATAAATGGACAAAGTTTACGAATTGAATCAAAATCCTACAAGGATATGGATGGATTCAATTTATGTCTTCCTTGTAATGTAAAAGTTGATATGATAAGAGTACTGACACAAATGAGGTTATCATTCAATATAATACAAATTATGGCAACTTTTACTCAAACTAATAATAACTGTTTCTTGTTTAATAACTTCTTTTTTCCTTCTTTCCTTTTTCATTTTTGGGTAATTTAGTTATTGTATTAATATTCAAGGGAAAATGCACAAGTGCATATTAGCATATGCATCATAAAAGTAAATGCACCCCTATTAGTATGCTCAGTGACTTAGTTTTGGACTTGGCTACAGAGATATACTATAGTAGGCTGATTTCTTGGAAAGACACTTCCCTTCTTGGTAGTTGGTAGTGGAAAAGATTGTCCATGCAGTATGGATTGTTTTCATTTGCTCAAAGTTTTAAGTAAATTTAGGAATGACAAACAAGTAACAAGGGTCCTTGAAACTCTTTAGTAATTTGCTAGTCGGTAGATTATTCTTCAACACTTAGAAATGGGAATATCATTTGTGAACAAAGCTCCTTACTCCACAATAGTCAGAGGTAAGCTATAGGATATACCCATGGCTTCTTTCAGTAGTGCTATGAAAAATGTTCCTATAGAAGTTGAATGCCAATGCAAGCTCCCTAGTTGCTTGGTCAAAATGTGATCATTTGTGCTATGAAAAAAAATGACCCTTCACTCCTAGAGAGTAGCTCTATGGGGATTTTCATGTTGACCCTCTTCCCTTGAGAAAACTCTTTAGATAACATGGTTATTCAGGTGTCTTCTCTAAATGAATCTCTCAACTTGGTGCCTAAAACCACAAGAGAAGCAAGAGTTGCTGTAAGTGCCACTAACAGGGTGGACGATGATGTCCACATTGAGGGTGAGGCTTCAAGTTCCAATGAATCTCTGGTGCTGGACTTCTCACTCAACATGACATTGGCTTACTTCTCATGACTTTGTTGTCTCTCCATCCTCAGGCCAAGTCTGAGGAAAAAGTCTTCTTGAGCTAGTCGTGCCAAGAAGAAGAAGGGTAGACAACATGCTAGAACCTAGGATGTCAGCTTGCAGTGATATGTAATTGTTTCTTTGTATTGCTTTCGTGTTTTCTTGCTTTTGCTTCTTGAATCACCATTGAGGGTGTTTTGAGTTTTTTCAGGTCTCTTCCATTTTTTATTTAATGCTTCTTTTATTAATGGAAAACTAAAAATATAAAAAAATCAAATCATATATAAAACTGAACTTACCCAAAAAAATGTGTACTGCTGTATTTGTTTTAGTTTTTTGTTTGAGTCATGAATGGTTCACTCTACTTTTATCAGTTGATGGGACTTGAGATAATTCTTTTGATGAGAATGTAGTGTTTTCTGGCATTAGATATTATTCATCAGCTTTCAAGTACCAAATATATAACCAAAGAAAAGTATCAAATACCCTATTTTAGAGAAAGTTGTATCTTTCAATACAATCCTCATATGGCAAGTGGGTCTTTTTATTGCATAACTCCATCCTCTAGCTCGAGTTTTAATTATCTTATCAAGCAGGTTTTTGGACAGACTTGGCGAACCCTATGGGGTCCGGGCCTATTTTAAAGCGACATAAGACTTCTTATTATAGGGTTTTGCCAAAGCCTAGCCCACCAAACCAATAATGATTCTTCCTACTAGAGAAAAATTTAAGATGTATCACCAGAAAAGAAAATAAAACAGAAAATAAATATTTACTCCTTTTCTGGTGCATTCAGGAGATAATATCAAATGCAGGCAAATTTTTAGTGAAAAGCTTCTATATAGAGCTGGTTCTACCCCATCAATAAATAGGTAACGTAGATAAATATTAGCTGGTCCAGATTAGTTCTTAGAATAGTTGTAATTTCAAGAGATTGAAGAGTTCTCCCCAAAAGAGCCCTCACCCCATTTTCATCATAGGTTCTAATAAGAAAGGTTGGAATACTAACAAGGACAAATGATCATAACTAACTATTTCTTTATATATTGACGCATGACTAAATCTCAAAGCCAAGGCCATATGACTTGCTAAAAGATCAAAATACCACGTTAATGCCCAATATGAATGAATTAAATTGCCGTAAATTACCTTTCCATTTCCGTCTGGGGTCAATAGCAAGAGCATTCAAGACCATTGATAGGGTAGCCAATCCACAATATGCTGGCTCCGATTGGGTTTGAAAGTAAGATATCAGCTTAAAGAATCCTTCCATCGTTCCCGCTTGAATGGCATCGAGAAAAAGTTTCTACAAGTAGAAGAAAATAAAAATTGAAATTAATAAACTCAAATGGTACTTTCAGTACATTATATGTAAAAGCATCCTTGTACCATTCTCCAATCCTGTTCTTGAACTGCATATATGACAGATGATAGTACTTTACATGGGAAAGAGAATGAACAAGATAATGCATGCCATGCTTGTAGATTACCAAGGCTTGTTAGACTTGAAAACAATTTAGAGGGTAAAACAAATTCATCCAACAAGCCCAGAAGATTCCAGCAAAGATTGTGAGACGTTTCCCTCAACCCCAAGGTTTCATAAACAGTATGATTCATGAGATGGCGTAAGAAGGATAGGATGAAAGATGGCTATATAAGACAGAATGCCAATTTCCCTGCTTGCCAAATGTTTGACCATCATAATGTCAAGTTTACTAGAGATCCAAGAACTATCAAGCAGGGATTAGCTTGTGATAGGTTTCACTATCATTCAAGTCCAATTGGATCAAGAAAAACTATGAAGCAGATTTTAAAGGGAGAGCAGCATTCATATTACCTATATGGCACCAGAAAATGGTGCAAGCAACTTGACAAATGCTACAGCATCCTTCATGCTTTTCCAACCAAAAGCAGAATAACAGGTGCCACCACAATGCAACCAAATTTCACCATATCTCTATATGACCACAAGTCCCTCATTGATTAGAAAAAGAATGAAGGGTACCTTTCATATTTATAAAGTGAAGCCGTAATGGCTATAAATTTAAAAATTAAGTAGTAAGCATTAGCATTAGGGGTATCAAATGGTAGGGTGCTTATAGCGCTAATTGGCTAATGCAGGGCAGGAGAAGGGAGAGCACATTTACAGCATCCTTACCCTTCATATTTACAAAAGGGCCATTTCCACACTGCAAATTGGTAGGTTAATAAAGAAGCTACAATAATTAGTGCCAAGTCATTTGTTAGCAACAAAATAGAAATTTTTCCAACATCCATACGCCCATTCTCCATAATATGATCAATCTCGAAATATGTGAAAACTTATTTCTTTAAGCATCTTAACTAGTGCAAGCAACCCAATAACTGCGACCCGATTCCCAGAAACGCAAACCAGAAAGGTTTTAATAGACAATACCCACCACGTGTAATAAGTTGATACCCGAATCATCCTTTTAAGGCATAACGGTAATGCTTAAATAAAATGGGAGATCCTGGCCACCCATCATCATTCCTACCATGTGTTAAAACATGACCAGTTACTACACACCACGTGTACATAGAAGCTACACTCCTGCTGTTACCTATTTCAATCCTTTTAAGACACGAATATATATAGCAACAATACATCTAAAGACCACATAACAATGTTAAGGAAAAACAACATTAAAACAATATTAATTAACGAAAAAGACCAAGACCCATTTTAAAAAAAAAAAAAAAAGGGAAGGAAGAGACAAGAGAGAGAGAGAGAGAGAGAATACCTTTCCCTCAATTGAAGCAAAATCAATGGCGGGTGGAGAAGGAAGGACTCGTCTGTACAAACCAGCCAAAGCCATTCTCTGTGTTTAACAAAATTAATTTCAAACAGAATATGGCTACCCAAGCTATGTTGGAACCGATACTTTGGACTGTCGTGAAACTGATGTCGACTTTTCTTTTTCTTTTTCTTTTTCTTTTTTTCATTTTTTCCCCTTTTGACATCGTTAGGAACACCGGTTCCGGCGGCCGAGGTTTTCAAGAACCGGAACCGAACCGGTTCCCGTTGCATCAAAAGAAGTTCCTCAAGCAGCGCATGCCAGCTCCTGGTTCAATTTGTAAACCGGTTCGGACCGGTATTGGACTTTTTTTTTCCCTTATTTATGTTTGTTTCACCTTTTTTCAATGTTTTCGCATCTTATTTTTATCATTTCAAATATATATTTGTTAAAAAATAGATATAGATAAAAAATATATATTTTTACTCACAAACAAATTAAAAAAATAAGATGCAGTAGATACAGATACCCAGATCAAATATAGATAAAATGCAGGGAAATTCTTAGGTCAAGTCACTACTTTTTGTTGTACGGCAACTTGTGCAAAAGTGGTGACCCGGTCATCCAGTAAAAATCGTCCTAGAACAAACGAACACACATAGAACATATTATATAAACCTAAAACATTAAGCAACTTAAGACAAATACTCAAACCTAGAACATAATAGAGGAACCTAGTATATTCGTTAATCTAGGACAAATCCGAATACCTAGAACATATTAAAAGAACCTAAGATATTCCTTCACCTAAAGCAAAATATAGAAACCAGTACATTTCGAACACATGCTACTAGAGTTTGTCCAAGGTATTAAAAATGTTCTTGGTCATGAGTGTCAGGTCCTAGGTTACTACATATCTCTTAGGTAAGAGTGGAAGTTTCAAGTTATAGTACACCTAGAATAAATACGAAGAAGAACCTAGGACATTCCTTCACCTAGAACAAAATACAGAACCCAGTATATTTTGAACATATGCTACTAGAGTTTGTCTTGGGTATTAGCAAATATTCTAGGTCACGAGTCCCAGGTACTAGGTTCCAAGTTACTACATATCTCCTAGGTAAGAGTAGAAGTTTCAAGTCATAGTATACCTAGAACAAATGCAAATACCTAGAACATATTAAAAGAACCTAGGACATACATTCACCTAGCACAAAAATAAAGAACTCGGTACATTTCCAACATGCCTTACAGCAATTTGTCTTAGGTATTAGCAAATGTTCTAGGTGACGAGTCCTAAGTACTAGGTACCAGGCTACTACATATCTCCCAAGTAAGAGTGGAAGTTTCAGGTCATAGTACACCTAGAACAAATGCGAACACCTAGAACGTATGGAGACCTGGAACATATGAAAACCTGGAACTTCTGAAAGGATCTAGGACAAACATGTCGGCCTATGATATTTTTAAACTTAGAACATTAGAAGACCTTATACCTAGAACAAATGGACCAACCTGGAACATTTATAAGGATCTAGAACATGTAACAACCTAGAACTTTCGAAAGAACCTAGGACAAATATGTCGACCTAAGACATTCTAATGCCTAGAAAAAATGCACCAACCTAGAACATATGACAACCTAGAACTTTTGAGGACCTGGGAAAAATATGTCGACCTGGAACATTCTTGAACCAATAAAATAGGAGGACCCAATACCTAGAACATATGGACCAACCTGGGATATTTACGAGGACTTAGAACATATGGCATCCTAGAACAATCGAAAGGACCTGGGACATTCTGGAACCTAGAACAAATTAACCAACTAGAAACATATAAGATGACCTAGAAGATATGGTAACCTATAATTTTTTAAAAGACATAGGACAAATATATCAACTTGCAACTAATTTGACGGTTCTTATTTTTTCCCTCTCATCTAATGGCTGCAAATGGCACTTATACACAAGTCTCTTTTAAACGACTTGACGTAAGTGTGACCCTTTTTCCCCTTTTAACATCGTTAGGAACACCATTCTGGTGGCCGAGGTTTTCAAGAACCGGAACTGAATCGGTTCCCGTTGCATCGAAAGAAGTTCCTCAAGCAGCTCATGCCAGCTCCTCGTTCAATTTGTAAACCGGTTCAAACCGGTATTGGACTTTTTTTTTCCTTATATATGTTTGTTTTGCCTTTTAATAATCGTTTTCGCATCTTATTTTTATCATTTCAAATAGATATTTGTTAAAAAATAGATATAGATAATATATATATATATATATATATTTTTTTTTTACTCACAAGCGAATTAAAAAGATAGGATGCAGTAGATACAGATATGCAGATCAAATATAGATAAAATGCAGGTAAAAATCAAACAATTTGAACTAACCAAGGTGCGCAGACTATCCATTCATTGTAGGACTATGTCAATAGGCATGGCTTCACTAGACAATAAAACTATGAGTGATTTTTTTTCCCTTTTTAGAAGAAAAAAGTTAAAAAATTGAAAGGAATTAGTCAAATGCATGAGATAGATTATGGGAAGCTACATTTGCAACTTTTCCCCCAATCAAAGGCTTTGTATTAAACCAATTGCTAACTTATAAGTAAGCAATAATTAAAGCATGGATAGTAATTGAAAAACCCAATATTAAGAGAGTTAGTGAGTGTGCAAGTTAATGATAGCAATATTGATGAATAAATTATGTTATAGCTTTATGGATCACTAATTAATCCTAATAGATAGAATAGAAAATACTAATAGAATTGAAAAGAACTGTCTTTTCTGTATACTTTCCCCGGTTCCGTTGCTACCGCGGGCTTTACGCAATCGATCGGATCATATAGATATCCCTTCAACACAACATAGGTCATCGAAAGGATCTCGAAGACCCACCAAAGCACGAAAGCCAGGATCTTTCAGAAAATGGATTCCTATTCGAAGAGTGCATAACCGCATGGATAAGCTCACACTAACCCGTTAATTTGGAATCCAATTCGGGATTTTCCTTGGGGGGTGTCGGAAAGGAATTGGAATGGAATAATATCGATTCATACAGAAGAAAAGGTTCTCTATTGATTCAAAGGCTGTACCTGTGGGATAGAGAAAGAGGAAAAAACCGAAGATTTCACTCACATAGTACTTTTGATCGAAAAATCAATCTGATTTATTTCGTACCCCTCGCTCAATGAGAAAATGAGTCAGATTCTACAGGATCAAACCTATGGAGTCAAAGTAGAAGTTCCCATCTATCCTCTCTATCGATTCCTCGTTACCTCCATTAGATTCTTCAACTAAGGACGAGATTACCATTGCATCGGCTTTGATGTCCCGAATGTTCTCTTTAATAGCAAACACTTTAAGCACCTCTAGCCATGGGTAAGACATTTCTTAAATTAAGATTCTGGTGACCATCCGCAACGGAAAGATCAGCTTAATAAAATAAATATAATAACATAGCTTTCAGCCGTTTTATATTATAGGCTTAGACTGTGCATGTAGTAACCTGCCTCTTACTCGATAACCGGCCCCGTGCAACCGACATAAGGTTGAGAACCTTGATATCGGGTACATCATGTGGAGTGCCATAACTCCCCATGGGTTGTGAGCTGTGGTATGGGTGTCCCGTGGATGCACCTGCGAGTGTTTGATGAATTAATTGTAATTAATGAGTCTAATTTTGGTTGAGTTGTAGTTAGAAGTAAGTTGCAATTCGATTATGTTTAATAATGGGATCTTGGTATTCCAAACCTTGAATTCTCCAGTTTCATTGTGTGTTTGAACTTTGAATTAAAAATATACATATCTATACTGTAATGATCTTTTGTGCATTTTATGTAACTAGCATATGACACACCCATACTGCGTGTGTAAAATTAAAAAATGAATTACGGTAAAATTTACTATAGAACTTGATTTCGTGATAAAATTGAACAAATATCAGCAAAGAGATAACAAGTGTGCAATATTTGGAAAACATGAGGATCTTTAGTGATGTTAATAATAATAGATTATCGTTGTTGTTGTTAATGCTATTGGAAGTTAATTGAATTTGTAATGATTTTCTTTAATAAAAAAAATTCCAAACCAAGGTTTATACGTAAAAAATGTACATTAACTATCACTATGTACATGTTCCTCAAAGAATAGTAAGCGCAAGTATTTCATCTTTTTAACGTTGGTCCTCATGTTATCATATAATTAAATAAACTTACAGATTAAGTTATTTACTCCCAGTTCGCATTGTGTCATATAAAAGAGCATATGAGTAAAAAAGTAGTCGTATTATTAAGTATTGCTAGTTAATATCTATTACACTAGACAAACTATTTTGTAGTAAAAGTTTATACATACAATTAGTTGTATGAATTGGAAACACCACGAATTAGGTAAAAGGAAAAAATAAATAAATAAAACTTAAGTGTTGAACGCTGACTTGTAGTGGTGTTTGGAGTCGAAGAAGACGATAATCCAAAAAAAATAAATGAATGAATTAGATGAAAAAATGTAAATTTATTTGAAAAATTGATCATAAACTAATTAAATCAACTTACTTAGATGAAAACTTTATTTATCAAACCAAATGAAGAGTTAATCATGAGTCACAAAATGGAGGACCACTAATAGAATGCCAATAACAAATCCCTTATAACCTCTAAGCAAAGAGTGAAGGAACATCATCAAATATGATGAATCAAACTTGTATCCTAATATATATTATCCATACTCAATTCAATAAATGAATTAAAATTGAAGACAAAATACATGACTGTCAAATTGGATTTAGAGAAGGCATGTGATAAAATGGAATGGGATTATGTTCATTGGGAATTGACTGGTCTAAATTTTCTAGTGTGGTGGATCAAGTTTATCACCAATTCCATGTCTAGTACTTCAGTAGAAATATTAGTAAATGGACAAAGTTCAAGAATGTTTAGGCCAAGTAGAGGCCTTAGACAAGGAAGTCCTCTGTTATCTCGCTTATTCATCATGGGAATGAAATTCTTAAGTTGCAATATAGAATAGCAAGTCTAAGTAGGAGCTTGGAAACCATTTACTTTCAAAGGGAAAAAAAATTTCTCTTCATCAAACTTAATGCTTGTTGATGATATTGTGTTAACGACTGAAGCAAATCACTAAAATACTCATATAATAGCAAATGTGTTAGCTTAGTTTCAACACTACTCAAGTTTGTTTGTAAATAGTGAAAAGTCTGACTATTTTGTTTTCCTAAAATGTGATGAGTCAAGATAAACAACAGATCCAAAGCTTCTTGCATCTTAAAGGATTAAACTCTTTTGAAGGATATTACATTCTTTCCTACTTATAAAACTGACGTACTTGTCAATTTTTGTAACATAAGTTGAGAACCATATCAGATAAGGAGCACATTAGAAATGCTTCATATAGGCTCAAAAAATGCCCCTACTTTGAGGCACTATGCCTTGTACAATACTTAGTTCCTCCAATTTTGATTGGTGAATTACTTTGATACCACCTATAATGACCCAAAACTTCACTCATTGAAGTATTGTCTACTTTAGGGAAATACTGCATGATTTTGTCCTCAATGCCAACCACTTCCTAGGAGGTTACGCTTAACTTTAGAGTTCCTATAAACTCTAAAGCATTATAATAAAAGACGTCTTAATAATTATAATTTCTCCACCTCATATTTGAGAAATATTACATTATTATTTTCACATGAAAGTGCTGCTAGTTGCATTGAATAACATGTAAGAAGATATGCATTTGAGTGTTGGATATACATTTGGAAAAAAAAAAAAACAAATTGAAAGACTGAATCTCAAGTGGTATTACCTGATGCTAGATAGTTTAAACTAAATTGTGATGGATTTGTAAACTATTCAACTAGTAAAGCGACAGTAGGAAGAGTGTTAAGAGATCAAAACGGCGATTGGATGTAGGGTATTACGGTAAATGTTAATACAATTTTAGCAGAACTTTAAAATGATGCTTGGGGACTGCTTCTATGTATTTAAAGAAATTGTTCGAAAATGAAATTGTAAGTATACTTGAAGCTAGTGTTTGGTTTCTTATCAAAGCATATAACTAATTCGAAACTAAAATATCTTAATGTTGTAAACACTTGTTGGGACAGAATCTCATAGCTCTTCCACTTCAACCTACAGCTAGTCCTTAGGGAACTAAATGCTGTTGCAGACGCCATGGCAAAGTATGCCCAAATCATGCAAGAGTTTTTTTTTTTAATAGAACCAATAGTAGACATGGCTTCTTACTGCTTGTATAGTGATTGTCATATGATTTGTTAATGAATATTGTTGTTCCTTTTTGTCTTTTCACTAGGAAATTTATGGCTATTATCATGATGGTTATATGTAATACACCAAAAATCTTCACTTAAGTTAAAAATTGAGTTTAAATAGATTAAACAAATCAAATGAATTATATGACGTAATTAGATAAGTTGGCATAATTAGATTTATAATGGATTATGTTGAAATTTTTAGATTTTAAATTTCCAAAGCCCTTAAACATATTGTTTAAATGTTTAGTGGATTCCTAAACCCTTAGACCTTAGCCTAAATTCCAATTCCTTAATCCTTATAAAATTTGAGTTTGTCTGCTTGTATAAAAATATCAGCTCTTAAATCCGAATTCAAATTAAATATTAATTTGATTTAAAATAAGTTCCTGAATTAAGTTTTTATTTTAAGTTCTTAATTTTTAATCTATTGATTCTAAAATTATCTTCTAAACACTTCTAGAATTAATGATATTGATATGAAGGTTATAAATTTAATACACTTATTCTAAATTATCCTAATTTATCCTTATCCTTTGCCTTTTCCTTTTCTTTCCCTACCTGCTTTCTTTTCCTTTTCCTTTACGTTTCTTCTCCTTCTTCTTCTTCTTCAAATCTTAAATCTTAAATTCGATGAGATCTTAGGAAAATTTAAAGATGGAAAACAAGATAAAAGATGATGAACAAGCATGAAGTAACTTAGTCAATAGAAGAAGAAGTATAGAGAAGATCAAGTGTGCATGTGGTTGTCAAAAGCTAAGTATAATTGTTTTACTTTGTTTTTATTGTTGATTTTGCATATGCATGATAAATTGATCTTAGTTTTAAGTAAGGTTTATAAAAAAAAATAGAAAAAATTGGTAGATGAGTGAGTTGGTGAAGTTATGAAATGTTCAAATGTTTCATATGAAGTTATGGGAGTTGTATAATGTTAAGGATATGAAGTTTTTATGCATTTGGTATTGTTAAGTGAGTGCGATGAGTTGTATATTGCTTTTATGGTGCTTTAGTTGATGTAGAATGTATAAAAATTTGATAAAACGAATTTTGAAAAATAGAGAAATTCGCAACAGTGGGCAATGGGTCAATCACGGGCGTGATTGAGGCCTTGGTAGGTTTGGGTTGGATGATTATTCACAATCATGGATGTGATTTTTGACTTAGTAACTCTGTTTTGAAAGCTTTCCATCAATTATGGGCATGATCTAGCCTTTACTAGCCTCAGGTTGTTTTTAAATTGCAAAATCCTAATATCACGGACATGATTTTTAACCCAGTAGCTTTGTTTTGAAAACTTTCCTTCAATCATGAGCGTAATCCATCCCTTAGTAGCCTCGAGTAAGTAAAACATTTTCATATTTCCAAAAATCACAAGCATGACTTGTGTTTTTCTTGCTACGATATTATTTCGTATTTTGATCATAACTTTTTTATTCAAACTCGGATTGAGGTGATTCAAAATACTATGCAAAGATAAAAAAGAGATCTACAACTTTCTTGTTTTAAGTTTTTGCAAATTCTAAACGTATCAAGGCAAAACTTTTATTTGTTTCCAACTGCTACACATCAAAGCAAAGTTGAAAACTTATGATTGCTAGTTAAATGTATGTAGTTAAGTATAAAATGAACTTAGCTAACAAACCTAGGTTCAATTTGACTAAATAGACTTAAATGGACTAAAATGAATTAAATTGATTAAGTTAGATCAACTTAGCTAAGATTAAGTTAATATAGACTTACATTAATATAAATCTTAGATATAAAATGAACTTAGTTAATCAATCTTAATTCAACTTGACTAAATAGACTTTAGTAAGCTAAAATGAATTAGATTTATTAATTTTAATGATCTTGGTTTAGTAATTGGATTAAATAATTAGCTCTAATCATTTTGGTTAGGATTAAGTTAAAATAGGCTTAATAGCTAATAATTAGCTTAGAATGATATGTTAAGATAAACCATAAATAACATGAGGAATATGTTATTTCATATGCATGATTGCTTGGAATATGAGTATTTTTTACTATGAAGATTTGATGATGCTTTTGTAATAAACTATCATAAATAAAGAGAAAAGAAATACTTTGACAAATAAAACAGAATTGACCGTATTTTGGCAAGGCAATCTTTGCAGCCATAGCGGGGTTTCTATTTAGTGTCTGATCAAATAAGATTTTAAAATGAGTTTGATGTAAATGGATAATTAATTTAAATACTTATACGAATTTATTTCATGAATAGATATATGGATACCTAATTTATCTTCTGAGATATATTCTGAAATACCCTCTGTCCCTATTTGGATTTCAAATATGAAAAGTACACAGTGAATTACGTGTTGTATGCTAGGATAGGCATCTAAAATGGATTAAGAACTTAAAAATGACCTAAGTGATGAGTGTTGTTTTGTATATGTGCCGTTGAATTTGTTCCGGAGAGCAACAACCTTATCCTTAGGGGACACAGTAGTTTAGACACTTAGGCTACCCCCATCATGATGCAATGACATTTATAAATAGCTCAGTAGATAGCTGATGGGGCAAACGGCATCGGTGTAACATCTATCTTGATCAGCAATAAATAATATATTAGGGCTCACGTTTACAGGACCTATTGAGCCTTTTTATATTATAGACTGAGAAGGGTAGAGTGCATGTAATGACTATAAATCCTAGATGAGGCTATTTTCTTTTTCGGATAGATATAGAAAGTATAGGTATTCGGATTGCCTATATCTACCCCATGAGTAGTTGCTGTTACTTAAGACTCCTAGATTCTCAGGATTGTTCTGGAGTGTGAGTGCTCTCATGTTGCTTGCTTTATTTAAATGAAAGACAATAACTTGTTATTTTTTGCATTGCATTTAGCTAAGCTAGTGTATCATTCCGCGTGTATTTGTGTTACTATCGTATTAGGCTTCGACTCATTATTATTGTGGTTGTCATTTTTCTAGATGTTGTATTGATGATGATAATGGTGGTGGTGATGTGGATGATGATATTGATTGGCTCAGATTTGGGATGACTTTGAAGGATCTTTAGTTGATGAAGGGAGTGGATTAGGCTCATTGGCTAGTTTTGTTTTCTTTTATCTATTTGTTTAAGAACTAAATTTATATTTTGAGATTTGTAATATTCCTTTAAAAACTTGGTAGAGCTCGATTTTTGAAATATAAGTTTTTAAAGCTTGGTTAATCATTATACGAGATATATGATGGTATGGTTTAGTTTATGAAAGCTGATCTACTCATGGAAGTAGAGTATAAAGTGTTTTTATAAAGTTTGTTTTTCAATCATTAAATCCAGTTATTTTCTGAATATAATTATATGATTTTAGAGTTTAAAATTTGTTAGCAATATTCAAAATAAACATATCATTTAAGAAGCCTATGCGTGTAATACTTGAGGCATTATATGTGGCTTGAGGATTTAACTTACCTGAATTTTAGATATAGAGTAAGTTGGATCCTTACAGTATATATGAATTGTGAACTTATGGAAATGGTAATGCTGTTGTACGAACAATCTTTTAATTAAATGGAGTAATCTATTCTCACAAAATAAAAAAAAAAAAAAAAAAAAAAAAAAATATTGATAAAAGAAATGGATTCCAGAACATTCATTAGGGATGCCTTTCGCGTCTTAACTTAAGTACATAGATGAATTAGTAATACAATAAATTCACTTCTATTTTCATCAATATAAAACATGTGGTAAGACGCTTAGATAAGACATAATATTGTAATGTAATATCCATCGACAACGATGACCTTTGAATTCGTTGTAACGTAAAAACAGATTTCCCGAGTGTTTGACTGCCCATTAAATGGCTATATGTAAGAGAATTTCATTTCATTTGTCATATTCAACAATTTTTCATAATTATTATTCACATTTACACGATGTATCTAGCTCGATGGAAATACGAATAGTGATGAATGGAACCATGAAATATCGTAAAATGCCTCAAAAAAAAAAAATCATAATGACAATTGACAAATGTAAGGATAAAGAAAGAATTATGTAACCCTAATTGCTTTAAATGGCTACTTAGTCTTTATAAGACTCTTCCAGTTTGTTCACTTGATATAAATAATTATTGTTTCCTCTTCATTCTAAAAAAATTTGCTATTATGATGTTCACTGCAGGAGAATAGTAATCCATAATGAATTGCTATTACGAAAAATGATGAATAGCAATTCATATTTTCATATCTATGAATTGTCATTCGATAGTTTTTTTTTTTTCAACTTTGTCATATATACCTATATCTTGAAAATATCACTTATGATATTATCCTCTCTCTACAATAAAAACAATATATTTTACCTTTTACTCTAATAATTGCTTATTTTATTTTTTATACCAAGTGAATATTGTAATCATCATTACAAACCTATTATATTCTCTTTAAATTGGAATTTCATTCTTTTCTTATTTCATATAGCAAAGCAAACAAACAATTCAAAGATTAGTGTTTTCTAAATTTTAATTTTTTAATAAGCAAAACTAATAAATTTTTCGAGATTCTATAGCAAAATCATATATAAAATTTCCCTAACATCAATAGTTTCTTAGAATAATTCATAATATATTTCATCTTGTATGATAATAACCTAATACACTATCTACCTTAATTTGTGACATATGTCACATATCGAATTTTTTTGGAAAAGATTAGAGCTATATAAGAATAAATTCCACAATTTAATGTAATGCGATTATAGAAACCTAAGTTGAATACCAAGTTAAGCCTATCAATACATGTTATCTCCTTCGAGCATATATCTGTGTTTAACTCACCGTGCTTGGAGATTTAAAAAGAATATTTATAAATATTTTAAATAAAGAATGTATAAGTATCTATAAAATTTTAATATATATATATAGCAATTAATTGGATAGCTTTTAAGATAATTATCTCATGATTTACAAGTTCAATATGTATTAAATCTTATTAGGATTAGAAAAAGGAAAACAAAAAACACTACTAATAGAAAAACCAAAAGGAATAGTTATAAGAGAATATGAAGAAGAAAAAGAATATATAGGTGATACTTTATTAAGCTATACGGGAGCCTCTAATGATCTATCAAGTATTATAAGAAGGAACAATGTTCTGAAAGAAAACAATGAAGCTAAAGCTTCAGTACTCATAAAGTATATACAAATATATATAAGAGTAAGACTGTATTTCAAAACACAAACTACAGAGTTAGATGCATTATTAGATCCATGAGGTACAACGGACATGATTGATGAAAGAATTGCACCTACGAAAGAGATAAAAAAAACATGGATACTTGTAAATTGGTAGGAATTCATTGAAGATTACAAGACAACAATCAAAAGGTTTTTTATTGTTTCATTGTTTATCATGTTCATGGATTGCTCCTTTAGATCTATTGTTTTCTTTGTGAAATCTATGGAGGAGTAAATCTTTATGCCCTAGTCTTCTGAAGCCCTAAACCCATGTGATTTGAATTGTTTCTTGAGTAATGAAAGCTTATGTCTTTACATCTATTCATATATCATAATTGTCTTGTGATTGATTTGTGTACAAGATTGATTACATGTTTGATTCTTGTTAGATAGAAGGAGGTTTCATCTAATAGGATAGATCTATATGAATAGAGGGATTACATGTTTTACCTAGAGGTAGGAAAGCTTTGATCTTTTGCAATAAAGATTTCATCTTTATTTAAAAATCTTGATCTTGAATGCAATCTCTTATGGTGTTAGTGAGGGAGAGGTCTCCATTATTTCATATGAGATTATGAATTGATTAACTTGAGGGAGTGATCAATTTATTTATGTGATTCTTCATTGTAAAGTATAAATATTTCATTAATTAATCTTTTGTTATAAAAATTAGGGTTTGGGGTGGATCAAGATGAAGGGTATGTTTTGTAATTTATATCTATTTGTTAAGGCAATACAATTGATTATAGGGTTAATAATTTAGATAATTAATAGTTAAAGATTAGATATTTCTTCATATGATTGGACTAAATAGTAGAAAAAGGGTAATTCTAGTACTTGTTTAATAGATCCTGAGGATGATATCCATTTAATCCTATGCTACTATAGATAGGTACATTGACTAGTCTAATCTTAGCCCCGAGAAGCCTTGAAGAAGTTAAGGCTCTCAATACTTGACAATCATTATTAATATGCTTATTTATTTTTTATATTCTTTACTATTTTATTTTGTGATATTTTTATCTTTTATAAACTACATGATAATATTTATGCATGGCTAATAAGTTGTTGTCAAAAAAAAAAAAAAAAAAGAATCCTTTTGATAAAAGAATAAAATTTTATCACTAAATAAACGTTTTTCCTAAAGACATAGAAAAATGTTTTCAAATAAATTCCTTTTGAAGGTTTATATAAACTCATCATGAAATTTCAAACTACTAATATAAGAAGTTTCTTCAAAGTCTAAAGATACTTCATTTTCAAATAAACAAATGAAACCTTGGTATATACTAACTTTCTAAACCAAGAGCTAAATAAGTTTTAAGAAAATTAACTTACAAGGAAAATGAAAATAAATTTTCAAAGAATAAACTCATCAAGTACTATTAAAGAAAACTTTTGGAAATTCTATTTTTCAATTCCTAAAAATAAAATTGGTAGATAACCTCAAAAGACTGAACTTTATTTTCAACTTGCTTTTGATAAACTAAAGAATCAAAATATAGAATATTAGATTTTGATCAACCAAAAATTTATAAGTTACTTCAACCACATAAAGTAAAGTTTAATAAAAATCAAATTTTCCAAAATATAAGAAAAGGTTGTTTTAAGAAAATTAATTAAATAAGACAACACCTATAACATCATGCATAAATTATGAGTCTATTTATATACATATGGAATTCTTTTCAAATATATATTTGAGTTTTACTTAAACAAGCATTAGTAAAGGAAGGACTAGAAAATGTTGTTTTTCAAGAAATGAATTTTTGTGTTAGATCTGTACCCTTCTAAACCGAGATCCAAATGACCTTTTATAGTAAAAGTAACCTTAGAAATGAATAAATCTTTTCAAATAGGTAGAAAACGATATATAATACGTGAAATTCCGAGTTAAAATGAGCAAGTTATGGCCATTTTAAGTTGGAACTTCCTTCAATTTGATTTTACCGCAATTTAGAGATAGACTTAGAATCTTTAAAGTAGAAATTCTATGAAAGACTCATTTTAGGTATTTCATCTTGTTTAGGTGAAGAAGGAATTTGTTGGAGTTTGTGACCCGATTTTTGTAACCGACTCCCGTAGTTAAATGTTAATGAATGAATATTTGACTACACATTTATTATTAATTCATTATACATTTAACGATCATAATTCAGGCCTTTATTACTCATTAATTACATATTTAGATGTCATAATTAGGCCATCATATCGGTTATCCTTACACACACATACACACATGTGTGTGTGTGTGTGTTATTTCTAGGGTTATATACACAACACGTCACATACACAAAATTTCCATTGAGAGATCTAAAAGTTTAGAGTTGTAATTCTCTTAAACCTCTGTACTACTACTTTGATATAGTGTGATTCCTCTCTCGCCTCTACCCGTGGTTTTTTTCGAAAGGGTTTCCACGTAAAATCTATGTGTTCTTTACTTTCTGCTTGCTATTATCGTTTTCAATTGCGCGATTTGATTATAACAAATTGGTATCAAAGCGTAGGTTTTGATAATGGCAACCATGAAGTACGATATTCCTCTTTTAGATCGCAATACCAGATTCTCGTTGTGGCAGGTGAAGATGAGAGCGGTTCTAGCACAGATGGATCTTGATGATGCACTTATAGGGTTTGACAAGATGCCTGCATCTTGGTCACCGGATGAAAAGCAGCGAAAAGACCGAAAAGCCCTTTCATAGATCCATCTCCATCTATTGAATCAGATTCTTCACGATGTGCTTAAGGAGAAGACTGCAGCGGCATTGTGGTTGAAACTAGAACAACTATGCATAATGAAAAGCTTAACCAGTAAGTTGCATTTGAAACAGAGATTGTATTCTCATCGTTTAGAAGAAGGTGCATCTCTTGATGATCACTTAACAACCTTTAAAGAAATTGTTTCTGATTTAGAAATATTGGAAGTTAAGTATGATCAAGAGGATTTAGGTTTACTCCTATTATGTTCTTTGCCTTCATCATATGCAACCTTTAGAGATACCCTTCTGTATAGTCATGATACTTCGTCAATTGATGAAGTTTATGCTGGTTTAAGCTCTTTTGAAAAGATGAAACATCTTGTAATTAAATCTAAGTCTACTTTTGAAAGTTTGGTAAGACGTGGTAGGAGTCAAGACCGTAAGTCCGGTGGGAATTCTAGAGGCAGATCTAAATCTTCAAATAGATTTAAAACTTGTAACTATTGCAAGAAGAAAGGACACATTAAGGCAGATTGTTATAAACTGCAGAATAAAAATAAAAAGACTGGTGAGAATCAAAAGCAAAATTAATCTGATAAAACGGTTGAGGCTGATGTTGTTGAAGATCATACCGATGGTGATCTTCTTGTTGCTTCTAATAGTGATTCATAAGCCAGTAAAGAGTGGATTTTGGACTCTGGATGTACCTTTTATATGTGTCCCAATCGGGACTGGTTTTCAACATATGAAACGGTTTCTAGAGGTGTTGTTTTGATGAGAAATAACACTTCTTGTAAAGTTGCAGGTATCGGAACGATTAAGATCAAGATGTTTGCTGGCGTGGTTAGAACGCTTGGTGATGTGAGATACGTTCTTGATTTGAAGAGAAATTCAATTTCTCTTAGTACCCGTGATCTAAAAGGTTATCGATATATAAGTAAAGGTAGAGTCCTGAAGATCAGTAAAGGTTCACTGGTGGTGATGAAAGGCCATAGAAAGACTGCTAATCTTTATTCATTGCAGGGTTCTATTGTAACAGGTGATGCAGCCATTGGTTCCTCCTTGTCGGATGAAGATGCCACTAGGCTATGTCATATGTGTTTGGGGCATATGAGTGAAGTTGGTATGGAAGAATTAAGTAAGTGAGGACCTCTGGATGGGCAAGGCATCATCAAATTGAAGTTTTGCAAACACTAAGTATTTGGGAAGTAGAAACGGGTCAGGTTCACCACAGGTACCCATAATACTAAAGGCACTCTGGACTATATTCATTCTGACCTTTAAAGTCCTGCTAAAGTGGCCTCCAATGGTGGCGGTGCCAACTGTATGATGACCATTATAGATGATTACTCCAGAAAGGCTTAGGCATATTTCTTGAAGCAGAAAAGCGATGCCTTATCTACGTGCAAAGTGTGGAAGACGATGATTGAAAAACAGACTAGAAAACAGGTGAAGCGTTTATGTACTGATAATGGCTTGGAATTTTGCTCTAGCGAATTCAATGACTCATGTAAGTTTGAAGGGATTGCTAAACATCTCACGGTTCCTGGTACACCCCAGTAAAACGAGGTTGCAAAATGTATGAATAGGACCATTATGGAGAAGGTGAGATGTATGCTCTCCAATTCGAAGTTGCCAAAATCTTTTTGGGCAGAAGCTAGGGGTGGGCACGGATCGGTTTAGTTCGGTTTTTGCAAAAACCAAACTAAACTTTAATTTACGATTTGTTTTTTTTTTTACCCTTTTAAACTAAACCATTAAATAACGGTTTGGATCAAATTGAAAATTTTTTAAACCATTAAATAACGGTTTGGTTCGGTTTGGATTACGAATTAAATTTTTAGTACATATCAATAGCTAGTATTCCAAACACATCATCATCAATGGTTCAACACGAACATGACAACTGTTTTACATGGATCAATAAATTAAACAATCTCTTACATTGCATGGATGGATATTATTTCCCAGATTTGCAAAACAATCTCTTACAAGAGCATATACAACTGAGAGCATTTCGGCTAGATTGAACCGAAAGCATGCGTACAAGATTTGCATTAAACATCCAAAAAGACACTAGGTTACTTAGCCATACAACTAATGTAATATGCATTTAAAATATTTATGATAGACACTGTAAATAAGTCTTCAATATTTTGCAAACGTCTCCAATTGAGCCTGACACAACAAACTACCCTTGAAGTCAATACATGATGAGAATTCACAGGTCATGTAGCTTTGCCATTATCCAAACATACGAGCTGAAATTGGAAGTTCAAATCCAGCTAGAACTCCAGCAGGAAAAGGATCAAAAGACGAATTTCTATTACCATGTGCTATTCAGGAGACAACAAAAGGAAAACACATTAGATAGAAAAGACATGGAAGGTAAAGTCCACACAATAACAGGAAAAATAAAATCTATGATATTCTATATTCAGTTGCTATGACTATAAAAATACGCTAACAAAACAAAATGGTCCAGCTGTAGTTAGCTAATCCAATAAATCTTTTCAAGCAATATAAAAGAATCATTTGCATCCCAAGCCAAGGTGCTAGTAAAAATCAAAACCTCTGGCAAATTTGGAAACTGCCTGCGATGTTCATTCGAAGCAGCAAACTGCAATTAGAAAGCATTATAGCTGAGTAAAGGCCTATAGTTAAAAGAATCATTTGCATTATTATTATTCTTAAAATCCCCGTGTAAGGTCTAAGGGCTGTAACCCCTATATGGCATTGCAATCTAAAAAATAAAGAATTGGTAAATAGCATCCTGCTTAATCTAATTTGCTCCAGCTATTGGATTTCAAATGCATGGACATGGAGCGTAAATAGTCATCAAATAATAAGATACAAACCCTAGTTACATATCGACTAATGATAATATAAAAAAAAATTCAGATCTAATAAATAAATTACCTTTACTCAATCATCAATATTAAGAGCAGCAAGAGTTGGATCCATTGAAGTAGTACCAGTAGTATCAACAAAGCCCTCTTCAATAAAGATACAAGAATAAAATTATAAGCCAACAAATATAAGAAAGACAAAACCAATAAATAAATATATATATATATATATATATATCACATCTTGTTCTATTTCTTCAAGTTCCTCAATGTCTTCCTCATAGTTTTTCAAAGTTATAGATGCTTTAAGCCAATCTTGCCCACAAACAAGAGCCTCTACCATGGTTGGAGTTAAAGAACTTCAAAAGACATCAAGCACTCGTCCACCTGTGCTAAAAGCACTCTCTGATGCAACAGTCGATATAGGAATGGCTAGAAGATCCTTTGCAATCATCGCTAAATTATGATATCTAGACGAATTTTTCCTCCACCAATCCAACACATCAAATGGCTTACTCTCTATAAATGCTTCTCGCTGTTCTCCCAAGTATCTATCCAATTCACTTTTTTCTACTAATGACTGCTCTCCAGCTAGTTCCATGAAAATAGCAATATGTGATTTAGGTCGATCTTCATTTTCTTTATCATAGGGTCGATTGTTTTGCTTCTTTTTAGACCCACTAACAGACTCATAATGAGTAAACATACCATAAAGCGCATAACGAATTTTTCCCATAAGCTGATTTGCAATTTCATCATCATAAACATTTTCCACCATCCATTCAACAAAAAATAATTTTTGTCTAGGAACCAACACACCAGCAACAAACAAGAGTACATTAGTGTTATTAATGTTACTCCAATATTTATCATGCTTTTTCTTCATCCTCTCAGCCATCATACAAAGTGATAGATCATCATTTTTACATCTTTGCTTGATTTCATAACCAACCCCTACAATTTTATCAACAAAATTGTTACATGTGACATAAAGAGAGCCATATATGTTCACTGTAGCATCATAAAAATACTTCAAAAATGGCAAAATGTTACATGCATGATCTCAATCTTCTTCCGTAGGAATTCCCTTCATTTTATCCTTTTGAAGTTCCTGACCAAACTTTTCATCCTTGACATCTAGCAATTCAAAAGCCTTCTGAAATTTAATAGCTTTATCTAACATCAAGTATGTGGAGTTCCATCTTGTCTAAGCATCTAAACGCAAAAGGCTTTTACTTTCAATCCCTTCTTCTATAGCACACCTCTTAAACCTACCCATTCTACTAGGAGACAATCTCACATATCTAACAGCAGATCGAATTCTAAAAATAGAATCATCAATATCTTTCAAGCCCTCTTTCACAGTCAAACTTAATATGTGAGCACAACATCTCATGTAAAGAAATTCACCTTTCATGATTAGTGTATTCCAAGATTGAAATTTCTTTTTCAAATATTAAATGCCTACATCATTTGAACTAGCATTGTCAACAGTAATGATAAGTATTTTAGTAAGGCCCCAACTAGCAAGACATTTCTCAGCAGTCTTTCCAATGATCTCACCAGAATGGCTAGTAATTTGACAAAAATTGATAATTCTTTTATGCAAATTCCACTCATTGTCAATGAAGTGACATGTTAAACACATATAGTTTAGATTTTGATTAGAAGTCCATGTGTCTGTAGTCAAACAAACTCTAGGAGCATGTGATTGAAAATATCTTCTCAATTTTACCCTTTCCTCCCTAAATAATCCCAAGCATTCACGTGTCAATGTTCTATGTGAAGGAAGACTAAACTTTGGTTGCACCACTTCTAAAAACATACGAAATTCTTCATGTTCAACAAACTTAAGTGGTAATTCAGCAACAACAAACATTCTAGCAAGTCTCCTTCGACATAGATCTTGATCAAATTTAGTAATCAACCTTCTACTAGCCCCTTTACTTTCAATAATACCTGGAAGGGTCTTTTGTTTAAACTTTTCTCCAGATTTAAGTTGTGTACATCTACCCAAATGAGCACGCAAGGTACTAGTACCATTTGAACTTATAAAAGAAAAATTTTTTGAACAATGATTACAAAATGCCCTCAATTTACCATTTGTCCCCCTTTTTGTAAAATGTTCCTATACATCAGACCTCTATCTCTTAGTATTTAATGAAGAAGTAGGAGTTTTAGATGGTTTACTAGAAGATAGTGGATTTTCGGTACTCTCATTGGGATCATCAAGGTTTTGCACTGGTATACTGTCATCGATGCTTTGTGTCTCATTATCATTAAGTGTAGACATCTGTACACACACAAAATATTAATAAAAATAATATAAGCAATATAGAAAATATGCTTTCATGACATATTTTTGGAATCTCAGTCCAAGAAAGAAATGTGAAAATATGAAATAAAAAAACTAACATTCTCTATACAATTATAAGAAGGTGCTTTCTCTTTTCTTTTGTTTTTGGTACATCTGGATTACAAAAAATATATATTTCCTATTACTTTTAGGCACTTTAAAATCAATTTAAAAAACTTGGATGATAAACATGTCTCATATATAGTTTTCATTAACAAGTATCTATGGATTACAGGGAGTTAATAAATCTTGAAAGTAATACTCGTAGCAAGTATCTATGGATTACAGTTTTCATTAACAAGTATCTCATATAACAAATGGGATATATACAAAATTATTTATTCATATTTTTGTGTGTGTACAGATTATTTACAGCAGTTCCTATATGAAATTCTTAAGGTGACACCAGCTGAAGCAACTCCCCTCCCACCTTTAAGAATAATATATCAAAAACCAGAAAGTTTTCTTTCTTTCCTATATTATTTATTTACGCCACCGGCAGGCAACATGGAATGCATGTGCCGATTCGATGCCCTGAAAAGCCATAGTTAAAACATCCCAAGATAAATTTAAACATAAATCCAGTAAACAGGATGACAATCATGGCATTGCTCATTGAAGGAAAAGTATATATCTATTATCATTAAAGCGATTGATTTACAGCAAAACAGCCATACCACACCCATCACCAACTACCTCTATTCACAACTACTCTATACTACTACCATTGAATCTCCATCACTAATCTAATTAAGTTTATTATTTAAAAAATAAAAAAACAGACTTTCATCTTCTTCTTCATCTTTCTAGAACACCTTTTTTATTTTTCTTTATTTTTTCTTCCTTATTCTATTATTTCCCAAATTTTTATTGATTCCAATACTATAATCTTTAAACCGTCTTTATTTATTCACACATACATATCCAAACTCAAAACATTATCCTTGCCTCTAGCCTACCATCGTATATCATTATAATAAGGATCTTGTTGCTACTATTCCTGGAAAAGACGATATGGTTTTGCAGTTGTTTTTTACAATAGCATTCTCGCCAGTTCCATTACTGTCAATGTTTTAACCTGGCTCAAATTCTTAAGGTGACACCAGCTGAAGCAACTCCCCTCCCACCTTTAAGAATAATATATCAATATTGTTAGTAAAGTTGTCAAGTAAATTATTTAGAGAGAGCTGTTTTCATGTATAAATGAATAAGACATAATCAATGTTGAGTCCTTTTACTTCTTCAATACACTACAAGTGACATAAGACATCGGATTGCTACTCACAATAATCAATAAAAATCTCACACCATTCACCACCTTCTTTCAAGTCGCAAATAGTGGATTGCAAAATTTTACTCCTTATAATTCCAACATACCATGATAAGCATAATAAGAGAAGAACCCAGCACTTCTTCAATCCCTGCTCACTTAAGAAACAAGAACAATGAAACAGTATAGAAAAACCACAAAACAATTCTACTACATGAAACTTTGAATGCTCAAATGCTATAGATCAAAGAGCTCAAGCAACATTTCTAAATAATTTGAGCAACTGGAATTTCCTAACATTTCTATAAACTTAGACTTGATGTGCCTTTCCATACTCTACCAATAATCAAAGCTTCCCTTTATGGGATTACAAAAAATTTAATGCTACTAAAGCACCACCTATTTGGATAGGTGACAGACTAAAAATAATAAAATTATTCTAACGAACCATGATGATAATTTTTTAATTTTTGTAAAATTATCCAAATGTTATATTTTTATCAATATTTACATGTCACTAATTAATTCGTGTTAATACAATTGGAGCATTTTGGCTAATTAGAGATCATGAGCAAACTCTTTTTTTTTAATTCAATTAATTAGCTTCTATTTCCTCAACATGCTTCATGTCTGTATGTGTGTGTGTGTGTGTATATATATTTTCTTGTTTTTATCTTTGATTGTCCTAAAGGATGTGGCTATTAAACAATCATTTTCCCACTTAAAAGTCTTCCTTTGGCTTGAGTTGTCAGACAAGATAAAGATCAAAACTAGAACGCATAAACTACACGACAAATTGAAGAGTATGAAGTTGAAGAGTTAAATACCAAACCTAATAAAACAAAAGACAAACATCAGTACTAGTAAATATGTAGTCAAGAACACTACTCCGTTGACTTAACCAAATTTCAAAAGCATTGGAGCAAAAAAAAAATCACCATAATAGGATGTGAAAACTTAGTCTTGAGAAGTTCCTTGATATCTTCCTTGGCTTTCTTCAGCTACTGAGGATCTAAAGCAGCACAGTTTGGAGATACTACAATACAAACAACATCTCAAATACCAAATATCACTTACCAAATGAGATCAAAAGAAACCCTAAATCAAAACCCTAAGTGATATATTATCAAAATGTTCGAGGAAAAAAAATATAGATCTTACCAAAAACTCGTCGTGTGAGACAAAGATGAGATGAGAGAGAGAGAGAGACTCTGAGCGTGAGACAAATGAGAGATTGAGAGAGTAAGAAATGAAGAGCGTGAGCGTGACAGAGTGAATACAGAGAGGGAGAGCGTGATACAACGAAGGAGAGGCGGAGAACGTGTTTAAGTGAGAGACATAAAGAGAGTGACGAGTGAGGGTCATGCCGTCAGGGACTAAGGGTGCATTTAAGTTTCATTAGGTTTCATAATTTTTTTAAATATATCTGAAATGGTTTGGTCCGGATTTTTGGTTCGGATTACCATTGGAACCGAACCGTAATCCGTTTGGATGCTCTTAATCCGAACCGTAACCCATACCGTTCATAAAAAAATCGAAAATTCGGTTTGATTTGGTTCGGTTTGGATCAGGCCGTTTTTTTGCCCACCCCTAGTGGAAGGTGCCTCCACAGCTTGTTTGCTGATTAATAGATCTCCGTCGACTTCCATTGAGAAGAAGACTCCACATGAGGCATAGTCTGGATCCCCTGCATATTATTTTGATTTGAAAATATTTGGATGTCCTGCATATGCTCATGTAAACAATGGCAAACTTGAGCCTAGATTCCTAAAGTGTGTGTTTCTTGATTTCAAGACTGGAGTTAAAGGATATAAATTGTGGTGTCCCGAATTGAAGAAAGTTGTTATTAGTAGGGACGTTGTATTTGATGAATCTACTATGTTGCATGATTTATGTCTTGCTGTTACTTTTGATAAAACCCAGCAGAAACCAAGTGTGCAGGTGGAGTTTGATATCAATTCAATTGCCAAAGACAGACCTAGGAGAGAGATAAGGCCTCGATAGAGATATGAGAAAGCAGATATAGTTGCATATGCGCTGAATGTGGCTGATGATGTTGATTCAAGTTTGGAACCATCTACTTACACAGAAGCGATTAGTTATGATGATTCTGGTAAGTGGATGATAGCCATGCAAGAAGAAATGGAATCCCTCTAGAAGAATCGAACATGGGAGTTAGTGAAACTTCCCAAGGGTAAGAAAATCGTTCACTGCAAGTGGGTTTATAAGAAAAAGGAAGGAGACTCAAGTTGTGAAGAACCCAAATACAAAGCAAGGCTTGTAGTGAAATGATCTAGGTTCAAAGTCTATTTAATTTCCATGAGTTTATTTATTTATCTTAAGTCTTGAATTAAATCAGCATGGTTGTGTTGCTAGTAGTCTAAAATGTATTATTATATATATATATATTGAAATTAATATCTTTGTTTTATATGTATTAATGTGTGTGTGTAATAAAATTATTAATTATGTCTTTTATACATTAAGGTGTTAGTTAAGTTAGATTTATAAAATCAACTTTGGTTTTCACAAGATTAGTGATAGAATTTTATGTCCTTAGTTAAGTTAGCATTTATGCCCTAAATGAAGCCCAAATGAGACTCAAATTCACCCAAATTGCAAATTAAAGTTGCATATGCCTTCAAGGGTAAATTTGGAATATGTTTAAGGCTTAATTTTGCTCAATTAGACCACTTTTAGGGGCAGCCATCATTTTATCCGAATTTTCTCTTTTCTTTCTTCCTTTTCTCTTCCTCTTCCATTGCCATTTCCAAGTCCAAACCAAGAGTTATAGCAAGCTTTGAAAATCAAAGTTCTTTCCAAGGCAAGGCAATTACATGTGAGTGGATTCAATTATGATTGTTGTTTTGTTTTCCTTTCTTGTGGTGTTGTATGAGTTCTTGAATGAATGAGTTTAGTGTTACTTAAATTATTTGTTCATGCATTGAGATGAGCTAGGAATGTGTTTTATTAGTGTGTGAGTTTGTTTATGCATTGTTGTAGTGATATGAAGTGCTTGAAAGAAACAAAGGTAGTTTAGGTAGTTAAAGTGGAGGATAATGGAAGTAGGTTTTGAAGTGATCAAATGTGTTGAGTTCTTATTTTGAGTTGCTAGGATTGAGTAGTGTAGATAGGGGTGAGTATATGAAGTTAGAAATGAAGTTGAGGATGATTTGAAAGTGTTATAGGATAGAATTTTCGAAGTAGAAAAGCAGAGGATTTGTGTTTTGTCGTTTAAGCCTGTTTTTAAAAGTACGCCGGCACCTGGGAATTCAACGCCGCCGGTGTAGAGGCAGCGTTGGATTCAAATTTCTTAACGCCGCTTTGCTACACCTCCGGCTTTTATGATAAAAATTGCCAGCATTTGTTCTTCAGAACGTACGCCGGCAATTTGAGTTTCTACGCCGCCGGCTTTCGCTAGAAAAGTCAGTCGGTGTTCTTTCATTCATATTGTACGCTGGCCGCTGGGAATCAAGGCCGCCGGTGTATGTGTCAAAGCTGTCAGCGTATCTGGGTAAGCGAACGGCTTAGACCTCTCTGGACGTTTTGAAAAATTTTAGGTTTTGGATTCTACGCCGGCTCAACGCCGCCGGCGTAGAATGAAGGCAGTCGACATACCCTTGAACACTGCCAGCGTTGGCAGTGTTGATTTTCAGAGTATCAAACACCGGCTCAAAGCCGCTGGCTTTGGCTGCCGGTGTATCCCCTGCGCTTTTGAATTTTAAAAACTTTTTCTAAAATTTTCCGAAGTTTGTTATTTGAGTAATTAAGTATTTATTAAGCGATTTATGATATAATAGAATGATTAAATGCTTATTTATGACTTTGTATTCAATTATTTGAATTTCTTTGATTTATTTGTAATATATAGATATAATATGTATGTATAATTGTGAGAGTGAAATCTATATTTATTGATTTATTGATTATTGTGATATTCCTATTTCAGTTAAGGATTCTTCTGTTAGTTCTTCACCAAGAGATCCTAGTTATATATTAACGGGTTCAGGTACGCAATAACTTGTTTGATGATTGCTAGGAATAGGCATTCTTAATCTGATTTAAATTGATTTGACTTAATATTTGAATGAATTGGATGTCTATTACGCTGTTTAATCTGGTCCGAGGAGCAGCAAACCTGTCATGATGTAATGACATGTTAGTTAGGTGCTTAACCAAGTCATGATGCAATGACTTTACCATGATGTAATGGTACACTAAGATGCAATAGCGATTCTTTTGGTTAAGTGGGTAGCCGATAGAGGGGAACAGTATCTGAGTAATGTTTGCTTAAACTTAGGGGGAAATACCATGATTTAGTTCAAAGTTTATGGGAACTTGTGAACTAGGCTCATGTTATGGACTGAGTTTAAGTAGAGTCGGGCAACGGCTTTTAAACCCTAAATGAAGCTATTATCTTCATGAAATAGATATAGGAGATATAAGTATTCGGACTGCTTATATCAACCCCCTGAGCAGCTGCTGTTACTCAGGATCCCTGAATTCCCGAAGTGTGACCAGGGTTTGAATACCCTCCTGTTGATTTGTGCAAGAAAACGTAATAAAGATAATCACCTGTCTAATGTTGCATTACATCAATTTGATGAATTGTTTTTGCATTGGTTATTATGTACTGGGCCTTTGGCTCACTTTTGCTGCTTTGCAGGTATTGGAGACGAATTTTATGATGATTTGGGCTATGGGTCCGATTTCGAGAGATTTCTGGATGAGTGGGACGAATAGGATCTGACCACCCTGGACTTTTGGGAAGAATTTTTACTAAGGAAAAAGTTATGTATATAAGGCTTGTTAGTTAAGCCATATTTGTTGTAAAGACCTTAAGATCCTCTAGGGTCCTTTTGTTAAGCAAACATGTAATTTTTGTAGTGTCTTGTATTGACACTAAACAGGGATCATATGATGTAAATGTATGTATAGATTGCTCTTGTTAGCAATCTTGTTTTGTTTAAAAGTTCTTTATAAAGTTATAGTGATTTTGATCAAACAATATTCATAAACTATTAGATTTTGGACAACCTTACATATAATATGAAAATATTATATGTGGTTGGGGACTCGGTACTCTAAGTCTCGGGATTTAGAGGGTCGGGTCTGTACATGTAGCGAAAGGATACAGTTAAATACTAGGTATTGATTTTACTGACGTGTTTTCTCCTGTTTTGAAACACAACTCGATTCGAGCACTGCTTGGTATTATGGCTATGGAGGATCTTGAGTTAGAGCATCTTGATGTGAAGACTGAGTTTTTGCATGGAGAACTTGAAGAAGACATTTACATGAACCAACCGGAAGGTTTTGGGGTCTTAGTGAAAGAAGACCATGTGTGCACATTAAAGAAATCCCTATATGAGTTGAAGCAATCACCATGACAATGGTATAAAAGATTTTATTCTTTTATGACTTCTCATGATTTCAGGAGAAGTAATTATGACAGTTGTGTATATTTCAAGAGCTGTGAAGATGGGTCGTTTCTGTATCTACTTTTATATGTGGATGATATGTTGATAGCGACCAAGTATAGAGGAGAGATTGATAGGGACAAAGCATAATTGAACAAGGAATTTGAGATGAAGGACTTGGGTGCAGCCAAGAAGATTCTTGGTATGGAAATTTCAAGAGACAGAAAATCAAGTGTATTACACCTGAGTTAGAAAGGGCATATTGAGAAGATACTCTCCAAGTTCAATATGAAGAGTGCTGAACCTGTTAATACCCCTTTAGCAGGTCATTTCAAACTGTCGTCTGATCAGTCTCCTAAATCAGAAGGTGAAATTGACTATATGTCAAAGGTCCCTTACTCTAATGCAGTAGGGTCTATTATGTATGCAATGATTTGCACGCATCCAGATTTGGCATATGCGTTAGTGTTGTCAACAGGTATATGGAGAATCCTTGCAAAGAACACTGGAAAGCAGTCCAGTGGATCTTCAGATACTTAAGAAGAACTACTAATGGATGTTTACATTTCGGGAAAACTAGAGATGGCGTCATCGGATTTGTTGATTCTGATTTCGCCGAAGACTTTGATAAAAGAAGATCTATCACAGGGTATGTTTTCTCTCTTAGTGGCTGTGCGATTAGTTAGAAAGCCACCTTACAAGCTATCGTTGCTCTATCCCCTACAGAAGCGGAATATATGGCTATTACAGAGGCGATTAAAGAGGCTACCTAGTTGAAAGGTTTGTTTTCTAAGCTTAGTAATTTGAAGACATCTATGGTATTTTGTGATAGTCAGAGTGTGATTTTTCTGACTAAGGATAAGATATTCCATCAAAGGAATAAGCATATCGATGTCCGTTATCACTTTGTGCGTGATATTATTGCTCGAGGAGATATTGCAATGAGCAAGGTGAGCACTCATGACAACCCTGCAGATATGTTGACTAAGACACTTCCCATTGCAAAGTTTGAACATTGCTTGAACTTGTTAAGTGTCAGTAGCTGATTGATTCCTTTGAGGAACTTGTGGAAGAGGTGGAGTTATTTATCAAAGTTTTGGAGTTTATTGTGTTTGTTACTCCAGAATTCGTGTCAATATGGAGATTGTTGGAGTTTGTGACCCGATTTCGATTATCGACTCCCGTAGTTAAATGTTAACGAATGAATATTTGACTATATATTTATTATTCATTCATCATACATTTAACAATCATAATTCACGCCTTTATTGCTCATTAATTACATATTTAAATGTCATAATTAGACCATTATGTCGGTTATCCTTATACACACACACACACACACACACACACATATATATATATATATATGTGTGTGTATGTCTGTGTGTGTGTTGTTTCTAGGGTTATTTACACAACACATCACATACACAAAATTTCCATTGAAACATATGAAAGTTTAGACTTGTAATTCTCTCAAACATTTGTACTTATACTTTGATATAGTGTGATTCCTCTCTCGCCTTTACCCCTGGTTTTTCTCGAGAAGGTTTCCATGTAAAATCTGTGTGTTTTTTACTTTCTGCTTACTATTATCGTTTTTTATTGCGCGATTTGTTTATAACAGAATCGATATCGCCTTCCCAAAAGATTATTTCGATTAGGAGTGATCGTTATTGAGTGAGTTAATCCCTTACTAATTACATTTCCTTGATTATGCTTGTAAATAGTAGCAATAAACAGTAAAGAAAAAGATAAATGAATAAATGTTATGTGAATTGGATTCATGATGGAATGATGTGGTTGTTGAATAAAAGCTAAGTATATCAAAAGAATAATTGATAAATAATTTATGATTTCTTCCAATAGGTATAATGAATATTGTTTTGGTCACCTTTAACTTGAAGTCGACAATAATTGAATAAACCAATATTAAGAATAATTCGTGCATAACATATTGTGAGTCACATTTATTTTTTGTTACTATTCTTCGTGTAGAGAAACAAGGAGTCGTAGTGGTGGCTAGTAGGAGCCAAAAAGTCTAAATGGACTAGAAGGAGCCGGAAAGTCTACATGGATAAGTAAGAGCTAGTAAGTCTGCAATTATTGATAATCGTATGGGCCGGTAACCATCCAACCCCCGACATGGAGGGCGTAAAATCCATGCTCCACATGGTTTCCATTTAATCGTGTGTATTTTGTTTGCTCATGTGATTGATGCATTCCCATATGATTGTCTAAATACTCGTATATTATATGAAAATTCTTTGAAGAAGGGATTTATCTTACTAAGTTAGTTTTGCTCATATCCTTATAGTTTTTTGTTACAGTTTGATTACCTATGGTTGGCACTAAGGAGGCCCTTTTGTCAGGTATGAGCCAAAGTTACTAGGAGTTTTTAAAAGAAGTTTACATACTTTAATTTTGAGTGTAGACTTTTAAGAGAAATCTCTATAGTAGGCTTTTGTTATATTCATATATGTTTTTTTTTTTTGATGGGTTAGTTTGAGCAAAGCTTTTAGTATGGGGGAATACCCCTAAGAAGTTGTAAGAAGTTTTTATCTTCATAATTATTACATGTTTACCTTCATAAGTTCTTACATACTTTTATTATCTATTTAAATGTAACACTCATTTAAGTCTCTTACTATCTTGAAAGCACGCCTTGCACGTGATAGTGAAGCTCCTACGTAACTAAGATTGTCATTCATTAGCTTTAATATTATGTGCGGTGGATTGCCGCGTTTAGGGTACTCTCCGGGGCTTGACAGAAGGTAATGCCTTTTGGACTTAAAAATGCACCATCTATTTTTCAAAGAAAGATGGACATGGCATCCAACATTTAAAAGATTTTATAGCAATGTATGTTGATGACATTTTAATATTTTCTAGAAATGAACATGAGCATATTGGTCAATTAAAGCTTGTTTTATCTGAGTTCCAAAAACATGGAATTGTTGTAAGCACAAACACGGCTAAATCTTTTATAAAGAACATAAAATTCTTAGGAGTAGAAATAGATGAAGGGAGAATAAAACTTCAAGATCATATAGTTAAAAAGGTCTTAGAATTCCTTGAAAAGATGGATAAAAAGCAATTACAAGCATTTCTACGATTACTAAATTATGTAAGACCATTCACAAAGGATTTAAATTCATCAGAAGGACCTTTTTATAACAAAATATCAAGTTTTGAAGGATTAACACTTGAAGATGTTAAACAAGTTAGAAAGATAAAGGAAAATGTTAAGACATTACCAAAGCTTAAACTACCCTTAGACAGTGATTACTTAATAATAGAAAGTGATGGCTGTGATAAAGGATGGGTACACATTTTATTAAGAAAATCCTGTAAATATGCGGAAGGAAATTTGAAAAAATATGTAGATTCGCAAGTGGTAAATATAGGGAAGAGAATTTACCAAGTATAAACAGAGAAATAATGGTTGTCATTAATAATTTAGATAATTTCAAGCTTTTTATTTTAAATAAAAAAGAAATCCTAGTAAGAACAGATTGTGAAGTAATAGTAAAGTTCCATAAAAATGTTAGGAGCAGTAAAATGAGTAGAAGAAGATGGTTAAAGTTTAAAGATACAATTATTAATCAAGGATATAAAGCAGATTTTAAACACATAAAAGGAAAAAATAACACTGCAGCTGATGAATTATCAAGATTATTAATATAGTTGATTATATAAGAAAATGGAGTTCTAAAGGACACAATTAAGACCATAGAGGTGGCTTTCCTTTTCTTAAAGATCACAAGGATCAAGCATTACTGAATCAAATGTTTCCTTTCAAGGAGTATCTAATATCCCTGACATAGCACCATCATTTTTCCAGCTAATAAGGCCAAAATCAAAATACGGTGAAACAAGGTTAGCTGAGGTAATTCAAGGACCACAGGATATGATTGGAAACATAACTTTACCCATTTTACCAAATAATCACCCAAAAAAGTTCCAACCAATATATGGTCTTATGATCAAAGATCAAACACATATTGCACTAGTAGATGGAGTCTATAGCCACAAAAGATAGATTTAAATACATAATTTGTTGTGCTTTAACCAGATACTTAGGTCAAATTGAAAAGGGGAAGATTATAAGATGATATTTTCAAATTCTTTCAAAGTCTACAAGATGAAACAAAATTCTAACCTAAATGAAAGTTCGAGATGCATGAAATAGCTCAAGGACATACTCCAGGGATATTTTACCATTGGCCTGATGTGATCTCACAAATTGCTAATTATCTACATCCCTTTTGGGGAATATTTAATGATCTAAATACTGCAATCAGTTAAGTCAAGCAAATAAACTATTTAGACCGATCTAATATTTCATAAAGAATTATATGCAAAAACAGGATTTCCACATCCAGAAGAAAGGTATCAAACTCTTAAAAATTTGACAGAACAACAAAGTAATTTTTTTTGTCTTAGAAATAAAAAGTCCACCTAAAAAGATGACAATAGAAAGCATAAAGGAACAAAAAGCAAATTAGAAAGCTACAAAAGGGGAAGGACATATGATGAAAAATATGAAATCACAAAGTCATTCATATTTTTCAAAAGAGGTGAATTTATCTCTATACTACCACCAAAAGCAAAAGGACTTATCAAAAAATATGCTAGAAGAAATTTCTTAAAATTCTTTATCCTTCTTCAAAAAATGGTAGAATAAGAACACGTTTATCTTGATGGGGTAGGATTTACAACAATGGTAAGGGTTAAACAATACCTAAATTCTCCTTATTGATCTTGCATTGATAAAAGCTCACAAGTTGAGATCACAAAGAATTATAATGATAAGTACTACTGTCCAGCCCATATTAAATATCATATACACAGGGCCATCATTAACCTAAATTATTTTAAAGACTTTTTATATAAATGATAAAAAATACACTTTGGCAACTCTGATGGATTATGGATTGGGACTAAAATTGTGGGAATTTATCCATAATTTATGGCACGACCAATGGCAGACTTATTTCATGAAGCAATTTCTGCTTTAAGAGAAATTGAATTGGAACACGAAGAACGTAATATACTTGTTAATTATAATATTTCTTTTAAGACCATACCTCCAGAATTAATGGATTATCAGCCAATACCAACAATAACATGGATGTAGATAAAGCTAATAAAAGAGAATTATTCCATAACCCAAAGAATATATAGAATGGAATCAATTTATGATCTAGAAACACAATGGACAGCTTATGCTGCATAAAAGATAAACATGGACGTTCTTAATGAATCTAATTTCCACCTCATTTCTTCCACAAAAGAAAAGTTTATTTTTGCTAAGCAAAAATGCATAATTTGGCCAAAATACAAAACCAGGCTAAATAGGCTTTATCAACCTCTTGAAGGAGAAGATGAAGAAAATGGTTCAAGCCCACATGACATAGAAATGGAAGGGATTGAAGATTTAGTGCCAAATGAAATCAATCAAAATGAAGAGTGAAAAAAAAAAAAGGAGAAAAAGAGATAAGAATGAATATCCTGGAAACAAGACAAGAAGGATTGACAAGGAATAGAAGACAATCCTGAAAAGAAGAACAAGACAAAGAAAACAGAATAAGAGGAAAATGGAAAAAAGGAGAACAACACGAAAAAAAAAAAAAAGAAATGCATGGGATTACTATCATAGTAGGTTACTGTAGCATTTTTTTTTATTTGTAGTTGTAGGTTACCGTAGCACTTTTATTGTTTTTAGATGCTATGAAATTTTTCCTATAAAAAGCGAGCAGGTTTCAGGATTTAGACATCGAAAATTTCAGGGAGAAAGTGATATTTTCTAGGTATCTTGAGTAGTATAAATAATTTGAGTTTTTAATTTTCTATAAGAATATTCTTGTAATAGCTGAAGTAACTTTCCTCAATTATTATAATATACTTCCACTATCTTAAATAAAGTTTTATAAGTTTTCTTCTATCATGTTTAGCTATTTTTTTTTTAAGGTATAAAAACAATCATACTCTAACACCTTCTTAGGCCTTTGTATCATGCAAGAAGATTTTATAGTATGAGTAAATAGATTAAGATACCATACTTGATAATAAAGCTTTGATTTTTTTTAGAAATTATACCTAAAGAACTAGCCTAAGAATAATTTAATAAGGCTGTTTAAGACATAAATTGTCGTGTTTTAGCTCTGTAGATTATGACATAGGCATAAGATGTATTTAAAAAAAACATTACTTTACGAATTTACTATTTTTACTTTAATTATTTACCGTACCATGATGACTTTTCCCATAGTACAAACATCCTCTCAAAGTTCATGAATGCTTTAGGAGTCATTCACATGAAGATTCGGACTTCTGAGTGGAATAAATCCTAGAGAAGACTCACTGCCTAAGTCCTCCTACACTGTATACATACAATAATAATGTTTATGCAACTAGGCCATTAAATTCTGTAGTTATTGAATACAATTTGCCGCTAGGGACAAGACAAATCCAGTACAAGTTGATGCAACGAGGGTCAGTGGACATCCACCAAGAACGTGAAAAGCACGGCAGAAAGATGTTAACCAAGGGAAAAGATTGATCAACTGTGATAAACCATTTCGAATAATTAGTAGGATATAAATATACTTATGAAAAAAATTTATATAGATAGTTTTATAAAAATTATATATTATTATTTTTTATTTAAAATATATTATACTTATCCTCATTTATGTAGACTCATAGCATGTCATACTCATAGAATTTTTTCTTTTTCCATAAACCAGTTCAAAGTAATGGATCATGCCATGCACATGATAAGAAAAAAATTTAGGACATCTTTATTTTCGAGAGAAAAACACTTTTTTGAAAAATATCGCTTTTACTCTTATTTATTTGTTATATTGAAAACATCTTTTTAAGTGGAACACTTTTTTATAAGACAAAACATTTTTCATTGAATTGAAAAATCTTAATATTAAAAAAAAAACGAATTATATTTCCTGAAGCAGAGAGTCATCTGCTCAACTGCTTTTCATGATAAATAATATTTCACTTACACATTTGGCTATATTTTGCATAAAATTTATGAAAAATATTGGAAAAGCCTATTTAAACATACTTTTACAAATATAATCAAACATATGAAAGCACATGCAATTTTCAAGAAATATTTTTAATTAAAAATATTTTCTATTAATAAGAGTGTATTTCTTTTCTTTTTTCTTTTCAATAAATGGAGTCTTATTGTTACTAACATATCATTATCATGTGTTTGGACAAATAATATCAATATTAGTTTGGCAAATTATGATAATAATAGGTGGTATATGAATCTGCAAAAGTTATTATTTCTATATGTTAAGTTCAACAATTTATTATTATTATTATTAGTGTGATCATCGTCGTCATCTAGTATCTTACTTTTTATTATGTAAAAATTCTTAAATTTGCCTTTCACAATACCTTCTCCTCTCTCTATTTTCATCATCACCAATCCATTATATAAAATGGGAGATCGTAGTATCAAGATATATTGGTTTGTTAGTTATTCTTACTACAAATAATTTTGTTTTATATATTTGTTATTTTTATGTTATTTCTTTTTTGTAATCTTTTTTTTTTTTGACGACTTTTATGTAATGTATTTATTCCCTTATGTCTGCTGAGTTTAGTAAATTTTGTTTGTAGATGAAAAATTATAATATTGCCTACATGAGAAGAGCATTGACCATTGAAAAGATAAGTTAGGCATCACTGCTTGGTTCGAAACCTTCCAAACTAACCTGGTTTGTGGGCCACAAGTTAAGACCTACCATAGGCCTGTCAGGGATCCAGCAAGTCTAACCAGTCCATGAGGGGGGAGAGAGAGAGAAAAGAAAACAAAGCAAAAGTTATTTAGTTTTATTTAATTTTTTTATTACTTAATATTTTATATTTGTTTTTATTCTTATTTTTATAATAAATAAATTAAATATTATATATATTTTTTACCTATGAGAAATCGCACAGTGTACCCATCACTGAGAATATGGACTCGTGCTTGAAGCACTTTTTTTTTTTTGGACATAAAAGATAATAAAAACACATTAATTATTGTCATATACAAAAGAAAATGACGACTCAAACGAATCGTAAACCATACTATCTAAACGGATCAGCTTCAGGAATTGAGAAGGGGGGTTACACCACCAATCCGTATGACACATCCCTCTCCTTGTCATAAAAGCTACCCAATCAGCTACTCTGTTAGCTTTTCTAGGAACAGAAGCAATAGATAGATTATCTGGGGCAACGTCTAGAGAGCTTTTGATTTTGGCTAGATACGGTTTAATTGCCCAATGCAACTTTGATTTGTTTCCCAAACATGCTTGGACAATAGATAAACAATCTGACTCGAGATCCACATTTTCCTAGCCCATATCTAAAGCAAAATCAAGGCCCATCAATAATGCTTTGCCGTCTATTTCCTCAATCGTGACCCTGGTACATTGCATTGACCGACCAATAATCAATCTCCCCGTATAATCTCTTACCACAACACTCACTACCGCCTTTTCTTTGACACCTGTCCACAAGCCATCCACATTCACTTTTACTCTGTTGGGTAAGGGTTTTGACCAGCCTTCCCTTTCTTCCTCCCGTCCTTCTTTTCTCTCCATCATTTCCTTCTTAAGATTGCTCAGCTTATTAACCATAGATCGCACATGAATTAGGACTCTTAGAGGTTCGATCCTTTTCCCTTCTATCACTACCTTACATCTTTCCACCCAAATACACCACGCTACAACGCTGATTTTCGCTTCAACCTCCATTGTTGAGCTTCCACTAGATGAGGAGATCTGACCGATCCAGTTAAGAAAGGATCCTACCGATTACTTGTTGATTCTGATGCCAATGCTCCTAAACCAAATCAATTGCGTCCATTCATAGAGAAGCAGTGCATGCTCAGAGTTTTCAATTTCCCCACATATTGGGCATTTCGGATCAGGTAAGGTTTTCTTTCTCCATAGCTATTCTGCAGTTGGGAGGGTGTTAGATCTAATTCTCCAAAGAAAGTTTTGGATTTTTGGTAGGGTTTTTACTTTCCGGATTTTTTTCCATTGTAGATTCGAGGTTCCTCTAGATGACGATGCTAGGTTTGGAATGGCTTCCTCTTTAGTTGACTTCAGAAAATGGTAGGCTGATTTCACCGTACAGATACCTTCACGTTCATGTGGCCATATTAAGGACTCCTTCTGATGGAGTCTTCCCAGAGGTATGCTTTCGATACTTCCCATTTCTTCATTTGTTATCAAATGTTTGAGTTTATTTAAATTCTACTTTTTTGTATCATTGTCTATAAGATCCTTCACCAAAAGATTATCTGTTCCTTCGGAGGCCCTACTTTTAGGAATAGCACCTGGGATGATAAGTACCCATCGATTTTTAAAACATTTTATCCTTTCCCCGGATCCTACTTGCCAGATTCCTTCCTTGAACAGAAGTTCTTTACTTTTCAGTATGCTGTTCCATGCCCAAGACGGCTTGCCCCCACGGGGAACATCTCTGAATTCCTTGTCTGGATAGTATAGACCTTTTAGAAATTTTACCCAGAGCTTATTCGGATTATGCTCTATCTTCCAAGCCTATTTAGTTAGAAGGGCTATATTAAACAAATGTAGGTCTTTAAAGCCCATTCCTCTAGCTTCTTTTGTAGTTGCTAGCTTTTCCCAGCTGCTCCAATGAATCCTCTGTTCCTCTTTTTTCTGTCCCTAAAAGAATTTTGCCATCAACCCATTCACTTTCTCACACCATTTCATTGGGTAACAAAAGCAAGCCATCGAAAACATAGGTATGGCAGTTGCTATTGATTTGATGAGAATTTCTCTTCCTGCCTCAGTTAGGTTATTTTTCTTCCACCCTTTTAACTTCCTTACAATTTTCTCCTTAACAAAACACAAAGCCTCATATTTTGACCTTCCCCACAACATTGGGAGTCCCAAATACATGCCTGGGTTCTCTGTAATTTTCATACCCAGTTCACTGCCAATTCTTTGCCTTATCATGCTCTCAGTATTGCTAGTGAAAAAGATACTGGATTTTTCTAAATTTATTCTTTGGCCTGAAGCTTTACAATACCCTTCTAGTATATCAACAAACTTCCTCACATCCACCATTCTTGCTTCCATGAAGAATAGAGAGCCATATGCAAAAAACAAGTGAGATAGGATAAGATAGCTAGGTTTCATAATCAAACCCGAAAGATCCCCATTTTACCTACTATTTTCAATGCCTTTTGACAACACATCTGCAACTAGAATGAACAAGTATGGTGACAAAGGGTCTCCTTGTCTTAGTCCTCTACTAGGTTTTATGTGTGCCACTTTTTTTTCCATGTAATAAGATGTTGAATTGAATTGTAGTGACGCAACTCATCACCCAATTAATCCATGTAGTCTCAAAACCATACTTTGTGAGCACCTTTTTTAAGAAACTCCATTCAATTCTATCGTAAGCATTGTTCATGTCCACTTTTAGAGCACAAAACCCTTTTTTTATGTTTAAGGAAATGAAGTGTTTCATGAGCAATGATAATATTATCATGTATTGTTCTTCTAGAGATGAAAGCACTTTGGTTTTTAGAAATAAGGTCTCCTAGAAAAGGTTTCAACTTATTAACAAGAATTTTTTATATGATTTTATACGAGAAATTACACAAACTAGTAGGTCGAAAGTTACAGACATATTGAGGGTGCTGGATTTTAGGGATAAGGACCAGATCAGTTTGATTTAGGTCAGAAAGGAGCTTACCTGAGATAAAGAAGTCCTTGACTGCCCTAATGATAGACCAGAAATGTTGATAAAAAATCCCCGAGAATCTATCTGGACCTGGAGCTTTTAGACCTCCCATTTGAAAAATAACCTCTTTTATCGCCTCTTCTTCCACCATTTTGCATAGATCCCTTTTCATATCATCTTTGACATTTTTGCTGATCCAATTTACACAGTCATCATCCTTCTTTTCTCCCTCAGTACCGTGCAACTGACTGAAGTAATCAATGAATTCTTGAGCAATAAGTTTTTCATCATTCACCCATTTCCCCTCTCTATCTTTAAGTTTCAGTACCTTGTTTTTATTTCTTCTAATAAGAGTAGATTAGTGAAAAAATGAAATATTTCTATCTCCATACTTCAGTCAGCTTATAAGTGATCTCTGATGCCAGTACTTTTCCTCCCTTTCCCATAGATCATTTAATTGCCCAAACAAGACTTCCTCTTCCTCCAGGTTTAACCCATTTTGATCACTTTGCAAACTCACCAATCTTTGCATAACCTTGTCAATTCGCTTCCTATTGTTAGGGAAACATTTTACGCTTCAATTCGTTAGGTTTCTTTTGCACTCTTTCAGATTCGGATTTGAGGTTGTCCAGTGATCACTACCATTCCAAAGCTTCCATGACTATTCTATAATCGCTTTGCATTCATTTGATGATAGTCACATGTTTTCGAACTTGAACTTTTTTGGTCTCTTTCCCTCTTCTTTAAAAAGGTGCACTAAGAGCATTACATGGTCAGAGGCACTCGATGGAATATGTTCGATACTACATCCAGGATAGCTTTCAATCTATCCCATAGATACCGGCCCCCTGTCAAGTCTTTCTCGCACCAACTCAGATCCTTTCCTCTTATTACTTTAAGTGAACTTTGGGCCAAAGTACCCCAATTCTTGTAGGAATGTATCCTCTATGAAATTCCTAAACCCATTCTTGGTTCTTCTATCCGCCTCTCTTCCTCCTTCCTTCTCATGATCATATAGAATGGCATTAAAATCTCCAATCACAAGCCAATCTTTATGATCTACCGATAAGATGTTAAGATGATCCCGGAGAGCTTTCTTTTGTGGGAAATCAATACCTGAGTGTATCCACGTTACCTGGCCCAATCTATTTCTATCTTCCCAGCTAATTTTCGAGTCAACAAAGAAGTCTGAATGTTGCAAAACATTCAAATTCAAGCTTTTATTCCACCATAAAGCTAGACCTCTAGCCAGACCCCTATGCTTTACATAGAAACTATCCCCAAAATATAACTTGTTTCTTAAACATTCCAAAAAGCTTTCTTTGTTTTTAGTTTCCATTAGGAAAACTACACTAAGGTTATGTTTACAAACAAGGCCTTTAAGATATCGAACTATCTCAGGAGGCCTGATCCCTTAACAGTTCTAACATAGGAAACTCATGGCCCCTGTATGGCTGTTGAAGGCCAGCCAGCACCAGCCATTGGATCACTACACTTAATAGGGACATCAAACCATTCCTTGACTTCTGTAATAGCTGTCATTTTTACTTCCTTCATGATCTTTTTTGTTGCTTCTTTTTTCTTAACTTTCTGCATTTTAGGATCTCCATTTTTTTTGTATTTTCTTCTAGTGGACATCACAATGTCCCCAATAACAGTGTCATGTTCCATCTCTTTGGACTCCATCATCTGATTTTTTAGGACATCCATCTTGAATTTCTTTTGGTATTCTTTTTCTAACTCTTCTCCACCTCTTTTCATCGAGAGACATCCCATGTTTGCAGATAGGTTAGATGTTGCTGCAAACTCAGAAGGAGAGAGAGGGCGGGGGGGGGGGGGGGGGGGGGGGGGGAAGCTGAGGGGCTTTTTGCTTGATCACAGGATGAAAGATTAATTTCCAAGTCACATTCCACAGCAGAATCAAAATGGTCATATACATCTGGATCGGAAGGTTTAGAGTCAACTGTTTGAACAAGGGATAGGTGGCATGGTTTAAACAGGTTAGAATTTAGAAGGATAAGGGGATCAGGTTGAGTCTTGTTTTGCAAGAAGGGTGGGTTCACCAGAAGGGGTGAGGTTTGAAACTGAAAACAAGGCTTAAAAGGGGGATTGTGTTTGTTTGGTATAGGGACGGAGGTTGGGGTTGAAGTAGCAGGGATATGTACTAGTTTTTTAATACTGACCATAGAGGTAGATGGGACTTCTTGACCATTCAAAAGATATGGTACAAGGTTCTCTTTGTTTTGATCTTCTTCTTTTTCCTCCGGTTGATAATTTCTCCATTTCCTTACACTATTTGCTCTCAACCCCGGTCGTACTCTTTCCTTCCTAGCTTTCTCGAATTCACAACTCTTGCTCTGATGTCATAATCTTCTACAATTGAAACACCAGTCATTTAGCCTTTGTATTTTAGGAATGCTCTATATTTGTCACCTTTACCATTGTTAATCCAGATGCTTGCTTTCAAGGGTCTATTTATTGGTATCTTCACTCTGATTCTCAAGAAGGATCTTCTTTGTCCCTTTCCAGATGATAAAGGCTCCACTTCCATCACTTCTACTATTTTCAAAGCAATCATTTTTGCTCCTAAAACCGACATATGATTCAGCCGCAAGCCATGTATTTAGAACCAACAGATCATGTAATTCATGGGGACTTCTTCAATTTTCAAGTTTCCTTTCCATTCTTCCACCACCAGACAGTGCCCCATCACTGACCAAGGGCTCTCCTCTAACAGATGCTTCAAATGATTGCTAGATTTGAGGTTAATGAGATACAGGTTTGCATCAATGTGGTTGATTGCTTTAATCCCATAGCTTTTCCATGTTTTATTCAGAATGTTGGTCACTGCATTTCTGTTTAGAATTTTATCCACAAAGACTTTAACCACAGCGAAGTTTTCTTTTGTTGTGTTACTATTTTGTAGATCTTCATTAGTTGGATCCTCTATAAGCACCTCTTCCTCCATATGGCTATCACTGGGGAGTTGACTCGTTGATGCAGCCATGGATCTAAAAGAAAGCTAGGTTCAAGCTTAAGATTAGAAAAGAGGCACCACAGAAAAACTTAGGATCAACCACAAAAACAAAGGAAAAAAGAGCAACAGGAGAAAAAGGGAGACAAGCAGACCAAAATTAAAATTTGAAACTTTCTTACTGTTTTCTTTTTTCTGTCCTTTTTTTTTCAAAAGAACATGAAAAACCGGGAACAAAAGCAAAGACAAGACCCCTATCTATTGAAAGAATAGCTAAAGATCTGGGAGATCACCAGCACAGGATGGGGAAAAAAAAGCATGAGATACCCACGTGGTGTAAGTTCTCTCCACTAGAGAGAAAAACTTTTTAGAATGTTTCAAAAGGTAATATTGCTTGAAGCACTTCTGTGGATAAGTATGTGTATGTCATGCTATTTCTATAAATTGGTGAAAGATTTTTCATTTATATTTGTTATAATTAATCGATTTAAAAGTAAAATTAACATATATTGTAATATATATTTTATATTATTACTAATTATTAAATTATGGAGTTATTAGTTAAATTAAATAATATACTATAGATTATTTCGATTATATATTGTAAGTTTAATATATATAATATATAATAAAAATCAATCAAATTTTCAAGTTAAAATAAAAGGGAGGCATTTGAGGCAAGACTTACTTCTTTATCATAACAGTGGCAAGTCTTGCCTCATTTACCCTGAAGGTGGTAAAATAAAAAAGATATGTTGTTGAAACAGATGAGGTAAAATGACTCATCTTTTTTGGCCAACTAAAACGATTTTTAAGTTTGAAGCCTTTTTGGTTCGTTGTTTTGATATCGTTTTTGCATCATTTTGGTTCTAAACAGATATGAACTGATACTAAATCAATACTGATATGATATCGATGAAAAACTAATGATTTTACTCATAAATTGATGACACTAAATCAATATTAAACTGATACCGATACTGAACTGATACAAAATCGATACTAATAAAAAATCGACAATCCAAAAAAATTCCTTAATGAGATGAAAAAATTACCTCACTAGGCCTATATATACACACATGCGCGCGCAATCTAGTGAATTTTGAAGCACTTCGCTTCTATAGCAACGGCAGATCATTCCGGTTTTCATAATTCTGTCTAACTTGGTTCGTTAATTATTTCATCTCCACAAGTAAACTGAAAAGATTGATAGGCAAAGGACGCTTGGTTATACATCATTCTCCACGGACTTTCATTGCAATATATATGTATTTATTTATTTAACAGCTCCCGTGTACGTTTCGGTATGCTCATCACAACCAAACTACGAATCGATAATCCAATGTTTGACAAATAAAAAATTCAATTTATGCTTTGATTCAAATCCAGTTTGATTTGTGGTCTGGATTTTTTCTTTTGTTTTTTTTTTCCTTGGCCCTATTCGTCGCTACAATCGTTCTTGAGTTCAAATATGTTACTTCATATGCTGCCTTTCTTTTCTCTATTTAAAAGATTATGTCAAATATGATTTTTCAATTTAAGATTCCATGAATTTAAGAATGTTAATATATGCATAATTATTTAGATCGTTGTAAGGATATGAACAATACTTGCTGTTGCTATAAAAGTTTTCATTATAACTTTTAGCGAATGTTTGACAAAACATCGGCCAATATTTATGCACAAAATATATATGTGTAATGATTTCGTCCATGTGAGGGAGGTGTCCCAACTTTTATGCCCTTGGGACGATGAAGAATAGTGTTTAATAAGCAGTCAATCCATTCAATCTTCTTAGCTGACATTTTTAAGCAAAATTCAGATAACCCATAGAACCAACACAATCATGGATATAGATCGACTATGACTATTTGCTCATCAGTCACAGTCACTTTCTTTAGTGGAAGATTGGTCCAAGTAGAGAAGTATACTGATCTCACAATTTTTCTTTATCAAGAATTAGAAAAATAATTAGATTTTGAGATGAAATATTATTGTTGCATTAATGATGCACAGTAATATAAGTAATTTTTAGCAACGTCCATGTTTGTATGTTACATTGTTGGTGACTATCTTATGTACCCATTTTAAAACTTCTATGATGTCAGAAGAAAAAATGTCTAGAACGATATCAGGCATAACAAAGACTTCGTTTGAAATTACATGATACAACTGCCACTGCGGACTAGTAATTTAAGGTGGAAGAAATGTATACTGATCCTACAAAATAAAATCATATGAAATACAATTCATATAGAGATAATTATATAAATACCATCGTAAAATCGTATTTATAAAATATGTAATTGAATAAATTTCACAACGTTGCAAAATTTCATATAGAACATGTAGAAAGACAAAATCATGTGTTGAACATGTGATATACGTACAGGAGGCAATATAACATGTTAAACATATAATTGGATTGCACTAATAAGTTTGTGGTAAATTGGTAAACTGATAAATATCTCACTAATCCTCAATATCAATTCAAACATCAATTTAGTTAAAAAAGCAAAAACCTAAACAAAAAATTTAAGATGAAAAAAGGAGAAACTACAAATTTATCCCCTAAAATTTAACCTATACGCGGATTCACCCTAGAACTTTCAAAATCATGTTTTTGACCTCTTAAACTTTCATCTATGTGCGTGATTAAAGACACGTCATTTTTTTTGTTAGAACAGATGAAAAAGGATGCGAAATCACCTTCTAAATTTTTCATCTATGTTCAGATTCACTATTAAACTTTCATTGCTGTGAAGATTTATCATCCCTAGAAAAACAATTAACTATCCTTATGATTCTAATTTTAGAAAATTTAAGAGGCTAAAAACATTTTTTTGAAAGATCAGAGGGTGAATCTACACTGGGTCAAGGTTTGGGGGGTGAATTTGCAATTATCGTTAAAATAAAATGAAAGTTGAAATTTGAGTATAACGCCTCTAGTCCTCCAAAATTAATTCAAAAATGTCAACTTAACCTTACCTTTCTTATTTTCCATTTTTAGGCTAGAAATTCCTCCTCCAATCAAAGAAGGGGAAAATTTCATTCAATGACAACTACCATTGTTGACAAATAATCATTGTAATGAACAATCCTTTTGGATTCTCCTAATCACCTAGCATCCTATGTCTCTCTCTCTCCTCCCCTTCCCCCGCCTCACCCAAAAGAACACACACACACACACATGGTGTTAAACATTATATCGAACAAGTACTCTTAAAGCCCTAATCTAAACACTTATATTTTTCTTAGTGTAGTACAACATGGTTTCCTCCAAATCCTAAAAAAGGAAAAAGGAAGAAAGGAAGGGGAAAAAAAAAACAGACATAGGCCACCGGAGCAATTAATATGTACCCACCAACAATAACATTAAGTAAAGACATGACACCAACCTAATCAATTGGACATCGACTAATCCGCTACGACTCAGCACCAGGATCTCTCCTCTCACAAACCATGGATTCAGTCCTACAACATGATTTTTTAGCCTTTGGATCATCCTCTCAGCAGCAGTAGCAACAACAACAACAACAACATTCTCCACCATCTCTTCTTGGCCACCAACACCATAACTACTTGTTTTCTAGGGACTCTTTTTCATTTACCCCTGAGTCAATCTATGGGGTCAACGCAAATAGTGGTGGTGGTGGCAATGGTGGCCACAATGTAAATAATAGATCTTTTGGGTTCAACGAGATAGAGATTGGCGGTCCTGGTAGATTTAGTAATAGCGGTAGTAGTGGCGGCATTGGTTCTCTTACGAAGCAAAGAAGCATGCTTGCTGGATTCTTAAGTCCACTTGTCTCTGCCAATAGCATGTAACTTTAAACTGCCTTTGCTTTTTTTTTTTTTTTTTTACTTCTTTTTTCTTTTCTATTTTGATTCATGAATATATAATATAACTTCAATATGATTTAATCCAATGCAAGATCATGACTAAAATAAATATAAGTTTTACTTTATAAATAATTATTTTTTTAATTTGTAACCATGTTTATAAATAATGGATATTGATTATTTAAAAAACTATATACTATTCTATTCATTTATCAAAGCATGGTTAGTTGTTACTGACCATGTATAAGTATACTAGCATGTATTACTCATTCTATCTTTTTCTCTGCAATGAATAGCTTTTTCTCTATTGCTTTGAATATAAGGTTACAAAAAATGCAATGTCCTATAATAACAAGGTAATTTTTCCTTTTGTCAATGCGATAACAAAATAATAATTGAAAAAATAAAACAATTAAAAGGACCACCAGGATTTAACATTGAAAACTGAATCGAAGAAAAACCACGGGACCGCTGCACAAAAATTCTTCCACTATCAATAATAATTAGATTACAAGGTTTTTCTTCACTAGATATACTAATGGATCACAAATTTTCACCACAAATGATGGATCTCAAACAATTATAGAAATAAGCCTCTCTCTAGAACTCTAGGTTTTTAAGATCGGCAAGGTGATGCCCTAAAAGATAAAACAAGGAGTATTTATATAAAAGGACAAAGAAAGACTTGCAACAACATAAACTGCTTCTACGTCGACAGCCTTTATAGCCGGTGTATGTTGAAGCCCGGCACAACATCGGTGGCGTTTGCCAACGTTGAAACATCGCTGTTATTGGCAAAAAATTGAATGTTAGTATTATGCTGGCAGGGTACATCCAAACGCCGACAACATTTCCAACGGCATATAGGAAGTTGTAGAAAGGTCAACATTTGTGTTGTTGAAGGCTAACGGCCTTGATCCTCATTTGGCCAGCATAAATTGTTCCAAGTCTCCTTTATTGCACCAATCTCCTTATTTTCCAAGTCTTCTTCTAAATACACAATATTTAGGATTTCCTTTGTTATAAGTTATAGACCCTTATGGGTTGGATCCATAACCCAACAAACTCCCCCTGCAACTCATATGGGGAGTTCCATCACACCAGCTATCTATTTGCAGCAAATAAGTTTGTTCTTGGGTAGAGCTTTAGTCGTCATATCTGAACCGCTTTTATCAGTATAGATCTTCTCTAACTTCAAAAGCTTTGATTCTAATACATCTCGAATCCAATGATACATAACATCAATATGTTTGGATCTAGAATGGAAAGTTAGATTCTTACTAAGATGTATAGCACTTTGGCTATCACAAAATAACCTCAAGTCTCCTTGCTCTTGACTTAGTTCTTCTAAAAATGTCTTCATCCACAAGACTTACTTGCAGGCTCCAGTCACGTCAATATATTTTGCTTCAGTAGTAGATAATGCAACACACTTCTACAATTTTGATTGCCAAGATACTGCTCCTCCTGCATAGGTAATCAGATAACTTGAAGTGGACTTCTTAGAATCAAGATCTCTAGCTATATCAACATCTAAAAATCCTTCTACTACCAGCTTACTACCACCAAATTGCAAACATAATTCGAAAGTGCCCCTGAGATACCTAAGAATCAATTTAACAGTGATCCAATGCTCTTTACCAAAATTCAAGTGATAACAACTAACCACACCAACAACATGAGCAATATCCGGTCTAGTGCATACCATAGTACACATTAGACTGGCAACTATAGAGGCATAAGGAATTTTTTTCATGCCTTCTTTGTTTGCTTCACTTTTAGGAGACTGTAGAGAATTGAATGGAGAATAAACTCGTTTTGCATTGCTCATGTTGAATCTCTCTGATACCTTTTCTAGGTATCTCTTCGGTGATAACCACAATTTTTGGCTCTTCCTATCACGAACAATTCTCATACTGAAAATTTGGCGTGTGGGTCCTAGGTCTTTCATGGAAAAAGACTTAATCGGTGTAATTTTCAGATCTTGTATCTTCTTGGCATCATGGACAATAATCAGCATATCATCAACATATAATAGGAGAATAATGAACTCACCGGTACCAAATCTCTTTATAACGACATAAGGTTCTGATGTAGTCCTAGTATATCCCTGATCAATCATGAAGGAGTCAAACTTCTTATACCACTACCTTAGAGCTTGTTTCAACCAATACAAGCTCTTTTGCAATTTGCAAGCAAGATGCTCCTTCCTTTTAATCTTAAACCCTTTAGGCTTCTTCATATAGATTTCTTCCTCCAAGTCACCATGAAGGAATGCTGTCTTCACATCCATTTGCTTAATCTATAAGTTCAAACTAACAGCAATACTAAGCACAACCTGAATGGAAGACATCGTCACCACTGGTGAGAAAATCTCATCTGTTGGTCCCGAAAAGATAACCAAGAGGGGGGGTTGTTTGGGGGGGGGGGGGGGGGGGGGGATGGGGGTGAATTGGTTATAAAAACTTGTTTACAAATAATTTCAAACAAAAATCCACACCACTTGATTATACTATAAAATGGCTTTAGATCTTTCTTGTAAATGTGAAAATCACAAATGAACACTTAAAAACAACACAATAGATCAAAACACAAAGCTCAAGCACTCGGAAAATAAGTTTGAGTTCTAAATGTTTTCTCCTTGGAACCTTCTGAAATACCCTTTGACTAACCCTCTGACTCAAGAACAATAACTACACTACTCTCTGCTTCACCTTCTGACTCAAGAACTCATGCAGCAAGTGAAATTAAATTTGCACGAAAATAAAAAGATATGAGAGAAGAGATTGCAAATTCGATATATAGAGGTTCCGCCTTGAGCGTCAATCATCTCTTCCAGCTCCAAGCCAGGGTCACCGGTAATCCACACCGGTTTTGTTCCACTAATCCAATCAATGAAAATCGTTACAAGAAGTTCACAATTCACTTAGCTTGATTATCTCAAACAATAAAACTACTGAGCCTACTTGCAACTCACAATCACTCAAACAAAAAATAATTCAAAATCTGAGGAAAACAATAACAATCCTCGACAGTGTTGCAACGAAGAAGATGAACAGTAACGAATACACAATTTCGCTCTTTTTAACTCTTTTTCTTTTTCGATATGTTATCCTCTATGTATGTTGTTGTATCTTCTGACTTGAAGCTCCTGGATTTTATTTGTTTCCTTCAACGTTCGAATTTGAATTTTCCAGATAAGCCTCAATTTCAAATTTTCGAGAAAGACGATATGATAAGCTCTGTTTCCATGTTTTTCGTTTGACAAAGTTCCTTTAAGTTTATCTTCATAATCTGCCTTGCTTTTGAAATTAGAACATCTGATAAACTTCCATAAGATTGGGATAATCTCAAATCACTATAATCATGCATAAAATTCTCAAACAAAAGAAATTCGAATCAATTTTCCGTTGAACTCATCTGCCACTGTTCATGCTTCATCTTCTTTTATTACCGCTCATCAGATTTATTGATTCTAATCTGATCTTGGACAAGCTCTATAATTCCTCGCTTGTATCTTATACTTCATTTATGTAATATATATTTCCTTCATTTTCTCTTATGCAATTCGTCCATAATATTCAGAATAAAAAAATAAACTTGAATTGTCATGATTATATTTAAATCCGTAAAATGAAAACCCTGTGGATATTGAACCAACTTATGTGGAACGGATTGAATATATTTCCCAAATATATCCAATCATTGGAGCTAGGTCTTCAAAGGATCGATTAAAACAAGATTTTCTTCAAAATTGGATATACTGCACCTTCTGATATTGCTTCTGATATACCTTCTACCTTGGTTTATGAACTTGTTAATAAGCAATGTTCCTTCTGCCTAACCTTCTGAGTATTCTTCTGAGTTTTGCAGAAATTAATTTCTAATCTTCTTGATAAATTTTCTGACAAACACAACTCAAAATAATTGTTATTTCATTCTTTTTGTTATCATCAAAATCTATAATTGAGAGAAACCAACATCATCAAAATCAATACCTTTCTTCTAACCGAACCCCTTCATATCCAATCTTGCCTTGAACCTTGGTTGTGAGCTATTTTCTTCAATCTTTAATCTATATTCCCATTTATTCTTCAATGGTCGCTTGTCCTTTGGTAGTTCCACCAAATCATTTGTCTCGTTCTCACGCAAGGATTTTATTTGTTCTTATATGGCTTTAACCAATTCCTTTTTCAGTTTATGTAACATGGCCTCTTGATAAAATTCTGGCTCTTCTCCATCTGTCAACATTACATACTCATCTGGATTATATCTAAATGATGGTCTTAAATCTCTTAAAGATCTTCTCAACTCAATCTATTGATGAGGCTATTGGGGCTCTTCAACTAAATCTTCTACATCTCCCCCATCATTGTTAAAATCTTCAAGTGAGGGCACTGAATTTACATTTGTAGGGATCTCGCCTAAGGATTTTGACTTCTCTAGCTTCTCAATATCTTCAATAGTTTGGTCTTCAAGAAAGACCACATCTCTATTCTTAATAATCTTCTTCTCTGATGGATCCCACAATCTATATCCATATCTATCATGTGCATAACCTAGAATTTGCATCAAGTTTCTCTCTTTCATCCTTGGGAATATGCACAAATGATAAGTGTTAAAAGATTATTAATTCTAGTACTTATTAGATACAACTTTATATAGATTTTATGTGAAATCGTTAAGAAAAGGATACTTAATTGCTTTATATTTGATTTCAGGATTTAGACAAGACATTTCAAAGATTTAAGGTTAATTTAAGCAGAAACAAGAGGAAATCTGACAAAGCATCAAAAAGGTTGAATTTTACTTGGACACAATCTTCAACATAGCCATATAGATGCTAGTGTTGAGTTTCAAAACATGACCAACAACTTCTTCAAATTGTACACAAGCTATTGCCCAAGGAGTGTATGAAGTAGTGCTGAAGGATAGAACATGATCCGAGAAGAAAATGACGACTTTCCAAAGTACACTACCCCAACTACGGTGGTGTACGTAGTGGTGTACTTTCAATGACGGTTCAAAACATATAAATAGCCGCTCCAACTTTCTAGATGTGATCATTATTGTCATTCTAAACCCTATGAGAGAAAAACACATGAACTTTGGAGAGAAAATTGCTAGGAATTCATTGAAGATTACAAGACAACAATCAAAAGGGTTTTTATTGTTTCATTGTTTATCATGTTCATGGATTGCTCCTTTAGATCTATTGTTTTCTTTGTGAAATCTATGGAGGAGTAAATCTTTATGCCCTAGTCTTGTGAAACCCTAAACCCATGTGATATGAATTGTTTCTCGATTAATGAAAGTTTATGTCTTTACATCTATTCATAAGTTATAATTGTCTTGTGATTGATTTGTGTACAAGATTGATTACATGTTTGGTTCTTGTTAGATAGAAGGAGTTTCATCTAATAGGATAGATCTATATGAATAGAGGGATTACATATTTTACCTAGAGGTAGGAAAGCTTTGATCTTTTGCAATAAAGATTCCATCTTTATTTAAAAATCTTGATCTTTAATGCAATCTCTTATAGCTTTAGTGAGGGAGACGTCTCCATTATCTCATATGAGATTAGGAATTGATTAACTCAAGGGAGTGATCGATTTATTTATGTGATTCTTCATTGTAAAGCATAAATATTTCATTAATCAATCTTTTGTTATAAAAATTAGGGTTGATGGTGGATCAAGATAAAGGGTATGTCTTGTAATTGATATCTATTTGTTAAGGAAATACAATTAATTCTAGGGTTAATAATTTAGATAATTAATAGTTAAAGATTAGATATTTCTTCATATGATTGAACTCATGACTATCGGGCAATCTCTACTGCGATAATTCATATATCAAGATCAGGCTTAGCCCCTGCTTGCTTCTTAAGAGACGAAGGTAGAAAAAGGGTTATTCTAGTGCTTGTTTAATAGATCCCTAAAGATGATATCCGTTTAATCCTATGCTACTATAGATAGGTACACTGCCTAATTTGATTGTAGGAATTAATTTGGATTTAAAAATTTTAAAGTTTGGTACGATCTTATTGAGTTTTTGGTGCCGTTGCCGGGGATCTAGTACGACAATATTAGAAGAACCTTACTATATACTAATTTAGTTATTTATTTTATTTTTCAATTTGATTCTTTCTTTTATTGGACATATTAATTTGACTTTACTTCGATTGATCTTTTGCTCAGTTGATGATAAGTTCTTTACCAGAAGACTAAGGCTTTGATCCTAAGATCAATCGAACATTTCATCGGAGATTAAGAGAAAGAAAGGTCAATTCCACAAATTTCGAAGTCATGGACGGGAATGGAGGAGGAAACGACCCAAGTGCAGCAGTTAATGGGAATGAAACCAATCCAAATCAAGTTGTTGCTAATGAGAATAATCCCATTCATGTTGTTGGTGAAGAAGTACATAGACCCATGTGCGAGTTATTCATGCCCGCAGTTGAAGGAGTGGTACCATCTATTATATGGCCTACAATACAGGCCAATAACTTTGAATTGAAGCCTTCCTTAATCCAGATGGTGCAGGTAAATCAATTTAGAGGAGGTGTTTCAGAGGATCCACATGACCACCTGACCAATTTCCTACACATTTACACCATTATTAAGAGTAATAGGGTATCCGATGATGCGATTCGCCTTAGATTATTTCCCTTCTCTTTAAGGGATAAAGCCCGGAGTTGGTTGAATTCACTGCCCCTGCACTCTTTAACAAATTTAGGCCATATATGACGGAAATTTCTAGAGCAATTCTTCCCTTCCAGCAAGACGATTCAACTCAAGAATGAGATATTCGCTTTTTGCCAATATGAGGGCGAATCACTTTATGAAGTATGGCAAAGGTTTAAAGAACTCCTCAGATGTTGTCCTCACCATGGCATTTCCTTACATGATAGAGTGAGAATTTTTTATACTACCCTTGGTGATCAGTTAAAGACTGTGATAGATGCTATGGCTTGTGGTTGTCTCATGAAAAAGAGTACTCCTAATGCCTATGAGTTGATAGAAGACATGGCAAGAAATACATTTAAATGGCACGGTGAAAGGAACAGGCTAAGACAAGCTGCTACCATGTATGAGTCAGAGATGGTTACTCAACTTCAGTCTCAAATGGCATCACTGACAGCTCGAATGAGCAGGATGCAAGCAAGCATGGAGGATTTACCTAAGGATGTTAGTCCTAAGCACTTTCCCGGTTGCCCAAGCGGGGAACCTTATGTCCCAAGTGCCAATCTAAGTATAGAGGAAGTGAATTACATGAACAAGTTCCATAGAGGAGCTGGCAATTACAATCTATACAGCAATACCTATAATTGGGGTTGGAAAAATCATCCGAATTTTTCATGGAATAATCATAATGCCCAAGGATCGAATCATCCACCTAGAATTATGAAAGCACCACAATTGCTAGTACCCCAACAACTTCTTGCACGGCCACCACTAGAAAAGAAGTCGAGTTTAGAAGATCTCATGACTTAATTTATCCACAGTTTAGATGCCAGACACCGGAATCATGAGGCTTCTATTCACAATCTTGAAAAAGCAAATTGGTCAATTGGCTAAGTTGATGTCTAAAAGACCACAGGGTTCCCTTCCTAATAACACAGAACCAAATCCTAAGGCACAGGTGAATGCCTTATCTTTGAGAAGTGGGAAAGAGTTGTTATCTAGGAGAGAAGAGGAACCTAAGGAGGAGAATTTGGTTGTGAAGAAGAAACAAAAACTAGAAGAAGAAGAAGAAGAAGAAGAAGAAGAAGAAGGTGAGAAGGAACCAGAGCAAGAAAAATATAACAGTTACTCTTTTGAGAAAGAATTGATAGAACCAGAACAGAGACCACCTCAAGTACTGAAGGAATATGTCCCAAAGATCCCATATCCCACTCGTCTCTTCTAAAGCAAAGATAGGGAGCAATATGGTAATTTTTTGAACCTATTTAAACAGCTCCATATATATATTCCTTTTCTTGAAGTAATTTCTCAGATGCCAAAATATGCAAAGTTCCTCAAGGAACTGTTATCTAAAAAAAGGAAATTGGAGGATGAAACAACAATTGAAGTGAGAGCCCATTGTTCCTCAATCATTTAGAATAAACTGCCTCCAAAATTGAAGGATCCTGGGGGTTTCACAATTATATACATGGTTGGTGATATCATAGCTGATAAGGCCCTAGCTCATCTTGGAGCAAGCATCAATATGATGCCATACTCATTTTTTAAGAAGCTGGGTTTATCCGAACTAAAATCAACCCACATGGTTTTACAACTTGCTGATCAATCTGTGAAACGCCTAATGGGGATCATTAAAGATGTTTTGGTGAAGGTTGGGAATTTTATATACCCTGTGGATTTTGTGGTCCTAGATATGGAAGAAGAAGAGGAAGTGCCTTTGATTCTGGGAAGGCCATTCCTTGCTACAAGTAGAGCATTTATTAATGTTGAAGGAGGCAAATTGGTTCTGCGAGTGGGTGACGAAGAGATGATTATAGAAAATTAAGCAACAATCACACAAACACTCATCCATAAGAATTTAGATAGGGTTGAGCAGGTTAAGCAAGTTAAGAGTGACAATAACCAGAAGTTGGCTAATGATGTTGACTCACCGAATGAACAACACCAGCTGGAATCTAGTGTACCAAAATCAAGCAAATCAGGTTCTCTGAAACACAAAGGTAAGAGAAAGAAGGATAAAGCTGCAACCTGTGGGTTAGGATCAGCCCAACTGTGGGCTATCACTTGTGATAAATGTGGAAGATGGATAAAGAAAGCAGATATGAAGACAAATTCTGAAAATTCTCAATTTCATATGTCGATCCAATGATGTTAAACAAGTGCGTTTCTTAGGAGGCAACCCATGTTTGAATTAGGTAAGTTAAGTTCCTTTTTCTTTTCTTTTCTTTTCTTTATACTATCCTAAACTTTGTTACTATCATAATAGCAGTTTTCAAGAAGGAGATCAAGCTCACTTAGAGGATGATAGAGTGTATTTTAAGTGTGGGGATACCTTAATTGCAAGTAAGAAATTTTCAATTGTAAATTCTAAGGATGTCAGGTATGCGTTCTTCAATCTTAAACCGGTAAAGTACCCGAGAGAACCTAATCAATTTTCAAACACCCACACTTCTAAGAGCATAAGTAGTGTTTTAAAATGGGGCACTTAAGTCCAAGTGAATCTAAGCAATATTTTGGATACCATACTCTCACAAGCACAATGGTGTATAAGGCAGTGCACTATCACTTCCAAGGAACACTTAGCTCTCGGATCATATTTTTGGACCATACACACCCACGAGAACCATGGTGTTTAGGGTAAGGCACTTTTTAAAACACTCCAAGAAGCTCTCAGGTTAATTTTTAGAGTCCTACACTACCACGAGCACCATGGTGTTTAGGGTGAGGCACTTTTTAAAAACTCCAAGAAGCTTTCGGGAGCATTTTTCAAGCCCTCTACTACCATGAACACCATGGTGTATAAGGTAAGGTACTCTTGAAACTCCATAAAATAGCTCTCGGGTGCATTTTTCAGACCATACACGGCCTCGAACACCATCGTGTACCCCATGAGGCACTCCAATTTGTCTACCTATATATATACAACTTTTCTTTATCCAATTTCATTCTTTCCCTATCGTTCTTACGAAATAAACGCACATACTCACCATGGAAAAGCTTGACTCAAACACTCCATCGCACTACACACTCCCATACTTGTTTTTCTTTGAATCTTTGGCTCTACAACACGCAAGTAAGTGATTTTACTCTTCTTTTTTGCAATTTTGGGTTGAAATTTATTGCATTTTTCTTGGATTTCTAATGGGTTCCATAGTTGTATGCCATTGGTTTTTAAATCGTGATTGCATGCTACATTTTTTTTTTTTGGTGATGGAATGTTTCTCATGCGTAAATGTGAATATTATTCAAACTTGTGCAAGTTATGCTATGAAAACACAGTTTTCCATCTGGAATCTAGGGTTCATGTAAATGTTGAATGGCTATAACTTTTGGGGCTTTTGCTATTGTTGTGCAATTAAGTGCTATTAGGATTAATTAGTGCAAGTAACTCCCATTATTTGTGATTTTAGAGCTTCAATTGGAAATCTAGGGTTCTTAAGTATATGAAATTGGGGTTTTTCATGAATTGAGTTCTTATGGCAAGATTTTATGATGTTTTATGGTAAAAAATCTATTGTTGAATCCATATGCGACCTTGTGTACAACCATTTTCCCGTGTTCGTGTTGATCTGAATTTTGCCATGACTTTAATTTCTGCCCCACCCTCTGCACGGTTGTGCAGCTGGTTGTGTTGATTATGTGTACTTTAAACCTTTGATTTTTATCCTTGGATATTGATACTTTTTGAGAAACAATCACCTTTTATCTGAATTAAGTATCAATATATGTTGCTCCAATAATTCTTTAGTGTTAGTTCTTGTATACATAAACTTATGTGTCTCTTGTCTCTTTTGCAGAGATGAGAACTAAACAAGTTGCATACAACAAGTCGAAGAGAAGCAATGCTGTAGCACAACGAACTGCAGCTTCCTAATCCACAAAAGAGCTAAAAATGTAGAGGAGATAGTGGAGGAAGTGCCAACTAAATATTTAGATGAGGAAGTTGAGAGTGGATCACATGGTGAAAGTGATGAGGAGGAGGATAAAGATGATGACACTGGATCGACTTGATTATTCTTATTAATTTCTTTTATCATCATTTTCTGTTTGTTAATTAATTTTTTTTTTTGTATTAATGAGATCTCTTTGGTAAGGCAGACTCTGAAATTCTAGGATCTCCTTGGAAATCTTTTTATGGTCTTTAGGATAGACTAAATTTTGTTTTTCTTTCTAGACATCTTTTGCTATTTTTTAGGCATAAATTTTGCAGGGTCCACTACTTGCCTGACGGAAGCAATGTTTCTCTTAAGTGCTTGGATATGGAAACTCTTTGATGATATCATGCAAATCGAGGGAAGTTCTAGTGTCCTTTTCTTTTTAATTTTCTTTCTTTCTGTTTTTACTAATTTGTGCTAGCCTTGGGAAGACACTGGGGACAATGCCTTATATAAGTGTGGGGAAAGGGTATACTAAGAAAGAAAATTATTTAGGTCTTAAATTGTGCTTTATATTATCTATCCACTTGTTTTCAAATTTTCCCCCATTCACAAGGGTGCAATTGAGCCTAATTGTTGATTTTGAATTGTTGAAAAAGATGAGAATCTTGAAATTATACTCATTCATTTGTGATTAGCATTCTTAATAATAAAACAACACTGGAGAACCCACACTTTGATAATACACCACTGGGAATTTGGAGGTCTTAAGTAGCAGTGACTGCTCAGGAGATTGATATAGATAGCCTAAATACCTATATCTCTTGTAAGAATATCTAAATATAATAACTTCATCTAAAGGTCACCGCTATTACACATCTTTACTCATATTAGTCCATTGTGATTAAGCAGAGCAACGGAGCCCTTATATTACATTGCTTAATACAATTTCTCTTTAATATAAATAAATGTTATCCCGATATTGTTTTCCTTATCAGTTACTTGCCGACTGCCGAGCCACTTATGGATTATTAATTTCAATGATAAAGAGTGGCCTAAGCGCTCATCGAGCCACCTATGATTTATCATATCAACCATAGGAGTGTCCTAAGTGCCTAACTTCTATGTTAGCATCACTTAACAAGGTTGTCGCTCTTCGGACGGGATTCGATGACCACACACAAACAACAATTAATTATTAGCCGTCTTTAAGTTTTAGTTCATTTAAGATACTTATTTTAACACATAACATGCAAGTTATTGCTTACCTAACATAACATTTACAATTCAAATAAAACAAAAGGATAAGTCAGATGGCATCCATGTATTTGTTCAAGAAGTTAATTCATATAGGTATTTAAATAAATTATTAACTTAAATCAAACTCATTTTAAAAACTCACTTGTTCAGACACTAAAGTAGGAACCCTGCCATGGCTACAAAAAATTACCATGCCAACATACGAACATTTCTCCATTGTCTGTCAATTTATCTCTTCTTCTTCGCTTACAATTATCCACTATAAAATTATCATTGCTTCTTATTATTCATGTAAGTATTTAAATAAATAATTAACTTATAAGGAATACTCATTTTCTCTAGCAAAACACATTTGAAACAACATACTTCCCATATTATTTATAGTCTAGCTAAGCACGTTATAATTATATTTCATCTAAACTAAATACAAGTTATTAAGGTCTTATGAGAGTTTACTAGTTAGATTAATTACTCATTACAGCTTATTAAACTCTAAAGAATTTACTAAGCCAATTTTAGTTAATAAGTCTATATTAACTTAATTCAGCCAGGTTGTATATAATTAATCTATTCAAGTTCATTTTAGCTTAATAAAGTTCATTAAATTAAGTTGAATAGAATTAATCATTTAATCTAGTTACTAAGTCATATTCAATCATTCTACTAAAGAAAAGTCATACATCCTATAGGGTCTTAAGTAATTAGATTATACTTATTTTAGATCTTTTAAATTAAGTTCATTTTAACTTACTAAAGTCTATAACTAAGTCAATTTTATATTCAAAACCCATGTTAAGTTCTAATTAGTTATTAAGCTTATTAATACATTACACTTCATATTTCAAAATACACTTTGTATAAGTATATACTAACTCATTCCTACATATACAATTACCAATATGTATATCATTTATTATTTATTTTATTTGTTTATTTCTTTTCTTCTTCTTTCTTTTTTTAATAGGGGATGGATTGTGCCCGTGATAGAGGCCATGATACAGATCACTGGCCTCGTTATGCCCATGATGAAGAGAAAATATTAATCAGAAGAGATCATACCCTTAATCATGACCATGATCTATGCCACAATGTGAATCACGGGTAAAAATTTTCCCCATGATCGCCATAAAACATAGGCTAGTGTGTATGATGAGCCATATCACGCCTGTGATGGCATTTAAAATTTCATTTCCACTTCTATCACGGGTTGTATCGCGCCCATGATGGCAAGGTCTCCACTTGCATGTTTTCCTTTGTTTATGTTTCTAATTTTAACTTAACTAGTTGTTTGATTACCATTTAGCAAAAACATCTCAATATCATCATATGAAGTTACATTTATGTCTATATAATTACTCCTATTTATATTTCTATACCTTATTTCTTCGAATTATTTCATCAAACACCTAGTCTACACATGCATAAACTCACCTAGGTTTTAACTTACATGCCCACATGTTACTAGTTTACAAATTTTATCATAAATCATAGATATATCTACCACTAACTAATCATATCCATGCATTCATGACAATTAATTCAAATAAAATAACTACTTACTCGTTAAACCAACACAAGCTACTTGATCTTCACTATTAATACTACTTTCTAGTTGATAAGCTACTTCATGCATGTTTGCTAACTTCAACCTTGATTTCTTTCTTCAATTTCATCTAAGATCTTATGTGGTTTGGTATTGGAGAGGGTTTTGTGGTAAGATTTCCGGGTGTTGCTAGGAGAAAATTGAATAAAGAATGGAAGAGAAGGAGAGAAGCAGCTAGAGATAGGAAACAAAAAGAAAGGAAAAGGGAAAGTAAGGATTAGGATTTTCTAATTAGGGAAATTATATAGGGTTTAGGTTCATGGCCTTAAACTTTGGGTCGAGCTTTGGGCTTTTGACTTGGGTTGGGGCTTTAAATTGAATTAAGCCTCTTACATAATAAGATTTAAGAAGTTAAAATAATTAAAAAGAGAAAGAAAATTTAGGGAATAGAAATTGATAAATTGAATTAAAATTTAGTGTAGGAATTCAATTGGTAAGAATTTGTTATTCGATTTGAGTTAGGGAATTTAAGACTTAGAAATAGATATTTATGATCAAGTAGTCAAATTTAAATTTCTAGGGATTAAGGAATTAGAATTGAAGAAAATGGAGTTCAATTTGATAGTTCGAAAAAATTGAGTAATTTAGTTCATTGAAATACGTAATTAGGTATTTGAAATTTCTAATTTCAATTAAATATATTTACTAATTCAATTATATTAATCTATCTAATCATATCTTATAGTTTAAATTACTTGATTTATTTAATTAAACTATCTAAGTTCGATATTTAAATTAAGTTCAAATTAAAACTCAAAATTAATCGCCTATTATACTATTCAATTACAACAATTCTAACTTAGATAGGCAAAATTTTTGGGCAATTCAAGAATAATCTCTAATAAGCAATAGAAGTAAAATAGAAAGTAATTTCACCAACCAAACATGCTATAAATGATTCATGATGAAGAGAGTTAGTCTTAGAGAAAATGAGAGCTTTGAATCTAAACATTACTTGGAATGTTATGACTTTATGTAAAATTAAAAGAGTCCATGGATGTAAATAGGTGTTTACAATAAATTAAAAGTTAGGTGGAAGGTTAAATGTTACAAAACTAAGGTTGTGGCTTAGGCATACCAATAAATATATGACATTGACTATAAGAAAACTTTTGCTCCATTAGCAAAGTTGAACTCTATTATTGTTATTCTATCCCCTTGTAGCAAATTTAGATTGGCATATACATCAATTGGATGTAAAGATTGCTTTCTCGAATAGAGAATGAGGAGGAAATTTATATTTAAATGCCTCTTATCTTTACTTCTAATTAAAATCCTATGAAAGTTAGAACTCTGTCTTCGATCTGAAATAATCTCATAAGGCTTGGTTCACTAAATTCAGAGATGTGATATTTCATCTTGGTTACAATAAAATATGGCATATCATCCTCTGTTTTTTAAAGTTGGAATGACTGGGTCAAAGTTGATCCTAATTATATATGTCACCATCCTCTATGCTCCTATTAGGAACATCAATGCCCTACTCCAAAACTCTATGAGCCTCCTCTATATGACTTTGTTATTAATCATGCTTACCCTCACTCCATTATGACATTGACTTTGTACTATAGCATGTGTATCTATACATGGATATATTTGTATGTGCACTATTAACATATTTAAATTATTATTTTAGTGGCAGAATTAGTGATATACCATGCTTCATTCTAGATGAATTTCAAGTTGAATAACTTACAAAGAATAATATAATGTAATGTGTACTTTCAAATGAAAATGGCATGTGTGGCATGACATACTATTATCAAAAGTATTAGATCTCATAAGATGCACCGGTTCATATTTTATCTATGTAATAATTGCTTATAAGTTTCCTGTTGTTGCATACGATAGGAATGAAGAACTAGAATGAGCAAAAAAATGAGGAAACTACGTAAAGGAATCCTAGAACTTCTCCCCAACATGGATAAGGTACTTATATAGACTATGATTTTCCTTCTAGAAAGTTTTTATAGGATTTAACAATCTTTATAGATGATTTAAGCATGATTGCAATTGTTAATTGCATCAATTATTGACTAATGTTTGTAGCTTCATTTGTGTTTATTTTCTACTTTCTAATTTATCTTTACTCTCGAATGCATATTTCCATAGCAAACTAGCCAGGCAGACTGTAAACCCCGAATTTTTTGAGAATGGTTTTGGAATACCGAATCGAAACCCTAAAGACCGACCCAAGTTGAAACCGAACCTTAAAACAATTTCGATCATGGGATTTCATAAGAGAATCTTCAAAAACAAAAATAAAAAATTCGATAATCGTTCGATTTAAAAATCCGAGCATGAGATAATCCATCTATCTGATCCCTGATATAAACCTCTCAATTTCTAGAGTAAAGTTGGATTAAACTATAACTCTAGTCAAACCGGAGTTTCAAAAGTTAACAAAGATTAAGACAATCTAACAGTTTCAACTTCGGCAAATCTGCGCTCTCAAACCCTAGAAAACGAAATTGAGTTAATGGCTTCTAATAGTTCGTAAACAATACAAGGAAGTATAAAAATATCAGATTCGTAATTTTCTAGCGTCTTTCGGATCCGAACGGGGTCAGTTTTCAAAAACCATGCCCTAGTGTATCGGATAGTGAAAATATTCCGACAATACCGTTAGACTCGTAAAAATGTAAGGATTTCAAACATATCAGTTTTAGAATTTTTCGGTAACTAAAAATATCAGATATAGCTCGTTTACGTGTATTTTTATTACTACCGGTATTTTATTTGTCTAGTTTACTATTTATAATACTATTCCTATTATTCATTACTATTTCACTATCTCTAATTTTTTTTTACACATATTTCTTACTACATATACACCTATTTCTTACACTTTTACATTTTCAATACAACTTTATTCACATCAAACCTTACACATTATTACTTTTCTTTACAAAATTTACAAAACAAACAAAAATGCTCCCTCTCTCTCTCTTTATTGCCACCGGCCATCCCTTTCTCTTTCTCAATATTGTTTCTTTTTCAATTTATTTTATTACATCTAATTTCCACTCCAAAATTCTATAAACACCCCCCTCTTCCTTCATTCTTTCACACATTCATTTTACATAACAAAACTCTACCAAAATTCTCTCTCAAAACCTCTCTCCAACAATCCCCTTTCAAAACACTCTCTACCATTTTCTACTCTTTAAGAAAAATAACAAACACACTACCCATTCACCTCTTTTCAAATCCTCCATTAAACCTTAGGTAAAATCTTACCTATATCTCTTTATCATGTTCATACAACTTAGCATGAGCTTAGTGTATATTTTTTAGACTCATGAGAGTTAAAGAAGCAACAATATATTCATGTTTTGTTTTTGTTCATGTTCTGTTTTTGTTCATGTTCATACTTTACATTATTATGTTGTTGTTATTATTATTATTTTTGCTCTAATCTAACTTCTATATAGTATTATGTATATTACGTATATATATTTTTTTAGAGCATATAAGCTCACTTATTATTTATCTATTTTCATACTTTGCAATTTATTTATTTAATTCATGCAATTTATTAAGACTAGTCTTCATAGTCTTAGACTTGTCCATATCAAGTCAAAACGATTTTCTTTTCTTTTGGGACTAGTCTAATCTTAGTCCTGGGTTGCCTTGATGAAGCTAAGGCTCCTAATACATGATCGGGATACCTTGATGAAGCTAATGTTCCCAATGCTTGACCATATTATTATTATGTTTATTTGCTTATGAGTATTTCTTTCTATCTTATTATGTATTATTCTTACATTTTCATTGCTACATAATCATATTCATGCATGATTAGAATGTTGTTGTCATAAATAAAAATAAAAATGGGTTCTTTCTTAAACAAGGAAAAGTGAACTAAATTTCTCAACAAAGAGGAGTAAACTAGATTTCTTAACACAGAAATTTTCAACTAAAGATCTAAGTTTTGTTTTTAATAAACTCTTTTCAAAAGATAAGCTAATCATAAATTTTAGAAGCAATAGTAATGAAAATATTTTCAAATAATAAAAGGAACTCATTTCGTTTATAAGTCAAAGCTAAATACTCCATAAAGGAAGAATTTTTAGCATTGAAAGATTTTAACTCAATCATATCTTTTATAAGACTTAAATAGGTTCCCTATAGACTTTGAAAATCACATACTAAGAAAGATTTTTCAAAACTTAAATTTTATATTGTTATTCTCTTTTCAAAATTAAAATGAAATTTTTACTAAATTCTAATGTTAACAATTCTTTATTAAGAAAGCTTTTCTTATAAATTTGTCTAAAGGAATTATTCCACCACTTGACATATATTAAGAATAAAGCAAGTTTTTCAAACCAAGGTAAAATCAACTTACTATTTTAGAAACCAACTTAGAATAATAAAATTTGCCAAGAGAGTAAAGTTTTAAAAGTAAACTTATTTTCCAAAGAAGAAAAGAATATAAAAATGAGAGGAAAACATACATTTAACATAACTCCAAATATTTGACCACACCAACAAATTAAGGAAAATTTTGAAAAACTTATTTTTCAATCACTATAAATAAAATTAGTAGATAACTTAAAGAACCAAATTGTTGGAATGAATTTACTTTTGAAAGTTGAGAAAATGAAATCATAATAGAAAAACACTCACTCATAACAATCCAAATATATTTTAGTTTTCCTTCTAACAATTCAAAAAGGATAAATTTTCAAAAGTTTTATTTTTTAAAAACCCTTAAAGACAAATTATTTATGAAATATCAATATTGAGACAACACTACAAAAAATCATGCATATAATATGAGTGTATATATATATGTTCAAATGATTTTTCAACTATATATACATCCATATATTTTTGCTTAAGGATTTTTTTGAGTAAAGAGAAGTTTGGGAAAATCATATTTTGTTAACTATAAATTCGTAACTATTCTGTACCGTAGTATTTTTCAAATGGCTTTTTATGACAAAAAAAACCTTAGAAATGGATAGATCTTTTCGAGTATATAGAAAACGATATATTCTATGTGCAATTCCGAGTTAAAATGACCAAGTTATGGCCATTTTAAGATGGAATTACCCTTTATATGAATTTTAACGATCTTATAACATAGTTTTTGATAAGTACCATAGAATCAACAAGAAATACTCATTATGGGTATTCTTCTTGATTAGGTGATCCCGAGGAGGAGTGTTCATACCTGGAGGATTATTTCGATTAGTGGAATTACCGATCGACTCATCTATAAGAAAGAAGTGTCCTCATGGCCGAGTGATTTTATTCCCTACCTTTTACGTACTTGTTTGTGCTTGTAGCTAGAGGCAGTAGGAGTAGGATAAGAAGAAAATGAATTATGCATGATAATATTGGTTGAAAGAATGCTAAGCATACCGAGACATGAGTTGTTGTGAATTAAATTGTGTTTTATTATTATGTTGGAGTGTGTGCAAATTCTGTGATCACCTTTAAATTACTTTAATCATATATTATGAGTTATATTAATTGATCCATGCATATCACGTAGTTAGTATCATTTCATGAGCTACTATACTCGATGGGACAAGGGTATGGTAGTCGGGTTTGCAGGAGCCATAAATCTGCAAGATGGGCAAATAGGAGCCAGAAAGAACTATTTCAAGATGGGCGAGTAGGAGCCTGAAATAAACTACATAAGTTGGATTATAAAGATGGGTTTTAAAGAGCCTGAAACACCTAACCTCTGAATGGAAGGATAAATCCATTCAAAACATATGATTTCCAATAGATCATATGTATTGCTTGTTCATTGCTTAACGTATTCATATGCTTGTTTAATAACTTGTTTGAAATTATTGATATGAGTACGTTGATTTAGAAATATTCTTAGTAAGCTAGTTATGCTTATACTCCGATGGACTTTGTTGTAACAAGACCAATTTCCTTATGCCCAAGGACATCATTTACTTGAGTGAGATTATGTTATGGGGAGCTTCTGGAAATCTTTTGAAGATCTTAGACTAAATATCCTTTAATATCTTTTGGTGTTAATATTGTTGTTTCCTTGTGTGAAATACTAGGCTGATATTATGATTGTTTAGAGATTTATAGGAGAAAGCCCCTAAGATGATGTAAGGATTATATTCTTATAATGTTGGAATTAGAGGGTTATTTAAATTTCTTGTATGTTGTATTTACTATTCCGAACTACACATCCCACTGGTGTCTCTTATTGTTGTGATAGACGCCTAACATATAGTGTTGAAGCTTTCGCATGACTTCGGGAAGTCATTCTTAAGTTTTAATACTGTATGTGGTGGGCTGCCAAGTCTAGGGTACCCTTTGGGGCGTGACACAGACATGTTGGACCGGTCTATACAAAATCTCGAAGCCCTTCAATGAAGTTAAGGTATGCAATTCCTAATAAGTGCTTAGTGATGCCCATTATCCAGTATGCTTCATCACATAAGCAGAAAAGCCGTTCTAACCTCATTGATAAAAATATTTCCCATGTTAAATATTCTTATCTTTGCCTAGAGTTTGTCTTATGTAGTTAATCCATGTTTCTTGGATATGCAAAAACTTCACTAAGCACTTCAAAATTGCACTTGCAGATTCAAAGAAAACTTGCAAATTTGAATTCAATCTGGAGTATATTCAAAGGTGCTAAGATCTACACAATGCTTGATTTGGCAAATCAGTTAGTTTAGACACAAAGTGGTTAAGGCAGAGAGTATAATCAAGTCTCATGTATTCTATAGTTTTTAATATGTTGCTAGGATGAAATTTACCAAACTTATTTATTTATTGTTTAATGTTTATGGAGAGCTAAGAATTTACTATTTTTACTTGCATGTCATTGACAATATGTATTCATCAAGATTTTAGTGTGTTCATCTTATCAAAGGCAAGTAGTTTATTTAAGGAACTAGAATTTAATGAGGTGTAGCTTCAAACTTCTAAGTGTATGGAATAAAATGTTGGGTAGCAAAGTTGTCATTGTACTATTGATTCTGTGTGCCATGAATACACATTAGTCATGGATATAGTTTTAACTATTTGATTCTCATGATGTGTACCTATTCTAGATAAGTGAAAGCATTTAATGGCTTAAAAAACCGAGTAAAATGGCTAATAGTATATAATTATGAGTAAAGTTTATGAAAACTAGCCATCATCAAAACCGTATATCAAAGTATAGTATTTGTTGTTCTATTTATTCATAAATTTGGCCTATTGGCATCAAACTATTGATTAGTTAAAGTGATCTTTAATCTTTGATTGAATGATGATACTAAAGCTACTTATTTAATTTGATTTGAGTTTAAGGGTTGAAGGGACTAGTATTTGAGAAGTATTTCATCACTTGGCTTAAATTTATCTACCTCAAAACTTTGAAAACTTCTATAATCTTATTTGAGACCTTCAATTATTGAAATGATTATTCAAATTAATGGAATATGTACCTTAACAATAAGGCATTGAATAACTTACATATTGGTTCAATAATAAAATAGATGGGACTACAAGAAGTTTCTCAAAACTTTTTGTGTTAATGTTACAAAATGTACTTGAACTTTCATGAAATTTGCAATTAACTACATATACTTGTTTTTTAAGCAATTTACTACCTACATCTACCTTCCATGCTCACATTTGCTACCTTTGTTAAATCCTTTAACTCTGTTATCCCTATTAGCTATGTAGACCTATTAGAGCGTGACACGTGTCCAAACAAACATTAAAAAAGGAGCCTTTACACTAGACGAACTAAATGACGTGGAAATACTAAAATTAAATTCCATAAAGTGAAAAAAAATTAAGAAAGAAATCTAATCGAACCTAAGTCCAACTTCTGCAAAATTAAATTAAGGTCTATAAGAAACCTTAACCTTTTACCTCCACCATCAATCAAACTATAAAGTTCAAAACCCCCAAAATGGATGTCGTGCCTTATCTTATCCTCTTGAGCGGATGAAGTGATAGTCCCATCTAACTACTATCTCTGTAGCTGAAGCATCTATGAAAGACTCTATTTTAGTCAATCAGTGCAGTAAGTCTTTTCTCCAAACCATCTTCTCTAATCCCTTGGTTTGTTGTGATGCTTCTACTCTATGAGATTTGTTTGCAGTACTTAATCAAACTTTAGCCATGCAGGTGTTTGAGTTGTGATGACGGCAAGGTCCAATGACCCTAATTCCTCAATCTGATCTTCAAATCAATTAGGGAATAACATTAATGGCATTGTGTTATGTAAATATAGACAGTCTGTTGCAAGAATGGAGATGAACTGAGGTTAACTTTTTTATAGGTATCTAAACTAAGATAAGATAAGGCTAAGTTGTAGTTATAGCATGTATATAATAATGTTCACATCATTGATGCCAATATGATAGTTGTTTGTGACTTTGATCCAGGATGATGGCTGCAATTTTTTTCGAGTGCCATAGGGATGATCTTTATGAAACCAAAAAGCCAATGTGGTGGAGAAACTGCAAATGAAGGAGACACTGCTTGCATCTGTGGTGGAAGAGTGTAGGTCGAAAAAAGCAAAGCTTAGGGAGGAGAGTGCATTGCTTAGAAGACTTATCATAAGAGATGAACCTCATGAATTGAAGGAGATAAGTCGGATGTGAATTATATTATAGGTGTACAGCTATATGCTCTTATTATAATGGGTTGGGATCGTATTGTACATTATTGTAACTAGGGGTTGAGGATGAAAGCATATTGCGCTCATGTAATCTCAATTTAGTTTTTTTTTTTATTTTCTATTGTTAATGCATAAAAAATGCAACTCATTGCAAAGTGTCAGTCCTTGTTGTTGTTTTATCCATACAATGTACTAGCAATATGGTTCTTTCCCATTTTGTTAGATCTTCTCTGCTTCCTACTTTCTTGAAGTTATGAAATGGTTCTTTCCAATTCGGTGAAATATTCTTTGTTAAATAACATGGACATTACAATTTTGCTACATTCTTATTTCATGGAACAACTTGATTTTCCCTCTAATAAATGGAAATGTCTTTTACAATGCCAATTGCAATTGGCTTATTGCTGGTGCGACTAATTAAATCAATCCGGGAATAGCTGGTGAATGTGCAAAACGCTGATGATAAGGATTTAACTTCTAATTTTCTTGCTATGAACTTCATTCAAACCTTACGAACTTAACTTTAGGGGTGTTCATGGATCAGTTAACTGATCCATAACCCTATTTTTTGAACCTAACCGTTATGATCGGTTTTTTAGTATTTCGATCCTTAATAACCGCCTTAACGGTTAACCGTTTTGTTTGGTTAATTTTTTCGGTTTTCGGTTTTTAACCATTTAATCTAATAGTTTCAACAAATCAAATTGATAATTTTAAAAAAATCTTTTTTTTTAGCCTTTATCATAGAGTTTTTCTTTAAATTATAATATATATTATAAGAGGTAAGAAAAAAAAAAGAAAATCAAATTAAGGAAAAAGGGGAAAACAAACTTTTGGATATACCATCATCAACAAAAATCAAACCAAATCAATTACCACATTAACTCTCATCAAATATAGGACAATTTTACTTTAATCAAAATCTAAGGAACATTAACATATGTAAATTATACGTATATGTAAATCATACGTGTATATATATATATATTTAAAAAATTATATGTATATGTAAATTATATATAATATATATTTATAAATATTGAAAATGGTTAACCGTTAACCGTCGGTTTTTTATGGTTGCAAACAGAAACCTAAACCGAAAATCAAAAAATATAAAAACTGTAATCTTAAACCGAAACTAATGAACCGGTTAATCATATTTTTCGGATTGATATTTTGGTTTCGGTTCAGTTTTTTTGTTTCATCGTTTTTTTTTTTGCACACCCTTACTTAACTTCACTTCATCACCTTTTAATTTTTCTTTTTCATAAAGAGAACACATACTGAAACACTAACCATCTCAGTAAAAAATTTAAATTTTCCCTATTTCCAAGCAAATGGCATGACATAGGCCGTAAAAGACTTTGTAATTTATCCCCTATCAATAATAAAATAAAATTTAAATGCCGTACTTGATAGATTGATGAAGAATGACAATTACACTAGCTTTTAGGAGGATGGAATAATCTACCCTTATCCTATTGCTTATATCCTCCCTCAACAATTGCAACATGGAAGCGATTGCAAACTTATCCTATTATATTTGATAGACTAGCAATAACATCAACATATGTAAATGCAAAAAGGATTTAGTTACACAAACATCATTTTTCACAGCCAACTATCATGCCACGACAAGGCAAAAACAAGTGGAACAGCCACAATTTCATCATTTTAGTTATTGTTAAAGATAATACTCCTGTAGTCACATTAAGTGTTCATGGAGTTAAAGCCATTATCACATTCCATTCCTTATAACATAAATTGATGCTAATTACTAGGCTTACAACCACAATTGTCTAAAAAAAAGCCTATTATGCCAACTAAGTCCTTATGGCTTTTTGCATGTCACTGATAATTGTGAATCCAGTCGATGCACTCAGGCCTACTATTGGATCAAGCTCCTTTAGAAACCACATCTAGCTGTCCATGCACTCAACCTGAACATAAGCCCATGCAACTGGGTACATTTGATCATTCACATCACAAGCCACAACACTCAGCAACTCTCCTTTCAGCTCTCCCTTTAGAAAGTAATTGTTTCGACAAAGCCCAATCGATAAGAATCTAAGCATATGGACATCCTTTTAAAATATAGTGGATGTGCTGGACTTGGTTGCGGGCTATAACTTCTAGTACATTTGACATCCTCTTAGTCACTTTCCTCAATGTTTGAGCATAATCCCACAATCTCTCAACCTCTATCTTGTACTTGCTAGCAACACACTTAAGTGGCCATTCCTTTGCTTAACGACATTGACTATAATTCACATCAACTAGTAGCTCCTCTTTTGCTGGTTACTTTATATCAATTGATAACATCTTAGGCATTGGTTGAAGTCTGGGCATGAAATGCCTTCCAATAATCTTATATATAACCCTGTTGTTGTAGAAAGAGGGGCGACAGAACGGTTTATGAGTATACTTGAAGGTCTTAACAGCAAATTCATGCGTTTGTGAATCAATTGAAGCCAATATAGCGAATTCACATCCAACATTCTTACATTTGTATTAGACCCTCTTATTGTCATTAAGAGTTATCTTCAGATTATGTCAATCCATCACCGAATACTTAGTCATTGCTTATTTCAATTGAGCCCAACTGTTGAACGCCATCCCAAAACATGTGTAGAGCAGGTGTACTTGAGTCATAGTGGTCTTTGCTTATTTTTCGCCTATTTGGCATCGCCTCTTTTGCTTTATCTTTGCTAGAACCTACGAAGAAGCTGCCTTCATCACTAGCAAAGGCATTCTCATAATCACTTTACCTGACACCACCACCACCATCACTCCGCTACACCCTTTGGTTGTCTCCTGGCTCTTTGAATGTCCTTATTGTAGTCATCAAATACCGCATCAACATCCACATTAAACCTTTAATGTGGTAAGTACCCTTATTTGTTAGGAATATCTTCTTCTTCATCTTTGCTGCTAATACTTCATCATCATCGTCGTTACAGAGGCAGTCTATCTCAACAACTTCATCCTCTTTTGAGTCCACCACATCAACCGTCTTGATAGGATGTTCTACTCCTTCATGGGTAACTTCACCATCAGCATGCTCAATATATATGTGCTTATTGCCATGGGCCCTGGTAATATCGATCATTGCACTGTATGGAGCATCCTCTCAAGCCCTAACAAGAATAACCCATATGAGATACTCTTGCTAGGAAAAAAAAAAAAAAAAACTTGTCAATGTTGAGAAACCTAAAGTCTCCCAAAAAGCACAAAAGGGAAGTCTCTGTTACTACATTTACATGAATAGTCTAACCTATCTATTCCCTTCCTCCCCCTTAAGTACTGACGAGTAAGGCCCTCTCCTTGAAATCTCCTACCGACATAGAGCATCAAGTTCACTATGAGAAAATGATAGTAGAAAGTCAATTTTATTGATAAATAATGACTAAAGACCATGAAAAAATAAGACAGGCTAGTCTTCTAATAGAAAACATACGCAAAAGCTATTTTTCATGTAAATTAGTTAGCATAAATGTGGAAAAAGAATGTAGTATCGAGGTAGGATAGGTATGCATGTTCAACTTCCTTTACTCAACCACATGTATCATGAAGCACTACAAGCTAACCTTAATATCAAAGCTGTAAGGACACCAACATAAGATAGGTATACAACACATCGGATCATACACAGTGACTACGTAACACAGTCCAACACATGGAGCACACTGCATATACTCCTCAAAACGTTAACCTTACCCAATTAGAATAAGGAGCGAAAATTTATGATAATACCCTTAGACATATAAGTGAAAAAAAATTACCTTTAATCGCGACTAGCTCCTTGGATTTCCATTGTTACTTTCTCCACAAAGTGTTGCCTACTCCAAGCTTGATAAAAGCAAACCAATGCTACGAGGGACCACTTTAGCTGTAGGTGCCACCTTCCCTTGTCCTCTTTCACAAAGGCTTTTCATTTTGGCATGTGCAAATGGGGTTTCCAACAAGGATCTTGGGTTTTGCTAATGGGGTTTTCAAGATGAAAAAGAAGTTTATCTTTAAAGGTACACATCAATGATGAATCTACGGTTTGTCACAATGTAATTTCTACAACATCTTTGCATTGTTCCTCAAGTTTGTATATTACCATTATAAGGTTTCAAATCGGACATCCTTTCTCTTGTTTGTGATAGAGATTTCAATTCATCAGTGCTTCACAACTCATACATTTCTTACTTCACCTCTTTCACCATAGTTGGACTTAGGTTCGGTTAGATTTCTTTTTTTTTTTTCCACTTTATGGAATTCATTTTTAGTATTTCCATGTCATTTAGTTCCTCTGGTGTAAATGCTTTTTTTAATGTTTATTTGGACATGTGTCACACTCTAATAGGTTCGCATAGCCAACAGGGGTAACAGAGTTAAAGGATTTAATGGAGGTAGCAAATATGAGCACAAAAGGTAGATGTAGATAGTAAATTGATAAAAAAAAAGTATAGGTAGTTAATTACAAATTTCACGAAAGTTTAGATATCTCTTATGACACTAACCCACTTTTTATTTCTCTCAATCATTCATGCAAGATTTTGATACAATTTTGGTTAAAAATATAAATCTCTATTCCACTAGGGGAAAAAATAGGAAAAGATAAACCAGAAATATCCCATCTATTCTATAACTGCTTATATGCAACCATCATTTTGATTTATTATTAATGTTTATTGACATTGAAAGATATTTATTGTGCAGTTTAATTCCTTCCTTCCGATCCTTTATCTTAGTGAGTTTTTGTTTTATATTATTTTATTTTATTTTTGGGTGGTATTCTAATAGTCTTCTTCCTTCTCATTAATCCTCCATTACACTCAAGGTCCATGATTTGGAGGTAATTAAAAAACTGAGGGTGGGAATCGGGGCATATAAGATGAAAGAAGGCCAAGTATCCTCTGCTTTGTTTAGTCAGAGCAGGTCACATTCACGTGATAGATCATATTTTTTCACATGTTCATGGTGTCTCATGGAGGCATCTCTCTCTCTCTCAAAAAAAAAAAAAAGTGCCCTTTGCTTTCAGTAAATAAACTGATTTAAATTCAATTAAAAATTTATTGGCCCCAAAAAAAAGAAGAAGAAGAAAAACTCAATTAAAAAAATGATTTATTTAAATTAAAATACTATTAATATGAAAACTGACTCAAACTAATATTTAGGCTATATTCAAGCCTAATTAGGCATGCTAGGTAATTGAGCATAACTGCATAATATTATGAAAATTAAGCTTGATATAAGAATTGTAATATATAATTAGCTAGTGACTAGACTTGACTTATTTAGGCTCCTAAGAGCAATGGTGCAATTATTGTGAGATTAGGTTCTAAAGCCTAAAGTGTCATTAAATTTAAGGAACTTTTAACCCCGGTTATCTACTAAGGACATAAATATAACCAGAGTTTCTATGGTCCTGTTGACAGGGTCATCTTATCATTAATTTAATCATTAAAATAAATATAGTAAATGAAATATTAACTATTTTAGTGATTCGATTACGATTGAGTATGATATGAGCCATTAAATGATGATGGGACTGGTCCCGTCAAAATTAATTGTAGGACCATAAAATTTTTCAAATATAACTTAATAATATGCTTTCCCTTTCGTATTTCCTTACTTTTATATCAGTGTAATTATAAAAAAAAATTAAAATAAAAAGTAGTATACACATTAAACATACTTAATATATAATAGCATAAGAGGAAAACCATGTGGAGATAAGAAAAATTGGCAACTTATTTTGAAAATATACATAAAAGAGGTCTTTAAATATAACTTAATAATATGCTTTTTCTTTCATATATCTTTACTTTTATTTGATCCGTGTAATTATAAAAAAGTAAAAACAAAAAGTAGTATGCGCATTAAACATGCTTAATATATAACAGCCAACATGTCTTTTTTTCTTTTTTTAATTAAGTTAAAAAAATGTCATTTTGTTAAAAAATAATATGTTTTAATCAAAATCTAACCTAGAGAACAAGCTGGAATTAAAAAAAAAAAAAAAAAGAAAACATGTTCCACTCATCATTGGGACCGTCCTTTACAGTAGCCTCCTTAGATTAGTTGTGCCCGGCTATGGGCCATACTATTCCTTTATTTATTTATTAAATTTCATATCTTTTTATCTTTTTATTTGGGTTTAATTTGATATTTACGCACATAAAATGCTGTACAATTCAAATATGCAGGGTTGTGAAAGTTTTATTGTCCTCGTAGTTTCCATTTAATTTTAATTTAGGAAAGCTTATGAAAATATGATCTACATACTTTGACCTTTTTGTAGCTTGGGAGCTGTATTTTTTTCCCCCTATATAAATCATATAATTTGTGTTTAGTCACTATGTATTAATACATATGAGGGGGTACAGGTTGGGTATCATTTGACACAGTATTTAATTTTATAAAATAATTAAATAAATTATTTAAATCATATAACAAATCATAAGATTAGGAGTGTTCACGGTTCGATTAACCGGTCCATTGCTTTATTTTTTTTATCATAATCGTAATAATTGGATTTTCAATATTTTGATCCTAAACCGATCTATTATGAACTGTTAACCATCTTAATGATTAACCATTTTTTTCGATTAATTTTTTCGGTTTTCGGTTTTTAACCGTTTAACATAATGGTAGTGCAATTTTGTAGTTAACCATATTTTTCAATATGTCCGTAAAAAAATTAGAGTATTTTTTGTATAATTGTATTAAAAACTATAAATTAAAAATGTAAGACATGTAAAATAGTTATTAATATATATCGGTGCCATCAAGACAATCATCATAATAGCCTTTTACTCATGTGTTCTTATCAACATTGATCAATTGAGTTCAATATAAAATCTCAATCAAACACCACCATTCCAATTTTCAAACATATATGCATTTGTTTCTTCTTATCTGAACCATTTATTTTAACATAATTCATATTGATAATACTAAAAAAATAATTATATGGATATATTATAAATTATATATATTTATAATTACGGATCGGTTAATCGAATCCATCGGTTTCTATAATCTAAAAATCGAAACAAAAACCGAAAACCTAAAAAATTAAAAGTAATAATTCTAAACCGAAACCGATGGATCGGTTAACCGTTTTTTTCGAATTGATTTTTCGATTTCTGTTCGGTTATCCTAAACATTCTGTTTTTTTTTTTTGCACACCCCTAATAAGAATAAAAGAAATTAATGAAATTGTGCAAAAAAGATTAAAATCCTTTGCCAACCCAATGTTAAAAGAAGGTTGACAAATTTAATGTAATGGTGTAAAAAATTTTTGTTATGTAATTTTCATTTTTTTATTATAATAATTAACTAAATTCATTTAATAATCGATTATTATTTTAAGTGAATAAAAGTTTTTTTTTTTTTTTTTGTGAAACTAATGTAGGATCATAATGATAAGGTAATTGAGATGGATGTGCAAAATACTTACGAGAGTATTTTCTAAAGCTCTTATGCTATATCATGTCATATATTCTTATTATTTGCTAAATCAGACTTTTCTAGATTATTTTTATTTTTTATAGAAAACACCATGGATTAATTTTTCTTGAAGAACTGGGCAATAGGGTGATAGAGATGGATGTGCAAAACGCCTATAGGCATATTTCTTTTAAACTATTATGTTGTTTCATGTCATATGATTGTTATTTTTCACTACATAAGACTTTTATTAGATTATTTCTTTCTTCTCTTTCAAATCTCTTGTAAAATGTCCTCTAAATGAATGAACTAATCAAGTAGTTTATTCAAACAAGATAGAGCCTATGCAATGATAATTGAATTATAAGGTCATTAGAACCTCATTTTGCTTTGTTAGTCTTGGATTCTAATGATGCTATAGCAAATAATGTACTCTTACCCATTCTTAGGAACTAATCTTAATCAAATCATCTTGATAATTGGTAGCATAAAGAAAAATGAGGGGGCTTTCTTCATTTAAAAAAATTGATGGATTTAAATTAGAAAAACAAAAAAGAGAATGGCAATTGAAGTAATGATCACAAAACCATCCAAAGTATGACACATACCACCATTTATGGAAATATAATGATATTAGTGAGGTAACTTTTTTTTGCCTACTTTTACAAAAGTTAGTGAATGTAAACAAAAAAAAAAAAAAATAGAAAAACAGTTAGCCTATTTGATTAGAAAACCAACCAAAAATTCACTTCTTTGGTAAATTAATTTACTACTCCTTCCATCAAAGCTTTTATGTAGATCCGACATTAAATCTCGTGGGCCCCACTTCATGCGGAGTATGTCTTGTGCCAGCCTGATATCACACCACACTGACTCTCTCTCTCTGTGCTCTGACTCAATGACCATCGTGACCACTTTCCTTTCCCATCACTGATCAAACAACGGACCATTCGAAGCATCCAAAACAAAACACAAAAGATCTCAGAAAGCAATAGAAACCCAAAAAACAGCAAACAATGTCGTCAGACGATGAAACAGGAGAGGAATACCTTTTCAAGATAGTTATCATAGGAGACTCGGCTGTTGGGAAATCGAACCTTCTCTCACGCTACGCTCGTAACGAGTTCAACCCACACTCAAAAGCCACAATTGGCGTTGAGTTCCAAACTCAAAGTATGGAGATTGAAGGTAAAGAAGTAAAGGCTCAGATTTGGGACACTGCTGGTCAGGAAAGGTTTAGAGCTGTTACTTCTGCTTACTATCGTGGAGCTGTTGGTGCTCTTGTGGTTTATGATATTAGTCGTCGGACTACTTTTGAAAACGTGGGTCGTTGGCTCGATGAGCTCAAGAGTAAGTTATTCTTTTCTTTCCATTTTAAGATTTGTACTAGTTTGTCCATTTTTGTTTGGGTTTGGGAAATTTGTTTTTGGGCGTGTATTTTCGAGTTGAAATGAGGCTTCTCTATGTGGAATTCATTTGAGGATTGATGGAATTGGGTTCTGTTGGTCTCGAGTTTTGGGTTTGCATCAGTTAAAAAAGTAAACTTTTTGATGTGGGATTCATGAGGTTTTGGTTGCTTTTTCACGAGCCTTTTGGTGGATTAAGGAATTGCGGTTTGTTTGGTTTGAATCTTGGGTATAAGATGTAGAAAATGAACCCAAGATTAATCATTTATGCCATGAAGTTCATAAACTTATGATTGTTTCAGCATATTCAGAACCGAGAATTGATTTTTTTCTTTTTTTTTTTGGTAGTTTACGTATTATATAGGATTATCGCTAAATAACTTGAAAATCAGGGTTGTGTTTGTGTATTAATGATGTGATTTGTTGAATTTGGGTCGTCCTGGGTTTGAAGTGATGGTTAGGATTTGTTGATGGTGGAGGCAAATAAGGTACCAAGTAGAATGTAGATCTGATGTCGACACGACAAATTTCAGGATCTTATCGTCTTGCTTATTAGTAACTTAAAAGAAATGAAAAAAAAGCCAAAGTATGTTTCTTGCCAATTTTAAGAAACCTTCTGCGTTCTTATCTGGTGCCACTTGCTTTTACTTTGCTGTTTTTGTTTCTATTGCTACCCCTTTTCTTCCAAGTCATAGTGAGAATGCAATCACCTGGAGAACATGATCCAAACTCTCCTCTCCTTCTTAGAATATCACGTGATCGTCAAACCTAATTTCATTAAGTTGAGCAACTATAGCACGACATGTATAATAAATGTCAACTAAAATTACTGGACCCTAGTGGTCCTCTGCTTTTGTTACGACATGGTTTCATTTATTATCTTTTCTCCTTTCTGTCTGTACAAACATAACTTCTGACCTCAGTCATAATTGTTTGGCGCGGGTCCTGCAATTGGCCACCTCTAAATCTCTTGTAAGACTATGATCTGCCTTGTCTTATATCTGATCAAAAGATGTGTGTCCCCTAAGTTTTTTAAGATGAATTCTTAAGTGTAACAGATCCATATGGCTTAAGGTGATGGGTCTGGTGGCTTCCATGATAAACATCCATCTTAAACGTTAAATTGATTTTAGACAAAGTTGTTGCATCATGTCATTGATTGGGCTGGTGTTTCTCTTAAAAATACTTCTTTTCTCACTATGAAAGTGCTATACTTGATTCAAGTTTATATGGTATGTTTGGATTGTCTGATTTTCATTTGTATCTTATCTGAATTTTATCCATATCTGATATGTATCTTATCTGTTTGATGTGTTTATAAATAAAAATGTTTGTTTTTCATCTATATCTTTCTTTTAACAAACAATCTAATTGAAAACGGTAATAATAAGATGCCAAAATGACCAAAATAAGACGAACCAAATAGATAATGCTCTTGAGTTCATAGCATAGTGTTGATCCCATATGCTTTTTCTAAAACTTGCTTACTAAAGTAGTTACTTGTGAAAGCATCATGTTAATTGCTAACATGTGCCCCTCCTTTCATCTATCAATATGGTAGTTTTTGGAGTTACATTTTAAATATATAATAAAATTTTGCAATATTAGTAGAAATCAATTTACCTTGTCATACTTTTTGTTGCCAAATGATGGACTCTTTTCTTTTTTTTTTTTAATTATTTTTAGAACATCAACTTCTGAGATCATGATAGTGTTGCTATTTTAACATCTTACTATTCATTTTGCTTTGATTCTGTACAATATTAGTAGTACTTGCTTTAATATTATGAAGGGGGATGTACACAGCGCTCTCTAATTTTTGTTGCTTTATACTTGGGAAAATTACATCGGCGGAAAGTAATGTTCAGTGTTAAGTTCAAATAAAGGATTAATGTATTAAATAGTTAAAAAAGGAGGATTAATGTTATACAAAATGATGAAAATAAGGGGTTGTTATTGTGCTATTATAAGATATCTTGACGTGTTATGATTGAGTGATGTCTCATTATAATTTTGAAAAGAACACTGATCCCCTCCCCTTTTTTTAATCACTTTCAATTCTATATCTGTAAAACTTTATATAACATTGATTTATATTTTTAACCTCTTTAAACATTGATTCCCTGTATGAATTAATCCTCAAATGTTGATTCCCCCCAATATAATTTTTTCCTTTTTATTTATGAGTCTTTACCTTTTAGTTTCTCTGCTTTATATGCTCTTTTATAGCTGATAAAGACCCTCCAATTTGTGTCAAGAATAAGTTTTATCAGGATTTATGGTGCTCTGTAAAGTAGAAAATGTGGCAAACACTTACAGGACATTCTTCTTTGTAATACTCTGTGGATGCTGTTTTCCCTGAATAGGAAGTTGATCCTTTCATTAATAAAACTAGCCATTCTGCACTGTCTTCTTGTTCCTCTTGAGAGAAACGTTACTCTGCTGTCCTCCTCTTTTGCACTGTATTATGTCAATGATTAAGCAAGCCACTTATACCTCCTGTTCACCCTTTGGTGAGAAATTCCTCTTCTAGAACATCTTTTTAGGTTCTTCTCTCCTTCATCTATATTTCTTGTTCAAACCTTATCCCTGAATTGAACTTTAACTTTATCCTTGTGTATCCTTTCATTGTGCACATCCACATTTTACATTGCAAATACTTTGTTTTTCCTTTGTCTTGAAAAAAAGGAAGGATCTGCGTGTATATTTTGTGAAGAAATTTTACAAGCATTCAGAGGTTCATCCCACTTTTAAATCACGTGCCAGCTTAATCATGTATTCTTGCGTGGTTATGATTGCTGCTTATAAATCAGTTCACTTAAATTTTCAATTTTTGGCAAATTTAAATTTTTTTATAGAGGTCCGAGTTTGCATAACTTTTTAGATGGTTTTTATTTTCTTATTCTTGATAAATTTTATACAAAACAAAATGAATTACACACATTAGCTGAAATTCCAATTATTATGGTCCATCATTCCTTAACGTAATGAAACCATTCTTTCTGTTTTTGCTTTTCTCCTATTCATTGAGTCTCTTGTAGTCCTTTTTACATTGATCCTAGCTGAAATAATTGGTAAAAGTGTTTATTCATGGACCAACTTTGAAATAGTGATGAAGAATTTGTGTGTATTTGCACCATGTCTGTATAAAATATGTAGGGATACAGTCTGAATTTTGGTTACAGATCACAGAGCACACAGCTATAACAAACAGAGAATTCATGTGAAAAACTCCAACAGAACAGGTTAAAAATTGTACAAGGCTGACTGAGTCCATTATGTGCAGCGATAAAATTATAGTGGTTTTCTCACAATTTGAGAAAACTCAATTTTTTTGCTTCCTCATTTCTTGGCTTGATTTTGCATGTCTCCATACAGCTGCTTGTGAACGTGAGTAACACTTGTGGTGTAGCTCCTTTTATTTAATCTTGCTAATGATCCATCTCTGAGCTATCCAGTGCATTGCACACACTTGTAAACCACCATCAGCCTTTGCCCCAATTACATTGTCTGTCTACTTTGACAGCTATGCCTAGCTATGGTTTTTGATGCGTGTAACACTTTTTCATTCTTAGCTGGACATTTGTTAGGGCCTTCTCATCGATGCTACTCCGTAATAAATACAATGAAATATGTATTCTTCTTCAACACTCCGGATTCAATTTAAGAACTTCAAAAGTTTTCCAGTCGAATTACACAAAAAAGGGAGGAAGGGGAAAGAGCCGGCATACTTATCAAATACCTTTTTATTCTACCTTCTAATTGGTAACGTTAAGACACTTAAATATGAAAACTTTGACTTTATAACAAGGCAGAGTTTTATCTGTCTTCTAAGAATGTAAGGTATCCAGACATGCCTTTGATTGAGCTTTAGTTGGGAAAAAGGCCTTTTACCCCCAGAGTAATTTGTAGTATGTATCTGTGCCCATCTTATTTTTCAGCAACCTGCTGCCAAAACTTAATTTCATCTTTTTTTTAATTTCTTTATCCATCTTCATTGTTTTCCAAAAAATTATACCATGTTTGTTGAGCATCTGACACATCTAATGATCTTAACTGAAACACGTGCAGCACATTCTGATACAACTGTGGCCAGAATGCTGGTGGGGAACAAATGTGACCTGGAGAATATCAGGGAAATCAGCATTGATGAAGGCAAGAGCTTAGCAGAAAGCGAAGGGTTATATTTCATGGAAACATCTGCATTGGACTCAACAAATGTGAAGAAGGCTTTCGAATTTGTCATTGAAGAAATATATAACAATGTCAGCAGGAAGGTCCTAAACTCTGGATCATATAAAGCTGAACTATCTGTCGACAGAGTGACCCTTGTTGGCAATGGAGTCGACAGATCAAAGGAAGGTCAAAGCTATTCATGCTGCTCCAGGTGATCTTATGAAATTAAGTTTGGTTCTGTCGATTGGACTGGCTGGTTCGATTGTTGGCTTGTGTCAATCATTTTTATATTCTTGAAGACGTTCAGGAATTACTTACACGTATATAGTCTAAAGAGTACAGGTTAAAAATGAAATCAAAATTTATTGAACTTGTACCTAATAAGGTTGCAAAATGTGGACGGCTCTGGGTTTTATGATTGATAAATTTGTGTTCCAAAACAGCAAAAGCATAAATTTTTGCATGTATCAGCATTGGGTATTGATCAGATGCAAACTGGGCTAGCGCTTGTGAACTGAAAAATCTAACATCGACTTGAATTACATTGTTGTTGTTACGGTTCTCACAGCCACGTTTCTGCTCATTTGAGCGTCGGAGTACTTGTGCTGTGACTAATCTCGAGTCCCTCCAAGTGCCCTTGTGTTCTTCATGCGGGCATCAAGTGTACGAGGATATCCTATCCTCATCAAGGCCTGGCACCTATCATTGAAAATCATACGACTCCAAAACTTCCTCAAAGTGGGCAAATGACCGAAAAGTTGAAATTTGCAAGCCTAAGATTATTGTTAAGACCAAAATCCAAACTTCATGATTACATAAAAAGATTTCATGGGTTCATATTTTTGCACAATTAAACTAGAAATTCATCCAAAATTAAAATGTGAAAAATTCTAAAATCTGTGTGTGTATATATATATATTGAAATTGACTAAGAAAATATATTGAAATTGACTTAGAAAATATATTGAAATTGATTTGGTTGGTCTAATATGCCTTGACATTTATATTTGGAATTGAATTATCATGGGTTCTTTTCAAATTAAGCAATCCTACTATTTCTTACGGCAAAAAATAAAAAATCTCTAATATCTAATTTGACCTAAGTGATCTGTAAATTTTTTGGGATTTTGTCGTAAAGTTTAGAATTAATCAAAGAGATTATTTTATTTCTGACTTCTGACGTAAAAACCTCTAAATAATATTATTTTAAGAGTTTATACTTATTAATTTTTACATAATTTGACTTCTCTTTAAAATTAAAGTTTATGGGATTGCTTCACCATACTTTGACTCTGAAGTTTTCATTAGAAACAATCATCATAAACAATACCTAAATTTTGAATGTTTTTCCTGTTTAACAGTGGAACTTCAAAAATTACTAAATGCAATATCTAATTAAAGTTTATATTCAATAATTTATATAAACTGGAGCATGCTCCACCCAACAGAGAAAAAAACAACAACAACAACAACAACAACAACAATAGAGACTAGGATAGGCAGCAGATTAATTAAAAGAGGACTCCAAACGGGTTCAATTGTTCAAACCATAATCGATCCATAAAAACATGGAAGAAGGACCAAGATCAGCAGTTGGGACTAGGAAGGTTGCACTTCATGTTAGTAGTCATTTCTCAGTTCTCTTGTAGTACAGGGATGTATGTCTTTCTCTTCTCAATGTTATCAAGATTTGGTTATGGTAAATTTTGTGAAATCCAAGCTTGAAATTTATAATAAATGGCGTCAAATTAATTCAAAAACATTAGGTTAATAAATTATTAATTCAGAGTTCAGAATGGATGAGCAAAGTATGCCTCCAAATGGGTACAGACAAGTCGAATAATTATCAAAGATTCCCATGCTAATATATCAAAATTCTAGTGAATTTCGTCGCCAAGAAGAAGATTTCATTGTCAAGCTACATCTTGTCTTACATATTTACTGACGTTAAATCCACAAGATAATGGCTAATGCTAGATTCAATTACATTTTCCGTGATGCAACCCCCGAATATGACGCCCGAACTATCGTTATGATTACATGTCTAAGCAATTATTACGATTTGTTACGAATATTTGATGTTTTATTTAACATATAGTACTTACGCTTAACTATGCAAGTGTATAATTATATTTATTTCTTGGATTTTTCATGCTTCATATGCAATAGCATAACGTGGAGAACAAGCACAAGAACAATAAGAAAAGAAATATATTGGTCCCTAAAAATTCTTCAACAATCCATGGCATTCATCATTCAATTGGATACAATCACGCCTTAAAAGCCCTAATTAATAAGATAAGCCACCGAAAAGAATTTAAGCCCACATATTTTTCAGTAATAAAAACTTTATAGCAATTCAATTTATAAATATGAAGGGGAATCTCTAAAACTTGTAAACTTATATTAACAGCTTTATAGTTGGAAAAAGTATGTTTTTATTAATCTTCAATGTTTGTCCATATTTCTAATTGATTTCTCAATTTTTTCAAATGTTTACAAATTAGGTTATATGTTCTATTTAGGTTTTCTTCAATATTTCTTTTTCTCTTTTTTCTCAATTTGCTGGGCTACCTGCGTTTATGGATGGATCGCCATTCGCAGTATTCGTAATAGTAAATTTGACCACTCTATGGCATGCCGTGACCAAGTACCTTTAATCTTTTGATTTTTAAGGGTTTTTTTTTTAAATTTTCCATTATTATTTTATTTAATGTTCATTTTTTGATAAAAATTTATACTTGCTTAATATTCATTTTTTTTTATCATTACAATGAGAGAGAGGGGATTGGAACTTGATATTTCTCACTTGAGAGACTAAGAGAGATGTCACTAGAATACAATATCATTGGTATTAATAATATTTATTTAAAAATTATTTTACTGAATTAGGCACTATCATGTGTTAATTGTGGATGAAAAACTTGATTGTATTAATATTTAGATCCAAAATGTAGACTTAACAGTAATTGTGGATGAAAAACTTAAGGATAATTATGGATGAAAAACTTAATGGTATTAAGACTTATCACACAAATGTTGAGAACTCAAGTAGGAAGAAAGGAAGTTTGAAAAGAGGTGAGTCTTGTTGCATGGCTTACGTGTACGTTAGAGGCAAGTCTCACCTCTTGTAGCCAAAACCATGGCTAAACATAAGAGACAAGTCAATTTGGTGATTGGATTCGCTTTTTAAGACATGCCTTAGTTAGCCAATATTCTTTAGTGTTGTATAGCTAAAACTAATAGTACACGTGGATATCTTAATTAAGGAAAAAAAGGAAATTCATTCCTACTAACATGCATATATTTGGATGAATAACGAGCACATATCAATGATGTTGAAACTGGTTAAAACCAAAATAGTAGTTTTAACCATTCATGTTTTCATGTGTCGGAGATTGTTGATACATGCACACTTCTAATCCATCCATACTGCATGTTAACATCGAAAAAAAGATTCATTGGTGTTAAGAGAAAACGCCCTAATTCCTAATCACGATAATAATAAAAACTTGATTAATCAAACAATATTAATCAACCTGTGATTAGATATTAGATCTCCTATTGCTAATGTGATAACAATAAATGAACAATTGCTTATAAACAAAAAAAATAAGGATATAACGTGGAAAACCCAATGTGGAAAAAACCATAGGACCAATAGCGGTTTAAATCTTCCACTCTTAAAATAATGGGATTATAAGCTTTTCTTCATTAGATCTGTCTAGTGGATCACTCATTCATCACCACAAACGGTGGATCACTATTTTATCACCACAAACGGTGATTTCTGTTTCTTCACCAAACTGGTGAATGTCACAAAACTTCAACACAAACGGTGGATTACAAAACAGGAACAAGTTTTTTCTTCTAGAATTTCTCTCTCTAGGATTTACTCTATTTTCTCTCTATCTCTCTCTAGAATACTCCTTTTAGGCTTGAGAAGAGGTATACACTCATTCCCTACAAACCCTAGGACAAATAAGAAGTATTTATATGCAACACAAATAGAAAACCAACAAACGCACATAGGCTGGCTCTAGCTAGTGGTGTAGGAAAACAGTGCTGATTTTGACATTCCTTCACCGGTAGGTTAGCCTCTTACGCTGGCGGCATTGCTCACCAAGGCTGGCAGCGTTGATGTCAGCGTAGCCATCTTGGAGCTCTTGGAAAAGATTCTTCAATTTCAATGGTGGTTATATTTGTAAAGTAAGCTGGCGGTGTACTTTGATCTTCAGCTAGTCTACATTAAAAACTCTTCCTTTGTTGAGAAAATCTCCTTATTCCAAGTCCTCTTCCAAGTATATATCCTATACTTAGGGTATCCTTGATTTTAAAGTCTTCTAAATATATACAACATATATTTAGGATCTCCTTGGTTATAGATCCATATGAGTTGGATGTATAACCCCAACAATCTCTCCCTCAAACTCAAATGGGAGGTATCACCAATCCTGTTGTCTTCCCGCGGCACCATTTTTCAGACTGAAAGCTTTCACAACCAGCTTTTGTCTTGTTCCTTGATTGTGAGCTCCTATCATCAGTCTTCAGCCATCTGGTCTTTAGCCTCTGTTCTTTAGAGGTCTCTTACCCTTAGGTAGTTTCACCAAGTCAATTTTTCTGTTACCATGCAAGGATTTTAGTCCATCTTGAATTGCTCTAACCTTTCCTTTCTTCTTCTCATTTCCCATAGCTTTCTTATAACCATCTAACTCTCCCTCATCAGTGAGTATCGCATACTCATCTGGACTAAATCTAACTGATGGTCTTCTATCTTTTGCAAAATCTTCTCATCTTGAACTGTTTATGAGGCTCTTGGAGTTCTTTAACTGAATCTCCCCCATTTCTGCCATCATTAGAACCTCCATGTGAGAGTATAGGATTTACATTTCCTTTACTTAGTTTTTTGGCATTAAGTAAAGGGTATTCCTCTTCTTTCCTTTTACCATAATGAGAGAACCTTGGTGTCTTCCTTCACCAAAGTGGCTATTATAGCCTTCAACATCAAGCTTTCCTACAAAAATAAGGTTAAGGCGGATATCTGGAACATGTCTGACATCTCTGAGAATGAGCCCGCAACCTATGTTAGTTTTTTAAATAACATTCTCAATACCTACAATCGTGGATTTACCATCATTCCCATCCTAACATTACCATAATTATCAGCAGTGTAGGTTGAGAAGAATTTACCATGTGAAGTCACATGGAAGGAGGCACTGAAGTCAATCACCTAGTCACCATCATGACTTACAAGGCTAATACAATCCTCATCCTTGGCAATGACGATCTCATTATCATTTGCTATAGTTGCAGCTATCTTTATCCTTTTCATCACCTTTACCTTTCTCTCTCTTCCAGAGTTTGCACTCTCTCTTCATGTAAACCGACTTGTCACAATAGTAGCATCTGAGGTCTTTCCTTTCTCTTGACTTGGACCTTCTCCCGGATTTCTTAGATCCATCATCTTCATCAGATGATTTTCTATACCTACTTCTACCATTCCTTCTTGGCTTACTAGTAACAAGTGCCTTAGAATCAAATCCTGTGTTAAGATCCTTCCTCCTAGCCTCTTCATTCATCAGGCTATCCTTCGCCATTGCTATGGTGAGCTTTTCCTCTAGGGCAGAGTTACTAATAGACACAACCAGTATCTCCCAACTATCAAGCAAGGAGCTCAACAACAATAGTGCCTGGATCTCATCATCAAGGACCTGCTTCACGGCAGACAATTGATTTGCTAGCCCTTAAAAATCATTCAAGTGCTCTGCCATGTTGGATCCATCCCTGTGTTTTAGATTTACAACTCTTCTGATCAAGGATGTTTTATTCAAGGCTGTTTACCTCTCATACATGGATTCCAACTTCCTCCATAGGACATCCGCTCTCGTCTCCAGGGCAACAAGGTGATAAACGCTATAATCCACCCATTGTCAAATATAACTGATAATTTTTCTATGCATGATTATCTAATTAGCATCAGATTTGTCCTGTGGCTTTGCAGCATCACCGCCTAAAGGCAAATATAGATCTTTACAATACAACAGATCCTTCATCATAGATTTCCATATGGAGTAATTGTTGAATTTATTTTGATCATCGTCCATAATGATTCTGTCATATCTATGCTGCAACGAACCTTACCTATTTTTGAAAACCTGGGCTTTGATACCACTTATTAGGAGAAAACGTCCTAATTCCTAATCACGATAACAACAAAAACCTGATTAATCAAACAATATTAATCAACCTGTGATTCGAGATTACATCTTCTCTTTCTAATGCGATAACAAGCAAATAAACAATTGCTTGTAAATAAAAAAATAAGGATATAACGTGGAAACCCAATGTGGGAAAAACCATGGGACTAATAGCGCTCTAAATCTTCCACTATTAAAATAATGGGATTATAAGTTTTTCTTCACTATATTTGTCTAGTTGATGACTCAATCATCACCACAAATGGTGGATCACTATTTCATCACCACAAACCGTAGATTTCTGTTTCTTCACCAAACTGGTGGATCTCATAAAACTTCACCACAAATGATAGATTACAAAACAGGAACAAGTTTCTTCTTCTAAAGTTTCTCTCTCTAGGATTTACTATGTTTTCTCTCTATCTCTCTCAAGAATGCTCCTTGTGGACTTGAGAAGAGGCACACACTCATTCCCTACAAACCCTAGGACAAATAATAAATATTTATATGCAACACAAAGGGAAAACCAATAGACACACATAGGCTGGCTCGTGTAAAAAGAAAGCTGACGGCGTAAGAAATCAGTGCTGATTTTGACGTTCCTACATCGATGGCATTGCCCACCAAGGCCAGCAGCATTGATGCCGGCATAGTCATCTTGGAGCTCTTGGTAAAAATTCTTCAATTTCAATGCTGGTTATATTTGTAAAGTAGGCTAACAGTGTACTTTGATCTTCAACCAGTGTACATAAAAAACATCTTCCTTTGTTGTAAAAATCTCTTTATTCCAAGTCCTCTTCCAAGTATATATTCTATACTTAGAGAATCCTTGATTTTAAAGTCTTCAAATATATACAACATATATTTAGGATTTCCTTGGTTATAGACCCATATGTGTTGGATGTATAACTTTAACAATTGGATACTATATATCACGTGTATAGATAAATGGTTCGTAAGTATAAAGTATTAATAAAAGTTTGACACATATAATCGTGATTTAAATATGTCATATATATATGTTTTAAAATTTTATTTGTATTTGTATAGCATAAATACATAATATGTAGTGCCTAATACCATTGAATATTTACTAAATATTACCACTCTGAGCTCACGCGATGTTGTTTAAAATACCTCACCCTGCGATGAAATCCGATACAATTATTCATTCATAAATTATATTTAAGTGCGCTTTTAATAGTTCGGGCTGGGAAGATTGCATTTTGCCGGGAGCTGTAAGGCAAGATTCGGATCAACACCAATGCTGGGGAGTACCGGGGAGTTCCTATATGAGCACAGGCATGGCAAATCAGCATGTTGCCATGCCGCACAGCACGTACTGCTTGGTGGTGAAGGTGGTGTCACCGCTGGTTTGCACTCCAACATTTCATCATATGAAAGGCCACACGACGATTGGCATAGGGTAAAAGGATGATGAAAAATGGGAGCAAGAAAATGAATGCCCTCTTTTTGGTATCCATTTCTCTTTATTTTTATGTTTATGTAATGCTAATATTGGGAGTTCAATTTAATTATATTAAAAGGACGGATGGTTGCTAAAGCAAGTAACTAATAGAGAAATGTTAGTAAATAATAAAGCGATTGTCCTTGTTAACATCTACATATGGATGGAGTAGTTTTGTCATTTAATGATTATAAATTGACCTCAAATGCAAAACATTTTAACATGCTCCAACCATAATATAACTAGTAGATGACGCAGCCTAATGGCCTCATGGATGTGCCAAAAGCAAAAGGAAAATATATTATTACAATAGTTGTCATACAAATTTGTTCTTTAAAATGGTTAGTTTATATTGTTTCTATTGGAAACTTCAACGATCCCATCATTAAAATTGTGTAGTTAATTATCTGACTATTATCAACATGACCAGTCCCATTAAAAAACATGATGAAACTACATACATGCCTTCATATGAATTTATTTATCCCCTTAAAAACATAATCAGGCTATAGAATTTTCCTATCTTTATATGGATCTCTTCATCAACTCCCTCCTATTGAATTTAAAAAGAAGAATTATATAGGGGATGTTCCCAATCTTATTTACTAAAATGGATGATAAATTATATTCTCTTTTTTTTTTTTTCATTCTTCTGTTATAAAATATATTATAATTTTAATGTTTATTATCATATCTACTCAGATGGGAAGATAATTAACATTCGGGCCCTGGTGGAATAATGCTATTGAAAATTCACAAATGGTGGATCAAATGAAACATTAATTTTATAAAACAACAATTAAGAGGAAAAGGAAAAAAAAAAACACCAAAGGGTGTGCTACAACTTAAATAATATTGATGAAATAATACTATTGAAATTTCACAAATATAAATCATATGAAATGTTAATATCATAAAAGGACAATTCAGGTAAAAGGAAAAAGACACTAAAGCAATATGCCACAACTTGAATAATATAGATAGATAAACATATACTTAGTTGAAAATAATAGAATAAGATATCTCCGGTGCAATATTACAAGCTGTATATAAGAGTGAGAGCACTACAAAGTTTGAGAGTTTCGAAAAGCTTATTTCTAGTCTAAGAATGTTAATAATGTGTGTAAAGGGACCCAAAACTTGCTAGTTTTATAAATTTTACCCATCTCATTCATGAATTATTGAATATTAGACTAATCAATCATATTAATTTGAATATATGAATCCTATTTAATAAATTACATTAATTATAAAATTTTGACATTTTTTCGTTGATAAATAATTTTAATTAGGCTTCATTTTTTTTGTGATCATCTTAATAAGAATCTCTCTATCTCTTTCGCTTTCTCTCTCCCTTGTCATTACAATGTGGATGAGGATTCGAACTTGGTTTATCTTACTTGGGAGACTAGTGGTAATATCATTAGGCTACAAGTCTATTTACATCTTTATAAGAATCTTAAATGATGTTTTTTTTTTCTTTACCATTTTGTTGTTGTTGTTACAGAAAAGTACACTTTTAATACTCAATATTTCCATATTTTTCTATATAGGTACTTAATGTTTACAAACATTAAAGTTTTTTTTAATAACATCGTTAATGTTTCTATTAATAAAAGACACATATCAAAACCTCCTTAATCAAAATATTTAATTTGATCAAATAATATAATTATACATATAATAATTAAACAAATTTATGAAAAAAGAAATTAAATCTTGCACTAAGAAATGTATCCTTTCACCATCCATGGAGGTAATGACTAGCTAATTGGATAAGGAAGAAGAAGAATAAGTGATCAAATATATGGTGACGTTTTGCCTGAGTTAATGTTTAAGTATGTTATGTGCTATGCATGCCACAACCCTATTAGTAGGGCTAGAAGAATTGACCAAAAGCTGTTATATCTTGTGTGCACTTGCATATGTGAATCATTGTGCAAGTTATAGTTGGCAAGACTCTACTTAATCATCTATCTCTAATATTTAATTAGATATAAATATATAGTGTATTCATTTGTTTTAATGTAACTACAAAAACCAATGAGTATAGATGCCCATAACTATAGAGAATCGGCACCCCTACCAAATGATAAAATTAGGTGTTAACCCCTAGCAAGCTCTAAGTTTAAGATGATTCTTTAATTCATCTAAGTCTTTTTCTTGGTAAAATTAAAAAATGACCTATCTTGGTAAAATTAAAAAATGATCTATCCTTTTACTTAACTTAAGGAGCTCATTAGGGAAGCACTTTTCATTCGACCTCATCTCATCTTCAACATGCACTAAACTGCAAAAGGATTATAGGAGTTTAAGCAAATTGCAACTCAGTAAGTTAATCTTTCATCACCATATACCAAGTAAGTACAAGCAAGTTGCATTACTCAAGCATCACAACATATCATGATTCATGTGTTTAGGGCCAAGTGGGAATGTGGATGCGGCATTGCGAGTGGAATTGATTGAGTAGTTTGTTTCGAAACTAGGGTTTACTCTAAAGGTGAGTTTAGTATCTTATGAGAAAAATGGTCAAGAGCTAATGTTGCTCTCGTAATGGGGCTACAATAGATTGAACTAGTTATAAAAATCGAGCCTTCTAAACATAAGAGGGACCATGGCAATGCCAAGATGGCTCTCATTATGCAAATGGTAGGCTAAGAACAAACATGAGAATACAGGATGAGAGATGGATAGTTCACCATCCTAAATATGAGTAAATGATAATATAAGGGATGCTTGAATGTCACAAGGCACTTTAGGAGAATATAACCTCTTATCTAGTGATAAGTAGAATCAAAGCCAAAGTTCCAGCTCTATTGGATAGTTCTTGTTGTCATTTTGACTCGTGTTAATGAAGCTTGAGGTGAGGTGCAACCACTAAAGGGAAGACATTGTTGCAAGAGGGGTAGCTGTGTCGTGAGTTGGGCTTGCAAGAAAGATTTGCCTAAATCTATGCATATGTACTTATGGGTAAGGGTGAGCACAGTGTGGTTAATCAGTCCAATACCACTTAATTTGAGTTGAATCAAAGTGATCGGTTTTTTATATCATTTTTTGAAATCAGACAAGTAGTAATGGTTAACCGTTTTAACGATTAACTATTTTTTTCAGTTAATTTTTTTTATCTTTGGTTTAACCATAAAAAATTAGGACTCTTTTGTTTCAAAATTACATTCAAAAATTACAAACTAACAAGTCAAACAACATAATTACATTTAGAAATTGCAAATCAACCAATTAAATAACAATAAAACCGACAAATTGAGAACATAAGTCTAATACTAGTTTATAAGGTTTAAAATTCAATTCCAGCATTGCACAAATAAAAACTTAATGTCCGCTCCATATTTTAAATTACTACACAACAATGGCACAATATATGTTTTGGATAAGTTAACCAAAACCATCGATTTCCGTCATTTATAAATAGAAACCATTGGATTTATATTCTTTATATACTAAAATCAAAATCGATAATTTAAAAAGAAAATTCTAATTCTAAACCAAAACCAATCGATTAATTAACTATATATTCCATATTGATTTTTTGGTTTTGGTTCGATATTTTGGTTTTATTGGTTTTTTTTGCACACCTCTACTTGTAGGTAAACCTTATTGTTATGTAACCCAATAAGAGGTAATCTTGGAGGATGAAGAAATGGGAAAGGGTGAGAGGATACCTATTGAAGCTCTAAAACCTGGCACAATGATCTTTAGTGAAGTTAATGATGGGTAGAATAGGGTTAGTGATCTTGTAGGAGTGAGTAGTAACAATAGTTTTATCTTGTGGCCACAACACCATGAATTTAGATGGGGAAGAATATCACAGTTTGAGTATTTACGTCAAGTGGCAGTGTTCCACTTAGGCATACAATGATGCGGATGACATTGGTAAGGTTGTTTTTTTGGGTAGTAGGTTCACTTTGAAGGTGAGTTTGGCATCTTGTGATGAAATTAGTTGGGAGTTGAAGAAGCTTTCCTAAATGAGACCATGACAAGTCAAAACTAGTTGAAGGGTTGAGACTCCGAAACATAAAGGGGACTATGGTAATGTTGCATTGACATTCCTTGTGGAAAGGATAATCTCATAATATACCATAAAAATAAGAAGAGAGATGGTTAGCTTGCTATTCAAAATACAAGTAAATCTTAATTTAATAGATGAGCGAGTATTGTATGGGAAATCAAGGAGAGGATAAACTTTTATCCCATGATGCGATGTTACATTTAAGCATAAGGGATGCAGTCATCATACTTGGTTGTGTAGAATATAGGTAAGGCATATATTTACACCTTTCGGTACGAGGATTTTAGGAGAGTGCTATGTCACCAATGGTCGAGTGAACAAGGATCTAGGAATTTTCAAAAGGGTGTCTCTTAAGAAGCACACTAACACTCATTGCAATTTTTAAATATCTCATTTTTAGCTTCATTTGTGGCAAAAAAAATCTTTTACTCCTTTTCAAAATGAAACTCTCCTGTGCCACGTGCGCACTAATTACATGATAATTATCTTGTGAGTAGAGGTCATAAAACTTTATTTAACATTTACTTACAATTGTTAATTATGAAACATATATATTTCATAATATGAAAATAACTATAAAATTCCGACTCTCATAGACCAGTAGGATAGTAGAGAATCGATATCTCTTAATCCCCGTAGCTTCAAGATGTGAGATGCATGAAAAACATTGCTCCAGGTTGATTCGTTTGCACAAAAATAAACTAGTACTTTAACCGTTTTAGCGTTATTTAATTTCTTCATCAAGCATCATTAACAAACATCTAGTTATAAAATATAGTGGCTTGTTTTGTCTTATAAAATGTACCAGATACTCAACTGAAAATGCAATAGATTCAGTCTCACGAAATGCCTTATTTTATTATTCGACAAAGACGAACATAATACACTAGCTTGTATATATAAATGGAAGAGCACACCAAGATATCTTAGTTGCAGGATGAGCATTATTCCGCACATGTTATCTACAAAACACAACTTGCAATAAAAATCGGAATAACTATGCATTCATGATTTATACTCGAAAACGATTCAACAGTTTGGGTTGGGGAGATTGCATTTCCCTGGAAGTTGCATGGCGAGGTTTGGATCAATACCAAATGCAGGGAGTAGCGGGGAGTTCTTATATGAGCATAGGCATGGCACATCAGCGTGTTGCATCGCGTTGCAGCAAGCATCAGTTGGTGGTGAGGGTGGTTGTGACACCGCTGGCTTGCACTCCATCAGTTCATCATATGACAAATTACACAGCGACTGGGCATAAGAAGAAACAAAAATAAGAACAAATGCGAACAAGAACATCAATGCCCTCTTCCTGTTATCCATTTCTAGCTCTAGTTTTATGTTTGAAATGCTTTTAGCTAATTGATTACGCTGGTGAAACGGAGTTCGATTTATAGTAAGACGATGGATAACTTCTAAAATCGGCAATGAATAAAGAATCATTGATAAGATGATAAAAACTATGTGTCTAGGTTATGATTCTTGCTAACATCTACGTATTAAAAGAACATTTTTATCATTTAATAGACCCAATTGACGGAAAAATGCCATTCCTTATACATTTTCGATATATAAGGACAACATGTATAGAATAAAGCCGCTAATAAATTGGAAACTTCTAACATGGGTCCGATTGACAATTTGAATTTAACATACATTAAATATAATGATAAGCTATATGATTCATTTAACATGTATTAGTAGAAGATGCGCTAACATTTATATGTGAAAAAATATATGATGTATATATATATATATATATATGGGGCCATTTCAAAAAAAAAAAAGCTGGATTTCTTTAGAGTTACCGAACCATTTAGGATACTTGTTCTACACATGTTCAACTAAAATTACCCAAATAACACGTTTTCAAACTACTGAGAACTGAGAATATTATAGAATCTTAAGCTTTGTACGGATTTATAACCAATAATTAATAAATCCAATAATACATATACACTCATAAAAGGCCTAGCTTCTTTCAAATGCAACTTTTTAAATTAATTTTGTAATAAGAAAAATAAAATATAAGGGCACTTTTAGTTCAAACAAGGACATATAAAGGCAATATTTGAAAAGAAGGTACGCAGAATATAATTGAATACAAATAGAAGTAAAAAAGTTATTTTTTTAAATGACTAATTAAACAATAAAGCTGTAATTTTAAATCCAACAAGAACAAACTCTAAGAAGGATAAACCTTAATGTTATATTTGGCACATCAAAAGATCTTGAATGAAATTGTGATTCCAAATTGTAACAATATTCTTGTATTTTGATGCACCATTGAAAGGTGAAATCGTAATTTTTTGGAGTTGATAATTTTACCTTTACATAGGATTTTGATTCTTGAACTGGAGAGGAGGAATCATGATAATGTTCCAATTTTGGTGAAGAAAATTACTTTTGAAGCCATGTTTTATTATCACTAATAATTATAATTATCTATTTTACACTTTATACCAGTATTATCAAAACTAAACCGGTGGTTGAATCGAACATCCTTGGGGGTAAGAGGTTAAGGGCGTTGAACAAGGTTTAATTGGGGGTTGAGCCGAGATCAATGAAAAATGAAAATATAAATTATATCCACTAAAAGTTAGAAATTATTACATTTTGAGTGTCTTATATTTAAGGTTTTTTTTATGCCTTATTTTTAGAATTTTTTTTTACTTTCTTTACTCTAAATATATGTTGGTGACAATTTCTTTTTTAAAAAAAAATTAATTTTCACATACTTTTAAAAACTAAATAAATAAAATCAATTTTTATCACGTACTAAAACCAATATCACCTTACAAGTTATAAACTAATAAGAACTGAGAATAAATATTGAGTTATTTCTAAGTTTATTTAATTTTGAGGTTTCCAATATAATTAAATTTTACTACACCTAGCTTCAGTTCTCCAAGAACACAAAATGAAAATTATAAATAGAAGCACCACACGGATGAGGTGGAGGGTGTAGGCCTCACCATTGGAGTCACAGTTGCTGGCATAGGAGCAGTGGGGTAAGGTTGGAGGATTCTACGATGACATGGTCAAGGATGAGGCAGATGGTGTATACTTCATGAATTTTTTCTTTTTTACATTCTCCTTGAAAAAAACTAAAAAATCTTATAAATTATTAATAAAATTTAATATTTCTGTGGATCCTAATGCATTTATTAATTTCATTCATTTAATAATTTACAATTATTCTAAATAAGTTAATTAAGAAAATTTAACATTTAATGTAATTGAATTACAATTATTTAATAATTTATTTATTTATTTGCTAAAAAAATTTCAGGTTAATTTGTTAATATCATTGAAATCATTTAAAAAAAATATGCTAAAAATATTATATTATTTAAAAAAATAAATGAATTTAATTAAATTGATAAAACATAACAAATTATATTAAATAAATACAATTTACAATAGAATAAAACACAAATCACTATTTTTATCTTATTATTAAAAAAAAAAAAAAACCTACGTGCTCTACATGCCATGTCACGTCCACTTATTTCACTTGCCTTGCACCTCATGTCTCGGCTCGCATGCACTAATATTTTTGTCTTTTTCCTTCGCGTACCTTGCTTGATGACCCAAGGCCGCACGCTCAGAAACTTTCACTCACTTGCCGCAATCCATTTACCATACCTACGTTATGATCAAAAGTAATCATTTTGGAAATGCTAGGTAAGCGAATGACTTCCATAAAGAGTAACTTGGAAAAATCAACCACATCAAATTTCTTCCTACTAGGAATGAAGTAAGACATTTTGGAAAAATCAGTAAACCAATATGAAAGCTAAATCATCTTTCTTTAGTGTCTAAGGTAGCCCTAATACGAAATCCATGGACAAACTTTCCCAAAAGCATAAAAATCAAGTATTCTTTGATTGTCCTCAGCTTTCCAACAATTAATCCTCCTCAACAAACCTATACACATATTTATTGGGATTAATTATTAAATCACAAAATTTTGTTGGGATTAATTATTAAATTCATAAACTCAATAACATGTGCAAGATTAGGGCACAAACATATAAAAGTAATTACAGAAGCGCACCTGAATACATGATGTGGAAGAAACAAAAAATCACTTTTGGTTTTGATGGTTTTGGCCTTCCAAGTCAATATGTGATTTTTAGGAGATTTCCTTAGACTCTCTATTCTCTTTGATGATGGGATGTTAGAAGAGTAATACGGTGCATATAACTTGGGGACTACGACCATGTATATATATATATATATATATATGTCCTTATTTATTATTTCTTATTTTTCCCATCATAAAATAAGAAATAATATATTCAGTCTCTACACATAATGTTCCATACTTAATATATATATATATATATATATGATGCATTTAAAATTCATAACTTTATTAGATCATTTTAATTGGACTTTATATATTATGATAGCCTTATTACACAATTAATTTAGTTCATACATATAAGCCCACAAAATTAGTTTATTAAAAAATAAACCTTATAATCTCCCACTTAGGCTATATGTGTGTAGTCTTATAATTGTGTATAAACCATATGAGTACTCAAGATTTTGTTATTATTGCCAAATGCATCATGAAACAATCCTATCCATCAATAATATCAATATAGGACCAAAGCGGACTTCGTCGTATATGTCGTAACTAACCCTTCAATGATCACATATATCAATATAATTAAATGACTTGGATCAAGTATGGATGTGTAGCATGGAAATTACATGTGATGTGATCTAACATGTCTATTTCCAATTGGTCCAACTTTCTTCTTTATACCGTATGAGTTCAGATATCAAACTTGAACAGGGAAAATTATAACTAGAATTAGCTTTATTATTTTATAACTAAAATCTTTAACCATAACTGTATCATCGTCTACAGACAATTCAATAAGTCTATAATAATGAGCGATATTTCAAAACATAAACTCCCACTGAAACTAAATATCTTGAAAATATATAACACCTATATAAGCAATATGCCCATAGAAGACCATAGATGGTAAACCTTTAATAAGTGGATCCACAATCATGGAGTTTGTTCTTAGTGCTCTATAGACACCCATCCATTCTAAACTCTTTCTTTCATAACCAGGAACTTAATGCCAATATATTTTGACTTCGTTAAGCTCCTGTTGTTGTTAGAATACAACACTGCCAATTTATTGTCACAAATTATCTTTAGTGGTCTTTCAATTTTACTTCTAATGTATAGCCTAGTGACAAAATTTTGCAGTCATATCCCATGATTGGATGCCTCATAGTAGCATATAAATTCTGCCGCCATGGTGGAATAAGCCACAAGTGTATGCTTAGCACTTTTTCAAGAAACTACTCCTCCCGCAAGTAGATAAGTATATCCTGATGTGAATCTTAAGCTATCTTGGCATCCAGTGAAATCAAAATACCCAATGATCTCCAATTGATATGATTTCTTATATGTAAACATATAATCCTTTCTTCTTTGTAAACACTACATGACTCTCTTGGCCGTTTTCTAATTATTCACCTAGGATTACCCAAATATTTGCTCAACATTCCAACAATGTATGCAATATCTGAACACATACATACTTGAGCATATATAAGGCTCTCTTTACAATCAAGATCATTCTTAGGACTTTGACTTAAACCGAATTTGTTACCTTTAGCAATATGGGTATCTCTTGGTTTACATCCTGCATGCCAAACCTTTTGAGCGCTCTCTCAATATAACTCTTTTGTAATAACCCAAGAATACCTCATGAACAATCACAATGTATCTGGATTCCTAATACAAAAAAAGCTTCACCAAGAACTTTCATTTTAAACTTTTATGATAGAAATCTTTTGGTTTCACATAATAGGCTCATATTATTTGTGGCAAGCAATTTGTCATTCACATATAATACTAGAAAAATAAACTTGCTCCCACTTAAATTGTGGTATAAACAATCATCTATAACATCCATCTCAAAACCATATGAGACAATGATTTGATGAAATTTGTGATACCATTGTTGAGACGTTTGTTTAAGCCCATAGATGGATTTCTTTAACTTGCAATTCATTTTCTTTAAATATCCTGATTCAAAGTTTTCTAATTGCACCATATAAATCGTTTCATCAATTCACCATTGAGAAACACTATCTTTACATCCATCTAATGTAACTCAAGATCAAAATGCACTACAAGTGCCATTATAATCTATAAAGAGTTTTTCAAAGAAATAAGAGAGAAAATCTCTTTACAGTCAATACCTTCCCTTTGAGTGAAGCCCTTAGCTACAAGACATGCCTTACACCTCTCTATATTGCCTTTCGAATCCCTTTTGGTTTTAAATATTCACTTGCAACCAATGGGTTTTGCACCTTCAGGCAATGGTACAAGGTCCCAAGAACGTCATTATCCTTCATGGATTTCATCTCTTCCTTCATGGCATCTATCCACTTTTGAGAACCAAAAGCTTTACAGGGCATGATGGAAGTTGATCATATTTTCTTCCATCATTTCAATGCCATCCTCATGTTCTTGGAGAAGTACATCATTAATCATTTGGAATTGTACTTCTCCTTTCTCTAGTAGATCTTCTCAATGGCACCTATTCTTGAGGATTTGAAGTTTGTTATTTTATAGTTACTTGAATTTGAATAGGAGAGCCATTTATGTTACTTTATCATGAATATGCTTCTCAAACAATGTCAGGTATTATGACCCGATCTTGAACATTGTCAATAGCAGCTACAGGGACATCAACATGTTCCTCTTTAAGGACAAATTCCTTAGCTTTATCTCCCTCGACAAACTTAACATCCTCAAAGAACCTAGCATTAATTGTCTCAAACAATGCCTTAGTAGTAGGATCATAAAACTTGTAACCCCTAGATCTTTCAGAGTACCCTATAAAGTAACAACTAATGGTCCTTAAGTCTAGCTTCCTTTCATTTGGCCTATAAGGCCAAACCTCAGCTAGATAGGCCTAAACATGCATATGTTTGAAACTAAATTTCTTGCATGTCCAAAGTTCATATGAGGTCTTAATAGTTGCATTGATTGGTACTCTATTGAGTGAGTATGCTGCGATTTTCAATGTCTCTCTTTATAAATATTTAGTACCTCAAAATAAGCAATCATCAGGATTCGGTTCCTGATATTGTTTCTTTTACAGTGTCTTTATTGAAGCATCCTTATTTTTATACCTTATTGAGATATACTTTGCTAAGAATGCATCAAATACAATCTTTTCATTCTTAGCAACCCTTTTCTCAATATCCTAAAGGTATTCCTTATTTGTCCCAATTTTATCAATTCAAGTAATGTTGGAAGAAATATTTGAAATAACACTAATAACTTAATAGAGAACAAAACAAGCAGAAACTAGATTATGCCCACATTCATACTGAAAACTATACGTTATAATTCAAATAATGACATAATCCATCATAAGATACCCAACACAACATTTACATCTAGTCTTTGGACAGAGATGAAAACTTGTAAGTGGTACTCTTGGTGTAGTGATCAAACTTTGATAGTAAATTTATGTCAAATGATTAAGCTTTTCTTTGGACCAACTAATCATTCACATGAAAACTTGGATAGCCATCACATATTTATCCCCGCAGGTGTACATGTAAGTCGGCCAACATTAACCTTCTTTTAGGCTGGCCAATATTCACATGACTTACATCTATACAACCTTTTGTACCTATCCAAAGCAAATGATTTCCATAGGAGAGGCTAATTTGATAGCGTGATATTTTAACCATTTATCTTAAATAGTAGATATAAATTTGTCATAATTTGAATTCCCAATTTTTTTTAGACATCAAGTACAACATCAATATCTATTCTTTGGACAAAAAAAATACTAACTATAAATAGTATCATCTAAAACAATGATAAATATTGATAAATATTTTTACCAACGACGCGCCTTCCTTTGGGCCAACAAATCGCATGCATGAAACTGAAAATATCACATATTTATTATCAAATGTCTATCATCTAGCCAAATAATAACCTTCCTTTAAGCTGATTATTATCTGCATAGATATAGACATTTACTTTTATCTCAATCTTTACTTTAGAATATTAGACATCCAAAATAACTACCAAAATTTGAATTTAAATTGCCCTTAATTTAACTGTCAATGGTCAATATCAATGGGTTAGATGTTGAACCAGGTTAGGTTAATCCAACCAGAATCTTTATCTAACATATATTTTTTTTTTAATCAAAGCCCATAAATGAAAATTGACCAAAGAAATTAACCAATTGAAATAACATTAAATTAACACAAAAGGCACAAAAGAATCCCTATTATATAGTCCCAAAGAATTCTTCGGTGAAACTACTGTAACATATATATATATATATATTGCCCCAACTTTCCCTTTTTCCTTCCTTATACATACATACATACATACATACATACATATATATAGCTTTAAGTAGGAAAAATTCAGAGTGAAAAATGGATTTCAATAGAATATATAATATTCAAATCTTCGAATCCACAGTTAAATCCAGAATGAAAGATAATCGAAACTAAACGGCAATAGAAGTCCACAATTCAATTCATGAAATCGGCACATTTATGTCTACATCCATGATGATGGATTTAATAAACACATGATCGGAACCCCAAATGGAGAAAGAATGCTCGACATTATCTTAAGATATCAATTTCAACCGAATCCATATAAAAAATTATACATACACAACAATATTAATATTGCATATAAAACTCGCCAGTGAACATCAATACACAATCGTCTAGAAAATCATAACCATTTCTGAAGACTTCGACTTTAAGGGAAAAGAAAGGCTAGATAATATATGTCATCAAGGTACCAAATCAATAGTTAAATCCAGAAAGCCATAATCGGAATGCAATAGCTATAGGAGTTTAACATTTATCAATAAAAGATTTCACAAACACACAAAATCTCAATGGAAAAACATGTATTTTGGTGACTTGACATTATATAAGGATACAGATTAAGGGAGATGAAATTTTAATAAACATGCATGTCATTTCATATCTGACCCTGACGGCGACTAAATTTCAATAAATATAAAACAAACCTTTTATACTTATTCGTTGAAACCCTAACTCTTAAAAGTTAGGAAAAAGAACCTCAAACAAATATCAACACTGAAAAACCCTAATCTTTTTAAGATTAAGAAAGAGCCATAAGCAAATCAATCAACAACAATAACCCTATAGCCCTAATCTTATACATGACTGACTGCTCATCATACCACTTGTTGGGATTAATTATTAAATATGAAATTTTGTTGGGATTAATTATTAAATCCCTAAACTCAATAACATGTGCAAGATTATGGCACAAACATATAAAAGTAATTACAGAAGCATACTTGAATACATGATGTGGAAGATGCATAAAATCACTTTTGGTTTTGATGGTTTTGGACTTCCAAGTTAATATGCAACCTTTAGGAGATTTGCTTAGACTCTCTCTATTCTTTCTGGTGATGGGATGTCAGAAGAGTAATACGATGCATATAACTTGGACTACGACCATGTATTTATCTATGTCCCTATTTATTATTTCTTTTTTTGCCCATCATAAAATAGAAAACAATATATTTAGCCTCTACACATAATATTCCATACTTAACATATATATATATATATATATATATATATGATGCATCTAAAGCCTATAACTTTATCAGATCACTTTAATTGTACTTTATATATTGTGATAGCCTTATTACACAATTAATTTAGTTCATACATATAAGCCGACAAAATTGATTTATTAAAAAATAAACTTTACAATCTTTCCTCATATTGGGCTAGTAGGATCTCTTCTTCATTATTGCAAGGGTTTTGTCTAGACCATAGTATCTTGCTAGATCTCCTCCATGTAATTCATGAATCACCTACTCCTGAAGAGAAGTTTTAAACAAGCAAACTATTTTCATTAATCAAATATCCATAATATATATATATATATATATTAGTTAGTTTGTAGCAACCTTACCCTATACCTCACCAAAATCTTCATCATACTCATACTCCCTTAGCCTTAAGTTGCTCTCAAAACCTGAAATCTCATTGCTCAAAATAAGCAGCAAAGAGGCTCGTTTGCTTGAAGAATTTGTTACTCTATTTTGAACACCCCATCTGTGCTTTAGCTTAAAAAGAAATTTCAATAAGATTGATACCTCCTCGCATGCATGTTGTTGTTGAAGTTCTTTTGGCTACTCAAGTACTCTAATTGTAATAGCCATGCTTTTATTCCCAATATCATATTATATATATAAGTGATTATAGTTGCTTATTAAAATAAATAAATAACATGTATATATTTGAGTAGTGTAGAATGATTATGTTTGCATTAGTATAATAAATACTTAATGTTAATTTACATATTGATGTTGTATATGAAATGAGTAATATTATATATATATATATATATATGTATTTCAAATATAGTGTAGCAGATTTTTTTTTTTAGAAAACCAAAAGCTAAATAAATGCTTTTATTTTACTTAAATTATTAACATTAATTAACTTTAATTAGGAGCTACTTTATGGGCTGCCTTAAAAGTCAATTTTAGATAAACATTAAGCCAAAAATATCCTATTTTCGTCCAAAATCATACCACCCCCAAAAAAACCTCCCAAACAAGCCTAAAACCCATTATTTTCTCTCCCAAAGCCACCATAACTTCAAGACCAAGATCCACATCCAAATTCTTGCGTGTTGGCCACTAAAAGATCATTCTAAAGCCTTGAAAACCAAGCCCAAAGATTTGAGGTAAGCATGTTTTCTTGTTTTGAATTTATGCATGTGTGAACTTCTTAATGATAGGGTTGAGCTTGGATTTGTGTTTGATGATTCTTATGTTGTGATTGGTGTATGAGAAGTGTTATGGGGATAGTGAAGTTAGTATATGTCTAGTTATGAGTTTAGAAGTGTTGGAAACACATATGGTTGAATGACTAGATGATGAGTGTTGTGGATTTGGGGTTTGAAGTATGATTAGTGAATGATGTGGATGGTGGAGTATTTGATGTTTAAAGTTGAAGTTTATGTTGTTTGAATGATATATTGATCATATAACAAGTTTTGGGAAACTTTGGAATGAGTTTAAAGGATTTGGAGAAGTGTAAAATGCATTTAAAGGACAAAGGATTCCATCAATTTCACGTTCCAGTGTGCACAACCAGCTGCACGGGCGTGCACGTGGCCGTGCAGGCCTTAGAATCCTTGAAAATTGGTCTCGGGTCACTTTTTCATACCCAGCACGGCCTCGAGCACGGCCATGCACACTGTCGTGCAGACTTCCCCTGTTTCGCAGCTTGTTTGTAATTTAACCATAACTTTTTCATCCTACCTCCGTTTGAGGTGATTCAAGTTGCGTTGGAAAGCTTAAAAAGAGATCTACAACTTTCATGTTTTAAGTTTTCCCAAATTTTAAGAGTAACAATGCTTAAATTTTAGTTCTTTTCAACTGATACACTTTTCAAACAAAGTCTAAAACTTATAATTGGTTGTTAAAAGTTCTCCCAAGCTTAATAAATGATCATTTAAGTATTTGTTGAGTATTGTATGATAATATATGATATCTAAATGCTATGTGATGATGTTGTAATGATTTATTTGAATTTCTTTGGATGATTACACTTGAGATTTGATGAATATCTATACTAGAACTAAGTGTGAGTTTGTAATTATTTCTTTTTACAGTGAGTGATCCCCTTTCGGTTATTCCCATTGATTCTCGAGCTAGTACAGGTACGCAGTAACGTGTTTGTTCTTTGCTTAGGATAGGCATATTTAATAAATTTTAATATAGAAAAACTTAAACCTTTGTTTGAATTGGATGTCTCTTACGCTATTTAAATCCGTTTCTGGCCTAGATGGCAGATCGGTATCCGGTTCGGGGAGTAGCACCTTGCTCAGATTAGGAGCATGGTAGATTAGGCGCTTAGGCCACCCCTGTCTTTTAATAAGACTTTCCTAAGTGGTACGGCGGGTAACTGATAGGGAAAATGGTATCGGCGTAACGTTTGCTTAAGCTTAGAATGAAATAACATGATTTAGTTCAAATGTTTATGGGAACAGTTGGATTAAGTGATGTTATGGACTAAGATAAGTGAAGTTGTGTAACGGCTGTTAACCCTAGATGAAGTTATTTTCTCTTTTATGGATATATCATTTAGGAGATATAAGTATCCGAGCTGCTTATATCAACCCCCTGAGCGTCGTGATCGTTACTCAGGACCCCCAAATATCCTTGATGTCCGGAGTTTGAATACTCCAGTGATATTTGACTAATTAAAGACTATCTAATAAATGAATGGTTGTCACATTGCATTATAGTTAAGATTGTGTGAGCCATTACGCATTTATTTTTGTTACTGTGTACTGGGCCTCTGGCTCATATTTTATCTTTTTCAGGTATGGATGACGAATTCTATATGAGTATGGGATTTGGATCGGATTTTGAGGAGTTCTTAGATGATTGGGAGGAGTAGAGACGACCTTGACGTTGATGGAACCCTTATGTAATAGAATAGTTATAAGTACATATATGCTTTGAAAACTTATGTATTAGTTTACAGGGTTTTTGTTATCTTTTGATGTATTTTGTAAATGGCTTGTTCACGAGCCTTGTTTGTAATGTATGTGTGTATGTATGTATATATATGGTTGTATTATATACTATTAGTAATAAAGTTTATTCTTATAAGACATCGACGCAAATAACTATCCAAATTGATCATGGATTACAACCTTACATATAATACTGCAGATTATATGTGGTTGGGGAACTGGGTTTGCCTATTTTAAATACAAGGGTAAATCCGGGGCCTTACACTAATGTTGCAAGATCAGAATATCACACACATTCTTCAACTAGACAATGTTCCCATGTTTTAAGAGCTTGGACCTTTTGTATTGCAAGAATTGGAGAGGTTCACAACTTAACTGCTTCTTAACCTTATTGAAACCTTCCCTTCTTTGAACACTTTGCTATCAACACAATAATAATACTATAGTTTCTCATGAAATGACAATAAAGGAGGCTGGCCCATGAAAAACTCATCAATGCATTAAAGAGCAAGACCACCACTGGAATTTAGCATGAAAATTTAACATCTTTTTTCAAAGGATACATAGGTGAATATAGCTGTAGTAAGTTATTTGTGCCAAAATTTTCAACACCTAATATATTATGAATGTATGACTTCAAAATTTTAATACCTAATAGCTAATACTGACACAAATTTATATGTTAGGTTGTAGTTCCCACACCATAATCTACATTGCAATATAATTTCAAGGGAATAACTAAACATAATTATAACATTTGATTCGGTAATTCAAAAGCCTAAATTCATCATTTGCTTGATAAGAAGCACTACCTTTGAATCCATATAATAATATATGAGAACACCATGTCAATAAACTTAAAGTTAAACATTTAAAAAAAAAAAATTGAAATGATGAGCTTCAACAGCTTGATAAATAAAATGAGTCTTGAGAACCTCTACAAGCTAATCTTCAAGCTTCTTCTCTCTCCCTAATACATGGTAGAATAATTTGTTCATGTACCAATATGACCTTAGAGTTGGCCCTCCTATTATGTAACTATGTCTTCATTATGCTGGCATTTCTGCATGTCTTTCTTCCTTATTCTCTTTATGAAGAGCCAATATTTCTCCATATCCTTCTTTTGTGCGTCACTTTGTAAATTCTCAATCAAAAGATGATTATAGATTTATTCACATTATTATGTATAAAGAAACCAATGGCTTCTTTTTTTTAATGATTTTTAACTTAGAATATTTTGTACTTGCTAATAGATCGTACATTTTTTCCTCCAATTTTGTAACAAAATCTCCTACCTCATTCTTCTTCAAGAGCAAGGTTTGTGTTTCAAACTTTAATTATTGATCTATGTTTGCAAAGAAAACAACATAGTAAATAAATCTTAGAGAAATACACGATGAAATCCCAACAATATTTGAGAAGTGTGCTTGATCTTTAGATAGTGAAATCTCAACAACAATATATGAAGATAATGTAGCATGCATTGCTTACTTAAAGGAAGAATATATTAAGAGGAAGAACAAAACACATCTCACCAAAACTCTGATTTACATATGATCTTCAAAAGAAAGAAAATTAATATTCAACAAATTCATTCAAGTGATAATTTAGTGAATTTATTCATGAAGACATAATCAATTGCAACATTTATGAAAATTGAAATTTGGTTCGTCGCATTAGAATGTGTTTGACTTGGTGATTTTCAATGATATCGTATATAGAAGGAGTTTAGCACTATACCTTTTTTCCTCTTTAACCAAAGGTTTTGTCCCGTTGGGTTTGTTAAGGTTTTCCTTCAAGCAATATAGCTATTTGCAACAGCAAAATGGACATCCGAGGTGTTATAAATATATGATTATACATAAATGTCCATTTAGTTTCTTATGAAAAATTATCTTACTACCTCTTTATTTCATATGCCTATTCATCTATAATATTAAATGTTGCATATGCTCTGAAATAGGGACTCTACCTTGTATAAGATATCTTTCTATATTCATGTTCTTGAATTCGTTTACTATTCTTTTATACCGGGTGTTTTTGTTATTTTTGTATAACTTATATAAGGAATATTTCACTGGCCTAAGATTATGCAACAACTAACGGCCACTTAGACATGCCCAAGACCTAAGATTGTTCTGCTTCAATTGATGGCTTGATTTCAGCTTCCTCCTTTTTTTTTTTTTTTTTTTTTTTTACTTCATTATTTTCTTTTCTTATTTATTCTATACGCAGGAACATAATCCATGCCCTTGAACAATGTGAGTAATCATTTTTTTTTTTTTCATTTTTAATTTCTTTGCCTTGAAGCTGAGTGAGCTTACTCGGCGTATCATTTATAATGCATTTTTACACTTGAAATAAATTACATATGTAATTGCTTGCCCAATTTATTTTATTATTGGTGTCACACTTGGGTCAAAATTGCAATGGTGGTGGTGATCTTATCTTATCAATTGCGTTTCATAATCATGATGGTTACGACATGTCATTAAGAAATTACGATTACTACAATTAATACGTATTGCAACATGTGTACCGACAGTAATAAACACGACATGTATAACTACGTAAGAAATACATGGATGATAATATGACACGTGTCTAAACTTTATAATAAAGTTATTATCAAGGCAAAGATGAAAATAAGGAGATACACGTAATATTTTATTATAATTAAGTTATATATACATCTAAATAAATATTAATATAAATTTGTAAAAAACGTAACTATCATCATAAAGGGATTTTGATAGAAAATAAATATAAAATAATTTTATTGTTGCTTGTTATTTAGCTAAAAGCCTTAAACCAAAACCAAATAAAAAAATTTGGTTTGCTTTGGTTTAGGTTTTGATTTCTTGCAAACTTAAAAGTTCAGTTCATTTGATCATTTCACTTGACCAAGCTAAACCAAACGTGCCCTCCTATATTTTGTTCATCAAAACGAAGAGTCTTCTATAATCAAAAGACTTGTACTGATATTGAAAAAGTATTAAAATGGGGTAGCTAGTATTTCGTCTTCAATTGCTTCGGAATGAATATCCCATATCGATAATATTGATTAGTGACCATTTTATTGAGGCACCAGAAGATCACACCACTCCTTAAGCAAATAATTTGTATATTAGTAGTAGGGCTCATCACCATTATTGAAAATATATATTATTTAAACACAAAAAACGAAAGCTAAAAGCTAGTAATAATATGATAAACCATTCTGATTATGATTAAGGTGGGTGAACTCATATGCAAGGGGGATTTGAAGGTTGCACTTGGCTGGAAGCTTCAAGGCAAGATCCTGATCAACACCGATTACAGGCAACAATGGGGAACCCTTATATTTGCATAAACAAGGGATATCGGCTTTCTTTACTGCTGAGCAACAAGCAGGAGTTGGTGGTTGTGGGCTCGGTGGGACCACTGAGGGCTTGCATGACAATAGTTCCTGCAACGGCACATTGCATATCACTTGTGCGTTTGAACTGGCAACCACAACAAGCATTGCAATTCCAAATATTATTGACTTTCTTATGCTATTCATTTTTTTAATTTCTTAGTGTTTTAGTTTTAGTCGTGTTTCCTCCTTGTTGATCAAGGTCAGATCACCGAGGAGAACTGCTTTAAATAGTGTGTCAAGGGGGGGAATAAAAGGGGAAAAAAAAAAAAGAATATAAAGAAGGAAAGAAAGAAAAGAAGATAAAAAGAATATTCCTTATTTAAGTCGCACATCCTATTTAGTTGAATTTACCATATCATGTATCGAGGAATGGGAAATAAATCTTCATGATTTAATTACCATTTCATTATTATTTTGCTACAATGGCGGATGTTGGTTTAAGGGTTTGTTTGAATTGTCTGATTTTCATCTATAATTTACTTATAACTGATCTGCATCTTTATTTTATCAGTGTCTTATCTATATCTTATATGTTTAATTTGTTTATGAGTAAAAATATTTATTTTTATTTTTTGATAAATATTTATTTAAAAATGATAAAGATAAAAATAATATTCCAAACTTACCAGAAAAAGATGAAACAAACAAACCCAAATTTAATGGTCAAGAATTTTAAGTATATTTGATATATCCTTTGGAATTTGATTTCTTGCTTTTCTCTAATATTTTCTTAAATTTATTACTAAGAAGAAACTTTCTTATACTGGCAAAAGGACATCAAACTATTTGTGTTCCACATGCAGGAATGATATTGCTACACGATCGTCCAAAAGAGAAAAGTACTTGCCTTTTTTTTTCCCTACACAAAAGTTGTTTGGAGATATTAAATTATATATATAGGTAAAATTACTCAAGAAATATATCAGATTTTTACCAATTTTACAAATAAAATTTACTTAAATACAAATATATAGAAATAATTACTAAAATACCATCACAATATTAAATCTATAAAAATGAGATACTTACTTTTTATACCCACGAATATAGCATATATAATATGCGATACATATAGAAATAAAGTGTTGTATGTTATACTTGAGACGTTAATAAAAATTAAGTATCTCATATATAACATGCAACGCTCATAAAAACAAGTATTATATTTTTTAAATGTGATATGATGATGATATTTTAGTAACTCTTTTTACGATAGGTATTTGCCTAATTATTTTTCCGACCGGTCGATAAATGAGAGAATATCTCTGTACTGATGAGTATCTTCTATATCTGTGTCTGTCGCTGATTAAAATTTTACACTTTAAGATTGATGGATGAGCGGCTCTGGCAAAAAACAGAAAGTTTGATGGATAAGCTGATTTTTCATATAGAAATTCGACAGGGCTCTTATGCTTCAAAGTTATTTCTTTTTTGTTCCCTCTTTCCTTTTGAGGAAGGTAAATAGATAGCCACATGACTACGTGGGATTATGAGATTAGGGTTGCACACGGTGGAGCTCAATCTGGAACTCTTTCTGAATTAAATTGAATTATATATTATGGTGTTGTTGTTTTGAAAAATTTAACATCCTAAATTGATGGCATTACAACCCGCCATATATCTTCACTTGGAAAGAACACGCTAAGGGACTTATACAAAAGGGTATCTATTTAAAAACATCTCACAATAATAAAAACTTCGGAACAACTTTATTGGCATAAACCAAAAGCCAACTCAAATCAAACTTAAAACATTAGAAAGAAAGTCTTATAAAATTTTGAAAGTTATAAAAGAAATATAAAACTATATATATTGTTCAAATGGTCATCTTTAATCCAAAGCAGTTCTAAATATCAGCAGGACAATCAAGACCACTGTCATCCTTCCCATTCCCATAGTCCACATAGACATTATATCCATAAACATCAAATAATAGGGGATCAACACCTGTTCTTGAAAAAGATAAAAAAATGAGCACAAAAGCCTAATATGTCATATTACAAACACATGCACATGGGCAATCATATTACAATCACACATACAACTTAATAACTAATGCAGCAAACACATGTTACTATCTTTGATTAATTAGCAAATAGTACAATTTAGAGCCGTTGGCCATTACAACAAACCTGGAGTAACTCATGCCTCCGTAAAAACAACCATATAGAAAATAGATAATATATACATATATTGGTGTTGAGAACATCCCACACACTCGAAGTACCATAATCAAACCACTTGTAAACTACCAGAATCATCTTTGTGCACAACTCCACTTGGGACAAGAATACATACAGATCATCAAGGCAGTATCCAAGTAGCAAGGGTCCCCCCAATCTACTAAACTTAGCCATAGACAAACAACACATCAAATTTATATACCATATAGCCTTAGATTCATTTGTAATTTCTAAATCTACAATTATAAGCAGTAACCAAGATAAGGTCGTACCTGAAATCACTTTTAGGAACAAAAACCCTAATTTCACCAAAATCACCTAGCATAAACAAAACTCAATAAAAACTTGTTTCTATAAAATAATCATATTCTTTGTATCATCTAAACCCTAATCTGCAAAAAATAAATAAATAAATAAATAAATAAATACAATCTAGGTTTGTACACACCTTCTTCCTTTGATGGTAAATCACAAATTCTCCAATTACTGATTTAGGATTTTCTCCAAAAACTTCTCCACACTATGACTCCCTTCAATATGATCTAAGAAATTTCAGAGAAAAGATTACTTCTATATTACCACAAAGATATAAAAGATTCATACTTACCTAGAATTTTGAATCTTGATTTTCCTTGATCACAAAACATAAATCTCCAACAAGACTTAGGGTCTTTCTCCAATTCTCCCTTCGAAACCAAAAGAAAACTTTAGAGAAAGATTATTTCCTTTAATTCTCTGAAGAATTGAAGAGGATCAACTCATCTTGATCTCTCTTGATGTTAAGATCACCGACAGAGAGGTTTTTGAGAGATTTCTAAGCTTATGAATGATTTTGGAGAAGAGGGTGGCCTAGTTATAAAGAAAATTTGGAAAAACCATTTTATTTCCAAATAGGAAAGGTTGGCGGCTTAGAACAGTTGGACATGATGCTAGAATCAAGTAGGCTAGCTATATACCGGCGGTGTACAGGTATACGCCAACAATGTAGGGAGGAAAGGCCGGCAGTCTTGAGCTGTGTCCATTCGTCTTTTATCACATATCATCATTAAATAAAACATATAATTATTTTTAGGGCTAACCATAAAACCCTCTTATTTTCAATCAAATGACATATTTTCCCTTCTTTATAATTTATTTATTTGTATATTACAAAAAATATGTGGTCCAACGGGTGAATTTCTTTTTTTTTTTTTGTTAAAAAAAGATCTATCCGGTTCATTTTGCAGTTTGAACCATTTTTCAATTTTTCACTTAAATTTTTTGCTTCAATCTTTTGTATTTCCAGGCTGTTAGGAGACCCTTGGATTTCTCTTCCATTAATTGTTTCATTTTTTTCCTAGTATTTTTCATAGTATTATGACAAAGCAAACATAGTTTTGATACATGTTCTTGTAATTAAAGGAGTAGTCCAATACAAGATGTATTTAGTAAGAAATTAAAACCCTTGTATGGGTCAGGTTAGGCAAACAAAGGGTATCGAAATAAATAAAGGAAATCTACTAAAATTTGAACAATATAACAAAAAAGAGTTACATGCTGTAGGAAATTTCTTAGAATGTTTACATATTGCAAATGTAAAAAAAAGTTCTTTTGTGGAAATAGATGTTCAAAAATTTCTTAAAATGTTTACTCTTGCAATGAGTTTTAGTAGTATAATAAGTGATGCAGCAGGTAAATTAGGGTTTACCACATTCCATTGATTTATGCATGAATACCGGAGTGCAATACTCAATACCTGTTAATTTTGAAAATACCTAGGTAGATGGTATCAAAAATAAAAAATTCTATGCAAGAATTTGAAATTTAGAATAAAGAGTAGACCGCTCCAAATTTGTGTATTTTTGAATGATAATTGATTAACTGTTATTTAGGCTCCAAGTCAAAAGCATAGTGCTGAGCAACAACATGTTTCTCTTCCTTTGGTTGTTACGACAACAAATCAAGAGTGTACTCCTAGTGAGGTCTAATAACATTTTGATGACAATGTTCCTTTTCTCCTAACTGTTTAACAATCGCAAGAACTAGTGCCTTTAAGGAGGTCCATTAGAGAGAAGAGAAGTGCAATATCATATGATTATATTGTATTTTTCAATGAACATTAGGAAATTATCGACTCATTGGAAGATGATCCGATCACTTTCAATGAAGCCATTGAAAGTTCGAATGCTCATAAATGGATTGATGCCATAAATGAAGAGTTAAAATGCATGAAGGACAATGATGTTTGGGATCTTGTCCCATTACCAGATTGTGTGAGGACCATCGGATGTAAATGAGTTTTCAAAACTAAAATGGATTGAAAAGTCAATATTTAAGGACATAAAGCGCGTCTTGTCGCTAAGGGTTACACTCAATGGGAGGGCATCGATTATAAACAAACTTTCTCTCTGGTTTTTCAAAGGACTCTTTAACGACCTTTTTTATGCTTATAGCGCATTTGATTTAGAGCTTTATTAGATGGATGTTAAGGTGGTATTTCTCAATGGATACCTTGATGAAATGATTTATATGGTGCAACTTGAGAATTTGAATGCAAATGGTGCCAAGCAAATGGCTTGCAAACCGAGGAAATCCTTCTTTGGGCTCAAATAGGCTTCCCCATCAATGGTACCAAAGATTTCTTCAAGTCGTATTATCATTTGGTTTTGAGGTAAATACTATAGATGATTGTGTGTATCACAAGTTCTATAGGAGTAAATTTATTTCTTAATTTTGTATGTGGATGACATTTTGTTTGTCAGTAGTGATGTAGGTTTGTTACTAGAGACTCAAAGTTTTCTTTTAGAAAACTATGAAATGAAGAATTTTGGTATGGCTTCTTTTGTATTAGGAATCCAAATTCCTCAAGATTATTCTTGTGGAATCCTAAGATTATCACAAAAGGCTTATATTAAGAAGGTCTTACAAAAGTTTGGCATGTTGAATTGTAAACTACATGATTACCCTTATGAGTAAAGGTGATAAATTTAGTTTAAATTAATGCCCTAAGAGTGATTTTGATTCTAAAGCTATGAAGAAAATTCCCTATGCATTGACAATGAGGAGTTTGATGTACTTACAAATCTATATTTGCCCAAATCTTGCATTAATTCGTGGAATGTTGGGAAGATACCAAAGCAATTTGGGTGAGGAAAATTAGGTTGCATCCAAAAGGGTTATGCAATATCTTTAAAAGACAAAGGACCATATGCTCACATACAGAAAGTCAAATAAGATTGCAGATTCTGACTTTATAGGATGCCATGATAGTAGAAAGTCCACATCATGTTATATTTTTCTGCAAGTAGGAGGAGTTATTGCATGGAAGAGTGATAACCAATCACTCGTTGCTTCTTCTACTATGGAAGCAGAATTTGTAGCTTGTTATGATGTGGCTAATTAGGCTATTTAGCTTCGTAATTTTATTTTAGGGCTGTGTGTGATTGATAAGATTGAGAGACCACTTAATTTATTTTTTGATAGTAGGGCATCAATCCTCTACACAAAATACAACAGAGTTTGTCAAAATTGAAGCACATTGACATTAAGTTTCTAGTTGTAAAAGAAAAGGTTTAGAGTAGTTTAGTTAGCATTGAGTATATAGATATAAACTCTATAATAGTGGATCTGTTGACCAATGTATTGGCACCAAAAGTTTTTATTGAGCATTTGCTCACATGGGTGTCAGTTTGTTAGATGATGCTTGGGTTTAGTGAGAGTTTGTATTATTTTCTCATTTGAGATGTCTTATTATGCCATGACATTTAGTTGATTTATTCGGTTATACAATATTCTATTTTTCACTTTAACTGACCTCATTTTGGAAGGATTAGTTAGAAGTAGACATGTATTGATCACAATTGACATATAAATTCCATGCTAAACATCCACGCTCAATTTAGGTCATGTTAATTTGGTATATGTGACCATTGTTGGTCTAACTGAGGATTAGTTTTGGCAAAAACCCATTTCAACTATGTATTAAAGACACTAATGAACATGATTGGTTAAGATGATGCTTATTTGATAGCTAGCTACTTCATGAGTAATCTATTCATACAACATTAGGTTATACACTCGAGCACATGAATGAGTAGTCCAAGTGGGAGATCGTTATAATTTAAACTTAAATTATGTGCATTTGTGGGTTTAACGTATGTGGACATATGAACGCACATGCAATTGCATAAAATGTTGTTGTATGTTTATTACAAATAAATTAAATTATTTAGCACTTATATTGGTGATCAATTAATAATATTATAATGTGCCTTATCATCTTATATTATTGTGGGATTCTAATATATATATATATATTATATGTATACATACCTTAAGGCTACTACTAAAATAGATGGGTTCTTTCAATAGCTTGACCCATAAGTTTTATGCTAGGGTTATGGTACTTGGTTTGAGGACCTCTAAATAAAAACCGCAATTCTCTCTCACTCTCTCTCATTTTATAAAGTTCTCCTATCACTCATAGAAAGGAGTCTATGCACACAATGACTGGAAGATCACCTACCCACTATTGAAATTGCTATGATTCAATGGAACAATGTACACTTCTATTTTATTCTGTGCTATGATTTTCACATATATTCATCCTCTTATTTTATAGATTAGGGATTGAGATTTGATTAAATCCCAACATATCATATTTTTAACTTGTTATATTTTCAAGACTTAAAACCCTAAAATATACTATATAGGTGTTGTTATATATTTTAAAAACTGTACTTAAACTATACGATAAATTTGCAATTTTGTAATTGATTTTATGATAAACTGTTCGGAGATATATTATATAGTTCATAGTGTATGTTTTCATGAAATGTACATCATTGAACTATTAGAGGTTACTAGCTCATGAATGTATTAGTTATAAGTATTTAGAAAAAAAGTTGATAGATTATTCATCAACATAACTCAAAATTTTATATAATAAAAAGCAAAATGAAAATTATATATAGGTTAGTAGGTCATTCTACATATTATAAAGTAGGTTATGGTATTAAAATTTAGGAACCAATACCTAAAGGGTATAGTATAGCCTAACAAGCTTTTATCTATTGGCTTTATACTTGCACATCCCTAATGTTGGCACGTCTTGCTGCATTAAATGTTTTTTCTCTTCCACAAAATATTTGAAAGTCAAGTGCGTTGTTTTCTTAAATACATATATGCGTGAATTAGTTATCCAAGTGTTTTTTTTTTTTTGTTCAAATGTAATTTTTTTTTCAATTATATATAATATATATATTGAAATTCGGTTCATGAGGTGTTTGATTGAATTTTTGTGTTAAATTTGCATATATATATATATATATTTAATTTTTCTAATGATGTGGGTTTATGACATTTCTTTTTCATTTAAAAAGAGCCACTTTATTTTTGTATGTGTATATTATTGGTAATTTTGAGTAGGTTTCATAATACTACTACTTATTGGGCCTTAACTAGTGCTCCTAAGCGACAAAACTTACTAGTTAAAAACTAATCCTTTGTGTTATTTAAAATATTTCCACGTAAGTGGCGAGTCTCATCGTCTTAGATCTTCAACCTAGGCCAACAATATTTGGCCTTAAATTGGAAATTTTAATCATTGGTTAAGGGGTGGTTTGTACTAGTGGTATACAAGTTCATGAAGAAAATGGATCACTCCATTTACCCTGTATTAATTTTTATCAATTTATAATCTTTATCAAGTTTTATAACAAAACCACGTATATTCAATGATTAAATTTAAAAGGAAGAAAATGACATCATAATTATGTTTCATGGTATTAAAAAACTCCTAGTTAACACGACCATTAATATAAAAATTGAGAGAAGAAAAATCATAAGAATCAAGATACGCTCTTATACTTTTATTCTTTCTATCAAATTAATAGGCAAAACATAGTTGTGTACACAAACTAGTGTAAAGGTAATAAAAAAACACACAACGAAGATCAATTTTCATACTGCATATGTGGTACAATAGTTATTATAAGCTGAAAAATGATGACTCGTGAAAAACAGTACTGGCTTGCACTCCATAATTTCGTCATACGACATGCCACGGATCAACTGAGCATCAGAGGTTACAAGAACATCATCGTCTTCATCTTGTTGTCCATTTCGATATCTATCTCTATGTGTCCTCAGATTTGGTGCTTGTGATAAATTACTCATACCAAAGTGTTGTTCAATTTATAATGGATAGGAGACAATCACTTAAGCATATAATTAATAAAAAATGGACCTTGTGATGATAATAACTACGCCTTTATGATACTATTGGCTGCTAATTGACTCAAATTGGTGCTAAAACGCCTTTCTTAGATATGCTTAAGTTGATATAAGGACAATGTGGCGCTTAGAATGAAAGTCGTACATAATTTGTGGCACCATGTTTGAGACAAAAACAAATGATATTTGTACGTTTAACCAAGCTCGAAAAATACTATGATACATATATAATATAGTATAATTGATATTTGAGACAGAAATTACTTGATATTTGTGTATACATAATAATTGGAATAATAAGTAAGCCATCCTTTATTTCTTTACAAATAAAAATTATATATTTTGCATTGTTTTTTTTTTGGCCAAAAATAAAAATTATATATTTTGCATTGTCAATACGATTGTTATATGTGATGACAAAAAAACACGTTTTGAGAATTTTTATAATTTTCCTATAGACTTTTCTTTTGCATTTTTTTAAACCTCTTTTTTTATTTTTTTTCCTTTAAAGGAAAAATAACAAAAAAGCTATCCCTAGTTGATTATGAAATTAAGGACATAAAAATGGGCTCTCTACATAAGCAAGTTATTCCTTCCGATTATTGTTTTGATTATTAAATAAGGAGAATTCATTTAACCTTCCATTACTATTTACAAAATATGCACCTAAAGGCCTATTTTATAATACAAATATTTGGCGACTTGGATGGCCTTTTAGGAGGTATATAAACTCACATCTAGTTATATTATAGTTACATAATAAATATGGAAGAAAAACATGTTTAGGGTTTCTATAAAAAATAATTATCAAGATATTGTTGATTTGAAAATAATTATCAAAATCTTGTAGCAAAATCACGGGTATTATTTGTGATGTTAATTTTATAATAATATCGTGAATATTAATTCTGATTTAATGTTTTATTACTGTTGCTTTATTGGGTAAATGAAACGTGATGTTAATAATTTACATGTATATCGTGATTAAAAATTCCAATGTAAGTACGATACGTTTTTTTTCCTGTTTCATACTTCCTCTTTCTGTCCTCTCCTTTTATTCTCACCTTTTATTGTCACCGTCCCCCTCTCACTCTCTCTACTTGTCACTTCTATCTCTGTCTTCTCTCCCTCTCTCTCCCTCTATCTTTCAGTCACTTCCATTTCTGTCTTCTTTCTCTCTCCCTCTGTCTTCCATCACATATCGTGAATCTCTCTCTTTCTCTTCATTTCAATTTTCCTTTCTATCTTTATTCATCATATATCGTGAATTATAATCGTAATATACACTTATATCGTGATTATAAGACGCGATATGAGTAGAATAATATTTAGTTTCATATCGTGTGTGTAAAATGCGATTTCGATACTGTATAATAGTAATTATTTTTAATTTGATCTTATTTAAGTAATTATTTTACATAGAAACCTTAAATAAAAAATTATTTTCAATAAATATAATTAAGTTTATTACATAATCTAAGATGTAGGCCTTAAAACTTAATACAATAATGTATATGTCTTGGCAAATGATGTTAGCTACTTTATCACTATTTATAGATTGTTGCATAGCATAGTACAATCAAACTGTTATGAGGACCATCATGATGCTCATATAGTAAAGATGGTATGGCATACAACAATGAGAACCCTAACAGTATTTGATAGAAATATGTCATCCAGTAACATGTGTCAAACATAGTTTACCAATGGCCCCACATTCTTGCTAACCATGATTAAGAGGTTTCCTATTAAAAAGATACAAAGATGCATTCATTTGATAGTATAAAAGGTTCTTTACCTGTTCGACCAAGCCTTATTCTAGACTACTAATTCCAATGCTATTGAGGCAACTGGCCAATTTAAAGAGGATGTGCCACTTCAATAGGAAATATGTAGATCTTAGTCAATCCCATTGGATCATATTTTAACTGGATTTTTAGAACTAATAGCGTACCTTGTCTAAACGAAAACATTAATTTTGATACAAAACCTATAAATGTTGAATTGCGATATGATAATTAGTATATTGAAAAATCTTGAATTGCGAATACATTTTGATCTTAGTTGTTTCTAGTTAATAAATTAAGCATATTTGCATAGAATAGACAATTTATGCATACCAAACATGACATAAGATTCAATCAATTTAATCTTAATTAATCTAGTATCTAAATATGTGGGCTTATTGATATTTTCCTATTTGTGTGCGTAAAATAATTTAGGTTCAATATCATGTATACTAGATAGTATTGGATATGCATAATTAGATTGACATAATTAGATAAAGTTGTATATGATTTTGAGTATGAATAGTTATGGTTTTTCTAAATTAATGTAAAACTTAATCGAGGAATTCAAAGCGCCAAAGAAATAATTAACTAATGAGTATGTTAATTAATTAAGTTAATACAATCTAAGTTAATTGATAAGGAAAGCTCCAATTAATTAAGGATTAATGATTATGGGTCTAAACAATCCCTACCACAATCTAAATTTAGAATTTCAACAGTGCAGATTGATATGAGCAGATAGTAGGGGAAGCCCAAACTAGGGAGGATACTGCATCTACAACAGAATAAATAAAACACTAGAAAAAAGGGAGTGCGGGGAATAGAGAAATAACAACAACGCCAGTAAATATATTATAATTTATTGCATCACACACTTATATATATATATATATATATATAATAATTCTTTTTAGTGTGGGCAACAACCCACACCTTATTATAGAAACGTTATACAAAAATAACAATTAGGTAATAACCATTTAAATTCGCATCCCAACGCTATTGTACTTCAAATGTGTGAGATCTTGATGAGAGGGATTTTCGCTTAGCAAAGAGGAGGGTGAGGAATATGGCATTTATCAGGGAGCTGCAAGGCAAGATTTGGGTCAATACCAAGTGTGGGCAGCAGCGGGGAATTCTTATAAGAGCAAAGGCACTGGAAATCAGCATGTGACAAAGCTGCACAGCAATCAGCACTTGGTGGGGTTGGATTTGGTGGAGTAACAGAGGGCCTGCACGCCATTAACCCCTCATAGCTAATGTTACAAATCGTCTGGGCATTAGAGTTCACAACAAGAAGTACTAATGCTAAAATTACAAAAGCCTTCCCTATGTTCCCCATGATTAAGCTACGCGAGGGCGAGGGGTATGTATATTATACTCGTGTAGTAGTACTATTAGAAGTTTAGTTGCGTTTAAGCAGCTTTAGGTTTGAGGTTTATATAGAGATGTTTCGTTGGAATATGAATACTATAGTCTAAATTTGTTCACCCATTTTCCAAGGGGTGGGGTCCTTTGCTTATATAATTAGGGAATAATGCCATATGTAATTGTACAAGATAAAATATGTAATTAGATATTTGAATTTAAAAAAAATTAATTAAAAAAAATCAATTTGTTATCTAAAAAATTTTGAAATTGATCAATTAAATCCTACAAAGGTATTGTTGGTATACACAAAAAATTCTTTCAAGTACTAAATTAATTCAAAGTTCATGTATTAAATTGATAAATTTCAAAGTTCATGTACTTAATTATATATTTTATGAAAGTTCATGTACCTTTTGTGACATTAACCTTATAATTATAATTAGAATAAAATAAAAAATGTTACTTGAATTTTATAAAAAGTTCAATCAGATGCCTAGAGTTTTCATAAAAACTATGTTCAGGTACTAAAATTATTCAAATCAAACTTTAAATATGAAAACATTTCATAAAAATTTTGTTTAGGTACTAAATTATTCAAAATCATACTTCAAGCATTTTATTAAACATTTACGAAAGTTTATGTATCATTTGTATCATTAACCCATTAGAATTTGGATTCATCGACATTTTGGATCATTTAAATGATTTTAAAAGGCTTTTTTTTGGTGTAATTTTTGTATTTTCGATCTACAAATAATATTAATAAACTTAAAAATATGAGTTTTCTGGGATATTAATGTAGCATATAGAGACCTTACTTAATAAATCAACACTCTAATGCATTACATGGTGATGTCAAGGACACTGGATTTTGTGGTTCATACGAAATGGAAAGTCCCTTCATGCCGAGAAAAATATCTGTCTGCCTTCCATACTGGGTCCTAAAGTTGACGAAGTATGTCTTCAAGTCTTTTGGACTTGTTCTTAGTTTTATCCGGGATTGTCGTAGCTCGCCCAATGATCAATATCATTCGAGGAAATAGTTGGTTTCACATGAATGGAAAGTGACTAGGTGGTCTGTTTGATTCATCTTTCTCCGCCAGATGTGATATTATTATTATTATTATTATTAAATAGATATTTATCATAAAACTGATATGGATAAAAAAATTAGTTTTAAACAGATTAAACAAGAAAATAGAGATTAAATATAGATATGGATCAAATACAAACATAATACAAATGAAAATCAATTAATTTAAATAAACTCTAAAACAGAATTCGATTGGTTAGATATGGCCTGGGTGATTTGATTGTATAATTATCAATTGAACCATGGTATATGATCCATGGGTCAAGTAAGGGTGGACAAAAAAAAATCGATAAGACTGAAAAATTAACCCAAAAAATATAGTCAATCAGTCCATCGATTTTGTTTTAGAATCATAGTTTTTATTTTTTTGGATCTTTGGTTTCGATTTTGGTTTGTAACCATAAGAAACCAACAGTTAACAATTAACCGTTAAAAAAAGATAATTCAAACTATATTTTAATTATTATGTTATTGTGTTGTAATTTGAAAAAAAAAAAAAGAAGAAGATTATAAAGTTTCAATTTATATAATATTCTATTAGAGTTATATTCTTAACTTGTTGTTGATTTTATAGTTATTTAACTTGTTGATTTGTAATTTTTTAATATAATTATTAAATAAAAGCGTTTAACTTTTTATGAACCAATTATAAATATGATGAACTATAATTTTTAGTTAATTATCATGTTTAATAGTTAAAAATTGAAAATTAAAAATATTAACCGAAAAAAATAATTAATTGTTAGATAGTTAATAGCTAATAATGAATCAGTTTAGTTCTAAAATTTAGAAAAGCCGATTGTTTTGGACTGCTCGAAAGCATCAAGTCAGTGAGGATGAAAGAAGAATACTGCCATTGACTTAGAGTAGACTTACCGTGAGTTGGGACCAAAGTATGAAATGAAACCACATTAAATCTATTTTCTATTTTTCGTTATAATTTCCGTGACGAACTCGCCGCAGACACAACTATTAACGTTTTTGACCGACGTACGGAAGAGAAATAAGGAAAGTAAGCTTGATGAAATTAGGGTTTGTTTACAGATATCGTAATTATCTTTATTGCACCATCTTCCAAATTTTAATGTTTCTTTTATCATATAATGTTATATAAATAAAAATAAAACAAATTTTTTTTTGGCCAGCAAAAGTAAAATAAATTTAAAAAAGTGTAAAGCCCTTGTATCTTTGGTTGATGATAGGGGATAAGGGGGCATAAATGGTTGAATCCAAGTTCTAAACCGATTTGGACTCTTTGATTCTTATATTTGTTTTATAATTTTATTTAATTTAAAAATTAAGAGCTGAGATTATTTTAAATTTTTAAATATCTTGTGACATCATTAAAAAGTCATATCAATTTTTGTAATCTTGACTTGTTATTACATGCAATCATATTTTAAGAGGATTGATGCATTAATTTTCAAATTTTTTTGTCCTTGGAAAAGGGGGCATGGCTGGTGGTAATTGCCTAGTAAATATAGTAATCATTGATCTTATAATCTACAAGTATTAAAACCAATCATAAAAGTGAGTTAACCGAGTTTGAATCCACCCTCCCCTACTTAATGGCCAAAAAGAGGAAAGGAAAAAAAAAAAAAAACAAAACAGGAAGAAGAAAAAGTATAAAATGCCATTGAGGTGGCCGATTCATTTTTTTTTATTTAATGTTATTTTCTATATATTTATTTCAATATTTTCTTCCTTAAATACTTAGACTATATCGAAATTACACTTCAAACTTGTAAACTATATTGACACTCATACAAGATCCTCATAAAAAGAAATTTCGAGTGAAACCTCTATTTGGAATGAAATTGTAGTTGTTTAGAAATATAGAGGAGACTTTGTCTTCTAAATTATTTTGATTTAAGCAATTGATTCCCGTTTTCATCCACTAGGTATATATCATTTCTCGCTTTTCCTTTAGCCATGGTTTCCCCTTCATGCTCAAACTACAGTGGCCAAGAGGTAAGTGAAGACTCTCTATGCCAATGCCCCCCAATCCAATCAGTTGGTGGACTAATAATCTAGTTTTAAAAATTTTTGATCCAACATCCATCGCAGTTTATTGTTTACTCATAGAATACCTCATTCTCCCTTGGAGATTAACAAATCCATGCAATAATTGATAATGGATTTCAGTTAATAATTTATTCCATCATACAGTTATAATAATAATAATAATAATTCTGTTTAGTGTGGGAATAACCCACACATTATAGAAAAGTTATACGAAAATAACATTTAGGTAATAACCATTTAAATTCGCAACCCAGCACCATTGTGCTTCAAATGTGTGAGATCTTGTTCTTGATGAGAGGGATTTTCACTTAACAAAGAGGAGGACGAGGAATATGGCATTTACCAGGGAGCATATGACATATAACATAACACAATGCTCAACAAATAGATACTAAATAATTTCGAGGAAATTGTATGATTATTAACTCCTCAAATAAAAATTACTTGAATTACATAAAATTAAATTCTAAAATACAGATGCAAAATCATATGTTTAATAGGCGATGCACAAATTTGCACGTAAATCTCATTTTAAAGATGCGATTTGTTAACAAATATAAAACGCGTGTTAAAGATGCTATTTATGTACAAAATGAGTGAATCCCCTTTTTAAGATGTGATTCATCTTAAAAAAAACATGAAATGCTCTTTGAAGATGCTATTAAATACTGTATAACTTTTGATCGAATCACATCTTTAAAGGACGTTTCATATGTAAATTTGTAAAATGTTTGTTTAATATAGGATTTTGTATTGATATTTATGTAATTATTTTTATATAATTTATATTTATGTAATTTTTTCTTACAAAGTTGATGGACACATGTTTCACTCTAATAATTTCAGTATAAGTTAGATAGCACAATTGATTCCGAGAAACAATGTAATGAATTAATGGGATAACATATACTGGTTATAGGTTACAATGCTTGTCTAAAGCTCTATAATAAGATATGTGATGCAAGTATTGGGTCTCGATCTGGACTCTTACTAGCTAGAATCTTTAATTCTATGATTTTAGAATGAAACCAAGCCAAATTCAATTTTTATAGACATTTATGCTTTAATTATTTTTTCTTTTTCTTGTTTGTTCAGATATTTAGTTAGAACATACGAGGTAAATCAACTATGTTTTTATTTAATTAGACATGCAGGGTAGATTGTTGTATTAGTCCTTAGCTAATCTTGCATCCTTTTAGTACTTTTCGGATGAATTATAGGTTACTCAGGAACACTCTACACATAAGGATTTGTTTGTTTATTTTATTTTGAATGTTTTGGGATTTTATTTTTATCACTTTTAAATTGATATTTGTCAGGAAATAGATACAGATGAAAAATAGAAATTTTTGCTTATAAGCAATTCATATATAAATAAAATACAGATAAAAATTAGATATAGAAAAGATATTGATGAAAATCTGATAATCAAAACAGTCCATAAAATTTGTTTGGATTGTTAGATTTTTATCTGTATCGTATTTTTATCTTATTTGTATTTATAACTTATTAGTATCATATTTGTATTATACTTGTTAGATCAGTTTATGGGTGAAACTATCAGTTTTTCATCAGTATTTATTTCTTGGTAATCATCTATTCGAAAACGATAAAAATATATTTACCAAAATGATTATAATATGATGAAACAAACAGATAAATCTCCTTCCAATCCTAATTATGAAGATTAGCACATAAAAATCGAGGCATGATAATTATAAGGTAAGAGATTTTAGGCTAAAACGTAAAGTCCATTATATTCTTAGTTATGTTGTTAAAAATTATAATTTGAAATTTTATTTTTAATATGTTTCTTACGTTTAGAAATTTGAAGTAATATATGGTGGTGGAAATTCAATTGCAAGTCAAACTTTCCTTCTTGTAGAAGTTGCCTCCCAGGGAATTCTAGCAAAAGACAGCTAGGAAATTAGAAAAACATGAGCTGTCAAGTGTCAATTAGTGATCATAATGAGCTGTCAAAGGTTGCTTTATTGAGAAGCATTTTCCCACCGCCTCAGATGTTTCAGTCTAGGGATGCAGCAAGGTCGGATTACGGGTGGGTCATATAAATTCAAATCTAAACCCACTACACTATAGGACAAATCAAACCCGATCCTATAATCCTATAAGGTTTTCTTTTTATATCCAAACCCATCCTACGGGGCTTACTTTAAAACCCGTCACCCACCTGTTTACTCGCTTGACTATTAACCCGATTACATGCCCGATCACTCGTCCAATTATCAACCTGAACATGCCTTGCTTATTATTATTTTTTTCAATAGATTCAGCAGACTTAACCTAACAAAATAATAGTCTAATAATATAGCAATTCACCTTTTCTTTATCAATCTATTTTTAAACTTAGCATGTTACTATGTTTACATGTATTTACATTATAATTTTTTTTTACTTGGACTAATAGGTTGGGTTGGTATCCATCGGATTTTAGTAGTATCCAAACCCGACCCTAATGCCTTATAGGGTTTTTTACCTATATCTAAACCTGACCCTATTACCCTATAGGATCGAATCTTATAAGGTTTTTATTGGATTGGATGGATCGGAAACCCTTTAATGGCCGACCGGGTTGCATCGCTATGTTTCACCACCTAGTAGAGCATTGTTTTTGTTCACTGCGGATGTGATCTATGAAAGGACCCTCGGTCCTCCATTCGTATGGTATTAATTTTCTATATATGAGATATGCTCCATTCCATTTTCATTTTTTTATTTATCTTCGTGATTTACCTCCAACATCAATTATAATCTGCACCCAACGTATGTATCAATTCATAAACTTCCAAAGTGAATTATGGAAGAGGAAACATTTTTATTTTTATTTTTTTAAACTTGGTAGAGTGTGATTTGGTAATGCGTATTCCTAATGATAGTGAAGGTACATCAAAGTGAGCGAGATTTGGGAGGGTTGCAGTCCTGTGAGAACATGCCAATGGCTATAGAGAAACACGAATGGATAGGAACCTGTAGATTACTAGCAAATTAAAATTATAACACTAACAGTATTTGTTCATAAGAATATAAATTCCAAGTCAATTTAAAAAAAAAAAAAAAAACTATAGTCATGTTTGGATAAAACTCCCTCAGTGATTCTGAAGGAGTTCAAACATCCATCACAAGCATGTAATAGGGGAAGTGGTCCTATATGAAACGTTGCCAGGAAGATAACCATTGCAGCAGGTGATAACATAAGGGCTGATTCAGAAGCCAACACATGAGAAATTCATCAAAACTTCATATTTGTAGGTTATCGTCGAAGAAGGTCAATTAGCTGTCTTATGCAAAAATATCCTAATGTTATTATTTTACCCTTTAGGTACTTAAGACTGTTATGAAGTTATTGGTATATATTTTTATAATAAACTGTTTGAGATTCAAAAATACCAGTTTGCATCTAATGGTTTTTTTTTTTTTTTTTGCAATTTTATCTATTTCAGCATTAACCAGTTTATGAGTAATTATTTAATGGTTACTCATCCTTATAATTGACTACCAAATTCAAATACTATAAATAATTTAGAGAAGTTTGTAGATGGTAATTTAATCTTAAACTTCAAATTGTTAATTTCAAATATAGGTAAAGTACTGGTATTGAAGATGATGCTCATTCTAAATTTATAATGAGTTTTCTTTAGTGAAGGATAGCAATATGAGGGTATTGAAGCTTAGATTTAGACCCTCATAAGTGAAAACCATTGGTTATTGAAAAACATTGGTTTTGTGGTTTTAGGACTTTTTTTTTTTTTAAGTTTTAGCTTTATACTAGTTGAAATAACCCAACCCTTAGGGTATGTAAGTTTGTTTCGCCGCATACATTATCTCAAAGCGATGTGTGCAAGGTTTCTGATATCTAGGTGAGTTTCTAATCACCTTTTAGTTATGATATCGTGATTAGATTCTTTAGTAAAATCATATTGAGTCAAAAAACGATTTATAAATAATTTAGTAACCATTATATCAATATGCATAAAAGTCCTTTAAAAAAGAGCGGAACAGAAATTTTAATGTTCAGACAATTTTTAAGATAACCATCATAAATGGGGAGCTAGCTCAACTTAAAAACAAGTTTGGGACTCAGCCAAAGGTAATAATAAAGTTAAGGGTTTACAATCATCCTTAAATATAAAAGAACAAACATTTAATTAGTCTTTTAAAGTTCCATTTAAATTCTAATTTGTTGGAATTACTCTTCGTATTCGTCGTTCCCATATCCCATAAAATTATAGTGGAGATCCACATATGAGTCCTCATTAGTACCTGAAATAATACAAAGTAGGCGGCGAAGTCCAGTACAATAGTAATCAAACACATACCCGCATGTCATGCACACTTAGGCTAATGCAACAAGCATAATTTAATTTTAATTAGTTTTAAGTCAACAACTAAGTATTCCCAGCATCCAGAAATATAAACATGCACAATAGTACTCATGACACCCAACAAACAAAGGAGCCAGGATCCCCTCAACGGATCACGTAATGAAGAGGGGGATTCGATAAGTCTCCAGTACTTACCGAAAAAAAGAAAGAAGTACTCTCATACAAATTGATTCCATACAAATAGCCATAAATGACCATGGTCCATTGCAATGCTTTATGTAAGAGCCCATACCTCCACATAACCCCGTTGCAACTTCGCACCAATCTTAATTGAATGTTTGGTATCGGAATCTCCACTATCGACTACCCGCTTGACCTTACCACGCACTCTGTATGGGTCTAAGCACCTACAACTACCGCATCATCCTAAAATTGCAACCAGGCTAGAGTAAGCAGCTAAGCAACAACCAATACTTAATTAAGCCTAGTTTAAATTCTTAGTCCGGTTATCAAAACTATCCTAACAAGCAATACATAATTACTACGTACCTACTGGTTAACCCGAGTTTGTTATCCATTTCCATGTCCAAGTCCAATAACTATGCATAATCGAGATTAAAATCAATTTATGACTAACTATCTCTAATCCATTTATCTTGTTTATTATACCCAAGTTGTATAGACTTAGTCATTGTGTCTTAAAGTCATGTTTAGAAGGTTAATTATGTCAAAAGAAGGAATTGGAACGAGTTTTATTTATTTTAGATAAGGATTGAAGAATGACAAAGGGTTTGAAGAGAAGCACGGTGGATACATGGTTGGATGTATGCTACCATGTTTCATTCAGCACATAGCGTGTTTCGAGATCAGGAAGAAGCATTCACAGTGTCATGTATACCCTCGTGTTTCTTCGTGCCTCAACACACATCAGACAACAAAGAGAAGCAGGGGGGAAACATAGTGTCATGTATCCCACATGTTTCTCTAAGTTACTTGTCTCTTTTGGATATAATGAGAAGCATGGTGGAAAACATAACATCGTGTTTCTATCATGCTTTTTTGGGATCATGTTTCTTTTCTTTTGGATAGAGAGAAGCACGGTAGGAAACACGATGTCGTGTTCTCATCGTGCTATTCTACGTTTCACATTTTCTTGCATTTTGTGTGAACAAGAGAAAAACGGTAGGGATCACATCATTGTGTTCCCGTCGTGCTCTTCTAGGTTTAGTATATTTCGTGTTTTAACTTATTATTTCTGTCTAAACATGCTTCTTGGATCAATTTTTTTGTGATCTTGAAGGTTTTAAATGATTGTGGTCATACCTAAACTCAACTATAATTATTCCCCACATGCTAAAACATGACAAATTCAAGATCGAATCCTAAATCATCTATGTTTGACAGCAAATACTAAGATATCATGTTTTCTCTGAAATTTTCCAAAGCTTTTATGTGATATCCTTCATTAAACTTTTTCTAACAACATAACGTTACTTCCTACTCATTCCATGATCTTGTTGATAACTTTAGATGCATAACAACATTCATTTCTTCTCAAAGTTGGTCTTTAGCAGGATTCCAACTTGAAACATGTTTATTTTCTTCTTTAACATTCTTAGATTAGCCTTATCTCCTTAATATTATGTATTCATAACACCAAAAGTGGATTTTTAAATCCTACCTCGTTGTTGCAGATGTAATGAAATTCTCCAAGCTTAAAACACCTCTAAACTTGATTTCCTTACTTTTTTTCACTTCCTACCAACATTCTTATGTCAGAATCTACATCTAAAACACCTTGAACATTGTGTTTTGATAATTGAAATCACCACATTTACCTTGTTATGAATTTTCTTGAGTTCATTGAGCTCCTCTTTCTCCTTATTCATCTTCACTATTCACATTTCCTATCGTAAAATGGGTAATCCTAGCTAATTAGTACTAATTATCCCTTAATCTTACTTGTTTAACATCAAAATAAGGCTAGGGTCTAAGTTTCTTACCTTAGGGTTAATGTAGGCTTCCTTAAAAGGCAATGATAGAAAATAAGGTTGTTTATATAGGGGTTAGGGTTTAAGGTTTCTAAGTCTCTCCTTAGAGTGCCACATGGCACAATCACAATCATCCATTTACATTAGGCTTTTTTTTAAATAGATTTTCTAACCTAATTTCCATTTATTATCCATCTTTAAATTCTATGTTATCCCAACCCACTATTTAATTTTGTTCATACTCTTATTTAATTTTCCTAATTATTTTCAGGCTATTTTATTTGAATTTAATTAATTATGGATGGTGTTTGGCTCATTTCACTAGTTTAGGATATTATTATATTCTAGTAACTAACTTTCTAAAGCTTCAAGAACAAGGATGACTTGCTAATTGATCAAGCCAAGCAATTAGGCCCTTAATAGCAAACCTTATAAATGATAACAAGCCATATGGGAATCTAATCAACCACACCCTAATTATAGTCGAATTCAATTCATTGTTAGATATGTCTTTTAATTGTTTTTTTAATGATATTTATCTAGAACGTAACATGTAAATCAAATATGTATTTGTTTTATTAGAGTAATTGGAATATGTTACTATCTTTTTTTTTTATGACTTTTTATGTTTATGTCGATGACTAAACTAGCTTTATCACAATATTAGGTTAGCTCAAATAGAAACTTAGATTGGACTCTTTGTGCGAGTGACTAGGAAGTTAAATTCATGAATTTAGAATAACTGAGAGAGTTTGATATGGTGAATTTAAAACAAGGATCATTAAGTTGACCCTCCCTGCTTTTATACTTTCTTTAGAAAGGCTTATGTACTTAAAAGGTCCTCCATGGTAAGTGCAATTCATGAAGGGATCATTAAGAGAAGGACTCATATTGTTCATTAATCGCCAATGAAATCCATCAGACAATGTTAATGGCCGACCTCTCAAAGATTCAACAAAATGATGCTATACTATTAGATTACTATTTTGAAATATCAAACGACACTTAAAATGAAGAAATAAATACTCCAAACCTTCACTTATCTAAGTTAGAAATGGTTTAATTGAATAATATAATAGGTAGTTAATTTTGAATTAGAATTATAATTTAGTTTAGAGAGTTTAACTTAAGCAAAATAAATAAACAATCGAGTATGATTAGATACAATGACATAAATTAGTAAATAGAATTAAATTGAAATTTGAGATTTCAGATATCCCTTTCAAATTGTTTATTTGTTTCAATAATCCTTTTTCAATGAACCAAAGTATTTAATTATTCTCAATCATTCATTTTAACCTCTTTTATTCTATTTTAATTTCCCAAATCTTTAGACATGTAATTTAAGTGTTTTATAAATTCCTAAACTCCTGAACTTTAGTTAAACTTTCATTTCTTAAATCTTTATAATTTTTAAAATCAATTGCTTATTTAAAAATATCAATTTCTAAGCCTACACCCAAATTAAATATCAATTTCTTATGAATTAAACTCCTATGCTAGATTTCTTTATCGAGCTATTAATTTATATTAAATAAATTCTTGAAATATTTTCTAATTATTTATAATTCTTAAAATAAATATCTAAAATATTTAAACTCAAAGCCCCTACCCATAAATATTTTTTATTTTCTTTATTCTTATCCTTTTCTTTCCTCTTCCCTTTTCTTGTTTTTGGCTGCCCTTCTTTTTCTCTCTTTTTTGTTCTCTTTCCTATTTCTTCTTCTTTTTCTTTTTTCTTTTCTTCTTCTCTTATTCTTTCTTCGTTCAACAAATCAACTCAAATCTTAATTTCAAGATGATAATAAGAGCGATTAAAGTTAGAAAATAAGATAGAAGATAGAAATCATGCATGAAGAATCTACATCAATTAGGATAAGGAGAAGAATAATAAATTTAAGGAAATTTTTGTCAAGGTAAACATTAGATTTTAAAATGTTGTAATGTAAGTATTTTAGCATTTTAAGCATGGAAACTGACGTAGTGAGTTTATACATATTTGGGTGTCAAGAAATTAAGTTTTTAAGTGATTTTGAAGTCTTAAATCCCCTACCTAGTTGATGGAAGTGAAAACTAACTTATTTTCATTAGATTGTGATGGTTTGGAATAAAGTTTGCTATGGTAGTGTTAAATGATGTTTTGGTAAAGGTTGAGTTTTGATGGAATAAGTGGTGAGTGATGGATTTTTTTGGAGTAGTTAGTGTTAGAGTTGCAAAGTAATGGATTTATGCGTAGATTTTTTGAGAAATTTATGATTAAACATGTTTTTGAGGGATTGTAAGTTATAATAAGTGAATATTAGGTTCAAACAATGAGAATCCAAAAGAACGCGACTAATACATGGGCTTGCGGATCAAGTTATGTGGTTCTTTGACCCTAGAAACATGTACAAAACTTAGTTTTCTAGAAAGCACAGCTAGAACATGGGGTGACCTACCCACCCACATTCCTCTCTGATCTTAAACACTTTTAATCCCGAAACAACATGAGAAAAACATGAGGTCGTGTTTCCTCTTGTGTACCTTGTTGATCCCCAAACCAAGGAAGTACACGAATGAAACACCACCTAATATATCCAGTTGTGTAAAAGAACATGAAGGAGATACATGCACCCCTGTTCCCCTTGTATTCCTTTTTAGCCCCTTCGTATTTTTGCCAATTCTTATCCAAATTGCATGAAACTTGACCTGGTTCATCCTTTAACCTCAATTACCTTTCTTAGACCTTCCAAAACACAAATTTAACAAGTATTAATATCCCATTTATGATTTACATCATCTGAACACATTAAGTCTAAAATGCCTCCCCCAAACCAAAGTAATTCAAACTTTATAATTGGAATAGAACACTAAGAACCATACGGGATTAGTAGACTTGGGAATGAATTCTTAAAAGGTCAAGAATCGAGACTCACAAAATATAGCCCATTAAGTTTTAGTTAACCTAAGCCCAAAAATTGATCCTAACCTACATAATTAACTAGATAACTTGGATTAATAAACTTAAATGAGCTAAAGGAAACTAAACTAATTAAGATTCTATAGGATATATGAGTTTTCCTTAGTGTAATAATTGAATATGACTTAGTAATTAAACTAAATGATTGAGTCTAATTGACTTGACTAAGATTAAGTTAATATAGGCTTAACTTGGTATAAATGTAATATGTTAGGTTAAAACAATAGACAATAAGAGGAATATATTGTTTCTAAGATACATTACACTAGGTTTTGTTTAATAAAAAGAAAAGATAATTTGACACACAATGGAGAACTATCTATATTTTAGCATGGCGATTTTCACAGCCATGGCGAGGTTCATACTTAATGTTTGATCAAATAGATTTTTAATATAAGTTTAATTTAAGTAGATAATTAATTTAATTACTTATATGAATGTATTTCATGAACACATATGTGGATAGCTAATCTATCCTCTAATCTTGTTTGGATTATAGAAGTTAGTGACATGCTTGTTAATTGTTAAGATATGCATTCCTAATGAACTAATACTTAAAGATGGCTTAATTAATGAGTGTTGCTTGAGTTTGCATCGCTAAACCTGATCTGAGAAGCAATGACTTGCTCAAAGTCTAGTATGGGACTTAGGTGCTTAGGCCACTCCTTTGTCATGATGCAATGAAAATTTATAAGTGGCTCAGCAGATACCTGATAGGGCAAGTGGTCTCGGCGTAATGTTTATTTAAGCTTGGAAAGAAGTATTTGAGCTACTTATATCAATCCCCTAAGTAACTACTGTTACTCAGGACCCCCAGATTCCTAAAGGTTTGTTTCGGAGTGTGAATGCTCCAGTGTTAACTTGTTTCACTTTAATTAAAGATAATAACTTATTGTTGATGCATTGCATTGGATTAAGCCTGTGTGATGTCTCATGTGTGCTTATGTTATTGTGTACTGAACTTTGACTTATTGTGTTCTTCTTCACAGGTGTTGATTTGATAATGATGATTGTTTTGGTATGGGTTGCCTTGGGAGGAGTTTGTTGAAGATTGAGGAGGATTTGGATTGTCAAATTTGTTTTTGTTTTAATTTGTTAAAGAACTGATTTATTCTTTTAATGTTTGTATTATTCTTTAAAGGCTTGTTTAAGGAGCCCATTGTTTTGCAATTTAAGCTTTAAAGTTTTGTTTTACCATCAAAAGAGGTACATGAGATATCTAATGATATGGTTTTGTTTTAAAAGTTAATCTACTCCTAAGAGTAGAGTATGGAATGTTTTTGCAAAAACTAGTTTCATCGCTACTAAATCCAGTTATTTTTAGAATTTAACTAAATTATTTTAGAGTTTAAAATTGGCTAGCAATTGTTTGACATAAATAGTTTATTTTAGGGTTGACCTATGCGTATAACACTTAAGTGTTATACATGGTGACTAAACATACCTTAATCCTAATTCGAGGAGTGACAAAGAATACTTCACTTCTCAAGAATAATAAGGTTAGAGTTATATAACTCATCCTATTTCCTATCCATTCAAGCTTCTTGTCGTTCATCTTTCTTACTATCGTATTAAGTCATCTCCACATATCAATGAAATATCATTTTTGTGAGGCTATAGGAAGCATGAAATTCATGTTTCACACACGTATGTCTGCATTTGGATTTCCTCATTTATATTTGGACGACTTTGCTAATAACAAATAGATTTGACAACATGGCAATGTTAACTACATGCAAGAGAGAATAATGGGCCTAATTGAGAACATCGCTCAAGACCAAAGAGTTAATTTTGAGATTGCCAAGCACATCATGGTATTTTTGGAGAACACTAACGAAAATAATCTAGTTTCAATACCACATACATGATGTGAATGATATAAAAATACACTATGAATCGGTCTTTGAAGATGTTTTCTCAATTAATACCAAGGTTGACTATTGCATCTTGCCATGGAGCAAGGTATACATGGCTTTTTTAAGCTATACCATTCTTGCATAGCAAGGTGGCATCCACCCAATTCAACACCTAGCCTCCTACCGCGGATAAAAAAACCTGTAGAGCCAAATTTGAACAAGCCAACATGTCGCACTCAAAGTCGAGAATGCAAGAGTTTAATCTAAAGGCTTCTTATTATGACACAGTGAAAGGAATAAAAGATATCATGTTTTGTTGATTCACTCTCGAATATTAGAATATGATTTTCAACTTGCATGTTGACTTTATGAATACTTAGACAATAGGCATCCCAAATTCGAAAACAATAAAAGAATTTAAAATTCTAGAAAAAATTGAGCAAAAGGTAGCTCAAAGCAATAATATGGCTCAACTATTGTGTTCTTTCCCATAGGGCATACATTTATATAATTATATGCAAGATCAAAAGCCGTCAAAATGGAAAATCACTAAAGTTTCATATATAAATTAAATAAAAGAACAAAATAAAATGTCACCAACGACAAATAAAACGGACATATCTACTAAAAAATATAACATATTTAAAAGTTTTCCAAATAAAAAAAATGCCATTTTGAGAACCTAATTATGGAATTTTCCTAAAAACTAATATCGGTTTTTAATGTGAGCTACTACTTCTAAGTTACAAAACCGCCACTAACGTTACAAAACTACCATTAACTAGTTTTCGGCCCATTTTTTTATACCTAATGCCTCCACTTCATCTTGTCCTTGCATGTGATTCCTTACACTGCACTTTGTGGATCTGATGGTGACGCAAACCTTGATCTCGCTACCTTAATAGAGGCTGCCCCAAGGAGTTTCTTCGCCAATGAACTGCTATCAATTTAGATTTATGAGCAAATGTGCTTATTATTTTTTTCAATTCAAGTAACTATAAGATAAATATTTTTAGCCTATGAACCAACCTATACTAAAAAGAGTGCAAAAATGGTTGTCTATATAACTACTTAAACAAACAAGAATATGGAGAAGGCTCGTTTACCATTCTTAGCAAGCATTGAGGCCATGACAAATCTCCCAATGTTTACCATATGAAACACTACAAATGGCTCGGGGACAAAAAGGAAAGAGAGAGAGATATAAACGATAACAAATGCAATAGACATATAATAATTTATTTCGTCTTACACTTCAACATATATATTATATTCCATTTTTAGTGTGAGCAACAACCCACACCTAGTGATTAAAACAGTTAAAAGAAAATGACATTTTGGTAATAACCATTGAAAGTCACAACCCATCACCATTGTACTTCAGATCTTTAAGATCTTGATGAGAGGGATTTCCACTTAACAACGAGGAGAATGGGGAACATGGCACTTCTCAGGGAGCTTCATGGCAAGATTGGGGTCAATGCCAAGTGAAGGCAGCAGCTTAGAATTCCTATAAGAGCAAAGGCACTTGAAATCAGCATGCGACAGAGCTGCGCAGCAAGCAGCACTTGGTGGGGATGGATTGGGTGGGGTAACAGCAGGCCTGCACGCCATTAACCCCTCATAGCTGATGTTGCAAATCGTCTGCGCATTAGTGTTTACGACAAGAAGTACGAATACTAAGGTGACAAAGGTCTTCCCTATGATCACCATGATGAACTCACGAGAGGGTGAGAGGGTATTGCACACGTGTATTAGTATATCTAGAAGTTAAGTTGTGTTTAGTAAGCTTTAGATCTAAGGTTTATATAGAGAAGTTTGGTTGGAAAACCAGAATATTATTATCGTTACAAGTTCACACATTTTCCAGGGTATGGGGTCCCTTCATCATTACAATCGGATGCCTAACTTTTTGTAATCCCCAAATAACACTCCAATTTTTTTTTTACTTACTTTTATATAATTTTTATAGAGTACTTTTTATAAATAAAAGTAAAGAGTTCTTTAAAAAGAAAAAAAAAATCTTAAAAATTGAGGTGGCATGCAAAGGTCTTACATAAGCCTTTCGGATTACAAACGGTTCAAGAGCACCCGTGAATCTACACCATCACGCTGATGCATCCACTGTGGTATCACGGACACGATTTTCTGGTTCATATGAAATGGGTTGCCCCTTTATACTGGCAAAAATATATTTTCTGCTTTCAAAACTGGGTCCTAAAGTCGAAGTTGTGTGTCTTTTGCTGTTGTTCTTTTGCGTCCTTAATTAAGTGTTCCGACGTCGCAGCTTGCTTAATGGTGTTGATCATAATTAAAAATTAAAAAGAAAGAAAGAAAGAAAGAAAGGCTGGCTCACATGTATGTGAAGTGAAGTGACTAGTTTAACAGAGCGTTAATGCCAAAATAATAACTGAATTTTCTTAAAACGTTGAAATAAGTATCTAAAATTTGGTTTTGAATAATTTGATATCTGAAGTAAGTTTTCGTATATATTTTTCCTTACCTGAAGTTGGTTTTGAACAATCTAATACCCGAAGTAAATTTTCGTGTATATTTTTACTACCTAAAGTAAAACTTGCTTTAAATATTAAATTGTTCAAAATAAAACTTTAGGTACCTAATTGAACTTTTTGCGAAAGATATACCAAATTATTTAAAACTAAACTTCAGACCGTTGATTGAACTTTTTATGAAAATTTAGGTATCATTTTCTCTATTATCATTTTGACAAAATTTGGCTATTTAGCCAAAAGAAAATATATAAATATATATGTATTAGTTGGCTAGTTACGAGTGATTTTATTCTATATTTAGTACAACGATACGATGATCCTTTAGTCAAGTCGATGAATATATGGGTTGGATTTGGGTTAAGTCACTTATAGAAAAGATGCAACATCCACCGTTGGATCTTGCATAAAGTTATAGATTTGTTTAAAAAGTTGTAGGTTGTAAGTGTGATACGTTATATATAGAAGTTGTAGGTTATAAAAGTTGTAGGTATAGTTGGTAAGTGACTTGACCCAAATAGGTCCGTGAATATATAATGGAAAAAAATTATTGTCGACTTACACTTACCACATTGTGAGCTGTGATCGAAGTATAAAAAGAATCGTTATGTTTATTTGCCAAGGCCAAGGTCCTAATAATTTTTTTGTTTTTCCTTTACTTTACAAATTTGTACGTAATGCCATTACAATGCACTAACGTGAAGAATCAAACTCCATATCTCAAGGAGGAGGACATAAACCGGATGTCACTAGGCTATAATATCATTGCCATAATATAATGAATTTATACAAGTAGAAACCAGCCTCAATGCGCGCGCACACACATAAAAAAAAAAAAAAAACTGTATTATCTCTAAGCAATAACTAAGAATATATAGTAATACGGATTATGAGGCTTTATTAACCCCCTTCTCCTCTTCTCCTCCTTTCCCCAGTAATTGTAACGGTAGTTGGTAAGGGAAACAACAAAAGGGAAAATTGTATATTTAAGTGCTCTTTTCCTGTTTTCAAACTGCAATCATAATTATTATCACTAGCGAATCATGCACAAGCTTTCAAGTGCTTTAAAGAAAGTAAAATTTGGATAATATAATGAGAGATAATAATTTCATTAGCATATCAAAATTAACAGGAGAGCAGTAAGGAAAGTGGGTTTGTTGAAATTAGGATGGTCACTTTACTCACTTTCATTAATCATATAGAGTTATCGAAAAAGAAAAAGAAAAACAAATTTTAAAAAGTGGGAGTCTCCTACTTTAATAATATAAATAAAAAATTAAAGAAGAGTCCGAAGAATCTCATATCTCATAGTTATTATAATTTATTGTTATAATCTATAAAATTATAGCCCTTGCATCATTGGTTGATGATAACTGCACACGAACACATCACTACTTCATTCCAACCTCAAAATTGAACATATTTGGGTTCTCTAAATTTTCTTTCTTTCAATTTTCCATGGATTTTTTTTTTTTTTTTTTTACTTAGGCTAAAAATTTCCCTTTTTAATATTTTATAATATTAATATCTCTTTTTATAATTTCAACCTTTACCATATGTGATAGCATTTTAGAAACCTATATAAGAAATCAAGAGAAAATAAAATTAGATCCCATCCCCGTGGGAACTGGGAAACATAAACCAATATAATACGCAACGCCCTCTACCACTATTGATCGCATGCCAGGCTAGTTAGCCAATCAGGCATCCCAAGTGACACATTTATGTTTTTGGTCTAATAATTTTTCAATATACCTTTTTTTCTAATCTTTTTTTTTTTCATCAATTACTTAAATACCATCGTAATTACTCTTCGAAACTTCTAAACTACAAGACTCTTACAATATCCTCTTAAAAAGAAATTTTGAGAGATGCCTTCATTTTGATGAAATTGTAATTGTTGAAAATTATACGAGAGGGACTTCGTCCTCTAAATTATGGACTTTTACAATCAATTCCTTTTTCATCAATTAAGTATTCTTTTTCCCTTTTCCTATTGCTATTAGTTCCATCTAGTATTTTTCGAGGTCATGCTCAATTTACAATGGCGAGGCAAGCAAAGTCTCTCTATGTCAATTTCCTAGTCTAACAAGATGGTGGAATAATAATCTCTCTCTCTTTCTTGTTGATAAATCATGATCCATCACCTAATTACGGTTTAGTCATGGAATACCTCATTCTCCCATTGAAGGTTGATAAATATACGTAGATGATATGGATTTCTGCGTACAGCATATCATCCATAACATAATGAAATAAGAACAGAAAAAAAAATGCTAAACATATAGATATTCCATAATGTCATTATAAGTGAATGGCCACGTTAGTTCCAAAAGATAATATAATGTAGTAGGATAATATGGACTTAGTTACTGATAAAAGATGAAAAATATAAAAGTTCTACATCGAATAATTGGGGATAAGTTAACTAAAATATAAGAACTAATGTCATAAGTGTGGATCACTTTAAGCATTTGGCATTTTAGATACAAAGCTATCTTAACCACTATGGCTCAACTCTACACCAACTCCCCTAACACCACACTTGTCTAACACTATTAATTAATATTAGGTATTAATTCCAAGTCATGTGGTAGATAAATAAACCATCTTAAACCTAGCCTAATTCAATTGATTTTAAACGTTTATGCTTCAATTATTCTCTCTTAATTTGTTGTGATATCATGTACCTTCCATGCTTCTGTAACACTATTAAATAACATCAAATATCGATCCTGAGCCATGTGGCAAATAATTAAGCCATCCTAAACCTAGTCCAATTCAATTGATTTTAGACATTTATGCTTTAATTATTTTCTTTTAATTTGTTGTGATATTAAGTATGTTTTCCTTTAATTAGATTTATTATTAGGTTATTTCATAATCTTAGTCTTTAGTTCATTTGTTGGAATCTTTCAGTGCTTCTTAATTCTGCACTACTCTACATAGAACAAGGCCTTTTCGCCGAGCTTTTGAAGCTTTTGATTTAACTCATTGAATAGTACTATCACAAAACTGTGAGCCATTATCTTGTTTATCATTAGATTAGCATGCGATTGTTACATCAATGAGACATGTTGGTGATGGCTCTTCGGGTTACTATAGATGCTTTTTGACATGACATAAATTGCAAAAAACCAACATTTAGTTGAGTTTTGAAGGAACGAGAGGGGCATGTGAAAAGACACTAGGAATACTCAAGAAGAGGGGGAGGTGAATTGAGTATTTGCCCTCTATTTCCAAATAATTAATTTTAAATAGAGTAGGACAAAAATGAAATCAATTTGCAATGGATAAATGATAAATGTAATACGTAAAATAAAAGGGAGGGATAAAGAAAATTAAGCCATAAATTTAATGTGGAGTTCAGCCCATTACCTACTCTTCACGGTTCACCAAATGCCTCTTTCGAGGTCTTCACTACCACTTGTACTAAATTCGAATAGTTGGCTTAAGATGAGCAGATTACACACTTAGGAAATAAAATATTTCATATCTCTCTCTAAGTGCTTTTAAATGAATAGCAATAAAATTGAAATGAGTACTAGAGTGTATTTTCTCTCTCTAGCAGATTTTCAAATATTATTTACAAGAGAACAAAAAGAAGGATTTATTTGATCGCAATAAAGAGCTCATAAATGATTTTGGCACTTTGTTTTTTTTTTCTTTTTTTATTCTCTAGGACTAGTATATAAATAGTCTTTGAAATTCAAAATTCCATTAAACACAACATCCATAACCTGCGAAACATTAAATGCTCATCAATGGCTCTTTTTCTTTCCACATCAGGCTCCGACTTCAAGTCGTCATGCCTCTAATATTTGTCATACCTTAAGTCGTCGTGCTTAAACTTCACTTTTGACAACCTTTCACACGCACTCTTCTTCGAAACTCAAAATTTGAACTGTAGCGTCCTAAAATTCAACACGTCGAGGGCTTGACGTAGCCCTCAACCAATATATTGAAGATTTTAGCTTTGTTGATCTTAAGTCCAGAACTGGTCAAGCTTCAAATCTTTGACACGTCAAGCCTTCAACATGACCCTTGACAAGTTTGTTCTCTTTTATAGCTTGTCGCGCATCACACTTAGCTTGTCGAGTTTTGATCACGTGATATGTTTAGGACACAATCGATCTCTCGACCACTGTTTGGGCAATCTTGAGCTTGTGAGCCTTAAATACTTGTTATGGCTTGCCCTCAACAATCATTTGACCTCTTGGGTCATGCCTTGTTCTTTGACTCATTTTGTACTTGCTAAAACCTGTAGGAAACTCCGCAAAAATGCACAAAAAGTGCGCGCGCGCACACACACACATGACAAATTAAGTGTAGTTTTCAATTCATAAATAGTAAATTATGTATTATATTATCTCATCAAAATCACATTAAGCACTCATGTTCAACAATTTCCCCTTTTATGATGAGGACAATTTATGCGTACTTAACTCATATTCACTTCAGCATACTCTCCCTCAATTTAGCATCCAGGTTCTAAAAAAAAAAAAAGATTTCAAAACAGATTTCTAATGCCTAGTTTTGGGAAAATATAAACTACTTGATATGTCAATTTTCCCCCTATCAAAATAGACGTCATGCATATTTTTTATTGTGCATCCACTTCTCCTCCTTTGTACTCACCGAAAACACAGATATGATAGATTTAATATATGCAAGTAAGGAGAGATGCACAAATATATATCATTTAGCTCAAAACAAATGCTTTGATAGAGAACTTCACACTTGCTTACACCCATGTAAGACTTCAAACACGTGCCTATACTCAGATAAGACTTCACCACTCATGCCTACATCCATGTAGGACTTCACTATATATAGATAGGACTTCACACACCACTTGGCTATACGTAGATAAGACTTCACCACTTGTCTATACACAGATAAGACTCCGCACACCACTTGCCTATATTCAAATAAGACTTTACCACATTTGCTTACATCCATGTAGGACTTCACCACTTTGCCTACATCCACATAAGACTTCATTGTAGATGCCTTAAGACTTGAGGACTTCACACCACAATACCTACACACAATAGGACTTCACCACATTTGCCTCATCTCATGAGGACTTCAAAAGAATAGAAAGCTCACATATTTGCAATCTCAACAAAGCATTATCTCCACAAATATGCAGCAATCAAAATAGACCAATTTTTTAATAGATTAGCACATAAACAGATCCAATACAAGCACATATCAGATTTTTAGGCATAATATTTTAGCAGCTTGTTTAGCCCCAAATCCTATTCTATATCAACTTAATTCAATAATACTTAGCACTCATCTCACTTGATCATTCCCAATTCTTCTATTAAAGTGCAATCCCGATCTTCACTCAAGGGTTTAGTAAAAATATCAGTAATTTGATTGTTTGTATCAATAATTTGATCTCGAATGAAATGATGTCTAATTTCGATATGCTTGGTCCTTGGGTGTTGAATCGGATTTTTAGTCAAATTGGTAGCACTTTTATTATTACAAATAATTGGAACATTTTCAAAATTTAAACATAATCAAGCAAGGTTTATTTCATCCATAAAATTTGTGTATACCAACTACTAATAGCTATATATTTAGCTTTAACAGTTGAGAGTGAAATCGAATTTTGCTTTATAGAGTGCTAAGATATTAAATAATTTCCAAGATATTAAATACTTTGCATCCAGCAAAATCAGAACCAAAGTATCCAATAAGGTTAAAAGAAGTCAATTTTGGATACCACAAGCTAATTTCAATCGTGCTAGCAAGATACTTGAACATACGTTTTACTACATTCAAGTGTAATTATTTTAGGCAAGATTGAAATCATGCACATATACATACAAAGAACATGATATCAAGTTTTGAAGCTGTCAAATATAATAGACTGCTTATCATGCCTCTATACATCTTTTCACATACATTTTTGCCTTTTTCATCTTTATCAAGCTTTAAACTTGTGCTCATTAGTGTTGCTTTTGATTTGCAATTATCCATTTTGAACTTTTTTAACAATTCTTTTGTATATTTATCTTGATTGATAAATGTTCCATTTTCAGCTTGTTTGATTTGGAGACCAAGAAAATAATTAAGTTCCCCTATCATACTCATTCCAAATTCATTTTTCATGAACTCAACAAAATCTTTTATAAAACTCATATTTGTAGCTCTAAACATAATGTCATCAATATAGATTTGCACAATCAAAGTATCAAACATGTGATTGCTAATAAATAAAGTTGTATCAACTTTTTCTCTTGAAAAACCATTGTTTAATAAGAAACTACTAAGTCTTTCATACCAAGCTCTAAGAGCTAGCTTCAATCCATAAAGAGCTTTGTTTAATTTAAAAACATGATTGAGAAAATCATTATTTTTAAAGCCTGGTGGATGATGTACAAAACTTCTTCCTTTATAAGACCATTTAAGAAAGCACTTTCAACATCCATTTGAAGAAGTGTGAAATTCTTAAAAGCTATAAATACTAAAAGCATTCTTATATATTGTAGTCGAGCAACTGGAGCAAAAGTCTCATCAAAATCAATTCTTTCTTCTTGATTATAACCTTTAGCAACCAATCTAGCCTTATTTCTTATTATTAAACCAGATTCATCAAGCATGTTTCTATAAAACTCATTTAGTTCTAATAACAGATCTATTTCCAGTTCTATGAACCAAATTCCATACACCATTCCTTATGAACTGGTTTAATTCATCTTTCATTGGATTAATCTAAAAATCATATTTTAAGGCTTCATCAATATTTTTAGGTTTTGTTTGTGATAGAAAAACTAGATTGCTTAAATTCTTAAAGATGATCTTGTTTGAACACGATTTAAAGGTTCACCAATTATTAAATATTTATGATGTGATTTAGCATACTTCTATTCTTTAGGCAAATCATTATTATCAAATTTATGCTCATCATCATCTAATTTTTGTTCATTAACTTCTTTATTACTATTTTCAAGAGAGAATTTATTTAGATTAGTACAAATAACATCAACATCATCATTTTAGCATATCTCTAGCAAAGAATCATCAAAAGCAATATGAATTGACTCTTCAATGACTAAAGTTCTTTTATGAAAAGCTCTACAAGGTTTACTTATTAAAGAATATTCTAAAAAAATTCTTTCATCACTTTAGCCAATTGTTCTTTTCTATTGTTTAAAATATAATACTTGGTGCCAAAAGGATGACAATAAGATATGTTAGGTCTTTTGTCTTTCCAAAGTTCATGGGGGAATTCTTTAAAATTGGCTTTATAAAAACTCAATTTGAAATGTAACATGCTATATTTACAACTTCAGCCCAGAAATATTTTGACCAATTATTTTCACATAATATGGTTCTAGCCATTTCAATAATGTTCTATTTTTCTTTTCGGTTACACCATTTTTTTGTAGAGTTCTAGTAGCTGAAAATGTGTGTTCAATGCCATAATTATTGCAAAAATTTTATATTTCATGATTTTTAAATTCTCTCCCATGATCACTTCGAACTGTAACAATGTTAAGACTTTTTTCATTCTGGACTTTCTTCCAATATCTTAAAAAGACATGATTGGTTTCGTCTTTAGATATAAGGAAGAAAGTCCATGTATATTTAGTAAAATCATCAACAATAACCAATTTGTATTTTTTTTTTCTCCAAACTTAAGGTTTGGGTAGGACCAAATAAATCTATATGCAATAGTTCTAATGGTTTAGAAGTGGAAATAGCATCCTTAGACTTAAAAGAAGCCTTAGGGTTTGTTTGGATTGTCTGTTTTTCATTTGTATCCGTATCTTTTTTAAAATGATATATGTAAATATATCCGATTTGCATCTAAATTTTATCTATATTTGTTCTATTTGATCTTTTGATGAGAACTGTCAACTTTTTTTTTTATCTATATCTATTTCTTGATAAATAATTTATTAGCAAAAAGTTTGAAAAAGTGTCTGTATCTGTCGAAAAAAAGCCAAAATAGACAGACCCTTAGTTTACTTTCCTTTTTTACATGCTTGGCAAATCTTGTCTTTTTGAAAATTTATCTAACCTTTGACAAGATCCTTTTAAACAAGTTTTGAAATGATGTCCATGTTAACATGTCCTAGTTCCTTGTCTATATCCTTCAAAACATGCTTGGTTATAGCGAATTCTTTCAATTAAACACCTTTTGGTAGAATTTGTTGCTTTAATACCATTGTCTCACAATTGGCGGACACTGAACATATTATGTTTTAAATTATCTACAAGCAAAACATTTTTAATAAATAAATATTGGTTGATGAGAATGTTACATTCACCAAGAACTGTTGAATTTTTGTTGTCTCCAAAAGTAATACTCCCATGATCCTTTAAGTCTAATGATGTGAACTTGGACACATCTCATATCATGTGCTTAGAACAGCCACTGTTTAAGTACCATTTATTGCTTCTGCTTGAGGACCCTGCAAAATAAATTATTATTTCTTTGATGCCCATTTGAATTTAGGTCCTTTTTAGTTATGAGGTACAAGAACTTCTCTTTTTGGAATCCAAATAAAGTGGCTTTGATGTTTCAAAAACACAGATTTTCTTATTGCACAGTTATGTATAATATGGTCTATTTTGCCACTAATTATATGTCTCATAAGTAGCTTTAACAAATTTTGTTTTGTGAGACTTGCAATTATTTTGACTACTATAACCAATTCCAAATTTATTTGAATAACACTTTTGGCTTCCAAGAAGTGTGTTTAAATTTTTCTTTCCATTTGTGAATTTGGCTATTGTAGCCTTTGAATCATCCAAGTTGGTTTTCAACATTTTTTTTTTCATTTTTCAAGGTTCCAGCTCTTTAATGATTTCATTTTTACAACTATCAGCACATGCAACATTGTTATCTTTTATGATCTTAACTTCATTATCTAGCAAATCATTTTCAATCTTTAGTTTCTCATTTACTTCCTTTAACTCATTGTTTTTTCTTTTTAAATTTTTGCACTTAATAATCATCCTTTCATTTTCTATATTTAGACTATTTATCTCATCATTTAGCCTTTCATTTTCAGTTTTAATTTCTTCGTGCTTAGTCTGAAAATTTTTTAATTGTTCTCCAAATTCTATCATTAAAGTATTTAGCATGCTATTCTTCTTTTCAACTTTCATCAATTTACAACAAGCTTTCTCATATATAGCATGCAGTTCACTATATGAAAGAGAACAGGGAGATGTTACCTCATTGTCTAAGGCCATGAAGCATACATTCTCATCATCTAAATCTGATGAGTCCTCATCGCTCCAAGTTGTCATGTATGCTCTCTTCTTCTATTCCTTCCATCTCTTTTTAAGTAGCGGGCAATACTGCTGGATGTGTCCTAGTTTTTTATAATTGAAGCATGTGATCACATCCTTTGTCAGTGCTTGGATGAGTTGTTGTCATCCTCCATTTCCTTTGATTTTGGCCTCATGAATTTTCTGAGCTTCTTGGCCATCAAGACAAGATCCTTTTGTTCATTTTCATCTTCTTCATCACTTGATTCTTGTCTTATCACTTTCAAAGTGATTGCCTTTTTGTTGCATTCTTCATCTTACTTCTTGATGAGCTCATGGGTTTTGAGTGCACCAAGAAGTTCTTCTTTACTTAAGCCACTGAGGTCTCAAGCTTCATCTATTGATGTCCTCTTAGCTTTCCAATCTTTTGGAAGTGGCCCAAGAAGTTTGGAGTTAATTTCCAGATTAGTAAAGTTCTTCCCAAGCACACTTAGAGGATTTATAATGTTAATCAATCTATTTTAGGCTTTTAAAAAGATTTTCATCCTACACTTCCAGTAAAAGTAATTACCCCCACATAGAAGCAGAGGTTTGTTAATTGCTTGTCCCTCTAGAAACCCATTTTTTCTCTATTTGGTAGTTAAGTACAAAAATAATAGGGACAGGTTCTGATACTAATTGAAAAGACACTAGGAATACTCAAGAGAGAGAGTAAATTGAGTATTTGCCTTAAATTTCAAAATAATTAATTTTAAATAGAGCAGAACAAAAATGAAATCAATTTACGACAGATAAATAATAAATGTAATGCATAAAATAAAAGAGAGGGATAGAGATTATTAAGCCATAAATTTAATGTAGAGTTCAGCCTACTGCCTACTTTCCACTATCCACCAAATGCCTCTTTCGAAGTCTTCATCACCACTTGTATTAAATTCAAATAGTTGGCTCGAGATGAGCAAATTAACACTCATGAAATAAAATATTCCCCTCCCCCCCCCCCCCCCCCCCCCCCCCCCCTTTTAAATGACTAGTAATAAAATTGAACTGAGCACTAGAGTGATTTTCTATCTCTAACAGATTTCAAATATTATTTACAAGAGAACAAAAAAAAAAAAGATTTGTTTGATCACAATAAAGAGCTCGTAAATAATTTTAGCACTTCATTTTTTTTCTCTAGAATTGTATATAATATCATTTAAAATTCAAAAGTCCATTAGACACAATGTCCATAACCTACCAAACATTAAATACTCACCAACATCTCTTTTTTTTTCCATATCAACCTCTAACTTTAAGTCATTGCGCCACTAATACTTGTCGCACCTCAAGTCATCATACCCAAACTTTACCCTCAATAGTCTCTTACACGTGCTTTTCTTCAAGCCTCAAAATTTGAACCGTCGCAACCTAAACTTCAACACATCGAGGCCTTAACGTGATCGTCAACCAACACATTAAAAATTTTTAGCTTTGTCAAGCCTAAGTCCAGAATTGGTTAAGCTTCAAATCTTTGGCACGTCGAGCGATTGAAATGACCCTAAACAAGTTTGTTCTCTCCTTTATCTTGTCGTGCATCAGGCTTAACTTGTTGAGCTTTGATCACTTGACATGTTTAGGACTCGACCAAACCTTTAACCATTGTTTAGGCAATCTTGAGCTTGTTGAGCCTTAAATATTGTTATGACTTGCCCTCAACAATCATCCGACCTCTTGGGTTGCACCTTGTTCTTTGATTGGTTCTATACCTACTAAAACCTGCAAGAAACTCCACAAAAAGCACACACACACACACATATATATATGTGACTAATTAAGTGTAGTTTTCAACTCATAAATAGTAAATTATGCATTATATTATCTCATAAAAAATCAGATTGAACACTTATGTTCAACAGCATGTGAAATGTGTGAGTACAACAAAACAATGTTGGTTTTTGAAATGGCAATAACAATGAAAATTTACAAGTTATTAGTCATGCAAAGCACACAATTAGGACGAAAGTCAAATCATCTTCTAATCCCAAAGAAAAGGAGAACATAAGATTGATGGATAGCTATTATATGATAAGAGATTTCATGTAAATAGTTAAATACCTTTATTTTGTTGGCTAGGTATCATTTTGTAAACTTCTAAAGAGGATTTTGGAAATGGAAAAGTTTTTTCACTTCATATCCCAAGAATAAGAAGCATATAAAGTAGGTAGAAACATAAACTAATATGCTATGCCCTCTACCACTATTCATTACACGCCAAGCTAATTAGCTATTTAGGCATCCTAGGTAGCACATTTAGTTTTTAGTTTAATAATTTTTGATATACCTTTTTTTCTATTTTTTTTTTTTTGTATTCATCAAACACTTAACTACTATCATAACTACACTTCAAACCTCTAAACTATAAGATACATACAACATCCTCTTAAAAAAAAAATTTTTAGAGACACCTTCATTTTGATGAAATTGTAATTGTTGAGCATTATGTGGGAGAGACTTCATCCTCTACATCATGGACTTTTGAAATCAATTATTTTTTCATCAACTATGTATTGCTTCTCCTTTTTTTTTTTTTTTTCTTTTGCTACTATCTCCATCTAGTATTTTTCGAGGTCATGCTCAATTTACAATAGCTAAGGCAAGCGAACGCTCTCTAAGCTAATTTCCTAGTCTAACAATTTGGTGGAATAATAGGCTTTCTCCCTATCTCATCAATAAATCATGATCCATCACCTCTTTACTTTTTACTCATGGAATACCTCATTCTCCCATTGAAGATTGATAAATGTACATAGATTATACGGATGTCCACATATAGCATAACATCCATAACATAATGAAATAAGAATAGAAAAAAAAATGTTAAATATTATCATTATAAGTTGAAGGCTACATTAAGTCCAAAAGATAGTGTTACAACCCTAAATAGGGTCTGATAGGATTTACTAGAAGTTGTCCTGTCAAGGGTGCACTTGTTACATGATAATCATCTTGTGTGTTAGAGTTCATAAGACTCTATTAAATATTTAATTATTAAAGTTGTTTATGATGTGTGAATATATTGATACATAAAAATAAATATAGAATTTCAACATCCCACAGATTGACAAGATTGCAAAGAATCAGACCAAATAGTCATAGGTAGCTTACATTTATATATATAAATATATATATATTTATATATATATATATATCAACCTAAATAGCAAAGGAACTCATGATTTAAAATTGATATCTGCATCTCTGACTTAACTCTTCAAGTGCATATGATAACTATCTTGGGGTAAGATGACTCTCATTTACATTAATCTTATACTATTCCCCTCTTATCAAGTTACCTACAAAACAATTTATTGGAGGGTGAACAAAACTATGGCTCAGTAAGATAAGAGTGCAATTTCCTCAATACTGCCTCAAGCACAAGCAAGTTATCAACCATATGCCATGCATGAACACTCATATGTAATGCAAACAAGATACATGGTTTTCTGGTAACCAGAGTGAAGTCTAAGTTCTAATGCCTCATTAACCTAAGTTTGGGGAATGCTTAGTTCCATCAGGATCCAGGTCATCTAAACTTAAATTTACTTATCATAAGTCCTACGATGGCCTTAAAGTGCTCAATCCAGAGGTTGCTTACAATTAGACCTGAGATGATGGCCCGACATGGCTTCGTAATCTGTGATTTCCTTAGATCATTTAGCTCATCTTAAGGAGCTTAATCCGGAGGTAGTTTAACTTAAATGAAGCGGATATATCCATAACTTAAATTTAAATATCGTTCCATCGTCGAACGATGACAACAAGTAAGAGTGCAATGTTGTGTAATGCATGTCCGGTTTTAGTTACGGTCTAATAGCCATTAATATTTTCAAGATGACCAATCAATATGCATTTCACTTCAAACAGACAAGATGATAGGGAAAATAGTAATCTCACACAAGAATAGATACAAATAGTTCATTCCCAATTATCAATGTATTCTTACTTGTTAGACCTTTCACTTATGCTTCATGAGCTTAAGCAAATATACTTATTGTCGACAATATGTCGATTCATTTCTTACTTAGTACTTCCCATTCCTTCCTTATGTGGTCCCAGTGACTCGCATCCATTCAAATGACACATACAACTAATTGGAATATGCATTTGAATCATTAATGGTAAAAGTGCCAAGCCCATACATAACCCAATTCTAGTAGTTCCTTCATCAACATCAGTATAATATTACTCATTAGGTCATTCACATATACTCTATGAACTTAAATACATATTCTTAGTATTAAAGCTTAATTTCACATCTTAAAGTACTTATTTAAGTTAATAGAATGGGTCAAGTAAATTATCAAAGTGGTAGTGAGAATTCCTCAAGAACGGGAAGATTTATAATATACACAAACATACTATACAGCTTGTGTAGATGGCTATCTAATAGTAGAAGTGGCTTACATGGCTTGGAAATGCTAGAAATATATTCTAAAGGCTCTACATGGATATTCATGCACAGGTCATGCTCAAGGTGGTGTAGACCAGGTTTGGCATCTATATTTCCCTTATTTCGTCTATTTTTACACATACACGACCAATCTACACGAGCCATGTACGAGGGTCGTGTAGAACCTTATCTAAGTTAAAACCACACATTGATAAAAATTATACATGCACGATCTTTCATACACGGGCTGTGTACGAGGGTTGTGTAGGACACATTTTGCGTCTAGAATGCCTCAATTAACAAATTATTAGTATACGGCCATCGTATATGGCTGTGTACAATGGTCATGTAGGATGACTTTCACTTCGAACTTTTTGCCAACGTTCCAATTTGTATTTCCAAGACTTGTAACACCTCTATAAGTCATTTTAACTTAATAATCACTACCAACACAACATAGAATAACAATACAATAGTAGTACCACACACAATCAAGAAGTAAATCATCAAAAATCCCACTCACCTTAGTTGTACTACGAATCTAGTCAATATAATCCTTAAATCGATTTGTTCCTTGATTGTTCTTGCCTAGAACATATGGAAAGAGGTTCCTTAAGCTTGCTAAGCTCAAATACATAAGTCAGGATAAAATAGTAATAATGAAATTCGAGAATCTTACGAAATTATCATTTATGACTTTGTAGATTTATCAATCACGCCACCATGGGGTTGGACAAAACCTTGTAGAGCCTATTCTTGAATTGAAGAGTACATTGCTATGATCTCAATGCAACTTGCGGATTTAGAAACGGGGATGTATTTTGTGAGTTATGAATTTTTGAAGTTTTGTAAATTCGTTAGTTTCATCACTGTTCTCCGAAGTTTTTTGACGAAGAAGAGAATGAAAAAAAAATGAAAGGACAAGGGAAAAACGGAAAGGAAAAAGGAAAGGAAGAAGTAATGAATGGAGGTGTATATATGTATAAAATTGAGGCGGTGAATGAAAATGTATTGAATAACTTTCTATACGGGTCTAATTTCTACGCCATATGGTATCCATCACAACTACATGTTCCATTGTGTTTGAAGATGAAAACTTACGTGCCTACTAATTTGGATTGTCTTATAACAACCATATACAGGGAATTTCAAATTGAAGCTCCTAAAATTTTGACTTTATAATATTCTAAAGTTTAATTCAAATTTAGGGTCTTGGTTCTTGAATTGGGGTTTTTGGGTTCGGTTATTAGGGTTTTAAGTAAATTTAAGATTCGATCACCACTAGAGTTCCCAATCAATTTTTAAATCCCATGTTTTAGTTATGGTGAAAATACGGGGGGCGTCACAAATAGTGTAATGCAATAAGACAATATAGACTTAGTTACCATAGAAAGATGAAAAATATAAAAATCCCACATGAAATAGTTAAGAACAAATTAACAAAAGGGCTAATGTCACAAATTGAATCGAAACTTGAGTAAAATATGCAATTAGATACCTAAACTTTGAAACTGATCAATTTAGTACTTGAAAGAACTTTTCATACATGACAATAGCATTTCCATCAAGTTCTTTCAAGTAATAAATTGATCAATCTCAAAGTTCAAGTACTAAATTGATCAATTTTAAATTTAAGGTATCTAATTACATATTTTGCCAAAATTTAAGTTTCATTCATCGCATTAACTCTTAACTAAAATATAAGAAGTAAGGAAATAAGTGTGGATCACCCTAAACTTTTAGCATTTAGAAACAAAGCTACCTTAATTAATATGGCCTAAATTTACACCAACTCCCCTAACATAAATCTAGGGCTCACACACTTTGAATATTTACATGCTTGTCTAACACTATCAAATAACATTAGATATAGATTGTAAGCCATGTGGTAGTGACTAAGCCTTCCTAAACTTAGCCTAATTCAATTGATTTTAGGCATTTGTGCATTAATTATTTTCTCTTAACTTGTTGTGATATCAAGTATGTTTTTATTTAATTAGGTTAATTGTTAGATTATATCATTATCTTAGTTCTTAGTTCATTTGTAATGAATTAGCAGGGGATTGTTACATCGATGGGTCATGTTAGTGATGGTTCTTAAGATTAATATGGAGGCTTTCTAGCATAACATTTAGTTAAGTTTTTAAAGGAATAAGAGAACATGTAAAATATGTTAGTACAATAAAAAAAATTGGTTTTTGAAATGGCAATGACAATGAAAATGAATGCAAAGCACGTTGTTAGGATGATAGTCAAATCATCTTCCAATCCTAAAGAGAAGGAGAACTAGCACATAAATTTGTGGGATGGGGATTATATGATAAGTTAAAGTCCTTCGTTTTGTTGGTTGGGTTTCATTTTGTAAACTTCCAAAGAGGATTGCAAAAATGAAAAAGTTCTTTTATTTCATAATATCTGAAGAGGAAGAAACATATGAAATCATTGGAATTTGATAATGTATATTTAGAGTTTACGTCAATAGAAAAATGCAAGATTTGTGAGGGTGAAAATCCTTTAAGAACATGCTAATGAGTAGCAAAGAAGCATGAATTGATATCATTTATTAGATTATTACCTGTAGTCAATCCTTGTGAGGATTCCACAAGTAATAATTTCTAGGAAGATGGTTTGGAGTACAAACTATAACCATTGAAATAGGATCATAAACAACAAATTGAAATGTCAACACATGAGTGATTTGTCAAAACTTCAAATTTGTAGCATTTCATCAAGCAAAGTGATTTTGTTATCTTATGAAAGAATATTTAGTGGGTACTATTTATAAATTAAAATGTTGAAAATCCATAACAAGTTTTCCTTTAGAGGAAAAGAGTAGTGAGAATATTGAACCATAGATTTGTAGTCTAATAAGTGAAGATTAATGGTTTTATAATTTAGTATGAAATCCAATCATTGAGGAGATTTAAACAAAATCTGGTTATTTAGGTAATCTCAAAATTATTTATTGACTTCGATGGATCTTAACCATTTGCTTTAGAATAGTTTGGCTTATCATGAGGAAGATTTTATGGTTTAGTACGATATTCAATCTTGTAGGAGATCTAAATTAAATCTAGTCATTCTGGTAGTCTCAAAATCATTTACTGACTTTGATGGATCTTAACATTTGGCTTTAAAATAGTTCGGCCTATTATGGCATGCCTATGTAAATAAGTTTTATAGATCTTCAAGAAAAGAGATGGCCTATAGCCTAATCGGGCTAAGCATTTAATGGCCCTTATTAGCCAATCTTATAGATGGTCATGACCCATGTGGAAGTCGAATGGACCATCTTAGTCTGGTGAAATTTAATTTATTTATGAATTTTCTTTTAATTGCTTTTTCCTTTTTTGTTATGATATTTATCTAGAATGTAGCATGTAATTCAAGTATGCTTTAATTTGATATGATTAATTTTGATATGTTATCTAATAATATATCTAATAGGTTAAAAATTTTTCTATCTTGTTATGATTGTGTAGAAGACTAAATTAGCTTCATCATAATATTAAACTAAGCTAAATGGCAACTTGGGCTGACTTTATGAGCTAGTGACCAAACCTAGGGAGTCAAGTTGATGAACTTAGGATCACTTGGGAAAATTCAGTATAATGGCTTGTATAAGGTTTCGTTAAGCTAATCCATCTAGTCAAGAGTCTTGTGCACTTAAAGAGACTCTTTATAGGAATAAACTCAAGAAGAGAATACAAAGGGAACGATCATGAGGAGGTCTTATTATTGCAGCAATTAATCACTAAAGTAATCAAAAGGATATTGTTAACAACAAAACTTTGTGAAATTCTAAAATATTCCTCCTTATTTGACAAGATAGCAATTTAGGAAAACAATATTTTGTTATGAGATTGATATCTTATAAGATCAAGCAATGTTTTAAGTGATTAAGACTTCACTCCTCTTTTAAGAAAACTTAGGCTGATGCTATATAAGTCTTCTATCTATCATGCATGTGTTCTAGCTCTTGGAAATTTGCTATTCCTTCTCTCACTCACACTTGCACTCACGCTCACTCTCACTTTTGTACTATTCCTTATCTCTTACACATCTTACTAAGTCATCTCCATAAGTCAATGCAACAACTCTCTTGTGAAACCACATAAAGCATGAGCCAGCATTGCATACATATCGCTATTGCAATTGGATCCTCTCATCTACATTTTTGAAACTCTAGAAAATAAAGAAAACTGACAACTTGACAATAACTCCTATAAGGAAGAGAATAACTAACCCAACTGACAACACTACCCAAAACTAAGGAGATAAGCATGAGATTAGTGAGTTGAACATAATACAACCAAAAACACCAATCAAAATATTCAAGTGCAAGAAGGTTCTTCTAATATTACATAGATGATGTGAATGATACAAAAGAACACCAAAATCATGAGTTGATACTTAGAGTTGTTTTCTTGATTAATGCTAACTGCTACAAAGCAATACATATAGCTTTGCTAAACCCAACCTTTTTTGCACAACAAATCATCACTTAAACACATGAAAAGTCATCACTTCAACACATGAAAAGGATTCGAATTCTTCAATAATTTCTCTTGTTCATTTTCTATCCTTTCACAATCTTTCCTTGATAAAAGATTCCATCATGTCAAACAAAGTATGACTGTCTTATGCATCTCATCCTCATCTCAGTAACATCTATTTCAAGTATTGAAGTATTGTCTTTACCATCATCTGCTCTTTAATAAGTATCTTAAGCAACATCTTTTTTTCTCGTTTCTTTATTAATTGGTACTGAAGCTGCTAACCCTTTTGGCTAATTTTACCTCTAGTTAGGATAATAATTTTCAATTTTTAATATATTTCAGTTTTATTTTGCTTCATTGCAAAGGGTTTCTTAATAATCTTTTCATTATAAGAAACGTGCCTATGCTTAACATATGGATCGTGGGGTAAGTTTCAAGAAAAAAGGAGTCATGTGAGCATCTTTCTCTATTTGTGCCAAGTGCTTTCTTTAAAAGGATCCTTTGAGAAAAGACCACAAAATTGCTTCCTTTCTATTTTTTTTCTCTCCACTTCCCTTAGTTGAATTTTATAATTTATTTATTATGCATCTCATAAATAACATAAATGAATATTACTAACCTCTTTGAAATATTGTGTTTTCCTTATTCTCCTATGTGCAAGAGTATCCAAATTTGAGGTTGGGATTCCCTAGTGAAAGACCTCACTTTTAGAGGTTAATACGAATATGGTGGTTCCTTCGATTTTTTGAGATCTTTTATGAGTGACAATAAAAAAATAAGTTCCTTTATAATGTGTTATTAATAAAATGTAAAAGTAATAGTGTTATATAATCTAAATTGGACCACAAAAGTATAAAAAAAGGTGAAAAAAGGAGTAAAAAAATTCATGTAAAGAATTTTACGAATAAATTAGTGGGATTTTTTTGGAGGAGAGATCGACATAAGGTACTGATGTGACACCTTAAAGACCTTGTGAAAGAATTATCAAATGTGGATGCTCTAACACTAAACTAGCATGGTTCTAAAAACTGGCAGTCCGTTCACTTTACATGAATAGTCATTCATTCCTTTCTCGCTCAACATAAAGCTGATCTAACAATATTCACTTGAAAGAAATGACAATTCATAATGTATTATTATTACGTAAAATGATGAATAACAGTCTATGTCTCCACCTCATGAATTGTCTTTTTTTTTTTTTTTACTAAGACTGAAGGGGAGAAGGGGGAAAGGGGAAACCCATGTCAAAACACTTAACGCGAGTGTTCAACATGCGACCTTCATCCTTCAGATTTTAAAAGGTCTATTTTTCAAATTTATCATAAATATCATTATCTTGAAAATAACACCTATGCAATCATTCTTTATATAAATATAAGGATATTATAGATATTCTACTTGTTACTATAACAATTACTTTATTTTACTTTTTACAGAAATTGAGCATTGTAATATTTCCGTTGAATTGGAATTACATGCCCTCTTCATTCCATTTAGCAAATTGAACAGGTCATGAATCATGAATGATGGCTATGGCTCGATTCCTCTAGAAGTAGTGGTTCCCAATTGTATTTGGCAACGTGGAGCTCGTGGTTTTTTTATTTTTTTCAAAATGAAATTTTTTTTTTTCTTTTACCTTATCTTCAAATTAAGTGCAGTAGATTTTGGCTTTAAGGACCACCAAATGCAGTTAGAGACATGGGCCGTATCCTGTCACTTAAAAGTTCAAACCATGCTGCATTGTGCAGCATTTTGTAGTTTTCTTTTCTTTTTTGTTTTTCTTCTGGCTAATCAGTTTGAATCATCAAATCAGTCAGTTCTGGAATCGGACAATTGCTCCAGTTTTTTATCCATAACTGAACTGTACTGATTTATAATGAAAAGTTTTGAATTTTTCTTCTGTGATAAAGGAAAGAGGGAAGAAAATGCAAATAAAACTATAGAAGCAAATATCAATAAACTTGAAAGATGAGGAGAAGCAGGTTAGGCCAAAGGGTCATTAGTTATTGTTTTTTTTTTTTTTTTTTTTTTGGCCCTTCAAGTGGCATTAGTTGCTTGCAGCAATTATGGGCATGATACATATAACACTTGGAACGCGTACAAAGAAGGGTGAAATCAATGTTACAATATAAGACAAACATTTTATTGGCTATCTAATTTTATCGTTTTGCATAACTAGCTTTTTCAATTGCAAAGTATTAACGCACTATTTACGAATTTATAAGATCACTTTAAAATCTAGTAATATAAGTAAACAAAATTTAATTAATTATAAAAATGAAAGGAAAAATAGCATAGAATTGATACTTTAAATTTTAAATAATTAATTATACAAAAATATATAATTCATTTAAGAAATTTGACATTTTCTTTTAAAGTGTATTTCTAAATAATAGATATCTATATATATATTTTATATATTCCGAGAGAAGTTGCTTTGCTTTCCACTCTCTGTTCCCCTTATCGGATCAAGCATCCATACCTTTCAATTAGTGTCATCGTACACTACCCAGCACATATGTTATAATGGCTTCAAAATTTCATGTCCATCCAATAATGTTTAGCACATTCCATGCTCCCCGTTCGTCTCGTAAAAGAATGCAAGCGAGTTCTTTTTCTCATAGTAATATTATAATGGTTTGAAATATTTATCAAATATTTCTATGATCCCAACAGTTTCTACTATCCCGATAAAGCATTCATGTCCAAGGTCTTAAAATGTCACATTAGCATTTTAATAACCTCTTTTTCTCAAAAACATCACTATTTTACTTCTATATCCTTCATAATATTTTATGATTTTTATGGGTCTCATATATTTTTTACTTAATACTATTTTATTTTCAAGTAAAAATATGTTAAAAAGTAAAAACCTAGCTTGTAGGATTGAGCAACTCAAAAAATTTAAGAACCTCTTTCCATCCTGTAGCAAACAGAAACATGTACTTGTTGGATAAAGATTACTAGCACATGTAATAATTTAGGTAAATATTTTAGGACCATGGAGAGACATGAGTTGGCATTTTGCTTTTTCCTAGACCAACAAGGTCACGGAATCATGTGCAGACCTAGACAAGATTACGACGGTTCATTCAAAGATAAAGTAGCGTATGTCCAGTGTCATTATCTTAAATTTGGAATGTACATTGATAATGGGTTTCTTTATAAAGGGTTGGATTTAATTATGCTAAGCCAATGAACAGCTCAACCCAAGCGTTGATCTCACTAGGTTCCCTTCACCAACTAGCCATCTACTCCTCATTTGAAAGATTCAGAATATTGCAAAAGAATTCAAGAAAAGTTGGCACTCTATCGAAACCACGCTAAGAAAGATGAGAACAACAAATTAATAAAATTGAGCAAAATAGATCAAGATTGCTTGGGATCAATCTTTTGTAACACCTGCATCTGCATCTAACAATCAAATTTAACTACTCCTTTTAGAGGCTTTATGCTTCCTTCTAACAACGTCCCTCCGCATATTATTAGTTCAAGCTAGTGTGATACGCTGCTTGTTCGAGTCAATATCAAATAAGTATCAATGTATGTTGATTATGCGGTGACAATAGTGCATAGTATTTATAAAAATGCCCTCACTAAAAAATTTTATCTATAATTATATGGTACTAACCTAACTAAATGAATCTTTCCTTATCCAACGACATTTCAACATCAACCAATACTTAGCTTTACAGAAATAATTTTTTATTTAGAACACCAATTAAAATTAATTACTTAAATAAGATCAAAATAAAATTAATTATCAAAATACAACATTAAAATCGTATTTGCTAAATGGAATAAATATTATTATTATATCACAATATATAATCACTATTCGCATTGGTATTTTGCCCATAGAATAGTAAAAATAAAGTAACGCTGTAGAGGTGTGCACTGTACGATTTGGTTTTTCTTTTAAATACGAACCTAATCATACTGATCGGTTCGTAATTTTTTCGAATAAAAAAAACCTTTCGGTTTGCAATTCTAATCGTTTTTATTCATAAAATAAAAAATATATATATTCTATTGAAAAACTTCCATTACATATTTCTTATCACTAATGCAAATATAAACAATAATATTTTTAAATTAATTATTTACCATATAAGCATGTAAAACTTATAGGAATGAGGGGTTTTCATTCATTATAAAATTATAATTGTGACTAGTCTCATTTTTTTGAATTATCTTGAACTATAATGATATACTATTCTTTATCCTAATATAAGACATAAAATTTAATTCACTGTATACTTCTAACTAACATATTACCAATTATATAAATCAATAAGTAACTACATAATAGAAGTAGATTAATTAGTAATATAAATGAAAAAAAATATGCAGGAGTTAGAATAATAGAGGCTAAAATCTAAAATCTATCTTATTTGTAGACAACATAACAATTAAAACATATTATGAAAAATCTAATTTTATTCTAATGAATAATACATACTAAGTCACAAATTTTAAAAATAATTAATTTTTTACAAATTTTAAAAAGGATTAAAAAAATTAATTATCTTTAAAATTTATGACATTAATATGTATCATTAGTAAAACAATTAGTAAAAATAATTTGTTTAATTTTTTTCAATATGTAAAATAGTTTAATTCGGTTCAAACCATACAGTTGAGTTCGCGATCCCGAACCGAATCGCGAACCACGAGCTGTTTGCTCTTCAACTAAACAAATAAAAAAAAAAAAAAAAAAAACCCAAAATTTCAATTCGATATACAATTGGATTAATTTTTTTTACATAGCTAACGGTGGATCCGTAACATCATCAAGCTTTGGAAAATGAGAAGCATACCTATCCGGAAAGTAATGATTTTGTCTAGCAGCTGCATCATCAAGCTTCGAGAAAAGTATTTCGTCCACAAGATTCCACCTATAGAATTCCAACCGTTGATATCAAGCAATGGAAAATGTAGAGGACTCCATAGCTATATCGCTATCGCGGGACTATACCGCGATTTATATACAGTAAATACATATCGCTCCAGCAAAACGTGATTTCATAACAGTATTCAAGCATAAAATCATGATTTTTTCAAGTGCTTTGCATATAAATTTCGATATTCTCTTTCTTAAATGAGATTTTGGAATTAGAATGTAGGTAATAATTTTTCAAAAACGAGCATGAACACATAGGACATTTAAAGATGATACTTTCAAAATTTCAATGACAGAGAATAGTAATAAGTACAAAAAAAGCATAATTTTTCAAAAGAAACATTGAATTTGTAAGAATAGAAATAAAAGAAGAAAAAAATCAATTTACAAGAACACATAATTAAAAAAGTGATAGAATTTTCTGAACAAATAAGCAAAAAACAATTATAAGTATTTTTGGATTTACTAAATTATGCAAGACCTTTCATAAATGATTTGAATTCTTTAGTAGAATGTGATATAGGATTTTTGGGTTTACTTCTTCATCGTTGAAAGCGATGGATGTGATCTAAGACGAGGAAGAATTTTGTTAAGAAAACCTCATAAATATACTAAAAAAAAAAACTGAAGAAATTTACAGATATACAAGTGGAAAGTTCAAAGAGAAGAATTTACCAAGATCATCCTCACTTCTTATATATTGGTAATCTGTTTTATAGAAATGATAGAGATATTTCACCCTACTTTACATGCGATCAACCGACTTCAACAAACAGCTCCCCTACATATATGTAAAAAAATAAACATATAAACTATATTACCACATATATAACGTTCACACTGACTCTATTTTTTTTAAATGTTGAGTCATTATGATCTAGTACCATATTACTAAGCTTCTACTCTTTTTTTTTTTGTGCCAAATGCTATGCTCCTACTTCAATGCATCGGATCAATAAAAATGCAAGAAATATTGTTTAAACAAAATTAGTTTATTATCAGCATTATTCTTTTGACTCATTTGGAAGAATGAACTCAATGAAATCGTCCATAGCTTTAACCGAAGATCCCTTAACATCTCCCTCCTCTCTGACTGCTGCTCTTATGATCTCTGCAATCTCCATTGCCTTCTTCTTCATCTCCTCCCCTTTCCCATTCTTCTCCATGACCAAATCAACCACACACTTTACTTGCTCTCCATGAATCTTACTCTCAATACCTCTTGTCAACTCAACACACACACCCATTTCTTCCACCAGCATCTTTGCATTATATGCTTGTTCTGCAGCCATAGGCCATGCGATAATCGACACACCTTGACTCAGACTCTCCATCACCGAATTCCACCCGCAGTGACTAAGGAATGCTCTGGTTGATCTATGACTTAAAATCTCCAATTGGGGTGCCCAAGTTCTCACCAAAAGCCCTTGGTTTGTTTCACTAACTCTTTTCTCAAAACCACTTGGCAACCACTCGTCCTTAAACTCACCTTTCATGTCGAAACCACGCGGAGGCCTAATGACCCAGATGAATGGTTTCCTTGACAATTCCATACCAATGGCTAGTTCCATCATTTGGGATTCGGTTACTGTGTTTTGTGAACCAAATGAAATGTAAAGAACCGAGTCTTCGTCTTGTTTATCAAGCCAATCGATGCATTTTTCAGCAGAAACCCCAGGTTCTTTCCCGGCACGTTTCCTTGATATTAGCCTTGCTTCCAAATCCGAAGAAGTGATCTTTGATTTGTCAAGGAGCATCTCTTGTGGTAAAAGAGGTCCTATGCACCAAACAGGAAGTTTTATATACTTCCTAAGAAGATCTATCCCTAGAGCTTCTGCTTCCTCTATAGTATTGCATAACCAACCATCAGAATCAAGTGATTGCGCAATTTGAGGCCTAAAGAACAACGACCAAATATCGGTGCCATCGGCATCCCTTAAGAAGCGATGGAGGTGCGACAAATGGAAGCGGCACCGGTCCGGAAATCCCGGTAAGTTGAAATACTCATCAGGAGCTTGTCGATGTGGGAGATTCATCCAAACAGATATATATGCCACTGTTCCATAAGCACCACCAGTGGTGAAAGCGATAGATTTGGTCCCAAACTTCCTAGCCACATCCACGGACCACCCGAAGAACACGTCGGCGATCACGCAAAGCGGCGGATGCCCCTCCTCTGCGATGATATCCGCGAGTAGGGACTCGACTGGGGACTTGAGGGATGTTGAGGCAGTAAAGAGCTGTGCTATTTGGTCCAGTCTTAGGTTTTCGGTGCTTTCGGTGTTGGGGGGTAATCCATGGTCTGCACTAGAGAAAGGAAGCTCGCGGAGGATTATTTTGGAGGTGGCGGTTGAGGTGGAGGTGGAGCGGAGGTAATTGATGTTTAATGGGGTGTTTGCAATGGTAATGGTGAAGCCTGTTGTTTGATGTATTTGTTGAGCTAGTGAAAGGAATGGAATAAGATGGCCATGAGCCATGAATGGAAGCATGAGTATGTGAGGATTCCTATGTTGTTCTACGTAGTTTGATGAGCCCATGTTTTTGAATTTTGAGTTTTGAGTTGTGTTGTGTTGTGCCGTACCTCCTTGTGTTTTATATGAATTTTCCTCTTATCTGTGGAAATAAAGGAGTATTCTCTTCGGAGGTTGGTGTGGTTATTATGAACTTATTAATAACTCGCACCAAGGGGGTGGAGGAGATGGGGCGAGCGTGGCGGTGTCTCTCTTTCTTTAATGATGGGTTGATTGGGTTGTAGCAAGCGACACGATGATTCTATTGCGGGCCCATGCATTTAGAGTTGATGAATTCCAGTATTATTATTATTATGGTTTTGGTTGGCCAAAAGAATTCGAGTACCATTTGAAAAGTTTCATCAAAACAAGGCAGCTAGAACTCCGCACTGGACCGTGCTCGGAACTGAGCCGATCCAAGACAGGCTGGGCCGGTTACAATGTACCACCGGTTCACAGGCAGGTCACAGCCCATTGAATCAGTTCATTTTTCTTTTTCTTTTTTTTTTTATTTTAAATATAACTTTTAATGATAAAGAGAAAATTGTAAAAAAATAAAATGGAATTAGCAATGACATACCAAAAACCCTTAAAAAAAAGTTCCATATTGTTAAAAAAAAAAAAAAAAAAGATATCACCTTAGTTAAAAGTTTATAAAAACCCAACTAAATAACTTTTCAATCACCTTTATTATTTGTATTGTTGATAACAATAACACATTCAATATTATAAATAGTAATAAATTTTTATTATTCACATGAAAAATAGGTTAAATACTATTTCCTATTTTTTATGTTTTCCCTTTACTTTTTCTCTTATTTTGTTGTTTTCTTTTTTTTTTTTTTTTAATTTTTTGACGACTTGGCCAATCAGCAGGTTAGAAGTCTGAATCAACCTAGACCTGATAACTTGTTTAGTCTTCAGATAGATCATGACCCATACAGCTAGGCTAGGTCAACGTGTGGACTCGTTGATGCTTGGTCGGATTGAGTCATCGACCCATGCTGAGGTCTACGATAGCATCATATGATGAACTACTAAATCATATATTTCATTCAAGAAAATTGTAAGGTTGACTAAAAGATTATTTATATAAATACCAATTATATATAAATAATTATCAAAATATTGATGTGAAATTGTCTATTTAAGTTGTAATTTTATCTGCTCTATGAATGTCATATGTCTTATATACGATTTTTATGATTTTTGTGAAAATAGTAAAAAAAATTTATTTATAGTAAATTATATGTTAAAGATATAATTTTATTTTTTGTTTATAGTACTAAAGTTTCTAAACCTTATGCCAAACATATGATTTCTTTATTGAAATCAAAATAGCATGTCTTAAATGAGATTTTATATTGGTATTTTGATAATTAAAATTATATAATTTGTGTTTAGGTAATTTTATTTTATAGGATTGCCACTTGGTAGACATGTATTAGACTATTCCATTCGGTATAGTATTTTTCTTTTTTTTTTTCTTTCTCTATAATATAAAACATGTTGCATCGCCGAGATAATCTTCTTATGGTATGCTACATAATTTCTTATGAACCTTTTGGACCGAATGAATTTCGTGTAGGGATCCTTCAATCATTTTTCGCTCCATATATTATCTGTCGTTACATATTAAAAAAGTATTTAATAAACATTATAATTTCTAGGTTTTTTTATTTTTATTTATATGTTGCTACAAATGATTAATAAATAAATAACTATTAAACATCATTATAGTTTGGGGTTCTTGTTTTCGTGGAATCGGAATTGGACCTGTCAAGACAGGGCAAGTTGAAAGTTCTTAAGAAGTAGCGGTTCTAATAGGTTGATTTAGGTTCCACAAGAATCATGAACCGGCTTCATTTTTTTTTTCAAAGGTAAAGGGAAAAAACATGATTCGGTATAGTATTTTTCTTTTTTTTTTCTTTCTCTATAATATAAAACATGTTGCATTGTCGATATAATCTTCTTATGGTATGCTACATAATTTCCTATGAACCTTTTGGACCGAATGAATTTCGTGTAGGGATCCTTCAATCATTTTTCGCTCCATATATTATCTGTCGTTATATATTAAAAGAGTATTTACTAAACATTATAATTTCTAGGTTTTTTTATTTTTATTTATATGTTGCTACAGATGATTAATAAATAAATAACTATTAAACATCATTATAGTTTGGGGTTCTTGTTTTCGTGGAACTGGAACTGGACCTGTCAAGACGGGGCAAGTTGATAGTTCCTAAGAAGCAGCGGTTCTAATAGGTTGATTTAGGTTCCACAAGAACCATGAACTGGCTTAATTTTTTTTTTTTCAAAGGTAAAGGGAAAAAACATGATTCGGTATAGTATTTTTCTTTTTTTTTTCTTTCTCTAAAATACAAAACATGTTGCATCACCGAGATAATCTTCTTATGGTATGCTACATAATTTCCTATGAACCTTTCGGACCGGATGAATTTCGTGCAGGGATCCTTCAATCATTTTTCGCTCCATATATTATCTGTCATCATATATTAAAAGAGTATTTAATAAATATTATAATTTCTAGGTTTTTTTATTTTTATTTATATGTTTCTACAAAATGATTAATAAATAAATAACTATTAAACATCATTATAGTTTGGGATTCTTGTTTTCATGGAATCGGAACTGACCCTGTCAAGACGGGGCAAGTTGACAGGTCCTAAGAAGCAGCGGTTCTAATAGGTTGATTCCGGTTCCACAAGAACCATGAACCGACTTAATGTTTTTTTTCAAAGGTAAAGGGAAAAAACATTTCCATAAAAAAAAATGCTTATCACATATACAATCACAAAATTTAGTAAAAAAACAATGTATATTTGCTTCAAATATGTCGAGTTAAATAACTAATTTTTTTCCTCGAACTTTGATGAATACATTCAATTGGAAGGAGATATTATACCTTACCTTCTATACAACATTAGCACTTCTCAATCTCTCTCCCTTGGTAGGATGATAATAAATAACTAAATATCAACAAAAAGCTCATTAACCTAGACTAGTGCCCAGTGAGTTATTTGTTGTGCTCTTCCCAAAAGAGTTGAAGTCACTAAAGTATTCGTCCTCCTTGCTTGAGTAGTCCTTCAAGTCTGTCCAATCGTGGTTGCAAGCTAATGTCTCAACTGTTGCAGAGCCATACCTGAACCTATGCTTGTCCAACTACTATCCTGCAATACCAGAAGCTTGCTCAATTGCCACAGTTGAAGCTGGTGCTGCCAATACTTGTTTAGTAATTTGAGATAGTTTAGCATTATATTACTTATCTTTTTCACGACATTACTTACAAAAATTGCATATATGTCTTGAGTGTCAAATATTTCGTTTACATATTCATAATAATAATACAGAACTTCATGAAGTCCCTCCACTTTGTTATGTGGATCCAACAATCATGCTATGTTGTATATCATAGGAATTTTCATGTAATACTTTAACCACTTGTCGTTAACGCACGATTTGTAAATTGGAATAAAGTCTTACCTTTTGGAGCATTCCAGTGATATTGTATGCCTTCAATTAAAAGAGATATATGCTAAGGTTGTATACTCGAGAGAGAACATTTATATAGTTATAAAAAACCTTCAACAATTCTAACAAATTACGGTAGACATTCCATTCATTGGGATGCAATAGTAAGTTTAGTATATGTGCAATTGCAAAACTACAATATAATTATTTATATGGTATTGTGTTAACTAAAAGTACATAAGTTGAATTTCATCTGTGTTGCCTATCTTTCTAAAATTTTTTTGGCCTTTGACCATGCATGCCACACCATTTCACCATTCTTTATTAACTAATGGATGATCCGTTATGTAGTCAATCACAACTTTTATTGAAGATGTACAAATTTTTAAGGATTCAATTCTGTCTTTTACACATAAATTTAAGGTATGATATGCACATCTTATATGAAAAAAATATTCCATCGAGCGTAGACTAACATAACGGTTGTAAGTCAGCAATGCTGGCTTTATTAGCTATAGCATTGTCGAAACCTATTGAGAAAATTTGTTTAGTTAAACCATTTTCATCAGGAATTATCCATATTGTGGCATATATGTTTTAGGTTGTATGTGCCCCATCCATTTTATGCAATGCAATCAATCTTTTTTCATAATTTAGTGTCGATCTATCAAATGAGATGCGATGCCCATATAAGAACTTTCACCCCATCTATTCATCCAAATATCTAAAAAAATGGAGATACATTTAAGAGTCTATAGTTTTAGAGTTTCTTGATGGCAATACATAAGATCTGCATTCCACTAGCATTGCAATCTACTCATCATTTGCACTGGCGCGTCATGATATGGTTCATCCTTGAATTGCCACAGCCTCGCTTCTTTCTTCAAGTTCGACCGTAATATTTGCTGCTGTAACGGATTTATTCCATACTCATTGGGAAGCTTCGACTTCAGATGCTTGGAAAGACTCTGATAATTGTCTCCCTTTGAAGAGGCATAATTGACGGTACAATAATTGCAATTTGCCTTTATCTTCCCGCTTGGACCTTCAACTTTCCTAAAATGTTTAGTAAACACATTAGACTTATATGGTTGATGTGGCTTAGTTGATGGTTCTGCTTAATCAAAGGGTGTATTTCTTCACTCGAATTGCCATAATCCTCGGCTTCATGCTATGGAAGTGATTCTACTATCGGATCTTGGGAGTCGTCATTACCTTGTGATTGGTAAACAAGATTAAACGTCTTGAAACTTGGTGGAACTATAGGAAACTGCTCAGGTGTGAATTCAAGGGTTGAAGCTTAGGGCCTGTTAAAGTCGTAGCAATTAGCATCCTCATCCACATTGATATTTGGTTATACCTGACACTCGGGTTGCTTTCCCCTTGATTTATCTTTCTTTCCAAATTTTTATAACACACCACTAAAGAAATAGGAAGTCATTGATTTTTTTTATTTGTTATATGTGAGATTACAAAAGCTAAATTACGAAGTGTAAACAACTATGTATTTTTCAACTATAGAGTGATAGTAATGAAAATAACAATTTATACTATGAATTTTCGGACAACTTCAAAAAGTAAGAGGCAATTATGAAAAGTTCACTTGTTGCAATTTTTGTATAGGCATGTGCCAAAAACACCACATCATTTTATAGCTAAATCATGCCATTTGAACATTTCAAAATTTCATCACGTGTAAACAATAAAAAGCCTAGTGAAAATCCTCACCTTGCACAGTAAATTTATCTGATCCTCCACAAACGTTCAAGAATTGAACATTAAAACTTAATTTCATTGGTTTACCTTCATGCAAATACAGTGTTTTTTTTTTTACGCGGTTGAAAACTGAGGCAAACTAATATATATAAATTATTGAGCTTACCATTAAATAGTTAAGATGTAATTGTTGACAACTGACCTAAAACAATTTGTTGTGTGCTGCTTTTGTTTTGCATGAATTTGCAAATGCCCCCCCCCCACTATTAAACTTGTAGCTAACTTTGTTTTACTCTCATCTTTCTTTTTTTTAATCTTTCATGTTTTAAGTCGGAACCCCCAGTTTCACTTTTCAAATCATGGTTCTCCTTAGGTAGATCCAAGACCCAAAAGACCTGTCAGAACCAGTGGGTCATAAGGAGATTCCAACCTGTTGAAGATGGGTCGGTTTAAGGTTTAGACCTGGCCCCTAATAATGTCTAGGTAAATGGACACCCTTTAAGAGTGTGAAAACATTATTTTCCATGATGAAGTTGAAATGAATAGTTAGAGCTATCTAATTGATTGTTTTTTTATTATTGTCATAAATTGTAGTTTTAATCTTGGTCCTATTAGCATCTATCTCTCAAGAGGATAAGTAGAGTTTTTTTTTTTTTTCATTTTTATGTGATAAAAAATCTTTTTTTTTTTTTTTTTTTTTTTTAAAAGCAAGTGCTATAAAAGGGAAATGATAAAGGTGCTATAAAGGGAATTGTTAAGAATTTAAGTAAGAGATCTCTTATTTCCACATACAAAATAAATATAAACAAAATATATCATAGAATAGATGTATAATATTAAATTCACTTTATAATGGAGAAATTTTCCACTTTCTCACTAAATTCCTTTTTTTAATAATTGTTTTATGTATTATAATTATTAAGAAAAGAGAGATTAAACTTACATTGTATTTGACAACTTCATTAAAAGTAGAAATGGGCGGAAATGAGCAGAAAGAAAGGAGTGGAAATGGAAATGAGTAGAAAGTTTGTTTTATGGTTGGTAACTTATAAAGAAAATGGAAGAAAAATAAGAGAAATGGAGTTAGTGATTGACACAATTATCCTTATGTCATTTTTATGAAATATTAGTAAGGAGGATAATTTGGTAATTGATTTTGTTTTCCACCACTTTCTCTCTAATTTTAAAGAGTCAAGAAGTGGCTTAGAAAGTGGAAACATTTTCACTCTTTTCTCTTCTTTTTTGAAACTTTCCACTTCAACTTAAATTACCAAACACAATTTTCTTTCCTTTCTATTACTTTCTTTCCATTTTCACTTTTTAACGTGGATCCAAATTGTCACACCCAAAATTAAAGGATATGGACAGTCCATCACATACTTATGCTATATAATGAACCTGCTAAGGCTCAAAATAACTAAAATCCAAATAAAATATATGGACCACAATAAGCTTTAATATTACATTATGTTTTCAATCTCAATATTTTACATCTCCATAATATTAAATAATTCAAACCAACTTAAAGTAATAAAGTTTAATTAAAATAACCAATTTTATAATACAACTAAGTTTTAGTAACAAACCCAATCCCATGTCTAGAGGTATTGAAAACAAAAATAAACAAATTTTAGTCACACCTATATCTTGAAAAAAAAATTCCTAAAGAGATGAGCCAGAGCCCCATATGCAGCAGCATAGACACACACATAATTCTAATGAAAATGCAACATCCAATAGTTTTTATCTTTAAATTGAGGCATAGTAAAAATAACACTTGAGCACTCACACTTTAAAAACATTACTAGTACCTCTGGGGGTCTTAAGTAACAATAACTGCTCAAGGATTTAATATAGGTAGCCTGAATACCTATATGTCTCATCTCTACAAGTAATAGCCTCGTTTAGGGGTTACAACTATTATGCAGCTGTACTTATTTCGATCCATTATATATTCAATTTAACAGACCCCACGAGCCTAAACTATACAAGTGCAACTTCTCTCTGAACCTAAGTAGATATTATCCTGCTACTATTTCCATATTGACTATTTACCAAGCCATCCTTAATGGCCTAAGTGCTTCATTACCGTGTTGGCATTGCTTAGCATGGATGTAGCCTCGCGAACCAAGTCTAATTTAATGACCATACATGAACATTCAATTAGTTATTAAGTCATCTTAAAGTTTTAAATTCATTTAGGATGCGTATCCTAAATAAGCAACACACAAGTCATTGCAAACAGAAATATTACTTCCTAGCTACGTATAACCATTTTTGAATTTCTCAACAATCGGAAGAAACTTGAATTTTTTTCTAGTATTTGTGCCATAACCAATGGAGACACTGATGATTAAACTTTAGATCTTTATCCTTAATCACTTCAATCTTCAAAGATATCTTATTGTAAAACTTGTTTCCTTTGAATTTTTTTTTCTCTTTTGTAAGACAATAGGTAGATGGATGGGGAATATTTATAGACCTCACGTCCTAAAAGGAATACAAAACATAAATGCCTTCTCTTTTTGTTTTTCTAATTAAGCCATAATTATTGCAGCTGAATGCACACTAATTCACTAATAGCCTCATTTATTACAAACTTAATAATTGGTAGAATTAATTATATTTTATGAGATACTTCACAAACACAACATTCATATATGGGATTATGGGAAGACTAATTTTGATATTTCACCAACCTCAGAGAACAACTCTTTATGTTAAAAAGAGAACTCACTTTTTTGTTTTGCCTTTCCAGCTTTTTAACTTCCATTTATTCCATAAAACAAATATTTTCTTCGTACATTATGTTAATGTGAGAAGAAATTAGGAATAAAAAAAAATAAAACCAATTAAATCAACTTAAGTCTTAAACCGAAGTAAACAAACCGAAAATTTATATCTTTTAACAATTTGATTTATAAAATTTCAATTCTGTACCAATTTGTAAATATATTAAGGTTTTTTCCTTACCAATTTGTAAATATATTAAGGTTTAGTTTCGTGGATAAACGGAATGAAACCGATTTCGAAAAGTATAATAATATTTTTAGTTGTAATTATAAATTTTATTAGGTTAATAGCAAAAATGGTATTTGAAATTTTACAAAATATTTAATCAGGTACCTGCAGTATCATTTTAAACAATTTGATTCATGAACAAAGTTTTCATCACCAAAACAAGCAATGACACCTTCAACAAAATGCTTGACACGCTTCACTATTGTACTTTCAACCATACATAAATAGTCATCTAAAGCATCACCCGTTACCCCGTATGCTAACATCCGAATAGCTGCAGTGCACTTTTGCATAGGTGAAGTGCTAAGTTTACCAACGGCATGTCTTGTTTGTTTGAAATAGGAGGAGTAATCTTCTAATACTTGCATGATCTGAAGAAATACATCTTTCTTCATACGGAATCTTCGTCGAAATTGCTCAGCCGTATATACCAGATTATCTGAGAAGTAATCGTTATACAAATGATTTTAACCTTCAATACGACCTCTATCTATATATCTTCTCTTTCTTCCTGTTGTGGAAGAACTCCCACTTAATCTGGAAGCATTTGATATAAAGAGCTAATAAGCTCTGTTCTAGTGCTACTTAATGATAAGAACAATTCTTTAGCTACCTCATGAGCAACCTCTTCAAACTCAGAATCAGAGTTACTTCTCGACATGATTATGTGAGAGGGTGAATTGGTGTTGATGAAAATGGAAATGTGAAATGTGAGAATGCTTGGTAAGGATATGCTTCTCTGCTTATATATATAGAAGATCAATTGATGCTTTACAATGGCTAGTTTCTTTTCACATTGATTTGATTGACAAAAGCTTTTACAACGGCTAGTTTTTCATATTGATTTGATTGACAACGGCTTTTGCAACGGCTAGTTTTCTCATATTGATTTGATTGACAACAGCTTTTGTAACGGCTTTTACAACAGCCTTTGCACTTCATTCATTAATAAATACCCTTACATTAAACAATTTCATTAAATAAACGCAATACATAATATAAGGCTACTTGTAGAACTAATTGTTAATTTCTAATAGAACTAACGATTGCTTTTTCTTTGCATTATTTCATTTCGCATCTCTTCAATCCATTGCCTTTGCACTTCATCCATTGATGATGTATTAGCAAATATCATCGATTTCTCCCACTCGAGCTGCTTCCAACGCTCTTTCTGTTCTATAACTTCATTAAATTTACGCAATACATTAACTTTCTCACGATCCGTATTGCTTAGACCTTTCAACTTCTTAGCCAAATTTGATACTGCCCCACTGTTTTCAACTTTTTCTTTTGCTTTTCTCTTACTTCCCGCTTTACCAGGTGGTCACATGAAAACTTCAACAACATCATCATCTTGAGGTACATTATTTTGTGAGGATGAACTTGTATATGCACCAGATTGATTCACCTTGGTTTGCTTACTTTAACTCTCTTTTGCATTTCCAATTTGAGACCTCCATTTAGGTTCATTTCGCAAAATAACCCAACAATGCTCGACCATACATTGTTTTTTTTTTTTTTTTCATTTTGTTTGAACAAATCATGAGCATCTTTTATATAGTCATTCTCATTTTTTCCACTTTTAGCCCGTCGTTTTATTTGGTCATAGCAAGACCCAAATTTTATTACATCCTTGGAGATTTTCATCCACCTTGATTTGCATTGTTGCCATGTTTGTTTTCGTGGATTCCCCCCTTCCCTCCCTCAGGCTTGACCTTCCTCGAAGCTAGACATCATCACGAGTCGGTTTCGAATCGGGAACCGACTTGACCCGTCACCTTCGGTTCCTGAACCAGGAACTGGCCCGGGAATGGTGGGTCTAAACCAGTAAAGGACCCGTCAGAACCATCCCTAAAAATCGTATGACTCGGCTGTTCTGGAACCGCCGATTCAAGAACCGAAAGAACCGGCGGTTCTACACCATAAAAATTATAAAAAAAGTAAGAAAAAAAGAAAAGAAAATCATAAAAAAATTGTAATTATAAAATAAATATTTAAAACTATTTTCGCATAAATAATAAAAAATTTATTTCCTATTTACAATATTTAATGTGTTATTATTAACAACACAATTAATAAATACATTTGAAATCATATATTGTTAAATTTGCAAACTTCTAATCAAAGTAGACTTTTTTTCTTAACAATGTGTGATTCGTTTTTTGTTATTGAGAATTATTTGTATCTTGAATATTTTATAGTGTCATACTACTAATAACAACTAAAAAGTGCAAGTGATTGTATATAAATAAATACATAATTATAGAATTTCTTTAACTAAGCTATGAACAATTATTGTTAGGCTCAATGTTATTTCAAGTTAAAAATTTATTTGCATTTTTCTTAGTTAAATTAAGTAAATTATTTAATAGATTTATTTTTTATTTTTATGGTTCGCGGTTCCTCTAGAACTAGATCCGAACCGTGGGAACTAGCGGTTCCTGAGAACCGGGAACCGAACTGGCTCCCACGGGTTCGATTCCTGTTCCACCACTTTTAGAACCGGGAACCGGCGGTTTGAGTTCGGGTCCGGTTCCTGACCCGAACCAAACAGTGACGATGTCTACTCGAAGCTCTCGTGAACTCATTGCCGAAAGTTCTGCATCGGCTGGCTATTTCCAATAATTAGATCTTTACTTATCATTAACCATGCATAAATAAGAAGTTTGTCATCAATATGCTCCCATTTTTTTCTGCGACTATCATCCTCTTCGTTTTCATTGTCCTCCTCATCCTCAAGATTTTTTTGTACAGAGAATTATGGATATTGTGAAGTTGTGCTGCTAGGTGTTTGTGGTGTCTAATCAGTTGTAGGTTGAGAAAAATGCACTCCAGTAGCATTAAATTGTGGTATGTTTTGGGGATTAATGTGAGGAGGACATTGAAAATATGTTGGCATCATAGTTCTTAGGTTTTGAATGAAACTGAATGATGGATTAAAATTTTGTACGCCTTGACTTATATTTTGGAAATTTGGAAGATTTTGAAAATTCGTGATACTTTGAAAAAATACACCATATGGAAAAATAAGAGGCATTTTGTGAATTTAAGGGTATTTAAAAATTTTGTGTGTCTTGTGGATGATCAGAATGTGATAATTTTTTAGGATTATTATGACCCATATGTAGCTAAACTATCAACTATGAAGTAATTTTTGAAGTAAAGTAGGTTTAGTAAATTTTTTTGTGAATGATCAATGTCAATTTTCACATGTATATATAACTAGAAAAAAATTTTCCATTTAAATTTACCGTTCTAAAATTCAGAACTGCTAAAAAAAAAAAAAAGGAATGAGCCGTTTGATTGTAAATTCAGAATGGCTAAAAAAAATAGCAGAACGGAAATATTAAGAAATATAAACCAAGGCAAAGCAAAGCAAATAAGTGGAATCCTGCAACGAAACAAGAAAAAGAAAGTGATTAATTTAATTGAATATAAAAAGCAAAGCAAAAAAAGTAAAATAAAAAGAGAAGAAGTTTTGATCGTTTAGTAAATAAATGAAAATCATATAAAAAACAAAGCAAAAAAAAAAATAAAATAAAAAATAAGAAGCTAAAGTACTAGTTTTTGTCGGGGAACCTTTTGTAAAATATAGAAGCTCTCTCATCCCACAAGGACCCAAGTAGGGATGCAACCTGGGCGGGTTCAGGATGGGTTTTTTGAAACCCGAACTCGACCCGAGCCCTTAACGGGTGTCCCAAAACTCGAGAAAAACCCTATAGGGTTTTTTTTGTCAATCACAAAACCCGACCCGCTAGGATTTAAGGAATCCATAACCCGATCTGACCCGATTCCAAGATTTTTAATTTTTTTCTTTATAAAAAACAAAAGAAAGAATTTTGTTTTAAGTTATTAATGATACAAACACTTACATTGAAAAAATGAATTTTAGACAATAATATCATATAAAATGATGCAAACACTTCATTTCCAGTTACTTTCACAAACATATAATATAAATGGGATCCTTGCTTTAATAACTTAATATTTTTAAATTTTTAATATTTTGAATTTATACCGAATCGGGTTTTCCTAACGGGTTACATAATAAACCCAAAATCCGATCATATAACTTATCGGGTTTTTTTTTTAATCCCAAAATTCATTCTAAAACTCTATAAAGTTTGACCCTATAGGATTTTTAGCAGGTTAAACGATCGAATACCCTATAACAATCCATCCTGCTTATATCCCTAGACCCAAGTTGAGATCCTTCCCATTCATTAAGTGATTTTCACTAAAAAGCTCCCGTTGGGATGCTCTAACACATCAAGAAGCCGAGAAATAATTATCTATTAAACCAAATTTTTAAAAGTCAAATCACACGCGGAGTTGGGGATATGCAAATTTAAGGTATAGAGCGCATGGAGCTGTTGATGTCCCTGGGAATCCGTAAGAAAGGAGAGATATATATTAAAAGCACTGAACAGACTTTATGCAGAGGCTGATGTGAGTGAGAGAGAGAGATCAAAAGCAAATGAACGGATGAGAAGAGAGGAGAGAGATCTGGCAAAACGACGGACTTTATTCAACCTCGCTCTAATATGCGGTTGTTTATGCTGATATCCGCATACCCATTTGAAGTGCGGCATAACTTTGTATTTGTATAATTATTTTTATCTAATTAACATTTATTAAATTCTTTTAATTAAGTTAGTAAATAAGAAATTATCTCCATTTTAAAAGCATGTACATTAGCTTTTTTAACTTTATGGGGGATTGAAGACCTCTCTATTTAGATCGTCTGTTTTTCATTTTATATATATTTATATCAAAATTATATATATAAATATATTTAATTTATAATTATATTTTATCTATTCAATCTTTCTGTCAGAATTGTATATATTTCTTAATAAACGATTTAATAAAAAAAAGTTTGAAAAAAATTATTTGTATTTGTAATAAAAAACTAACCAAATAAATCCCTAAAAAGTAAGTTTTTTTTAAGAAATTTTATTATTATTATTATTATTATTATTATTATTATTATTATTATGTAAAAGTAAAATATTGTATAAAGATAAATGAAGAAACTCATATGAAAATTTTTATGGATAAAAATAGTAAAATCCTTTAAATGAAAAGAGCATTTAAGAATTTTGCGAAAGAACTTTTGGATCTGGATGCTCTATTGATCATCAAGCTGTGGAGTGACATAGTCAGGCTAATAAAGCATCCCCAAGTCTAACCCAATCTTTTTTATTCTGATCTCTCATCTCCATATTAACGATTTCGTATAAGGATTTTCAAAAAGTGATAGGTTTTCTAACCTTTTGGGATTTTTGGTTAAGAGCTCGAAAAGTACATCTTTTTTTATTTATTTTATTTTTATAAATCTTTTAAGGACTCAGAAAAACTTACTAAAATGCCAAGATGTAATATGAATGACATTAGCAAGGATAAATCTTTAAAATATTGATATATCATCAGTGTTTTATAAAGATTTTATGAGATGAAAAAGCATAAAGTGTCATATTACTATTTTAAAGATCTTTCTTCTAAAGAATCTTGTTACTTTATTTATAAGGCCTTACATCGGCATCTTTTTAATTTTTTTATGATTCTCATGTACTTTTACCTAATATCCTCATCTTTTCTTTTTCAAGTAAACTGAAAAAGATGAAAAAAGAGGGGAAAAAAAAATGAAAACCCTCTCCATTATTATGGACATCAGGGAACTGGGTTAAGAAGCTTGAAAAAGGATGCTCTATCATGCTGGGAGCTGTAGAAGAGAAGGAATAGATGGGGTCGTGGTATGCTGTTCCATAATTGTGCAACTAGAAATAAAATCGGCTATCACAGTTTCGAGATATGAAACCCTGAGTTATTCTTGGTAGATTTAAGACAAAAAAAAAAAAAAAAAAACAAAATCATTGGAATTGAACCAATTGATAATTGAACCAAATAAAAAAAAAATACATATATATATATATATATATATAGTGTTTTTAACAAATTGATTTAAAAATTTTTTAATTCGATCAAATCCATAAATTTATGATTGGTTTAGTGGGATAAACCCAAATAATTCATAAAACCAAACCAAACCGTCTTATAAAAAATATAATAATATTTTACTTATAAATTATAACTATAAATTTGTTTATGATGATTGATTAAAGATCATATATGCTCATATGATTGATTAAAGATCATATATTCCATTTGATGTTTATTATTAGGTGAATATTGATTAAAATCAACTTATTTATTTTTAAATTTTTTTTTTTAGACTTATGATACATATTCTTTTTGTTTATGATGAACTATTGTTTTTTTAATAGTTTTTAACTTTATAAAGTATAAAATTTATTTATTTAGTTATAAACTCTTATTATGTTTTAATTTTTTAATATATTTTTTCAACACATCATTTTATTCGTTAATGGCTTTTGTTGATGGATGATTTTTTATTTTGGCTAAATTTATTGATAGATGATTAACTTGATGGTTCTATTAAAAATTATAAATTATGAATTATCATATATTAGTCAGTGAGTGTATTTTATTGGTGGATAATTGATTTTATATAAGACTATAAATTAAAAGTATGATGAATTTATAAAGTATTTTATCGTGGTTTGCGATATAAACTTTGTAAAGTGATATAAAATTTTAAGTATTTATACAAATGTAAAAAAAATAGAAAAAAAATATTTAATTAGAATTTTGATTTGATCTATAATTCAAACTAAACCAAACCAAATTGTTATTTAATAGTTTATGCAATTTCTAATCCAAACTAAACAAAAACTTAACGGTTTGGTTTGGAATGGAAAAAAAAAATCCAAATGGTAAATTAGGGTTTGATTTTAGTAAAAACTGAATTAAATCGATCCATGCCCACCTCTAGATTTTGGTCAGTTATCGTACATATATATGTGTATATATATATTATGTACTTCTAACATATTGATTTTTAAATATGTACATTTTGTCAAGCAATTCTGTAAACAAGTACCTAAACCGCTCTATAATTAATCTGCCTTTAATTTTATGCAATTTTTTCTTTTAATTTAGCATTCTTTTATTATCTTGTTTGAATTAAAAAAAATGTCCTAAATTCACTTTATTTTAAATGTTTAATAGTTTAAACATATAATTTCAAATATAAGAATGTAAAGTAAACAATAATCATATGTAAAAAAAATATATCTTCAATTTTCATTTTATTTTATTTTGAAAAAGCACTTGAACCACTTCAAGGGATACATACTTAAAAATATATGAACCCAATTATTATCCTAGCTATATTCAATCTTGAATGTTCTCGCTAGAGCTACAAATGAGTCGAGCCAAGCTGAGCTTCTAAAAGCTCGACTCAGCTCATTTAAAATTTATCGAGCTCGAACTCGAACTCGAACTCGAGTTGAACTTTTTTTGGAACCTAAAAGTTAGCCTCAAACTCGGCTTGTTTAACTAAATGAGTTTTAGTTTGAGCCCAAGCTCAGCTCATTTATGAAATGAGCTTGAGCCGAGCTGTATTTTTTTTAAGCTTTTATCGAGTTAGACATTTAAGTTCAAGTTTGACTCGTTTAGATAGTTCGTTTTTCATTTTTTTCAAACCTAGAATATAATGTAATATATATGTTTATGTAAATATATATGCACAAATATCAAATAGAAATTAGTTTTTATTGTTTTGGTTTTATAGTTACGTGTAATATATCATGCATAAAAATTTCAAAAATCTACTGGCGAGCTTATTAATAAGCTTGTAAGTGTGTCTACTTGCGATTCCATTTATGAGCCTAAATAAGTTTGTTCATAAACCAGCTTGCAAGCTTACATCAAAGCTTGAGCACAACTCATTTAGATAAATGAGTTTTACTTTAGGTTCAAGCTTGGCTCGTTTACCAATCAAGCTTGAGCCGAACTTGAGGCAAATCGAGCTTGAGTATCTCACAAGTAGCTTGACTCGTTTACAGCTCTAGTTTTTACAACCTACCCATGACCCGATAAGCCCTAGCTAGAGGAGAGTAGGTTGGTCTCAACATTTTAGATGTCTTTAACAAAACAAAATCAAGCAAATGCTAAAATTACTAAATTAGTGATGCGACATGCCCCAAGCCTCATGTTTGTATAAAATTGCTTTGATTTTTTTTTGTTTTTGCCATCATGTAAGTGCTTCGATCATAAGCTAATAAAATGTAATAAGCGTAACTTTTTTTTTTTTTTTGCCAAAGTGTACTATATGTTCATATGCAATATTTAGGGTCCATTTGGATTTCTATGTCATATCTATATCTGTATCTACACTTTATGTATAAAAATATATGATTTATAGCTATATTTTATTTGTCTTTAGTCTATTTGATGTTTTTATGAAAAATACCATATGTCTTCATCTATATATATATATATATATATATATATTTCTTGACAAAATAATATATTAGAAAAAATATTAAAAAGTGTCTGTCATCTTTTCGATGCCAAACAAATCCTTATATTTACCCGATGAAACCTAGCCATCTCAAGCTCTTAGTCTTCCCCACCAATGTGACATTCTTATAAATCATAAACAACATTATACCCACCGATATTTGTTCCGGCCATCACTTGATCGAGATGTGACCATAGACTTCTACATCCAATGTGAAAAAGGATAGGTAGGCCACCCTCTATTGAGGGCCTGTCACATAGAAGAGTATACCATAGTAGTCCCACATGCGGTACCGCATTTGGTACCATTTTTCCACTTGACAAACCTTCAATAGAGAGTCTACCTAAGATCGGTAGGCCAAAGCCCTACCCATATTTTACTCCATCCCATGATATTTCACTGCATCCTTAGCTAATTGCAATTGTTCTTATTGGATTTTTATGTTCACATGAATGAGAAATTAATGTGGAAACTTTTTCAGATAGATCTTTTAGTTATAAAGGAAAATGATTATGATTTTTGTTATTTTTTTTTACAAAATTAACATTGACGGTATATTTGGTTTTACAATAGAACGAGTATCCCATCTTTATTGCTGCAAAATGGCTATTCCTTCGTTTGGCCTACAAAAAATTCTATCAATAGAATTTTTATTCTATATAATGCGAAATAAGGAATCTTCATTTCTTTTATTTATTAAAGCAATGGCTATTTCAGGCCAAAAATATATTTTATTCTAAAAATATTCCTAATGACAAATTAGGGAATTGCAATTCTTTTCTAACCTTATTTCATTCTAATGAACTAAATGTGTGGTGAGATTCACATTTAAAATGAAATAGTTTGATGCAAGGTATAAATGCTTGAATCCAAGCGAAATTAGAGGATCAAAAGAATTCAGTAATACAAAAAAGGAGATAAATTTATCTAAAGAATTTAGGAGAAATTTGCATTTAACAAATATCCACCTTCAAATTTAGTATTAGTAAAAATTTAATTTCATCTATTAATAACCAATTATATGATAAACTAGCATAAGTTGGACAAAGTGAAATTTTTGTTTCAAAAATACGTTGAATTCCATAGAACTTTACTTATCGACTAAAATTCGTACGGTTAAAATACAACAAGATACTTAATAATAAATAAAATGAAATAAAAGTACGACCAATAAGCCAGACAAGACATGATTAAGCTGGCTTAAACACATTTAATCACTGCAAAAATTTAGGTTTTTGAGACTGATATTTTTGTAGCTAAAAGAAGGGATATTGCAAAAGACTTTTAGAAATAAGATTTCCATTAGAGATAAAATTTTGCTAAAAAATTGTCCTCAATAATTCATTTAGCGACGAAAATGTCATCTATTGCAATTTTACAATAGAATTTCTTTCACTGATATAGGTGAATTTCTCTAATTTCTTAAAAATTACAATGGACATTATTTCATTATAAAAAAAAAATACATCACAAGTTTGTCTATATTTTTATTTTTATTAAAAGTAATATAGTAATTATATTCTCACCCACTAATCTGTCTCTATAACAACAACAATAATAATAATATGAAATGTCATCACAAATTTGTTGTAATTGAAATGTCTAAATCCGCTTCAAAGTGGCATGCTACATAGTTTTATGCTTAATGCTGACACCTTCCCAAAAAGACACTTTTTTAGCAATGCTTTGTAATAAGCGTGCATAATTTTATAGTTTTGATAAATAGCAATTCATTATACCAAATGGCTTGTTGATTAATAAAGTTTTACCACCTTCTAATTCTATATAAGGTGTATAACCATTTTGCTACCTCATAACCCTTTAACTATATTTAATTGATAAGATTTTTAATAAATAATAAATCTATGTTAAAGAAATAAAATATATATTTGATAATATATATTTAGTCTATATTTTATACTATTTTTTTATATAATATATTATTGAAATGCATTATACTTTGGAATAATATATTATAACTTTTTTTACATAATTTGTTTTTATACAAAGATGCCACATACTATATATAAATATAAAAGATTCAACATAAATATAATAAATATATTATTAAATTAACAGATAAATGCATTTTAATTATTTATGTATAAATAAAATTACGAAGGATATAAAAATTATTATTTAAAAAAATCCCAAAAGATGGCCACTCGAAGGGAAAAAAACCAAGAATAAAGCACATGAAATCCCATCGTTTCATTTTATATTAAAATGGTGTTTTTAAATCATGATTTCAATGGTGGTGCAATGGTAGTATTTTATTACTTTTACATTGGAAATCTATGTTTGATTCTTAGTCTTGATAAAGTGCTGAATAATTTTTTAAAGGCTAAAGATACAAAAACAAGCCCAGTGAAAGTCAGATCCAAGTCTTTATATCTAACAACAAAGTATATATCACTGCACCATGCAACCAAATGTAATATTATTTTTATAATATCGTATTTAATTATTTTAAAATTGAATTTGTAATCTATATTGTTAAAGCCAAAGCAACTACTTTGGTGTCTTTAGGCTTTTTAATCTTTTTATTATTTATATATAATTTAGCTATCATGATTTTGTAACTTTTTTTTCAAAATATAAACTACTTCCTTTTAATTGTTTTTTAAACCATAACTACTTTTTTTTTATCTTTTTATTTTAAAATATTTGCATTTTATTGTGAATTAAAAAAATTAGAGATGAAAATTAATATTTTACAATAATATTCCATATAACTATTTTGTCAACCTCATTCTTCAATTCAGCCCAAGTTAACGGTCCAAATTTATAAAGCAGTTCAACTCCTATATTAAGAATAACTGCCTTGTCCAGTGGATTAATCATGGATGCAAGGCCCATGCCACCAACTGCAACTCCAAATTCAAAGAAAGCCGAAGCTGGTGCAAGCCCATTTGAGGAAGTCCCGCTCAAATAGAATCGTAAATGGGCGTCTTTCTCCGTGCATCTAGCGGGCTACATAGGAATATCGAAGAGACTAACTACAAGACATTAATCTTTGTTCTTGATTGTAATAACGTCTTTTGTGTCTTTATGTTTTGCTTTATTTGGTATTCACTAGATTCTTTTGTGAGATAAAGACTCCTATTTCATGGATTATTAGTTAACAGTTTCTTTATATGTTATGTTTTAATTAATTGTGTATTTTGATTATCCCAAATCTTAATTCATGAACTTGTTAATGGTCATTGATTTTTTTTTTTGGAGTTAGAACTCATGTAAAACTCAAGTAGGTTAGTTCACTACTAGGGTAGAATTGGATTATATGAAAGCTATGTAGTTAAATTTAGAATTTTAGAATTTTAGGCTTAATGCAATTAATATTCACTGTAGATGCATGGCAAATGTTGGTAAGCCATTTTGAATATGGGCTCTCTAAGCTAAGATCTACCTATTTAGGTCATGGATCGGGCTCTTTAAGCCATGTCTAATCTATCCTAAACCATAGGTCAACTATGCAAAATTAAACCGAACTACTATAGTCAATAGCAACTTAGTCATTGCTTTCTCGCTATCGACTAGCTACCTTACATGCATTGGTCTCCATATTTTACCTTGTTGTTTATTTTTGTTATTGCATTTCATGATTGCATTTGAATTACTTATTAGATACCCTTACAAATTCTAGGTGTTTGGTTCTAAACAAATGAAGTTATTGGTTTAACCATTTTCTTTGATGATCAAGAGAGAATTGTTGATATTGATTTATTTAAAATGTTCATTGACTATATCATATGTTTATTTCATGCATTTTACAATCTTTGCAGTTTGTTTGATCACCTTATTACTGCCATTACATTTTTATAGTAGGACGGAATTAACCTTTCTTGGTGGTGGTTATACATGTAGTGGGAAAATATTCAACTAATTCAAGTTTTATAATTATGTACATCTAATACATTCATTAAATTCACACTTCATATTTAGACAATTGCACCTAATTATTCATAGCATATAGATGAATAGTGTTGAATCCAATGATAGACTTAATTATGATTATCAATATCACATACTCTTCTATTATCTACCGTAAAAATAATTTGGGTATAAATATTAATCAATACTAATAATACTGTTATGAGAGAAATTATCAACACTCAATATCAGTTATGAAAACATACCAAAGCTTTATAAGTCACCATTAAGGTTACCTATGTGATTGAGAAACAAGATTCGAATTATTATTCCATTGTTCAACACCATAGAAGCTCCTATTATAGATTGTGATAAAGATTGTTTGGTTTCGATAATCACTAATCTTTTATCGATTAATTATAACTTTTATAGTTAATTGCTTCAATTACATTACCATAATCAATTAACATATTAATTAATTAATCTTCTCTATAAATTCCTCTATTAGGTTTGACCCTAATTTGATAGATGTATATGTCTCATATTGGTATTGCATTCAACTTTGTCTAATAATGCATATCTAGTTATATTCATGAAATGCTATTCATTATATATAAGATCTAATATGCCTTTCTATGTGCACAATTAGATACTAAAAAAATGGATAATTAATGAATGAAACACATATTCAATTGCATAGCTTTCTTAGGGTTGTCACGCCTAGATATTAATAAATTACTTTTCCATTGAATTCACAAATAACACATAACAAATAGTGAAATGCATACAAAGATGCAATAAGAAGACAGAAAGAATAAACCAAATTATACTGAAAAACACTTTAACATAGCAATTGTTCTTCTAATCTATAGACCTCTTCTTCTCCTCTTTTTCATATTATAGAATATCACGTGTATATTGAAAGACGACTCTCTCCAACATCTCCATCCTGTTTTAAGAGACCTTGCATAACTATTAATAGGCCAGGGTTTACGCTAAGATTATAAAAACATCACAAAGTAATATAATTCTAAGAGTTGCGTGGCTCAACACACGAGCATATATCAACCCGTGCATGTCATCATAATCAACGATTGGGATGCAACTTAAATTAAAAAATATATGACCATATATCTCACTTTCATAACTGGGAATTATCCTTCTCTTAGGTGATAGATCATGGCATATAATTTATTGATTTCTTCAATAATTTTCAATGAACTCCAAAATCTTCAAAATTCAATCAATTACCCATCATTCCTCAATCCATTTTCTTAAATCCCTACAATTAAAAAAAAAACTCAATTATGTAATAAACTTAATTAATAATTTCTTAAATTGTATAAAAGAGTGCAAATTATCCTTTTTAAAATAGATATAAAATTTTTTTATCACCACCTCCTAAGGTACCAACATTATTGAAAAACATAAGAACTATCAATAGCCTTAAAGTCTTTAACCCCAATTGAGAAGGGTAATATATCCTTATTTTCAGATTGGTTATCAAAAGACCAATCGGTAATTGCATTCGTATGATAAATACATTGAATAATAGAGCTCTATTAAAGTTGGAATATAGAGTCGAAACGTAGAAATATAAGTTTTTATCATCTATATAAAATAAATTTAAAAAATTACAAATATATGTATAGTAGTCTTAAATAAAAATTGAAATACATAAACGGATATAGATAAAAAAAAAATTTCATAATATAGCATGTGCAAAAAAGGAGCATGGAGAGTCAAAAACAAGTTTTCCACACCACCCCCCCCCCCCCCCCCCCCCCCCCCCCCCCCCCCCCCCCCCCCCCCCCCCGCAACCTTCTATTTTCTTTAAAAGGAGTTATGGATTGAAAAGAATCGATTTTTTAAATTGTGTGAATTCCTGATGGTGTAAAAAAAAGCAAATAATTTCCTTTATAAACTTTATAGGTATAATTTACATTTGAATGAAGGATATAAACATTTAAACAAAAGAGTGGAAGAGAGAACAAGAAAAAGAAAACAATATTAGGATGGGATAATAAAGAAGATCTAATACCTTAATAGTTTATAAGCATATAAAGCCCGATATATATTTTAGGAAAATGTCAAATTTGGTAATTGAACATTTCATAAAAATTGAATTTGGTACCTAAATTTTAAAGTGGTCAATTTAATACATAATTAGACTTTTCGTGATTATTTTTACTACCTCACTAACAACATTTGCCTTATTTCCTAATGCGGGAGAAGTAGTTTATACATTAGTGAAAAAGAGTGTTCAAATAAATAGTAAAAATTCAATGATAGACTACCTCTTTCATGCCAGCATATAAAGTAAATAGCGTTAAGTATTTAATAAAATAGTCACAAAAAAGTTGATGGAATATTAAATTGATCACTTCAAAATTTAGGTATCAAATTGAATTTTTTATATAATGTGAAGGTATTAATTTTGACATTTATCATATGTTTTATATTTCTACCTATTTGCTTGAAATATGTATAATTAGTAAATTGAGAGATGGAGATCAACAATACAAGCGGAGCTTGCATCAACATCATTGTCCCATATGGCGGGGGGATTTTAATATTTAATTTTTAGGATTATATTTATATCTATTATTTTAGATTTACTTTTATTTATTTTATATTTATCTACTATATTTACTTATGTAGTCATTGATATAATAGGTCAAGTATCTAAGCATTAGATACCTATAGATAAAACAAGTAAGGTTTTTAGAATTAACTTGGATTTACCTTTTATTAATTTTTAAGTTGTTAAATAATAGTCATTAGATTAAGTTTATGTCATAAGCTCATATTTGACCTTACTTTATTATAAATAGTTCCTTTCGAGGGTTTAAACAGATCTACTGATATTTTGAATAAAGAATTTTTTTTTTAGAAGTGTGATTCATTTTTCAAGTTTGGTGTAAGACCATCAAAATATTCACAAGTGTGAGACTATCAAACCATGCTACTGTTATTATTGATCTAAATATCATAATTTGTCACTAATGAAATTTCGTCCACCGAGAATTGCTTCTGATTTCTAAGCATTATCCAACGGAAGGTAAAGACCCAATTTGATGGCAAGATTATTAAATAGTTTGATTATTCTTGCTGCTTGAGGTGAGTTTTCTTGGCATTTTCTATCATAATTCTTATTTAATTTAATTTTCCTAATTAATATTTTGCAACTTTTATATTGTGTCCTTTTATATTACTATGAAATTTTTCTTACTTTTGTGTCCTAAGTCATTTGGTGGAATCTTACATTTTCAAAAAAATTTAACGTATATACTTGTGATCCTACCAAAGTCCATACAACAATGATTTATACATAAATTAACTTAGAAGGGTCTCATAAAATCATAAACTTATGATAAAAGTTGCAATTTTAGTAGCTATGCATATGATTGTTCATACATACTATAAATGGTCATTTCAGTAATCGGGCTTAGAGCCTAATTTAATGCAATGGGCTAGTCTTTTGGGATGGTAATAGGGCTTAGAAGACCAAACCTAATAAAAAATACCGTAGAAGGATTTGGCTTGGAACAAGGATCGCCAAACCAGTTCATTCCACTCTTGGCCTAATTTGGTTTTCTCATATGTAAAAAGTAGACTCCAAAATTATCTTTCTATGTTAGATTGGGCTTTGTTTGACTAAAATAGGGATTATATAGAATAAAATAAGCTTATTTCTGTTTTATATTAAAGATGTGTGTTGAGAATATAGATGTAGATCTTAAAGAAAATTCAACATCGATCAAATTGAGGAAAGATCTAGCCTAATTCAAAACCATTAATGTCGGTCTCAATATTTAGCTATTAGGGTCTAAATTAGACAATTAGTTATTGTTTATACTGTAATTAGAGAGATTTAATATCTTATAAATTTGGTAATAATGCAACGGTAACAAAGGGTATGTATCTATAAATTTTGATGTATTAAGGCTGTAAATACATAGAAAATAAAAAAAAAAAAAATTCATCATTTCACATCATGGCATCAAAGCAGTTTGATATATCCCAAAGTAAAGTCAACAATACCAGTATTTTTATATTCCCAATTCGAGAAGAGAGAGCATGGCAAATCCATTAGGGGGCTACCAATCGCACTAAGGTGAGGCGAATCCCACATTAAGGTTGATCACAACCCTCCTCAATGGTAGGAATTATTTTTCATGATCTTGGGCTATAACTCTCTCATTAAGTGGCAAAACCAAGCTTGGCTATGTCACTGGTACAAAAAAAAAAAAAAAAAAAAAATCTAGAAGAGCTAGAAGTAAGTATTTAAGAATGACAAACCAACAATCATCTAGTGATGTCGTGGGTGTTGAATTCAATGAAGCCTCAAATCAATGAGCTTTTTGTATCCTCAAATTCATCCTTTGAAATGTGGAATTCAATCCAAGAATTATTGGGGCAACAAAACAATTTTGCTCACATCTTTCAATTAAAGCAAGAAGTTGCTCAAATAAAGAAAAACAACAAAACCATAACCCAGCATCTTGGATCCTTGAAATCAAAATGGGACGAATTAGCTATTTATCTTCCACAAACCATAGATCTTAAAACTATTCAAGAAAGGTCAGAACAAGAAAAGATTTACTAGTTTTTAGTTATCTTGATCCTAATTTTGAGGTAGTTTGTACCTAGATTTTACCATCCCCCAAACTACTTCCCTTATCGAGTATTATGTCTATGGTACAACAAGAGGATACCAGGAGAAAAGCTATGAGCTCAGACCTCTATGTGACTAGAGAGAAAGTTGAAAGTCAAGCTTTGGCCATTGACAGAGGTAGAGGAGAAACTAGGGGAATCCTAGTAATTGGGACAAGGGGAGGAGTCGTGGAAACAACAACACCAAGTGTGACAACTGCAAGAAAATAGGTTACACTCGGGACCAATGCTAGTTAATACATCCATACCTCCGCCCAAATAAGGATAAAGGAGAAAGAGCGGCACATCTAGGGTTACCTAAGTCAAAGAAGGAGGAGAATGCAGCTTTAGACAAGGTCAAGCAGCTTAGGCAACTCATCTAACGAATTAATTGTTTTCTAAACAAAATCAAGGTCAGGTCAATAAAAAATCAGGTAATTCCTCCTCAAGTATTGCTTCTCATGTTGTTGTAAACAAATTCAATGATAACAAAATTTGGTTTGTGGATTTTGGGGCTACTGATCACATGACCTGTAATTTAGACAATTTACAAACTTGACATAAAATAAAAATTTCCATCCAGTAACTATTGCTATTGGTTCTAAAGTTTCTATTCACTGTATTGGCACTACTAATTTCTTCTCTAAGGATATTTCAAATGTCCTATACCTGCCTAATTTTACTTCAAGTTTGCTATCTATTAGCAAAATTACTAATGAATTGAACTGTAATATTATTTTCTCACATGAGAATGTGGTATATTAGGACAAAATAACAAGGAAGAAGATTGGTAAATGCAAACTAGAGAATGGTCTGTATCTGCTAAATGTTTCAAATAAAGCTTTGGTTACAATCAATAATTCTGTTGATTTAAATAAATTGTGGCATTAGAGAATTGGCCATCCTTCTTATAAAATTTTATATAAACTTGTTTCTTTATCTAATTTAAACTCTAGTAATTGTGATATGTGTCGGTTTTCTAAAGAAACCAGATTGCCTTTTTCTTTATTTTTTAGTAAAGCTGAGAAACCTTTTGATTTGATTCACTTTGGTGTTTAGGCCCAAGCTCTTATTGATTCATACAATAGTCTTAAGTATTTTGTTATCATTATTGATGATTATTCTCTTATTACTTAGCTATATTTGCCTAAAAATAAATCTGATGTTTTTTCTCACTTTCAAGACTTTATAAATTTAGTTGAAAATCAATATAGTGCCAAGGTTAAAATTTTTAGATTTGATAACGGCATAGAATATATAAATAAAAACTTTTCAGATTTCTTAAAACAAAAGGGGATTTTGCACGAAACTACTTGTATAAATACTCTTGAACAAAATGGAGTATCAGAAAGAAAAAATCGACATCTTCTTGAAGTAACTAGGTCTCCTTTTTTTTTTTTTTTTTTGAAAACAATGTTCCAAAAGCTTTTTGGTCAGATGCAGTTCTCACTGCAACTATAGGTGTTTACGGTTCGGTTAACCAGCCCGTGACCCTATTGTTTAAACCTAATCATAATGATCGGTTTTTTAATATCCTGATCCTAAACCTATCCATTATAAATGGTTAATCGTCTTAATGGTTAACTAGTTTTTTTAATTAATTTTTTCGGTTTTTGGTTTTTAACCATTTAACATAATGGTTATGCAAATTTCATAGTTAACCATATTTTTCAATATGTTCTAAAAGAATTAAAGCATTTTTTTTCATAATTATATTTAAAACTATAAATTAAGAATGTAAGATATGTGAAAGAGTTATCAACATATGTTGGTGCCATCAAGATAATCATTATAATAACTTTTTGCTCCTGTGTTCTTATCAACCTTGATCAATTGAGCTCAATACAAAATGTCAATCAAATATCACCATTCTGATTTTCAAACATACATGCATTTGTTTCTTTTCATCTCAACCATTCATTTCAACATAAATTATAGATATTTATAAATATGGATTGGTTAACCGAAACCATTGATTTTTTTTATCTATAAACCGAAACCGAAACCGAAATCGAAATCGAAATCGAAAATTGAAAAAATTAAAAATGTTGATCCTAAAACAAAATCAATGGATCGGTTAGCCTTTTTTTTTAGGATTGGTTTTCTAGTTTCAATTCGGTTATCCTAAACATTCGGTTTTTTGTATACCCCTGACTATAACTTATTTACTCAACAAACTTCCTTGTCCCACCTTGAACCATAAAAGTCCCTTAGAAATCTTTAATAATAGGAAATAAATTTAGATCATCTTCGTGTTTTTGGCTGTAATTTTTTTGTACAAATCAAGAAGCGAGACAAGATAGATAGAAATGCGATAAAGGCTATTTTATTAGGATAGTCATCACAAAAAAGGGATATAAGTGTTATAATCTTACTAATCATAAACTTTACATCTCTAAGGGTGTAATTTGTTTTTAAAGTGAGTTTTTTTATCAATAATCTAGAGATAGAGATTGTGACCTTAACCAACAAGACCAAAGTGAAATTGTTCTTCCAAAACTAACCCTTTTTGAAGGTATTAATAATGTGGAAACCGAGGAAAGATCAAAAAGTGCAAGAGTAATTGAACAGAATTTAGGAAGATGAAATGAGGACCAAGTCAACAATTTTCCAAGAATGTTAACTCGACAAACTCATCCACCTACCAAGTTAAGAGATTTTGTAACCTATCAAGTAACCTACCCCATTCAAGACTATGTGTCATATGATAATATTTCATCCTAATATAAGGCTTTTTTTAAGTTCAATTTTTTCACAAAGTGAACCAACTCCCTTTCAAGAAGCCAAAGGTAATCTTGTTTGGTGTAAGGTAATGAAAGAAAAACTCAGAGCACTTAAGAAAAACAATACCTAAACCACTGTTCCTTTGCTTAATGGTAAAAAAAAACCCATAGGTTGTAAATGGGTGTACAAGATCAAGTACAATATTGCAAAACTATAGAAAGGTACAAGGCTAGACTTGTAGTAAAGGGATTCACCCAAATCTATGGTATAAACTATCAGAAAACTTTTGCACTTGTTGCTAAGATGAATACCATTAGGATCTGGTTATTTATTGTTGTTAACCTGGGATGGAGTTTGTCTCAAATGGATGTTAAGAATGCTTTCCTCCAAGGTACTTTAAAGAAGAGGTTTACATGACTCTATCCTCAAGTCATAATAAAGAATAAAATAATATTTTGGTTTACAAATTAAATAAATCAATTATGGTCTTAAGCAATCTCCTCATGCATGGTATGACAAACTCAATCACTGTCTTTTACTTCATGGATTTGTTAAAAGTATAGCTGATTCTTCTATGTTTGTCAAGCATACAAAAAATTCAATCATCATTGTTCTTGTCTATGTAGATGATATCATCATCACCGATAATTATCGTGAAGAAATTAGCAATGTCAAATATCATCTAAAGGTAAAGTTTGATATCAAAGACTTAGGAAAACTTAAATATTTTATAGGCATCGAGATTGTAAATCCCTGAATTTTTCATAATTCTTAGAAAATAATTCTAGAAGTCAAACACTAAAGCTAAGACCCTAAAAAATGATCCAAAGTTAAAACCGAATTCTAAATAAGATCAAATATGAAAATTCTTAACTTTAGGAAAATGAGAACCATCAAAATAAAATGGAGAATCCAAAGATCATTTGATTCAACATTAATACGCCACCCAAATCATCTATTTGACCCCTAACACACAAATCAAGATGATATATCTAAATAAGACTAGATGATAAAATACTAAAACCTTAAATCCTTCAGTAGATTTTAGAATTTAAAAGTTTAGATTATCATCAAAAATCAAACTGAGTCAACCCATAACCTAGACTTGGTTAAATGATCCTGGGAACTGAAAAATTTTAAATAATCACAAATAAAATAAAATAAAACATAATTGTTGAACAAAAAATATAACACAGTCAAAATACATCAACCAGCCGGAAGTCAAACTAGAACCCTAAAAGCCAACAAAGTCTATAACAAACCTTAGTGTTTAAGATATGGCAATCCCGCGCTCTTAAATCCTAAAAAACAAAATTTAAGTATTTGTTGATAATAGATCGTAATAATATAGGGAAGCTTAAAAATATCAGATTCGCAAATTTCTAGTGTCTTTCAGATCCAAACGGGATCATTTTTCGAAAATCGTGCCTTGGTACACCAGATAATAAAAATATTCGGATAACACCGTTAGACTCGTAATAATATAAGGATTAAAAAAAATATCAATTTTAGTATATTTCAGAATCTAAAAATATCTGATATAGCTGGTTTACGCATATTTTTATTTCTACCGGTATTTTATTTGTTTAGTCTACTATTCATCTATCTCTATTTTTTCTTACTACCTATTCTTACTATCTATACACATATTTTATTACTTTTTACCTTTCCAATACATCTTATATCAAATCATATATTACATATTAATTATTTTCCTTACAAAATTACAAGATTTAATCTCTCTCTCCCCCTTTCCTCTAATGGCTGGTGCCCCCCTTTTGTACTTTCCTCTCAATTTTTCTTTTTCAATTTATTTTATTACACACAATTTCCTTCAATCTTCAACTATAAATACCCCATTTTCCTTCACTTCTTTCACACCTTCCTTTTACATAACAAAACTCTCTCAAATTCACTCCACAAATCTTCTCTCTATAATTCCTCTCTACCAAAACTCTCCACAACCAAATTCTTCCAAATCCTTCTCTACACACAAATCATTCACTACATATCACTACCCACATAATCTACATATATCATCTTCATCTTTCAACAAAAACACTCTTAGGTAAAACTTTCAACCATCTATTTACCCATATCATGTAACTTAGCATGACTATGATGTTGTTTCTTAAAACTCATATGAGTTGTAGAAGTAACAACATGTTCATATTTTGTTCTTGCATATGCTAAGAAATTCTGATTTTATTATCTTGTTATTATAATGATCTTACGTTGTTATTATTGTTATTATGCTTCTAATGTAACCACATATACATATTATTATCTATATGTATATCTATGTATTTGGTAGAGCCTAAATACTCACTAACTCTTACTAACTTGCTTTTATTATTATTGTTGCTCTTATTATTGCTTTTTCTCTTCTTTCTTTTTCTTTTTCTTCTTGGGACTAGTCTATTCTTAGTCTCGGGTTGCTTGATGAAGCTAAGGCTCTCAATACTTGACTGGGTTAAGGTTCCCAATACTTGATATTAATTATCTTGCTTATTATTTGCTTCTTATATCTTTCTATATTTTATCATTTTCATACTACATGCTTATATAAGAAAATTTAAAGTAGAAATTTTCTTTAATGAAGGAAAATGAAACCAAACTCTTAATGTATATATATCAAGATTTTGTTATCACCCACATAAGAAAAATTACTTCTACAACTTTTTTTTCAAACCCACAAAGACTTTTCTTAAATAAAAATGAAAATGATTTTTCTCAAAGAAGTTAACTAACAAAATAAAAATTTTCTTTTATTAAGATAAGTCATATGAAGTTTATTAAGACTTACTATTAATAATTATTTGGTAAGCAAATTTTTCTCAAAAAAATTACTTGTAGGATTTTACCGACTCCATAATAGAAAGTAATAACTAGACTAAGTTTTATAAGCTAAGATAAAATAAACTCATTAAATTTTATTTCAAAGAAATAAAAAGAGTATAAGCATGATTAGTTACAAAAAATAATAGATATTATCAAAAACTTAAGAAAATATTGAAACATGATTTCCTTCCAAGTAAAATTGGTCAAAGAGTTAAAAGACCAAGTTTTACAAATAAATTTTATTTTTAAAGAAGTTGGAAAATGAAAATATAAGAAAAAGACTTGTTTATCAAAGCCATTTTTTTAAAGGAAAATATACACAACTCGAATTATTACAAGTTATCAACAACTTAATAAAACTCTTGAAAACTTCATTTTTATCACTAAAAGTAAAAGTTGTAGGAAACCAAAGCTAAGAGAAAAATTTATTTATTTTAGAAAAGAAATTAGAAAACAAAATAAGAATATACTTATTTATAATAACTTAAGAAATTATAAAGCTCTTTCACAACACTTAGAAAAGAAATTGTTAAGATTTAAGTCCTTAACTTCGTAAGATAAATTATTTTATGAAAAATAATCATTGAGATAACACCATTGGAATTTTGCATACAATATGAGTATACACACACACACACACACACACACACACACACAAAGGATTTTTCAATTATATAAATATCTATATTTTTTTTCTAAAGGATTTTTGGTTAAGGGAAAAAGTTTGGAAAATTGTGTTTTGAGGAATTAAAAACTCGTGATGATTCTGTACCTCATTGTGTCCGAACCCAAATGGCTTTTTATGGAAAAAATAACCTTAGAAATAGATAGATCTTTTCAAGTAGGTAGAAAACTGTATATTATATGTGAAATTCCGAGTTAAAATAAGCAAGTTATAGTTATTTTAAGTTGGAATTTTATTCTACGCGATTTTTCACGAACATAATAAAATAAAATTAGAAAGCTTAAGCAAAACTCCTACGAAATGCTCATCCCCGGTATTTCTTTTTTCCTAGGTGATACGGAATACGAGATTTCCCTTCCTGAGGATTACTACGATTAAGAAGATTAAGAAATGGACGAGTGAGTTATTTCTCTTAATTTTGGTACTTACTTGTACTTGTAGAATAGTGGCATTAGAATACTATGAAAAATAAAAATGGACATGTATGGAGAATTCAGGGATATATTTATACGTATGTGATTCTATGCTTAGGTGATGAAATGAAAATTAAGAATATCGCAACTTCGAATTGTTTGTTTAAGTAATTTGTCTACTTACATGTATACTTACTTATTGTTTGCTAAATTGTTTGATCGCTCCTAAGAAACCTTAATAAGGCTTGGCCTAAAAAAAATAAGATGTTCACGCATAGCATTCATTGAGTCACATTTCTTTCGGAAAACTGCTACTCCTACGTGTAGAGTTGGATGGGCTGTTATCTTACTGGGACATGGGCCTTGTTCCTTCCTAGAGAATCCACATCGCTCGGGGAATGTGACTATAGGTTCGGAGTTGAGCCAACTGAACGCTTTGGGCAGGGGCCTGGGGACTGGTAGTAGAAGGTTGAGAGGATCCTTATCAACAATTCCCTAACCTTCGATACGGAGGGTAAATCCATTCTATATATGATTTTCGGATTACTATATATATTTGTGTAATCATGTGATTGTTGCAGCATACATGGCATATGCGTGAAAATTAAATAAACTTATTTGATATTATGGTGCGGATGAAAGGGAAAATCTCACTATGCTAGTTGTAAGCTTATACCCCCATAGATCTTTGTTGAAACATGTATACCAGTGGCTCTATTCAAAGATCGTGATATTAAGGAAATCATTGATGGATTTTAAACTCTTATGGAAGCAATGAGAACATATGATGAAGTTATTTTGTAACTTCCTTATATGCAATATGTGCTATGTTAGTATTTTGGTGATTACATAAAAAAAATGTATTTGTATAGACTTAAAGACAATAGCAGGGGTATGCCCCCTAAGATTTATAATCAACCATGTTTATATTTTATGATAAGTATTCTCTTTACTTTGTTACTTAATCGTTATCGATGTAAATTACGCTGCTTCATTGTGTTTCCTTGGTTGTGATGTATGCCTTCTACATGATATGGAAGCCTTTGTGTGACTAAGATAGTCATTTCTAGGCTTCAGTATTATGTACGACAGACTATCACATTTAGGGCACCCCTCGGGGTGTGATAGAGATTGCCTACTCAAATAAAGGTTTGTTTCATTCTTAGGAAAAGTATGTCCTTAACCTTCTAAAGGAGATAGGTAAACTTGGTGTAAAACAAACCAATACCCTAATGGAGATCAATAATAAACTTGGTCCTAAAAGTGGTGAACCCTTAAAAGATATAGGTCAATTCTAAAAATTGGTTGGAAAATTGATCTATATCTCACTGTCATCAAACCAGATATAGCATTTGTAGTTAGTATGATAAGCCAAATTATGCATGCTCCTAGAACCAGTCATCTTGGTGCAATAAACACAATACTTAGGTATCTTAAGGGGTCTCCTGGTCAATGAATTTAGAAGTAGAAAAATGACATTAACTCCATTGTTAGTTATTCAGATGTAGATTAGGCTGGAATTTGTGACATGAAATCAACTACAGGATACCTCAAAGAATGCTCCACCATTTCCATGGACAAGGTTTATGCCATCCTTGACAAATGCATTAAGAATGGCAATATCAAATTACCAAGCATTGATAGAGAACCTATGGCATATGAGAGGAATTGTTAAACTAATTATTTACATATGATTTTGATGAGAATAAAAGTTATGAATATAGTACTTTAAAAAGGACTTCACTTGTGTATTTTATTTAAGACTATTAGTATGTATGTGTTAGTGTGTGTCCTTGTAGGATAAGGACCAGCGAGTTAGTACAAGTTTATAACATCACAATCTTGATTCAGCAAACTTTTTCAAAGGCAAAACAAGGGGCGAAGCGTAAACCAGTGAGTTGGTAGGAGTTTGCACTGATGAGGCAGTGGCTTTTTAAATTGATTGTTGCATATATTTAATGTTGTTGTTTGTCAGACATTATTACCAATGAGCGTTTTTTTTTTTCCTTTTGAAGATTATAAATACATGTTCCTTTGGATTTTTAAACAACTTTTGAAAGAGCTTTTATTTGCAAACAAACAAATAAAAAATGCTCTTATTATTATTGTTTTCTTATTCATTATTTTGCAAAATATGAGTAAGAGAGAGAAAATCAAATTTAGTGCTTTGTTCTTATTTTGTAACTTTATAAAAGAGCACCACAAAAAAAGAAGGAAATATTTTATTTCCTATGTTTTGTAACTTGTGTATTGCTCTATTTGAGCCTTTGACTTTGATATTAATAAAGTTTGTGAAGTCCTCTGTTGGAGGCGATTGTGGGATCGTGAAGAGTAGGAAGTAGGCTGAGTTTGGACCCTAATTTCTCCTTCCTTATCTCTTTTACTTTCCTTCTTGCACCTTATTATTTCTATATTAATTGTTATCAAAGTTTAATTAAATTAATTATTTGAACAATTATTTAATTGCGAATTTAAGTCAAATACTCAATTCACTCCCTCCCTCCCCCACCACCACCACCAACCTGTCCCCTCTTAAGTATTTTCTAGGATGTTTTCATTTGGTATAAAAGCCCTGTCTCTATTTCCCTGTGCCTAATCGCATATAGAGTAAAGACCATGGCATCAAATGCACTAAGGTTTTGAGAAGGTCAAGCTATTAATAGGCCACTACTTTTAAGTAGGGAAACTACCCCTACTGGAAGTGTAGAATGAAAATCTTTCTAAAAGCACATAATAGATTAATATAGGATGTAACGGAAAATGGGCCTTTAATTATTGAAGGAAAATAAGAAAGAGATTACAATAAAGAAGATTGGAAAAGATTATATCTAAATGAAAAAGCTATGAACATATTGCATTGTGGGTTAAATGAAAGTGATTTTAATAGAATCTATACATGTAAGTCTACTAAAGATAAATATGATGAATTAGAAAAGAATTATGAAGGAACTTTAAGGTAAGAGATACAAAAATGAGTCTTTTATATGGACAGTTGAAAATTTTGAAATGCTTCCAAATGAATCAATATATAAGATGCATAATAGATTCATCAACGTCATAAATCCTTTGAGTGTGCTTAGAAAGAATTTTACTAATATGAAAATAAATTCTAAACTACCTAGGTTCCTATCTAAGGATTAGAAAGCAAAGAGAACTGCTACTGAAGAAGTACGGGATTTAGGTGCTATGAGCAAAGAGGAACTCCTTAGAGCACTTAAAACATATGAACTAATTAAGAAGCAAGGAGAAGAATCAAATAGGAAGGCTATTGCCATAAAAGCTACAAGTCATGACTTCAATAATGATGATGATGACGAGAAGGAGGTTGCCTTAATAGCCAAGAAGTTTAAGAAATTCATGAAGTTTAACGACAAGATAAAAAGAAAGGATTATCATAGTAGCTCATCAAGATATAAAAAGGAAAAGAAGGATGTAATAACTTGCTACAAATGTTACAAGCTAAGACACATTCAATAATACTATCTAATGTTAAGAAAGCATCCAAGGGATCTATAAAAGAAGCTCTCATAACCACTTGGAGTGATGATGACTCAAGTAACTTAGATGAGAATGTATGCTTCATAGCATTAGATGATAAAGTAAGTTCTCCATCTTCTCCTTCTTATGATGAAATTTATGATATATATGAAAAAGTATCAAGTAGGTTGATAAAAGTAGATAAAAGGAATAGCATACTCAAAACCTTAATGAAGAAAATATGAGAAGAGTCGCAAGAATTTAGAGGTGAGTATGAGGAGGTTAAAATAGAAAATGAAAAGTTGCATGAAGAAATTGATATTTTAAAATTGAAAAATGACAAGATAAATAATAAATGTAAGAATCTAAAAGGCAAAAATGATGAATTGGGCAAGACTAATGAAAAATTAATAATTGAGAATGATTTGCTTGACATCGAAGTAAAAACCTTAAATAATGATGATAATGTTGCATATAGTTATGATGAAATTTTAAGAGAGATAGAGGAACTAAGAAATGAAAATATACTATTAAAAATTAGCTTAGATGATTTAAAAGCAACCATAGCCAAGTTCACAAAAGGGAAAATGAACTTGAATACACTTCTTGGAAATTAAATGTGTGGTTCAAACAAATATGGAATTAGATATAACAGAAACAATGGTTGCAAATCCCATAAAACTCGATTTGTAAAAGCCTCTCATGGGACATGCAACTATTGTGACAAAACTGATCATATTGTATGCAATAGTGCAATAAGGAGAACTATGCATTTGAATCATAAAATCAAGCTAGTTTGAGTTCCTAAAAGAGAAATCCTTATTACGCCCAACCAAAAAGACCCAAACTCAAATGGGTACCAAAGAAATGATCCCCTGTTTTGCAGGAATCTTCAAGTAGAGAAAAGAAATTATACTTGGACAGTTGCTACTCTAGACACATTACTGGAGAAGCATCTAATAGCTCACAACTTTACACTTATAAGATCAAGGGAATAATGTCACATTCAGAGACAATTGAAAGTTAACTGTTCTTGGTGAATGTAACATTCTAGTAAACAAAGAATTAATCATGAAGAATGTGCTTTAGGTCGATGGTTTAAAACATAGTTTACTTAGTGTAAGTCAGTTATGTACTAATGGTTTTAGAGCAACATTTCTTGCTGATAAATGTTATATTGAAAGAATTAACAATCATCAAGCTTATTTTAAAGGGTATAAACAAAGAAATATTTACAAAATTAATCTAGATAATTTCAAAATATCAAATGAAACTTATCTTTACTCTTAAAGTGACAATAGTTGGTTATAGCATAGAAAATTGGGACATGCCAGCATGGATGAAATTTCAAAACTCGTTGAAAAAATTATTGTCAGAGGTTTACCAAAAATAAATTTTCAAAAGAATAAGATTGATCAAGAATATCAACAAGGAAAGAAAACTAAGACTTCTTTTAAGTCAAAGGGTGTTTTTTCCACTTCTAGGCCATTAGAACTATTGCAGATAGACCTATTTAGCCCTACTCAAACTTTAAGTTTAGGAGGCAAAAAACATACCTTGGCTATTGTTGATGACTTTACTAGATATACATGGACTTTCTTTCTTACATCTAAAGGCAAAACAAACAATGTCTTTCTTAGATATTACAAGAAAGTCCAAAATGAAAAAGGTCTTAATATTTTGTCTATCCAAAGTGATCATGATGGAGAATTTGAAAATTATGAAATGGATGATTTTTTTAGTAAAAATGGAAATGAACATACTTTTTAGCACCTATAACTCTTTAACAAAATGGTGTAGCTGAAAGAAAAAAATAAAACTTTAACTAAAATGACTAAAACCATATTGTGTGAAAACAATTTACCTAAATACTTATAGGCTGAAGCTGTCACCACTACATGCTATATATTAAAGAGAGTTTTTATAAGACCAATTCTTAAGAAAATCCCCTATGAGCTTTGGAAAGTAAGAAGACTTAACATCTCTTATTTTCATCCATTTAGTACTCGATGTTACATGTTGAACAATGGAAAAGAATAATTAGCTAAATTTGATGCTAAAAGTAATGAAAGCATTTTTCTAGGTTACTTTTTAGCTCGTAAAGTATATAGAGTGTTTAATAAAAGAGCCTTGGTTATAGAACAATCTATTCATGTTGCTTTTGATGATTCTTTGCCTCATATATGTTCAAGTGATGATTTAGATAATATTTGTGTTGATTTAGATAATTTTTCTCTTGAAAACAATAATAAAGAAAAAGTTTGTTGGAAATGAACATAAAAAGGATGTCATGGATGAATCTATTAACAATGATCCTCCTAAAGAATGGAAATATGCAAGACCATACTGGAGAGATCTAATAGCAGGTAAACCTTTTAATAGGATACGAATAAGATCTTCCTTAAGAAATATGAGTAATTTAGTCTTTCTATCCCATACTGAGCCTAAAAATACAGAAGAAGCTTTAAAAGATGAGTTTTGGATAAAAGCTATGCAAGAAGAATTAAACCAATTCACAAGGAATGAAGTTTAGAATTTATTTCCTATACCTAGTAGAAGACTATTTATTAGAACCAAGTAGGTTTATAGAAACAAACTAGATGAAGCTTGAATAATATCTGGAAATAAAGCTCAATTAATAGCTAAAGGATATAATCAAGAAGGCATAGATTTTGATGAGACATTTGCCCCAGTTGCTAGACTAAAAGCTATTAAAATGCTTTTGGCATTTGCTACATTAAAAAAATTTACTCTTTTTTCAAATGGATATCAAAAGTGCTTTCTTAAATGGTTTTATAAAAAAAAGAAGTTTATGTAGAGTACTACCATGTTTTGTAAATAATGAATTCCTTGATCATGTTTACAAATTAAACAAAGCTCTTTATGGTATCAAGCAAGCTCTTAGAGCTTGGTATAAAAGACTCGGTAGTTTCCTATTAAACAAAGGATTTTCTAGAGGAAAAATTGATACAATACGATTTATCAAAAATCACAAGTTAATTGTGCAAATCTATATAGATGATATTATATTTGGAAGTACTAATATGAGTCTTATAGATGAATTTTTGAGTCCATAAATAATGAATTTGGAATAAGTATGATGGGAGAACTCATTTATTTTCTAAGTTTTCAAGTGAAGCAATTTGAAAATAGAAACTTCATCAATCAATCTAAATATATAAAGATCTCTTGAAACAATTCAAAACGGATAATTGTAAAATAAGACCTACCCCTATGAGCACAAGTGTAAAACTTGACAAAGATGAAAATGGGAAAAACGTTTATGAAAAAATCTATAGAGGCATGATAGGTAGTTTGTTATATCTAACAGCTTCAAGACCTGATATCATGTTCTCAACGTATATATGTGCACGATTGCAATCTTGTCTAAAAGAATCATATTTGAGTGCAGCAAAACACAAACTTAATTATGTTGTAGGCACTATTGAAATTATCTTATGGTATCCAAAGTTAACTTCTTTTGATCTAGTTTGATACTTCGATGCTGACTATGCTGGATGCAAAATTGATCGAAAAAGCACAAGTGGCACATGCCACATGCCACATTCTTAGAAACTCCCTAATATCTTGGCACTTAAAGAAGTAAAATTCGATTGCACTTTCAACTGCCAAAACTGAGTATATAGCTATCAGTAGCTGTTGTGCACAAGTTTTATGGATGAAACAAACTTTGCTAGATTATGGGTTAACTTACAAAAATGTGTAATTCGATGTGATAATATAAGTACTATAAATTTAATAAAAAAACCTCATTCAATACTCAAGGATCAAGCATATTGAAATTAGACATCATTTCATTAGAGATCATGTTCTAAATAGAGATATTAGTTTGGAATTTGTTGATACAAACAATCAAATTGCTGATATTTTTAGAAAACTCTTGAGTGAGGATCATGTTTGCACTTTGCGTAGGGAATTGGGTATGATCAAGAATAATGAGTGCTAAATATCATGGAGCTAAGTTGATCTCAAACTTGTTTTTGGGTTAAACATGTTGTTAAATATCATACATGTATAAACAATATCTGTTTTTGAGATAATCTACTTTTATCTGCTACATGTATGCTAAACCAACCAACTTGCCAGTCTGTTAATCACTGGTCCATCGGTATGTGTGCTAAGGGCTCAACATGAGGCTTGCTAGCCTCTGTTTTTCCTAAAGCTTTCACCGACTCACCAGTGGGTCTAACAGAGGTTTGCCGATATGTCTTTCAAAGGGTCTTTTGAGGGCTTAATCCAAGCCTCGATTGACTTTGTACCCTTTTTTTGAAAATATCTTTGTATCAGCTCGTTGGTACCTGTTTTTCCACATGTATATATATATATGCTCTTCTTCTCTCTCTTCTCCTATTTCTCTCTTTTCTTTCTTTCTCTTCTATCTCTTCTACACTCTCTCTAAAAACCTCCTAACACCTTTTCTCCATCGCTCTTTCTTCTTCTTAATCTCTACTATCTTGCTTCACCTCTCTCCCCACCACTTCCCCATCTTCTCTCAAACCCGTTTCATTTTCTCTCTCTCTCCGCCGCTTCTCTTTTTCTCTCTCCTCTGTTCCTTTCCTCATGCCACTAAGAACTACTCGTGACGTGCTCTGCCACCACAGCCTCCCTTTGATGGCTTTTCTCTTCCCATCTAAGACGCATTCAAATAGGTATGCCTTACTTCGAAATCTTCCTATAGATGTGGGTAGGAATTATAATGTAGATGTGTTACAATTCTTTCATATTCCTCAAATGGTTAGAGTAGTTCTTAATAATATTATGAATATAATGTTGTTTCCGACTAAGGTTAATGAAGAGGTTGTTAAGCTATTTTACTATAATCTGACTGATTTTATGAAGGATGATGGTAGTTTAGGTATTAGGATGGAAACTGGTTTTAATAGTTCAAGTTTTTTTAAACCTCAATTGTATTCATATCTCTATGGTAGAAAACTTGAATTATCACATTATGATATCTGTAGTCTTATAGGTGTTGATGATTCTAGGGTTAGAATGCCAAGTTCTTTTGATGGAGCTCAATATTATGAGAAGTTGTTTACTGTATCTAATATAGGTCCAAATTGATGCGAATCGTGCAATCTATATGCAACTAATAAGCCTGCTCAAGTTGCTCTAAGAGGAAATAGGTTGATCACACATCTGTTAAGGAGTAAAGGTGTAGAGTTCCACTTTGAGACTTACCCTAGTTAGGTTCCTACTTTCCCTTTGGTCGGTGGTGGTGCTTTGCTTTCTAGTTCAGGTTTACATACTGATTCTAATGATGATAAATCTCCAGCTCCACCTTTTGGTTCCTTAGCTCTTAGTTCCTCTATATCATTCTCTTCAGGAGCTTCGGGATCATATGGACTTGAAATTTGATACCATAGAAAACCAGATTTCTAATCTCTATTCTGATTTCTAGTCGTTCAGTTCTGACATTCAAGGATTCATGGATCACTTATACATCATTCATCCTCATCTATCTCCATCTGATGATCCTCCTACCTGTTCTAAATTTCTTTTTTTTTTTTTTTGTTTGTATATTTATGTTTGTTTTATGCTTGAAACTCTATGTTTGGATATCTTTGTAACTTTTTGTATAGAATTGTGCTATCAATCTCTTTGTTGCATGCCCTGCATGGCTATTTTGTATGACTGATTCCCTTGGTTATCTTACATTACTACTTACTATGCAATGCGTCTCTATGACTTCCAACTTGTGTAAACTTTTTGATGAGGCCAAAGGAGGAGAAAATATGGTAAATATTTTTTTTTAAAAACACACTTACTCTACACTTAAGAAGAATCTGTTATAATCTTGCTAAAATTTGTTAAAAACTAAGTTGTGGGGGAGTATTTGTTGAAGGGGAGTAAACAGAGTTTTACATAACTTTTGTCCTCATCAAAATGGGGGAGATTGTCAAACTAATTATTTATACATGATTTTGATGAGAATAAAAGTTATGAAAATCATACTTTAAAAAGGACTTCACTTTTTTATTTTATTTGAGATTGTTAGTATGTATGTGTTAATATGTGTCATTGCAGGATAAGGATCGGCGATCTGGTATAAGTTTGTAACATCACAATCTTGATTGAGTGAACTTTTTCAATGGCATGACAAAGGAACAACAAGGCCCGAAGCTTGAACCGATGAGCTGATGGAAGCTTACATTGACGAGTTGGTGGGTTTTTAAATCGATCGTTACGTGCATTTAATGCTATCGGTTATCAGATGTTATAACTAACAGACTTTTTTTTTTCTTTTAAAGACTAGAAATAGATGTTCCTTTAAAGTTTCCGACAACTTTTGAAAGAGCTTTTATTTGCAAACAAATAAATCAAGAATCCTCTTATTATTATTGTTCTCTTGTTCATTATTTTCCAAAATCTAAGTAAGAATGAGAAAACCAATTTTAATGCTTTGTTCTTATTTTGTAACTTTATAAGAGAGCAATACAAAAAGACAAGGAAATATTTTATTTCCTAAGTGTTGTAACTTATGTACTACTCTATTTGAGCATTTAAGTTTGAAATTAATAAAGTATGTGGAGTCCTCTATTGGAGGCGATTGCGGGATCGTAGAGAGTAGGAATTTGACCGAACTCCACATTAAATCTTGGCTTAATTTCTCCTTCCTTATCTCTTTTACTTTCCTTCTTATACCTTATTATTTCTATATTAGCTATTAACAAAGTTTAATTTGATTAACTATTTGAAAAATTATTTATTTGTGAATTTAGGTCAAATATTCAATATACTCTTTCTCTTGAGTATTTTCTAATGTGTTTTTAGGAATGACTCTAGATATTGCTAATATCACAAAGTTGTGAGCCATGCTACCAAAGACCATTGAAATTTGAGGTGAATATTAAAAAAAGAAGTACAAGATGAAGAACTTATAATCAAAGACAATGATGTTTACATGCTGAGATTGAAGACACAGATGGTGAATAGTCTTTTAAAATAAGATAATGTCAAACTATGTACTAAAGGTAAACGCTACCTATTACTTATTCTCATCTTGTAATATGAAAATGATAATGATAGTGAGATATTTCTTTCTATCCATCTTCTTCTATACTTTCTTGCTTTTATGTTTATTGTACTTTTGATAAGCATATGGTGCTTAAATATAGCTAAGATGCTTGTTTGAATCTTTGACTATTAAATAATGCAAGCTTTAGATGAACACTTCTTTACCATCTTGGTATAACCATTGGTGCTACTAGGATGCATCGTACTTGGGAAAGTTAAGGTGTAACTAACATTGCCACTTTTCTTCCCTAAGTTAATAATCTTCATGAAAGAAAATTTTGCGTAGTTTACGTTGCCACCACAATGAGCACATCGATATAGCTGACATTGATGTCCAGTATTCTCTACTTTGGATCAAAGCAATCTCAGTTGTGATGAGTTAAAGTAACTCCACAATAGGCTTGATAGTCATAATGCCATTTCGCATAATAGAGGTTAAAGCGACCTCATCCATGGATGATCGAAGAGATCACTTCATGGTAGCTGCAATTTTTTAGTAGAAGTGTATGTTCCTAAGCATGTAGCGGGTACAATGCCCAATTCTGCAACATCTTCTATGAGATTAAAGCGATTTGAATTGTAATGAGTTGAAGCAACTCCATAATAGGCTTGGTAGCTGTAATGCCATTTCGTAGAATAGAGGTCGAAGCAACCTCATCTATGGATGATCGAATTGATCACTTCATGATAGCTACAATTGTCTGGTAGAGGCATATGCTCCTAAGCATGTAGTAGGTGCAATGCACAATTTTGCAACAACTTTCACAAGATCAAAGTGATCTCAACTATGATGAGTTAAAATGACTCCATTGTAGGCCTGGCAATCGTAATGCCATTTTGTAGAATTGAGGTTGAAGTGACCTCATCCATGGATGGTTAAAGTGATCACATCACGGTAGCTGCAATTGTTCAGTAGAAGAATCTACCCCTAAGCATGTAGCGGGTACAATGGCTACCTTTGCAACTTTACACACGAGAATTAAAGTAACCTTAGATATGAAAGATCAAATCAATCTATTGGCAGGCTTGACAACCTTAACACCTTTATGCAAAGTTTAAGGTCAAAGTGACCTCATCCATGAATGATTGAAGTGATCATGTCGTGATAGTTACAATCACTTAGTGGAAACATTCGCTCTAACCACACGACGAGTATAATGTCCACTTTAATGTCATGAGGCAATCTTTTGGGCTAGCGATATGGCTTAGAAGACCAAGTCTAATAAGAGATGTAATAAGGAGATTAGGCTTGTGGTAGGCTTGGAAAATGGATCGTTAAAATAAAATGGGGCTTATATAGAATAAAAATAAGCATATTTCTATTTTATATTAAAGATGGACTATTTTAATAAGAAAAATGAGCTCATTTTATATTATAAAGGCTCTCATTCTATTCTAGGCCCATATCTAAAACTCATGCTCATATATATAAAAGAAGGAATGAATTTTGGCTATTGGATCCATAGAAGAGATTCAATGGTTGCAAGCAATTCTTTATTTCAACCATCCATTCAAGAGTCATCCAACGGCTACTACTAGCCTTCAAAATCTATAAATAAGATGCTTCTATTCTCATTTATGGTCATTCTGTGTTTGCTAAGATTAAGAGAAACATGAAAGCTCTGCTGAAATAACTCTAGAAAGAATCAAATCAACTACTCCTGCCATACCCCTACCGAATACACTAATAGTGATTATATAATATATAACAAATTGAAGTTCCATACATTTATATTAATCTCTTTGTAGCTTCTAGCAAGGTACATGAACATAACTCAATTAAAATACTTCGTGGCATGGATAGTTGTAACATGATCGAATGTTGATTAGAATAAGATAAATATTACATACATATAAGTCACATACAGGACTACTATACCATGTCCTTGGTCCTTTCACTATAGTATCAATTTTTAGTTGTTAAAAGACTTCATATCATCGCAAATTTATATCAATAGATCTCTAAAAGACTTCTTTACATATATAACTTCTACTAAAATCTCAACTATTACACCAAAGGTATACAAACATTGACCTTAAATTGTTCTTCACTCAAAAGACTATATCCTCTCTTGGATTTGAGTCTTGATTTTCTTTACTAGATATATCAGCATCAATTCTTTAGTTCCTATCCTTTTCTATTGATTCCTGTAAAAAACACAATCTATTAGAGCAAGAGCACAACAAGCTTAGTGAATAAGCGAATCTTAACACAAATCAAACAATGCCAAGCCAGTGTAATTGCAAACATATACCATGCAACAATAAAACATATGCCACAAATATAGTTTAGATGACTGGAATCCAAACTGATAGAGATTTATACCCTCTCTTAGGGGTTAAAGGACCAACACATGTAAATCACACCCAGGAGAGACTGAGAACTAAGGCAGGAGAAGTTTCATTCATTCTTATTTATTATTTGACATATAGAAAATATCATACCTTAACTTAATCTTAGAACTTAGAAATTCCACTAAGTATTAGCATTTCTTGTCGACACCATAGTTCGGTGCCTACTTAGTTCATGTGGAATCAACCAAACAATGGAAAACTTGTGTAAATATAGAAGCATTTATCTAGAAAAACCAAGCAAAACTAGAGAACTGAAATGTGAATACATAGTGTGTTTACTATTTACATGCAATTGATGTAATTGTGCAATGCATGTCCATTTAATTTAAGGTCAATTAAGAATTATACCAGATTATTTAATGACCACACCAATTCCAAACAATCCTTAATTCATGTTATACAATCATTATCACATAAAGAGTTATCACTTTTAACATTAAAGATTGTCATTCACTCAAACAACATGTAACATACAATATTCCCCAATCCCCGTACATATAACCAATTTCAATCATATTTAAGAATATATGCCACTACATTACAATCACAAACAGTGTGAGAGGATTCGAGTTACTAACCTGTGGATCTTGGCTTAGTCGTTGTAATAGTCTATCGAAAAGTCTGGATCTTGATTAATGGTTCTCGTAAGATAAAAAAAACTGTAATGCTAAGTATATATCTAAACAAAAACTCCTATTGGTGCTTAAGTGTTCTATAGTTATGTCTTAACATCCTTAGTTTAGTTGTTTTAGGGAATTATAAGCCACAATGAATAAGGTGGTTCTTAAAGATTTAGGTTCAAGAAATCTTAAGAAAATGTCATATATTTGAATCATGGGGTGCTGCAGTAACCACAGGTAGATAGGGTAACAAATTGCATTCATTTGTATAACTCATAGCTTATACCATGAGGTCAACTGCGGGCGCAATCCAGGCCATGGTTAGATAAGGTAAAGAATCGTGGTCATGTGTAAAAGTCACAGCTTAAACTACCGGCTCAATTGTAGGTGCAATTCTAACCGCAGTTGAAGTTGTGCTCAAGTTCAATTTTCCTTCCCTTAATCAGTTTAAACTGCGGTTTGCAAATACTAGTGTGACTTTAGCCACAATTTGCCTCATGGTTAAATAACAACTCCTTTTTACTTCATGTAGTAAACTAACTCCTCCCTAGGCAGATCCATGGCTAAAACACAACTAAAAGACTAATTTGGCATAACTGTTTCAAATATAATTATATTTAACAAACCTACTAGTTAAATTTAAAACTATAAGACTATCATTTAATCATGGCTTAAGTATGATACTTATCATAGTCTTTCTTTTTTTTAAAAATTTCATTTAGCATTTAATGTAGAAAACTTTATGAAAAGTGGACAAGTCTACCCTTGCCCTGAATCTTACGATAAAACAGATTTTACAAGACTTTTTTAGGTAGTTTTGAAATAAATTTAAGTGTAGGTGATGAAAATTAAAGTTTATAATGAGTATAACACAAGAAATTTATGATATTTGATAGATATTAATTATTATACAAACAAATCATTAGTTATTTCAAGACAATAAAATTAAAATCATAGTTTAGATTCTAAATTTCATAAAAATAAATTTTCTATTAATTTTTAGTATTTTATATTTATGCAACTTACTTCTAAACTATTATTAACCACCCATTGTACCCCAAAAATCTAATAAATCACAATAGGCAAGTTAAGAAACTATATTTAGCTGAAGAAAAACTCATGTATTACAAGTTCACAAAGAGCAAGTCCATAAATGATCAAATCTATTTGATTTGATCTTTTGCATACTCGTGCACTCGAGAAATCAGGTTTGCCCGTTCCTCTTCTCACACCTCTCTTTGCAATATATGCATACGTGTTGTCAGTTTAGGATTTCTTTTAGGTCGATCAATACTCCTATCGTGTGTGATTGATCAGCTCTAATAATTCTACTATACACATACTAAGTATAATTGTTCAAAAACTTGCTTGAAATCTATATATGTGTGTTGATAGAGATTCTAACTCATTGATCCGTAAATGTTATACTCACTATTTCGTTGGTTTTCATATTTTCTACTTCTAATGTTGTACATTAGGAGAGTTAGAATAGAAACTAAGAACAATCTTGCTATAGGTTTGTGCAAGTAGGGAGCTATATCATCAATCTAGATACTATAAGTATTCTTTAGTTAAAACAAGGATTTGATTGGATGCTTGAGATTATGTATGGTTTATATTTCACTAGTTTCCTTATATTATTTGTTAGTCGTGATTAGTCTAGTTAATCTCACTATTTAGTAAGATATTCAATTCTTTGCAATTGTTGAAAGCAGAGAAGCATCTGTAGTTACTTATGTTCTATGTTGCTCCTCTTATTAGGACAATAAGAAATGATTAAATAATTACATAGAATGTTATGAATGATGAATCACAAGAAATTGTGATGTAGTAGATGGAGATGAAACATGACAACTTTTGCTTGTTTCAATAAGAAAAAGGAGCACCAAAATGTTACAATACTCACAATAGGAAGTTCTAAATCTCATGCATTTTCAATTGTATGTTTAGTAATGATAAAATTTATTATGATGAATTTTATGTGTGATTCTTCATATGAAAGCAAAAAAAGCCTTACCTCAACTCTTCCATGCTAAAACTTTAGACCCTGAAATGATAACATGATCAAAATACATAGGATAAATTGAATAAAAATATCAACATTAGCTAATGGATATCTTCAACACAAAAACACTAACTTGGTAATTAGAACATAGATTTAATAATAACTTATTATTAAGTTAATTAATTTTATAAGCTCTAGGTATTATAAAAATAACTCTATAGAACCTTATATCAAAACCTAGAACCATATCTTATATTCAATTAGGGATAAAAGCAAAAGTTATGGAAAAATATCAAGGAAAGGTGACTTAACCGATGGTCAATAGTAACACTCCATGGTGGTCAACCACCTTACCCTCATAGTCAAGTAATATTATCAACCAAAACAATCCAATAAACCATTAAGTCAACTAATTATCTTTTTAACTTAATCATATCCCTGTATTTTTGTTTAAAAGTACTTATGGGTTCTTCTTAGATTACCTCTTGACCTAAACTAATCTAAAGAAACCTTGAAACCCCTATTGATTCCAATATAGATTATAATTGGCTTAGTAAAAATTAATTAAATCATATGAAATTATAGAATGTATCCAAGGAGCAAAGTTACAAGTCATTAATTATGGACAAAACAAATCCTGAATGGTTATACTAATTTTTGTTATTTCTTTATAATATGATTAGTAAGTGAATGTAATATATATATAGGGCCTCAAAATTATTAAATGCTATGTTTGTACTGAGGTGAACAACCATTACAAATAAGTCATTCAAGGACTGGGTATTTAGCGCTTATTAAAGGTTAAGTACTTGTGATAAAGTGGCTTATAGTTAGACATCAATGACACTTTAGTCGTTACCACGATGGTTGACAATATATTAAAATTATGTTTAATATAGGCTTAGACATTTGAAAAGCATTTTTCAATAAGTAGGGTAGTAATATGGGATAATGTTATGGACAAAGATGGTAGAATGGATTACTAATGATTGTTAACATTGCCACTTTACAAACAAACACATCGATCATCTAAGATAATTTCCCTACGATATAAATAGGAATGCAACTAGGCAGATTGTTATAAGGTATCCACCTACTAAAAACTCTATAAGGTTTGACCCTATAGGGTTATAGGATGAGTTTAGGAAAAACTTTTATGACCCTATAGAGTCATAAGTCGAGTTTGGGTCGTAGTTATGACCTTAAAGGGTCGATCCGACCCACTAAAATTACTAGAAATAAATACAATTCCATTTCCTCAAAACTTGCATATGTCCATTTTTTATTATTTTTATAGCTCTAGGATTATATAATTTTTTTTTTGTCCAATTAAGAATGTTATGCTTTCTTATGATTAACAGGTAAAGGCAAATATTTGTGTTTGTGTATCCATGTCAGTCCTCAAGTAAAGTAAATTCTACTATATTGTGTTGAAAATTGATTACCATACATTGAAAATCAGTTGTCTAGCTTATTGACTTTTTTTTTTTAATGTGAAGCTTTATTGTCAAATGAAAAAAAAATTAAAATAAATAAGAAAAATGAAGAATATCTCATAAAGAAAAGTAGACAAATGATAAATGAAAAGAATGAAAAAGGAAAAAAAAAAGAAAAAAGTGTAACGGCGAAATCAGGTCAATGGAGCGTAGCTTGTTGGGACCATGACCCTATAGGGGTGGGTTTGGGTATTACACATAAAACCTTATAGGATGGCGGGTTGGGTTTGGGTGATCTTATAGGTAAACAGAAATTGGTCGGGTTCGGTTTCAGGTTTTATAAGACCCGTCCAAAACTCGCCCCGATTGTATCCCTAGATATAAAGATTTTCATATCTTCTTAGACCTTTAGGTAGTCATGTGGCCATAGCTTTATATACTATGCTACTAGATAATTTCAATTAGCAAGTTTGGTAAATCTTGAGTGTAAATATCTATTCATTAAATGACTTCGATTCTAAAAAATTTAAACATGGAAAATTTGAAGTTAGAAGTTGAGAAATTCAAGTTGTTTTGTTGTACAATATGCATTAATTGACATAATATATGCCTTAGCAAATCATCTAGGTTGACTCCTCTATTTCGTACTCACTTTGGCTTCATTTTTTTCCCATAAGCTCTAAACTTATCAACATCACAAAATTATTTGAAAGACTACTGAATATAGTACTTTTACACCCCCAGATTTTACAATAACCTTTTAAGAAAACCTTGGAGTCTATTGGATTTGGAACCCTAAACTTAAACCAAGTTAACTCTAACCCTAAGAAACACTAGACTCGATAAGATAGATCCTAGAACCCTAAAATAGCATGTGAGGTAGAAAAAGAGGAAAACCTTAAAAAATAAGACAAGTATAAGGTTTATACAATAAAATAATAAAAGTTTCTTATACCCATTTCGTATTCTATCACCAATACACAAATCAAGACAAAATATTCCGACAAATAATCAATAATCATATAATATAAATTCATCATTATAATATCAGATAAAATTTTATCAAATCATAAAAATGTTAGTTATGGCAACTTATATGCGTATATTACCTTCTACCAGTAAACAATTTGTCTTTTGTACTATTTAATTGCTATTCACTACTATCCATTTTAATCACTATTTGTCCCTATTTTCTTACACTTATTTTTACACACCCATAACCTATTCTTATATAAATCAAAGCTATCTTATTTTTCTTAATCTTTTCTCTTTTTCTTTCTCTCTCTCTTTTCGCGTTGGCTCCCTTCCCATCTCTCTCTCAATTTTATTTTCTTTTTCATGTATTTCTCATACTTTAATTTACTCATTTTCTTCTCTAAATACCACCACTTCTTCCTCTCACTTTCACTTTGCCACTTCTCTTTCACTCTCAAAACTCTCTTATTCTTCTCTCTCAAAATTTTTCTATCTTCCCTCTTCCTCCTCCTCCTCCTCCTTCTCTTTATTCTCTTTGTGGCGCTAACCCCTTCCCCTTATTCCACACACACAACTTCATTTCCCTTTTTGTTTAGGTAATCCCTCTATACCCTATCCTTATATTATGAACATGTTAATATTCAAGAAAAATTCCTAAAGAAAATTTCCCCATGATGCTCATAAGCTAAGGATAAAAATGCATGAATATCATATATGCCTCAAACCTTGTTTCAGTTATGCTCATTCATGTTTATGGTGATTCTTCTAACTTCTATATAAGTATATATATATAAGTATCTATACACTCTTTAAAAGCATATTGCTCCCTAATCTAACATTTATTTCATGCAATTTATTTATATACTTGCTCATAAAGACTAGTTAATTCTAGTCTTGGACTGGTTCGTAATCTAGTCCGAATGAAACAGGATCATTTCAAGTCTCGTGGAGCCTTGACTAAAATTTAAGACTTCCACTTAATTTCATTTAATCTTGTCTCATTTATTTATTATATATGGTGACTAGATTATTTCAAGTCCCGAGAAGCCTTAATCATAAGTGAAGACTCTCATGTTTCTATTTTTTATTATACTTGTCTTTTCATTTTAGATATTTGACATTGTCAACTTCTATTTTAAGATCACCATGTTAGTAAAATATTCATGAGTTCAGTGTTATGTTCATGCACATAAGTGCTTATAATGATGTTGTCATAATGTTAAAATGAATTCTTAAACTTTATATGTTGACAATTCCTTAATATGTGAAATATTTTTTAAAACTTATTTTCAATGCCTAGGAGCCCCTTGTACATGATCACCTCAAATTAGAGCTATCGAGTCTTAAAATTTATAAAAACCTATATTCTATCCTTCACTTGGTCTGACAAGAAAGTGTACCTATCATTTGTTAGTGTGGATGGGTATAGGCTCTCTCCACATGGAGCATTCAACCATAAATACTAAATAATTTTCTTATTATCCGGTAAATTAAATTGTTAAATGAGTAAATATTAAAACTCTAAGTTAACTAATTAAGCTACACTAATCCACAATTGAAATAAAAGTAACACAAAAATCACTAAACAATTCACCAAATCTCAGTTGACAAACAGACTTGCTTCACCATATTGCATGAGTTATTAATGGAGTTTATCCTAACAATTATTATTTATAAGAAATCATTAAGTATTACTTACTCTTAATCTTAATTTTGTCTAATAGAATCTCTCTTAATTCAATAGTAAATTAAGACCACATTAATTTCATAACTTGATATTAGATTTCCACAAAAAAAAAAAAAAAAAAATACAGCAATTTTCCTAATAACGTCTATATAATTAGGAGTAAATTGTTCTAGTGAATTATATCTATTCAATAGAATTGTCTTTTGATAAATTCTATCGAAATCTATCCTAAGTTAGTTGATGAATTAAGGTTGGTTACAATCTTGTTTTGATGAGAAAATTTATTGCACAAATGCTCCTCAACTTAGTTAAGCTACATTTAATAAGCAAAACTTATTTTTGATATGTTTAAGCTTTAATGTGCATATATATGTTTGTGTTTGTATGTGTGTTGTTCTTTGCAGATTGTATAGGAATAAATTATCATGCCCCAGTCTTGATCGCGGCCTTGATTATAGACCTTGTCATCGGCTTGATTGGTCTACAAGGTATAAATCCAAGGCACAACGAGTGGAACAAAACAAGATGCACATATGTTGTAGGTCACGTTGAAGACTCAACAAGTTTAACTCCAAGGCGCAACAAGTTTGAATCTAAGGCTCAACGAGCACATACTTGGTCGTGAGATAAATTGAGGTGCAACAAGAAACGGTTTAAAAAATAGACATTGCAAACTTTCAAATTCGACCGTTGAAGGTTCTTTTGAGGGAAAATGGCTATGTTTTTAAAGATGCTATATATAGAATGTTTTAGGGTATTTTTTTTAATAGAGAGAGAAGAGAATAGAGCTTAATAAGATGATATTATGTGAAAATACTCTCATTTGTGTTTGTTTTTGTTAATAGAATAGTGCCATTCGTGAGACGAGTATTTAGTGAAGTCCTTTTATATTTGAGGCAATAGGTGAAGTTCTCATGTATTGAGACACTCGTCTAAAGTCTTACATGTGTGTAGACAATTAGTAAAGTCCTTGTATTGAGGTAATGTGAAGCCTTCTGTGTTGCGGCATTTTGTAAAGTCTTTTCTATCTTCGTAAGGCAATTATTTTGTTTAAATGAAATGTGTGAAGTCCTTCTTGAGTGAGGCAATTGTGGATCGTGAAGACTAAGGGATGGGTCGAACTTCACATTAAATCTGGTGTAATCTTCTCCTTCCCTTATCTCTTTATTATTGTTGTTGTAATTATGCACAAAAGGTTAAAAGAGATAATGGTTGGTTAAGTGACCTTAAAATTAGTTTAAAAACTCACATTATAGCTTTCGCTTCTGCATGTGTAAGTGTAAACAAGCCTAGTTGTGCTCAATTTTTTTTTCAATATTAGTGTCATGCACTATACCACTCTTAGATCTGTTAATTCAATTCACTAAAAATTAACAATTACCAGGAAATTAACAAGTTCAAACACATATTGATGCAAATATGATGTCGCAAGCTCTAGTTCACCACTCACACATGGTGGAATGAGAACACAAACAATTAAGTTACAGAATTAAAATAGAATACAACATTAGAATAAGGAAAAGAAAGGGAACCCCTTTTTGATTTACTATGGTAGAAGTCTTTACAATAAACAAAAACGAAAAATTCCCATCTTCTCTCATGAGTTCTTTTGAGAAAGTTATAGTAAAACAACCCACAATGTTGCAGGAATAAAATCCAAGATATTATCCTATTATAAAGGTTACCTTATGTGTGTGTGGATTAATAATGGAGATGTGTATTTTATACCCATAATGTATCTTAAAGGGGTATCTGGTGAAAATATATGACCTAAAGTAGGAGACATACTGTTTGGTGAAAGAAATATAAAAGTCGTGTTCGAGCCTTTCCAACTATCATGCCAGTGACATTTGTACTTGATGGAATTTTTGCTGCCCTAACTATAAATCATGGGCATGAAGTGTGCCTTAGTAGTTATAGTACATGTCAAATTCCACTTTTGTCTCATAATCATGCTTGTGATCTCTAGATTCCACTCATCAACTTATTTCAGCTTTTCAAGAATCACGAGCATGATCTACTCATTACTAGACACTAGTTTCAAACTTTCTCCCATTTCTTCATGGATTACGACCGTTAATTTAATCTCCATTGCTCTGACTTCTTTCTTAGTTAGTTATCACGCTCGTGATCTCATCCTTGGTAGGTATCGGACTTGAAATTCCTCGTTGCTCCAAGGATCACGACTATGATGTTGATGTCCTATTGCAGTCATGCTTGCCTTTGCTTCCTTGATCACAATCCCCTTTTTAATTCCTTCTAATATCTCCAATATGCTCCAATTTGACCTGAAAAAAATATATATACCAACTAAACACCAATTCTATTACAAATCATGTCAATAAACTTCAACTTAGACTTAATTAGTTGTTAAGAACAAGGATAAATCATGCCTATCAATACAAAAGAAATTTTTTAAAACAAAATCAATCTCCTAATTTTATAAAAAAATAACAAGACCTAAGCGTAATATTTTGAATTTTTTTCAACTTGAAATTTCTTTCTTAAAAATGCATGAGAACCAATGTTTTGAAAAATGAGTTTTCAATAGAAATTTAAACAAGGATTACAAGGGATAAAATACAGTATGATAGTTTATTTTAAGCTCAAATAATCTATTTGTAAGTATTAAGTAATAAAAGTTCACTACAAGTTTTAAAAGTTTGGTTTTTGTAAACTTAAGTTTTTCCAAATTGTCATAAGGACCATTTGGTGAAGAATTTTTTCCTTTAAGCAATATCACTAGTATCATGCATGTGTTATGAATTATTTTTGAGTCCTTAATATGTCTGAGTATAAAGATAATTCAAACACTTGTCTTATAATGTCTACTTATGGTAGAACTTGCATAAAGTGCTAAATTGACCTTAAAGATAAATCCAGGCACAATGTGACCCCTTTGATTTCTAAATCTAAATGACTTCAAATGGTTGTAATAACCTTAGAAATGAATAGAGCATCCGAAGTAGGTAGTTATGAGTTAGTTATGTCCATTTAAGGTTTAAACTTAGTAATTGGAAAATCTACCACAGATAGAATTAAAAATTTGAGTAAGACCAATATGAAATACTCATTTTAGGTATTTTTCCCCATGTGACGAAGAATACAAAGCCTCGTTCCCCAAGGAACACTTTGACTAAGAAGATATCCAATAGCCGAGTGTGTTTACTTCCTTGATTTACATATTCTTGTATATGCTTGTACTATATAGTATTAGAATATAATGAAAAGATAAAAATGGAAATGCATGTGGGATCACCATGGGATTATGCTTGTGTTTCATTATGCTTAATGAATGAAAAGTAAGAATATCATAACTTGAATTGTTGATTTTCACATTATGTTCCTTATTACGTTGTTGTGTGTGTGATTATATTGATAGTTACTTTCAAAAACAAAATTAATTCAAATGGATGATAATTAACAAAATGATCATGCATGATATAAAGTTGAGTCGCATATTTTTCGCTACTACTCTCTCGTGTAGGACTGGGGATTAGTAGTGATGGTTGGTAGGAGCTAGAAAGTCTATTAAAATTGGTGGTTTATAGGAACCTAAAAGTCTACAAAATGTAGTAGTCGTATGGGCCTGTAACAATCCCTAATCCTTGATATAAAAAGTGTAAATCCATTTAACATATGATTTATGGTTGATCACATGTATTTATTGTTCATACGAATGATGCATTTCATATCTTTGACTAACAACCTAATTGATTATATTCATTATATGGATACATTATTGAGATAATTTACTGATTAAGCAAGTTATGCTTATACCCCTTAGATATTTGTTGAAATAGGGATACTTGTGGCTATACCTAAGGGGAATCTTTCCACAAGTAATAACTAAGGAGTCTGGGGAGTTTTTGGAAGAAGTTTACGAGAAGATTTTGCCATAGACTTCCATAGAAATCTCTAATAAGATCAAATTATATACAACTCGTTGATATTCAAATTAGCTAGAATGGATACTTGTTTTGATTAAAATTCATGTTTTAGGTCTAATTTGGACAAAGAAATCAAAACAAGAAACTTTGGAGTGAAAATTGGAAAAATTCAAAGATACACCGACTTTTCAAACTTCAAAGCTGCCGGCGTTGAGACGGCTTATAAGATGTACTCACTCAAAGCTGTTGCTTACACTGCCAGCTTTGCAAGGATTGACTCAACCAATTATACGCCGCCTCAAAGCTGCTGGCGTAGGAGATGAATGGGCCAGCGTACATTGAAGGCTGGCAACTCAGAGTTCAAACGTCACCAGTGTAAAAGGAGTTACAACCTACGCTGGCTACTAAGCTGCCAGCGTTGAGACAGTGTAGATCAAGGATCAGAAGCGACAAGTAGATAACACATGCTTGAAGGCAATTGAAGAGACCAAATATGCTGGAGTATCTAAGCCAGTATCAAAGCCGCCGGCTTTGGGACAGCTTTCATTATAAATTGGTCCAACCTTTCATTTCTCATCATATACACTGGTTAGATTTATATCTAAGCCGCCAGCGTAGAAGTGGCCTACCCTTGTAATCGAAGTTGAAAGCTGCCAGCGCAATGCCTGCGCAAAGAAGAAAATGACTATACGCCGTCTGTAAGCAGCCGACATAAAATCCGTAACTGCCGGCGTATAAAGTGAAACTGCAATTTTCATTTAATGCTTTGCATGAAATTTTTCCTATAAATAGGGACTTCCAACCCCCCTCCCCCTTTCCTCAAACAAGCATAACAAGCAGAAGCAAATAGAAAGTACTTCATTATACAAATAGTCTTAGCATTTTCATAGAGATTGGAGAGAATTTGGCTTTCAAGAATTATAATTGAAGATTGTGATATTTGAATTGGTGATATCTAATCTCTTTCTTATGCAATTCATTTATCTGAATTATTTGTTCATAATGTTATCAATTGCATATTCTTATTTGATTGTTGAATCATCATCCATGAGTAGCTAAACTTTTCTTTGTGGGAAGTGATGAAATTCTAATTTTGCTAAAATGATTCTTGAATTTATATTATAGGATTATTAGAATTATGGAATATTTGTATTGAATCCTAATTATCTATTTTATTTCTGATTGAAATTTAATTGATAAGAATTCTGATAATTTAGAAAAAGAATTAGGGTTCATAGGAATTCATAAATTGAAATTAAACAACAATTGTGAAAGCAATTAAGTTTAATATTAATTTAGAAATTGTTCTTTGTGATTCATGCAATATTTTATTTTAATTTCTCACTAAGGAACTAGGAGAAGTTAATTTAGGATATTAAACAATTATAAAATTGGAAGATTTATGATTGTAATTTAGATTCCATTGATAATTTGTATAGCGGAAGCTAATAGATTATTTTATGGTTTACTAAAACTTGATAGTTTTAGGTCTTGACAATTTCTTACAAATATCCATAATCCTAATTGTTCATATAATATAAAGTCAGCATGATTAGTAAAGATTAGGATGGATTCTGTTCCTTCCCACATTCATCTTATATAACTTCTCACAATCTCATTGCATTCATATAGATAGAATTAGTTAGTTAATTGATAAATTTTGATTGCCTAAATATTAGTATAAACTAATATCAATCTAGTAGTTAATTTAGTCCTTGTGGGAACGATACTCAACTCACTTCTATATTACTTGATCAAGACCTAGTACACTTGCTGTAGTATCTGAAATTATATATACACATTCCATTCAGATCAAGCCTTATATAATATTTGGATATTTGAGATGGACCTTTTACTTTTGAAGAGGCTTAATGGTGTAATGCCTCGGAACTCCACCTACCGAGGTATTATTTGCTTTGGTCACATACCACATATTTTTGTCCTTTTTGTGCCAGTGCTTCCTAGGGGATCACCCATTCTAGGATTGCTCTGCACAGAGCATGCTTAACTTTGGAGTTCCGATGAACTCCAAGCCATTACACAAAAAGACGCCTCTGTGATTAGAGTTCCACTATCACATACTCTTCCACTTATTAGAACTGATGTCCTCGTCAGTTTCGTTATATGGGTCTAGAACTATACTAGACAGTAATGACATACTCCTCTACTTCCGATTGGTGAGTTGCTCTGATATCACCTATAACGCCATGGAACCCCTCCCATCAAGGTATTATCCGCTTTGGCCATATGCCACATGATTTTTTCCTTTTGGTACCAACGCTTTCTAAGGGGTTACCCATCCTAAGATTACTCTGCACAGATTACGCTTAACTTTAGAGTTCTGATGAACTCCAAGTCATTACACACTACAAGAATTTTGACATAGAGCGACGTCTGCATATTATACAGACGTTACCTTTTTGTTATGGTTTAGTCGCGTTTATTAAACGTCAACTAAAATATGTAATTGGTAACGTTTACAAGCAATTTTAGATTATATGAAATTCTGGTTTGATTTGTAACTTTTTTTTTTAATTATAAACGTAACCAATTATAGCAAATAACACTGCATCAAATTTCATTTAATAGGGGCATTCTAAAAATTACTATTAGCGGACTATTTTTTCAAGCGCTATTTTTTTCATCTGGGAGGGAAACTAGATTTTAATAAAAAAAAATCCCCCTTTACCTTAATATAAAAGAATAGGAAAAAAAAAAACAGAGCATCTCCCTCCATTCAATCCCTATTCACACTTCTTCACGCAAGATCACCCATTACCATTATTAACCTATCCTCTCAATCTCTTCATGCATCTGACCTCCCCATTCTCTCTATCAATATCATACCCCTTAAACACACTTAAATGGAACATAAATTCCAAAGCTTTGGGAAGATTGATATAGAAATTAGGGTTTTGTTAGAGAAATTAAAACCAAAAAATTAATACGTTGTTTAGAGAAATTGTGTTTCAAGAGCACGAAGATTATGGACTACCGGTGATTTCCTCCATCTGCGATTCTTGTTGCTCTAAACCATTGGTGACCTATATCTCTCTCTCTCTCTTCAACACTAATAAGAAACTGTCCCCTTCTTCTTAGTTGTAATTGGGAGACGATTGTTGTAAGTTTTTCACTTTTTGTTTATTTTTGCAATAAAAAAGTTGAAGCATCTGTCCATTTTCTTGAATCTTTATACATACATCAAGTTGATATGTCTAGATAAGATCCATGATTTTTTTTTCCTTTTCTGTTTGTCTCATAAGAGCAAGAGACCATGTGTTTCATTATTATTTGAAAGATTCTTTGAAGATATGTGTCTTCGTCATTATGATGATGGAGAGAATTGTTTGAGATAAGTTTCGTGTTATTGCTAATGATTTTGTAAAATCTTCTAGCTCTTAAACTTTAGTTTAGGTTAGGTTCTGAAGGAGGACAGGTGGATACACTTTGGCACTCTTCTTTGCCCTTGTCAGTGGAACTCTAGAGTCCAAACCTTCCCCTTGCCCTGCATGCTTCTTGAGTGGAGTCGAATGTTTTTGGTCAAGTTTCATTGCAAAGCATAGAAGAGGTGGATGCTTGTTGTGATTTGTTATCTAAAGTTGAGTCTACTATTTCCTCAAATGATGCTATTGAGGTGCTTTTAGGCCAGGATATTAATATGACTAAGAGCAAATTGTTTCCTCTAGGGGGAAATGAGTCCCAAACAATGAACTGGTTCTTATGAGTGCTATTGCTGTCCATAGGTTAGAAATTTTGCTTATTACTTATGTTGGCATGCCATTTGGCTCTTGATATATCAGTAAATGTATTGAATTGATTCAACTAAAAATATTTATTATCTTGCATCATTGAAAAGATAGAGAGAAAATTTACTAAGGTATTTAGATTATGTAAAAGGAAATCAGGCAAGTCTATTTCTTGCAGTAACAAATTAGATGATCATATGATTAAACATGAGAAATTTAAGGAAAAAATGTAAATCCTTTCCTTCCTTGAGTAAAACTTCTTCCTCTCTTTTATAGAGTTGAAGGCATTAAAAGGATTAGCCTTGTTTAGTCTACTTGAAAAAGAAAAAAATGTATTGCTTATTATTTATTTATCCAATATATATATATATATTACTATTTGGGTTGTTGTCGTCATCATTATTGAAGCACTTTTCATACTAAATTGGAAAATAATTTTTCCATTTCTATATGAAGGGAATTTATTAACTGGTTAGTATGTTCGTAATGTAGATGTACAATAAAGTTCTACAACCAAGTTCGCTGGTAGTGGTTAATGAGACATTATTATCCTCTGTTGCCACTATAATAGATGAGGAGAAAGAGGACAAAGATGATTTTGGACTCACAATAGTGGATAGTGGAGGCTTTTGCAAACACAGTTTGGGAGAAGAGGAAAAAAGCCAAAAGAATGCCTTCCCCTGATGTGTAGAATAGATCGAGGTGTGGTTTTTATCACGACTGTTGCTTTTGATGTTGGGATTTTGGTTTATATCCCGTGGATAGGTAGTAATTCATGACACAGGTGACAAGAATTCACACTTTTTGGATGTAGGTCCTTTTTCTTTTTGATTCTCTTTCTTTTGTTTTTTGTTTAATCTAGCCCGTCCTGTTTCTTGCCTCTTTGTTTTGTTTTTACAGCAATATGACTAGTATAGATATGATAGCTATATTTTGTTATATGATAGTGTTCTTCCTTCTATGAAGATTTGCTGTTTTGATGCTTTGCTTTTTATTGCTAATGGGCATCTGTGGTTTTACTTCTTGGCTTTGATTAATGAACCTACTGAGGTTGTTTTAGGAGGATGCAATCCTGAGATCTTATTCTTTTTTAAGTTGATTTACTTAGTGATGCAAGTCATTAAAGTTATAAACTATGTAATCTTTATCTCTTCTTTGATAAAAGCTATTTTGTTGGTGCTCTCTTCTCAATGCATTCAATATGTTCACCGAGTGGATGCTTCCTATATGTTCTGTTGTTACTGCAAGCAGTAAATAGATTATTTTATTCTTTGTTACTCATCAATAAATGCTCAAAGACCTGTTAACTGATTATTTTGTAATCATCCCCAATTTCAAAGCATAATGGTTAACTCTTGCGTGAAAGAAATAAGAACATTCTTTAGCATATCATGTAAAGCATGTAATGCTTGGGACATCTGTTTTAAAATAAGCAAGCAAATGTTTGCTTCTGGTTGAGTAGGTAGGCTTAGCTGTTTGTATCTAAAATAAGGGGGAATCTTCTCCGTTTTGTCACAACTTATTCCTAGTGATGGCTCTTTGCTTCTTCATGATGGCTTTACTTTTCCTATAATTTTCTAAACACCTTAATTATGAAATGCATTGCTAAATGTGGCCCATGTCGTCTGTACTAATTTTCCTATCGAAAGATGTGTGTCTGATGATGTTGCTTGACAAACTTTCTATGAACACATGTCTGAATGGATAGGGACATGCTAGTTGCTTGTTCATACCATTGTCAAAATAAAATAAACTAAGAATTTTTTTCCTTTTTCCAATACTCTTGAAATATATAGGAATGATATGTACCCAAAACCATTATCGTAAACTTTTAAGTAACCCTTTTTTTTTTTTGCAAAAAATACAAAATAAAATGGGATAACATTGTATCTTGGCAAGCACAGGTTGACTTTTACATAACTTATATCTTGTCATCTCTTCTACGGGGAGGGCCAGAATTAACTAAGGTAACTTTGAGTTTAGTAGTAGAGTATGTTCCCACAATATTTTGATGCATTATCTTTTTATGGTCATAAAATACAGAGAAAGAATGTCGTTAGATTTTACAAGAACGACATGATGTTCAGACCAGCTGAAGCTTTATTCGTCTTTATACATTTATCTAATTTCATGGGATAGTAGAATTGGCAGTTTTTTCATCTATCTCTCAATATGAGTCATTTCTAGAAATCGAAGTCAAAAAATTGCAGAATAGTGTACATGGGTGAAAATGAAATATGAAATCCAAGTATTGTGTTGATTACCTACTTTGGTATATGTAACAAGTTCCTGAGGAGATTGAGAGGGTCCTGGTTGGCATAGAAGCCTATATGAGTATCAAGAAGCATGTGGCTGAGGATGGATTATGCTTTTTCGATGGTGACAAAGAAAATGAGGAACAAGTTAAAGAAAAGGTATGGATATTTGTTTTCAATCATGTAATTGATTGACTTAATCATTATTCGCTTCAAAGAAATATTGTATATCATGTATGCTGAACCTTTAGATATAGGGAAAATTCAAATATTGTGCATGCATTGTTATCAACTGAATAACCACCTGGATAATAGCATTGGGCTAATACTTATTTCGAGCCTAGCATGTGGTTAATGATTATTATACTCAAATGACACAAGGACAGTTTTATTGCCTTTTTGCAATGAAGGTATAAGTCTCATGTCTTGATTTATCTTATTGTTACCTTAAGGATTTCCTAGAAGACTTGTGGGATTGCATACAAATTCTCTCTAGCAATGGGTGCAAGCTTCAAAGTGGTAATGTTATTTTGTCCTTCTACTTTTGACAAGTGTTGGTTCTTGTCCAATTTCTTTAATGCCTTTTCCTCCTTAGATAGAATGCTTGTCAATATTGCTATTTTGGATCGTTGATCTTGCTCTCAATTAATTTGGGAAATTAACATTGTTGGTCAAGGGAATCAAAAGAGGATTGTATAATGTGAACTTTTTCGGCAGAAACTACTTATGTTGGAGCATGTTAGCCTATGGCTCTTTTGTGGTTTTCCCTTTTCTTCTAAGATTTAAGAAAGTGGAGTTTTTGGAAACTTGTCCTTTCTCTGGAACATTTTCAGTGAAACAGCAAGCAAATAGTGCAGAAAGTACTATTTTCATCATGAATGATCAAGTGAATCAATTGATTCTCATTGAGATTGGGATAATTTTCTATGTATTATACGAGACAAGAATTTCTTCTTTATTTTCTATATATATAAAATACTAATCATGGTAACCAAGTTGGCATTATTAATTTATTTTTCATGCTTGATAGCATAAATACATGGTTGACTATATTAATTTAGTTGTGTTTAAAAAGCTTTGACACAATGAAAAGGAGTCCTGGATATTTGATTGGTAGTGTATCCAAAGAGGACCCTAAATTATGAAAACTATCATTTGCTATATTGATTGATGTCACTAGAAAAAACCTGACGCTTAGAGCTGTTCGCAACCAAGTCTAACAATTAACTAAATTCATGAAGGGCTGCCTTGATCATTTAAATAGTATTCATTTCACCCCATTAATATTTGACATCCTTAGGTGTAAGCTGACAAACAAGAGATTGATGTCTGCAGACCTCCTGACTAGGAAGGTTCCTATTCTTAGCCACTGTAAGAGAGTCTCAATGATAAAAACCCTTTTATCTTTTAGTCATTGATGTTCCTTCTCTTCCATAGTTTAATCAACAAAGAGAGGAGCTTCAAAAACCATAAAACTTGAGGAGATTGAATAACTGTGGCTGAGCCTAAAAGCGATGTAAAATTTAGCAGGAATATTTGATAGATGGACCACAATGGGAGCTTATGAGGTTGGCTCTTCTCCACCATCATGCACATTTTCCATTTTCGAAGAATTAAGAGATGCATAGCTAAATTCTTACGAATTGCTAATGTATTTTTGTAGGTATTAGCTCAGGCAAACTTGCATAAGTGGAAGCACCAATATTACTAAAACTAGAAACAACTTAAGGTTATTCCATGTTTGGATGGCCTATTTTTCAACCATAGGTAAAGATAGGTTTTGTATGGGAAGTAGTGATATCCACATGGCATAGACAAGAAATGGAATAATGTTTTTGTGTCTAATGCATCAAGTTAATCACCCCTCTATCTCTTGTAATATATATTTTATTTCATTTCATTGTAAATCATCAATTATATATTTTATCACGAAAAAGGACAAGATTCTTTATTTGGCATTTTAGTATATACTGTTAGAGTAATTAATTAACATTTTCCTTAAGTAATTGTTGAGATGTTATGTCATTTGATTGGTAAGTTTTACTCATTAAAATAACACAGTACTACTAGTATATTGATTTATTTATTATGAATAGTGATTTCACTATTAGTGAGATATATTTTGCACACCCTAAACAGTTCTAATGACACAATAATAATGTGTATGGGTTAATTGAATTGCTTTGCATAATTTGGGGATAAATGCGTTATATGCCTTTTCATATAAGGAGTATAATGAAGCTAAATTGAGCTGATCTTTTTTCTGCAGTTACTTTTGCTGCCACATCCTCCATTCAAGCTTATGTATTATACACTTCTTGACCTTTGTAAGGTAGATTAATGAAAACTTCTCTTCTCAAGAGTGAAACAAAGGTGCTAGTGGTGGCCTTCTCATTTAGGTTCTTTTTCGGGTGCATTTCCTGTAGTTGTTACTAGAGCTGTTTAGGCTTTATTGTAGAAAATTTTTTATTTGGACATGGAATGTCACACAAGAATAATTCTCTGGTTCTCCCATCACCTGTAAGTGCAAAATGCATCAGATATGTTTATCTTTGCTATATTGTCGAGGAATTGGCTATTGCTAAAGCTCCTTATCCTTAATAAATTTGTTTCTTTTTTCTGTGTCTTGTGAATGCACATGGAAGAAAGATGTATACATAAATTTGGTATTCAAAGGTTGATCAATTATTATTGGGGTATAATAAATTTAATTGCCTTTTATCTCTATACTTCTTAGGATTAAGGATATGATTTTCGTTTGTATCTATATATGTTAGGAATAGGTTTTTGTTACCTTATTGGCCGATTTGGTTCATAAAAAAACCCGTCCACAGAAAGATTCTTGTACATCTTAGTTATGGGTCATGCTGCTTGTTTGTGGTGTGTAAGTTTTTCGAAACAAAAGGGTGATGATATATATATTTTTTCATTTTGGCTATTAATTCTTTTTATTACTATTATGTTGCTAGCAGTGGTGACCCAACATTGTTTGAGGAGTATTGGAAGAGTATGGGGGACAAGTGTAGGGTGGTGATTCAAGGAGATGAATTGATGAGTTACTTCAGCAACAAAGGGAATATGTGCTAGTTCCTGGAGGTGGAGTTGGAGGCTGCTATTAGGCGGCTCCATCGTGTAGTGGGTAATGCTGTGGTGAAGGATTGGCATATGCTAGTGAAGGATTGGCTGAATACTCTTTTGATCATCCTACACCCAAATGAAAATGCAAACAAGAAAAACTATATCCTAAAATATAGGGGCTTTAAATTTAGGTACACCTCTAGTTGGTCATCATTTCATAGTGATTTCATCACTAAACAATGACAGTAATACTCAAGCCTTGATCCTTCCTAGTTAGGACTAGCTGACCATATCACTTAACAAGAACAATAAAAATGATGTTATTTTCTTGCTTTTTTTTATTCTGATATTCACTATAGGAGTACATACTCAGGCTTGCAAGATGCTCATTTTAGCATCTCTGATTTTTTTCCTTTTGGTTTTCTTCTATTTGTGCTAGGATGCTAAAAGACTAGAGCAAGATTTATGTGATCCATAGCTAATTGCTAATTGTACACTCATAGATGTTGGCACAGCTATGGTCTCTAATTGTAAATGGAGCATTGCTATTTTGTCATCTCCAACTTTGATGGAAGGTAAATACTTTTTTGTTTTTAATTCTTTTTAATTCCTTTTTCACCTACTGCTTTCTTCAAATTTAGTGGTCTCCTCTTGTCAATGCAAGTGATTGATGTTGCTAGATGATTTAGTTCACACATGTGAAGATGTGTATAAACCTTGCTTGTTATGTTTCCTTTTTTCATATAATTTTTCCTTTATCAATCTATTTTAAGATGGTGGAAAATATTTTGGAAAATTCCTAGAGTTAGAAAATTCAATTCAAACAAATAGAGGCTATCATGGAAGCTAACTAGATAGATCAAAAGCAATATTTTCTTTTTTTGGTTAAAATTTCTTTTAAAGTGGAAAAAGTTATGGTCTAGAGAGATTGATTCCATATAATGCAAGAATTTGATTTTAATACTATACTTACAAAATGGTACGGTTTTGCAATGGTTTGGCTTTATGTTTGATCCTTTTATATATGAATGTTTTGGTAATGTTTTTGAAATCTAAAGCCTTTGATCCTACTTGTAACTATGCTTAGATCTCTGATGTCTCCATGTTTTATATTATAGATTCCTACTTATTTGCATCATGTGACAAAGAAATCTGCCTTGGTCTTTTAGACATTATGAAGGCTTTGATCTAAACAAACTTGCAATGAAGAACCAATAAGTTGCTTTTGTGCTATATATTCAATAGTACTGATGGCATATCAGATATTGTTATATTATTTAATAATCTTGACATTTAATGTCTGCTTTTAAATTTTTATGATAATTAACGTTGATTTTATATGTGTTGCACTATATTATTATTTCCTTTTGCTTTTGTTGGCTACAATAACTCATTATGGATGTAGGTCTTATTTGCTGGAGGAAAATTTGGTGGTTTAAGAAGTGGCTATAGTGTGTCAGGTGAACTACATTGTTTAGGATTATATGTGGTCAATGCTCTTTTTAAGGTAGGTCATATCATCATTTTTATGTTTTATCACACAATACCAATTTTCTGGAATCATTCCTTTTAGTTGCTTTGTCATTGAGAGCTTACAGACATAGTGTGGTCATTGCTTGATAGTTAAATCTTAAGTCAACCTATGTATAACTTCTCTTTGTAAAGACTTGGGAATTTATTGTGTTGCCCTTTTGTATCCTATTTTTACTAAATGTGCTACATTTGTTTAGTATGTCTTGAAATGAAAAAGAAGTAATTGGTAATAGATATAATTAAAGAAAATAGGAGATAGTTGGAAGCGCATTGAAATTGTCTTCTTGCTCTGCTGACCAATGAAAATGTTGCCTTCTTGCTCCACTAACCAATGAAAATGACACTTGAAAATATTATGTTGGTGTTATAATTATTTTCTCACGATACATTGGAGGTTTTTGCAAGCATTTATTAGATGGTTTCCCTTTAGTGTAAACTCAATATATACATCATGTATTCTATTTGATATATTAAAATGGAATTGCATTTCCCATGTGATTGAAAGGCTTCTATTTGGTATAGTCATCAAAATTCTAAGGCAATACTAAATAATTTATATTTTTGCAACGATTTAAAATATTAAAAATTTTATGAAGTTGAGTAGAAAGTAATATTGATTAATTCTTTATATCTATCTTATCTTTTATATCTATATTATTAAGGCAAAAAGACACTCTTTATTGTCTCAATTATTTATATATTTTTTAAAAACAATCATTTAGATATAAAGTAGCCATGTATGATCAACTTAATAACATGTCTCAAGTTTTTTAAGTAGTTTAGGTTAGTTGTCATGAGTTTTTTTATAATTTCATTAATGGTTTTTTAATCATTGAATAATTGTATCTATAGTTTTTAAATCTTGCAATAATTGTATCTATATATTATATGGCAGCAAATCTAAATGAAGGAATTCCTTCTCCAAGTGCATGAGATCCTCAGCCAAATCCATTGCATGATGATAGTAACGATGGAAGGAAGACAATTAAAGATAGATAGCCTTTTTTATTTTTTAAACCAATTGACGTGACTGAGATCAGATGTGGTGAAGTTTAGACATGCTTATTTTGAGATGATTTAGAACTTATGTTTATGTTTTTTTTAAGCGTACTAAAACAATGTTGTTCTATTTTCTACTTTCTTTATTGTAAGGATATGATGAAGTTTAAGTATTGTTTATGTTATTTGATCTTATTTTATATAGAGTGCACTGTTATGCTTCAGAAATCATGTGCAAAATTAATAGTAGCTATGAATTGTATTGTGATAAAATAGGTTTAGATTACTAATTGTCAATATACAATAACGGATACATGTTGACCAAATTGAGTTGAACAATTACGTTTAGACATCACCAATGTATTTAAATAGCTATGTTTTAATGGCAAGATGATAGTAGAATTGTCACGTTTATACATTATTACTTTAGTCCAACAACCATATATAATGGTTAACAATTATGTATACTAAAATAATTTAGTCATGTCTAAACATCGCTAATTTTACTATATTCCCACCAATAACCATAGCAATTGTCACGTCTAAACATCGTTAATTCGGTTGTTAATAAAATGATTTAGCCACGTTTAACGTCGCCACGTTTGAATTTGGTGGGATAACAATTAAGTGCATTTAGCCATGCATAAGTGTGGCCAATACATAACATTAGGCTACGTTTAAATGTGGGCTAATAAAGTCCTTTTGGCACCTAAATATCATTTGGCGACGTTTAAATTTTTAACGTAATGTATTTAATCTACGACGGACCTTTTGCGACGTCTATAGGCCACGTGTATTTAAACATGACGAAAAATCTTTGGTCATGTTTAATCAATGTTTAGCAACGTTTATTAAACGTAGACAAAGGCCCTTTTTGCTGTAGTGACACCAAAAGGCATACCTATGATTAGACTTTCACCATCTATATTTGAGGGGTATTACAAATGGACCGTAGTTCCTTAAGTATTGATGGGGGTAATGCCCTTATGAGTTGTAAGACTTTTATCTTTAAGTTATAAAGTTTATGTTTAGATATTCGTGAAAGCTATTTATTACTATCTTCTTAAATTGTATAACTCCACCAGCGTCTCCCATTATTGTGAAAGCATGCTTTATGCATGATATTGAAGCTTTTGTATGACTAAAGTAGTCATTCCTAAACTTTAATATTTTATACGGTGGACTATTACGTTTAGAGTGCCCTTTGAGGTGTGACAAAAGTAACTAATTTCATTTACAAGAATACAAGAAACTTATCTTTATAAGGAAAATAATTAATTAAATGTGCTTAATATAAATTCATGTTAACATTCAGGTTTATGTCTTTATACTGTGTCATATTCATTTTAATGCTAAAATTAAACTGACTATAAGTTATAAAATAATCATGTCTATTTATGTCATCATCATGTCTCATGTTGCATCTCATGTTTTCTCTCTACAAGCATATTTTCAATCATATCAGGTTGTCTCTTGTTACCGTAATGTGTCAAAAATTGTCAACATTAGCAACTCAATACAAGGAATATTTCCTACTACAAGATAAAACATTTCCACCAAAAGACCCTAAAACATGCCACGATCGTAAGCCATATCACAATATGGGCTATTGTATTAAACCCATCAACTTAACTGATGCAATAGTCAATAATGATGCAATCAATATTAATTCAATATCTTTTAATAGTATTTAATTGGATATTTAATAGTTTTTTTCATTAATAGGTTCTAATAGGGGTTTTCCTTTTTTTTTTTTCAGTCAAGTTAATAAGATCTCTTTTTTAGTTTTTTTCCTTTTTAGCAACTTTCAAACTTGCCTATAAATGTATGCCATGGGGCAATGAGAATTACAGCTATTCAATTATCATCTTTCAGTAAAATTTCACAGAGTCGCCATTGCTTTTGTTTCCTAAATCTTGAATTACAGTTTATTTCGATTTTTTATGCCATTAGCCTAGGTATTTTTAGAATCAATAGGTTTTTGAAGATCATACTTTGGTATTCGTGCATGAATCAACAGTTTATGACAAACCTTAACTTATTCACTACGTTAGTTGGTATTAGAGCTGTGTTCGTTCTTAGAGTATATGGCACTATGAAAGGAAAAATAACTAACGACATATGGTGGAGAAGATTTATGAGCGTAATGATCTAGATTATAGGATAGTGAGGATGGTTGATGAATGATGGGATGCTATGGTAGAGTGATGAGCAGTAAGGGTAAGTGAGTTAATTGTCAATCAAAATGAAAAACTTAATCCTACTCGTAGGCAAAACCTTAATATGATGTATGTTCATGATAAGGAAGATGATGACTCCTCTTTTAACATGGAAGAAGAATAATACAAAGAGATACCATGCATACTTCACAAGTTGAAGAGAATGTAAATGAAGATGTTTTGTGGTAGATGGAGAACCAATTTTTGATACTTATATTGATGAAGTGGATGATGTCTTTGAGATTGATAGTGAACCATTATTTGATGCTTATGTTGATGAAAAGGATGATGTTTTTGAAGCTATTAGTGAGCGTGAGCCAATTTTTGATGTATTGGTTTTTTATGTTAATTATGTTGAACAGAGATATGTGATTGAAGCTGATAAAGAGAATCTCACTCCTAAAGTTGTTGAAGATAATTAGGTGAGAAATAATATTTTTTAGTCTATCTACGAAAGGTGAAAATAGGTTCAAGGTGTGTGCAAAATGTAGCAATGATCAAGTGGCATGGGTTGACTGACCAAGGTTCGATCAATTTGCTTGAGGCATGTGTAGTTAATCTTAAGCAGTTCCTACATAGCATGATAAAAATTTAAGGGCAAATTTTGCCTAACCTGAGGGGAACGATGTGATGCTTAATAATGATGTAATTAATATTTTTTCAATATCTTTTAATAGAATTTAATAGGATATTTAATAGTTTTTCATTAATAGATTTTTTTAAAGTCAAGTTAATAGGATTTTTTTGGTCTTTTTCTTTTTTAATATCAATTAATGCCGTGTAATAAAATGTCTTTTTCATTTTTAGCAGCTTTTAAGCTTGCTTATAAATATATGCCGGTAATGAGAACACCACTTATTCAGTTAACATCTTTTAGTAAAATTTCATAGATTTGTCATTGCTCTTGTTTTCCAAATGTCATAATTATAGTTTATTTTGATTTTTGATACTAATAACCTAGGTATTCTTAAAATCAATAAGTTTTTAAAGATCACACTTCATTATTCGTATGCGAATCAAATGATTTGTAACAAATCTTAATTTATCCGCTGTGTCATTAGCCCTTACTAGCAATAAGCTTGTCAGCAAAATACACTTGTAGTAAACTAGCCTTTCGCAACAGCTAAACCACAATCATGTGGCTATTTAAGTAATGAGCTCGCCATAATATCTTAGGCTATTTTTACCTTGTAATAGCCTAATGTACAGAAAAAGAGAGAGAGATGATAGTATGTAATAAGTTAATCTAGCTAGTTATGCGCCTCTAAAACTAAAATTCCTTATAGTCACCAAAGACATCAGTGGCACCATGATTATGCTTCACTAACATATTAAATCATCAAAGAGTACTTATTCTCATTGAACCAAAAGGAAAATGCTTATATAAGCGTTGTCCATTCAAGTTGCATGCAATTTTTATAGAGTTCAATAATTATTAATTTTCGAATGTATACACTAGATGTCTTCTACAATCATGCCATAGTTCAACGACGTGCTTTATATTCTTAATGGATCATTTAGGTTATTATGTTTGTCTCAAAATTCAGTTATGTCCAATGTGTTCCAATCAAAATTTAATCATCTATGTTTGTGATCTTGCACAGCGTAAGCCCTTCCATTAGTGTCTTCCATAATTTATGGCAATTGACAAAGAGTACCAATTTGGCGTAATAATAGCATGAAGAACTTAATTGCATTTTGTTGGAAACACATATAACTTAAATAAGTCAATCAAAACATGAAGACTCCAATTAAATTGCACTACCAAAACTTGAGTGATGAGTTTTTGGAAAACACTAAAATAAAAAAGAAAATTTCACATGACATCTTCATGGAAAGGTTGAAAGATTCATTAAGACTAGTTTAACATTCAAATTTGTACTGCCTTGCTTGGTGGGATTGCTTCTAAGATAAGTTAGATGTCATAATAGCTTTCAATAGAGGGGATAGAGTATAGGATGGTTTATCTTATTAAAACCTATAACTGTCTAAATGACACAATGCCTACGATAAGTTACCTAACTACTTGGCAACGTATAATTTGAAAGGACCAAAAAAAATAAAAAAATGAAAGCATCAATCCACTCATTTAAACAACCTCGAAATAAGATATTGCAATAACGTTTTTGATTGATTGGAAATTTTAGTTTATCTTCAGCCATGTTGGAATTGTATTTCGAAGATTACTAATTTTAATTAATCATAATAACATAATATTACTATAAGTACGCATATTGAATAATATTTCATATAATAAAATGTGTATGGGGTCACCTATAACTTTCACAAAACATAAGTTTTATGGTGGTTTTAGAATATTAGCCGGTAGGTTCTTGATCCAAGGTTGATACCTATACCTATTGCTCCTAGCTATAAATTTCAGGGAGTCAATATATTATGAATTTTCCTAAAGAACGATCAATTCTAACCCCAAAACTTCAACTTATTATTGCTTCTTTTGTTCCTCCAATATTATTTAGTACCTTGAAAAAGGTCCATTAAAGTTCTCTAGACCTTTCTAAAAATCTATTTTATTTACACACAAAGGAGAACACGTATCGTTTCCTACAATGCTACCTTCATCCCTGGTCTTAGATAAGAATCGGTCTTTCTAAGAAGATTGCCTAAGTTTATCTATTTGTTTAATTATTTATTTTCATTTCTTTAACAAACATGTCATAGCCTTTTGACCTTGTCTACCTCCCTATAAGGTTGTCATTTCCCAGAAGTAGCAATTGCTTTGCAACAGGTTGATTTATTTTTTCATACTGTTTTCTTCCCCCCTATTTATTTGGATAAATATGTAAGCAAACATTAGTGTTTTTTTTTTTTAATCCCAACTTTTTCAAGAAAACACTCTTGGCTAAAACCAAAAAAAAAAAAAAAATAGAGATTTGTTAATAATAATTAATTAAAATTAATAGTATATCTAATTCCCTTGATTGCTTTTTTATTCAGCTCTTATTGCTATCACTAAACTAGTACTGATTAGATATTAACAATTATGATGTAAAGATAATAATAAGATAGGGACCTTTTAAAAACTATTTAAAAATTGCAGACAAATTCATTTTAAGAAACTAAGAGATAAGATAAAGAGGTTATAAGGATCCTATTGAAATCCTAAAGAATAATGATAACCTAAGAAGCTTTCATTTTACTACTCAATTGAACATTTCATACTATTGAATAAATTACAAATACTCCCTCTTATATTTATTGCATGTGTACTTAGTCTCTCGTTATCTTTGAAATTGAGAGTTTACATCCTAAATAATAATAATAATAATAATCATCATCATCATCCTATATGGCCAGCTTTTGCTTAATTACATACATGTTATTTACCGTCAATGCCTTTGGTTATTTTAGCCGGGACAACAGAGTGAAAAAATGGGTTTAAAAACACAATTTTTTATGATAATAGGTTAAGCATATATAAAACAAATATGAGAAGTTATATATCTATTTGGATTGTTTAATTTTTATTTGTATCGTATATGTATCTGATCTATATTTATATCTTACTTGTAACTAATTTGTTTAATTTTTTTATGAGTAAAAATATATATTTTTCATCTATATCTGTTTCTTAACAGATTAAACATCTATTTGAAAATGGCAAAATTAAGATGTAAAAACAAAAAAAAAAAAAAAAAGAAACAAATAAACTAATAATTTACTCTAGAATATTTGCAGCTTTGATTGAAAGACCAAAAACGCAGATTAAGCGCAAGATGGTACTTTCCTCATAAATTCATTAATTATAACTTTTCCCCAAAACTTCGATGTCTTAGAAATAATATCTAGCAAACATATGAATGTTGCACGAGTAATGCAAAGATGACAAATATCTGGCTTGCCTAAATGTCAGTTGAGGTTGTTGTAGTTGCACATGGGCTCATTGCACAGATACATTTCTCTGTGTACTGTTTTTATGATTCCACGTTTCTAATAATGCATTTAACAGTGAAATTTGGGGACCTAACTATGATTATTTTGTATGTTATGATAAAATGTTTAAGAAAATGATAGTGTTTTGCTTTACTCTCTCTCTCTCTCTATATATATATAATTCTACATGCAATTTTTATTTTTATTTTTTAATCTTCAAGTTTAAGCAGTTGAATCATGAAAATATGTTTTATATCCATCCAAGATTTTTATGTTAATTTCAATAATAGAATAATAACATAGGAATCGCATGTTTTCATTATTTTTTATTTTTGTCGACACACCAAAACGACAATAAGATCAACTCAACCTTCTCGACCAATAAAAAATAGTTAATTACATCCACAATAATTGTATTATTCCGATTTCATTAGGTCTCTTGGCCCCAGGAACTTTTAAATAAAACTAATTTAAGAAACTTTATATATATATATATTATATATATAAATCCAGATACATACATAGGTCGTAAAAATATAATTTATAAAGTGGATTCGAGAAAACAATTCATGGAATATAATCAAAGTCATGAGTTGTCCCGTAAAGAAAGAATAACAGCCTCTGAGCATTCTTTTTCACCATTATGTTTATTTATAATAATTTCGTTACTTCTTTTAACTAAGATAAACTTCAAGACAATGTTAAACGAACCCATACACGTCATTATCGTTAATGTTGTAGGAATAATTAAGCATGATAAAAGTCTTAAAAACAAAGACATAAAATGTCTTTTTTGTCATTTGTCATTTATAAGCATGTCAAATAATCAAAAAATAAGTAAAGTTATTAAAAAGTTCTGGGACTTGATTAATATATATTATATAGATCAAATCAAATATGTTGATAATTAATTTCTGCTAGCAAAAAAAGACCAAAAACATATTGTAAAAATCAGCCACGGCTAAAGATTTAGGAATATAATTCATCCATAATTTCATTTCTGAAACTTAGACCAAACTCACCTCGGCTCTCTCTCCACTACCCACCAAATATTGTTTTGTTTCCACCTGCAAAATTACTCTATGAAATCGATTAGCTGGTTAGTTTCTTACCAGAAAGCAATGCAACTACACCTTCTTCATCATAAGCAATGTATCATACAACTACATACAACATACAAAATAATTATAGAAACATATAGATCCAAAAAACAAAAAAAAAGAAAAAAAGAAACCAAAGCTAATAATGATTTATAATTGTATATCAAGATATGCTTTTGTAAAAGCCGATCATAACTTTTACCATTTTATTTACACAAACACCTCAAAGCAAGATTGCCCAACTTAAGACTTCCCTCAAGTTTCTCTACAATATATAGGGGTATAATATATATATATATATATATATATATCCTTCTGTTCCATCAAATTTCTTTTTTATGTGAAACGGTATTATTATCATCATCACCTTATTATATAGTGTTTTCAAGACGAGTAGTGATCAACTATGCTTTGCATAACCTTAACTTGAGTGCTAAGGCACTTCACAAAATGGGCTGTTTCCTCCAACAAACTGCATAGATCCATGGCTTCTCCACCCGGTACAAGCCGGCGAAGATCGTTAAATCGGCCCGGTTCACTCCTCCTAGAAATCTTGCCATTTCTAGAAACCCCCTTCCGTTTGGAGCATATTTTGGGCTTATTTCGTGATAGATGACGGTGGATAGCACGGTTCTTTATCTTGATAATTAGGGCTCTACTCCAAGCCCTTCTTGCTCCAATCGCACGAGCCATGGATGAGTATGCAGCAAGCTTGATCTTCTGACTTCTTTTTCGTATAGCATCAGTCGAACCGGGTGATGAATCGGGTTTTTCGTTCTTTATTTTCCTCAGTGATTTGACAAATTTAGAAGCAAATCTAAATTTGAAGGTGGAAGGGTGAGAATTTGGGGTCATGATAAAAATGGAGTTTTAATAGGGTTTGCCCAAGACGGAAAGATTTCAGAACATGTATGTTAGGACAACTATGAATCCTAGTACTGAAAAAAAAGAAAAAAAAAGGGCTCACAAACACACACACACCTACTCACTCTTAGGGAAGTGAACCTTTTTCTTACAAATGACAATTGAGGATTGGAAGTTGGAGATTTTCTTCTGACACAAGAGGGTCCTCTTTGCTTGCAAGTACAAAAGGTAAACTTCAGTTCTGACACACACAAGGTATATTTGGCCCTCACAAGAGCCCTTTTTCTAGCTAGAATAGGATTATGAGAGAGAAAAGGAAAGAACTTTGGATTGGAAGAGGAGATTAGAATTGGACGGCTAAAGAGAATTTAGGGAAATCCTTATTATAGTTTAAACTATTACTTGATTTGTTTCATTCCTATTGGTAAGCGTGAAAAGTACGCCAACACTGCAGGACCATGAATTTGTATATATATATAATTTAACAACTTTTAGCTTGTTTAATCAATTATCTAAGAATAATCAATTATCTACATCATTAAAATAAATGTCAAAATAAATTTATTAATTGATGTATTTTTTATGAAGCTATTAAATAGTTGTACAATTAATGTTATTAAAATTAGTGATGAAATTATATAATTTTTTATATACTTTTTACTAATGCATTAGATATATATAATATATATAAGCTGACAACATATGGGTATTAAAAATAATAATCGGTCAAACAAAATAAATATTTTATTTTTTATTTTATAAAGGGTAGTTGAAAGTAGGATATAACTAAAGAATATGCAATTCGAAATGGTGACAATCATTGGAAATATTTCATATATGGATTTAATTAATTTAATTAAAGTATTGAAATATTTCAAGAACAGAGTAACTATCTAAAGTGCTAAAAATAAATTTTCTCGTTTTAATATTATAAAGCATAAATGATTACATAAAAGTTAAAACACCAAGGAAGCCATGACAATATAGATTCAAAATAATTATGAGTTGGTTGTGTATATAAGACAGATCCTAACGGCCTACATGAGCTACGTGGGTGCATTATTAGAACTCTTGAAAGATTAGAATAGTGAAAAAGATATTTCATGAGTTTTATTTAAAGTACATGGATAAATGCAATCACAATTACATATGTGCGGCAGATAATACAAAATAATGTGGCCCAAAAGAGTTTTATAAGTTATTATACAACAGCAAGAGCAAACAAATTAAGAGGTGAATTGCAAGATGATTTTTTTCATATATATATATATATATATATTCCAAGCAAGCGTTAAATTTTATTGTCTTTCATTATCTTTCACATTAAGTGTTTAATTAAACTCCTAAATTATTTATAAATATCATAATATATATACCTAAAAGTTATGAAAATCACCAAAAAAAAAGTAAATTAATTACCAAATAAATAATAGAGAGATAAATTATAGAAATTAGACCAAAAATTCATTAAACTAAAAATAATAAAAGATAGAACGATTTTATAAAATAATAAAGTCAAAATTTATTAAAGATCTTAGAAAACGCCTGCAGCCTGATGGAACACAGGAGGGGAATCAAGTTACTAATTACCCCCTAAAATGAGTCATTTTCATTTCATTTTGTTTTTAGGTTTTTAAATCATTTATTTATTTTACTGTTTGAGCTTTATGTGTGTATTTGTGTTTTATACTATATAAGTTCAATAGTTTTAGTATTTTCCCCTTATTTTTTTTATTTTTACATTTTCATTTTATGGATGTTTTACTTTGATTTAATTCCAAAGTGGAAATGATCAAATGGGAGTTTAAAATCACATTTGTAAAAAGTTTGAGAACCTAACTACTCTTTGTAAAATATCAACCGAATAAGTGCATATTAATTAGATAAAGATAAATATGGTACCTTATAGTTTACTCTTAATTAACAAAGAAAAAGGTAATGTAATGATTGTTTCATATTTAAACTTTTTTCTTTTCTAGATGTTTCATATATAAGTTAAGAACCACATTTATCTTTCTCTAGTCTTTGCTTAAAGAATAGATATTAAAAACATTTTTAAAATAATCTAAATTTGGAATTAAGCAGATCTTATATAAGGTGCAATAACATGATCTTGTCCCATGAGTTCTAAAACATGAAATGGAAGCTTTTTGGGTAAATTAATATGATATAGGTTTTTTTTTATGCTAGAACTTCTTAGTGTTACTAGTACATAAATATATACATATATAAAATATCAAAAGAAAAAGGTAATTGCTTTCCTTTTCAAGGAAGAGAGTTGGAACATTAGTGGGATGATGGACCCACAAGGGCCCAACCACCACATGATCGCACATGGAGCAGTCACCCACTTGTCTGATAGAGATGGAGAAAACCCTTTTTCTTTCTTCATCTTTTGATTACTTCCTTCTAAATTAATTATGCTTTGTGTGTTTGTGTTACGTTTAATCTTCTTTAAGGTCATCTCATCGTCAGCTGGTGCTTTCATTAATTGACAATTATTCCCTTCTTGATGCTTTGCTCAGCATTTCTCTTCTTCTTTTCTAATATGGTAGAAAAAAATTGATAAAAAAAACACATTGTCCTATTGATAAAACCCAAATGCAATTTGACAAATTGAATGAGTTATTATTATTATTGTTATTATTCAGCTTCATCTATAAACTTTATGACCTTTTAAAATATCATCATTAAAGATCTAAAATATGATTTTAATATATCAGACATCGATATTTTTGCATATAATTTATCTCTCCATATCTACTTTATCGAAAATTCCTCAAATTATGTGCCAATCCCGGAATACATACCTTGCAAATTTCCACGACAATTAATACACGGGGTAGTATTTTATTCAAAAAGCAAAGGATCTTTTGCTCGACCTTGTCGTTTTGATTATATTTCATCTCGAAATTAACTGTAATATTTGACCCCAACACTAGAAACATCATATATTTTCTGAAAAATTGATGTGAGTTGAAAAGTTCATGTCCATGAGCAATTACACATTATTAGGCTTACGTCAACGAAGTTTGATACAATCGAATACTTCCAAAACGCTGTGTACCCGACGAAGTTCCACATTATACGTTTATATATACATAGACATGAGGATATGCCTATTTGTTTTTGGAATAAGGGACAATAATATCAACATTAACATTGACAAAAGATTTGTAACTTTTTATCATCACAAAAATAATATTTTAAAAGTAATATGATAATTTCGTCTCTGATTTTCTTTTTGGGTCTATTTGTTTATTAGTAGATTATAGATAAAGATACTTTTTTTTTCAAACTTTTTTTTAACAAATTATTTATAAAGAATTATATATGAATTAAAAAAAAAGTTGGCAGTTCTTATTAAAAGATCAAATATATCAAATATAAATGAAATGTAAATGTAAATCGGACATATTTACACATATCATTTTGAAAAAAATAGACACAGATAAAAAACAAACCATCCAAACAGACCCTTAAAGATTTAGGGCTGTTTTTATCGGTATTTGTATCAATCTGTGTCATATTTGTATTTGGTTTGTCTGATTGGTTTATGACTAAAAGTATATATATTTTTTATGGTATCTGCTTTTTATAATTACAAACAGCCTATTTGAAAATAATAAAATGATAAAGTCTAAACAATAAAAAGATGACAAAACAAATGACCAAGTGAAAGGACACAATCTATTCTAGCTTCTCTTTTAAAATAAACAACGTGAAAAATTTTTCTACACAGAAAGCAAGTAAGAAGAACTCATAATTTCAGGTACAAATTAAAAAAAAATAGTTGGCAGTTATTATTAAAAGATTAAATAGATCAAATATAAATGTAAATCGAACATATTTACACATATCATTTTAAAAAAAGATGTAGACACATAAAAAACAGATCATCCAAACAGACTCTTAAAGATTTAGGATTGTTTTTATTGATATTTGTATCAATCTTTGTCATATCAATATTTGGTTTGTCTGATTGGTTTATGACTAAAAGTATATATATTTTTTATGATATATGCTTTTTATAATTACAAACAGCCTATTTGAAAATAATAAAATGGTAAATTCATAATAATAAAAAGTTGACAAAACAAATGACCAAGTGAAAGGACACAGTCTATTCTAACTTCTCTTTTAAAATAATCAACGTGAAAAAATTTTCTACACAGAAAGCAAGTAAGAAGGACTGATAATTTCAGGTACATTATTTACGCCTAAAAGATTCTAATTCATATTGTCTATAATTCTCTCTGTTTAAGGATTTTAAAATTAGAAAGATTTGAGTATGTAGAAGTCGACAAGGGAATTGTACAATTTTTAAACCAACTCGATTGACATCTTCTTAAAAAGGCAGTATTAAAACATCCCTAGGCTTATAACCATGGATTTGGAGAAATAGAAAAAGAATAAAGTGCTTGAAATTATAAGTCATAATTATTGATCGATAAGTACTGGAAAAATATTTTGGGGTCAGGAATTCAACCGAGATATCCTAATCTGTTTTCCTTTTTATTTAAAAAATATAAAAATTGAAGAATAGACTTAATAATTAAAGTGGTTGATTGAGAAGTGGCCAACCACATAACCACTTTGCTAACCAAATCGGTCTTCAGATGATGAGGTTGGTTCCTACGAAAAGCAATTAACCATATTTTGTAAGCGATCAACCACTGCACTGTACTAAGGATTTGGTTGATATATAAATTTTGGCATGTGTTTTTATCAAATTGGGTTTATCTAAAAATTCTTATGTTATAAATTTGATATTGTTGTGTAAATAGTTTTCTAATCGATTATGTTATATGTAATTATAGGATGATGAAGTGCGTTATATAACTTCATTTAATAGTAGAATTGCCCTGGAATTATTTACACAATGAACTTTCTAGTTGAACTATCTTTTGAAGAAAGTTTAGACAACACAAAATTTAGGATTCCTTTTGAATTTTTAAGATGATTATCGATTGTGGAGACAAAATTGCTTACAAATGAGAACCTAGAAGAGAATTATATATGATGTATACCGGATTATAACGATAATTTATGAGCCATTATCCTACCATGTGTAGAAATATTCGGTCGAAGCATGGAAGAGTAATTTCAGCACAAAAGGACATATGAGGATAGTGGTATCTGGAAATTTAGCCATGTGACATTGGACATGAAGTCAAGACATCCAATGCATGACATAGACCACTGTCACGGTATCATGCGAACCATCATCGACACATGGAGAATTTTGTTAAGTTCGTGGAGACAAACATGTAGCGACGACTATTGTCATGGCGAAGATATATAATTAAGTAGGCCGAAACAATTGTTTCAAATCTTAATTTCCAGTGAGTTGTCATTGCAGAGCTATAATGTTCAGTTGAGAATTCTATGGACTGTTTTAAACATGCCACTGAGGAATTTCAGGAAAACAATTTGAGAATCTTCATCATTTTCCCTAATTTTATGGGTTAGTGGAGGAAAAGTCTAGGAGCATATGGAACATTAAATAGTGAAATCTTTGAAAAAGCAAAAGATCATAGCAAGCAATTACAAGCCAAATATACCTATAAAAAGATGGTATAAGACTAGGACCATCGAATGGCATAATAATGATTCAGAGCTTGAATTAGATTCGGAATTTTTAAAAATCGAACACGACTGAATTTTAAATTTTAATGTCCAATTTGACTTGAACTAGCACATTATAAATTCGAGCTCAATATGATTAAACTTCTTTAGACTTATTTTATTAAGTACATATTTTTTAATTCTATTCAAAATAATATTAATATCCAAACTTTATTCTAATTTTGTTAACATCTATACCTGAGTCAAGTTTGATTAAACTCACAAGTCAATTATGGTAAATATTATAAATTTAAACTTATTTTGATAAATTATTTCAGTAATTTAAACTCAACTTGACTATAAATTAAGTTGAGCTATTTGTTTAAAAATAATAAATATGGACAAAATTAAAAATAATAAATATGGACATATATATAATAGAAATCTCAAGTCATATGTATTTTTCATTATTCACTTGACATTCCATCATGAGAGAAAGGGAAGAGAAAGAGACAATATCTTTAAAGGCTCTATGTTGACATGGAAAATCAAACCCTCCAAAACAAGGGATTTTATACATTTTCCATATCAATGAATTCAAATGCGCTTCCGCAACTACTTTTATTTGCTTATGCACTAATTTTGCACATGTGCTATACATGTATGAAAGTATTTAAAGATTAAAGCAACCATTTATGAGATTAAAGCAACTACAATTTAAGGATTTCACATCAAGAGATTAAAGCTATAAGGTTGTTATGATTAATAATTGAATAAGACTATTTTTTTAATCCTTAAAATTAGGGTTTTAATGGTATAACATGAATGAGTTTATGTGGCAATGAGGATATAGTTTTGTTTTATTCATGTAACAGGGATAATTGTTTGTATTGGTAAAACATTGATAAAGAATGTATCTTCATTTGAATCTGAATGAGGTATTGTAAAGATATTGTGTAACCATAAATGAGATATTGTTTTTGATCTTCGGCTCATGTTTTGTCACGTGAATTCCATTTAAGGTTATATAATTTTGGATTTGACAAATTCAAGATGAATCACTCAACACAAAAGAGTGCACATCTTTGGCTGGGAGTAAACACAGTTTCATGTAAAATGCAGCCATGTTGAGAAAGAATGACATGTTAAGAAACACTAGAAAAAAACATAGATGTTCTTATTCATGCTAATCTTATGTTAGAAGACAAACAATGGCAAAAACGAAAAATGATAAAGCACACACAAGATTTACGTGGAAAACCCAAATAGGGAAAAACCACGGGCAGATGAGAGAGAATTCACTATATATCGATAATGGAGTACAAAAGAGAGAGAGTAACACAATACAAATCAAAACTCTCTCATTTTCTCACCTCATACAAACCCTAACAAAATACATATTTATATATGTATACAGCTAGCCGACAATAAATGTCAAAATTATATCCATTAAATGTATAATGAATGAATAATAAATGTATAGTCAAATATTCATTCATTATACAAATACCAAAATTATGACTTTTAAATGTATAATCAAATATTCATTCATTATACATTTGATTACAAAAAAGACTACTGAAAATGGGTCACAAACTCCAACAATCTCTACCTTTACATAGATTTAAGAGCTTCGACATAAAAATAAAACATTCTTTGCCTCTTTCACAAAACCCATAAAAGGGCTCAATTGATATAGAACATTCTCCACCTCTTCTAAGAAAATCTAGTGCTGCGATCCAATAAAGGAATATCATACTTAACGGTTGCCATTATAGAGAAAACAAAAAAATCAAAACTTGGCTCCGATACCACTTGTTAGAAGACGAACAATGGCAAAAACGAAAAATGATAAAGAAAAATGATAAAGCACACACAAGATTACGTGGAAAACCCAAATAGGGAAACACCACGGGCAGAGGAGAGAGAATTCACTATATATCGATGGAGTACAAGAAAAAGAGAGTAACAAAATACAAATCAAAACTCTTTCATTTTCTCACTCTGATACAAACGTAACAAAACACATATTTATATGTGTATACAGCTAGCCGACAATAAATACCAAAATTATATCTCTTAAATGTACAATGAATGAATAATAAATGTATAGTCAAATATTCATTCATTACACAAATACTAAAATTATGACTCTTAAATATATAATAAATGAATAATAAATGTATAATCAAATATTCATTTATTATATATTTGATTACAAAAAACGGCTACTGAAAACGAGTCATAAACTCCAACATTAAATTAAAAATTAAAGAGTTCTTAATGTTACATAAGGTTGATGGCTTTGCATACGATCGTGTTTTTTGCCATACATATCTCAATTTAAAAGCATGTAAGAAACGTAGCTAAGAACATGATCCTGCTAAAAGTTATGTTTCTCTTGGAATTGCAAAATTCAAGGACACGGCCAAGTACGTGGCCTCTTAGAATATTAGGATTTAAATATTTGACAATTTGGTATCTATTATTCAAGATGGATGATTGAAATAGTATGTTACCAAAGTTGCCTCTCCTATTGAAGTCATCCATTTTTTATAGAGTAGAAAAGGTAATGAGCAAGTGAAGCATTCGGGTTTTAACCAAGCTTAAGGAATGTTAGTATTTGGTCAATTTAAATGTACACTTACGGCAATAAATGTGGTTATAGTTATTTAGATTTCCCTATGGATGATTGACCAGTCTAAAGAAAGGCCTAATCATTTGACAACAACTTATTATCAATGTATGATCTCTACACAAAGAATACTAGTAACAATTTGATATCTCCATTCAAAGGTTAGATGTTAATGTTTTGTTAAGTAACTTGTGATGGGCTATGTTATTGTTTGAATTATTATTTACATGTTTCAGTTTAAATATGAGTATAGTTTTCATCTGCTTTCTATATTTGTCTTTTCAATTACTAGATATTTTATTCAAATATCTCTACTAACACCAATTCACTTCATTTGCTAAGTGATACAAATTTTAAAGACATGGCAAAGGAATGTAATTATTGTTCTTAGAGTCATGCATTTAAGATTGTGTAAAGGGAAGATAGACCTATCAATATCATTGATGAGAGTACCTATAATTAAACGAAGGATATGGAAAAGCGGGAACAATCAAAACACATGAGTCCAGTGATCATGAAGCATGTCATCCTAGAAGCATTCAAAGGTACTATGTTCAACAACATTCGGATGGCTAATGAGTATCTTCAAGATCTTGAGAAAAAGTTTGACAAGAATGAAAAGGCAAAGGCTAGTACACTCTTAGCAAAACTTATCTACATTAAGTACATAGGAAAAGAAAATATAAGGGAATACATCATGGAGAAATCTCATATAGCATCGAAACTCAATATACTCTAATAGGATATTTTCAAATGATCTATTGGTGCATTGGATTTTGATATTACTTCTGAAATGTTTTAGTCAATTTAAGGTATGTGTCCAAGAATGAGAGAAATTGATTGATGAGAAAACTCAAAGTGGTAACTTATTTGTATACTTGAGGACAAAAGGAACAATAAAAAGAAGAATAAGGAGGTTGCAATGCAAACACCAAAAAGAAAACAACACAAAGAGCAAGATCATGTTGCTTTTTTTTTTTTTTTCTGCCCTTGTAGTGGTAGACAACATAAGAAGAAGCATTATGCTAACCATCACACTTGACATGTAAAAAAAGGTATGACTCTCAATTTTTCTCTTTTTGTTCAGAGATTAATTTGACCTTAGAACATAGACACACACGGTAGATAAATTTAGGAGTGATAACTCATATAAGTGTATCCATGCAAGGTTGTCTAAGTTGTTGAAAGCCTTCTAATAGTGAAAGATATATCTACGTTGGCTATGCCAAAACATTTGAGGCTAAGGCAATGAGACTTTTTAAATTATTTTTGAAAACTATTATTATTTTAATTTAAAAGAGACTTCTTTTATACTATCATTTAGATGGAATTTGATTTCTATTACCACATTGGACAAATTAGGTTATGATTTTTCAATTGGCAATAGTTAGTTTATTCTCTTTATGATTCAAAATTAGTTGGTAATAGTTATTTGTCTTATAGTAATAATTTATTTGCGTTAGATATTGTTTTCTCATATAATGAACCCTTGCATATTGGTACTCATGATTTACAACATATATTAACTAATGAGAATTTAGCTACATTGTGGCACATCAGATTACGTCATATATCCAAAAGGAGAATGGAGGAACTTATGTCCAATGGTATTCTTGATCCCCTTAGTTTCATGGATTTTGATATGTGTGTAAATTGTAGAAAGATGGAGGAAATAAATGTTAAGAGGTTAGATACCGATGGGGATTTTTTGCTTTGTAATGATTTGGAAGAACAAACCATCCAAAGTAAGGGATTTTGTGTATCTTCCATAACAATGGGTTTGGATACATTTCCATAGTTACTCTTATTTTTTTGTACACGAATCTTGCACATTTGTTATTCAATTTAAAGATTTCATAGACAAATCCCAACATAATAATGTTAGCGAAAAATTTTAAATGCTTTTTTGAGATTCTTAGTGTTCAAATTTCATGAATGTCCTTATCTAATATGCTGAGATGTATGATGTTTTGCCTTTATTATCAACTTATTTATCTTATCTTTCTAGAATTACAACTGTCCATCATGTAAAAAACTAGCTGGATGTGATCTTAGTGTAGCCTTAGTCTTACATGCTAGTATACAATGATTATCATAACAGTCATTTGGTACAATAGCACTATTGACAATCTAATTCATTTAGGTAAATTTCTGCCATTAATTATTAAGGGATTCTTAAAACAGTTATTCCTCTAATAATAAGTTAGCTCCATATGGCATTCAAAATATGTAACAATCATAGATGGAAATAATTAGGTATAAATTAATCCCAATCATAAATAATCGACCCCTAACAACCATAAAGATGCTAGGCTAACATTTATTTCCCCCATAATAAGTCACTTGGTGTCTTTAGACAATTTATACAGACCAACAAGGGTTAATATGGTCAATAATAGTAAGCATAGCACATTTTAGTTGACCAACCCAATTCCAATAATATTACCTAAATGATAATGAATATTGTTATTATAATGCTTAAGGAAAAGAACAGTCATTAAATAAGAACGTAAATATTAATATGCCCTTTTCAACCATATTAATTCTCTTTCATATTGTATATGGAACTTTATACAGTATATCATAGCTAACACTATTAAACCCCTTATGTTATTATTATAAGACTTTACGATTGGATCTAATTTTTTCCATTTATTAATAGATGATTCAATTCATTCATGTTATCCTCAATTTATGAGCCATCTTGTAATTTGGAAGCATATTGGGAGCCATTCCTTTGTGATGCAGCCAACCCTTCTTAGACCTAATAAAGATCATAACAGGCACATCAACTTTTGCCCCATGTTCATCCCCAAATCATTCATCTACTGGTGGAGAGTTTGTTAATGACCATTATACCACCTCATGCCAAAAGTAGCCTAAAAAAAAAAAAAAAACAAATAGACATGAATGACATATTCCTAATCATTTGATACAAAAGTTTCTAACTAGTGTTAACTTTACATATTCAACACCACAACTTCATAAACCAATATTAAATCTTCCCATAATCTATTTAGAACTTCAATGAAAGAAATAATGTTAAAAATGGTACATGAATTTTTACAAAAAATTCTATCAACTACTTGAAGTTTGATTTTAAACAACTTGGTACCTGAAGCAAATTTTCATGTACATTTTTTCTATATGAAGTTTGATTTTAAATAATTTAGCACTTGAAGTAAGTTTTCACATACATTTTCTTACGTGAACTAATCCTACCAGAAGCGAGTTCAATATGATAGGAAAAATATATATATATATATATATAGATATATAAAAACTTGTTTCGAACAAATTGTTCAAAATCAAACTTTAGGTACTTGGTTGAACTTTGTGCGAAAGTTTAACTACCAAATTACTCAAAATCAAACTTCAGATACCTGATTGAACTTTTTGCAAAAGCTTAAGTATCATTTTTTACATTAACCTTGTATACAATATCATGGTTCCATGTACATATAATGTGAGTTGGAAGGGTGACAAGCAATTTTAGGTGCTCAAATGTATAAATAATAGGTAAAGATGTTCAGAGTATCAATCTTACTACTTTCATGAGCATCTTATTCTTTATTTGAGTTTTGTTTGATTTTTCAAAGTGGAAACTTGATAGCATAATAATATTCTTTTTTTTAACTTTAAATTGTATCAAATGAGGTAGAGTTCATACAAACTTGCTAACCAACGATGCCATTCATGAGATTGCATTAGTGATGAATGGTGATGAGTCATTCTTTGTGATGTATCTTTTCATAGGATTCTCTTTCTAAACCCATGATGAATTTCTCTAAGCGTATCAACTAGTTTGAAAAAGCATGAAGGTAGATAGATGATCAAATAATCTTTGTACCAAGCCTACAATGCTAAATTAAGTCATCTCAAGTTCATGAAAATGACTTTTTGAGATCTAAACCACTAACCTAAAAAGTTAAGCCTTAGATAGGCTTTCAGCCAATCTTATAAATCATTTTAGGTATTTATAGCAATTATATAATAAAACATATATTTAAGATAATCGGCTAAGGTCACCAACTCTCTCATTAGCATTTCGTCTTGTCAGCGGCAAGACTAATGCTGGCAATTCCGCCATATCAACCAGTCTCAATTGCCAAGTCTGATAATAATAATAATAGCGGTCCAAATGCCACTTCAGATAGGCGAATTTAGATGGCATCATACACGCGTCGTTTTCAAGCCCTAAACTTATCGAACATGCTACTGCTGAATTCATGCGATGGAAAAACGAACATAGTCACATGTAAGAATATCGCACTTTTCTTAGGTGTGATAACTATTGACGAGATTGTCGGTTTCATAATTTCACCAATAACAGAAATTCCACTCTTCCGTCGAGATAAGATAATCAAATAACTCACATCATATCCAATCATGATTAAATTATTAAAATAATAAATATTTTAATTATTATATTATTTTAATGATTAAATATTTTACTGAATAGTTCCATGAAATAGGATCGTGAAAGCTCCTAACAACAAAGTGCATTTATGTCACATTCAGAGCAACAACATCGTTTAGGACTTCAAAACTTTCCATCTACTCACCTTACAACTTTGCTCGCATTTATTCTACCGTTGATACAATTTAATGGACATGACAATAATCTATGGATCCAGATAAAAGTTAAAAACTGTATATAAGGAAAAATACTTCCATACTTATCGCACTCTTACATATATTTGCTTGATATGTGTCCACAGCTTTGGATCTTAAAATAGTAACTAATCAGATGGATTGCGGAATTCAAGAGCACCAGTATTAGATTCGCCTGATGTTTATAGAAACCATTGAACATGGATATAAGGAAACTTGTAACCGTAGAGATTTTGAATAATGAGGAATTTATATATAAAACCTAAACTCATTATTATTAGTCATGTCACGACCTGTCATTTTAGGTTCCACCGCAGTAGAGAGTGTGCCCCTAGACTCTCAGGCCATCTTGGCAGGGATCATGATGCCAGATACACTAACCCTCCCAGCGCATCATCGGGTATAACTAGGACACCAGAAGCACTGTGTAACGACTCGAAACTCTACCTAGTGAGGTATTGTCTGTTTTGGCCACAAGCAGCACGATTTTGTCCTTTTGGTGCTAGCGCTTCTCTAGGGGTCACCAATCTTGGAATTGCTCTGCCCATAGCACGCTTAACTTTGAAGTTCTGACAAACTCTAAGCCGAAAAGGCACATATGTGATTAAAGTTCCACCATCTATATTTGAGGGGCATTACATACTCCCCCACTTATAAAACTGATGTCCTCATTAGTTTCGTTACACAGATCCAAAAAGAGTGCTCTGAAACCATTTGTTACGACTTGCCACTCCAAGGTCCACCGCAGCGGAAAGGGTGCCCCTAGACTCTCAGGCCACCTTGGACACTGATCATGATACCAGATACACTAGCCCTTCCAACGCATCCTCGGTCACAACCAAGATACCAGAGGCACTATGTAACGACTCAAAACTCTACCCAGCGAGGTATTATCTACTTTGGCCATACGCCGCACACTTTTGTTATTTTGGAACTAGCGCTTCCCAAGGGGTCACCCATCCTAGGAATGCTCTATCCAAACTCTAAGCCATTACACCGAAAAGGTACCTCTATGATTAGAGTTTCACCATCTATATTTAAGGGGTATTACAAGTCAATTACTAAAGGTATAAATAGGATTGTCAAACTCATAAAATTATCAAAGACTTTATAAAATTGTAACTTAAATCGAAATATGGAAGTGTAAATTTTTACGATCTATATAAAATAGTTTCAAAATTGCAAGTGACGCTTATATTAGTCAGTAAGAAATTTGAAATAAATAATCCTATATATAAAAGAGAAAAGAAAACTAAGTTCATTTTTTCTTTTATAAATTATTCTTAGTCTAAAGTATTATATTTATAGAAGAAAGGAAAGCAAAGTTGGAATTAAGTTCTTTTTTGTTATTTTTGTTTGAAAAGATTCATAAATTATTAAAGGAAATCAAAACTTTCTAACTTATTTTGAATTCTTTAATTAAATAAATAAGGCAAATAAGTTCCATTGTTATTAACATGGAAAAGTTAGCGAGGGAGAGAGAGGGAGAGAGAGGAAATAAAATTGGAACATGATAAGAAATGTAATACCCTAATAGTTGATGGGCTTATAAAAGTACAATTATACCTTTTACATTTTAGCCCATTCAATTAAAATAGATAGAATCAGTTAACTCAACTAAGAATATAAAATTCTATTAAGTTTAATGTGTTGACTTAATTAAAAACATAAGATTCTACATAAAATTAATTTTATACACAAGATAACTTGAGGAAAAAAAACAACCTAAAATTGTAAAGTTATTTGATCGTATGAGTGAAATTGTGATTTTGATAAGTATAGCTATAAATTTTGAACATTACAAGAATTCTATGATAAAATCAAATGACCAAGCAATAACCTCAATTACCTATTCAAAATAACATAAGTCTTTAATAAAATCCTTACATGTTTATAGCGTAAAACCTAAACAATGTCTCTTATAAAAGGAAACAAATTGTTTAGGTAAATTATATTAGAAGGTTTCAATGTTTAATGTTAGTTCACTTAAGGATTAACATTTCTAATGGATAAGAAGAGGAGTCAATTTTTCACAAAATGATTAAATAAGGTATCAACATTTCACAAAATTCATTGAAGAAATTAACCTTTGAATTAGTTTTCAATTGAGTTTTCTTAATTTTTTCTCAATATTCAACTATAGATACATTATTTAACTCACATTGCGAAACATTAATTTCTCTTTTCAACCATCGAAAACATTGATGCCTTGAATAAATTAATTTACACCTTTTTAACAACTCGAAACATAAATACCTTAAATGAACTTACTTCCAAACTTTAATATCTTTTGATACAATTTACCTCAAATTATTTACTAAATAAACTAGTAATTATTATACAAGAAATCCAACAAGAAACATATGATATAAAAAAACTAACGAAAAAGATATGTGATCAATAAAATGGAACCAAATAAACTAGAAAGTAATGCAAAATGAGAATAAGAAAAGGGTAAATATCATATTTAGTACTCAAACTTTGTGCATTTATGCAACGAAATACCTAAAGTTTAAAATTTTCATTTTACTACATAAAAACCTTTTAAGGTCATACTTAGGTAAATGTGCTAATTACAAAATATACAAATTTCCAAGTTGGTAATTGCAAAATTTGACAAATTCCAGGTAATTAATTGAAAAATAAATAAAATTTAGATATCAAATTTATACTTTTGAACTTGAGATAGTTAATTGCAAAATATATACCAAATGTAATAAATACTCAAAAAAGAAGAAAACAACAAGAATAAATTAGATGAAACATAGCTTTAAGGGTCAAGTACTTAACCATCGAGGTATTCATTTGTTGATCACATAAATACTGACAATTGATTGCATGGCCATACTCTATCCCTTTAAGCCTTGCTTTTGTTGTGATTTACATGTATTTCCCTACATTTATGATTACTTGCTTCAAGGTAAGTTGAAATTATATGATTTGAAAATGGACTTGAATCAAACCCAATTCCCCATCAAGGCTATAAACTCGTGAGCTACTCAAGCTCAAAATAAATCTTGCTTAGTTAATAGAGTTGAGCCTAGTTTTTTATTCAAGCTTGCGAGCTAGTTCTCAAACAAGCTTGATAAGGCCTTGCGAGAAAGGCTCAGGAGCAAGCTTGCGAACAAGATCAATAGAGCTCACAAATAAGCTTGTGATTGAGTTGTATTAATATATTAATATAATGTTATATCTAATTATTCATATCAATATAATATTATAAAAATAATTATTTATGTAAAGAAGTCCAAGCTTAGGCTAGTTTAGTTAAACGAGCCCAACTCGAGCTTAAGCTGGTTTAGGCTTGTTATGCTAAATGAACCTAAAAAGATAAGCTTTGACTTGCAAATCCTTAATGAGCTTGAGCTCGAGTCTACAAATTTTAAGCTCATTAATTTATTAAGCAAGCTAAGCCTGAGATTAACCATATAGGGTTTTAGGGCCAAATTTGAATATATAGTAAAAATCCTATAGGTTTATAGGTTCGATTTCAGATCATCTAAAAATTCGATAGATACCCAACAACCTGATATTATAATTAAAAAAAAATAAAAACATTACTAAAGGGGCAAGGAGAGGAAAGTAGCCATGAATGAGCTATCATCTTTTTTACCTCCCAATAATGTTTTTTTTTTCTTTTTTATCTACTAGATTAGTTGTGGATTTTAGAACTTTTTATTATATTTTGTTCAAGTTATGTTTGCTATGGATATTAATATTATTTGTTGTCTATTATATTTTTGTCTTGGCAAGAGATTTTAATTTAGTCATATTCTTAAGATGTATTACAATGACAAAAGTAATATATTTATGTGTTTAATTATTGTATAATGAATGTAGTTTGTAACATTTTCTATCAATTCCACATCTATTTTTTTTCATTTTTTAATGTATTGGAAACTCGTATCAAAGGAACCAACTTTTCTCAAATTTATTATTAAAAATTGAAAATAAGTTAAAAAAAAAAAATAGGGTTATAGAGTTATAGGGTTAGGTTCTGAGTTCTTAATCAAACACTACAGGGCGGGTTTGAATATAGTATGAAAAGCCTATATAATTATAGGGTCAGGTTTGATAGACCCTGTAGGGTAACAGGTGGGGCTTCATGTTCATATGATCCGTCTAAAACTTGATTTGATTACATCCCTACTCCTAGATCCAAAACCATCCTACAAACCTAAACTCCTACAAAAAGTATCAACCAGTAAAAAAAATACAATTTTACATTCAACTCAAATTCAATCAAGACAATGTATACCCCATCCACAAAACTTAACAACATCATGTGCTTTTTACCTGGATTAGCATAATAACTAAGGTTACTAATGTTGTTCGATTGTCATATGTCAATACAATGGAAAATTTGCTAGCCTGGACAATTGGTCACTTGTTATCAATTTGAACACAAAACATTCTTAAAACTTCTTCTTTTGTAGCTTTTTCATTATGCAATTGGAGAGAGAGAAGGTAACTTGCTTGTATTGGATTAACACTAAAATTTTCATTTGCTTTTAATTTATTGGTGGAAGCATTTAAGAATATCAAAAGTAATCTATGTTTTCTTTTGGGGATTGATTTGTTGTGCAAGACTTATGTAAAAACAAAAAGTAATAATTTGTAACACAAACAAAAGAGAAAAGTGTCAGAGAAATAAGCCTAGATATATAAAGGTTCTTTTGCATTATTTCTACTAGCAGTACTAGATCAACCAATGGGTTTCCACTATAATATTTATGAGATCACATACGATGAGTTTATGAACTCCTAAAACACTAAGCAGGATCTTCTATTACTTGGCTCTTTGTGGTTCTTCTAGCTCTCTCTTATCTATCCCCCTATTACACATTTTCTCACAGACCTGAGACCTCCTTTACTTTTTAAAGTTAAGATAAAGTCTAAATTTCCATATACAACCAGAATCTCGTTACAATACACTCGTCTTTCTAGAGAAACTTGGTTTTCAAGAATACAACACAAAAACCAATAGTAGAATTTCCTAAAGAGATTTTGTAACAACTTTAAAAGCTATAACTCTATTCATTTTCTAACAAATCTCAAACAAATGCTTCTTTTTCTTCTTCAATTGAGCTCCAAAGTATATATTCGGTCGCTCACCATTGGGTTTGGAAAAATGTATTTTATTTTCAATGATTTGGAGACATGATATGAAATCACTTGTAGAAGCATTTTGAAGCGATCAAATCTTTCCTTGAAGAAATTTGGTCATGTTATGAAAAATTGGAAGGATAAAATCGCTAAATGTTTTTTTTCCCTCATACTTCAAAACATCCTTTGGTAGTAATTTGAAGAATTACTTGCCTTAAATAGGTTTCATTTTTTTAAACCAACAGAAAACATCCTCGAATTTCATGCTTTAAAATGGTTCTTTTAAATGATATTTATGGATGAATGAAATATGCAAATAATTTTTTTTAGGGATTTACTAAAGATATTCTTTTTAATCAAGATTCAATCCGTTATGGATATAAGCTAGTGATGTCAAAATTGTAGCACTTAGAAGAATTCAATTTTATTCAAAAACCATTTTTGTTATACAAATGTATTTCAATATATGATTGAAATGGAGAAATTAACTTTTTACAAATCAAAATAACAAACGATTATTAATCTTTTACCTAAGATTATTACCTAAATATACTTAATTAATAAATAATGCACATTCCCTTAACTTGCTTTTTAAGTATACAATCAATGCACATATTAAATAAATAATAGGCATATTATATTAGTGGTATGCTAAAATCATCATATAACTCAGTATATTACCTTAATACCCTACTATAATAACAAACATATCTCATATTTTAAATCTATGACATTATGAGTAAAGTTGGTATATTCAAGTAAATTTTTTCTTAATAAAATTCATAAGTATGAAAATTTATTTTCTAAAATTGATTATTTTCATTCGATTATTACAATTAAACATAAATATTATAACAATAAAAAAATTAACAGATTTCCAAAGAGTAGTTTAAAAATTGTATAAGTTTTAACAAGTGAAGAAAAAGGCCTATTTATCTTAATAAGACACTCCATTGAGGTTGTGATTCATAAAAAAGGAAAAAAAATCCAATATATGGCCCCACATGTAAGTTTCATTTCTTGGAACAATGACTTATCTTCCTTTTACTCTTTAACGAGTTATAATATATGTCTCAGTTCGAAATTTCCAAAACTTGCATATGTGGTAGGAATCCCTATCCAAAATACCTTAAACCAATCCAATTTAAGAATAACCAACATCAAAGGACTAACATATAATTCGCTATATCAACTATCAACAAAATCCCCTAAAAAACCTGGAAGCAATTACAAATGATTTTTCCTCTGGCCTGTAGTGATCACAATAAACCAAACAACAAAATAATAGAATAAAAACAAACAATGCCAGGATTTATGTAGAAAATCCCAATTTGAGGAAAAACTACGGGACCATAACCCTCTTCCACTATTAACAATAATGGGATGTAGGTAGACTTTCCTTACTAGATAACAATAGTGGATTACTCGATCATCACCACAAAATAGTGGATTACAATAGGAAACCTTCACTCTTCATCTCATACAAACCCTAAGAAAAATAAAAAGTATATATATGAAAATAAAGGGAAAACTTGTTGCCAAACATAGGCTAGTGTAATTAAATAAAGGCTGGTGTTGTTCAATATCAGGTGTTGAATCAGTATTCCTACATCGGCTATACGCCGGTGGCTTACCCGCCCTATGCCAACTATGTAGCCCCCCAAAGTCGGTAGCATTGAAGTCGGCTTTGGCAATCCTATGCTCTCAGAAAAATTCTTCAATTTGAAGGTTAGTAATGATATGATTCAAGGCCAACGGTGTACTTGTCCTCAATGCCAGTGTAAAGCAAAAATCATCTTCCCTTGTTGCACAAATTTCCTTATTTCAAGTCCTCTTCTAAGTATATGTCATATACTTAGGGTATTCTTGATTTCAATGTGTTCTAAATATATACAAAATATATTTAGGATCTCCTTGTTTATAGACTCATATGAGTTGGATCTATAACCCAACAAACTCTCCCTCTAACTCATATAGGGGGTTTCATCATACCTGTTATCTTCTTACAACACCTTTCATTTTACTGAACCCTTTCACAACCGGTTTTTGCCTTATATCTTGATTATGAGCTCTTTTAATTAGTCTTCAATCTGTATACCTTTTTATGCTTCAATGGTCTCCTGCTTTAGGCAATTTCACCAAGTCATGTGTATGATTCTCATGCAAGGATTTTATCTCGTCCTGTATGGCTTTTTGATAACACCTTCATTCTCTCCCGTTAGTCAGCATCACATACTCGTCTGGACTGTATCACGCTGATGGTCTTCTATCTCTTGAAGATCTCCTCAACTTAATCTACCAATGAGGCTCATGGGGCTCTTCAACTGAATCTTCTACGTCACACCGATCATTATTAGAATCTTCAAGGGAGGGCACTGGTTCTACATTAAGTGGGATCCCATTTGAGGATTTTGATTTCTTAACCTTTTTCTATACCTTCAATGGTTTGGTCTTCAATAAAAACCACATCCCTGCTCCTAACAACCTTCTTGTCAGCTGGATCCTATAACCTGTAGCCATACTCATTATATGCGTAACCCAGAAAAATATATTCCTTTGATTTCGTATCAAGTTTCCTTCTATCATCCTTGGGAATATGCACAATTGCACTACAACCAAACACACGTAAGTGTTCATAGGAAATACCTTTACTTGTCCAGACTCTCTCTAAGATATCTCCATCCAGAGCATAAGAGGGGGACAGATTTATCAAATCAGTCGTTATCCTTATAGCTTCACCCCCAAAAGGATTTAGGTAGATTAGCATGAGATAACATACACTTCACTCTCTCTGTGATATTGTGATTCATCCCCTCTAACGTCGTTCTATTGTGAGGTCTTCAGAACTATCTTTTCTAATTTAATCCCATGCTCCTTGCAGTATTCTTCAAAAGTTCCTCTATACTCATCACCATTGTCAACTCTGACATATATCAATTGCCTTTTAGTTTCTTTTTCTACTCTAGTGTAGAATTGCTTAAACACATCTACACTTGATCCTTAGACTTTAAAGCAAAGGTCCATTACTTCCTAAAGTGATCATCAATAAAGGCAACAAAATAGAGAGCACCACCTACTATCCTATCTTTCATGTAGTATACATCTGTGTGAACTAAATCTAATACATGAGATTTCTTAATAAGTGTATATCTATGAAATGCAACCCTATGCTCTTTTCTAGTCAGACGGTCAATACAAGTTTTTAGAGGAGTGTCTTCTGCATCAGGGAGAAGTTGCTTCTTGACAAATATCTGGAGCCCTTTCTCGCTCATGTGACCTAGCCACTTATGCCACAATTTCATGGAATTGTCATCAATCAGATTCTCATCTCCATTACTTTGCTGTGCTGGCTTTAAGTAAAGGGCATTGCTTTTCTTCTCTTTTGCCATAATGAGAGAGCCATTGGTGAGCTTCCATTTTCCTTCACCAAAGTGGCTTTTATAGCCTTCATCATCAAGTTTTCCTACAAAAATAAAGTTCGGGCGAATATCTGGAATATGTATAACGTCTCTAAGAATGAGGTTGCAACCAATGTTAATCTTTAACTCAATATTACCAATGCCAACTACTTTAGATATACCATCATTTCCCATCCTGACATTGCCATAATCACCAACAATGTGGGAAGAAAAGAATTCACCATTTGAAGTGATCTAAAAGGAGCCATTAGAGTCTATGACCCAATCATTGTCATGACATGCAAGGCTAACACAGTTCTTATCCCAGGCAATAATAATCTTTTCATTTGCTGTTGCAGCAGTTGTGTCTTCATCTTTTCATCACCTTTATCCTTACCCCGCTTTCTCTTCTAAAGTCTACATTCTCTCTTGAAATGAACTAGCTTGTCATAATAAAATCAGTTGATGTTTTTCCTTCCTCTAGATTTAGATCTTCCTCTAGATATGTCCGACCTATCATCCTTTCAGATGAGCCTTTGTTCCTACTTCTACCATACCTTCCTTGCTTATCAGTAACAAGTGCCTTAGACCCAAAATCTATATCAAGATCCTTCCTCCTAGCCTCTTCATTCATCAAGCTATCCTTCACCATTGTTATGGTGAGCTTTCCCTCTATGGCAAAGTTACTGACAGACAAAACAAGTGTCTCCTAGCTATCAGGCAAAGAACTTAACAACAACAGTGCCTGGATCTCATCATCAGGCACCAGCTTCATGGCAAATAACTGATTCAAGAGCCCTTGAAAATCATTTAAATGCTCTGCCATGTTGGATCCATCCTTGTATTTCAGATTGACTACTCTCCTAATCAATGAGGCTTTATTCAAGGTAGTTGGCCTCTCTTTCATGGATTCCAACTTCTTCCATAGGACATCAGCCTTGGTTTCCTAGGCAACATGGTGATACGCATTGTGATCAACCTATTGTCGAATATATCCAACTGTTTTCCTATTCATGATTGCCAACTTGCATCAATTTTATCTATTGGCTTCATACCATCACCGTCCAAAGGTAAGTAAAGATCTTTAAAATGTAATAAATCTTCCATCATAGATTTCTAGATGGAATAATTTGATGAATTCAGTTTAATCATTGTATCTAATGATTCTGCCATGTCTACGCTGCAATAAAACCCTAATTCTTTTTTCTTTTCAACCTTGGGCTCTGATACCACTTGGTAGGGAAAATTCCCTAAAAAACCTAAAAGAAATCACAGATGATTTTTCCTCTTACAAGTAGCGATCACAATCAATCAAATAACAAAACAATAGAATAAAAATAAACAATACCAGGATTTATGTGGAAAACCCCAACTTAGAGAAAAACCACGGGACCACGGCACAAATTTCTTCCACTATCAACAATAATAGGATGTACACAGACTTTTCTCATTAGATAATACTAGTAGATCACTCAATCATCACCACAAATCGGTGGATTACAACAGAATAGGCTTCTTTCTCTCTCTAGATTCTCTCTCTATGTTTTAGGATAACCTCCACTCCTCATCTCATATAAACCCTAGGACAAATAAGAAGTATATATATGAAAAAAAAGGGAAAAATCGTTGTCAAACATAGGCTGGTGCAATTAAATGAAGGCTGGTCGTGTTCAATATCAAACACTGAATCAATGTTCCTACGTCAGCCATAAGCAGGCTTATTCACCCTATGCCGGCGATGTAGCCCCCCAAGGCCAGCGGCGTTGAAGCAGGCCTTAGCAATCCTGTGCTCTCGGCAAAATTCTTCAATTTGAAGGTCAATGATGATATGATTCAGATCGTCGGTGTACCTATCCTATGTGCCAGCATACAGCAAAAATCATCATCCTTTGTTGCACAAATCTCCTTATTTTAAGTCCTCTTCCTAGTATATGCCATATACTTAGGGTATTCTTGATTTCAATGCCTTCTAAATATATACAACATATATTTAGGACCTCCTTGTTTATAAACTATATGAGTTGGACCTATAACCCAACATCAACATATCCATAGGAATTCCTGACTTTTTTGGTAATTAAAATAGTTAAGGATATAAATATTAAAGAGCATTTGTTAATTTATTTTGCACACAAGTGTGTTGTATACAAGATATACTTTTATTAGCTTGTGAATGCTTTCATGTTAGTTAGTTAGTTGTCGCTAGTCTTATTAAATATATATGAAGAGATGGGAACGTCAATTAGTTACCATTCCATTGAATAACATGCACACATTTTCCTTTACTAATTCACTTCCATAGCTTACTTTATTATGGAATAATTTTAACATGTATTGAGACTCTTAAGATATTCATCGTGTGCTTATCGTAAACTACTTTTATTGTTTTCATAGAGTTTATCTTTTTTTTTCATTTGAAAATAATTTTTACAAGTTGATTAAATTCATAACGCTAATGGTTATCAAATTAATAGCCATCCTTTATATATTTTTGCCTCCTATACTCTAAAAATGATTTTCATAGAACATGCTATGTTTATATAGTTATATGGTGGATATTGAATTCCATACATGGTGATTTGTTATAAAATATCTTGTCCACATAACAAGCCATAGAGATGTAGAATGAAACTTACAAACAATATAGTCAAGTGAATAGACCATTAAATTTTGACATCAAATTTGCAATCTAAAACAAGAAAACATTTTATAATAGTTTATGGGTTAATTTTATTAATGGTACCTAAACTATCTCAATATAACGGTTTTATACCAAAAAAAAAAAAAAATTGGCCCTCAAAAATACCTATAGTTCTTAAACTTTTCACTCATGGTCGTTTTGGTCTAGTTCTAGTCAAAACTCTGCCATATTGCTGATGTATACACTTTCTCACTCCTACTTGGCACATTATTACTTCGAATTAGATAAAAAAAAATTTTCTCTCTCCTATTTTAAATTAATAAATGTACTTTCCTTTCTTTTATTGACTTATCTCTCTCTCTCTTCCCCCCTAGTTTGCACTCTTCTTCTCTCTCTCTTTCGCCCTCTCTCTATAGGTGCATCTCCTCCTCATTCTTTAAACAACCCAAGAAACAAAATTAAAAACAATAAAAAAAAAAAAGCAAAGATAAGTGATCCTAAATTGACCTATACCTAGTTCTTTTTCAAGATAATGAGGTCTTATATCCAAGAAAGAATTCCTTAGAAAACAATTGTCTGGTTTTTGAAATGGTGTGATGTATGTCCTTTTTTTTTTTTTTTTTTTGCCTTTGAAATGGTGAGATTAAAGGTATAGGCTCCAATATAGAAGGGTTTTGACGTTTTTGAGATGTTTTCCAAATAAAGCTTAAGACTTTTCTTGTCTATTTTGTATTTTTTCCCTCTCCAATTACTTTCTTGTTTTAACTTTTTTATAGGGTTTAGTTTGATTTGAGTTCCTTTGTTATGGTTCTTTTTTTTTCGAAAGGAGAAGAAGAAAAAAGAAGAAGCCACAGTAGGGTAAGAGAGAGAGACAGAGAAAGAGGGGGAAGAGAGAGGTGGTTGGAGTTATGTGCTTGTGGTCATGTTTAATAAGTGGTAGTGGTGGTTGAAGTTAGTACTAGATGCAGTCTTCGACATGGTGAAGTCAACGATGTGGGTTTAATGTTGATGTTATAAATCAATGGTGAAGTATTTGGGTGAATGGCTTTTTTTGTTTGTGTTTAGGTGATGTTCAGTGGATTTTTTTTTTTTTTTTTAATAGGGAAAGAAGAAGAAGAAGAAGAAGAGTAGTGGAAGAGAGGGAAGAGAGAGAGAGAAGTTAAAAAAGAAAAAGAAGAGAGAGAGAAGTAAAAAGAAAAAGAAAGAAGAAATAAAATGCCACCTTAAAATAATTTTCTTAATATAAATTTTCTACCACATCAGCAAGGCATTGGAGTTTTGGTCGGATTCCAGCTAATTGGTTCGTTGGATAAATAAAATTTAAAATCACAACTCGAAGTTAAATTTTTAAAATTTATAAAGCTAATTGATTCTATTCAACTTCGGTTTAGCAACTTCCAACATTGGCAAGTGCACCTACCAAAGTAGTATAGAAAGAATTAGGTCGAATCACTAGGGATCAATGGCAAATACCATACTCACATTCCATCCATTATCTACCTAAGGAAAAATTTAGAAAAAACATAGTAAAAACCAAAGCTAAACTATGTTAATGGAATATTCACAAGCATTTGCTAGGCAAAATTAAAAAAAAAAAAAAAAGGGTTTGTAACTTTGCAAAAACAGCAGCCTAGGGTATATTACACCAACTCCTTATCATATAATTTCATAAAAAACAGCACTCTGAGAGAGTGGTTTGCTGGGATACTTGTACCACCAGATTCACTGAGGTAAACTAAAACTTCTCTCAAAGTGAGTAGTTCTAGATCCAGACGTTAGATCCACATAAAGAATAAGAATCACTCGCTTGAAAAAGCAACTCAATGAAATTTAAAAAACAAGTGACAAAAAGTCTTCATTCGTCCTCTCTCGAGATAAAAAGGATTAACTCTATTAGTAGCCATAGATCTATTTAAAAGAATGACCTCTCAGCTATTTAATTAAAATCAAGCATGAATCTAATAGGTGCATCACACCGTTAGACCCACGAAAACAAATCAAGCTACTAATTACACATAACCAGTCAATTTACTTAAAGGTGCATATGAAATCACATGAATCAGGATTTTGATTGGCAAACCCTAAGCTATAGGAGATTATTTCTCTGTGGGTTTAAACAATTAAGAACAAATCTAAAGAAATAAAATAAATTTAAAGAATAATTCAATTAATTGCGCAGAGTCTTGCAACAATTACAAACATCAGGGTTAAAATGATTTTACTCAGAAAACTATGAGTCTTCTAAAGCAAGAAGAAAATTGATTTTTTTGGCCCTAGAATTCTCTTTCTAAAACTATTCAGAGAAAAATTACACCATCGTACACTACCTATAATGCATGTTTGCCCATTTATTTATAGACTAAGGGCATAGAAAACATAACGTATTTATTTCATGACATGGCAAATTCTTTCATAACAGAATACTTCTCATGTCCCCATCACATGTCTTTCATGTGCTTTGGCTGTCACGGGGTAAATTGCAACTTTGGTCGAGTGCTCGCAGTGAATAGAAAACAGGCTCAACACTAAAATGCTAAGGAACACTCGCATTTTTGTCCATCCATCTATCAAGAGTAAAATTGAAGTCATCGAGGCTTGAAGATCTGAAACCGAGGCAAAACTAACAAGTAATTGGTCTTCAAATAGCAACTATCAAGGGTCGAATATGAGGCTCGATACAAGCTTTCTATAAATCGAAACTCAATCTTCTCATAACACATGTCAAGGGTCACATCAAGAACTCGAGGTTGAGGTACGATAGACCATTTTTCTCTATTCCACTTTAACTTTTTAGCCTCGATGGTTATTTCACAGGGCTCGACTTTGTTCAACTTTGACTTTGTTTGTTATTTTACTCTAAATCTAATAAAAAAAAAAAACTTCATTTCTTCTTCTTTAGATTCAAGGAGCTATAAAACAACAATTATCATTAAAAGCATAGGTATTCATAGAAATCTATTCAAAAATGCATCAAAATGAGCTTAAATTCCTATAAGAGTAAAAGAGACTTATCACCAGCCAAAATGACCATCAGTGAAAAGTTCAAAAAGTATAAGTATTTTTGTGGGCTAAATTTTTTTTATATACAAAACCATTATATCGAGAAAGTGTATGTATTGTTAATGAAATTAACCTAATAGTTTATTATAATAAGTTAAAGAGATGTTGAATTAAGGTTAATTTAACTGGTGACTGTGGTAAGATAAACTATTGTTCATGTGACTTAAGAGAGAAACTAATGGATTTCAAGACACAAAACAGACTAATGTAGTTTTTTATGGGCATGATAGAGGCTCGTAAAACAGTAAGGAATCGAATTCTTTCCATGAAATAATTGTGTTATTATGGAATTCTATTTAATTTAATATATAGTGAAGCAATGTCAAGTTACAACAACAATGATTACTAATACCAAAATAGCAATCTTTTATTCAAATAAGATAAACACAAATAAGCCTTCATGGCATAGAAGAAGGGAAGCAAAACAATATAACTACATTGTTCTATAAATATCATCAAATTGAGTTGCATAAAATACATAATCACTTTTAGATTATTAAGTACTTAGATTGGTATAGAGAAAGAAAAATATGCGAATTAATATGTTGGTAACATATTGTGGTGTGCATGGGTTGGAAGTAGGATTTGCTACACCTCTTCATCATAGTGTTGGTACAGTGGATGTTAGTGTAACAAGGTTTTTTACTATACTTGATAAAAAATCACGTATAATGTTTTCCAAGAAATAATGGATTTAATGAAAAATAAGCAAAGATTGGAAAAGAAAAAGGAAAGGAAAAAATAAAAAATAAATAAATAAGGCCAAGTCACATTGACCTATGCATAAGCCCCCATAATGGTTCCATTGTACTTGAATTCATGGATAATTTGCTATTTGTCAAGACTGTCTTATTTAATAAACATCTTGTGGAAAAATTTGATTCTTCTTGGTTCTAATTCCATATCCCATTATTATTATTATTTTGCATGATTCAAGTCATATCATGAGTTATATGTCATGGAACTTGAAGCTATGAGGAGTTTTTATTCTTTAGAAAATAGAACTTAACAAAAAAATTCTTTTTATTAGTTTTTCCTGTAATAAATCTACTTCGTGCAAAAATAATTCATGCTTCTATTTTAAATTGAAACATTAATAAGAGTTGTAAACATATTAATTAAAAGCATTTCCTTTGAGATGCATGGCATAAAGTGAAAAATTCATCGTCATCCTTTTGATGAAAATTGTGACAATTCATTGTTTGCTTTTCAACTATTACATATTGACTTATAGAGACATTATCATGTTGTTTCACTTTAGGGTGTACATTAGAATCTTATGAGTTTATGATTACACTTATTCCACTTAGGTGTGTTTGCTTAATAATACGTCATATGTTCTTCAAATGTGGTGCAAATGACATTTTCATCACTTTTGAAGCCATAAGAATTAGTGATGAAACATAATTTTTATTTAAACACTTAACAATAATAGCTTTGGTATTATACATTACAATATCATGCTCCATACACCACAACAAAATAGGAGGTTGAACACAAATATAAATACTATCTTTAAGAACCCTTGTATCTTTAAGGAGATTATTCTTATAGTAACTTATCTCATTAGTAAGATGCTTATCTCTAATTTGAATTAGAAAACACCACATAAAATGTTATTTTGCTAACCACCTGATTGTGACTAAGTTTTCATAGTGGATCCTTATGTTTTATAACAAAAATATACATCACCAAGATAAGTTAAATTAAAGGGTGCTAAATGTATATCAAACAGTTATGTTCTCAAAAAAAAAAGGAATTTGAAGTATATGACATTGTTGATAAATTGATTATTCTAAACAATTATGCTCTTTTCTATGAGAACAATTTTTCTTTTAAACTCAATACCTCTATGTTTCCTTCTACATACCTCTTTCATTCCATATGCTTATCTTCCTCCAATTGCATTAGAAAATTTACCCATCTTGAGAAATATGCCTCATATTTTTCAAATCTTGATATTTCTCATTGTTTTGCTTAGCAAAGAAGTTATATGGTCCTAAATTGAATAATCAACCTTACATAAAAGGGGACTGATGGATTTCTCATTGCCTTTTGTATGTTAATGACATGTTGACAAGGATTAATGGGAATTCTATTTAAGTTAAAGCATGGCCAAGATATAGGTTTGTTGTATCAACCATGGGACCTTGTTGAATCAATGGAAGTTCATCTTAGACATTTCTACATACGTAGGTTTAACAATATCCAAGTTTGCCATGTTTCCTTTTCATATAGGATTATGTCATGTTTTAAGAAGGAATAATCAGGAATATAATGAATTGGAATCAAAAGAATGAAATGAATAAAGGAATGGCAAATCCATTTCCATGTTTGGATACATTCATGAAATGGAATGGAGTAAAATGAGTATAAGATATAGAATTTATTAAAAATACCCTTAATATATATATAGATAATAAGTATGATAGGGTTAAAAGGTAATTAAAAAAACACTCATTTAAAGTAGAATGGAATTGCAATTTCACCTTTTCAAAGGAAAAATCAAAATCCCCCATAAATTGGAATCGTTAATTTTTCCAAGGAATCACAACTCTTCTAGCTTCTAAACATGAAAATGAGAATGAAATCAGAAATCGCAATTTTTTCTATTCCTATACATCAAACATGCCATTAAATAGCTCTTGGGTTGTTGTCAATAATTTGTTTGTTTATCATTGCATTATGGATCATCTTCTTATCTCAGTTTGATAAGACTTGATATTTCCCATACTTTCTACGAGCTTAGCTAGTTCCTTACTCATGCTCATACGTCTCATTTACAAGTAATATTCCATGTCTTTCACTATCTTAAAGGCACTTCTTCACTTCAACTGTTATTTTTCACCTCATCCAATTTCCTTAATGTGATTGGCTTCTTATATTCCAATTAGGAAGCATTGCTAATTGAACGTAAGTGATTAACAAGTTATCATATTAAGTTGGACAATGCTCTATTTTATGGAAGGCTAAGAAGAAATAAAAAATCTCATATTCATGGATTAAAGCTGAATATCAAAATATGACAATAGCAACTAAAGAATCACTTTAATTTTCTTGATGTCCTTAATTTCCTTTTTGTTGCTTTTCATTGTGATATCGAATTTCACAATCAATAGCTATAAATTCTTATCTTCATGAAAGGACTAAACAATGTTGATGTCATTAGAGCTTGGTTCTTAAAGACCTTAGGTTTGTAACTAGCATATATATGCACCAATGCAATTGGTGAAGCACATTTGCATAATTTTTGTCCTAAGTTAGGCTTTCAATAAGCTTCATCTTGAGGGAGATTTTGAATATTAAAAAGTATATATTTACTTTTTATTTAGCACACATGTGTCATACTTCTCGTGTTGTAGAGAATGCATTTATATGAGTTAGAGTTGGTGCTACTCCTACTATATATGAAAACATAGATAGGATCTTCAATTTGTTACTACTCCATTGAATGAGACATTTTTGTCTATTAATTTGACTTTCATGGTTTATCATTTCATGGAGATTGGTTTTCTAATAAAGTCATGAGATAGCTTTCACAAATAATACGGTGATTTTTTTTTTTTTTTTTGGGGGGGGGGGGGGGGGGGAGGGGGGGGGAGGGGGTGAGGTTGGGTTGTGTGTGGGGTAGTGGGTAGTGTGTGTTGTGATAACATTATTTTTCTTACTAATATTAACTTTCAATAATGACATAAATCATGTTGCTTAATAAGTAATACATAGAGAATGTTGCTTGGAGTGTGTTTTTTGGTGTTGCTTGTTGAGTGTTATGGAATTGAAGGAATAGGGAATTATTTGATGAAGATTTTGTTTGTGCCCCAAACTTAAGCTCGATTATTATGCAACAATCTAAAATTTTTTCTAAAGCTATGAATATGATTAATAAGTTTAAAACCCCTAGAGAAGAAAGATTGATTTGTTAGGAGAAATCTCTTAGGGGATGGATTAAGCTCAATACTGATGTAGCATTTATTAGTGATAGGGGGTCGGCTTCAGCTGGTAGCATTATGTGTGATTGTGAAGGTGGTTAAAAATGGGGGTTCCATTATAAAATTGATCCAAGGGGTGTACGGGTTGCTCAGTTATAGGGGATGTATCAAGGCTTTAGTATTTATTGGTCTAAAGGTCTTGATAAAGTTATTGTAGAGATTGTTAGCAGATGTGTGGTGGATATGATTTGCAAGCGGAATGTAGCAATGAATCGTTTTTATCACCTATTAAGAGACATTAAGGATATTCTAGTAAATAGAAACTGGCAAATGTAGGTACAGCATACTATGAAGAGAGGCAATAGAAGTACAAACTTATTTGTTGCAAAGGCTAGACAACAACTTTTGGGTTTGACATTCTTTGAAGATCCTCCAGGCTTTGATAGGCAGATTTTGCAAGAAGAGAGTACTTGTGTTTCTTTTTCTAGATTATGCCCCTTTTAGCCTTGTTTTTCTTGCTTTGGGTTGTTTGTCCTGTTTCTTAATATAAAAGAAATGTTCAGTCAGAAACCCTTTTTTTTTTTTTTTTGTAATATTACAGTTTTGCACTCCTTCAATTGGGTAAAGCCACTATCATCAATTATCATAATTAAATCCTTTGACCTCCTTGATTAACTAATAATATAATGCATGGAGCTAAATTATAATATACATTAGACAAGAACATGAGAAAGCATATTATATTAAATTCAAATGAAGTTAATATCGTGGTGAATGCATATTTGATTAGTAGGCCATTTAGTGTGTCAAAAGCAGCATAATTTTTTGTTTTTTAATGTTTTATATGTATCATGCATAATTATTATAGTTAGTAGTTGTGACCGTATAATTTATGGGGATAATTTATTGGTAATAATGTGATAATGGTGAAAATAATTTGACAATAACATTGTATCAGCAATGATGATGATGGTAGTAGTGGCATCAACCGTGGTAATAGTGATGATGATGGTGATAATGAAAGTGGTTGTAAGACCAGGGGGATATCAATGAGGTGGTAGTAGTTGTATTACTTCAGTATTTTGTTAAGAGATTTTAGTTTATCATATTTCAATATTTCTTTACCATTAAATATAAAGGATAAAAACTTAAATTTGTCCAATACTATAAGGAGTGTTTTGTTTAATACCAAGTTTATTTTGTAAACTAAACATCATATAATAGTTTTATCCAAACCAATACGAAAATCTTTTGTACAATCAAATACCACCCTTTATTTATTATTATTTTTTTTTTTTTTTTTTTTTTTTTTACAAAAGTCAAATTCTACCTTATTGTCGTTTTCCTTTCTTAATTATGACACAAGATCCACAACTTTTCACCTAAGAAAAATATCATTTTTGATACTGTGTAGATACACACCATATATAGCTTGTCATATTGCAGTGCAATATCAGTATATGAAATAGATATGATGGATCATGCAAATTTTTCGTTAATAAAAAAGGTTGAAATGAATCTTTCAACTCATGTCGCTTACCCCCACTACCCCGTGACCAATCAAATTCGATAAGATCGTTTTAAAATCCATCAATCGTAACCGAAATGGTCCATAGAGATGACATAAATCCAGTTAATACAAATAACCTAACCTAGTTATTTTGTCGTCGACAGTGGCTAAAGCTATCATCTAGCTAGGATAGCCACAACTTACCAATCCCCACTAAAATTATCAATCGTAATCAAGCTAAGCCTCTGAATTAGACTTCTTAACTAACAAGTTAGTTATACAATTGGTTCATAATTGAGCTCATGTCATTGTTTTATCCAAAAGTGCTGTCACATTATTGGTTTTTAGAGACGGAAAAAAACACATATATATTTTGGCACATGATCTAATGCTAAGATTTACGGTGTTTCACTAAGATCAATCACGTCATGCTCATGTATTCATGGAAGTAGGTCCTTTGAACGAACTAGGATGACCAATAACATAATTCCCTATATAAACTGCTCTATTGAGAAGGATTATTGCTACGATAACATATAATTTTACTAGTAAAATCAAAAGCATTGAAGAGATTTTTCGTCTATGTTTTATCATATTTTAGTTATTTTGATATCATATATTTTTTTTTAAACAGATATTTGTCAAGAAACAAAAAATGATAAAAAATTAACCATTTTTTACTTATAAACAGATATAATACAAAATATAATATATACATAATACAAATAAGTTAATTACAAATACAAATCAAGTACGACGATATATATAAAAATCCGATACCTTAAATAAGTTGATGAAATGTGAAGCCTAGTATTTTGTTTAGCAATTGCAAATACACTTTTAAACTTTAAAAAAGTATCTATGTATGCTTCTATAATTTTTGAAGATATATATATGTATATATATATACATATATGTCTTCAAAATTGTCGCTAAAACCCTATTTTGTATCAGTTATGAGTTTTAGCAACATTGTCACACGTGGGATGGGCTATTTCAACTACCAATATGACATATTAAAGACCCATATTCTACAACTATATGACAGGACCTACACAAGATTTTAATTACCTCAACTGCTTTATCTAAAGCATGTCTGATGGGGACAAATTTATGAAGGTTAGATGATTTGTTTTGTTAATTTTAAAAAGTAATGAAGAATTATCGACTTTGTATGGGAGTTATATATGGAGCTTCATTGGACTTGCACGGTTATTATTACTATAATGGGTAATCAACTTATAGAAAAGTCTTTTCTTTGCATAGCGATTTTGTCCTTTAGTCGTATTGGTATTATAGAGTTATGCGTAACTTTTTTTTTTCCCCAATATTATTATTGAAGTTGAATATTTAAAATAAAAAACCATTTAGATTTCTCACATCAATCCTCTTCTTTCAATTCTTCATACTGTGGCGAACACCCCTATATGCCTTTGAATTTCAATTGGCTATAATGTTGTATGAATTGATTGAATTCAAAACCCCTTTTAACTATAATATTTGTAATTTTATATCAAATTATAATTAAACATAGTTTAAATTACTTTGTGCATATCTTTTACTTATTTTTTTCAGTTCAATTCACCAAAAACCCCAAAAAAATATAAAAACATTTTAAATTATAGTTTTTTTAATTGAAATTTGAAGTTCCACGCATTAACTGAGATAGAAAATATAATTGTATCCGTATATTAATGGGTAAAAATTATAATATAGTGGACACAAAATTTAATACATATGAAACATCATATCTCTTGTCTGTATATATAAGAAACATCACATCTGGTACAGTTTCCATAAAATAATTAAGTAGGTTTCCTAAGGTAACCTATAAATTGAAAATAACAATTTGGTCTGTTTAGCGTCTCATGATACATGTGACTATATCCTATAATGGCAAAAGTATCAAATGGACATGTGAATGCTAGCTGGACGCACTTACCTATAAAGTCATCCAACCGCTTAGTTGACTGAAATAATACAACCTCAAACTTAAACTCTTGATTGAGACCACGAAACATAAACTAGAGGGAGTTTAATCCTCGGCATCACAATTCACAAATACCGACACCGACAAGTGAAACTATACATAATGGAGTATGTGAAAACCGAGGCCTAGTAAAGTGGGTAAAGATTTACTCTATATTGCAAAAAATTATATCTCATCCGCAATTGTTATCTGATTTGAAGCTAATTTACTAGAAAACCAACTTGGCTTTAGCCTAAGTTCGGGGGGTTGCTTTCTTAAGGTGCGGTTTTAAAAGTTTTACGGCTTTTAATTGTTGCATCTTTTGTGTAGGATTTTTTTCTTTTTTCTTTAAATAGACAGAAATTTGCCTCTTCCTAACTTGCACCGGTTGGAGAAGATAGAACCCTCTAAAGCAAGGCTCACGAGTCACAGCCCAATGCCGAAGCTCATATGAGATCAACTGGTCTACAACTTTGGCTCGGCGTCGGATTACATCCGTGCTCGTAAAGCTAGCTAAAGTCCCTTACTGCGCCACCCTTCAAGGGATTTTCTTTTCGTAGGAGAGTAATATTATGATAAAAGCTTAAAATTAAGCCACATTTCAAGGTAATGCCCAGTGGTTATGTTTTACGTGCCTTATATACTCTTCTCAACACTTAAACAGAGCTTTTTGTTAGAACCCGACCTCCACCCTCCATTTGAAAAACAACGTTATTGAAGCCATCGGCATTCCATGATGAATATTAAAAGGCAAACACAACTTGTTTACAAAATTGTCATGTAAGGGTTTTGAGTATAAAAAGCCTTATCCGACATTATTTACAAATCATTAATGAATATACTGCATGGGCTTAAATTTAGCCTTAACTTGCAAGCTAAATGGCAAAGTTCAATGACTTAAAGAGATATGACTTCATATGCTTAAAATAGGAATTGTTGGATGGGTCCATCTGCATGCAACCTCTGTCATGCAAGCTCCTGCACAAAAAAGGATGACTACTTGTCTTGGCTTAAAGCAAGCTCAATTAAGATAATTATGAAATGAGTTTAATCTATCTCATTTGTCAATCACCAATGTGATTTGACAATTGTCATCTACTCCAAGTGACTTTTAATACCTAGTCACTCCTTCTAACTCTATAGAAGAACTTATGCTCTTAAGGATCAAATAGGTGAGTACACTCCAATTACTTAAAAGCTATAAGGTTGACGCATGATATTCCCTAAAGATCTTATATCTACCACTTGTGCATTTGAGACATTGAAATTATCTATTCTTTACCATCATTTTTAACAAGCCATTCCATCAAGTACCATCACTTTGTTAATACTTTGAAATCATGTGTAAGGTATGAGACTGAGAATCATATAATATGTGCGTGACCACTTGAAGCAAAACATTACATCTACACTACCCTTTTTAAGTCTTTACTCTCTTAAATCATACTCTTATCAATCTTGTGAATTGTGATTATGGCAACCAGGCATAGTATATTCTTATGAGTTATATCATTAATCTATTGCGTTTGGTCACCAATCACTTGTGCATCATATACAGGTGAGTGGTTTCATTAACCCTAAAAATCTAAATCCTTGATTTGTAAAATTAATTTAAAGTTTCCTAAATTAATTTAAGATTTATGTTTACATGGTAGCCTCGTAATTGTTCTTCTATGCACATCGGTCCTTTAACTCAATTAATTGCAACCCATATTCACTATTTGAAGAGCTAGCCACGATGCTCAATATCTAATACATTGGATTACATTTGAAAATGTATAGGGGACAAACTCACAAAGGCTAATGCAACAAGAGTTTAAAGAATTATGAAGTTTGTAATCTTAAGCAACCATGTCAAGAGCAAAAGATGCACTTTTACCTTGTATAGAAAAACTTCACCAAAAACCAATCGAGAGTCTGAACTCTGGTCATATATGTGATGAAAGTTTCATTCCACAAATAACAATTAGCTGTAAAAAAATTAGAAGATCTCATTAGCTTTTCGAGTCAAGTGACCTAATGTTTATCTCCACATTCATTTAAATCGTTTGATCCCTTATACTTTGATTGCATGACCTTGTTCTCTACATCATCTATGAAGGACTTAAAGTCTTGTCATTATAGCCCTAGTCCTACTTAGAGATCATCATGGTCCAGATCTGAATCATGACTCAGATTGACCTGTTACCATTCGTTGCCAACCTGGGAACCGCCCCTAGCGTGACGGGTTGGACCCACCATATGAATTGTCAGTTCAAGCAATTCTAAGTGGGTGTAACCTCCAAACCCGACAATTTAGTTAGGTTAAACCTACGTGGAACGAACCATGGGTGGACCAGCTATACCCGGTGATTCCAACCTGGCATATCCAACTTCAATTTTATTTTTAAAAAAAAGTTGGACAAGCATCAATGGAGTTTTTGGCATGTCCTACATGGTTGTAAACAAGATGCATCCGTAGATGAGTAACTTTATCCAAAAGCATCTTTACTGGATGTATGATGTAACCGATGAAACCGTGATCACAAATCAATTGATTTTCCTCCCCATGACTCAAACCTCGTATGTGCCTTTCAAGTTGATAGAGTTGAAAATATCTAACTGATGTCATTAAAAGTGTATACTACTCAAAATCCTACATAATAACATATTGTCATCTGTCTTGTTTCTCTAGATGAAAGTTTACTTCAATTTTTGACATAAATGGACAAATGTTTATTTGTTTGCAAAGAAGCACAGAACGACCAACTCGGGTCTCAGGCTTACAAACTTCTCACAAGCATCAATGAGAACTTTGAGAAGATTTTTGAGATAATTATGTCCATTAATAGAGTACTAACATTTAAAAAAAGATTATATGGTTCATGGATCCTGTAGAATCGAAACCAAAACCGCCAAAACCAACTAGTTTCGATTCCATGGAAAAAGAAACTGTGAACCAACTCTTTGGGTCCGGTTCTAGAACCGACCTGAACTGTACCAATCTCTAAGTCCCGCTATTTCAAGTTACATCCGCTTGAAACTACATATAAGTATTATGTTCCTTTTTTTATATTTTTATCATTACAACCAGTAGGAAGGATTTAAACATGATATCTCTTATTTGAGATATCAGCAATAATGCTACTAAACTACAATATCATTGGCGTATTATTCTTTCATATTGATTTTATAGTTCCGCATGATGACAATAAGAAAATAACATCTAAAATAGAATAAGAAAAGATATATACGAATGACTTTCATATTCCTTAAATACATGGAGATTGTATTTTGCTTTAGTTTGATTCTAATATTTCGTCCTTTGAGCAAAAAGAATATCTCAATCAGCTACGGGGAATTACTTTTCAAATAAAAGTAAATGAATCAAGATCAGAAGTGAAATTTGAAACAAGTATACGAAATGATTGTTTAGTCAAAAGTTGAATTGTTGCTGATCCTTGCTTCTTTTTATTTTACCTTCCCTTTTATTTTGGGCGTTATTATATAGTTTATATATATATATGGTTATGTGACATTATTATTTTTTTTTTCCTATTTTCATTAGCAAACTCTTCTTATCATAGCAAAACCTAATAAAAGAGTATTTGGCCAGTTAAACTGACGATCTACGAATAGAAACATTGCAACGGATGTCTCAATTTTTAATGGTTCACCAGTCGAGGCTTAGCTTTCTAGCTATGGGAGAATATTTTTAGCACGTGTGTTATTTGAGTTCATATTGGTTTATAAATTAAAACTTATAGATATATAAATCTTGTTCATGTTTTGTACGTGAGAACAGACCTGAAATAGAATCACTATTTGAAATTCTATTCTCAATCTCATATTTGAAAAGACTTTTAGATTAAAAACCAAAATCATCATTCCTTGGAACAACTATCTCAATCTCAGTTTTAAGGGAAATGAAATTCTAGCTTGTAGGTGGTAAAATAGTGACTCCATTTCACCTTACTTGTGATAAGGGAAAAAAATTGAACATAAATAACCTTATATGTAGCATTCGTATCATAATCTCCTTACTATAAATAACCTTCTTTCATGGTGATCTAAGAAGGAACTTGGGCGTTGATGCCTCCATTCTAGGTATAAAGCATGATCACTTTATTGATATTAAAATTTTCCAATGTCATTATGTAAGGGTAAATTACATCGAAAGGTCCCAATGTTTTGGAGTAAGTTCATTTGAGATCCAACGTTTTCAGTATTTTATCTTATTATTGTAACAACCCTGAATTTTACAAGGGGTATACAGCCACATATAATAATTGCATATTATCGCATAGGTTTCCATAAAAGATTTGTTTATGTCGAACATTTTCTAGCCGGTTTTGATTATTGAAATCATTTAGTTAGGTTTTGGAGACAACTGGATTTATAAGGGTAAAAAAAAAAAAAAAAACTTTATAAAAACATTTCTAAGTTCTACTCACAAGAATAAATCAACTTTCTCATAAATAAAACCATACCATTGGGTATCTCATATACCCTTCATGATGGTAAAACAAATCTTTAAAGATTGAATCACAAAACATATGGGCTCCACCAGGCCCTTAAAGAAAATATAAGTTTCAAAAAGATAAATCTAGCTTTGAAACAAAATGAAATCCCGAGATCCTAACTCGTCTTACTCTTTAACAAATCCTTTCTAAGTCATCCCATACTCCCAAACAAAACATCATCATCAACACCACCATCATCCACATCATCATCATCATCATCAGTCGATCAGTACCTAGAAAGAAGACAACAATGAGCTAAAGCTCAGTATGATAGTAACACTAGCACACACAACATGACATACGAGCTTAATCTAATGCAATGCATCAATTAAAATTTTATATCTTTAATTAAACAAATCAACATTGGATCACTCACACTTCAATAACACACCTCTAAAAATCTGGGGTCCTGAGTATAGGAATGCTACTAGGCGGGTCATTATAAGGTAGTCGACCTACTAAAAACCCTATAGGTTATGGGATATGTTTGGTAAATAATTTGATGGCCCTATAGGGTCACGGGTAGAGTTCGGGTCATAGTTGTGATCTTATAGGATCGACCTAGCCTACTATAATTACTATAAAAAATACAATTTTAAATTTTAAAATTAAAAAAAAAATTATCAAACATTAAGGTTTGTCATAAGTTGCATATTACCAAGTTGTTATGGATAAATAATTTTTTTAAAAAAACTTATATATATAATGGTGGAGGGGAAAGTAATATTATCATTACCAACTTATTATTGGTGCTAGCAATTAAATATTAGATAATATATCGAACAAATAATTTCATTATTTTTTAATTGACATATTTTATTACTTAATATAATATAAAGTGTATATTTTATCAACTAAAAATATTATTAAGCGCATATTTTCTTTTGTTTTCAATATTTTGACATTAATGTCCTTTTTTCAACTAGAAAAGTTAAAATAAAATACCACCAGTAACTTGAAATGATAGAAGGCTTGCTTCATAAATTTTGTATTGCAAAGTTTGGAATGAAATTTTCCTTATTTAGAATGGTTTTTACATTTGCATTACACTTAATCATATATTTTGATATAAGAATATAAACGTAAAAGAATTACATCTTATCCTACACCATAATTAAATAAAAAAGTATATATAAAAATAAACAAATTGCAAAAGAAGAAATATGCATCATACATATACAATAACTTTTGATATTATATTACCTTGTAATTACACTTTGTCGAAGGTATTGCTTTATAATATGCAATATGGAGTTAATATTGTATTGTCTTGTTTGTCCACTTTGCAAGAACCTATACACAGTAAGAATGAAAAAGGAAAAAAAAGAGAGTAAAAATGTAATCGGGTCAGTAGGGCGAGGTGAGTCAAGACTATGACCTTATAGGAGTAGGTTCAGGTATCGCATAAAAAACGCTATATGGTCACGAGTCAGCTTTGCGCAACCCTATAGGGAATAAGGTTAGGCTCAGGTCTTATATGACCCATCCCAAACCCGCTCCAACTGCATCCCTACCTAAGTAACAGCGGTTGCTCAAGGAGTAGATATAAGCATCACAGATACTTATATCTCTTATATCTAACAAAAAAAAAAATAGCTTCATCTAGGGTTCACAGTTGTTACGCAATTCTACTTATCTCAGTCCATAATTTAATATGGCTCAATCGGTCCCATAAACGTGAGCCATACTATATTACATCCCTCCAAACTTAAGTAGACGTAATTCCAATACCGTTTGCACTATCGGCTACCTATCGAACCATTTATCACTTGTCATTGCATCATGTCATACCATTACATCATGGTAGGAGGTGACCTAAGCGCCTAACTATCATGTTTGGCTCTAGATAAGGTTATCGCTCCTCGGATCGAATTAAACAACATAAGTACAAATAACATTCAATTATTAGGTCATCTTGAAGGTTTAATTTATTTTAATATACCTATCCTAGCATGCAACAAACATGTCACTGCATACCTTATTTAAATCCTGATGGAGATTAGAATATTGTCTAGAAGATAAGACAGAAGGTAGATTTAAGCATCTGTTCATGAAATCAAACTCATATAAGAAATTGATTATCCATTTACATCAAACTTATTTTAAAGCCCTAATTGATCAAACACTACGTAGGAATCCCGTCATGGCTACAAAAATCGCCCCACCGAGATATGAACGATCTCCACTACCTATCAAATTATTTCTTTTCTCTTTATTTATAGTCATTTATTACAAAAAAAAAAAAATCATCATATTATTCATTTTCAAAAGACTCGTCTTTCTTAATAAATAAACATTTGAAATAACATATTCCCCTTATTATCCATAGTTTATCTTAATATTTAGTCTAAGCAAATTAATAGTAATTAATCCTATTTTAACTTGATCCTAACCAATTTTATTAAAATTAATCATTTAATTAAATTACTAAGTCAAGTTGATTAAACTTAATAAATCTAATTCATTTTAGCTCATTAAAGTTTATTTAGTTAAGTTGAGCTTAAGTTGATTAACTAAGTTCATTTTATACCTAACTTCCAAGTTTAGTCTAATTAGTTATTAAATCTATAAGTTCAGTTAACTCATTCCAAATTGTATAAATTAACTAATTAAGATATCATTCATCTATTCAATTTTATGAAGTTTGAATTACTTTAGTTTGGATGAGGCATTTTGCACTTAATGTGTTTTGGTGATATACATTATAATTGGGGTATTTGTACTTTCTAAATTTGTGTTTTGAAGGTCTTGAAAGGTTACTTGAGGTTAAGGAATGAACCAAATCAAGTTTCATGCAATTTAGATGAAAATTGATGAAGAGAAAAAGGAGCTAGAAAAGTACACAAGAAGGTACACAAGCACAGGTATCACCCCATGTTCTTTTAGAGTTGAAAGAGTTTTGAGATCAGAGAGAACTACGAGCAAATACATTATCCTGTGTTCTTAGCTGTGTTGTTCTGGAAAACATGTTGTCTTTGAGTTTTTTAGGTCAAAGAGGAGCATGGTTAGATAGGGCAAGTCATGCTTTAGCCGTGCTTCTCCTCAGGTAACTTAAAATCATGTGTTTTTGAGCAATAGTAAGGAGCACAACTAAATATGACTTCCCATTTCCCCTCGTGCTCTTCGCTCTGTTCGTTTTTTTTCAAACCATAACCTATTTAACTACTTGTTTTACATCATAACTCAACGTCTAATAGCTTAAACTCAACATTCAACTTATATCTATAGTTAAACACTTCTAAACATATAATTTTTACTCCATATATCAACAAGATCATTTCATTAACTTCTAATCTACACTTGCATAAACACAACCTAGGTCTATCTTATAAGTTCATATATCCATTTTTTACTAATGTTATCACAAATCCTACATAACTAGCATCTATTTATCATATGCAAACATATACAAAAATCAAAACAAGAAAAACAATTATACTTTTTTAGCAAACTCAACTAACTTGATCTTCTCTTCCAGTAATACTTCTTAATTATTGAAGCTACCTTAAACGTGTTTTCCATCTTCTATCTTGTTTTCTAACTTCATTTTCTCATATGATCTCATTGAATTTGAGATTTAGGATTAGAATTTTAAAGAAATAAAAGAGGGAAGAAGGAGAAGAAGGAGAAGAAGAAGAAAAAGGAAGGAATGGAATCGAAAAAAGAAAAGACAAGAGAAGGTAAGGTAGGTAAAAAGCAAAAGAAAAGAGAAAGATAAAGATTTAGAGATATTTTTAGGATAGGGTGTTATGTTTAAACCTCTCTAATAATTATATTAAGTATCAAAACTAATCAGAAAATAATTTGAGAATCTATATAATAGAAATTATTAACTTATACTTGAAATCTAGCTTAGAAATTCAATTTGTAGAAAATGGACATTTAATTTAAGTTTATCTTAAGAACTGATATTTTTAAACATACAATTGATTTTAAAATTTATAGGGATTAAGAAAATGGAAGTTTAACTAAAATTCAAAGCTTTAGGAATTTGAAAAATATTTAGATTATTTATTTAAGGTTTAGGGATGGGAATATAATGAAATGGGGTTCTAATTGAAAAATTGAAAAAGATTATAAATCTCAATTTGTAGTAATAGATAGATAAAACAATTAAGTAATCTTGAAGGAGAATTTGGAATCTTAAATTCAATTTAATCTACTCATTAATTGACTATACCAAGTTATCTAATCATATTATATTGTTTACTTGTTTTATTTATTTAAACTATCAAAACTAAGTTCAAAATTAACCACCTATTATATTATTCAATTAGCCATTTCTAATTTAACTAGGTGAGGATTATGGGTGTTTCAATTATATAATTATATTTGTATAGAGAAGCATCTTTAAATGTATTTTCATATAGATTGGTCAATATTGTAAATAGTTTCATAAAGTTATTGAACCACATCTTAACGTTTTTCTTTTTCACTTGCTTTAGATTGCTAAAATACTCAACAATGAAATCAATTAGCCTAACAATAATATAGTTCAAATGGCATGCAACAAGAGCCAGGCTCTTGTTAATGCATTAGAAGGGCAAATGCATATAAAGGTAGGGGACTTTTGGTATGCTTTTGAACCTTTAAGGGGAATTTTACCAAATCTTGGTCGAGGACATAAACTATTTATGTCATCTTGGGGAAGCTATTGATCCCAAAGAGTAAAAAATTTGATGTGTTAGGAACCCTTGTTTATTAGCTTTCTCTACTAAGCACCTACAGTTGTTTTTCTAGTTAGCTAATGTAAATATGTTGTGTAAAATGATAGATTCTGCTTTATATTGCTACTATAATACTCTTAGCCACTTGTAATAGCTTTTACTATTTCTAAGTTTAATATATGGTAAATGTCACATTTGATATCTAAATTTTGGTAATTTATGCAATTAACCATCTAAAGTGTTAATTTACTACCTATAAACTTTTCGACTTCTTTTATAATATCTAGATGAGTTAGTTAATTGCAAAATTAAGTAAAACTCAGGTTGCTATTGAAAAATTGGGAAAGTTCAAGACGTTAATTATAAAAATAGATAAAGTTTAGGTGATAAATTGATTCATTTAAACTTTAGGCAAATAAGTTTAGGTACTAAATATGATATTTACCCTTTAATATAAATTTCCATGTATATGCAGACTTTCTATCACGAATATATATATATATATATATATATTGCCATTATAATGGAGTAAGGAGAAATCAAACCTGGAACCTCTCATATGAGAGATCAAGAAAAATTCCACTAAACCACCATATCATTGACTTCTATCATAAATATTTATATAACAAAACATATAGGATATCATTCCAAATATGACATAATAAAAATATAATGCTGATGTAGAAATAACAATTCTGAGCACAAAATTGAATCAGTTTTTCTATTAAATTCAATTTCACTTTCATTCCAATTCATTCCATTCAAAACCATTACTAGCACATTATATGTAATAATATCCTCATTCAAGCACGTTAGCAAGATCATATACAATTGACTTCCCTATCAATCCAACTAACCATAAAGCAAGTTACAAAAACAAGCTTAAGTAAAACTGAAAAAACGAAAAAAGAAAAAAAAAATCAACAATAAACAACGACAAAGTGGCAGTAATACAACAAATATCATCCAAGAAGCCCAGAATCAAAAGATACACCAGTAGAAGGCAACCAGAGACCTCCAGTGATGAACCGTCCAACAGTGAACGTATGTGCTTCAAGTGAAGTCATATTTCCATGAAAAGAAGTCCAATCAACCCTACCAAAGATCAACGCCCCAGGTCCGGAATTCCGTTACTCGCCCTAATACAATGTTTTTAGGGCAAAATCGCCAGACCAAGGTGCCCATCCTTTAGGGTTTATAAAGCCATCTAAGAATGACTCCATGACGACAGTCCTGGAATACTGCTTCCATGGGCTTCCTAGAAATGTTGCAGTTTTCAAGCCCTTCCCATCTCCAGCTAGGTCAGATGCTGCAGCAATTTTACAGTTGTGAATTGAAATTCCTGTGTTTTGATATTGGCTAGTCCTGCCTTGTGCAGTAATGAAACTTTGCTAGCCAGATGAGGCAGGTTTTCTCGGATAGATGCTGCATTTTTGGAAGACTACTGGTGAGTTGCCAAAAATGAAATTTACTGTTCCGTAGATGTCGGTTTCTCTATAGAACTGTCGTTTGGAGTGAGCATAATGTGTGTCCTGGTATCCGACCACCAAGCATCGGAGCACAACGGATTTGTCGGATCCAATCCGAAGTGCCACGGCTTGATGCTTAGAAGGACCGGCATTGTTCACAAAGGTTATGTCTCTGGCAATGAACCCTTCTCCCGTGGCAGCTGGTACATACAAGCAGTTGCAAAATAACTAGCAAATTAAGGTTTCATCCTAGGAACTGTCCATTAACGGACAAAACCACTTGGAAATAATGCCGGTAAGTCTCTAATAATATTATGATTTTCACCCGCTTTGTTCTACTCTGTTTCAAATAGTAAAAGTTATAAGGTAGACAATAATGCGAGTTACGAACTCATTTTGCTATCTCCAAACGCCGCCACATTTCCATGAGAGAAATTCCAAGGTACAAATAAGAAATATTATTTTGAAGATTCTTCTATTTGTAATCTTGCTCGTAAAAGATGTAAATCCTACTTAACCTTAATAATTATGTGTACGTCCTTTTGGTACTTCCTTTGACGTTTCTTTGTTTATCTTCATCTCTATTTTGTAGTAAAAACACATCATAATATTGCCAACGTCACCTAAAAGAGTAATATTTATACATATGGTAAGCTAGAAAATTTCTATATGCTTCGCTGGAATGTAAATGAAAATAACCAAATTATCTAAAAAATAAGTTTTTATAACTGAATGGCTTAAACACCAAGTCTCTCAATAAGATGGATTAGGTCTGATTATTAATCCAACTATTAAAATACATATAGTAGTTAAAAAAAAAAAAGGAGAAAATGCATAAATACCCTCTAAAACTTATCAAAGTGTGTTTTAATTTCTTCTAAACTTTGATTTTAATGAATTTTTATTAAAATAAATTATGAAATTTTTTTAATGTTTCCAATTTATCAAAATTTATGAAGGTTAGCTACATTTATCAAAATTAAAAGTTGAAAGGTGATATCTGCAATTTCTCCTCGGTTGTTTGCAAAAAAATCTGGAGAAGTGTTTGTTATGTGAAAGCTTTTTCTTTATTTCTAATTTTTTGGTACTTGTTACCATCAAAATAATCTTATGTATAATTATCAACTATTATCAGACTAATCTCCAAGTGCTGCGATTTCTAATGATTTATAGTGGAAACTAATAGCAAGAAGCAAAGGTTCATTGCAAGAAATATTAATAAAAAGGAAGGAAAATGATGAGGGGGGGGGGGAGGGGGAAGCAATTTTCCATGGTTTTCACCCACCGACACTAGTAAATGAACACTCTCATCATCTTCTATCGTTACTTTTTATTACAATTAGTAGTAGTATTTAGAGCCTTTTAAGATGTCACGATTATTTTTTACGACTATCAAATTTTTGCTGTGATGAATATTGAAAAAGTTTTAGCTTTTAATAATAAGAACACGGCCTAAAAGAATGTGTGAAATTGCATTCTTTTTATCTCCATGGAATGTTATGTAGTTATAAAATAAAATCAGACAATAGAAGTTCTAGTTCCAATTATACAAATACAATATGTCCGCGTCCTGTCAGTATTAGATATACATAAACCTCAACACGAATTGGACCGGATCCGTGATCCAACCCAAACACAACCCCGACGGGTCAAATACATTGGACCAGCCCGGCCGTCTGATACTCAGGATGGTTCCGGTCAAGATAACCTTGGACCACGGCGGTCTAGGCCTGATTGAGCCAGTGCCCATTTCTGGATATAAAAATGCCATTATCTATTGTCGCATCAGATTAGGTATCAGCTTTTGTATGTTTATTAGTCAATTATAATAAAACGGGAACCAATAGAGGAATGGAGGAAGATAAAAATTAGGAAAACTCTTACCTGGAAAGTGGTCCAGCCGTCTTTGACGTTTCTATTCCCCACAATGACGGTCTTACCCTTTCCATCACCAACATAACACTCTTCTCCTTGGAGACTTTCGATGAGAAAGGGTGAGGTTTTGAGCAATGTCACCGGCTGATTGTATCCGAGCAAAACTTGATTGAATTTAATGCTTGAAGAGCTCTATCGGGGTGGAATCCTTGGGCCGTTTTCCGGACGATTTATCGATTCTTAGAGCACCTCGATAATACTTAGAGAAATGGGATTGTATAGGTCTAGGTAGGGTTTCTCTTATAACAGTTTCCGACAAGCACGACATAGGAAGGATTGAAAACAAAACACGACATAGTATTAAGTTGTTGCTTGTTGATATATAGCAAAAATTAGTTAATAATAATGATAAAATGCTCATATACTACGTATAACACATCGTGTAAAATAACAATAATGTTAAGAGCTACTTTACAAACAAATAACGTTTATGTATCAAATAACGTTTTATTATGGTAATATCTACATTATGTATCGGATGCAGTTCCAAAAGTTGTAAAACGAACATATTATATAGCTACAAACATACTGGAAAACTCATGATAATAATGTATCTAAAAAAAGGTTTGTTTGACCGTGTATAAGTTATACGAATGAAAAGTCAGCCATATTTTTAGAAAGAGATTAGCCCAAATATCTTATGCTTTGTGTAATTTTTTTTTTTAAATAGGATTAATGTAGGTACCTAAACTTTTTTTTATTTTAACATAAATATATAAAAACAAAATTATCTTATAAGAAAATACTTATATTTTTTAAATCTTTCACTCACAGTACCTCTAGACAGATTCTATCTATTTTTCGATCCAATTACTGGAATGGTAAGCAAACCCAATTAAAATATTATTTTTCTATACACGTTGGCATTTTTCTTTTGTTTTCTTGTTTATCTTTTCCTCTCTCTTCCCCCGCCCTCCTGCATTGCTTCATGTTCTTCTTCATTTAATTTTCTTCTAAGCCATCTCCAAATACCCACCACCATCCACCGAATCCGTAGTCGTACTTTTATCTCTACCACCATTAATCTCTACCATCAACCAAATTCTCAAGAAGTACCTTCTTAGACGCTACATCATTGTCCTTCATCCATCTTCAAACATGCCGAACCCAAGGAGTCTATCTATCTCACAGTCACCGCAAGACAATCCATCTCCAATGGAAGCAGTCGAACCAAACTACGTCAACTAAACGAAAAAAAAAAAAAAAAAAAAAAAAAACACAAAGCTGACTATAGCTCTCACGATCAACACACACTACTTTAGGTTCAGTATACCTAGCATCAGGCACTTGGAAAAGTTCCAATGTCATCCTTCTTTCGTACAAGTTTGTGAGGACAAGGAAAATATCCAGAGCCGTACTCATTGGTCATACGAGTCGACTCGGAGAGACTAACTGTATACATCTTTGTCTGGGATCCAGTTTTAGATTTGCAGGTGGGTCTTCTTCTTTGGCTCATGATGTTGTTTTTGTTTTTCTTTTAATTTTTACTTTTTAAAATAAGGGAGAACTTCATAAAAAATAGAGGGCTAAAAATCTATCATTCGTATCAATCTTCTACGTCTTGTTCATTTTTGTAGGCGGTATGTCTTTAATTAAATTTCTATTATGTCATATTTACAAAAATATATATGATATATGCATTATTTAAATGGTTACAGGGTGAATATTTGGAGATGGCATGGAGATTGACTTGGTGAGTCAATCCAGTGTGATCCGGTTGTGTGTTTTACGAATGGGTTTAGGTCTTAGGTTCAAATAGCCCAGCCTGGTTTCAATGGTTGTTTTTCTCATGCAAGTGGTGGTGATGGCTTTGAGCTGTTGAAGAAGGTATGGTCAAGATGAATTTAGAGAGGGAAGGGAGTTAAGAGAGATCTCAGTCTAAGGTGGAGGAGGAGGAGAAAGAAGAATAAGAAGACGCAACAACATAGGAGGAGAGAGAGTGTGTATAACGTCCTAAATTAGTGCGTTTTCAACCCATCATATGTCCTCACTAGAAGTGGACACGCTAAAGCTTAGATCCTATTAAACCACAGTAAAACCAAACCTAACTCCAACATCTCTCATTAATTAAGGTTTCATCATATCCATTAATGTCAATAATAAAAACATTGAAAACTAAGTTAGCATAAACCAAACACCAGCTTAAATCCTACTTAGAAACATTATACGAAAAGACTCATAACTTAAAAGAATTATAAAGTAAAAATTTTCTACTTTAGGAGTCTATAACTCTAGCTATCTCATATTTCTATTCATCTAGTATTCAGCTGGAAAGTTGACTCTGCTATCATCTTCTTCATAGTCCAGGTAAATATCATAACCGGTCAAATCAAAAACCACTAGATAATTATCTACTCCTGAAAAAGTAAAAGGGAATGACCACGAGGCTAAGTACATCAAACCACAACCGCATGCACATGAACAAACAACATGCACATTCATATGCAACATGGTAATATATACAATAATTACAGTTTATTATCTTTGATTTAGTCAGACAATCAATACAGTTTGGAACTATTTGCAACTACCTCAAAGCCTGGAGTAACCCATGACTCCATGACAAGCAAATACGTAAGTACATATACAGATACTTATATATATTGGTGTTAGGTACTTCCTCGACACTGTAGGTACCATACTCGTACTACTCTTAGACTACCAGAATTCTCTCTGTGTTCAACTCTACCCGGAACAAAGACACATGTAGATCATTAGGGTGTTGTCTTAGTGACGCCGATACTCTCGATGTACTAATCCCAGCCAAGCATAAATAGCAAAAAAATTAAAGATAAATAATGTTGAGTTCATTTACAGTTTCTAAGCCTACACTCGCAAGTAACAACCAAGGTTATGACATATCTAATACAACACTCAAAATAGCTAACTCAACAAAACCAGAATCATCTGACTATATATAATAAATACTAACTCAAAACTTGATTTTAATAAGAAAAACAAACTTTTAAGGTTATCTAACCCCCTAAGCTATCAAGAACTATAACCACTTTAGATCTAGATATACCTTCCTACTTAGGTTTATGTGTACTAGATATTAAGCTAAGAGTTTAGGTGTTTAGGAAGGTTAAAATAAGGATAAAAAGAAGGTTACATCATTCTTATGTTGACCACACCTGTAATGGAAGGTATAAAAGGCTAGGGAGAAAGAAAACACAACATAACGCCTTAATCATACCCATAATGGGGGGCGTAATGGCCATCAAGGTCATGATCAGCCTAAACCCATGACTTCCATGGAGATCACAGCCTATACCACAATCATGATCTTTGTTCGCATCCAACTTCTCTCTAAAATGCACAAAAAACTCCAAAAAATCCCTTTCTTGAATTTGAACCGAATAAAAACTCTAATTAAAATCCTATCAACATATAATACTTTATAAGCGTGATACCCGAATCTCAAATGATTTTTTCCCTTTTGTTTATAAATCTATAACTACAACCACCAACTATAAGGCTTAGGGTTTTCCAGTCTCTCTCCAAAAGCATGAAAACCTTTAACACGATAATGCAACTCAGAAAAGATGACTCCTCCAGATTATTAAAGGACCAAAAAGAAGAAAACTTACCTAGTTCTTTGGCCTGCTTTGCTCCTTGGGGTGAGATACTAGTTTCAGAGAGTTTTAAGGTTGGGTTTTGTTGAAACTGGTGCAGAAATATACGTATATCTTTAGGGAGGAGATAAACTACAATTATTTTATTAGGAGTGACTATTTTTTCCTCTTATTTAATAACATATGATATCTCCTTGCCCTTCTTTATAAATTATTTTATTTTGTTTTACAAGGAGAGAGGAGAAAGAAAGAGAGAAGGGAAAAGTAAAAATAATAATAATTGCCAACATGGATAGAAAAAATGATATTTTAACCAGGTCCACTTGTCACGTTAGCAATTGAAAGGAAAAAATGGATGAAATCTGTCTAGAGGTACCGTGGGTAAAAAATTTAAAAGTGTAGGTATTTTTCAAGAAAATTTTATTTAAGTGTATTTCTGTTAAACTAAAAAATGTTCATGTACCTAAGTGAAATTAACCTATTAAAATGATAAATGGCTCAAAATTAAGACCTTAGAGCACTTATATATTTATGTGCATGTATGGCATATATGTGGATTCTTGCTAGGGCAACTAAATCAAGACTCGAGTTTGGCCCATTTAACTAAATTAGCTTTATTTCAAGCTTAAACTTAGCTCGCTTACAAATCGAGCTCAAATAGAGTCGAGTTTTTTATCGAGTCTACCAAATTTTTATCGAGCTTGAAATTTAAGTTCCAACTTTATTCATTTAGATAACATGTTTTCCTTTTTTTTTCTTTTTTTTTTAAACTAACAATGCAATAGGAGAGTCACAAATCTATGAATAAGCTTTGTTCATGAGCTTGTTAATGAGCCTACTTATAAGTTTATTTACAAGTCTAAATGGGCTTAAATCAAAGCTCAAGTTTGACTTACTCAGATAAACAAGCTTTATTTTATGCTTGACTCTAGTTCATTTACTAATCAAACTTGAACTGAATCAAGCCTAAAGCAAGTTAAGCCCAAGTAACTCACGAGCAACTCAACTCATTTGCAACCTTAATTTTACCCAAGAGAAAAATAAATAAATAAAACCTAAGAGTTAAATATATATATATATATATATATAAAGGACTGCTACAGAAAATAGAGAGAAATAGTTAAAGACAAGTCCTAGAGGTAAACCAGGAGAATTTCATAGCTTTTCTTTTATCCTTTTCTCCAAGTGTAGCATTCTTTTTGTTTTCATAATTTTACTACTTTTAATAATCATCATTGCTTTATCTTTTTTTTTTTTCCCTTTCCTTATAATTTCATAACCTTTCATTATTTTATACAATCCTATTATATTATAATATAATTGTAAAACTAAAAATATTCCCTTGAAGTTTTTAAAAGAAATATATAAAATAAAAAGTTTGGTCAAGACAATACTAAAGATATTCTAAAGAGGTAAATTACATCAGTGGGTCACAACATTTAAGAGTAAGTTCATTTTTTGTCACAACGTTTGGAGTGGTTAAAAAGAGGTCATAATGTTTTGGGGTAAGTTCATTTTAAGTCACAGAATTTGAAAAAGTGATTCAATTCAGGTCTCTGTAGACACCTGCCACCTTCTCCTATTGACACATGATAACTTCTCCTGTTGACATGTGTTCATGGAGACATAAATTGAATCATTTTTACAAACGTTGTAACTCAAAATAAACTTATCTACAAACGTTATGACCTCTTTTCAACTACTCTAAATGTTGTGACTCAAAATAAATTTACCTCCAAACATTGTGACCCACTTATGTAATTTACCCTATTCTAAAATGCTATATAGTAAATATATCACTTACTTAGGGGAGTTAATTTATAGTAGTTTTATATCTAAAATGCCTAAAGCAATCTAGATTGCTACTTTATTACTTATATGTTAATTAATTTATCCCTTATCATTCAATATGAAACTATTAGATTTTTCATTTTTCAATAAAAACAACATTTTTTTCACAATTTACGACCAAATGTGATCATGGTTGGGATTGAATGGTCAAATAGAAATTTAATCAAAAAATTAATATATAAAGCTATCAAAATAACCAAATGGTTTTTTTTTCCCATTATACATGAATGGATGAGATCTCCTTATATGTATTAGACAAGTCTAGTTATAAGACAATGTGTAACTACCATCAGTCCCATGCGACGCACCATACAACTCTATGAACTTATCACCATGACTCCTTGTGATTCATTTCCCATATAGAAAAGTATGAGGATTCGATACGAGTAGGGGTAACTGGTGAGTGGGTCCAACTGGATAAGGTACAAAGTCTTACACACACCTTATCCTATAAGATATATAGGGTATCAGGATACCTCTACAACCTATAAAACTTTTCTTTTCTTTTCTTTTTTTTAAGTTTATGATAAGATATACTATATATGTAATATATAAAAATATCTTATTTTCATATATATATATATATATATATATTAAAAACCATTGAAAGAAGTTCAAAAAATAATTTTTGTGATAGAATTCATTTATGTGTTCAAGTTAAAATCTCTAATGAATCCCTTTAGAATCTAATTACATGATATCAATAAAATTTATCAAATTCTAAAATAAAATAAAATAAAAAAACGTTGGAGACAATTCTGTATTACTTAGCCTCAAAAGATAAGTAACAACTTTTTATAACTTAGGCGTTCAAGTGCATACAATCACAAATCTTCTAAAGTAAAAATTACAATACTTCCATAATAATTTATTAAAAGTTTTTTTTAGATAACAATTTATCAAGGGTATCCTAAAAATGATAATATTGAATAAAAGTTATCATAATTTGAAAAATGGAGCATTGTTATAGTTGTTTAAAGGGAAATTTTAGATTTTAACAATGGTCATAGGTATATACTCGTTTTAAAAGTTATGCAAAGATGGAGGCGCACTTTTGAGTTTTTTTAGGTCAACAATCTTTTGGATGCATTAGCATCATTTCTTATTTTTTTAATTATTTAAAGTATGTTTACATGAAAAAAAAATTAAAAAATTAAGTCAACCTTTAGTTTATTGATCTTGTATAACATGTGCCCATTCTTGAACTTAGACGTAGGGACACTTCAGTTCCAAATCAGGAACCAAACTAGAACTGAACCATTTGACCGATTTTTCGATCCCTTAGCAATTCTGCGATCTAGAACCAAGTGGAATCGAGGGATATAATTATTGATATTTACACTACTCTATATAAATATCAAAATATATTACTTATTTACAATATTAAATGTGTTATTATCAATAACACAAATAAACATAACTTAAAATGATATATAATTTAGTTTATATAAAATTCTCGTAAAAGCAAAATGTATTTCCTTAATTACATGAAACTACTTTTTATATTGTAATTTTCTTTTTATCCTCTAGAGTATTTTGCAATCTCATGTTACTAACCACAACTGATATTGATTGTGTTTTGTATATAAATAAATACACATTCCAAATAAATTTTAAAAAATTTTGGTTAAATTACTTTTAGATCTAATAATTAATTGTTATGAGTTTAAATTTTATTTTAGTAAAAACTAAAATTCATCTATTTTTTATTTTTACTTAAAAAAATTATGGTTCCACTACTCCTAAATCGCAATCGAAAACCACCATTTCAATAGAATCGGACTAGAACCGTTAGAAATGGTTCCAGTTCAGTTCGACTCTGAAATCATGCCTATGTGTTGCTTGAACCTAGTGTAAACAAGAGGCTAAATGTTTAATCTATCCATGTAGATCTCAATGAAATCTTATTTTAGCCCTCTAACCCTAAAGACACTTGTTTAACTCAAAGGACATGGGCTAGTTGGAGATAATTATACATACGAACGAGCTCTGAGTCAAAGGATACCATCGATGCAAGAAGTTAGAATTTGATCAAAATGCTTTTATCCATGGAAGATCATTTAGGGTGAACACTTCCTAAACTAACGGCTTATTTAAGTATTCATCTACCTTCTTTAACCCCCTAGAGAGCAAGAGCCATTGATTGTAAAATCTTGGAGAAATTAAACAAAAGAAATTAGGCAAGGACCTCATCAAAATATTCACATTTTTCAAACTTAAAATGAGTATTAATAATCATTAAACCAAAAAGTTCTATAAAAGAAAGCAAAATCGGAGGCATGCATGGAGAAAATACCTTAAAGAAATAAGAAAAGCAAATCACGTTAATTGTGTGAGGAAGTTCAAGAAATTGAGATGAAGGTGAGGAGAGGGCTAAAAAGATATAGCTGCCCTAAGATTCTTCAAATGGGTAGTAAATTTTGGTCCTTTCTTTAGAGGGGTAGAGAGAGAGAGCTTATGCTAGAATTTTAACTTTGAATAGAGCCACCATTCATCTATTGCTTATATTAAGCTTGTAAATGAGTCGAGTCAAAATAGTATAACACTCAATATTTCAAAGTTTGACTCAATCAAGTTTAGAAATTTAGGTTTGAGCTTGACTCAAAGTAATATTGACCTAAAATCTACTTCACTTAACTAAATTTATTTGAACCTAATTTGTTTAAAGATGTTTAAATTAGGTTTGAGCTTAAATTACTTTTAGATCCAATAATTAAACTTGATTGGCATTTATATTTGTTTTGAGCTTAATCTAATTGGTGAGTTAAATGAGTTATATATTATAATGTTCAAGCTCAACTTGACATACTAGAGTAATTTAAGTTTGAGCTCAACTCGTATATTCTCAAGTTAAACTCATGCAAATATCAAATCAAGTTTAACTAACTCACTAGTAGTTTGACTTATTTAGCTCTTAGTTTAAATAAATATTTTTAGAAAAACTTTTATTCAAAGTGGTCAAAATCGTGATTTTTATCATATGATTCTATAAGTTTATAATTTTAAAATGTTCTTCTAAATAAACTCATATATAAAATCATTTTTTATAAATACTCAAGTGGAATTTCAAGTTTACACGTTGAACTCTATGGAATCTTATATTTTTAACCAAGTTTACCCATTCTGATTATTTGAGTTTAATAGGCAAAAATATAAAGATACATCGAGGCTCTATTAGGGTATTGCATCTTCTTCCTTATCTCATTCCAATTTTGTTTCCTTTTGCCGCTAACTTTCCTTTTCAACATTTATAACTTTCGTTCAATTTCAAGTTCAAACTACAAAGTTTACAAGGGAATTATTTTCCTTATTTATACAGTAAAGAATTCAAGATATGTTCAAAGTTTTGATCTTGTTGCACGAGCTAAATCTAGATCGGGAGAGATAGCTTCCGTGAACACAAAAGATAGGTCAGAGGGGGCGCAGGGGGTTGCTCGGCCCAACCACTCCGATTCTTAAGTTAGTTTACAAGTATATATATTTTCTTAATAAATAAGAGACTTCTTTTCTCTTTTTCCCCTCTCTCTCCTCCTACATAGGAGGTGAGGGTATTTATAACATGTTAGGGCCATACCAGGGTCGGTCGCTTCCTGGTAAGTGACCTGGTATTCAATTCGACGAAGGTACCTGAGCTAAGAAGTTATGGCTCCTTGGAGTGTAGCTGAGCTGTTAGTGTCCCTTGGGCTCCTTGATTTCCAGGGAGGTTGGGATGTCATAAGTGGTGGGCCTCTCTTGAGACTATGAGTTTTGTAAGGTTTTAGGCCTAAGGGACCGAGTGGGGCGATGACTATATTTCACTGTCAACAGATCTCCATCAATTCATAACTTTTTTCTAGTAAATAACAGAAAATAACATAATTTTAATTCTACTTGCACTTCTTCTAAGCATTTCAAATTTTAGATTAAGAATTGTTTACGAAAGAAAGGGTTTAGTATTATTTCCTTTTTTTTTTTCAATCCATTATGTTTTTCAAATTTTTAATGACTGCTTTAAACACATTTATAATCTTTGAAAACTACTTAACATAAGTTACAGAAAGTTACATTTTCATTTCTTCGATTTCACACAACAACATTTGAAGCAGTTTGATTCATATTAGCTTGGCTCGAATAGTTTTTAAAAATACCTTGTTCTAATTGATGCTATTAATAAATTTTTAGAGTTTTTAAATCAAAGATTGATATTAAATTGAGAAATATTATGTAAAATAAAAAAATATATATTATATCATACTAATATTATATCTTACATCATAATGAAGCCATGTGAGTTTGTTTGAGAGATAAGAGACATATGTGAAGAAAAAGGAGTAGACTAAGGAAGTTGAGAGTAATATATATTAAAGAAAACAAAAAAAAAAGAAAAGGAAAATAGGTATAATATAAAATGTTGATGATGTTTGGAAACAAAAAAAAAAAAAAAATCACTTATTTTCATTTTTAAATTAGAAACAAATCGGTTCGACTGGAATTCTAGCAATCTTGTTCATTCTAACTACTTAAACCAAACCAAAAACCATTTGAAACTTTTAGGAGCTAAACTGTGAACGAAACCCACATGCATAATTATTGTAATTTTATTGTTCGTTCCAATATCATTTGGTTTGATGAACAGCCTTACCTTTGATGATTTTAGGTAGAATTGAGGATTTGACAAGTTGCTTTTGTTTTGTTGTGCGGTTTAAATTTAGAAGTAAATCCGCTATTTAGCTAGCAATAGCATCATCCTCATGAATTATCTAGTAAAATTCTATTCCATTAATTGGATTTTCATTTTGTAGTTCATACCATAATAGAGATAAATTGCTGATTTTAGTATTATTCTACACAATTTGTTGACTATTATAAAACATACTTATCTATAGCTTTCGTGAATATCAATTTGATGATTTCATTTTAATTCTGTGTCATATTTCCTTATGTTGAGCAATTGTCAATATTAACAACATATAGTATTAAAATTAATATCCATTTAGTAATTTTTCTTTTTTCGTAAAAGTGCATGATTATAATCTGCTCATTTTCTAGCAAAATTGGGCAATCACCAAATCTATATCAAACTAAAAACTATATCAGGCCTAATTCTACTCTGCTAGGACTAGAAACCACTAAGTCGGCATAGAAAATTGAGCCCATTGCCGATGATTTGCTTGCCCACCAATGACTAACAGTAAGGGCTCGGATCCCAGTATTTTTTTTCAAAGAATCCTACATCAGTTATACACAAAAAATAAATTAAAAAAAAATTGATTGTTGATAATCTGGACATCGTGAGAGGAAAAAGGTTAAGAGTTAAGGGGTTAAACCGGTTCAACTGATGATTTGGAATTAATGAAAATATGAAAAATAACCTAGATTTTAATTATAAGAAATATGAGATATAATAAATTGCAAGTTCAAATAATTACCATGACTAAATAGTAATAAATTTTATATTTGTATCAATGCCACTTTTATTTATGTCGTTACAATTTAAATTTTTAATGTAAAAAATAAAAATTAATATGATTTGAGTGATGCATTATATTTTATAATTTATTCGCATAACATTTTCTGAAAATATAGCTGCATGGACTCCGTTAAATGTTGAATCAAACTATTGATGCTATATTTGTAAGCAAACAACTTGAACCGATGACAACGACATATGCAACTATAGTAAACTTGACACATAATCTTCAAAATATGAAATCTATTAATCTGGTTTGACATGCAAGCTTCTTATTGGTGACATTTCATGTGTTATCTTTATTCAAGGACAAAAGTATGCTGCAGTTCTTTATACAATGTAAATGATTTGTTGATGGATTTATGTTATAAATTACACATAACATATTGCTAAATGTCATGGACAGGAGGGTAATACTTTTCCTTTATGCATTCCATTTAATGTGAGATTTGAATTATTTCCCTCAAATAGCCAAAATAGATTCAGCTGGGAGAGATGATAATAGGAAGATAGGAAGATGTTCTGGAGCTAGTCTTCTAGAATTCTGTTAACAAAATCTTTTTCTTTTCTTTAGTCATTTAAAAGTCCTATAATACTTAGCATGAGCAGCAACAAGAAGTAAAGAGGCTATATAAGCTTATATATATTGCCTTGGCATAATATCTATATCCGAGGTTCTTAACACGAGTTTCTAGGTGAAAAACCTCACTTTTTGAAATTCTTACCCATGTAGAGGGCTCCTTCAACTTTTTAGGATCATTTATAAAAGATCACAAAAAATAAGTTCTTTCGAAATATCTTATTATTATTTTATAAAAGTAAGTATTGTGTTAAATTAAATAGGATCCACAAAAGTATATTAAAAAAAAAGCGAAGAAACTTACGTGAAGAACCGGATAAAATAGTAAAATCCTTCCAAAAAAAAGTTCCTTTAAATATTAATATGGCACCTGAAGGATCTTGTGACGGAACCATAGATGTGAATACTCTATTAGCTTATATAGTCTCACGCCTCACAAATAAGATAGTTAATATTTGTGGCTAGGCCTCTGGATGGGAAACCATAGAAAGCAGATGGATTGGGTCTTGTTTTTTTTTTTTTTTTTTCCCTCCTAATTTTTTTTTCACTTTTATTTAATATTTATTGCATTCTAACATTGTAAACCTGGGTTGTTCGGATGGCGGTAGAATTGTCTGAGCAGTTGGGGTTTCGCTGGATTTATTACAGTCCGGTTTCTATTAAAGAACGGCCTATATCTAAGGTTGGTTCCATTTAGATCAGCTTCAACAAGGTTTTCTTTTTTTTTCACCAAAAATTGAATGGGAGAAGAGAAAAAGGGAAATCCGTGCCAAAACACCTAATGCGAGTATTCAACATAAGCTCTTCATCCTCCAGACTTTAAAGACATGATAAAGTAATAATTTACTCACTTTTCATTAATTAAATCGTAATAAATTATTATTGATTTTATAGAAATCATAAGAAAATAATAATTATTTGTGATTATTTGAATTAATTCAGATTTTGAAGAAATTAGAGAGAATTGGAGCAAAAATTGGACAAAATGAAAATAGGCCGGTTATTCCCAAATCAAAGCCTCCGGCCTAAACGCCGGCCTTTACTCATGGTGGGACTCAATGTTTCAACACTGGCATGATCTGCAGGAAGGCCGCTAACCTAAATTCCGGCATACATATAAGCCGGCTATTGAAGAAGAAAGGCTGCCAGCTTATCCGCCGGCCTACACGTTTATAAGAGCTATCTTTGGATATGTTTGAAAAGATGTGGAATTTCCCTTGTTTCATCTATAAATAACTCCAAGAGTTGAGGAATAAAATGCTCCTAGCATCTATAAATAACTCCAAGAGTTGAGGAATAAAACGCTCCTAGTTCATAGAATAGAGCTAGAATAGATTAGAATTAAAATTTCTTGATAGTTTTTAGAGAGAGTTACATGCTTTTATTATTTAGCTTAGAATCCATCTTAGAGATTGAAGAGTATTGCTTTTGATAAGTGTTTGTGGAGTTTTTGCTTTAGAGTTTTCATACAATTGCTAAGTTGAATTCGTGACTTCTGATCTCTTATCCTTTATGCAATTCAATTTATTAAATTTCATCATTAAATATTAATTCTCTTGCAATTACTTTCGTGTTTACTGATTGTTTGTTCTTCCCCATGATGTTCTAAGTTATTATTGTGGGAATATGATGAAACCCTAGGTTATTTAAGATGATTCTTGTATTCATGTTATAAAATTAATAAATCTATGGATTATTCATGTTGTCATTCCTATGCTATAAATCATGTTTCTTAATTGAATTAGGTTTATAGTAATCTCAATGACCTGGAAGGGAAATTAGGATTTATAAGAGTTCTTAATTGAGATTGAATAATAAGATGCAGGAGCTGGATTGTTTAATCTAACTAGAAATTGTCTTAGGTTTCAAAGCAATGTTTTTTATTAATATCCCACTAAGGGATTAGGAGAAATTGATTAAGGCATTAGTTAATCATGGAATCGAGAGATTTATGCTTATAAATTAAAGTCCATAGTTAATTTGTATAGTGGGAACTAATAAATTAATTTGTGATTTTGAAATCTTGAAACTTAGGAAAGGATTAAGTTTTTTTAACAATTTCATATGAATACCCACACAGCTATTAATTATTATAACATGATGACGATTTGATTAATGAAACTAAGGTGGATTCCATTTTCCCACATTTTGTTGACATATTTCTCAACATTCTCTCTACATTAATTGTTATTTTAAGTTAAGTGAACATGATTCATTAAGTAATTAACTATATCAATTCTGTTGTCTAAATAATAGTAGATATAATACCACTCTAGTAGTTAGAAAATCCTCATGGGAACGATACCCTATTCATTACTATATTACTTGATTCGATCTAGTATACTTACTAGTGATATTCGCACTTATATTATATATATATATATCTGCAGCGGATCAAGTTTTTAGCACCGTTGCTGGGGATTAATTTAATATTAGACCAATTTTTATTCTATTGTTAATTTAGGCATTCATTACAGGTTTGTTCTCTTGTAGGTGTTTTATGTGTTGGAGTAGAAGTGCTAAACTTCTACCTTAGAATCCTGAGACAGAGCGTACCATGCACAAGTTGAGATGAGAGAACAAGAAAATAGAAGAATTAAAAGAAGAAGAGATGGCAGACGGAGAAAATGGGAACAATCAGATACAAGCTCCTGCTAAAGCACTCAGAAACTATGCAATTCCTACTGTTTCGGGTCTGCAATCAAAAGGCCAGTTGTTCAGGCCAATAATTTCGAGTTGATACCATCTCTCATTTAGATGGTGGAAGCGCATCAGTTTGGAAGATACCCCAATGAGAACCCGGACGACCACATTGCAAAATTCCTCCAATACTATCAAGCTGAATGGTGTTACAGATGACGCCATCAGACTTTAGTTTTTCCCGTTCTCTCTATGGGATAAAGCATTAGCTTGGTTCACATCACCACCATAGGAGTCTATTATTACTTGAACCGATCTTTTAATCAAGTTTTTGAGAAGATTCTTCCTACCAACTAGACCTGCTCGACTGAGGAGTGAAATTACTAACTTCACCAAATTCCATGGTGAATCGTTGTATGAGGTGTGGGAGAGATACAAAGAGGCAATCAAAAAGTGCCCTCATCATGGATTGCCCGATAATCTCCTAATTGAGACTTTTTATCTTAGATTGGATGAGGTATTGAGGTCTTCGGTAGATGTTGCTGCTGGAGGTGCCTTGATGGGAAAGAACTATGAGGATGCAAGTGCGCTAGTAGAGGAATTAGCCTCTAGTGAACACAACTAGAACTGTGAGACGACGAAGTCAAAAGTGGCATCAGTTTAAGACAATGAGGCTATTTCTCAACTGATAGCACAAATATCAGCTCTCACCATAACACATTCTTTTAATGCTAATCAAACTGCTTTTTGTGAGATATGCTTAGGACCACATTCGACGCTTGAATGCATGTCCGGAACCCCTCAATCTCAACCAGTGGATAGAATGTCAATTATGTCAACAACTTCCAATGAGGTAATCAAGGACCTTAGTCGAAACACTTATAATCCAGGGTGGCGTAATCATCCCAATTTTTCATGGAGAAATGAGAATAATGTGCAGAAACCGCCTGGATTCTAGAAACCAGGTCCTAATCCCAATGTCCCTCCTCAACAAAATTAGTCCAGGATGGAAGAGCTTATGCTGAACTATATGCAAAAGACTGATACAAGCTACAGAATCAGCAGGCCACTATCAGAAATTTAAAGGGACAGATAAGCCAAATTTCTCAACAGTTGAGTATTAGACCATCAGGATCTTTACCAAGCAATATTGAGGAGAATCCTAAGAGTATTGATGCATTATGTTGAGAAGTGGAAAAACGTTGGAAGAAGTTGACCAAAGGGAAGCAAGAATAGAAGATAAGATTGAAAGTTCAGTAAAAGACAAAGGTAAACAGAAGGAGGAACCAGAGCTTAAATCATCAGTGGTGAAACCCTATGTTCCTCCTATTCCTTTTCCAAGGAGGTTAAAGTGGCAACAACTAGATGCTCAGTTTTCAAAATTTTTAGACATCTTTAAGAAGCTGCAGATCAACATTCCTTTCCTAGAAGCACTTCAACAGATGCCTTCGTATACTAGATTTATGAAGGATTTACTCACTAAGAAAAGGAAAATTGATGGAAGTGAACCTATTATGCTTACTAGGGAGTGTTCTATGATTCTCCAAAGGGATTTAGCTAATTTACCAAGAAAATAAAGAGATCATGGGAGTTTTACTGTTCCTTGCACCATAGGGAATTTTATTTTGATAAAGTTTTTATTGATTCGGGTGCAAGTATTAATCTAATGCCTTGGTCTATTTCCAGGAAACTAGAACTTGGAGACTGCAAGAAGCTCATGTCTCCTTGCAATTTGTAGACGGAAGCATCAAATACTCCAGGGGAATTGTGGAAAACGTATTGATCAAGGTTGACAAATTTATATTCCCAGTTGACATTATATTCCTGGAAACAGAAGAAGACAGAGAAGTTCCCATGATCTTAGGCAGACCGTTCCTTACAACGGGTAAGGCTTTAATCGACGTGGAACAAGGTAAGCTCACTTTGAGAGTAATGGATGAACAGGTCAAATTTAATGTGTATGATGCTATGAAAAAGTTTCATGAGAGCAAAACCTGTTATACTATTGACATTGTTGATGAGCTTATCTATGAGTCTGTAGAAGAGGAAACAAGTATGGATACAATGGACTCTACTCTTAGGGATATTGATGATTGGAGTGATGATGATGAACCTAAGGAAGAAATTAAGGAGCAGGTGCCTATACTCAAAACCAGATATTATGAGGAACTCGGCACCAGTGAGAAGAAGCCAGTACCATCTTTGACACAACCTCCCGTGCTAGAACTTAAACCCTTACCTAGTCATTTAAAATACATTTATCTTGGAACAAATGATACTTTGCCAATAATTATCTCTTCATGTTTGACAGGTGATCAAGAGCAATAACTCCTAAACATTCTGAGAGACTATAAAAAGGCCATTAGATGGACAATTGCTGATATCAAAGGAATCAGTCCTTTGATTTGCACTCACGAAATACTGATGGAGGCTGAGTGTAACCACAGAAAAGATTAAACCCAACGCTCAAGGAGGTGGTGAAGAAAGAAGTGCTTAAACTGTTAGATGCAGGTAATTATGTATCCTATCTCTGCTAGTAATTAGGTTAGTCCTGCTCAAGTAGTGCCCAAAAAGGGTAGTATGACTATGGTTAAGAATGAGGCTAATGAATTAATCCCAACTCATACTGTGACTGGTTGGAAAGTATGTATAGATTATAGGAAATTGAATGATGCCACCCGTAAAGACCATTTTCCCCTTCCATTCATAGATCAGATGTTAGAAAAACTTGCAGGGCATGACTATTACTATTTTCTAGATGGATATTCTAGTTATAATCAGATTCATATAGCACCCAAGGACCAGGAGAAAACTACATTCACTTGCCCTTATGGCACCTTTGCCTTTAGGAGAATGCCCTTCGGTCTCTATAATGCACCTGTGACGTTTCAAAGGTGTATGATGTCAAAATTTTTTGACACGTTAGAGAATTTATGGAAATAGCCATGGATGACCTTTCTATTTTTGGGAAGTCAGTCGAATCATGTCTAACTAATTTAGGTTGTGTTCTTAAACGATGTAAGGAGACTAATCTGCTTCTAAATTAGGAAAAGTGCGACTTTATGGTATAAGATCTATTTACTTATGACAAATTTCGACCTTATCTGATAGGTTCTAAGGTCATAGTATATACAAACCATGCTGCTCTTAAAGATCTATTTACTAAAGCTGATGCTAAACCTAGGTTAATTCATTAGATTTTATTACTGCGAGAATTTGACCTAGAAATTAAAGATAAAAAGGGAACAGAAAATGTCATGGTTGATCATTTATCTCATTTAGAATTTGATTGTTCGGATCTACCCATTAATGAGAAGTTTCCTGATGAATAGTTACACGCAGTAAAAATCCAAGGATTACCTTGGTATGCTGATATTGTCAATTACCTTGTTAGCAAAATCATCCCATATGGTTTGTCATATCAACAAAAAAATAAATTTTTGCATGATGTAAGACATTGTTTTTGGGATGAACCACATTTGTTTAAATGTTGTGCTGACCAAGTCATTAGACGTTATGTGCCTGAAACTGAATAGCTTAGTATATTACAGCATTGCCATTCCATGGAAGCAGGAGGCCTTTTTAGTATGGAACGAACAACAGCAAAAGTGTCATCTTGTGGATTTTATTGGCCTGCACTATTTAGTGATTGCAGGAAATATATTATGTCTTGTGTCAAATGCTAAAAGACTGGAAATATTTCAAAAAGACATGAATTGCTACTAAACAACATTTTTTAGTGATTGAACTCTTCGATGTGTGGGGAATTGACTTTATGGGTCCTTTCCTTTCATCTTTTTCAAATCAATATATCCTTGTTACTGCAGATTATGTTTCGAAATGGGTAAAAGCAGTTACTCTACAAACCAATGATGCTAGAGTAGTGATAAAATTTTTTAAAAATAACATATTTACAAGATTTGGGGTACCTAGAGTGATCATCAATAATAGGGGTAAACATTTTTGTAACAAGCAATTTGAAAATCTTTTATCTAAATATAGAGTTACTCATAAAATTGCTACCCCTTTTCATCCACAAACTAGTGGACAAGTGGAGGTGTCGAACAGGGAACTAAACGCATTCTTGAAAAGACCGTTAGTGCATCCAAAAAGGATTGGTCTATGAAACTTGATGATGTACTATGGGCTTATAGGACAGCTTTTAAGACACCTACAGGCATGTCCCCTTACAAAATTGTTTTTGGCAAATCATGTCATCTATCCCTTGAGCTTGAGCACAAAGCATATTGGGCCATTAAATTTCTTTATTTTGATTTGCAAGCTACACGTGAAAAGAGGTTATTCCAACTAAATCAGATGGTTAAGATAAGAGAGGAAGCATATGAAAATACTAGGATCTATAAGGAACAAGAAAAGCGATGGCATGACAGGAACATCCTTAAGCAGGAGTTCTTACCTAGTCAAAAAGTCTTATTATACAACTCTCGATTGAAGTTGTTCCTAGGTAAGTCAAGATCCAGATGGTCTGGTCCATTTATTATCACTAATGTATTTCCCTATGGTGCAGTTGAGCTCAAGGCAAAAGATAACCGCACTTTTAAAGTATATGGTCATCTTCTCAAGCATTACTATGAAAGGGAAAATAACAGTAGTGCAGCTACTATCGTGAATCTGGCAAATCCATGATCAAAACTGGGAAAGTCAGGCTAAGAGACTTTAAAGTAAGCGCTTCATAGGAGACAGCCCATGTTTAACATTTTTGTAGAATAGTTTATCTTCTTTATTTAATTTATTAACTTTAGTATTTTGGTACAGATTGAAGCTAAGGGGTATTTGTACTTTTAATCGGCTATAGAGAAGCTAATTTAACTTGAATAAAAAAATTTCATTAAAAAAGGCCGGCAGTGTAAATTGGAAAGCCGTCGGCCATTACCTATGGAAAAGATTTTTTTTTAAAAAAAAAAAAAAGGAAAACGCTATCTCTTAAGCCGGCAGCGTACATAAGAGAATGGTCAGCATATCCCACAAGCCAGCAGCCTAAATTGGAAAGTCGTCGGCCATTCACTCTCAGCATGAATTTTAAATTTCAAAGTCGGATCTTAGGCCGGCGACATTAACGCACATTATGCCGGCATACTTGTCAACGCGTGTTACGAAATACTAAACTGGTATGTTTTCTTCCTCTACCTCATTTATCAACTTCCTCCTACGAACCCACACATGCATCTCTCCTCCAACACTGCAATAAGGTAAAAGCTCTCTCTCCCACAAACAACAACTTAAGGATGCCAAACAAAAAGAACCAATCAAAGAAAAAGAAGCAAAAAGCCAATGAGGCATCTTCTTCAAGCACTCCACAAATGGAATTACTTTCTAATCAGGTGTATGCAAAAGAGAGGAAGAAGAAGCTCCAGAAAATGAATGTCATGAACCACCAATACCTAGATTTAGACTTGTTAAAGGACTATGGGCTGCTAAATTTACTTCCACAGGTTGTGAAAAATGACATTTGGTTCAACTTGTTCGCTATAAGGGAACCAGCCTTCAAGGAAGTCACCATAGAGTTTCTATCCACTGTGTCCATAAAGACTGAGAATCATATAACTTCTCTGACCTTTTAGGCTTATGGAGAGGTCCAAAGGACCAAATTGAAACAAGTGGGATACTTATTAGGACTCTATGACTCTCCACAAGCCACTAGTAGCTTACCAAACTCTTGGCCGGATGATATAGATGTTGCAAAGTTATGGGAGGAGTTAAGTACATCAACCGCCGGACCATTTATTTCATCTAAGTCCCTTTTTACCTCTTTTAAATCCATGGAGCACAAGTTGCTCCATCATATTCTATCCCACACTATATGCTGTAAGAAAACTAGTCACAGTAAGGTAACTAATGTTGACATGTTCTATATCTATAGCATGATTTCTGGCTATAGAATCAACCTTGGAGTGGAAGTTGTAAATTTCATTGATAGATAAATAATGGATACACAAACCAAGGTTATCCTATGTGGGGGATGTATTACAGCAATATTGAAGGGGATGAGGATAATTAGATAGCCTGAAAGATAAGTGGGTATTAAGTGCAAGAAGATTTCTGGTGCACCATTCAGGCTGTGGGGTCTATCTAAGGTGCCTTATAGAGACAATGAGGAACAAGAACCAGAAGCACATGAGATTCCTCTTGTGGAGAGAGCTTCTATATCACATCCTCCTCCTCCTGTGAGTGAACATGAGCAATGGAGACAAGAAATTCAAGAACTCAAGGAGGAACATAAAAGGGAAAGAATGAAGAATAAAAGATTCAAAACTATAATGTTCAATATGCTAAAATCCGTTTTAACTCGCATGAATTTAGCAGCAGCTGAGGACTTTCAGTACCAGACTTCCAGTAAGGAGTCCATTAGCACAGAGCCTGATAGCTGGAGTTCCTACTAACTTTCTATCTTGTTTTTACTTTGTTGATTTTTTTTTTTTTTTTGCTTCGCTACCGGTCTGTACCATATTAAGCACCCAATTCCTTAGGTAGACTTTTTAATTTGGCTACTGATCTAACTTTCAGGATCGTATTATTTATGCTTTCTTTGCTTGTTTTTGTTAGTCCAGGGTTGAACTCAGCAAGATTAATCTTTCTCTAATTGATGATTTGATAGGAATTCGCCTTTGATTCTGAAACATTGAGAACTGGGAAGTACCAGTTTCTTTCTCTTTTTGATAGGCATGAAATGTCCATAATCTTAATGGCTGATTAAGTAAAATCTAGGGCTTAATATTATGTTTCTATTCAAGAATTGATACTTAAATCAATAATATTTTCAATTCAAGTGACTTTTAATCATAACAACACATTTTGGAGCAATTAGGAGCAAAATGGACACAAATCATGGAAGAGATAGAAGAAAAATAACACCTACAGAAGCAATCACACCCTATTGGTCACCCTTGATAGAGAATAATGAAGATCAAAAGTAATCATGCCCCTTTGGTCGCCCATGATCTGGGATGAGGAGGGAGAAATTCAATCACATAACTAATCCTGCTCCTCTGTTCACCTGTGAATTGGAGAAAACGAAGAACAGCGAAAATCACTCCCTTTTGGTTGCCTGTGATTTAAGTGGATACAAGAAGAAATTTGGCTATAGCAAGAATCACCCCCCTTTGGTCGCCCATGATATGAAAATTTGAAGAGGCGTGATAACTTAAAAGGCTACTTTTATGTTTCTTTTCACTAAACAATATGTCTTTTACCTAAAGTCGTATATTTTTATCATATGCCTTTTCAAGAAATTAAGTGATTATAAAATACACATGCCCATTCCAACATAAAAAGAGGATAGACGTTATCACACCCTCTCATCTCTTTCATTGTATTTGTAGGACCCTAATATCTTGTAGAACATCTCCCTCCTTGTGATTGTATTTGTTCATAGTATGTGTTAGCGATCTTATATTTGTTTGAAAGTTGTAATTTTTCCTGAAGAACTTGAAAAAGTCAAAGGATTCATGTCGTCCATGTGTGTGTAAGACTCCAAATCTTCATTCAAATTTAGTAAAAAGAGTTTTGTCTTTTCTCTACTCTCTCTTCTCTTCTATTGTGTTTACTCTTTATGTTATTATTTATTTATTGTTTTGTCATTATGTATGAGTAGAGAATAGGATTTATTTACGGGTTTAACTTGAATTTGATCATTACAGTTCAATTCATCTAATATTTATCTAATTTTAGTAAATAGAATTAATAATCTCAAGAAGTAGTGAAGACGCAATACCTTCTTAACCAGATTTCAATGGAAGACATCAAGAGATGATTACATTGAATAGATCTTATTTACTAGGCGAGTCGCTCATAGTGATAGAGATATCATGGTGAGACTTTCTACATTTGTTTGTAGAATTCAGAAATAATTTAATCTTAATGCAACATTCAAGTGGCTGTTAGTCAGGAAGAGATTTCAGTGGACATACTTTTTATTAGATGTGAATGCTTCTGAGAAGAACATGCCCTTGCTTAATGGATTCTTGCCTATAGTAATCGTTAAAGAAACATATGTGTAAATTCATATTAAAGAAATGAATGAATCTAATTGTGTTTGTTGTGTTGTGTCTTTGTGTGTTATATTATTCATATAACTTAGTGTAATTCTTAACTTTAGATTAATTAACTTTCATTCAATCTATTCTCTTAATTGATCCGCTAGATAATAGGAAGATTATAGTAATACTATTGCTTGAAAATGTTCATTGTGGAGATGACCCTATACTCTTCTCTATGCTACTAAAACAATAGGTGCACCTGCCTAGTTTAGGAGTAGAATATTAGGTTTATAAATCATAAAACTCGACAATCACTTTTATATTTCTATTTTTATTTCTCTTTCCTTTAAGATGATTTAGGAATGGTGGGGACATTGTTCAATTTAAGTGTGAGGAAGGGATACTAGGATATAGAGAATGAAGTTGAGTATGAGACATGGTAATTTTTGAAGTGTTACAATATCTATGACTCCATACCATGCTTTAAACTTATATATGTCCTTAAGCATTATATGGAAATTTTAGGCCAAATTTTTTGAAATTTTTTATGAAATCTAGAGATTGTACTAAATACTGTTGATAACATCTAAAAAGAATGTAAAATTTGATTTACTAGGTGTCTTAACCACATACTGTTGTGGTTAGTTTACTTAATTGAAATTAAGTAATAAAATCTTTAAGAAATAAATTTACCTTGTATTTAGCTTTGGAATTTGAAGTTTAAAGGTAGGCCGAGTCCCTGGGAGAAAAACAAATAGGTTTACTTTTACGAAACTTTAGCTTGTATAGATTCTTTCAAAGTGCTTTGAGAGCATTTTAACACTTATTGAAAGAGGTAGAAGAAACTTTTTAATTATTGATCCTTTATAAAAAAAAGTCTTAAATTGGAAGTAGCATTCAAAAAGAAAATAAATATAGCCTCTACTCCAATGACTCATGAAACTGAGTTAAGTGTATCCAAACTTAAATGTTAGAGTAGGAGAGAATTCGTAGGGGTGCCTTTAAAACCTGGTCACTTGGGTGATGAACCCAGGATGTGCCGACTCAATGAACTCAATATAATGAAAAGGGAGTGTAAGGACCCGGATTTACCCCTATATTTAAAATAGGCAAACCTAGTGCCCCAATCACATATAATCTCCAGTATTATATGTAAGGTTGTAATCCAGGATCAATTTGTATAGTTATTTGCCTAAATATCTTATAAGAATAAACTTTAACAAAATACTTCATAGAAGATTTCTTTAAAACATAACTTATATAATATACTTCTCAAAAGGCATAGAAATAATACGCCTACATATGTAAAAATTACTACAAGCAAGGCTTAAGAGTAAACCATTTACAAAAGATCACAAAATATAGAAAAAATCCTAATAACTATTACATAGGTCCATAATTCATATACACATATATAACTAATCTATTACAAAGGGTTCCTTGCGAGTCATGGTCTCCTCTACTCATCCCATTCATCTAAGAACTCTTGAAAATCATATCCATATCCTATGCTTGTGTAGAACTCATCTTCCATACCTGAAAAGATAAAAGTGAGCCAAAGGCCGAGTACACAGTAGCAAAAACAAAAGCAGAATGATTCACACAATCCTAACTATAGTGCAAAGTAATAGATTTATTTTAATTAGTCAATCAACACTAGAATATTTAAACTTCGGGCAATAGGGGTAATTGGAGACCTGTGTAATGACCCTGATGCTCAGGGGGTTGATATAAGCAGTTCGAATACTTATATCTCTTAGATGATATATCAGATAAAGAGAAAATAACTTCATCTAGGGTTGACAACCATTACACAACTTCACTTATCTTAGTCCATAACATCACCTAGTCCAACTATTCTCATAAACATTTGAACTAAATCATGACACTTCATTCTAAGCGTAAGCAAACGTTACGTCGATACCGTCTTCTTCATCAGTTACCCACCGAACCACTTAGGAAGGTCTTATCACAGATAGGGGTGGCCTAAGCACCTAATCTATCGTGCTCTCAATATGAGCAAGGTACTGCTCCCTGAACTGGATACCGATCTGCCATAACGGGCCAGATACAGATTTAAACAGTGTAAGAGACATCCAAGTCAAACAAGGTTTAAGTTTTTCTATATTAAAGTTGATTAAAGATATGCTTATCCTAAGCATAGAACGAACACGTTACTGCGTACCTTATGTAGGAAATCCAAATAGAACCTCAGCAATCCTTCAGAAGATAATCCAAACTCAAATCAACATTATATACTTGGAATTACACTTAAAGCATATCAAATCTTAAACTTAATACTTAAGACTTCAAATATAACTTATACAAAGTCATAACATATCATTTATACATTTATTAAGGTCATACATGCTCACAAAATCATCATTTTCAACTTCAATCCATATATACAATATAACTAGATTTATCTTAACATCTATGGAAATTCAATTATATGTTAAATTTACAAATATAATTAAATTATACTTACTTAGATCAGTCAATCATCATTACACCTCAAATATCATTAATCTATCTCATTTTAGTCCAAAAAGATCCATTTCATATGCAAACACACATTTAACAAGAAAACATAAGTTTTTAACCTTGTTTAAAAACACAATAGCTGAAAAGAACTAAAATTTAAGCATTGATATTTTTCAAATTTGTAAAAAATCAAAATATTGAATTGTAGATCTCTTTTTAGGCTTTCCAACACAACATGAATCACCTTAATCAAAGGTCGAATGAAAAAGTTATGGCTAAAATGCGATCAAGCTACGAAACAAGGGAAAGTACACTATCTAGTATATGGCCGGGCTCGGGGCCGTGTAAGAAAATAAAAAGTTATCCGAGAGCAATTTTTCAAGATTTTATGACCTACACAACCACCTACATGCTCATGTACAAGGTGGGGCAGAGGTCAAAAAGATGACCCGATAGCTTATTTTGATCAGCACAAGCTTGTATACGTCCATGTACAAGGTAGTGCTGATATAGGAAAATCTTTTTGATAGCAATCACACATTTTCCATGATTCCTTTACATAATATATCAACTTTTACACATTCCAACTCTCTTCAAAACACATAATAAGCTTCCTACTACTTGTTGTATGAACTTAACATTATCCATTCATTTCCAACTCATCAAACAACATAAATATCACTTCAAAATTCCACTCTTCATTCAATACACCATTCAACAAATACCCAACTTCACTAACCCTTACTATACTATTCATATTCCACTTCATTTTCATCAACACACTTCAACTACTTAACATACACATATTATAACTTCATTAGCACCCTAAACCTTCATCAACACTTCGCCAGTACATATATCTATATCCAATTCACATTTAACAAACTCTACACAATGAAACTTGTATCAAATGTAACTTAAACTTACCTCAAATCTTTAGGCTTGGTTTGCAAGGCCTTAAAAGGGTCTTTTGGTGGCCAATTTGTAAGAATTTGAATGTGGGTCTTGGTCTTGAAGATAAGGTAGCTTTGGAAGAGAAAGTAATGAGTTTTATGTTTGTTTAGAAAGTTGTCTTGGTAGTGATCTGATTTTGGAGGAAAATGGGGATTTTTTTGGCTCATATCTATCTAAATTTGACTTTTGAGGCAGCCAAAATAAAGTTACAAAGTGGCTTTTTAGTTGGGCTTAATTAAGGTTATTAATTAAAGCAAAAAGGCATTTGGCTAGCTTTTTAGGTTCAAAAAAAAATCTGCTATACACAAACACTTGAAATATACATTTAAGTGTAATATTACTCATTTCATTATTCATACAACATCAATATGTAAGTCAATATTAAATATTTATTATACTAATGCAAACATAAATATTCTACACTACTCAAACACATGCATTAAATTACGCTAGCTTAATCTACATATAAAACATGTTATTTATTTATTTTAATATGTAACTATAATCACACACATATAATACGATATCCAGAATAAAATTATGGCTATTACAGGGAGGAAAGGCAAAAGTTCAATACACAGACTTTGAAAAAAGAAATTGAAAAACAAAAGGAGAAAAAGAAAGAAATGAGCTGAAAAGTAGCGGGCTACACCCCGTCTAGAGGATCCTCTCTGAAGGCTCGATGGATGCTTGAATGAATTAAAAAGAATATGAATGCAGAATCAATAGGTAAAATAAGACTTATAATAAAGAGAGAGAAAATTTAAGGAAAGAGTAGATGCCACATGGTTTCACTTTGTATTGTCTTGTTTAGAAAAGTGATTAAAATGACTACATGCTTACTAATAACCAGTAAAGTTTAAATGGGTGTTTTTCCTTACTGGACTGAGTATTTATATTTGGACTAAGATTCTTTTGTTAAACACTAGGATTAAAATTTGTTTTGTTCATATTAGTTGCTGAATTTCAATTGTAGTAATCTAATTACATGTGCTCAACTTGGTTAGAGCAGTAGGCACTAGCAATGCAAGTCATGAATTACAAAGAAAAGATGGTTGAAATTGTGAAAGTTAATATTTTGTACTTTCTATGATAGATTTCTCTTTTGGTTTTATATATTTTGCTTGAAGACAAGCAAAAGTTCTAATGTGGGGGAGTTAATAAAGCCATAAATTACTCACTTTTTATTGATTAAATTGTAATAAATTATTATTGATTTTATAGAAATCATAAGAAAATGGTAGTTATTTGTGATTATTTTGATTAATTCATATTTTTAAGAAATTATAAAGAATTGGAGCAAAAACTGAACAAAATGAAAGTAGGTCAGTTATTCCCAAATCGAACCCTTGGCCTAAAGACCGGCCTTTACTCACGATGGGACTCAATGCTTTAATGCCGGCATGATTTGCAGGAAGGCCGCCGGCCTAAATTCCAACGTACATATAAGCCAGCCATTGAAGAAGAACGGCTGCCAGCTTATCTGCCAACCTATACGTTTATAAGAGCTATCTTTCGATATGTTTGAAAAGATGTGGAATTTCCCTTGTTTCATTTATAAATAACTCCAAGAGTTGAGGAATAAAACACTCCCAATTCATAGAATAGAGCTAAAATAGATTAGAATGAAAATTTCTGATAGTTTTTAGAGAGAGTTGCATGCTTTTATTGTTTAGCTTAGAATCCATCTGAGAGATTGAAGAGTATTGCTTTCGGGAAGCTTTTATGGAGTTTCTACTTCAGAGTTTTAATACAATTGTTGAGTTAAATTGGTGACTTCTGATCTCTTATCCTTTATGCAATTCAATTTATTAAATTTCATCATTAAATATGAATTCTCTTGCAATTACTTTCTTGTTTATTGATTGTTTGTTCCTCTCCATGATGTTCTAAGTTATTATTGTGGGAATATGATGAAACCCTAGGTTATTTAAGATTATTATTGTATTCATGTTATAGAATTAATAGATCTATGGATTATTCGTGTTGTAATTCCTATGCTACAAATCATGTTTCTTAATTGAATTAGGTTTAGAGTAATCTCAATGACCTGGAAGGGAAATTAGGGTTTATAGGAGTTCTTAATTGAGATTGAATAATAAGATGTGGGAGCCGAATTGTTTAATCTAATTAGAAATTATTTTAGGATTTAAAGCAATGTTTTTTATTAATATCTCTCTAAGGGATTATGAGAAATTGATTAAGGCATTAGTTAATCAAAGAATCAGGAGATTTATGGTTATAAATTAGAGTCCATAGTTAATTTGTATAGTGGGAACTAAAAATTAATTTATTGTTTTGAAATCTTGAAACTTGGGAAAGGATTAAGTTTTTTTTAACAATTTCATATGAATACCCATACAGCTATTAATTATTATTACATGATGACGATTTGATTAATGAAACTAGGGTGGATTCCATTTTCCCACATTCGGTTGACATATTTCTCAACATTCTCTCTGCATTAATTGATATCTTAGGTTAAGTGAACATTAGTCATTAAGTAATTAACTATATCAATTCTATTGTCTAAATAATAGTAGAATATAATAGTGGTCTAGTAGTTAGAAAATCCTCATGGGAATGATAGCCTATTCATTACTATATTACTTGATTCGATCTAGTATACTTGCTAGTGATATTCGCACTTATTTTATATACATATCTACAGCAGATCAAGACATACTCACACATCCACAAAAACTTCAACCAGTTGGCCAAATCGATTTTAACAATATTAAAAAAGTCAACATGATAACATTTGAATTTGAAAGATCAACGAGTAATGTCAACAAGAAATGGATTATGGTGATATTTCCAACCTCAGTTTTAGACAATTTTTTAATTAAGCAATTGTAATTTTAATATTTAATTGAACTTTCTAATGGTCCTTATTATCTAAATTAACTCCACTGATTATTTATTGTAGGTCATTGCCGTTAACATTTAAGCCGATAAGCATTTGACATATTGCATAATTTAAAAACAAAATAATATATATTTCCAACTCAACTTTTAAAGGAAAACTAAAGCTATCTTTATAATTAATCAAATATATCACCTAAATAAAACAAAACATATCATTAGATTATTTTTTTCCGATGAAAAAACATCACTCCATTCATATTTTCTTCATCATTGTCTACCTTCAAATTCAAGCACTATCTATAATGTAAAAAATAAACTATATATCTTCATCATCTTTTACCTTCTTCCTAACCCAAGTGTCTTCAAGAACAGAAGATCATCTCTTAGATCAAACACTCGATCAAGTTTGTTGTGAACCATTCTCCTTTCATCAACTTTTCTTAAGAGAAATATTGAATCTCATTTGTTGGATGTGTGACCCGAATTTTGTCAAAGCTGCCAGCTTTGGATCCTAAGCCACCGGCCTATATACTGTACACCACTGGCCTTAAAGCCAACTCTTAAAATTTCGAATCTGTAGATTGTCAAGGTCGGCTCAAAGCTACTGGCTTTTATTGGGTATGCCGTCGGCATTGGCAGCAAAGCCACCGGTCGTGAAACATCTAAATTTCAACTGTCGGTCTTAAGCTGGCTTATGCATACATATATATGTGTATGTGTGTTATTTTTTAGGGTTTATGTGAAACATTAGTAAATTTTCTCTCCTCTACCCGTGGTTTTTCTCGCAAGGGTTTCCACGTAAATCTTGTGTGTGCTTTACTTTGATTTTTTTTTTTTTTTTTGCCATTATTTGTCATATCCATTGACGACAACTGGTATTAGAGCCAAAAGGTTTGGTTTTGTTTTCTCTACAATGGCAATAGTGAATTATGATATTCCGTTGTTGGATCACAACACAAGATTTTCGCTATGGCAAGTCAAGATGCGAGTAGTTCTTGCTTAGATGGATTTAAATGATATGCTATTAAAGTTTGAGAAGATATCTGCATCATGGTCACCAGAAGAAAAACAATGCAAGAATCAAAAAGCTCTTTCTTAATTCCATCTTCATTTATCAAATCAAATTTTGCAAGATCTGTTGAAGGATAAGACAGCTGCTACACTATGGTTGAAATTGAAGCAGTTGTGTATGATGAAAAGTTTGACCAATAAATTACCTTTAAAGCGACGACTATAGTCACACCGTTTGATAGAATGTGGGTCTCTAGAAGATCACTTCACTACTTTTAAGGAATTTTTTTTTATTTAGAAATTTTGGAGGTTAAGTATAATGAAGATGATTTAGCTTTAATTTTATTGTATTCACTACCTCCTCCTTATTCGACTTTTAGAGATACTATGAAGCTTTTAGGTTCTTTAGAGAAGATGAAGCATCTTCTAATTAGACTTAAGTCTCAGACAGAGGAGTTTGTTACTCATGGTAAGAGTCAAGATCACAAATCTGGTGGTAATTCAAGAGGAAGATCAAAATCTGTAAATAGGGATAAGATTTGTGGGTATTGTCAGAAGAAAGGACACATCAAATCTGAATGTTGTAAATTGCAAAACAAAAATAAGAGGACAGCTGAAAATCAAAAGGTGAAACAACCAAAAAAATTAGGTGAAGCTGATGTAACTGAAGACCATAGTAATGGAGAACTTTTTGTTGCTTCTAATGATGATCCTCAGACTAGTGAGAAGTGGATTCTTGATTCTGGTTGTACTTTGCATATGTGTCATAATCAAGGCTGGTTTTTAACATATAAAAAGGTATCTAAAGGTGTTGTCTTATTAGGTAATGATGCTTCTTGCAAGGTTGCAGGTATTGGTACCATCAAAATTAAAATGTTTGATGGTGTTATCAAGACTCTTGGTGATGTGAGACATGTGTCTAACCTAAAAAGATATTTGATTTCTTTGAGTTATTTTGATACAAAAGGGTAGGAATACACTAGTGAAGGTGGGGTTCTAAAGATTAGTAAGGGATCTCTTATGGTGATGAAGGGATAGAAAAAGAATGCTAACTTATATGTTTTGTAGGGTTCTATGGTTGTAGGTGATGCAGTGGTTTGTGTTGTTGTTAATATAATGATTTGTAAAATTCAAAGTTCAAATTCCACTGATCATTAACCGAGTTTTTCAAATTTATAAATGTTTTCTAAACCAGTAACTACTGTCTCATAGGGCAAGCACACCCATCAAATGTAGCATAGTAAATGATTTAAGTCAATCCTAAGGGAATGATTGGCAGCTAGTATACTATCAATCCCATTAATTGTCTAGCCAAAGAAATATCATAGAAAATCATAAAGGAAAAATAAACTATACTAAGTTAGAAATATTCACAAATGTTTAATGGGCAAAATGAGAAACAAGCCTGTAACTTCTATGAAATAGTAGCTCAGGGTTACTTCACCAATTCCTTATCGGAATGATTTCTTAAGGATAATAACTTCTTAAAAGCTGTTGAAATTATGTGTTTATACCGTTGGATTCTCTAAATTAAACTAAAGCTTCTCTCGAAGTCAGTAGTTTTAGATCTAGCTAAAACCAGTAATATGGAGTTTTAATTAGATCCGCATAAAGAACAAGAATCCACTGTTTTAAACAGACAACTCAATAAATTTTTGAAACAAGTGATAGAAAGTCCTCACCCATTCCTCGGCAATAGGTAGCTAGGATCGACTCCATTACCAACCATAGATCTATTCAATTGAATGATCTCTTGATCTATTCAATTGAAATCAATCGTGGATCCAAAAGAATACACTATTCCGTTAAAAACCACAAGCTAAATTCAAGTTACTAATTACAAACACCCAATCAAATTTACTTGAAAGCGCATTTGAAATTAGACTAAATCAGGAATTGGATTCGTAATCCCTAAGTTGTAAGAGTTTATTTCTCCATAGATTTATCAAAATAAGCATAAATTAGAAGAAATAAAATAAGTTCAAAAGTTGAATCAGTTAATTGCTCAGAAATTCATAGAAATTACAAACATTGGGTTAAATTGATTTTACCCAGAAAACAGAAGAAATTTTCAAGTAAAAAGAAATAGAAATTCTTTTACCCAAAAATCCTTCATAAATCTACTCTACGTTAATACTGATTTACACTGTTGTTATATACTTTACAATGCATGCTTGTACGTTTACTTATAGACTATTAGGTATAGAAAGCATGGACATCTTTATTTGATACGTGGTAGATTCGGCATATCTTTTCTAATAGAATTTGATAACTTTTCACACCTGCAAATGATCTATGAAAACACTCGTCGAGGGTCACGTGCTTTGTTGGTCGAGGCTTGTATTCAACAAGATTAGGCTCGACTTAAGGAAATTCCTTAGTAAACTGTGTGTTTTTATCCATTGCTCTATCGAAGGTAAAATTGAGAGACTCGAGGGTCAAATTGTTAAGGCTCAAGGTAATCTTGTTGAAGAATTGGTCTAGCAACACAATTTTCAAGGGTTGAGATTTGAGGCTCAACAATGTATTTTCTTCATAATGATGTTCGATCGCTTTGACTGAAGTCGAGGGTCATGTCGAGGGCTCGCATTTAAGGCTCGATAGACCAATTTTTGCTGTCTTCTTTCTCTATTTAGCCTCAGTTGTGACTTTATAAGGCTCGACTTCTACATTAAAAAACTTGATTACTCCTTATTTGAGTATAAGAGCTTTAAAACAACATTATTTATCAAAAACATAATTTTTGCAGGATTTTATCAAAAATTCTTAGAAAATTAAGCTCAAAATCCTATGAAAAATATATAAAGTAAAAATAACTTATCATGCAGCAGTCACTTCTTCTTCTTTATCAGATGAGATGCTACTAGACTTTGGCATATGCATCTAAGGCATATGAGTGAATCCGATATGGCTGAATTGAGTAAAAGAGGACTTCTTAATGAGCAAGACATCAACAAATCAAAATTCTATGAATATTACGTCTTTGGGAAGCAAAAGAAAGTCATATTCACCATAGGTACTCATAATACAAAGGATACTCTTGACTATATCCATTATGATCTTTGGGGGCCATCCAAAGTACCTTCTAGTGGAGATGTTATCTATATGCTGACCATCAGTAATGATTTATCCATAAGAGTTTAGGTGTTTTTCTTGAAATAAAAGAGTGGTGTTTTACCCGCATTTAACGAGTGGAAGACGATGATTGAGAAACATATAGGAAAACAGGTAAAGCGTCTTCACACTAATAATGGTTTAAAGTTCTATTCTAATGATTTCAATGTTATGTGCAAGTCAGAGGGAATTGTGAGGTATCTAACAGTTCTAGATACACTTCAATAAAATGAGGTGGCAGAACGAATTGATAGAACTATTATGGAGAAAGTCGGATATATGCTTTCTAATGCTCAGTTACCAAAGTCATTCTAGGCTGAAGTAGCTTCTACAACATGTTATTTGATTAACACATCTCCATCAATTGCAATTAAAAAGAAGACTCCACAAAAGGTATGGTTCGGTACTCCTAATAGTTATTATGAGTTGAATATATATGGATGTCCTGCCTATGCTCATGTAGATAATGGGAAACTTGAGCTTATATATCTGAAATGTATATTCTTTGGTTTTAAGTCTGGTGTCAAAGGATATAAGTTGTGGTGTCCTGAATTGAAGAAAGTCATTATCATAGAGATGTTATTCTTGATGAAACAGCCATGTTACATGACTTTTTTCTAATACTTGATCTAATAAAGCACAACAGAAATCAAGCATGCATGTGGAATTTGAGATTGGTTTAGATTCTACACCAAAGCCTACTTCTCAGCCTATTAATATACCACCACAATAGCAGGATTCTATAGTTAAAGATAGAACAAGGAGAGAAGTTAGGCCTCCTCAGAGATATACAGGGGTAGATCTTGCTGCTTATGCACTTAATGTAGTAGAGGACATTGATTCTAATATGGAGCCATCTACTTATTTAGAGGATGTTACTTGTGATGATTTTAGTAAGTGGATGATTACTATGCAAGAGGAAATGGAATCCCTGGGATTTAGAGAAGCTTCCTAAAAGGAAGAAGATAGTTTGATGTAAATGGGTATTCAAGAAGAAAGAAGGAATACCAACAATTGAAGAACATAGACACAAAGCAAGACTTGTTGCAGATGGCTACAGTCAAGTATCAGGTATTGATTTCATTGATGTGTTTTCTCCTGTTATAAAACATAGCTCGGTTCAAGCATTACTTGGTATTATATCTATGAAAGATCGTGAGCTTGAATAGTTAGATATGAAGACAGCTTTCTTATATAGCGAGCTTGATGAAGATATTTACATGTAACAGCCAGAAGGCTTTGTGGTCTCAAGAAAGGAGGACCATCTTTACATGTTAAAAAAATCGCTTTATGGCTTGAAGTAGTCACCTAGGCAATGGTACAAGAGGTTTGACTCATTTATGACTTCTCATAATTTCAAGAGAAATAATTTTGGTAGCTATGTCTATTTTAAGAAATATAATGATGAGTCATTTATCCACTTACTCTTGTGCGTTGATCACATCTTAATAGTAGCTAAGGATAGAGGAGAGATTGAAAATGTTAAGATTCTGTTGAGTAGAGAATTTGAGATGAAAGACTTGGAAGCAGCAAAAAAGATACTTGGGATGAAAATTATAAGAGATAGAAAAGCAAGTATGTTACATCTAAGTCAAAGGGGATATATTGAGAAAATTCTTTACAAGTTTAATATGATGAATGTTAAGCCTGTCAGTACTCCTATAGTAAGTCATTTAGTTTTTCATCTACTTTGTCTCCAAAATAAGATGATGAGATTGACTATATGTTAAGGGTTTCATATTATAGTGTTGTAAGATCTCTTATATATGCTATGGTTTGTACACGCCCTAATTTGTTATATACTGTAAGTATTGTCATATGGCAAATCCTGGTAAGAATCACTAGAGAACAGTTCAGTGGATTTTCAAATACTTAAGTGGTACTACTAATGTTTGTCTACAAACTGGAAGAACTAGAGATGAAATTATTGGGTTTGTTGCATCTGATTTTACTAAAGACTTGGATAAAAGAAGATCTCTTACGGGGTATACTTTTAAACTTTGTGGTTGTGTTATCAGTTAAAAAACCACATTACAAGCTACATTTACCCTATCCACTACTGAAATTGAATATATGGCTATCACAAAAGCTTTTAAAGAAGCTATTTGGTTACAAGGATTATTTAGTGAACTCAATGATGATTTGAAGACAACTACAGACTACAGTCCATTGTGACAGTTAGAGTGCAATCTATCTCACAAAGGACCAGATGTATCATGAGAGAACAAAGCGCATTGATGTCAGTTATCACTTTATTTGTGATATTATTGCTAATGGTGATATTATTGAGAGCAAAGTCAGTACTTAGGATAACCATGCTGATATGATGACCAAAACACTTCCTATAGCCAATTTTGAGTGTTCTTTGGACTTGGTCGATGTTGGTTGCTGATTGATCCCCTTAAAGGATTTGTGGAAGAGGAGGAGAATGTTTTATTGTTTATGTTAAAGATTGGAGTTTGTTGATTTTTTCTCCTAAACTCATGTCAATGTAGAGATTGTTGGATGTGTGACTCAAATTTTGTCAAAACTGCTATCTTTGGATCCTAGACCGCCCACCTATATGACGTACACCGCTAGCCTTGAAGCCAGATCTTAAAATTTCAAATCTGTGGATTGTCAAGGCTGACTCAAAGCCATCGGCCTTTATTGTGTATGCCGTCGACGTTGGCAGCAAAGTCACCGGCCTTTGGTCGACATTAGATGTGAAACATCTAAATTTCAGCTGCCAGCCTTGAGCCAACTTATGCATACATATATAAAAGTGTGTGTGCGTGCTGTTTTTTAAGGTTTATGTGATTTGTGATCAATTAGGTTTATTGTATACACATCCTCTCTACTCCTTTAACATTAGTGAATTTCCTCTCTTCTGCCTGTGGTTTTTCCCGCAAGGATTTCTACGTAAATCTTATGTGTACTTTACTTTGATTTTGTTTTTGCCATTGTTTGTCATATCCATTTACAACATAATTTTTAAAAGCTCAGATCTTTCTCATTAAATCACAAAGATCTACCTATATATGGTTTAATGTTGTTGAAAAAACAATCCATAACTTTAAAAATATGAACTTAATGATGGTTTTGGTGATTGGTAAGGTGATAAGAGAGTGAGTTTAAAAGAAAATGAAGAAGCGAGGAAAAGTTAGATGGAAAACTATGTTTTGATTGTTATGTGAGTTCTATCACCCTTTTTAAGGCAAAATCTATTATCAATAGAAAATTTTTTTCATTGAAAATTACATGTTTTCATATACTTAGTTATATTTTATAAAAATATGTTGATAAATATATTTAAAATTTAAAGTATATAAAATAGCATAGTTTATAAATAAAGTATTGTTTATTGTAAATAGTAGTTCTAAAAACAATTCCCATTCTAAACGAAAATAACTCGTTTTTCTAAAAAAATATTAAAGTTTTCAAATTAAACAAAAAATATTTTGTATGTCTAATGAAAATAGGTGTGATTTAAATTCATCAAATGAAAAGCTTTTTGTTTAAAAAAATTGAGCTTAATGAGCATTCTAGGGACGAGTGCAATGAAGACTTCAATAAAAGGTTTGATAAAGAAAGTTCATAGAGAAGAAAATGAGGTTTTTATTTCCCCTAAAATGAATAGGAGAAATTAAATGGAAAATAACTTTGACTTATGAAATGTTGATGATCAATTATGAGATGTGGACTCCCTATGCCCAGTCCGACTTATTGCACAATTAAGTCAATCCATTTGGTTTAAGGTCAACATATCCCAACTCATATTAATCCTCAAGAGCATCGACACACTCCTAGCTTAGTAAGCTAGCCACCTAAATGACATATTGGATTGACTATGAGTTAAATCATTAACCATGCTCCACATAACCACTGTTAACTTCACTAAAGGAAACAATTAAAAGTTCATTAGTGGTCTACTTCCCACATTCATAGTTACCATCCCAACTCTCACTACTCTATGATCTTAGGACATGCACAACCACTCCTAGCTCCCTACTAAACAAGCTAGAGTAACTTGTCCGACTCCATGAACGTAATAGCTTGTCCCAACCAAAATTTGGTGCTTCTATCAATGCACATAAAGAAATAAGCTTACTTAGACATACACAAACATATTCTTGTCCCTATGTAATTAGAACTTTGTAGGTACAACACTACAACACTCCTATTTAATCTATATGTAAGACTATGTTTCTGCACCATTCATTGGTAAGGCCTTCACATGTAGCATTCTTGACGATGGCAATCCTAAACTAACTATCCATAATTTTCAACCTCCCTTACCCCATAACCTTCATCTATCATTATCTTAAACCCACCTTTTTCTATGAGTAAAGGAAGGTAAGGCTTTCAAACATAGAGATATGATACCAAAATGACAGTAGTGAAAGTGGATAAGAAAGAGGGTAAAGGAAGAATGTGCTGAGATAGGAAAGAAAAACCTATTTATAGACTAAAAACTAGAAAAACACAAAACAAAAGCACACTTCTAGATAGATGAATAGGGTATTGCCTTTACAAAGACCCAGCAACAGAGGCCTGCCTTTCACAAGGCTCTCAAAAAGCCAGAGTAGAATGTGGCGGAACAACTGAATAAAATCCCTGCGCAGATCTCAATTGTTGATCTATTGATAACGCTCGGAACATCACCGAGAGCAGATGATTGAGGTTATGCAAAAGGCCAATGTAAAAGACTATATCACTCCCGAAAGGCTGGCTGACTTGGTCGGACAAATCATGGCGCCTAGGGTGATTACCTTCTCCGATGATGAAATCCCCGCCGATGGAACAACCCACACGCACCCGCTTTCTATTTTGGTGTCTTGTCGGGCCCGGATAGTACCTGCAGTGTTGATTGATAATGGGAGTGGTTTGAATGTTTGCACCTTGAGCAGTGTAAAGAAAGGCCCTGGGGCTGGGGCATGGAGATATGAATAGAAAGACGATGACGGTCCGAGCATTCAAAAATTCCGTCCGCCAGACTGTTGGAGTAATTAAACTTGACGTTGTGACCGGGCCGTACCAGTTCAAGATAAGTTTGAATGTGGTAGATATCGAGGCATCGTTCACTTTACTTTTTGGAAAACTTTGGCTTCATTCAGCAGGGCCCTTCCCCATAAGTCCCATATACGCTGCACAAAAGAAAGGGTAAAGTTCGTTATCGACGACCAGCTAGTCACTATCTTGGCTGATGACGAAGAAGTGGGCTCAATAAAGGTATAAGTTGTGCAGCATGTAGAGTCGGGACTTCAATAGTGAGACAATCAATTGTATCCCCTTTGATGTGAAGCCCCCCTAAAAGAATGAAGACGAGCTATTAAGGTGAAAAAGAAAATAAAGTGTGTGTTTAGTTTGTGGAGTCAGTTTGGCATATGTTTCATGTATGTTTCAATTAAACTATTTATAAAAAAAAAATAGATACAGAGAAAATACAAATATTTTTACTTATAAATAGATCTAACATATCATATATAAATAAGATATAAATAATATGCAGATGCAGATCAGATACCTATAAGATACAAATTGAAAATAGACTATCCAAATAGCCTGAAAAAGCAAGAAGAAATGGGGAGCCCGACCCGTGCGATCTTATGCGCCACCATCACTCTCTAGACCAGCTTCCCGATCAAAGGAGAAAGCCTATCTTATCCGCCTGAGTCTGAAAACCTCGTGTCAACCCCAACCTCTTCCCCAGCAAGCTTTGGCGTCGCCCTATCTTGCTGGGTTGGTGGGCTTCAACAGCATTCTAGAAAGAAAGATGGTTTGATTCACTTGGATCTAAACTTCATGGGGAGGGGCCCTTCTAACGCTAGTGAAGGAGTCTATCTATCTCTCAAGGGAAGGTTGGTTCAGCTCAGACATACATCTATCTGGTTGCTTTCTCCGGGTTGCCCAGGCATTGGGAGGGATGCGGGCAAATCTGGAATTCATTTCCGGGAACGGGTGAGAAAACGAATCCATTCATCCCCTTTAAGTGAATTATAGCTACCCGAAAAACGGTCGAGTTGGAATCCTTTACGCTAATCCTTCCTTTATCGAAGTCAAATCAAGTGATTGAAGAAGTCTACCATCTTCACAATAACCCAAAGGGGAAAGGGAATGGGCAACCGATGGTGAAACAAAAGAAAGGAAGTGGAATTCTTTTTTTTTTTTTTCTTTCAAGGTTAATCGTTGATCACATGAAGGCTTTATTGCTTCTACTGTGAAGATCTCTCCTTCTTTATTTTCTAAGGCGAGGAACAAATTAATAAAAGACGTTTGGAAGTAAAAATCTCAACTATCTTCTAAGAGCTACTACGAGCTAATCCATTTGGTTTGAGGTCGACCTATCTCGACTCATCTTAGGCCTTCATAAGCATGTACTTACCCTTGGCTTCGTAAGCCAACCACCTAATTGACATTTTAAGAGGACCTTAACTTGGAACATTTGGCATGCTTTGCATAACCATTATTGACTTCACTAGAGGGAATGGTTAAACATGGATGTGGCCTAGCTCCCACATTTACAATAACCACTCCTAACTCCCCACTACTCCATGATTTCGAGAGGTGCATAACCATTGGAAGTCTGCCTACTATAAATGTCTTCATCACATATTCCAAAAAGCAAGTATGTTACTTTGATAACCCATAGACTCACTAATCCTTACACACTTTAGATATAGTCTAACTTGAGCATTAGAGTGACCACACTAGTAGGGGATATTCACGGATCAATTAACCGGTTCGTGGCTCTATTTTTTAAACCTAATCGTAATGATCGATTTTTAATATCCCAATTCTTAATCGATCCATTATAAATGGTTAACCATCTTAACGGTTAATCATTTTATTCGATTAATTTTTTCAATTTTTAGTTTTTAACTATTTAACATAACGGTTTCAACAAATCAAATTGATAATTTTAATAAACCTTATTTTTTAGCCTTTATCATAGAATTTTTGTTTAAATTATTTTATATATATTATAAGAGCTAAAAAAAAGAAAAATCAAATAAAGGAAAAGGAAAAAAAATAAGCCCTTGGATGTATCATCATCAACAAAAATAAAATCAAATCAATTACTACGTTAACTATTTTCATCAAATATGGGACAATTGTACTTTAATCAAAATTCAAGGAGCATTAATATATGTAAATTATATATATATATATATATATATTTTAAAACAATAATTATATGTATATGTAAATCATATATATAATATATTTATAAATATTGAAAACGGTTAATTGTTAACTTTCGGCTTTTTATGGTTATAAACTGAAAAAAATAAAAACTATAATCATAAACCAAAACAAACAAACCGGTTAATCATATTTTTCGAATTGATTTTTTTCGACTTGATTGTTTTTTTTCATACCTCTACACACCAGGCAACCCTTAGCGCACCATTTACAGTGTTTTGTTTTGTAGCTTTGTGTACAAACCTAAAAGACAAGTCTCAATATTCAATTTGACCTGTATCAGTTTTGAACTAATGAATAATACAACATGGATGATGATGAATTCCATAAAATTTAAGGTTTTTTCTAGGAAGTCAAATGGTAAGAATTTTGGTGAAGATGTGATTATTGATTCTTCAAATTGTCAAATTTTTTAATAGATTAAATAAATGTTATTTAAATTTAAAAAATGCGACAAATGAATAAGTTGGCTTTAAAGTGTGTAATACATTGTATCATATAACATTTATTCACGAAGTTAGCTTAGGTAGTATCAACAACACATAAGCATGCAATTGAGTGTCAAAATTGGCATTTAAAACTTTAGGTACTAATTAAAAAAAAAAATCTGTCATAAATTTAGCTATCAAACACCACATCATTCTTAAAAAAATGTTTAAAACCTGTCATTAGTCATCACTGGATTTGATAAAGATAATAGTAGCAATAAAAATATTATTTGAATGGGTGAATTAACATCTCATATGTTTTTTGAAAACATTTGAAATTAGATTTATTACATATGCATATACTCGATCTATTTGAATAATCTTTTTTTTTATCCCTATCTAATTTATATTTGTATTTAATCTTTATATAATCTATATTTAATTAATTAATTTTTTATTTTTATTTTTATAAATGCCTTGATTTAAAGGGGCACCACATCAAAAAATAAAAAAAGAGTTGACGATACAAATGGTTGATATCGATACGGGTTGATCATATAACGAGTTTTTTGCTGGGAAAAAAAGTCACCATGTGGCTAGCTGATCCTATCTGTGTTTGAAAGCATGTGGGCCAAATTCATATATAATTAACTTTATTAGCCACAAATTTGAATATTTCTTTTTCCCGACAGACATCATAGGTCACTCCACTTTGAAAAATATCATTTCGGCTCATTCTGCAAACTTCCAACTCGTCACGTGCCTCAAGCCTTTCAAAAAATCCCTACTCTTCAACCTCCCACCAATCACGGTTAGCCACGTCAACGACAAAAACCACCTAGCCCACCTTGTCCCACCGTTTTCCTGGATCCAACGAGCCCAGCTCAGCCATAATTCCCACACCCCGTGAGCCAAGCCATATTCCCTCACCAATGGGTCGATATTTTCGGCTCAAATATTTGATCCCTTGAAAATGCCATTCACAAACTCTAATTCTAATAACCCTTATGAAATAATTTTTTTAAAAAAAAAACCCACAAATAACTCGTCGAAATAAAGACCAATAAAATAAAAATTATTTTAATTGGTACTAAGAAGTACTCTTGCTAAGACATATTTCCCTAACACTATATCAAAGCAATGTCTAAAATATGAAAAAATATTTAATGAGTAATACACATTACGTGTATGTATCAATTATATTTTAATAAATGAATAAAATAGTTTGTAGTTTTTAAAATAATTACAACTATATGATTACATGTTAGAATATCATTTATAGTTACATAGCACATATATATTATACGTGGCATATAATACCAACCGAAACCTTTGTAAATTTCCAGACGTTTGGGGGAGCAGCTCTTTTTCCATATTGTAAAGATATCATAGCATTTTTATAAAAGAATAGTCCTCATATGAATTAAGTGATAAAATTTCTTTGTTTTTTCCCCCCTTAATTACAAAGATCGAAGAATTTAAATCTAACTTATATCATATTTGAGAGGTGAGTACTAATATCATTATAAGATCTGAAAAAGCAAATTTAGCTATAGGAATTCAATTAATGGGTTTGTAAATTTACTTTTTAACTTTCACGGATGGAGGGTGGGGATTAACAAGCATAAAGCGGGTTAAGTAAAACTTTATTTAGATCAATTCTAACGGATCCAAGTTTTCAAAATAATTAACTCATTTGTCCATGACGGAACCGATCCTATTATTATCTAATGGCTCACACCATATCAAACCATGATCGGATCACTAAAATAGTTAATATTTTAATTAATATATATTTTAACGATTAAATGATTAAATAAATGATCTCGTTGGCAGAACCAAGCTGATGTAACCAATCTAACTACAAAGGGTCCTGCAAGTTCAAGATGCTAAAATCTCTCTTACCTTACTTATTGTGAATTTATAAGGTTATATTGTTCACCTAGACATCGTCATGGCTCCATAACCGAATCGAAGCGGAATCACCGGTTCTAAGTCTTAAAATTAAGGAACCGAAATTAGAACCGTCTCCTACGATTTCGATCCTATTCCATGGAACCACCGATTCTCGATTTCGGTTTTGGAATCACGGAATCGTCTTTTTAAAAAAAATAAAAATATATTTTTAATTTTTAATAAAATAAATTTTAAAATCAAAATAATTATTGAATCTACAAGTATTAAATTATTTAACCAAAAAATTTTTAAATTTATTTAGAATGCACATTTATATGTATACAAACATATTTAATATCAATTGTGGTTGGTATATGATATTGTAAAATACTCTAGAAGATAAAAAGAAAATTATAATGCAAAAAATAGTTTCACATTATTAAGAAAATGAATTTCGCTTTTAGGAGAAGTTTATTTAAATTATTTATATATGATTTCAAGCTATGTTTTATTTGTGTCATTAATAATAACATATTAAATATTGCAAATAAGCAATAAATTTTACTATTTATATGAAATAATTTGAATATTAATAATTATATTTTTATATTATTTTTTATTTTTCTTTTTTTAGATGGACCAGCGGTTCCACTAGTTTTAGGCCAAAAAATCGCCTAGGAACCGTGAAACTGACAGTTCCATAGCTAATTCTAGAATCGGTCAACTGATCCAGTGACGATTCCAATTCGATTCCCGATTTGGAACAAAATAATGTCTATGTCTATGTTCACCTATGATAATATTTAACATGGGAAAATAGTCAACATGGATATTGGTACGTGCTGTCTGCTGATACTTGCATTTGCTCTAAGTGGGCTAATTTTAGGTTAAAATAATTTATTTTAAAAAAAAATAGAGTAAAGATGTTGAATAGATCTCACATGCTTTGATTAGTGGACCTTGTACTCACATTATGTGTATTTATTTTAAACACATTATGTATGTTTTAAATTAGTAAATAATTAAATAAAAATAATTGTATAGACATATATGATATATCTATATAAAACTCGCCCAAAAAATATTTTTATGTTTGTGTCATCTATGATACAAAATAACTTAAATAATATATGCGATCATATTTGTTTAGATTGATCAAATTTTTTATCAAATACCTAAGTTAGAAATGACTATTAAATTGACATCGAATCAATACTAGACCGATGAGTTAAACACACCCTAAATTAACAAATTACTTATCCTATTTCAGTTTACCTTAATTCATCTCTTTACATTTTAATTTCATAGAAAATATAGAATAAAAGATTTTATTAAAAAAGAAAAACAACACAATCTAAATAAGCGAGATTATCATTTTTAAGTTTGCGGTGAATGTGTAAAAATCATGTAATTGTAGGGCCATAAGTGCAATTAAGCTTAATATACTTTTGTTTTTATCTTTCTTCTAATCTCCTTTATAAACCCCTAATAAACACAGGGCTGTGCATCGTTGTAGCTATCGGACACTCGTTTTCAAGTGTTCAAATCTTAAACTCTGCCATACGGCGCCTGCGGAGCTCCGATCTTCTCCGTTCTCCGGGAAAATCTCTCTGTTGCCACTGGAGAAGTCACGGTGAGTCCCTCATTATTGTTATTATTATTATTGTGTCCTCCTACATATAATTTTTTACACTTCCTTTCTACTTCTATTATTTGTAACTGTAAATGATTTAGTTAAGTACACTGATTCATCTTGATCTAACAAAGCTGCACCGACTAATTGCAAGGGAATGAATCTTTAGAACTATAAATGTGTAATTTTTTTTCTGTAGTAATGATTTTTTTTTTCACTTTTCTTAGCAAAAAGTTGGCTGCTTTTTGTCAATTTGTATCTGAAATTAGTCAAATTTGTGAAAAGTTGGTATATTTTGTATATCTACGTGATATTGAATTTTGGGTGTACGTTACATTTTTCATTCGATGATTGGATTTAGTCAATTATGCGAAAAGTACGTGTGATGTTGAATTCTGGATGTGTTTTCTCAAATATAGATTTGGGTTTAATTAGTCTTTTTCTTTTGATTTTTTGTTTATAATTTTTGTTTTTGAATTCAGGTGATTGTGGTTCCTATGGAAATGGAAAGCAAATTTATCAGTACAGATAACAAGATTTTCAATGTGGGTCTTCTCCTTGTGGCCACAATGGTCGTGGCCAAGCTGATTTCAGCTTTGATAATGCCGAAATCTAAGAAACGTCTCCCTCCGGTTGTCAAGACCTTGCCTCTTGTTGGTGGGCTCTTCCGATTTCTGCAGGGTCCTATTGTGATGCTAAGGGAGGAGTATCCGAAACTCGGGAGTGTGTTTACATTGAGTTTGTTGAATAAGAAAATCACTTTCTTGATTGGACCTGAGGTGTCTGCTCATTTTTTTAAGGCATCAGAGTCTGATCTCAGTCAGCAGGAAGTGTACCAGTTCAATGTGCCTACTTTTGGACCTGGTGTGGTGTTTGATGTGGATTACTCGATAAGGCAAGAGCAATTTCGGTTCTTCACGGAGGCTTTGAGGGTGAACAAGTTGAAGGGATATGTTGACCAGATGGTTATGGAAGCAGAGGTAACTTAATTGCATTGATATTGAGGCTTAACTTTCTTTTGTGATGCAGTACTTTACTTCACACTGCTGGAGTGCTCGGATGTCAAAAATGGTGATACCAGCCTAAAAATTATTTCATTTGTGTGAATGATTAGACTGTATCCATATTCATAAAATATTTGAGATATGGTCTAGCTTTTGCTTGGGAATAGACTGCTCTTTTGCATTCGGCAATGGGCAATATAAGTTAGAGAGAAGCTTCATGTGCTTCTGGTAGTAGATGTACCCATTTGAGTTTGAATACGCTATTTCAACACAATAAAAAACATGTGTTAGAAAATGGTGTCTTTGAATTGTATGACAACAGATATTCATCTGTCTAGATTCTTGTTCTTGAGCTATATAATGAGAATGCTCACCTTTTTACAACCTAACGCCTTTTGCTTTAAGGTGCATCAAGTTGTGTTGAAGACTAAGTGCCGGATGCTTGTATTTTCTCTTCTTCACTATCATGTTCTCTGATGCTTTGGACCTTTCATTTAATTGGTGTAAAGGTATTCATATTAAGAATTTGTATTGAGTTTGGGCCTTGCACTTACGTGTTTGGAATTGTACAGGAGTATTTCTCAAAATGGGGAGCCAGTGGTGAAGTCGACCTAAAGTATGAACTAGAGCACTTGATTATATTGACAGCCAGCAGATGCTTATTGGGCAGTGAAGTTCGTGAGAAGCTCTTTGCTGATGTCTCTGCCCTTTTCCATGATCTTGACAATGGAATGCTGCCCATCAGTGTTATCTTCCCATATCTGCCCATTCCAGCTCACCATCGCCGTGATAAGGCTCGTAAGAAGCTTGCTAGTATCTTTGCCAGTATCATTTCTTCACGTAAACTTGCTGGCAAGACAGAGGAAGACATGTTACAATCCTTCATTGACTCAAAGTACAAAGATGGCCGCCCAACAACAGAGGCAGAGGTCACTGGCCTGCTAATTGCCGCTCTCTTTGCTGGACAGCATACAAGTTCCATCACCTCAACATGGACTGGAGCATACCTTCTTAGCAACAAGAAATACCTATCTGCTGTTTTAGAGGAGCAAAAAAACCTGGTGGCAAAGCACGGGAACAATGTGGATCATGATATCCTGTCTGAAATGGATGTCCTGTATCGCTGCATCAAAGAAGCCCTGAGACTCCACCCTCCATTGATCATGCTGCTCCGAAGCTCTCACAGTGATTTTTCAGTTACAACACGTGATGGTAAAGAATATGATATCCCAAAGGGCCATATCGTAGCCACATCTCCCGCTTTTGCAAACAGACTACCTCACGTGTACAAGAATCCTGACACCTATGATCCCGACAGATTTGCACCAGGCAGGGAAGAAGACAAGGTGGCTGGTGCATTCTCTTACATTTCTTTTGGTGGTGGCAGGCATGGGTGTCTTGGGGAGCCTTTTGCTTACTTGCAGATCAAGGCCATCTGGAGTCACCTCTTGAGAAACTTTGAGCTGGAATTGATCTCTCCCTTTCCAGAGATTGACTGGAATGCTATGGTTGTGGGTGTAAAAGGAAAGGTCATGGTGCGATACAAGAGGCGGGAACTTTCTGCAAATTAGGATTCAAATCAACTTTTGTGTTTAGTTATGTTTAAATGGGTAGTTTGTCTGCTCCTTTCTTAGCTCTTGTTTGTGTTTGCTTTTTAACTTAACGAACCTAGTTTTGGCATGTCTAGTACTCCTATATCCTATGGCAGATCTGTCTGTGTGCTTCTCTTGTAACTGCTGCGTCCTGGATGTATGAATTATGTGATTTAACTCATGCAATGGCCTTTTGAAAGGATTCTGCTATTGCTGCTGCTGCTGCTGCTGGTTCCTGGGAAGAGGGTGTGTTTTGGGGTTAAGTATATTTGTTATCATGGTAAAAATTATTAATGCACCTAATATATTTGCTCATTATTGTAGAATCTTCGATTCCTCATCTTTAAGATAGGTGTTTTTAGATGTACTTTATTATTTTATTCATGGATTATAAATTAACGAAGAAATTGTATAATTATTGATCCGTCAAAGTAAAATCATGCGATTTACATATTTATATGTGAGTTGCATGTCTTACATGCAATTCACATGTAAACATGAATTGCATGATTAACGTGTCATTCAACGTGAATTCTTGTTCCAAATGTGATTTATTAAGGATTATATTGAATTGCATTTTAATAATATGATTCAACATTGTAGAAATTTTAGTTGAATTGCGTATTGTAGAGACATTTCTTATGTAAAATTATGAATCACATAAAGAAAATGTGATTCGTATGGTGCTCTCGTTTCTTGCTTGGATTCTTGAAGATGGTGCCTGAAACAAAGACAATGTCATTAGATGGGTTGAAGGTGGCTTTAAAAGGCACAACATGAGAAGCTTTTAGCCAATTTAGCAGTAGAGGATGACAACATCCAACCTTGAGGACAAGGTTGTTAACAAGGGGAGAAATTGTTATAACCCATATACAAGTACGAGAAATAGGAACAAAAACAACTAAGATTCGGTTGAATCAACAGATTATAGTTTATAACAATAACTGATTTTATTTGTAGTAGTTAATAGATAACAGAATTATAATAGATCTATTTTAGATGTACATGTATAAATATCAAATAGATGAAAGAAAAAGAGTATCTGAGCATTTAGAAGAAATATTGGAGTCTCTTATGAGATTCGGAGTGTGATGAGCTCGACTTCATCAAGTTGCTATTCCTATAAAATAATAAACACCGTTAGAGTAAAGAAAGTTAGTTATAAAGGGATATTAGGGTTTGATATCTTAGAAAATGGGAGGTGGAAATAACGAAGAGTAGAAATAGGTAGGTTAATCTCAATTAGTAAGCTAGGCTTTGATATCTAAGTGGATCGAGTGTTATCATTAGCATTGGTAAATTTGTAATTAATTTCATTTTATTTGTATTTAAGTAATTTTTTCTTTTAAAAAATTGATAGACATATATTTACCCATAAATTAATTAAATTATTAAAAACAGTGGGGAAGCTTCTTCTTCTATTATTATCATCATTATCATGATCATTTTATCATCATCATCTGATAAAAAATTAGCAACAAAGGCAGAAAGGAGAACAAACATTTCTCGCTGTTAATAATTCTTTGAAATCGAGTCCTTTCTCATATTATTTATTAAATTTCTTAGAAAATTGATGTTATGTATAACCATGCTTTCATTCTCCATCTTTAAATATTTGTTTATTTATTTTTTCCAAAACTAATAATCTTTATTGAGAATGAGCAAATTGGGATTCATTTATTAATTTTGAAAAGGAAAAAATCACAGATAACAGTAGTCCTAGATTCAAAAAAAATTATTGAAGCCTTTGACTTAATTACATGATTCTAGAGTTGCCTTTCATCATTGAAAGACTAGAAGTCCAAGATTTTTCCCAAAAAGCCGTTATTCATGTGATTGGTAGTAATAGTGATGCAATTAAAAAAATTTTAGATACATAGATATATAACGGAACATATTTTCGTCTTTCTTTTAGTTAATCTCTAATGGAGATTTTTTTTTTTTTCAATTCCAAATACGAAAGAGTCCAAGTCCCACACATGTGAAATGCTGCAATTTTAGGTTTGTTTGTTTCGTTATTTTTTTATCATTTTGATCTCATCTTTTTATTGTTTTCAAATAAATTATTTGTAAAAAATAGACATTGAGACAAAGTTTTTTACTTATAAACTAATCAAATAGAGCAAATGCTGATATGAAATAAATATAATACAAATATAATATAAATACCGATAAAAAATAGACCATCCAAATAGACCAGTCTTCTTATGCAACTATATCCTACATGTCCTTTCTAATTGGTAAACCTAAGAATTAAGGGAGATTAAACTATTAGAGCCAGGTGCATGTGAATTGTATATTTAAAAAGAAAAATGGGTTAATTATAAAAGCATAACATGTATTTTGATCAATTTGCAAATATATTATCTATGTTATCTTTTTTTACAATTGGATGACTCAAATTTCATAGAAGAGTGTCAATATTATTTAATAATTTTAGAATGACACATGTTAATATTTTATTGGTCATAAATATAATTTTATATATTTTTAAATTTTTTATTGTCAAAAATATAATTTTATAATATATTATTTATCTAATTTTATTTAGTATTATTTTTATTATATTAATTTTTTTAGACCAATAAGATTGCAACACATTCCCTCTAATAGTAATTAATAATATTGATACTTCTTTATAAAACCCGATTCACCTAATTATTAAAAAATGTAACACGTGTCATATGTTTGCAAATTGCTTAAAACAAGGGTCATGTTATTATAATTTACCCAAAAAAAAAAAAACAAAAAGCTACTTCCAGTTCTAGTCTGGATCCTAGATGCATGAAAATTTATATAATATTAATGTCGTGGCAAAAGAGAAAAAAGAATACCCGAATGTTGGTGTGAGACTACAATAATGTGTTGGCACCAACTTCAGTCCATAAATTAATAGTTATATACTGTAGGGTAGAAGGGATATTTGCTCTAAAAGGGTGAAAAATATCATTTGATGTTTGCAAATATTAATTTGAAATCATCTTAGTTTTTGAGAATTTAATTAAGAGGTCCATGACAATAATTATGAAGATTATACGTTTAGCCGTGATTATCCGTCTATTAAAACTCACACGTATCTCAAATAATTGATGGGCGTAGGATGCAAATAATACGGTTCCCAATCCCAAACTACACGCGGATGCTCGATATTCCCATCCTATCCTAGGAATAAACAAGAGAAACATGTTCATCAAGAGTAACTTTATTCAATGAGTTCTGTTCTCCCTTATAAGTTAAAGGAAAATAATAACTAATATATAGAGTCTTCAACAATTCTAAATGTAAATGAAAGATTATACACTATTAATTATGGAAAATAAACAAATAGAGATAATGAGACCAATTTTGTTAATATTAATGATCCTAAAAAATAACAAAGACTTTATAAGAAAACATCTTACTAGATAGTAAGTAATTAACCAATGCATTGAAAGTTTAGAATTTGTCACTTTCTATGCTTGTATCAACATGCTGATACTCATCCTACCAACAAGTTAGTAGGGCTAAAGTTTGCAAAATTCCTAGCAAATTCTATAGATTTACTTGTCAAACAAAAAATTTTCACACACTGTTTCAGGAAAAAAAGTTTGTACCTTCATAACCATTTCAAAAACATAATCAAACATTAATTACTCCCCCCTTCAAACAATTTAATCATCATAATTCTTTTGAATCACCAAGAAATTTAAGAAAACTTTTGACTTCTGCACTTAGTAAATGCACATCATTTGTTTATAATTTATTTATATGTGCATTAATATGCATTTCCAATTAGAAATCATCTTTATTCTCACATTACAACACTATGTAACTATTATCACTTACCACAAACACGATATAGGGTTATATCTCTTTGCATCTTGTGCCATTTCTCATTGGACATCTATTCTCACAAATTAGCTCTTTTGAATCGACGTTTGCCAAGAATAGACATCTCCTTCCAGCTTCCTACTTTACTACTCTCACTAACCTCTTTTCTAAATTAAAATATATATCAACTGGTGCAACATAATTTAAAAAAAAAAAATTATATAATTAGCATAATTAAGAATACGTCATTGTTGATAAGAATATACATCACCTTCCAACTCCTACTTTACTACTCTCACTCGCCTCTCTTCTAGGAAATTTAAAATTTGTTAAAAAAATTAAAAAAAAAATATACTTACCAACACAATATAATTTAGAAATTTTCATTTAGTTGAATTGACCACAAAAATTGAGAGATTTGAATATTTTATTCGAAGTCTCTTACCTATTAATTGTAAATTGTAGATCTAAACTTTTATCTATGTACAGATTAACCTCCTGAACTTTCAATGTAAGTTTTGTCTTTTGAAAATTAACGTAGTTAAGGACACTTAATATTTTCTATTAAGACAAAACTCAGGGAGTTGCAAAACATCCCTTCAAATTTTCATCTATGTGTAGACTCATCCCCTAAACTTCTATCAATGTGCAGGTTTACTCCCTCCAAATTCATGGAAAAGTTAATTGTCCTTAACCGTGCCAATGCCTGAAAGTTTAAGGGGTTAAAAAACTCACTTTGAGAGTTGAAGGGATGAATCTGCATCTTAATAAGAGTTCAAGGAGTTAATTTGCAAATTCGCCTTTGAAAATTGGAAGAAGATTTTGTTGTCTTGATAATGCATCTTGCACAAGCAATAACTAGTACATTCTCACCGCCATAACGACAACCACTATTTCTTATGTGCTCCAATACCATCATATGTATGTACACTTTCTTTAAACATTTAGTTAAGCCTTCAACCAAGTGATTCATGTTACATTGGAAAGTATAATCTAGGACTTTACTTCCTCGACTATTTCCATGAAAATCATTACAAACACTATTAGTCGACATAACACTAGTTAGAAACTGACTCTATTACTACCTAGCATAATGTAAATTGTAAGCAATAAGAGCTTTGTAGCCTTATGATGCACATGGATCAATATACCAATCCTAATCTCAGATAATGAGAAGGCTTTTGTTGGATTCTTCATAAGTAACTCAAAACATACCTAAATGATTATAATTAGTCAACTATGGAAACTAAAACAAAAATAATTTATAATAAGCAAACGAAATAAAAGGTAAATTACAAAAAGAAGTATCAATGATTCAATATTTGAGAGTAAATTCATTTAAGGTATCAATATTTCAAGTAGATAAAAAAAAAAATCAACATTTGAGGGTTAAATTCATTATTAACATTTCAACTGTTAAAAAGAGGAACCATCATTTTACAAAGGAAGTCAAGCAAGGTATTAATAATTGGCTATCAAGAAAAATTAAGAAAACTTAATTGAAAATTTATCTAAATATTGATACTTTAAATGAATTTGATAAAATGTTGATACATCATTTGATCACTTTATAAAACGTTGATTCCAACTTTTAACTATTTAAAACATTGGTATCTTAAATGAACTTATTCCTAAACATTGAGACATTCTTGTTTAGTTTACCTTTAAATAAAAATTTAAATTATAAAATGAATATTAAGTGCTATCATAAAAGATAAAGAAAACAATTAAAAATAAACATTTAAAAGAATCGTATTTTGACGAACGTATGATGACATTGTCTTTATCTTTGCTTATTTTAGTTATCCTCACATAGAGTTGAGGAAAACACGTTATACTTACTTTCATGATTTCATTTTGTCCCTTTAGCTTTAGTAGACTAAATTTAGTAATGAGGAGGCTTTCCAATGGACTTTTAGGTTATATTCATACTAAAACCCCTTATGATAAAGACATAGAGAACCTGGCAAAGGGATAGAATTTTCCTGATAGAGGTAGAATTATAACTTTTTCCTTATAGTCATCGATCAATCAAATATGGAGGGAGAAAGGAATGCTTTTCCAAAATCCCTAAAAAAGCATGAGATGCTACAATTTCTAATTGAAGCAAAATGGAATGACTTCAAAGCCTTAATTCCTAATGAGGAATCTCTAGAACAATTGTTAAATAAAATACGAAAGTTAGTAATTGATGAAACATGGCTAGTCATCAGAAAAACACCTAGTGATTCCTTGTAAATAGCTTCATAACCTAAGTGTATGTACCATGAAAGGCTTTAGAAAAAAGTAATTCAAACAAACCTTTCTCTTTAATTTAATCATCTCAATCAAAAAAAGTTTTGAATATCACATATTTAAGTCAATTGTGACATCAATTGGCTAAAACTAGTCAACCACGTAGGTGGCTTAGCCAAGTAAGAGTCTTCAAAGTTCTTATATATGGTTAAAAAATCAATATATGGAAACATATTATAATAAGCAAAACTCTTTCTAAGTTTCAAGTTATAACTCGTCAAAATCAGTTGCATTTCCAAGCAACCCAACCAACCACATTTCATATAAATCTCCCTTGGGAAAAATGTGAAACCTAAAATTGTAATATTAATGATCCCCATTTCCTATAATCGTAGACTATGGATCATCACCAGCATTAAACAATCTGTTACAAATCACCATAGCCTATGTAATTTTTTTTCCTATTCTAATCAATCATGTATCACATAAGGGTGGCAAAAAGATTTTTTTTTTAAAAAAAGAATGATAATGTTACCAAGCCATGAGAATCTTAGTTTTGCACTTTTAGTCACATGTTTAGGTTTCTAATAAATCTAAATTATTCCTAATTTATAAGTGTTAAATTATACTTTAATTGGTCATTGTAGTGGGTAATGTTACAAAAATAGCATTAAATGTCTTCTTATTTTATTACTAGCCTTTAAGATATTCATTTGAAGAAAATGAAGGATTTCATGAAGTTTAGACATAGTTTTGACGAGAACAATGTGGACGACACAAGATCAACACAACCATATTGACTAGCTATGTATTTTGAAATTGCCTAAACCACTCCAAAGGAGCTGAAAAAGAAAACAAGATCGAGTCAGCCATGTCTCAGTTGTGTCTCATCCATATTTAAGGAATTTCATGTCTAGAGAGCCACATGGGCACAAGACATGGTTATGTCTTACTTGTGTCCTCAACATTTTGCAATTTTTAGAAGCAATGTAAATTTAGAAAGTCCAAGATCACAGTTGAAGAAAAAGACAACTTGGGATATTCATATTTTTTAAAAGACTTAATGAATCCAATTTCCACATTTATGGAGCTTATCAACTTTCAAATATTTGAAGCCTTTGCTTTCTAATTAAGAAGAGATGACTTTTTTTTTTTTTTTTTTACTAGACTTCAACCTTTCTATTATGGAGGAACTAACTTCCTATTCTAAGGCATGAAGGAGCTCTTTATAAGGAGAGAAGACCCTTTGGCAACAATAACAAACATAACACAAATTTTAAAGCATTACTTATATGTATTTAGATTACAACAAGTCAAGAGTGTGCTTCAATTGAGTTATAAAACTAGGGACTCATGTTTCTTTATACTTCCTATGTTTTTGTAATTACTCCCATGGAAGAGTAAATTTTTTGTTTAGATTTTGATAAACTCTAAGATACTTATACGATTTGTACTTATTGTTTTCAATTTATTAATTGATTTCATGAATCCTATTATGTTACTTTAATTATTATCTCGAATTAATAGTCTGGAATATTGATTCTTGATTTGATTCACATAAATTAATTAAAGATTTCTTTTGTGAATAGGTCCATACAATTTAAAAGAGTTGCATGCAATCCTAAAAATAGGACGAAATAAATATTCGATATTACAGGCAAGCTTAACATAGGAATTCTAGATCGATAATGTTGTTGTAGGAGTTTTAACTAAAAGCATATTTCAGTTAATCAACCTAGGATTATGATTCAATAATCTCAAAAAGAGATATTAAATTATTTTCGGAATTTCTACGATTCAAGAATATCAACAACAAAATTGAAATTATCATTAGTGGAACCATATAAAACTCTAGTAGGTATTTGAATGAGGATGGACATGGTTCGATTAACGAGTCAATAATCCTAATTTTTGAACCAAATCAATCCATTATTAATAGTTAATTGCCATAACAGTTAACTACATTTTTTTTTTTCAGTTTTCCAATTTTAACCATTTAACATAATAGTTAACCAAAAGTTGCAATGTCAGTAGGTCTATAAAAAGTTAAACCCTTTTGTTTCATAATTACATCTAAAAATTGTAAACTAACAAGTTAAATATCACAATTACATAAAAAAATTACAAATTAACAAGTTAAATAATTCGAAAACCAATAACAAATTAGGAATATAGCTCCAATACAATATTACATAAATTAAAACTTTATCTATTTATATTTTTTAAGAATTAATTATATTTTATATTTTATATATATAGTTATAGATATCGAATTGGACCGTTAATCGTTGGTTTTTCATGGTTGCAAATCAACACTGAAAACTAAAAAAAAAAAATAAAAACTGTTATCCTAAAGCGAAACTAATGAACTGGTTAATCATATTTTTTTAGTTTATTTTCTGATTTGGGTTTGATTTTATCAGGGGGTTTTTTTCGTACCCCTAAATTTGAAATCTAAATGATTTTTCAAATTCATTAATCTTTACTAAACTTGACTTGTTGCTACTCCTTTTTCAATTAGTTATATCTCATTATATTCAATTTTGCAAGTTAAACAATAAGAGAAAAGGCAATTATTAGCATTCATTGATCCATGTGGAACGATGGGTCTACTTGTCTAAAGTATGATCTTGATTGGATTAAAGTTTGAGATTTTTAACTTACTACTAATTTTGTTTTATACACAATATGTACCACATCAATTTCGATTCAATACCACCACAATTATTTAGTATAATTACGAAGTTTCCATTGATTAAAAAATCCCATTGCAAAGGGAAATTGGCATGAATGAAACACACAATTATCGCTAGTTAAAGTTATCACAAAATTTTTGGTAAGCAAATCGAAACCATTCTTGAATGATATCATTAGTCCTTTTCAAAATGCTTTAACCTAATAAAGATAATATAAGGCAACGCGGTGATAGTTTACAAAGTATTTCATTTTCTTAAACATAAAAGAAAAATTAAGAAAAGCCATTATGCAATCAAAATTGATATTCAAAAGCTCATGACAGAGTTGATTAGCTTTTCCTTGAAAAATCAAAGGTGAAATTGGATTTTGATGCCTTTTAGATTAGGGGGGCTATGATTTGTGTTAGATCAATTTCTCATAATTTAGTTGATGTGTGCTTGGCATGATTTTGTGAATTCGATGACTTTAAGAATCGAACATGGACCTTGACTTGATAGAATATCTAGAATCGAATCAAATGTATAATTGAACGTGACCCTAGAATTGAGAATCCCACAAACCTTGATATAGATTAATGGAAAATACCTTAACTCAAGATTGAGTAAACTTGAGAACCTTGATAAAGATCATGACCCCTCAGATAATACCAACTAAGATCCTCGGTATGTGAAGAACATAATTCTTGAAGAGTTCAAGTTCTTGAAAGAACTAAAGAGAAGAATAAACTCTCAATATGATTAATCTTTATCAAAAGTTGTTTTTCATATAATGACCAAGCCTATTTATAAGCTAAAATCCCTAGGCTAAAAGAAAAAATGAAAGTAATCTAATAAAAATTAGGTAACTAAATAAAGAAAATCCGAAGTTGAGATGTAGGTCGGCAGCTTTAAGATGTAGGCTGATGGCATTGGGAATGTGGCTAGCAACCTTAGTTTAGCCTCATCTGTCGTATCGTATCCTCCCTCTAAGTTGCACAAAAAATAGTAAATATCCTCATTTTCAGCGCCAAATCGACATTAGCAAAGTTTGAGTAATCTTTAATAAACTTCTACATAAATCCTTGGAATTCTTCCCGAAGCTTCTTGTCTCTATTTCATATAACCATTCCCTCAGGTACTTGAAGTGGACGTGTAGGACTCAATGCAGTTGGATTCCCATCATTCCCACTCTCTTCAAAAGGATTTGTGCTCGAATCTTTCACACCTACATCAAAGGGAGTTAAATCAGCCACATTAAAAGTAGCAGTTACGTTATACTTACCTGGTAGATCCAACTTGTAGGTGTTATCATTAATCTTTTCAATTACTTGAAATGGTCCATCTCCTCATGGATCTAGCTTTGACTTCCTTTGAGCTGGGAACTGCACCTTTCTTAAATGCATCCAAACCTAGTCATTGGGTTCAAAAGTCACTCGCTTTCGACCTTTATTTGCCTGTTGAGCATACTGCTCGTTCAGCTTTTCAATTCTCTGTCGCACCTACTCATGTAGCTTATTTACTGCCTCCGCCTTCCCTTTACCATCTAAGCTAGCATGCTTATCAACAGAAAGTGGTAATAAATCTAAAGGGGTTAGCAAGTTAAAACCATAAACAATTTCAAACGGTAAAAAACTAGTAGAAGAATAAACAGTGTGATTATATGCAAACTTAATGAATAGTAAACACTCTTCCTAAGTTTTAACATTCTTTTGTAACACAGCACACAATAGAGTTGTCATAGTTCTATTTACTACTTCTATTTGTCTATTAGTTTGTGGATGACATGTAGTAGAAAACAACAGTTCAATTCCTAACTTACTTCACAAAACCTCCCAAAAGTAGCTTAAAAATTTGACATATCTAGTACTAACAATAGTCTTGGGAACTCCATACAACTAGACAATTTCTTTAAAGAATAAATAAGCTATATGAGTAGCATTGTCAATCTTATTACATGCAATAAAGTGTGACATTTTAGAAAACCTATCCATAACAACAAAAATTAAGTCACAACCCATTTTTTACCTAGGAAATCCCAAGACAAAATCCATAGAAATGTCAGTCCAAGGTACACTAGGTAGTGGAAGAGGTGTATACAACCCATGGGGTATTACTCTAGATTTAGCCTTTCTGCAAATACCACAATGATCACAAATCCTTTCCATATCCCTACACATATGAGGCCAATAAAATTTCTCAAATAAAATGTCTAGAGTTTTAGTCACTCCAAAATGCCCCATCAACCTACCTCCATGTGACTCTTGGACAAGCAATTCTCTCATAGAAAATTTAGATATACATAATCTACCCTCACGAAACAAAAATCCATCATGTCGATAAAATTTATTAAAAGTCCCCTTTTCACGTGCTTAAAAAACAAACGAAAAATCATCATCCCTAGCATATAACTCCTTTATGTGCTTAAACCCAAGCAATTTAGTATTAAGAGTAGAAAGAAATGCATAACTGTGTGACAAAGCATCGATGATAACATTTTCCTTACCTTGCTTATACCGAATGACATGTGGAAATGTCTCTATAAACTTCATCCATTGGGTACATCTCCTATTCAACTTTCCTTACCCCTTCAGATGTTTCAATGATTCATAGTCGCTATGAATCACAAACTCCTTTCGCCACAAATAATGCTACCAAGTCTCCAAAGCTCTTACTAAAGAATAGAGCTCCTTATCATAAGTAGGATAGCTCAAAGTTGCTAATTTCTCACTGAAGTATGCAATTGGCTTACCTTCTTGCATCAAAACATCTCCAATGCCAACGTCAAATGCATCGCATTCAATTTCGAAGGTCCTGGAAAAGTTAGGCAAAGACAACGAAAATGTAGAACACAATTTTTCTTTAAGTAAATTAAAAGCTTTTTCTTGTGCTTCACCTCATTTAAAGCCAATAGATTTCTTAACAACTTTAGTCAATGGTGCTGCTAGCGTACTAAAATCTTTCACAAAATGTTTGTAGAAACTAGCCAGACCATGAAAACTCCTCACCTCAGTAACACTAGTAGCTGTAGACCAATCCTTAATTGCTCTAATTTTCTCCTTACCTACCTCTATGCCTCTAGAACTAACAACATATTCTAAGAAAATAACCTTTTCTAGACAAAAAGAGCACTTTTTCAAATTAGCATATAGACACTCTTTCCTCAACACATCTAACACACATCTCAAATGTTTAACTTGCTCATTCAAACTTTTGTTGTATATCAAAATATCATCAAAATACATAATGACAAATTTTCCAATAAAAAGTCTCATAACATGGTTCATTAATCTCATAAACATACTAGGTGCATCAGTTAAACCAAATGGCATAACTAACCACTCATAAAGCCCAAATTTTGTCTTAAAAGCAGTTTTCCAGTCATCTTTCTGCGTCATCCTAATTTAGTGGTACCCACTTTTAAGATCAATTTTAAAAAATAAACAAGAACCATGCAACTCATTAAGCATGTCATCTAACCTAGGAATAGGATGGCAATACTTTACCGTTATCTTGTTGACGGCTCTACAATCCACACACATCCACTAGGTTCCATATTTCTTCTGTGTTAACCGTATTGGTACAGTACATGGGCTTATGCTCTCGTAAATAAAACCTTTTGCTAGCAAATCTTTATCGTACCTCTAGATCTTTTATGTCTCTTCAGGACTACACCTATATGTAGGCTTATTTGGAATAAAAGCTCCAGGCATAAAGTCAATTCGATGCTCAATGTCTCTAATAGGTGGTAATCCTCGAGGAGTCTCCTCAAGAAAAAGATCTCCATAATCTTGCAAAAGAGACACAACAACACTAGGAATAGAAGAGTTAAGTTCGTTAGTGTTAATCAAAGATTCCTTGTACATGAGTACAATTATTGGCCTTTTCTCATAAATAGCACTCGTATTATCACTCCTAGTAGCTAAGTAATTCAACTACTTTTTCCGCTCACTCTCTTTTCTTTTATCATCACTCCTTTCATTTTTCCTCTCTTCCGCTCGTGTTTTATTCTCACCATCTCTCATGTTTTCTCTCTTAGCTTCACCTGCTTTCATCATCTTATTCTCTTTTTCTAGCTTCAATTGACTTTCATGCATAAGTTGTGGTTATAGTGGTGCAAAAGTGAAGGTCTTACCATCCTTTCACATAATATAACGATTTAGATGCTCCTCGTATAAGGTGTTCCTAGCAAATTGCCATGGTCCACCCAACAAGATGTAGCTTGCATTCATGGGAACTATATTACACAACACTTCATCCTCGTAGCTGCCCATCATAAATGACAACATAACCTACTTATTCACTTTTACCTCTCTCAGATCATTCGGCTATTGCAATTGATAAGGTTTTGGTTGTTTCAGCATAGGTCACTTAACGTTCATACAACTACTCCATTTATAACTAAACTACATCCCTTACCTTGAACAATAGCCCTCACACGAAAGATATTTTCTTGCTACTGTTCCAAATCATTCTCTTCTCTTGTTGTGTATACAATGTAAGAATAATCACCATAGTCGCATTAGATGTGTCCATGTACTCATGATCGGTCACGTCTTCTAATTTAGGCATCTCATCATCTCCTTCGTCTTCACTCTCACTAGCAGTGCGATACTCATCTTTGCCTACGGCTACCATAGCTCTCTTATTAGGACATTGAAAAGCTATATGATCTGCTCCATCACACCTGAAACAATGCAAGTGGCTATAAAGCGATTGAGTTTCGGCCTTATCTTTGTCTTTATTAGCTCTATCATCCTTGGTTACAATTTACACAGGCTTTGACTTTTGTTCAACTTTATCATCTTTCCTCCAATTACCCCACAATGGAGTGGTTAAAAAGAAGCACCCTTGTTGAATTTTCCATTTCTCCTCAACTGTTCTTCAAACTTAAGAGCCATCTGATACATGTCATCCAGCTTTACATAATGTTGCAAATCAACCTCGTTTGCAATTTCTCTATGCAGCCTCGTTAAGAACATTGCCATTGTGGCTTCCCTATCTTCCTTAATATTGGCCTTCATCATTAAGGTCTCCATCTCCTTAAAATATTCCTCTATTCTCCTACTTCCTTAAGTAAGACCTTGCAACTTCCGAAACAATCTCCGATAATAGTGGCTAGGAACATACCTCTTCCTCATAATTATTTTCAACTCACATAATTTACTGATAGGATTCTCTAAATTCCTTCTTCGATTAATGATTAGTTGATTCCACCAAATGCTAGCATACTCACTAAACTTTACTACAGCAAGTTTCATCTTCTTTCTTTAAAGTGTTGATGGTAAGCAAACAAAAGCTTCATCTTCCTCTCCCACTCAAGGTACGCATTCAAGTAACTGTAACCTTGAAAAGAAGGAATCTTAAATTTAATGTCATCTAGGTTATCATCAATTCTCTGACTTCCATGCCATGCCTTTTCTCGTCATCTTCCCACACCTCTAGTAGTAGCAAACATCGCATACTCATAATCATTGCCATATCATCGTCATAGTCCTCTTGCTTCATGTAAGGCTTAGCTTAGCATTATGCCTAGGAGAAATCATTTCTTTACTTTCGGCATCTACTTGTGTCAACCATTCATCGTATCGGGACATCCTGGCTATCATTTGTTTCATCATGACCATCATCTCTTCTAACTTGTCATCTCCTCCACTAATCCCCTTCTCTGAGGAATTTGACATCTTGAAATTTTAAATAGAGTAACAAGAAAAAGAAAACCTCATAGCATACACACACATACACCCTCTCTCTCTCTCTCTCTCTTCTCTGGTGCTTTACTTGTAATTTTAATGACATTCAACTCTCATGTGGCACAAAAATCACTATATTGCTCTCACCACCTTACTCTCTCAATTCCTCGTCTTTCGGTTCTTTAGTGAACTTACAACCTCAATTCGCAAATTTCGCTCCTGCGTATTCAACACAAAACCTAATTCCCTAACTAGTAAATCCTAAGGATGAAAATCTTCGATGACTTTGGTGGGCATTAATGAATTCTTTTTTCGCAAAAAAAACTATTCAACAAAGTGTTCTTGCCCCCTTTTTTATATTCGTTTTCTTCTCTCTCTCTCTCTCTCTCTCTCTCTCTCTTTGGTAACATGAACACTAAAGGAACAAAGGTAATTCAATAACTAATAGGAATAAAATGTAAGATATGGACAAATTGAGTTAGGGCTTGGATGTACCGTCCTCAATTCTATCTACATTGTGGTGATTCTTAGAAAACCTTGCTCTGATACCAATTTAATGGGTGCTTGGCACGGTTTGGTGAATTCAAGGACTCTAAGAACCGAACGTGGACCTTGACCTAATGAAATATCCATAATGAAATAAGAGGTATAATTGAATGTGATCCTAGAACTGAGAATCCCACAAACCTTGGCATAGATTGATGGAAAAACATTGACCTAAGATTGAGTAAACTAGGGAACCTTAATAAAGATCACGACCCTTAGATAATACCAACCAAGAACCTCGGTATGTGAAAAACACAACAAGAACACAATTCTTGAAGACTTCAAGTTCTTGAAAGAACTAAAGAAAAGAATAAACTCTCCATATGATTAATCGTTGTCAAAAGTTGCTTTTCATACAATGACCAAGCTTATTTATAAGTTAAAATCCCTAGCCTAAAAACAAGGAAAGTAATCTACTAAAAGTTAGGCAACTAAATAAAGAAAATCCGAAGTTAAGATGTAGGCTAATGGCATTGAGATGTAAGCCGGTGACATTAGGAATGTAGGCCAGTAGCCTTGGGCCGACCTTGGTTTGGCCTCATCTATCGTGTCTCATCCTCCTTCTAAGTTGCATAAACAACCATAAATGTCTTCATTTCCGGCTTCAAATCGACATTGGCGAACTTTGAGTAAACTTCAATAAACTTTTGCACAAATCCTTGGAACTCTTCCTGAAGCTTCTTGGCTCTATTTCGCGTAATCATTCCCTTAGGTACTTGAAGTGGACGTGTAGGACTCAATGCAATTGAATTCCCATCATTAGTCTTCAATGGAAAAATAATTGGTAAATTGACTCCATTTAAAGGTTTAAGGTGGGGAGACCTGTTTTTCCCTTACCTTTTCCTTATGATATCTAATGTCTTGTCATGAAATATTAAGGAAATTTAATGTTACAGGTGATGTAACAGAAATCAAGAAAAGAAGAATAATTTTAAAAATAACACACTTGTTTTTTTTTTTTTAACTAATGAGTCATTCTTCTTTGCAAAGCTAACCATTTAAATATTGCAAAAATTAGTGTTTAGCTAACGAAATATTGCGGGGTATTTGGTCAAACCACCAACTCACATAAAAGCAATATAATAAAAGTGAAGGATAATGTGAATATCACAACTTCAATCTTAAGAGTTGTTTATTCTAGTGAATTGCACATACATCCCATGAAACTTTCAAAATTGCATGGGCTCCTTGCTTTTTTAAAAAGTTGATACTTAAACCCTTTTAAATCTAAACTTATTACTTATAGTAAATTGCACAGATTCCCTACTTTTTAAAAGGTCAATAATTGGACCCCTAAAACCCTTACTTTTTAAAACATCAGCACTTAAATCCCTAAAATAGTTTTCAAAGGGTTCAAGTACTAATCTTTTAAAAAGCAAGGAATCTATACAATTTTAAATATTTCAAAGGTATCCGTGTAATTTACTCATTTCCATTTTATACTTAAATTTGAAGTTACTAATGTCATACCCAATAAACTATTACTTATCAAATATACTACATCACTCAACATCATTTACCTTTTCATTTTTTAACAAACGAGTATTTTCTGCAGCAATTTTTTAAAGATGATAAAGTAGTAAATTTGATAAGTAAATCAAATTAAATAACTTTGAATTTTATAGGATAAGTTTCATTCACTGTACTTAGACTTTTTGGTTTGTAACAAAATCATACCTAAAGAAAAAATTTGTACAACGATGGTGCCCAAACTTTTTAAAAGTTTCACATATGGTACCTTTGGCCAGAACCTGACAATTTCTCAGGCGACTCGCTGACGTGAACCTAGTTAGCATGGTTTTTTTTTATTTTCTTTTTTTACTTTCCCTCTCTCGCTTCTCCTCCTTTTCTTCCTCCTCCTCCTTTTCCTCCTTCTCCTATTTTTTTCCGTCTTAAAACATCTATCTTAGTCCACTCGCCTATCTCAATCGGTCTCTCCCCCTCCCCTCTCTCTTTTTCTATTTCGCTTTCTCTCTACAATTAGCACAACCAAACTCAAACCACCACCACTAAAACACCACAAGGAACCCCTCAATGCTACCTTTAGCCAACCATGTTCCACACAACCATTTCATGGTCATTTAACCACTAACCAAATTACTCACAAAACACAACAACCGCACTTTAACAATGTGCAAATCACACAAACACAACCCCCATGAACCATCATATTGCCAATGCCTACATCAAGGAACCTATCAACTACTTCACATATACCACTACTTAAACCCCTTGCCATACCACCAACATAGCCTCCAAAATCACTACCCATTATGAAATTAACCACCATTTAACCACCTTCATCTCTATCGCCACTCCACATCCAACTACCTCCGACAAACACCTCACCCGTTCGCCCACGAGCACTCACCACCGAACCATTCAAACCAAGCTCGAATAACCTTTCCAAGCTTTATAATAACTGACAAAAAATATTATTTAAAGTAGCGTCCTAAAAAAAGAAGTAATTAGAAAAACATAGTAGTAATATTACAAAGCACCAACTTGCTTATAAATATATATTGTAAAGGATAATTTCTTTGATTTTCAATTTCAAAAATATAAGAAATTTTGGGTAACAAAAATTATTTATCTCTAATAGGCAATGGCTTTTCAATGAGTGTGCCATTGTTACAGTAGGATTGCCAGAGAACTTATAATTAAGTAATCATATTTTTGCAATTCAAAACCGTTTATTTAGCATTTATTTTGGTACTACATCAAGGATTGTATATCATAAAAATGAAATTTTGGCCTTCGACGAACCAAACTTGTGACCATCATCTGCTCAATCATGACTGAGAGAAGGAGGAGGAGGAGGACGAGAGAGAGAGTGGGTACTGTAATGATCTCTTGTATATTAGGAGTATATGGGGGGATTATTTTAAATATTTTATTTACTTATTTTTAATTTTGGTGTTGCCTCCTCACCAATTTTAATGTTTCCTCCTACAAGAACCACAAAAGCTAATAAAGCTCTTTGTGGGGGTATGAGTACTATTCTAGATAGAAGCTTTTACTCACTGGTTGACTGCCTACAGTCAATAATATCCTAGTTTACACAAATCCCCATATACACTTTACTATTGCCTGCACATGAGATATTAATAAAGTGTGATATATTTTAGATTGATTCTTGCCTACATCCTTTTTTACTTATTGTTGGTTATTTATTGTTGTCTACGTGTGTTGCTTACAGATATTAAGGTTGATCGTTAACCGGATATTGCTGCATTAGGCTTGCATACTACTACTAAAATAGGACAGTAAGCGCCGTACAGTTCTATTGTGCTAGCGAAAAGTCTAGGACAGTGACAGGTACCATGCCTAAAACTTTTAAAAAGTTTAGGTACCATAATGGTATAAAATTTTTTTTAAGTATCATTCTATTACAAACCAAAATATTTAGATACTATGAATAAAACTCACCTGAATTTAAACTATAGAATATGCTAGGTAGAAGTTATATTGGGTAGAAAATTTTAAATTTTAAATTTTAGGTGTAAAATGAGGAGAGGAAAAAAAATGGAGGTAGTATTTATAATACCAAACTTAAAATTAAGTTAATTATGATGTAATACTATAAACACTTTCCAAAATATGATAAAAGGAAACTTTAATTTCTTTTGGAGAATGATAACGGATGTACACAAAGGTAGAATGAACAAAAAGTTTAAATTTAGAACTTTTATATTATCGTGGATAAATGATATGGTTGTAAAAATAAATATAGTAATTTATATATTAATTATTTTTAATGGTGCGATAATGATTGGATTTAAATCAAAGTCATTAATTAATGAATAGAATGGTCCCGTTAAAATAAATGATAGAATTATAAAGTTTTTTTCATGTAGCTGTTAACTTTAATAAAGATAAAAGTTTTTTCAAAGTGTTTAGCAAATCCTTGGAAGCACTTATTAATCAGAACAAATTTTTTAATGCAATCCTTTTATTCATAAACCACATAACACGATTTTGAAAATATTTTATATACATACATACACACATATATATATTTATTGAGTTAAACCCTATGAGCTTCTATGATGCCCCATTAAAAATCTTATACATAAATTCTAAGGGTGGTCAGGACCCCATCTGTCCTTTCTGGGAGTCATATCATATACGTCGCTTAGGTTTGGCACTAATTCTTTCCATTTTTTATGTTATAACTTATGCTCTTATTTATTTGTTTATTTTTATTTAGTAAATAGTTAGAGAATAGGTTAAAAGGTGAAAAACATGCCACACAGGTATATATGGATTCTGAAAAATCTAAAAATTAAAACATATGTACTTGTGCTTTCTTTTCTATGTAAAAAGAAAAGGCGGAGGTTCCAAGCTCACCTGCTTTTCGACAAGCTTGGCCTTGGAATCTTCACTGTGCCGATGATGACCATGTATGTCCGTGGAAACATTAGTGTTATCGTGTTCCGACGCATTCTTTTTGGCCGGTGTATTGTTCAGCCACCAGACTACATATGTTGCTATTTACTTGGAGTCATTTTCCTCCTCCTATGTCAAGCAATTCTCACAAAGATGCTATAAAATACACAACATGAACCAAACAAAGGGGATTCCCCCTTGTGCATGAAGCCACCTTTGATTAGATTTTTTTTCTCTGATGATTCCATAATTTCTTAGAAAAATATACTAAACCAGGATCTTTGTGACATTTAATTTCTGCAGCCCTTGCTGGGAACGTGATGTAACATGGGACTTACATTCATGCACCTTTGCCAACTTAGAATTTGTGCTCAAATGAAGGTAGATATTGTGAATTTACCTAAACTTTGATAAAAATATACAATTAGGTATCTGAACTTTAGAATTGATTAATTTAGTATATAAAAGTACTTTTTGTATAATAATAGTATCTCTCTCATATTGATTCAAAACATCACATCAGATACTGATTTGATGGATGTATTATTAGTGTATATAAAAAGTTTTTCAGTTACTAAATTGATCTAATTTCATATTTTGCTAAAGTTTAAGTATCATTCACAACATTAGCACTTAAATAAGGGTTTGTTTCGTTATCTTTCTATTATTTTGGATTTATCTTTTTATCATTTTTAAATAGATCATTCGTCAAAAAACAGATACCGATGAAAAACAGATATTTTAATTCATAAATTAATCAAACAAACTGTGTTGACATAGAACAAATATAATATAATATAAATACGGATATAAGTACCAATGAAATACAGACGATCCAAATAGACCCTAACCGCCATAAAAGCACATCTGAAAGCCTTCGTCCAATATTTTACGGAGAGCCGACAAGGAATTCCATTACGACTATAATTTAAACTTGATCTTACTTAGATTACGTTTATTGCTGTCATTTTGTTTTGGTTCTGATTACATCGTGTCTTTTTTGTGCTTGTGACAGCAATGTGTAACGTAAGATATATTTTCCTTTATGTTATCATAAAAGAGTAGGTTCTAAAAAATTTACAATGGCAACATCCTTTTGTTTATATAAGGTAATATCTATAGATTTTCAGAATATATATAAGCCCTGCATAATTTTTAATTATTTTGCGCTTGAATATTATAAAAGGTTACAGATATAGTATAAGCTATCAACAAGATGTAATGAGTGTATAAGGAATCAAACTTACAATCTCCTACGTTGATACCATGTGTTAAGGCTAGCACGATAATCATCTTATCTCAAAGATTAAATTTATAGATATAATGTAAACCATTAAATTTATAGATATAATACGAATTATTATATTTATTATATGACAATAACAAATGCAAATATTAAGACTTCTAATGAATAAATAACGTGAAATAACAGCAAAATTCAGTGATTATAAACCAAAATAGCGAATTATATATTGAAGATGTGAGATATATTTAACTGGCTACCAAACAATTTACTAGTTGGACCGATTTACTTAGGTTTTCCATAACGAATATTAAAGCACTAATGTTCAAACATGATGGATATCAAATAGCCTACATATCTTGAGAAAGCACAAGGCGCCAAAGAATCAAGAACCTATACCATGCTACGAGTCCCAACTAAGTTCCAAGCAGGTTTAAGGTCATACTTATTCTATCATCTATAGAAAATTCTGGAAATCTAGATTTAAATTTTACTAAATAAAATTCAATATCTAACTTGAGAGTTATAATATCATACAATAATCCAATGAATGTTTGTAGTTCTAGATTTGTTGTCCAATTGTGTTCCATCAATTATAATATAATACTTAAGCAAATTAAATAACCAAATATAAGTATTATTCATTAAGACTGTCAAATATTTAATTATGATTGGCTGAAACGGTATTGAGATGGTAAGATCAAGACAGCAAATATTGATCCTAATAATCTCTAGGTTCCAGCATATTGAGGTTTAACTTGTCATACAAGACATTAGGAACAGTTACCTTGTACGTACTGACTCACAAGAACACAGTCTTATGGTATATTTCAATTAGAAGGACTAAGCATAAAAGCATTTGGCCAGAGGATTAACCCTAGAACTGTCTGTTAGTATGCCACAAATAAACTTTTACCCCTTTATAATGTTGTGTACATTTTGATCAGCTAGTCATGCTATCAAAATTGAGAAGAAAGGTTGATGGTGGTAAACTTGCTTGCAGCCATATTGAACTAGCGTCTTTTTTATTTTCAGTGATTATAAAAGGAGGTGGTATTCGAACATGTATCTCTTACTTGAAAGATAAGACTAGTGCCACTAAACTATAAGGCTACTAACAGTATCTTTTAATCCTTAAAAAGATATCAGACATGGAAAAAGTTAGATAGAATTGTAAACAATGTCAAGCAACAAGTTCTAGAGATTACTAAAATTAGTAGTCCAATCTTACAGATTATAGGATCTCTACTTTGTGTATAAATCTATAGTAACTTCTGCTAACCAATTACAATAAAATCATAGAAGATCTAATAGGAGTTGAACTTTGTTCATTATAGATCAAAATTTTATCATGGCATTCGAGCAAGAAGTCATGTGTTCCAATATCGGGTATTACACCCAATGGATTACAAATTAGGAGAATGTTGACCCATAAATAAAAGACTCAACTAAATTTTTCCAATCCATCATTGTTCCTATACTAAAGTTTTCAGCAAAAAAATAGACTTAGTGAGGGGAATTTGATAAGTTGAGATGTTCCTGTGACGTCAAAAGTTTATAAAGATAGCCGATATAATTTTCCACTTATTTAATCTGAAACTGCAGCTATTCAAATACAAAATCTGTAATGCGTATGAAGATATTATTCTGGATATGAATATTGATCCTGTGGATTGTGGAATTCTTGCAGCAACTTGTTCACATTGGCAACTGACCCTGAAAATATTCTCTTGCGAAACTTGAATTTACTTGTTGGATACTCTACCTCCTCTCTCTTAGGTAGGAGCATCTCTTAGTCGGATTCCTACTAAATGTTACTATTTAGGCTACGTCTACAAAATCCCCCTATAAATGTACTTTGCACAATGTACAGATTGCCAGGATGAACTAACAAAGGAGCCTCTCGTTTTCACTTTTCACAATGCATTTTACCCAGCCTCGTTTCGGAATGCCTAAATCAAGTGTGTGGAGCAAAGTGAGCACATGGATCAAAAAACTGGTATGTGTAGAACCTAGTTGTATTTTGCAGCACAATCAAATTGCAAGTGAATCAATGCATGGTGCAAAATTAGCTGCTGAATGGCTTAGCTGCGACATCTGCCTGGAGGAAAGTAAGGCCTGCCAATGCAAGCAGAGTAGCACTCAAGAGGTGAAAATTATAGGTCATTGTGATAAGCAAGGTGCGGAGCAGAATTCGAGAAAGGCTAATTGTTCATTCACTCATGCTGTCATCAATATGATCGGAATGCTAATTGGTAAGTATCGAGATTCTTAACAAGTGCATGTAGTATAAAATTTTGCTAATGCATTGAACTATTTGTTTACTGATCAACAGGGCTTGGTCAGCTATCAGCACCATATGCTCTGGAAAATGGAGGTTGGGCTTCAGTATTTTTGCTGATTGGTCTTGGAATTGTATGTGCTTACAGTTCTCACTTACTTGGGAAATGTCTAGACAAGAATCCCAAGTCAAGAAGCTACACAGACATAGGTGAGAATGCATATGGAATGAAAGGAAGAGTCATAGCAGCCGGTTTCATTTACTTGGAAATCTTCATGGCCCTTGTGTCCTACACCATCTCACTCCATGATAACCTTAAAACCGTCTTCGCGGGGATGAATATATCAGCCCATTTGATCAAGATGTCTACATCTCAGATGCTCACAGTAATTGCAGTTCTAATTGCACTTCCAAGTCTATGGTTGAGGGATCTTTCTTCGATTTCTTTTCTTTCATTTGGGGGAATCCTCATGTCTATTGTCATTTTCACTTCTGTGGCATTGACAACCATTTTCGGAGGTGTTAAGTCTAATCATAGCATACCAGTGCTCCAGCTACATAACATCCCTGCCATATCCGGGCTTTACACTTTTAGTTATGCTGGACATATTGTTTTCCCTGATTTATACAAGTCCATGAAGGATCAATATAAATTTACTAAGGTAAGACATTTATTAACCTCACTTAAACTTTCATGAACTAGCTCATCATAACTGAGATTCTTGTTTGTTTAATTTAGCTTCAAACCATGTATTCTTAACACTAAACATAGTATCATAGCAGAAGGTTTTGATTTTGAGTCCTGCACCAATATTTTATCCGGTAGGTAATACATGTTTGGCCTTTTCATGATGCTGTAGGTAACAGTTGTGAGCTTCACATTGGTGACAGTCCTGTACACGGCCCTTGCATTCATGGGTGCAAAGATGTTTGGTCCTGAAGTGAGTTCTCAATTCACACTTAGCTTACCCCGGCATTTAGTCATCACAAAGATTGCGCTATGGGCAACCGTGCTAACACCAATGACTAAATATGCTCTGGAATTTGCTCCTTTCGCAATCCAACTTGAGCGCAGCCTTCCTAGCACCATGAGCTCAAGAACAAAGATGATCATCCGCGGCGGTGTAGGTTCATTTTTCCTTCTAGCGATACTAGTACTAGCCCTTTCTGTGCCATATTTCGAGCATGTCCTAAGTCTAACTGGGTCTCTAGTGAGCATTGGCATTTGTGTTGTCCTGCCCTGTGCCTTCTACATCAAGATTTCTTGGTGTCAGATATCCAAACCTCTTTTGGTACTTAACATGATCCTTATAGCATTCGGATGCCTGCTTGGGGTTTTTGGCACCATGTCCTCTTCAAAGCTACTCTTTAAGCACCTACAAAAGGCTCATTCAGCTTGATCAAAACAAAAGATAAACGAACTTCTTATTACTTGCGTTTTAGATTCTCCAATGTAACATACTCATAAGGATGTATACAACACTCCGAGTTCGGATGTAATATAGTGCTTTATATAAAAGGGGAAGCTTTGGCAAGGATCTGTTGTCTCCATTTACATGTTTCCAATCTTCATCGATTTATCTCCTGTCACATGTATTCGATAATTAAGGTTATAATAAAGAAGTTGATATATATAACGAGGTACTTTAAAAATTTAAGCAATTGTTAGCAATTGTAACCATTAATTTATAATTGATATAAATTTAGAGATTATTATGGAAAAGATCTATTTTCTTACTGAGATAAGGAAAAAAATAATAACATTATCAAGAAAAATTACACAAACCCCGCTAAACCAAAAATAATCCCAAAATAGGCAAGTCAAACTCGTCTTTTGAAGAGACGACATTATGGGTCTGTTTGTTTTGGCTTTTTTCCGGCAGATACAGACACTTTTTCAAACTTTTTCTAACAAATTATTTATCAAGAAATAGATATAGATAAAAAAAAGTTGACAGTTCTCATCAAAAGATCAAATAGAACAAATATAGATAAAATTTAGATGCAAATCGGATATATTTTGCACATATCATTTTAAAAAAGATATAGATACAGATGAAAAACAGACAATCCAAACAGACCCTATAAATAGTCGATCTCGTCTCATTAAGAGACAAGGCTAATATAAATATACTAAACTCGTTTTTTTAGAAGAAACAAAAATAGAATCAACCTCATCTCTTGAAGAAACAAGGTCACTATAGCTATAGTGACCTAATCTCTTTAAGAGACAGGGTTGATCATCCACTTACTACTTTCCTTTCGTTCACTTACTAAAGAGACGAGTTTAACATACCTAATTCTGGAATTATTTCCATCCCAATAGTATTTATATATATATATATATATATATTTTTTTTAAAAATAGTGATATTAATTTCCTTACCCCTTTCCTTACTAGCTTTAAAAAATATTTCAAGCTCTAAATAATTCTTTGACCTCATAGAAAGTTTCATAATAATTAGGAAAAATGTCCTAAAAATATATCGTAATCACATTAATTTTAATTTTTTTAAATTGTGTATTTACCATTTAAAAATATGTTGCTTTGAGAGATTTTGTTCTAAAAGATATGACAAATAGGCTTTTGCATTTTTTAAAAAACTTTTCTGAAAATGTTTTTGTGACAACTGATCAATCTAGTTCTAATGACTTCCATTGATAGCTAGAGTACAAGAACAATAAAGATTTAAAAAATCGGAAAATGGATGCTTAGCTGATCTTAAAAGGTTTATAAAGATTTTTAGATGCAAAAAGCTGTTTTTGCCTCGCATTGTTGAATTATACTTGTAAAATCAACATTTTTTTTTCCTTTTTCTGGCCAAATATTAATGTTTTCTAATGCATCACCATGGTAGTGATTAATTTCAATTTGGCCAAGTTAGCGGAAACAAGTCATCTTAATAGGGTAAGTCTACGTAAACCCGTTTAATAAATGTATTAGGACTGTTAAAACTAGCTTGATCATCACTAGTTAGTTGATTTAAAAAATCGACTAATTGTCTCATTTTATTTAAAGAGGGTTAAATGGGTATAACCATCAACGGGTTGAAACATAATTTTCTTTTTTTCCCCAATAGTTGAGCATAATGAATAAATTAAATGTTTAATTTTTTGAAAATATCAACTGTAAAACTATTTTTCATTAATTTTGAGGATAACCTTTGAAGAAATATGGATTGATGAATTAAATGAGTACAATAGTTCAACATAATATATAAATTAAATGTTTATTTTTTTTTGTAAATGATCAACTATAAAACTAATTTTCACTTATTTTTTAGGACGACTTTTGAAGAAATTTAGATTGATGTATTAAATGAATACAATAGGGTAAGTGGATTGATCACATTACCATCATGCTCTAACCTATTAAAAAATAAAGGTTGCAGATTGAGAAATTTAGATTGATCCACAGAAAGAAACACTAATAACATGCATATTAAACTACAAAGAACTATCTAATTCATATCAAAACTACAATATGCATTAACTGTTATTTTATTTTATTTATTTCAAAACACCAATCGCAATTTAAGAAATGTTATTTCCCATAAATACATGTATATATCTGTGTGGGTAAGGATTGGAATGTAACGATTATGCATGTGCTGTGTGATTATCGTGCTACACGTGATCTAGGAAAACAATACGTATTAGAATGAACCAAAGAGAATTGTATAGGAAGGAGGAGTAGGCAGTCTCTCTAACACACGTGTGACAGGTGAGGGAGTTAGGAAATATCAACCTAACTCAGTATTATGAGATCATTTATGTTCTAAAATAAATCAAGTGTTTGATTCACCAAGGCAGAAATCCGGCAGCACGATGGCGTTTATATCAGACTTTCCTTATCCAAATGAGATAAGGATTAAGGGTATTTATAGATAATCTAGCTATTGAAGTCGTCCGTTAGAAGACCTTCATTTGTAATGTGTATGAACCAATTTGAGAAAGTTAGAAATGAGCAGGCCAATTTCAACGGGTCTTACTTCAAACCTACCATGCCAATTCTCCCTCGATCATCCTAAATAATCTAGGTTTTAGCTCTCTGAGCCCTGTCACATTAACTCATAGAGCTAAGTCCAAATAAGAATTAGGCTCAAGGCCTTCATAATCAGATTCATACATCTAAATATCTATTAAAATGCCTGTTCTTTGACCAAAGAGTTGAGAGAAATTTAAAACCCAGAAAAGCCCTTTTGGCTCGGAGCTGGCGAAGAAACCAAATGTATTTCTGTCCGGAGGAGCAACAGATTTGATCATTTTAAATTAAGAGGAGGCGAGAGCGCTGCAGAACTTCAATAATTTCACCTTTTTTGTGTTATGTAGCGGCTCAGATCGCTTCCTAGTGCGAAAACTTGGAATGGGACATAGGGAACAATTGGTTCGCATAAATATATGGACTGAACGGGGATAATGAGTCAAATCTCTTATTTGATTATTATTATATGGTCAGACATAAAACAACCGATATTCAGAATATTGGATAAATTTATAGAAAAATAATACCATGTGAAAAATGGGACCATTCCTTTTTTTATGGATTATTCAAATCTTTTATAATATTCTTTCAGTAACAAGCATGTCAAATATGATATAGGTAAATTATGTTGTCTAATTTTTTTTAATAGTATTATGCAGTTTTTTTTTATCACATCTAGTTTTTGCAACTAAACACAACTTTAGAATTGATTCTTGCGATTCCTGTCTGCTTACGCAAACTGTTGAAATAGTTTATTCTTTATTTTATAATTTGCAAAAATTTGAAAAAGCCTTATTCTTCCCCTTGTCTTCAGATGTTTTTTTTTTTTTTAAATTACAGGTACCTTAACTGTTAAAAGAAAAAAAAGGTACTCAAATTAAAAAACTGATAAAAACACAAATATATAAATAATCAAACCAAAATCCGAAATTGCTGTCAATATACTTGATACTTAAATCGACATCAGTTGTCACGATGAATAAAACAAAACAAGTTTTTGATCCAAATGAGATCTATGTTGGAAATTGGTTCATTGATCGCAAAATAATATCGCTCAATTATTTTCCAGTTTTTGAAGATATAATTAATTTCTCAGAAGACAAAAAAAAAAAATCATGATATCATATCACATCATATCTACTGTACACACATCCATAACCATACTAAAACGAGCCCATGGATGACAAATGGAGCTTGATTCAAGCAAATCCTCTTATAAGCATAATTCGAAACATAAATGCTGCCATCCAAATGCCTTGGAAAGAATCGCATAATCATTGATGTGCAATTGGCATAATATATATTCTTACAATGCAAAATAGACCGACAATATCCGCATCTCCAATCCACCATTTTTTGGTTTCCTACTCTAATTAGCAAGTGTTGTTTTGCATGGCAAAGAGCCTGGGAAAAGGATTTGACATAAAGCATACCCACTACTAGGGAAAGATTCGAAATAACCTATTTATTTAACCAAAATCAGATAATATCGCAAATGAGAATATGGATTTATATGATTCCTTAGGCCAACATTCATATTCTTCTTACTTATGAAATGTCGCTTACCTATCATACCCTACACATTCATATTCTTCTTGTAAACGATTATATTAAGTATTAAATATAATAAATCATTATGTAGTTAATGACTCGTTTGTCTATTAATTTTTATAAAGATTGTAATAGCACTAAACTTATTCTAAGCATTTTCCATTGGTTAAACTAGTTGCCAAGCCATGTGACTGCCTCAATGACCTATCACATTGCTTTCGGTTGTATTATAGTCACATTTTTTAATTCTGATATGTATATTAAAGTGGTTGTACATGAGATTATGGGACCCATTACATGTGTTTGATGTCTTTCTATGTTATGCTAAGGAATCTTATCGAAAGTGACAATTTAATTGCTTGTTAGTTGGTTATATTATATGATAGAATTGTTGATTGTTTGTGGAACACTACTTGGCCACTGAATAACCTAAGCAATGACTAATCGACTATCGACCATAATGAGTTAATCATGTATTGCACAACTGCATCTATGCATATAGAATCTTTATAGGTCATCATTGCTATGTATCAACTCCTTTTGGGCTTATAGAGAGGTATACCTCCCTATGTGACCATCGCTCTGGCCAATGGAAACTAAGTGGTAAAACGAGAAGCATCGTCCAATTGCGTAGGGACTAGAATGAGGTTTATACTTAGGGATGAGCTAAGGATAATCGAAGATTCTAAAGATGAAAGGCAATTGTTTTTATAAAAGAAAGCAAAGATTTCTTTCTAGCAAACACGTTGTCTCAATTTGTATTTTAGAATCTAGCTCTTTTCGGGCATTAGTGACACAACACTATTCCAAAACCTCTGTATTGGTGGGCGTAAATCGATACCTTACTTAAATTCTAGATAATCACGTAAAATGATTGCATTTCATATGTTTTATTATTGCATTGCATATATTTCCTTAATATGACTTGTTTGATCTGCTTAACATGTGATAACAAGAGATAACTTATTAAGTAGTGGTTTTGCTGATATCTTATAGTTCTTTTGTAGGTTTAGTACATATGAGAAATGGGTTAGGATCGAGTGAAGAATGTTCAATAGTTAAGCTTCCCGAGATAAATCTATGTTACGTAAATTTATAATTTATTTGGAACTTTATTATTTACAAGATGTATTACCCGGTTTTACTATTTGGTAGGGAATATCGATTGCCTAGAGCTCTAAAGAATTGTGGGGTATTGGTTTTCTTAGTTACATATAGCTAAATAAATATTCCATACGTATAATAATAAGATATGAAAAACAAGTAACTAAATAGAGTTTTATAATCTTTAACTTGCAAAACGATTCTTATATTGCGGGTTCACACATGACATGACAACTTTTTATGAATGACGGCATTTTATTAGCCTTGTACAATGTTTCATATAACAAACATCGGAAAGTATAGAATCTATTATTTATAATAATCATTGACAAATCTCATGAAATGAAAAACCAAGATACATATAAATCACTTGATTAAATCCTTATTATATGACTAGAAACCTAAAATTATTCTAATATATTTAAATTTTGTCTATTGATAAATATATTTATGTGTGAAGCCTTTATGCATGTTACAACATATAATTTACAAGATAATATAGAATGTTTTAACTTAATTATTTAGATACCTTTGAACATTGCTTTCTAATTTTCCATATAGACAGCAGTTTACGTAAAATACTATTTATAAATTAAACTTTTCACAAAGATAATCTATATAAATTTGCACTAAATTGAACGAATAACAAATCATAAGAAATTTTCATGTGACATGGAAATAGGAGAAATATACCTTTCCTACTACTTTGAGATGTTTCCTATTATGTGACTTGTCAATATATTTCCAATCGTAGCATTGGTAGCAATAAACCTCTCCTACTACTTTGAAAACCTTGTGCTAGGAATATGCATGAGAAGTGTATGGTAGTGGTATGTGATGTGGAGGTGGTGGAGATTTATAATAGTAAGGTAGTAGATGATACTTTATTGGTGAAGGTGGTGATATGTAGCGATATAGGGAAGGTGGTGATTTTCATGTGGTGGTGGAGAGTTGTAGCCATAAGGTGGTTGAAGAGACATGCGACAGAATGATGAGATCAGTTATGATAGACAAGTGATCACAGTGTTTAATGTTTAAAGGGACTCTAACTATGGGTAGCCCTTGGCCACTATATGTAGTCACCTTAAGATAAATAGGATGACATATTAGGTTTAGTTGTTTCATAAAGTTGCTATATTGCATTATGATGTGGTGCTAGTAAATGATGATGATGTTGTTAAGGAGTTGTTGGTGTACTCATAGGGTTCAGTTGCAGTATATGTGGAGATATTTGAAAAGGATTTGACACCTACACTTGAAGCTAATACTAGTTGGGATATTGACTTTGCTAGCAATGTTGGAGGCCAAGATTATGAACATCATATCCTTCATGCTACTTATACAACAACTAATAACTAGACCCATGTGTTTAACTTTGAATTGGGTGCAATAGGCAAGGATAGTGAATTTCTTACTGACGCACACAAGACAAACAAAATGGCAAATCAAGTGATGAGTCTAGTGATGATAGGAGTGATGGTGGTATAGGATGGCTCTAGTTGATCCATGGGCCCCATGGCTCTTATAAGAGGAATGATTGGCATCGAGTTTTAGCTCCAACAAATGTGGACGCAATTAGGAGTTTAGAGTTAGTGCCATTCTTCACCATGACCTACTGTGTATGGTCAAAAGGGAGATTACATACACAAGTGCACATGTTAGAAGTGGTAGACCTACAAAATTCCTTACTCACATGTAATAACAGTAATCAATAAAACGATGCGTATGGATTATGATGGAGTGGAAGCAATGGCTAAAAAGCATATGGAAAAATGGGATAAAGATTGATAGTGACAATTTTGTAACTTCAAGCCCTTACTTTGATGCAAAACGAGCCAATAAGCAAAACCTCGATTTTTAGGCAAATTCCATTGTTTAAGCCCTCAAAACAACAATTTTTCAAATTTGGGAAAGTTTTAGATGTTTTGTAAATCTTTAGAGATAATTCTATTTTGCTTGCCTCCTATGGCATTTTACTTGTCTTTTTATTGTATATGAGTTTTAGTAATTACCTATTTTTGGTAGTTTTTCATGTTCTATTTTTAGAAAATTTTGGGTTATCTTATAAATGTATATCACTGGGCAAAAAAACAATTTGGTTATCATTAGTAATATCATTTTGAGTCATCTTGCTCTATCATTTTCCCCAAAATTCGAATTTCTTTATTATTTTTTCAATTTTCGAATGCCAATTACCTGGGTATTTACGGTATCAATTGGTAATTAAATATCACACTTCGGTATTTGTGCGTGAACAAATGGTTTATGATAATTTCTCATTATCTTTGTTGCATCAAATTATGTGGCACAAGTCAAACACTGGTACAAGTGGCAAAATCAGTTGCAGGTTTATGGATGCTCATTCACACCAGCAATTGATAAGGCGAACTAGACCAGCCTTAACCTTCCAATTTGGCATCTAATTCCTCATGATATAAAGAAAAGGAGCAGGCCCCGAGAAAAGTTCTTCCAGAATGAGATGGATATTAGAGAAGGTCCATGAGTATATTGTTATTAATCATGTGGCCATAATACCGAAAGTTGTCTAAATGAGAGGATAGCTAGGAACCAGATGATTCATAGTGGTATAATTACATCTAAAACTATAATAACTATGGTCGTGTGACTTGTCTTTATTTAGTAAAACTTTTTTTCTTTTAGTTACCATTATTTTCTATGTTTAATTTTATTATGTCTTTGTTAATAGTGTGTTTTTCATACTTGTTTTTAGATGGACTTGAGATCATTAGATTACTCCATCCTAATTGGTTAACCAGTATGCAAGTTGCAGCTGGCATAAGGCAACAAGGTAATAAGTCCCTCATTTACTCACCAATGTTTATTTATAACTTTCTAACCACACTTATTTAAAATGTAAAAGAATATCGTATTACATCCATGTTGTATAGGGTCAAGTGAGATAGGGTGCCCTAGTAAAGGTAAACGAATAACTTATTCCACCGTTAATGAAGGTCAACTTCCTAAATGCCACACATATTCCATTTATATAGCTAAATTGGCACCTAACGACAGCTTTGGTGGAGCGGTGGTACCCGGAGACACGCACATTTTACTTTTCAATTAGGGAGATGACTATCACATTGCAGGATATATTGATGTTGACCAACCTCACTATCGATAGCCATGTGGTGGGCAGGAGCACGCATATTGAGTGGGTAGACATGTGCCATTAGTGGTTGGGAATTAAACTTAATGCACATGAGTCTTCAGGAAGCTACCTAAAGATGTGATGACTGTATGCACACTTTGATGCCTTAGAGGAAAGGGATAGGCCCACTGGGGCTTCAAACCCTAAGGTCAAAAAATACTACTTTACATGGTAATATAAAACATGAAGCAGGCCTTATTTTTTGGCCCACGAGTTAGGTTGTCACTATATAGGTATGCAGTCATGGTTGATATAATTGTATTAAATTGTTATTTCAAGGACAATCTCAGGTGAATTTTTAAAAGGGTAAATTACATAAAAATATACCAATATTTGAGGGTAAGTTTATTTAAAGTATCAATATTTTAAATTATTCAAAAGAAGAATCAACGTTTAGGGATAAATTCATTTAGGGTATAAATGTTTCAATTGGTTAAAAAGAGATATTAAAGTTTTGCAAAGTGAGTCAAATAAGGTATTAATAATTGACCATTAATGAAAATTGTGGAAATTCATTTGAAAACTTATTGAATTATTGATACATTAAATCAACTTTGGAAAACGTTAATACATCATTTGACTCACTTTGCGAAACGTTAATTTCTCTTTTTAACGATTTGAAATATTGACTCCTTAAAAAATGAACTTATCCCTAAATATTGATATTTTCTAGTGTAATTTACCCTTTTAAAAGTAATGAGATAATTATTTTTTTCCCATTACAATTGGGGAGGGGGAATTCGAAGTTGGTATCTCTTACTTTAGAAAACCAGGATAATATCATTAGGCTACAAGGTCATTGGCAAAAATAACGAGGTAATCGTCAAGTGTACTTCTCTTTCTTTTTTTATTTTTATATTAGTAGTAGTAGTAGTAGTAATTGTAAGTGGAGCCAGGGGTGGTTATTGGTAATATTTCTAACATCAATTTCCAAATTTTTTATCTATGCGAAAATATTAATTTATTATTTTTCAAATTCCAAATTTATCACATATATTAATATGCTTTTATTTTTATCCATCTTATATATAATATATAACGTTAACAATATAAAAAGTGATGAATTTTTTTTTTTATATTTAAAAAATTAAAATATCTTAAGGAGAAAATGCAAAAACACCCCTTAAACTTTAAAGGTAGTATAAATTGACCCCCTAAATTTTAAAAGTATAGTTTTTAAATCTCTAAACTGTAAACAATATGCAAATAAGGACATCCTATCCTTGTTTTTGGGTCCCTTACCCCTCGTACATTTTTTCATACAATTTGTATAAAAAGTACACCTAAGACAGTAAAAATTTTGTACTTTTTGATAGAAAAATACAAAATGTCTTTATATGCAAATTATTTGTAGTTCAGGAGGGTCAAAAACCACACCTTCAAAGTTCAGAGGGTCAATCCGGGCCACTCCTAAAGTTTTATAAGGTTTTTTTATATTTTACCCATATCATTATAATAGTTACTAAATTTAAAACTAGTACATGTGTTTTAGTTTTCATTTTTCATCTATAGACACAAATATTTTTTTAAAATTTGAATTTATTCAAATTTTATTTCAAAATAATAACTTATCATCTTTACAACTTATTTTAAAGATATCAACAAGTAATCCACCTAATTTATTGATAAAAATATAAGTTTTATTAATCTCTCTCTCTCAGTATATCTATGTGTATGCATATACATACATATAAATCATATATGGAAATGATAATATACCTTTCTAAGAATAAGTGACTTTTAGGAGTAAAAATCTTATGGCATTTCCAACAAGGTTAGAAATCTTTATTATTTATAACATGCACATATTCTCTCACTTATAGTTTTTAACTTTTAATTGTATGATTTATGCGTGTATAAATAATATAAATATTATTATATTGTCTTCTTCTTCTTCTTCTTTTTGTTCGTTTCTTTATCACTTTTTTTTTTTTTTTTGAAAATACATTATTGGTTTGACTTTTATCTCTTTGTGCAGTAAGCTAGTGTCCAGACGATAGGGGGTGGCTTGGCTGCCAACTACCTCTCCTTTTCAAACATTTTCCCTTCAGTCACCATAAAAAACCCACAAATCTGCCTATATTGATATTCATATCTATGAATCTATTTTTATCATCTTAAATCTATATTTTTCTATATCGCTTTCATCATCATCAATCCATCCATCTTCACAATCCTGCATCTGTAGATCTGGTTGGATTGAGGATGATCATGTCGACATTGAAATGTCATAGTTTTTAGAATAAGTAGGGTTTTTTTTCCATTTTCCTTTTCATTTATTGTTATTCATCTCTTTGTGGGATTTTGTCTAGTCAAAGTGTTGATTTTTCATTCTTTATGTAGAATTCATGTTGTAAAAGGGATATTTCAACCTTTAGTTGTAAAAAAGATGTGTCCATTTTAGATTGAGTCTTTAGATGCCCATCTCTTTAATTATTTTGTTAGGATTTTGCACATTGTGTGCTAAATCTTGTTGGGTAATTGTTAACGGAATGAATTTTTGTATTTTGCAAAAAAAAATAATTTCTCTTTTATCTCTTTGTATTGTTTCACATACCAATTGTTACAGACGCTAAACGATAAATATTTTTAAATCTATATAACAAATAGCATCAGACAAATAAAAAAAATACCATCTACATACAAATAGCAATTATATTTTATATGTTTTAATATATATTATAAATTATATTACATTATAGATAAAGTTTTATATATTACATATGAAATGTAATATATATATATATATATATAATGTTGAATTTGAAATATATGACATATAGACTATTTGATTGAAGCTGCCCCACCCCCCATCACCTTCTACACCCCACCCCCCTAAGGTCCTTCTTAACTCTGTGTCTGTCCCTACCGAAGAGGAGGATGCCAATGATGAGACCATCCAACGACACATGAGGGCCTATATAGTATGTTTTCTTAGAGGGTCTTACTTGCAAATGGATAAAAGAATTTAGTTCATCTCATCTACCTTTCATTGCTTCAAGACCTTTAAGTAGCTGGCTAGTACACTAAAGAAGCAGCTTGTCTAGCCTAACTTTATCACCAGCTTTATTTAGCATCTTATATTGACACAGTAGACATATCAAGACCCCTAGTTGTGCTTTAGGTTTGGGTGTAAGAGCACTTCTCAGACATTACCCTCATATGTAGGAGGATCACTACCACTACTAAGGACCAGCTGCTTAGATGTCAATGGGGAGCAAATTTTAATGTGATCGAGTGCCTCACACACGTCCTGGTATAATAGGGCAGGGGGGGGGAGGGGGGGGGGGGGTTGGGTGCTTGTGACCGTTAGGTTTCCAGATGGGTGCGATTTCATCAATTTTATTTGTCTTCTTTTATTTTCATATGCCCTTTCCAATATAACCTTTGCTAAGTTCTTCAATGAACAGGTCATCTTAGAGACATATATAAGTGATATAGATGCTCTGCCAACGTACTACCAAGCGAGTGATGACATATCGCGTACCTATGTGCCCCTCATATGCTTCCATTCCATGTTGTAGAACATTACTTTCTAAGTTGAATGCTTTGATAGTTTAACAAGTTCTAAAGAGTCTGCACCCTCACTGCTAATATGAAAGCCCTCCATCAGTATGATCTACACGAGCATACTGAATGGCATTAAGCAATGGAGCATACCAAGTGGATAGCTCAGTGGATACTTAATGAGACCGCATTGTGGAGCTATCGGATATTCCTACTGGGACTTTTCCAAAGTACCTACCATGGTATTAGGGGATTAGTCGACGGTGGGTTGGTCGTATAAGTGCTATGATACTTTATATAATAGGTTAAATATGGAACTACAAAGTTATTTTTCTACTATTTGTGCATTATGCCCTTATTTTATTGTTTATGGTTCATTGTAGGGCGATTTCATTTGCCAAGTGCTCGATATGCCACATTTGCATGTGGTATCTAACATGGAGGATTATTAGTGTGTTGGATGAGTTCATTAGCTTCACCCATTAGGTTCTAACACAATCAACCACTTAGTTCGATGATGATAATGGTGATGATGTCCTACTGCCTTATCTAGTGCAAGCAAGTAGGTGCAGGCCACATAGATAAAGTTGGCAAGACTATGATAATGTAGCTACAGATATAAGAGATGATCGCCTACACATGTTCAGACGAGAGAGCAAGGTCCTTCATCATCATCATATGAGGCTACTTTACAGACACCCATGCATGAGAGCTCTATGGTAGCTATTTAGATTCTCATGGCCCCGCAAAAGAGGTGGCTAGTAGCACCTGTTGTAAGTGTACACAACATGCCAAAATACTTTTAATGTATTTATATAGATATTATTAATAAAAGGAAAATATTTATTATGTTTGTGTGTATATATATATATATATATTGCTTCTATATATTTTACAATAAAGTTCCATAAATAATGAAAAATGTCTAGAATAGTAATAATATATATTATTAATGGGAATTTTAAGATGTTGTATTGTCTAAAATTTGTCCTTGGTCAAATAAATATCTAGAGGGGACAGAGATATTTAGATTAACATGTTATATGACTAAGTTCATTTTCACTAAATCAAGGGAAAGATATCTAAGTTATACAAGTGGGTGCCTAAAGGATAAATGAGTACATTGGACATGACCCATTAATAGAGGATACCACATGTTTAATGTCATTATTCTCTCCTCTATATGAATGAGAGTATATAATCCTTGGACTTAAGACCCTTATATATCCCATACATGAAATATTGTACTTTGATTTAGTTAAACACAATTTTAATATGAATTTCAATTAATACGGTTATTAGGTGTGATGTGAAATATAGAAAGGATAATAACGAGTTAAGAAGAATTTATCACTCTCTTGGATAAGGGAAATAATATCCATCAGCTACTTGGTTGAAATAAGAGTGACTCGTAGCCGCTGGCTTTGGCAAGTTTTATTGAGTTTGATTTATCTAGGGAACTAAGTAAAATGATTAAACATTGATTACATTACATGCAATGATTTAATTAGGATATTTTGACAAAGAGAATTCATTAGACAGTAATCAATTCATAGTAATTAAGGGTCACGACCTTTTCTATTACATAAGATAACCAATAACTATTATTAGATGGTTATTTTAGTTTATGTATAAAATACATTACCTATGTATATAAAAACCTAGAGGGCCACACACAATAACACGGTTAATAGCAACGACAACGAGATTTTTTTCAAAATTAGAATAAATTATATTATTTATTTATTTTAAAATAAATTAAATAACATCAAAAAGATTTTATTGTCAAGTGGATATTTATATAGTATAAATAATATCTTCTATTAAAATATTAGTTGTTGTTTTTAAAAGATTTGATTTCAAATATAGTCTTTTTTCTATAAAGAAAAGATTCTCTCTTATCCATATATAGATACGAGACATATATTTTCTACACTGAAAAATAATACAAAAAATCCAATCCAAGTTACCCTATAGCATAGAGATTAGAAATGGCTCCAATTATCGTGTGAGTGGATACTGCTAAAAGGACAACATTGTCCTTGGGGCGAATGGAAAAGAGATTTTGCAATAAGCGTTGTGAGTCTTAGATCTCACATGAATTCCATCCCCAAGAGTAGAAAATATATCTTTTGCAAGAAAAGGCATAATTCTTGTTAAATATGTTATATATTTTATTTTACATGTCATACATGGATCCTGCAAACTAAGCTTGTAAAAAAGAATTCCACTACATTTTGTGAGATCACAAAACCTAACAACATTGCTTGATGATATGGGCGAGGGATTCACTTAAGTTAATCCATACCCCATCCCCATGCACCAGAGCACACATATCACCCAGGTCGATGTAATACACGTGAAGCATGATCGGTCTCCTTCATAGGTATAAGAATCACTTACACTCATTCAAATGAGGGGTGTGGGGTTAAAGGCATAGGTTTTAGCTTCTTCATTTTTATATCCTTTTTCCATTTAGAGATTCTACGTATGCCTTTGTCTCTTCTTGGTACTTGTACATATTGAATGTTAGTAGTAAAACATTTATCACATTGTTCTTTCATTTTACTGTTCTATTATTGAAAGATTGGATGTGGTTGATTAGGGAAGAAAAAACATGTTGTGTAGTTGGTGGTATTTGATTGTGACTATGGAGTAATTGAATTTGGTGTCTAGAGTAGCTGCATATACTTTATTTCTTGTCTTTTATCTTATTTTAGCAAGTACTATAAATTATGTAAAAACTGGGGAGATTAATGATGCACAACAGTGATTGCAATTAGTTATAGGCCGAACTCGTCTCTTTAACATACAAGTTTAACACCAAAACAATGACCTCCTCTCTTAAAGAGATAAGTTTGATTTAAGTACAAACTCGTCACTTAAAGAATTAAGCTTACTATTGTTTCTGCTTGAACTAACTCTTCTTTTGGAAAAAACGAGGTCAATGAGTTATATGAACCTTATCTTTTGAAGAGGTAAGTTCGACCACTTATGAACTTGTCTTTCCAAAGACAAGTTTTGATTGCTTAAAGTCGAGATTATTTTCATCCTAATGGTATTTTTCTAGTTAAATATTAGCATTTTTTTTATTTTCTTTTCCCCACCTTGTTACGTGTGTGCATTTTGAATAGTTTTAATTTTTTTTATATAATTTAATCACTAAAAATTACTATAAGCTCTTATTTAATCATATTTGATTATTTTAAAGTGTTTTTTTTAATTTTTACATAATTCACTGTTAGCATAAAATTGGAATTTTTCGACAAAGTTGATATATATATGATATTGTCTAACTTTAATTGAGTTTTACTTATTATTTTTTTCTTTTCTAAACATAATTGGTGTTAATATAAATGTTCTATAGTAAAGAGATGAGGGTTAACATTATAAGGTTATGATGGTGAATTGTACAGTTATTTCTTGCCCATTAGTCTCTTCCTATGTTTAATTAGTAGAATAACTATTCTAAGGCATCGTTGTAATTATAAAAAAAAGAATTGCAATTCCTTTTATAGGAATAAGAACATAACTATTCTATGATTTTGTCTAACATATTTCTATACCTACCAATAGGATTTTAAATAAATAATAAAAAATAACTATTTACTTTTTTATTATATTTTTTTAAAATTACAGTTATTCCAATATTATCTCATTTATCCAACTACAGGTGTTATTAAGATTTTATGTTAACGATAACATATTCCTATTTGTAATTTTTTTTAAATGTATTAAATCAAATCAAGAAAAAAACTACTCAATTAGCAAATACATTAAAAAATCATGCATTCAATTAATTTATTTGGGTAAGGGAAAAACATATTTAATATAAAATTACAAAAATGCCACTAACTTCAAATCTAAAATTAGGTAAGTTAAATTTTTTTCAAGAGAGTAGTTTTAATTACATTAAATTTGTATCTTAATCTTGTCTTTTGAAGAGATATATTTAATACAAAATCATTAAAAGGAAAGTTTAAGACAACTTCAAAAACTTATCTTTATAAGAGACGAGTTTAATGCAATTTGTCACTAGTTCGAATTTGGTAGAGACGAAGATAGTTGTTGAGGTTGAACTTATACACTGTTAGTGGTGCGCCACGGATGTTTGACATGACTACTTTGATGTTTAAATTAGTTTGCATCCCACATGTATAAAAGTCAAGATAACTATAAAGGTGTTAAAGTAACATTACCTCTTTGGTGGTGCACCAAAGATATATATATATATATATATATATATATACATATATATATAGTAGGCAAATGATAGACAATTATGCACATCATAGGATTTATAAGATAGTGGGTGGTTGTTGATGGTTACTTGGGACACTAAGTGTGTAAGCCCTCATTTTCTCAGCAATATGAATTTGGTTTCGAAAATTTGAACCGGGAACTGAAACCTTAAAAGAATACCCCTGGACCAATTGGACCTAGAAACCCTATGTCCGACAATCTCGAGAGCAAAATCCCGGAGCAATAGAAATGAGTTAACTCTAGACTATAGCCCTAAATAATTTATCAAAACATAAAAGGTCAGAATTCGGAACAATTCATTGGTATGGAATCCGATCGGGATCTATTCTCAAAAATCGGTCCCCAGGACTCGAAAATAGAAAAATAATATACAGGACTCGTTACAACCGAAATTTAATAAGGAATTCAAAAATATATTTATAATAATTTTTTGGATTATAAAAATTACAGTTATAGCCATTTTATCGTATTTTCATTACTACTAGTAATTTAATTGCTAATCAACTTTTTGATTTTTTTCACACTATTCACCAAGTACAACTACTCATAACCTATTCTTACATCCTTACAACCTATTCTTATAATTTTACATTATTTCCTTACAAGTTTACCTTTCCAATACATCTTATTAATTAAAGTTACTTATTAAAATTGAATTTTATTACACAAAACAAATTCAAACCTCTCTCTCCCCCCTCACATGGAACCAGCGCCCCTTCCCCCATTCACTCTCTCATTTGTTTGATTTTTTTTTCAATTAATTAATCATACAAAACCTTAAATTCTTTTCTTATATAATATTTTTTTCACCTTTCACTTTTCACTTTCACTTCTTTTTCAAAAAATCAAACTTTGAAAAGCAAATTTCTCTCCCTCTCCTCCCCTCTTGTGTCGTGAACTTTCTTTACACACACACAGAGATTTTTTTTCTTTAAGTTTCCTTCTCCAAATACTAAATAGGTAATAAATCTTGACCCTACCACTATAAAAACATGTAATGGTAAAATCATACATGTGTGATTCCACCAAAAATCCCTATGAGTTTTATGCTAGGGATGTGGAAACACTAAAACATGATATCCTTGTCATCACAGTGTGTAGATCTTGCTATTAAAGTTGATATACTAGTATTTTACTATATTATTGTTATATATTGTTCTTATGGAAATTTTGTGCATATATTTTCAGTGTTACTCTTATCTACATATTGTTCATGTTGCATCTACATCCATAACATGAGTGATATAGTAGATCTATTTGTCTAGAGTATTTTAAATGCCATAGTTACTTGTTTTACTTACATAAAGGATTTGTAATATGGTGGTCTTGATGAAGGTGTTGTTAAAACTCAAGATCTATTTTGTTTATATCAAAAAGTGACTTTGAAAATTCGGATTTTGAGTAAGAACCATTTAGAAAATCTATTTTCCAACTTCAAAATGAAGATATTACATATAAAATGAAGGGCATATAGGTGATAGGTATCACAAAGGAGTGATTTTTATAAGATGAGCTTAATTTTACTAATAAAATTTTCAAAACAAGAAAAGAGTTACAAAAGTTAAGCTAGATCTATGTTTCAACACCAACAAAAATATTAAAATTCGTAACTAAGATGAAATGCCAAGAAAACACCTATTTTCCAACCCTAAAACAAGAGTTTTATTAAAGAAATGAAAGCCTTAGGGAGTAGCTCTAATTAGAACCTAATTTTGGAAAGATTAAATTAGTTTTTCACAAGAAATAATCTCAAAAACAATTTCTCCAAATTCAGATCTAAAAATGATCCTCATTTAAACCCCTATTTCCAAATGTCAAAATGAGTATTTTAATGGAAAAATAGAAGCTTTAGGGAATAGATATAATAAAGACTTGATTCTTATAAGAATAAATGTGTTTTTATCAAAGTATAAACCTAAAACAAAGGAAAGGTTTCTAAACTTGGATCAAACAATATTTTCATTTCCTAAAATGGTGTAAAATTCGTCACTAGGTAAGACTCACATGTAAACATCCATTTTCCAACCTTTAAATGAAAAATTTTGTTAAGATAATGAAAGTATTAGGTATATAGGTCATCAAGGCTTTATCTTAGTAGAAATATGGATGATTTTCAAATAAATAAAGCTAGTTTTTCCAATCAAGTGTTCTTGAAATTGTCACAAAATAAAAGTCTTCCAAAAATTCTTTTTAATAAAAAATCATTAAGGATTTACATGTAGATAGCTCATATCATGTCATTCATGATCATAACTTGTAGATATTGCATACACATATAATATACTTGGTGGAAATAATGCAAATTTCACAAAACAATTTCGAAAATGCAAGTTTTAGCTACTGATCAGATCTGATCCAAGTATTCCGAGACCTAAATGTTTTCAAAACTTAAGAATAACATCATAAATAGATAAATCTTCCGAAGTATATAGAAATCGATAACTTATTTGCAAAATTTCGAGTTAAAATGACCAAGTTATGGCCGTTTTAAGTTGAAATTTCCATCTACCACGGAAATTATGAACTCAAGAGTTTTATTTAATAAGTTGGAATTAGTTATGGTATGAAATACTCATTTGGATATTTCTTTTGTTTAGGTGATTTTGAATAGGGTGAAAATTCTTGTTTTTGGATGACTACCATTAGAGACCGGTGTTTATGGCCGAGTAAGTTCACTATCTTTAAATTATATGCTTATGCTTATGCTTGTAATGATAGTGACATTAGATTTAGGGCAAGATAAAATTGGAATGTGCATGTGAATTCTATTTGATGGAATCAATGGTAAGAATATCGAAATGGAATTGTTGTAAATATTTGTATGATTTAGTATAGAATTGAAGTGTCTGTAATATCTATGATCGCTCATAAATAGTTAATTAATATGACATGATCTTATAATCAAATTTATAATCAAATTGACCATGCATACCATATGTTGAGTCACATTGTATTTGTTATTATACTTTTGTGGGAAGAAGGCATAATAACTGAGCAAAGAGGGGCCTATAAACTCGAATATTGGCATAATGGCCGAAATTAAAATGGTAGTAGTGTAGGCACTTGTATTAACTACAAAATTGTGAGTGGGTGGGTACCTGAATCAACCATAATGTAAATGAGAAAAATTGAAATCTATGGTCGTATGGGCCTGAAACACCTAACCCCGAATGGAGGGCGTAAATCCATTGAACATAGGATTCTCAGAAAGTCTTATGTATTGTATGCTCACGTGCTTGTGCATTTCATATGGTTATTAAGATAACTTGCTTGCCTTATTGATTGATAAAGTATTTAATTTTGGAAGTGAAACTCACTAAGCTAGCGTAGTTTATAATCCCACAGTTTCTTTTTGATGTAGTTCCTGTACATATGGCTGCATCCTCGGACTTGGCTAAATCAGGTAAAGCGATGTTAAGAGTGTTTTCCATTAGAAGTTTATGATTAGTTCTGTGTAGCTTTTCATAGTACACCTTAAATGCTTGGGTCTTACTTAAAAGATAGTACCTAGACTTTTGTTTAGCAGGGGAATGCCCCTTGGTATTTTGTAACTGGTCATAAGATATCTGTGGTTTATATTTTTATGCTTATCCTATCAAATTGAACTATCTATCTCCAACTGTTTATATATTCTATTGTCGTGACGGAACACCTTATATACTAACACAAGACTTTTGAATGACTGTGGTAGTGATTCTTAAGTCTCGTTTAGCATGCGGTGGACTGTTACGTTTAGGGTACCCTTTGGGGCATGATAGAGTGAAACCACTAATCCACTTTTAATTATGCCCTGAAGTGAGATTGGTAATGGATAAGAGGAATAAGATGAGTGACCTTAGTTGGGACTCCATGGCTATAACGTAATATTTGGTAGGTTGGCATCCCAAGTTAAGTGGGTCAGAATTCCTATAAAGCTAGTGAGTGAGCTAGAATTGGCTGGACTTAAACCTAATAGTAAGGGTTTACAAAAAAACCGAATGTTTAAGATAATTGAATCGAAATCGTAAAAACAATAAAAAAAATGATTAACCAATCCATCGGTTTTGGTTTATGATTGGAGTTTTTAATTTTTCTGATTTTCGATTTCAGTTTCAATTTATAAAATCAGAAACCAACGATTTTGGTTAACCATCTGTATTTATATATGTAATTTATAATATACTTATATAATTATTTAGTTAAATATATAAATGGTTAGATATTGAAATATCATATTTTTTCGTAATTCTTTTTTTTTTTAAAAACTGTATTCCATTTTTTTAACCTTAATTATACAATACTAAACTATCATTTGTGGTCTATTTTTTTAAAATTGTAATTGTAAACTACAATTTAGACATTTTGTTAAATCTATGACAAAGAGCATTACTGGTTACATTGAGTACAGTTTTTTATCTTTATTGGTTGCCATATGTATTTAATATCAATAAAATCCAAAATGGTCCATTCGTCTTGGTGGATTTTTCTTAACAAATTCCATACATATTCATCTATTTTGGTTGTGTAAAAAACCAAAAAAGGAATAGAACTTTTATAATATGATCTTTGTTGCATATGAATTAAATAAATTGAATTCTACATTCTTAATTTACAATTTTTAATATAATTATAAAAAAATGCTCTTATTTTTTTACGGATATATTGAAAAATACAGCTAACTACAAATTTTGCATAACCATTATGTTAAATGGTTAAAAAACTAAAAACCGAAAAAATTAACTGAAAGAAGCGATTAACTGTTAAAACAGCTAACCGTTTATGATGGATTGGTTAAGGATCGATATCTTAAAAACTCGATTATTACGGTTAGGTTCAAAAAATAAGGTCACAGACCAATTAATCGAACCGTGAACACCCTTACTTAATTAGGTAACTTGAACAAGTAATGAGTCGGATTAGACTTGAGAGATATGCTATTTATATTTAACCATCACTAGAACCTAGGAGTAGGCATGAATCGGTTTGGTTCGGTTTTTCCTAAAACCAAACAAAACCATAATTTACTATTTAGTTTTTTTTCCATCCTAAACCAAACCATTAAGTAATGGTTTGGTTCGGATTATAAAATTTTTAAATCATTAAATAACGATTTGGATTACGGATTGAATAAAAATTCTAACTAAAATTTTTTTTTTTCTAATTTTTTTTACATTTGTGTAGATACTTAAATATTTATATTATTTTACAAAGTTTATATTATAAACTACGACAAAATACTTTATGATTTCATTATATTTTTAATCTATAATTCTCTATAAAATCGGTTATCCACCAATAAAATACATTCACCAACCAGTACATAATAAGTCATAATTTATAATTTTTAATAGAACCGTCAAGTCAATTATCTATCAATAAATTTAGCAAAAATAAAAAAATCATCTATCAACAAAATTCATCAAGGAATAAAATGATCCATTGACAAAATATATTAAACAATTAATACATAATAAGAGTTTATAATTGAATAAATAAATTTCATACTTTATAAAGTTAAAAGCTATTAAAAAATAATAGTTCATCATCAACAAAAAGATATGTATCATAAGCTTAAATTTTTTTTTTAAAATAAACAAGTTGATTTTAATAAATATTCACCAAATAATAAATATCAAATGAAATCATATGAACATATAGTAAAATATTATTATATTTTTCTAAAACTGTTTAGTTTGGTATTGCGGATTGGTTTGGTTTACCTTTCAAACCAAATCATAAATTTACAGATTGATTCGAATTAAAAAATTTTTAAACCAAACCATTATAAAAAATCTTATTTTCGAATCGAATTAGTTTAGTTACTTTTTTTTTTTCACTCCAATCTGAACCTAGACTTATCTCTTCCAGAGACTTTTCTCTACTAACAAAATTAAAAATAAATTCTGTGTCAAAACCGAAATTTCCAAAAAATAGTGTGCGTGTGTATATAGAAAATAGGAAGAAAAATGGAAATAGACATGGGAAAATAATTTCTATAACGTTCAAAAAAGGTTAAAAAAAAAAAAGAAAGAAATAAGTACATAACAGTAACAGAAAATAGGGTATTCAGCGAGGTTTTGAGAGCATCATCTTCGATTCGATTATTAGGGTTTCACTGCTGCCCCGTTTCTCTTTGTTTCTTCCTCCTCCTTACCGGTGCAGCAAACAGACACACCCTCCTCTCTCTCTCTCTGTCTATCCGGTCCCAATGGCTAACCGTAAGTATAACGCGCTCTCTCAGAATATCGAACTTCTTTTGGTTCTATCTACACTCATGCGATTTTACCTTTTTGTTTATGCAGCAGCTCCAAGGTCGTTCCTGCAAGTGGCTTCGTCTGAGGAAGTCGCTTCTCCTCTCCGTGTCGTTCAGATGGAAGGCCTGGTACTGTCTCTCTCTCTAATTATAATTTTAAGTAGAGTAATTAGGGATTTGGTTTTTCTATCCGACGAGTCTATTGTATTTTAGGGAGATTCACATCATGGTATCGAGGGAATTATTCTGATTAAGCTCAATGAAGGTTAAAGATCGTGTTTTTTGAAAATTGTTTTGTGCTGGAACTATGATTCCACTGCAAGTTGGAATTTTCTTTATTTTCATTTTTTTTTATTTGACAGTGTGATTGTCATTGAGAGTATTCCAAGTTCTTGGTGCCAGATTACACACGATCTATCTGCATTTAGATGTTGTCAAGTAATATAGCAAACAACAACGAATGCTTACACAAGTTTTAAGTGCGAATGGAGGTCCTCCCCATTATCTAGAGGGATAGGAATCCTAAAGCTTAGTGATTTTATTGAATGCTATTTTCAAATGTGCTACTTTTATGCATTTTAACTAGTGGTTAAAGAGATAAGTTTGGAAAGAAATATTAGTGAATACAAATACAGATGCGAGTGGTACAATTAAAAAATATAAAACTTTGAAAAGAACCTGCATGTGGTGGAGTGGAGTCAAATTTATACATGCAAGAGAGGAATACATTTGAAGATTTTCTAAATATTTTCATTTGTCAGAAAGATATTGTCATTCATCCTTGATGGTTATGGAATGCATGAATTTATTTATAGGATGAGGTTTAAGGTATCAAGGTTGCATGAAGCCAAATAACCCTAGATGCATATGTTGTTTCTTCTTTTAATGGCAAGTCTAATCCTACGTAATAGCTAAATTCACCTTAAAAAAAAAAAAGGAAATAGAAAAAAAAAAAAACTTGTCTTAGTTAGCTTTTCCTGTCATGAAGCAGGATTTCTGTCGCTTGGTATTTTTTATGTCATTTAGTTTCCTCAAACAGGTTATTTTGAAGATAATCAAGCACTGCAAGGAGTTCTCACCTGCCCTTGTCACTGGGCAACTTTTGGGTTTGGATGTTGGTAGTGTTCTTGAAGTTACCAATTGCTTCCCCTTCCCAGTATGTTGGAATGCATCTACTTCAAAATTGGCTACTCATCACTTAGAACAATACTGTTGAGTTGTCTCTATATGTTAGTGTTATGATATTATTACTTGTGTCACCTATCAGGTTAGAGAAGAAGATGAAGAGATTGAAGCAGAAGGCGCCAATTACCAGCTTGAAATGATGAGGTGTCTTAGAGAGGTTAATGTTGACAATAACACAGTTGGATGGTGAGTCCATATCAAATCTTGCCTTTAGGAATTCCTTTGTCCTTGGGTTCTCCCTCATGCAAAATCCAGTTGCAAAAGTCACAGTAAACTGGTATCCTGTTATCATACTACTTATATGCTAGTTCCATTATTGACGTTTATGGTACCCTTATCACCATAGACCAACTACTGCTATGGTGATGACTGAAGGCTCTTATGTTGTAGCAACATGGCTCCGTATAGGGCTTTTAGAATTGGATATTTATCTATTTGACCCAAGAAACAGTGGAATTAGTACAATTATGAGCAGCATGCTTTAGCTAGGATAGAGGGAGGCGTTGCATGAGGCAGTTGGCAAATCTTTATTTTGCGCATTATGGAATTGGTGTTGTTATGTCCCATCACCCATAAATAAGGCTGTTATCTTGCTATTTCTTGTGCCTGGATTTTGGCCCGAGTTTTGTGAAATTTTTTGTCCTGTATATGATTTTAATTGGCCAATGGCATGTGTGATGATGTTTTCTAACATCTCTTGCTCTCTCAGTTATCAGCTACTTTCTCCTATGCATGTCCTTCATTTCCCATGTCAAAGGTGAATTGAGATAAATTGGGCATTGTAAGTTTGTCTCGCAAACATCACCATAAAAAATATGATCTTGTGTGTGTGGGCCAACGTCGTATGAGAGAAACGATTGATTTAGAGGACATGAGCAGAAACTTAAAAAACTGAACCTTCTCTCAACAAAGACTGAGAGTTCTGTTGTGCATTATAAAAAATATTAAAAATCGGAAAAAAAAATCATTAAACAATTCTGTCACAGTTCTATTTCTCCCTGTTGGTTATGAAATTCCACAGAAGTATTTAATCACCCAAAAAAAAAAAAAATTTACTGATTGGAAAGAGACAAGTTCATGTAAGTGGCCAGATTTGGATATGCAAGGGATGGACCAAGAAGAGTAGAAGACTTGGGAGTTGGGAGGAGACTTTGAGAAAACTGGTGTTTTCTCCCCCTTAAATTCCATTGATGAAAATTTTGGATTGGAAAAAGCACAATGATAAAAGAAATCTGTTAGCATCCAACACATTGAGCCCAGTACCTTTTGCTCCTATATATGTACTTTTTATATTTTAATACTTCAAATTAGGGAATAAATAGGTGATGTTGCAGAGTATTGAATTTCCTATATAAACTTTGTAGGTATCAGTCAACGCTCTTAGGATCTTATCAGACAGTGGAATTGATTGAAACTTTCATGAACTACCAGGTATGGATTGCGCGTTTACTCATTTGGTATATCTCTCTTGCTTTCTTGATAGTGTTATGATTAGTTTTCCTTCTTTTTTGTGAGGAGTAAATGTGTTGCTCTGAGATGATTTGTTAATGCAGTGACATGGACAAGCTGGGGCATTTCATCAGCCCAAATTCCCTTAACTTGTACCTTGGATTAATTACTAAGAGAATTGACACGAGAAAATGAAGTTGTAGAAAATTTTGGCTGTTCGCATGTATTGCTTGTGTATTTGAAAGTCTTCCCCAATTAAAAGCAGTTTCAGAAGAAATTGAGCTTATACGATATGTAGAAGCAAGTGTATAGATTTATTATGGATATTAGAAGAGCTATATTATGGTTATGGATATTAGAAGAGCTATATTATGGTTATTGTTGTATTCCAAGTATTTACTTAAAATGTACTCATGGAGAAAATGTAGTTGGAATCTATGGTTCCCTTGGCAAATTGATTCGGATTGGGTGAGTGGGGGATAGTGTTTATATGAAATGTTTGAGCATGAGTTTGGAGATCCTGGTGTGGAATGGGTACAAAGATTTCCTATCTTCATTCTTTCTGTGTTCAACCCAATGCCATTTTGCCTTGAGTGATAATAATTTAATGACCCTATTTTTTTCCTTTTTAGTTATGCATGACCATATCTGGGGACACCAGTAGGGGGCAGGTTAACTCTAAACACAACCCCCCACCCACCACTCCCAAACCCAACCCAAACAAAATGAGGGGGGGGGGTGGAACTTACTTTCCGCGACACTTATTCCACTTTGCAGCAACCTCTAATATTTTTAATGTGACCGGTAAAGTTTTGTGATTATGCCATAACATTAAAGCTGCTAAATTTGCACCTAAATGTTGCAATATTATGAGATGACTTCAAACTGGTGATTTTCTGTGTGTGTTTTTTACCTTGCGTATTTATTTTTTCAGCATGAATATTTTAATTAACCTTGTGAACTTTTCGTTGAGTCAATTAGGCTATAAATTTTTCAAATAATTCAAGCAATGTAGTGGTCAGATGACTTAAGAAAAGTCTCCAGAACTTGTAGCAAGACAATGTAAACTTGATTATTAACTGATATAAATGAAATGGCTGAGGAAATTACAAGATTTTCACTAAACAGTGATGGAATAAAATGAAGAGGCTGAAGTAATGAATATTGAAATATCATCTGCATATTTTAAAGCACATTTTCATAAGAACAATCAAACACATGAAAACGTGCCATTCTGGGGAAAATACTTTTTGAAGGAAATCATTTTCTACCATTATGTGATCTTCCTTGAAGTAATGAGGGCCTCAGTTACAGTCACTCCATATTTAACTGTTTTCTTTTTGGTTGCAGGAGAATATTAGGCGATGTGTTTGCATTATATATGATCCTTCAAGGTCTAACCAAGGTGTCTTAGCTTTAAAGGCATTGAAGCTTTCTGATGCATTTATGGATCTTTACCGCAACAACAATTTTAACGGAGAAAAGTAAGATGCTTATCTGTGATTTGCATGAGCTTGACTAGATCTTGGTGGTGGACTCAAATCTCATTCTTTTATATTTTTGAAGGTTGAGAGAGAAGAACTTATCATGGGTGGATATATTTGAAGAAATACCAGTAAGCTTCTTTGCTGACACTGCTATTAGTCTTCTGAATGATAGTCAGTGAGCATCTATGTTGGCGTTTATATGGAATGTTTTTAATTCTTGATATTGAGTATTTTGCAGAAATATTAATGTTTTTAGACCCCATATAGTTAATAAAAATGCCTCCTGAAAAGAAGGAATCACCAATAAGAAATTGGTTTAGATTTTTTTTCCTTGATGACTTGCAGTTTTCACTCTCTTGCTCTGACTGAAAAGTTTAGAAACCTGGAGAGGTTGCTTTAGGAATTTTGCAAACTATCCAATGAGAGTGACTGTTAGGTAGCGTACTGGATTGAACAAAGGTCACTGTACGATATTTGTTTTACAAATCTATTTGGAATTGGATAAAATCTTTTTATGGGACTTGATAAAACTTCAAATTTTTGTCCATTGTATTTGATAGTGCAAAAATATTATAAATAGATAAAAATGAATTCTCAATAAGAATCTGTCAAATACTTCCCTGTACCATGTATATCAAATCTGGTATAAGAGAATTGTTCTATCCAGTATTTTTTGTATTGTACTCTTCAATTTTCCTTGTCTTATTCAGTCTTTATAACCAAATACTATCTTAATGTTAAATGAAAAACAGCATTTTTTGCAAGTTTAGATGTTTTGCTAAATTTAGATTTTAACGGTGATTTCATTTGGCAGATAAAAGTTTCAAATTCTGCCCTTATAAGTGCCTTTATGACAGAACTTGAAGCTGATTCACCTGTATCACAGGTAATGCTTTATGGTTTTTCTTGAGCACTTGATTATGTAATGCTTTGAAGAATTTCAGTAACTGTGGTGTTGATTTCAGTGTGACTACGATCGCCTGCAACTGTCAAGTACTCCATTTGTGGAGAGAAATATGGAATTCCTGATTGAATGCATGGATGATTTGTCTTTAGAACAACAAAAGGTTTGTGACTTTCTGCTTTCTCATATTTTACTTATGCAATTCCTTTATCAGCTATTCCATATTTGAGCTTCAACTTTTCCACATCATAACACAATCTTTTCCATTTCAGTTCCAATATTATTACCGAAATTTATCTAGGCAGCAAGTACAACAACAGGCGTGGCTTCAGAAAAGAAGGTATATATTGTTATAATTTGGTTTTCCAAGTCTAAATTTTCCAAGAACAGTTGCTTCTGGTTTGGCCAAATAAGGCTTGGTCAATGCGTTACTTCATTGTATTAATAATTCAAATCTTAAATGTTGTGGTATCAGCAATCTAAGTTTTTGCATTGGAATCCAATGATCTTATTGTGCACTGACATAATTTATTCACTAGGAATTCTTCAATTATTAAGAAATGCTTGATTTTACCGCCTTTCATGCATACACACTCAACTTTTTGACCTGTTCTAATATTTCAAATTTCCTTGCAGCAAATTTATTTCAGAAGCATTTGAATTGCTTCTTGAAAATTCCTTTCTTGTGCTTGATAATATTAAATGATGTCCTTTTGTATACTGTTCAGGGCAGAGAACATGTCACGGAAAGCTGCAGGCGAAGAGCCTTTGCCTGAAGATGATCCCTCCAACCCCATCTTTAAGCCTATTCCCGAGCCATCTCGCTTGGAAAGCTTTCTCATTACAAATCAAATAGCAAACTACTGCAACCAAATTAACGGGTGTGTTGATAATCCTCAAACTGGATTTTCTTTTGCCTGTATATTTTCCTTTATTGCATATATGTTAGACGTTTAGGTAACTCTAGGTGCAACCAAGGTTAACCAGTCTGACTGTAAGATCTGAGCATTATTATTTACTTTGTGGTTTTTAGGACTCCCATTTTCCTTGTATAGAGACTAGAGAAATAGGTATTAGATGTCCATGTTAAGCGGAATATTAATTTTTGGTAAAATATCAGGTTGATAAATTCCTACATTCT